>JAMXBC010000010.1:83973479-86373479 GCA_024138005.1 Lumnitzera racemosa | reverse complement strand
CGGAAAAGGACCCATGAAATCTATCCCCCACACATCAAATACATCAACCTCAATGATGGGGATTTGTAGCATTTCATCCCTACGGGATATATTTCCCACTCGTTGGCAACGATCACAACTCTCAACATATCTCTGGGCATCTTTGAATAGGGTAGGCCAATAAAATCCTGCCTCTAGGACCTTATGAGCTGTCCTATTAGCACTATGATGCCCACCCGTGGGCCCCGAATGACAGTGGCTCAAAATTCACCAACCCTCGAGGTGTGGTACACACCTTCGAATGACATGATCTGCACATACTTTAAAAAGGTAAGGATCATCCCAAAAATAATATTTCACATCAGAAAAGAATTTCTTCTTTTGTTGGTGTTAAAGTCCCTTCGGTATAATCCTAGCAGCTAAAAAATTAGTAATATCTGCAAACCAAGGAATTTCCATATCACTTACCTGGGCGATAGCATAGAGTCGCTCCTTAGGGAATTCATCCTTGATCTTGTTCTCGTCGAGCGATTCTAAGTTTGGATTCTCCAATTGGGATAGGTGATCTGCTGCTAAATTCTCAGCTCCTTTTTTATCTTTGATCTCCACATCAAACTCTTGCAGCAACAAGATCCACCTAATCAATCTTGGTTTTGCATCTGGCTTTGCTAACAAGTACCTAAGGGCAGAATGATCAGTATAAACAATCACCTTAGATAGAAGCAAATAAGAGCGAAATTTATCAAAGGCAAAAACAACGGCTAGCAACTCTTTTTCTGTAGTAGTGTAGTTCTCCTGAGCATTCGTAAAAGTTGTACTAGCATGGTGAATTGGTTGAAAGTGCTTGTCTCGCCTTTGCCCCAGCACTGCCCCAACTGCATGATCACTTGCATCACACATAAGCTCAAAGGGGAGAGCCCAATCAGGTACTACCATGATTGGAGCATTGGTAAGTTTCTCTTTAAGGATATTGAAAGCTTTCAAATACTCCTGAGAGAAAACATAAGGTACATCCTTCTCTAAAAGCTTAGTCAAAGGGCGGGCAATTTTCGAGAAATCCTTGATAAATCGCTTGTAAAAACCTGCATGTCCTAAAAAACTTCTTATGGCCTTAACCGAAGTTGGAGATGGGAGTCTTGCAATCGCATCCACTTTGGCAGTATCTACCTCAATTCCTCGATAAGAGATCTTATGGCCCAGCACAATACTTTCTTGTACCATGAAATGACACTTTTCCCAATTGAGGACAAGGTTGGTCTCTTCACACCTGGTAAGTACCCTATCCAAATTATCCAAACAAAGGTCAAATGAATTGCCAAAAACTGAAAAATCATCTATAAATACCTCTATTATGTCCTCAATCAAATCATCAAAAATAGCTAACATGCATCGCTGGAATGTTGCCGGTGCATTGCAAAGACCAAAAGGCATTTTGCGATAAGCAAAAGTTCCATAAGGACAAATGAAAGTGGTCTTTTCTTGATCTTCCGGTGCAATAGGTATCTGAAAATAACCAGATAAGCCATCCAGAAAACAATAAAACATATGTCCAGCTAATCGTTCTATCATTTGATCAATAAAAGGTAAAGGGAAATGGTCTTTTCGTGTAGCATCATTTAACTTTCGATAATTGATACATACACGCCAACCTGTTACCTTTCTCATTGGGATCAATTCATTCTTCTCATTGGGGACTACTGTCATCCCACTTTTTTTTGGAACTACTTGTACTGGATTTTCCCATGAACTATCAGAGATAGGATATATCATACCTGCATCAAGGAGTTTGATAACTTCCTTTTTTTACTACCTCTTTCATGTTTGGATTCAAACGTCTCTGGGGCTGCACAACCGGCTTATAATTTTCTTCCATTAAAATCTTATGAGTACAAAAGGAGGGATTGATACCTCGAAAATCGGATATTTTCCAAGCAATGGCCCTCTTATGCTCCTTGAGTACTTTCAGCAACCTTTCTTTCTGTTCTTTTTCCAAATTGGATGCTATAATTACCGGTAATTTGGAGTCCTTCTCTAAGAAGGCATATTCCAAATAGTCAGGTAATTGTTTTAGCTCCAATACTGGTGGCTCCTCAATCGAAGGTTTTAACCGTGCTTCCTTCCTCTTTTCAATTTCTTCAAATCCTTTCTCCACAGAGATAGGTTTATTTGCCTCCAGTTAAGTTATCAACTCGGATTTGACAGGATCTTCCGAAGCTTCCTCCAAGCCTAATTGCAAGTAACTCTCCAACGGATCCTTAAGAAGAACTTCCTGCATATAACTTGAAACAAAAGTGTCAGTAACATCAAGAAGGTAGCAAGTATCATCCTGATCGACAGACTTTTTCATAGCCTCCAAAATTTTAAACATAATCTCTTCATCTCCGACTCAAAGAATGAGCTTGCCATCACTAACATCAATGATAGCCCTAGCGGTAGCTAAGAATAGTCTACCTAGGATAAGGGGCAATTCAAAATCTTCATCCATATCCAATGTCACAAAATCAACTAGAAAAATAAATTTACCCACCTGAATTAATACATCCTCAAATATACCTCTAGGGTACGTCACAGATCTATCAGCTAATTGCAAGCTCATGCGTGTGGGCTTAGGTTCCCCTAGTCCTAGTTTCTTAAAAAATTTATAAGGCATTAAATTGATGCTAGCACCCAAATCAGCTAAGGCTTTGTCAATTAACAGGTTACCAATATGACAAGGAATTGTAAAACTTCCTAGGTCTTTGAGTTTCTTGGGCAGCTTATTTTGCACGATCGCTGAACACTTTTCATCCAAGATGATTGTAGAAAGCTCTTCAAGCTTCCTCTTGTTAGATAACAAATCTTTCAAGAACTTAGCATACTTCGGCATCTATGACAGGGCATCAACAAGAGGTAAGTTAATATGCAGTTGTTTAAATAGGTCAAGGAACTTACTGAATTGTTGGTCATTGTGATCTTTCTGGAGTCTTTGGGGATATGGGATAGGTGGTTGATATTCCTTCACCTTTGATGGATCTACATCTACTGTTGCTTTCGTCCCCTCCTTGCTCTTGCTAGTTTCCTCGCTGGATTTCCTCTCAGCATGCAACTCCTTCCCATTACGAAGTGTCACTGCCTTGACATGTTCCTTTGGATTGGTTTTCGTATTTCCCGTTAACGATCCCTGCGGTCTTTCAAAGATTAGCTTCGCAAGTTGACCAATTTGGTTCTCTAGATTGCGATTTGAAGCCTCTTAATTTCTCAGCGAGGATTCAATGTTGAATAAGCGAACCTCATTGCCTTGAATATATTTTGTAAGAAGTTCTTCCACACTGGATTTCTTTTCTTGAGGGAGAGGAGGTAGGAATGGTCTTTGAGATCTAGGTGGGCCAAAGTTGGTCTTCTATTGGCCTTGGTTTTGGTTTCCCCATGAGAAATTGGGGTGATTCCTCCATCCTGGATTGTAAGTGTTGCTGTAGGGGTTATTTTGTTGCTTAAGTGGATTTCCTAGATAATCTACCTATTCCAGTGGTTCTTGTGTTCCATACCCTTGCATACCAAAATCACTTACATCCGATTGCACTTGTTGAGGGCCAACTAAGAGTGCATTAATCTTCTTACTCAATAGGTCTACCTTGGCTGCCAAAGCAGTGGTCAAGTCCACCTCATAAACTCCCATGGCCTTTTACTTGGCTCTGGTGCTTTCCCACTGATAATTGTTCATCGCTATTCCTTCAATTAGGTTTTGTGCTTACTCAGGTGTCTTTGTGTTTAAAGTACCTCCTGCGGATGCATCAATCATCTGTCTCGTAGATAAATTGAGACCATTGTAAAAGGTCTAAATCTGCATCCATAGTGGGAGGCCATAATGTGGGCACCTCCTGAGCAAGTCCTTGAATCGCTCCCAAGTGTCATATAACGTCTCCGCTTCCAATTGAGCAAAACATGAAATATCATTCCAAAGTTTAGCGGTCTTTGCAGATGGGAAATATTTCTCCAAAAATTTCTCTACCAATTCATTCCAAGTTGTGATTAAATTTCATGGTAGAGAGTTCAACCACTGTTTTGCTCTACCCCTCAAGGAGAAAGGGAATAGCCGCAGTCGGATGGCATCATCCGTGGCACCGTTGATTTTAAAAGTATCACAAATCTCTAGAAAGCTAAAGATGTGGGCATTGGGATCTTCATCTTGGAGACCGTCAAACTGAACATATTATTACACCATCTATATAATGTTAGGTGCAATTTGGAAGTTGTTAGCTGCGACGGTTGGCCTTGCGATGCTAGAGTCAGCTCCAATAAGTGTAGGCCTTGAATAATCGGACATGGTCCAATTTGCTTCATTCCCGTTGTTAGCCATGTGTGGTGGATATTCTTGCTTGATGAATTGAGTGTTGGTCTCTTCACCTTCTTCCTTGATTTCAACAATTGACTCTTCGTCAATGGTCGCCACACTTTGTCTAGGTCGTGATTTCAAATTTTGAAGGGCAGTTCTCTCAATTTCAGGATCAAGTTTTACAAAATCTTCTGGGTTACTTCGAGTCATGCACTACAAGGGTAAGAAATATAGAATCAATTGCAGCTCTAGCTAATGAAAATAAATAATGAAAACAAAAGAAAAAAAAAATGGTTAAAGTAATAAAGCAACTAGTGTTCTTAATATCGAAAATCCCCAGCAGCGGCGCCAAAAACTTGATATGAGGCAAATGCACCTATCAGTTTTAATATAGCGGATGTGAGTCCGAGTTGATCCCTTAGAGATTTTGAGTGCTAATATTAACTTTAGCTTTATTATCTAACCAAAAAATTGTGATCAATTGAATGAATTAAAAATACTGAAATTAACAACTAAACTACTTATGAGACTTAATTATGCAAATTAGGAAGCAATAAACTACGAACGACTTCAAGTATGCAATAATGTATTTAGGAATTATTTCCCTTAGTGTTTAACATGTAACCTTTTTAAAATATATCCAATTCAATTTCTATTATTCTTGACCGGAGGGATTCACAATTAAAGCTAATATCTTTCTTAAGCATATTAACCCTAATCCTAAATTATTTACTGGAATCTCTTCACTTAGTAATATAATTTAGAATCGCATTAACATGTAATGAATTCCCATGCGAACAATCAATTTTCCAGAAGAAACATGTATCTTATCTCTAAGTATACATGTAATTCTCTTCAATTATGCTTAGATCTAATTACACATGCAATTTCTCAATTAAAATGCATAAAATCATATATTAACACTCTAGAATTATCAATCCATAATTAAATAACATAATTGAATCAAGAAAAAAATAGAAACTTTATTAAAATTATAATTCAATCCAAGGGTTACATGAAACCCTAGGTTCCATAATCCTAAATACTCTAATTCTAAGCTATCATAACGAATCTAAAAACGAGTTTCATCAAAAACGTAAAATAAAGCATAAAAACCCCTCTTGATTTGATGAACAATCTCTCTAATCTTGAAATCGATGTCGTTCTTGCTACTTGATTAATGTTCTTCTCCAATCTCCTTTCGTCTCTTGTTTCTGTAATGTCTCTCTTCTTTTGAAACCCTAAGATATCCTTTTATATGTGTATTACAAAGATTTTGTTTTTGTCACCAGACATGGCCTGGGACACGGCCGTGTCCTCAGGTTGTGTAACTTTTTGCACTTAGGCAAATTTTCTGCACAATTTCAAAACTTCATAACTTCTTCGTTTGAACTCGGAATTGAGTGAAACTTGATTACTTTTCTTCATTTTCGAGCCTAGAATGCGTTTAAACCCTGAAATCAACATTTTACTCAATTAAGTATCAATTTCTTTAAAGAAAACAAAAAAATGTAAAGGAAATACTATAAAATCACCATATAAAATATGTTTAAAATTAGAGTTATCAATTAATAAGGCCCACTTTTTTTTAGTAAATAAAAAAAGTTTTAATCAAAAGAAAAAAAAAGAGTAAATTTTTGTCTCTTAGGAAAATAAATTGATATGGCTTTTCTAAAAATAATAAAAAAAAATCGTTTCGTGAATAACCCTTTTTTTAGGATTTCTCTTATTTAGGAAAACTAATAAATCCTTTTTGCTAATTTATGAAAATTAAGAATTTTGTCAAAAAAAACTAAAAAAGGGCTGTCACTTAGAAAAAAAATTTTCTAAGGAAAAAAAAAATTTAATGAATTCTTTTTCAAAAAAAATAGAAAATAGGAGTTTTCCATAAACTCATGATTAAACTAGGGTCTTTTTAGGATGTTTTTAGAATAAGAAAATAACTAGATAATGATGTAAACTCTATTGTTTTGAAAAATTAAGTGAACCAAACCACTAAAGTTTTACAAAAAGGAATTATAATGATTTGATTCTAAATAATGGATAAATAGGCACTTGCATGGTTATTAAAAAAAAAATTATTTTCCCTTTTGTTTCATATAAAACAAAAAAATTTAAAAAAAAAGGAAAAAATTTTAAAAAATGAGGAAAATAAAATATAAAAAGAATTTATTTCATTTAAATTTAAGGAATACTTTGAAAGTTAAGGCCTAAGTTCATATTCTAATGTCGTAACCTTTAGATTTTAATAGGTTAGTCTTTGAACACTATTTATCTAGTTTCTTGAAATTTTTTCCAAAAAAAAATAATAATAATTCAAATGTGGACCAGTAGTTAAATTAAACCAATCCACTTAATTGGTTTTAATTTACTTATTTTTTTTCTTGGTTTTTATCTAGTAGCAACTTTAATATAAAAACATAAGAAACCATTTTTTCTTAGCTTATGTCAAGGGCTTAAATTACATAGGCATAGGGTTTAGTTCAAAGCAAGTTTAGATACAATAGAAAACCAAATTTTAGGCTTGATAGATTAGCAACTTCATTTAGGACTGCTAAATGGGCTAGCCACATTATTATATTAAATTGGGCCTTAAC
The DNA here is from genome assembly GCA_024138005.1 of Lumnitzera racemosa. NCBI lineage: Eukaryota > Viridiplantae > Streptophyta > Magnoliopsida > Myrtales > Combretaceae > Lumnitzera > Lumnitzera racemosa. Next base: position 86,366,591 of record JAMXBC010000010.1, on the reverse strand, counting down.
GTTTAAAACATTACTAAAATTTAAGCCTTTGTATATAGCAAGCCATTCTTTTTATTGCGTATACTTGTATTTTATTTAATTGTATATATAGGTTCATTATTTTATTTGTTTGTTTATCTAACTAAGTTGTGTAAGTTTACTAATTCTAGGCCCAATGAGCTTAAGTTTCTTTTAAGGGTTTTATTTGAAAAGCATTATGATGTGTGCTAGAAAAAGGTTGAAACTAGACTTAAGAAGCCTTAACCTTAGGTCCAAAGGGCTATTGTGAAGGCTTTGGGTATTATGGGGTAACCACTACTCAAGTTGATAAGGCCCTCCACTTAAGTTGATATGGTTATAGATCCATTATTTGGATTAGGGGAGATTATGGTACTCAAGAACAATTTAGAAGCTACCCAATTTGCGTTCATCACAACAATACCAAGTATTAGGGAAACTATGTGGTAAAAAAGAAAATTGTTGGCAACTTGGAATAGGTTTCTTGATAGGTTATGTTGTATTCATTCTTATAAATACCTTCTAATAATTGTAATGTAATATATTTTCTTCATAATTTAGATTAATTGTATAAGTTGCTTCTTTCTTTTTCTTAATATATTTTTTCCTTCATTGTAAAAGATCATAGTCAATTCCATCTTAGTTTCTGCTTTTAGAGGAATCGACATTCATAAACCATTTAAAGGTTAACTATTTTTGCAATCATGGTTCACTTACTATCACTGACATGATCAAGAGTTCATCAAGAGTAAGGTTAGGCTAGTCCTTTCATTACCTAAGGTTAAGATCCATTTGACCTTAATTTAGGCTTTGGCTTAATGTTGGAACCTAGAGATGAAGACATTTTATTTTAGCCTACACCATTTGAGCGTAGTCATAGTGTTACAACTTAAAGGGCCATCAAGTTATGGTAGTACTGCCATGTATTATGGAAAGATTCAAGATTAAGCACCACCCTTCGTCAAGAACCTTTAACACATTACACAAGGCATCTACTTAGTCTCGACACCACTAAGAGACTCACATCAAGCATGCAACATAGCAACAAACATTAATAATAATATTATTAATAAGTTTAAAATACCTTAGCAGCGTTAAACATTCCTCGATTGAAGTTATGCATTTCCAAATTAAAATGAAACACTAAAAGATAATATAAAGTTTAGAGAGTTCGAATAACATATAAGTGATCACTCATGCTCTCTTCTTCCCACTAATATCCTTAAAGCTAGTAATATTAACCTTAAGTATCTTGCGGCTTAGCACCAACCATAAATCCTAACGTAACAACAAATTATAAGGGGGTAAGCTATACTTGCTTAGTGAGTAACCTTCTTATCATACCTAGCAAGTAAGTACAAGAAAGTTAATTAATCGCACTTATACGATGCAAGCAAGCATATGAAATGCAATATCATACACAACCTACTAGTGACTGTGTAAAGCACGATTTTACCCCCACCATTGCTCAACTTAGGAAGTATTATGGTACGTTAGGACCTAAGTCTCTATATCTATCTTCTGAATTAATTTCATCTTTCCTTGGTAGACCTAAAGTAGCGAACAAGGCTTGATCTCAAGTATAAGGTAACACTCTTTAAAGCTAAGTAGATCCTAAAGGTTGAGGCAAGAACATATCATACGAGTACATCGTACGATTCAACAATGATACAATATGAATACAGATCCAACATGCATGATCTCTCACTCCCCTACATAGTACTAGCATCCTTCATATAACATATATAAATGTGTAATACATGACAAGCTTTTATTAAAGTTGAATAATTATTATTCTAATTCCTAGGTGACTAACCCAATATATATATGATAGACACTATAAAGCCCTACTTAGTAATGCAGCATCCAATTCTTAGTTTAAATATATTATTGTCTCTTTAACAAGCAAGTATAACCAATCTAGGCACATACATATAACCTTGACCCTAAGAAGAATCATTTCATATATATATATATGTATGTGTCTATATATATATATATATAATTAAATGGTACTTTATGCTATAAGCGCAAGCAAAATAAGATAGGGGTTGGTGTACTCACTATGCTATGGAATCTAATAGTCTTAAAAATCCTCGACTACGTCAATATCAGGGTCTTTGTCACCTAGAGAATACAATTAAGGCATATAAGTATCTTATTTGTATTAAATATCTATTCTTCTTGCTCTAACTTCTTGTCTTAACTATTTTCATAATTTGGCCATGGTTTCTTCGTTTTAAATATATTTTTAGTGATCTTATAGTCCTTTTTCATCATTTTTGAGTGTTCTTTCATTTGGAGAGGTTCTTTTCTAGTGTTTGAGTTGATAATATTTCGATTTGGGCCTATTAAGTTCGTGGGTCTAAGATGTTGGTTTGATTCCTTAAGGGTTTGGGCTTAGTTTTGGACTTTTGGCTTAAGGCTTATTTCTTGTTATTAGGCCTTTTGCTTAATATTTTAAGCTTTTATTTAAGTATATTTTATATGGGATCTTTCTGTCGAAATCTCTTAGTTTCTAGTTTGGGCCTTGACTCACTAAAGGGCTTATAGTAAATGTCTTTGATGGGCCTTAGGGCCTAATGGACTTGTTCTACACCTTCTCATGAGTCTTTTAAAGTTAGGTCTAACTATGATCATTTACCATTTGGAATTATATTTTGGTTCTTTTAAGGCCTTTTAGACTCATTTTTCAATTTAGGGGCTTAGACCCAATCCCACTTATCTTTTTGGACTTAAACCTATTGTTAGTCTTAGGTATTATCTAATTTGAACCAAGTTCCAAATCTAGTCATTAATGATATTAGGGCTTTAACACTATCCTTAAGTTCTTAATTAGTAAATAAGTTAGTTTAGGCTATTAACTTGCCATTAACTTACTTAACTTGATTAATCACTACCTAAATCATATGTAGCACTAAATAATCTTTCCATTAATTTAATAAATAAAAAATTACAAAATCTAACCTCGCTTGTAAGTGGCAGCCAAGGAATCTTTTAGGGGTTCTCCACTACACTTTTCATATACCACTTATTTTAATGCTTTTTCTTTCATCTAAATCACATTTTCTTCTAAAGTAAGTTGGATATTTAACAAATATGAAGAAAATGAATTGGAAAAGCTTAGGTGAGCATGGCAACATGCATGTAAAATAAGTATCATTAGGCTTTTCTTAAGGATTGGTTAGTAAAATACATTAACTACTGTTTTTCATTACATGTTGATGTTACTACTAAAACTATTTAGCCTTATTCATACATTGTTCTAACTAAACCTTCATTATACTCCCTTAAAACACTAGAACACACATGTACATAGGAATGTAAGCACCTGAAATGCAAGGAACTACGATGAATCCTAAGGAAAAGCAAAGAAAAACTAAACTTAGTCACTTGTATTACAATTGCATCCAAATTGGGAGGGTTGGTATATGGTCCCAATTGTGCTCTTATACTACATTTTCTTTTTGCCATTTGTGTTAAGGATTTTTCTCCTAAAATGACATTGTCTTTAGCTACTTTAACTAAGCACATTGCCTTTTCCTCTTAATTATGCTTATCATATTGTTAATTAAGATGTAATAGAGGCTGGTTAGGGTTTAGGGCGATATTATGGTTATTAACCACAATATAGTCAAATTAAGCATAATTAAGGAAATTATAAGGCTTTGTTATATTTTATTACTTTAATTTGGTTAATTCCCAAGCTTCATGTGTGCCAGTAGGATTTTCTAAGCATTTCAAATCCGTTTGTAGCTATTGGTTCACATACGCATTTAGTACTTTTAGGGTTTTAGGTCTAAGGTACTTGCTTATACTTACGGATGATTTTCATTACTTAAGTTAGCTTTTCTTAATATTCTAAGGTTTCCAAAATATAATTTAAGTTTACTTATTGTTTTAATGTATTTCACATGCTAGGGTTTCTTAGGTTTCACGTGTATAATTATGGTTTTAGAGTTAAACTTACTCTACGGTTTTCTACCTTCCTAATTAGTGTTTTTAACTTAAATTTTATGGTTAGGTTATCTTATTTAGGGTTTTGATTCTCGTATCTCTATAAGGTTTTAGGGATTATCCACTGGCTCTTTCTCTTCTTGACTTTTTACTATTCTCAAAACCTACAAGATTTAGATTCTCTCCCCACTTAGAAAATGTTTTATTATCAAAATTTACAAGGTGTTCTCGTTATTTCGAATAGCTTTGTGTACTTTTGTCTTACATCCTCTTTAGCTTCCTAGGTAGCTTCCTCTTTCTTTTCATGATTCATCCATAGTACTTTGACATATTGAATTTCTTTCGTCCTCAACTTTTAAGTCTTTTTAGCCAAAATTTGAACATGATGCTCTTTATAGGTAAGATTTTCCTTCAATTAGACCGGTTCTAATTTTACCACTTTATTTGGGTTTAGGATGTGCTTGCAAAAGATTGACACATGAAAGACATTATGTAGTCCAAATATGTTTGGAGGCAAAGCTAGTTTGTAGGTTAAATTTCCAACTCTGTCTAACACTTCAACCGGTCTTATGTATCCAGGGCTCAACTTCCCTTATGTCCTTACTCAATGTATGCTCTTTATTGGTTTCACCTAAAAATACACATGATCATCAACCTGGAATTACACTCCTCATCTCTTTAAATTTACCTAAATCTTCTGGATAACCTAACCTTCCTTCATCTTCTATTTAATGATAACCATCTATAGCTTCTTGTATAAAGTTAATTCCTAAAGCAAACTTTTTGAATTCATCCTAGAATAGAGGAAATCTACATTTTCTTCCACATTGTGCTTCATAAGGTAGCATTTGATTGCTCGAGTGAAAATTGTTATTGTAAGCAAATTCAATAAGGGGTAGGTGCGTATCCTAGCTTCCTTTGAACTTAATGACACAGGCCCTCGGCGTTTCTTCCAAGATTTGTATGGTTCTTTCTAATTGTTCATCTAATTGGGGATGATAGGTAGTAATGAAGTTCAACTAGGTACCTAAATGCTTTTGTAGGCTTCTCCAAAACTTAGATACAAACCATGGATCTCTATAAAAAATTACACTCATAGGAATATTGTAGAGCCTTACAACTTCCTTCATGTAGATCCACACTAACTTCTCTAATAAGGAGGTCATATTGATGGGAAAACAGTGTACGGATCTAGTAAGTCTATCTATGATCATTAAAATGGTATCAAATCCAACTTGAGTCCAAGGTAAACCACTAACAAAGTCCATGGTAATTTCTCTTATTCCCACTTAGGTATTGGCAATGGCTATAATAAACATCCTAGTTTCTAATGTTTAGCCTTGACTCTCTGGCATGTCTAACACTTTTGTACATAATAAGCCATATCTTGTTCCATGCCATTGTATCAAAAGTTTTCCTTGAGATCCTAGTACATCTTTGTTCCTTTAGGGTACACAGAATAGCCCAAATGGTCAGCCTTCCCTCATGATTTCTTTCCTAAGGGAGGCGTCTTTTAGTATGTACAGTCGGCCTTTCATTTGGATAATTCTCCTTTCATCAATATTAAACTCTAAGTATTTCTCACTTGTTTATCTTCCCTTACTCTTATCAAAGCAAAATCAACTTATTGGGCTTCTTGGATTCTTTTTGGTATTGTGGGTTCAATGACTAGACTTGACAGTTTAACATTCCCTTCAACCTAAGTGAACTCTAGTTTAAGCCTCTCAAATTCTTTAATCAACTGTTGTTGTTTCGTGAGTAGTGAGGCAAATTCTACATGGCTCTTATGGCTTAATGCATCTACGATAGCATTCACTTGTTCTTAATAGTAATTTATCTCGAGATCAAAATCCTTGATTAGCTCAAGCCATGTCCTGTGTTTAACTCTTTTTGTGTGAAAAGATACTTGAGGCTTTTATGATCCATGTAAATCTTGCATCTCTAGCTATATAGGTAATGTCTCTAAATCTTGAGAGCGAAAACTACTACGGCTAACTCCAAGTCATGTGTGGACTAGTAGAAATGTAAATTTCTACAACTTATGTAAAATAACTTTAAAAAATTATGGATATATTTATAGTAGTTATTCAAAACTAGAAATATATGATGAAAATTAAAAAAATAAAGAAATTAAGTTTTTTTTTTCCATACAAATTCTTAATATATTATTTAATATATATAGAAGAAGGAAAAATAGAGTTGAAACTAAACTTTTTCCCTTTTTTTTAAAAAAGAAAAGGTTGTCAATTAAAGAGAACCAAATATTTCAACTCATTTTAAATTATTGATGATATAAAATAAAGTATATATTTTTCTTCGTAAATTTTGTTATTAGAGTTGAAACTTGGTTAAAAGCTATAACATAAAATAAGAAATTAGGAGAGAAAGAAAGAGATAAAAAATTGGAATAGGGTAAGACAGATGTTGTAATGTCTTAATTGTTAATAGCTTGAAAAAGGCTAATTGTATTTTTTTTCTTTAATTTTTTTTTCAATTCAACTCAGATATGTAGAATTGGTAAACTTAGTTAAAAACGTAAGTATCTATGGAGTTTATATGTAAATTTGGTTAAAAACGTAAAGTTTTTATACAAAAAAAGATTCTACACTAGAGTTAACACAAAAGAGCCACCTAAAATCATAAACTCGTAGAATCGTACCGGTAAAATCGTGATTTTTATAACTATGGTCTCTATCCATGCTTAGGATCCTTTGTTTGATATCTGCTCAAGTGAGTACATCTCTTTGAATTTTATGATGGCTTATTCTCCTTTAAAAATAGATTTTGTGCTGTTTAAGATTTCAAATTCCACTTTCTTACTTTGACAATCTACCTTGGCTTTCACTAAAGACATCCAATTCATACTTAGAATGACTTCATGCTTGTTCATCTCAATGAGAATCATATTCGCATGGAACTCACTATTTTGAATCTTTAAGGGGTAGTTCTTTACCATCTCCTTTGTCACTACCACACTTTCAATAGGTGTCTTAATCTCGAAGCTAGATTCTATAGTCTTAACTTGTAATCTTGCTCATTGGGCAATCTTAAGAGTAATAAAGGAGTGGGTTGCCCTGATATCAAATAAGGCATACACAGATAGACTAGAGACATAGATATTCTATCATCTGTGTGATCACGTTCACCCTCTAGATTATAAAGCCTAGCATGTGTTGGTGCTTTTAGTTTGGTTTGTCTAGGTCCTAGGCCTCCTACCTACATCTAAGCTACTACGTAACTAAGAAGAGACATAGGGCGAGTTAGCTAAGCAGTTGATGCGGCCCTCTTATTTAGGTAATTTAGAGTAATATGTCCTACTTGCTTACATAAAAAAACATGTCATGTTGGCTCTCTTAGGACACTCAACTATGTGGTAACCACCCTTTCCACATAAGAAGCATCTATACTAAAGTTAGGGCTACTTGAAAAACTATACTAGGAACTCAAGAGGGGGGGTTGAATTGAGTTCAATGCCCAAATTTTAATTTAATACCAGTTTCTTGATTTAAGCAACTAAATGAATACAATAATGAAGCAATATATCAACAATGAGTATAATCAAGACAGTGATAAAACAATAATAAGTGTGGAAAATAAAAGAGATAGGAGTAGAGAAAATTAAGCTCAGATTTAATGTCAAGTTCGAACCGCCACCTACTCTTTACAGATACAAACTTATATACTTTATTAATTTCTCAATCAAAGCTCTAAGACTACACATACACAAAATTAATTATATAAGTTTCACACTCACAACTTATCCAATCTTGATTTTACAAAAATTTTCAATCACAATAACTCTTAAAACAAACTCAATCTCAAATATAGTGCTCCATCTCAAAGTTCTTACAAGTGTAAATCACTTTACACTATACTAGGGTTTTACAAATGATTTATTAAATTAAGTACATAAGACAAAGAGCAATTGAATAAAAGGAATAATTGCATATTTCTAACTTTATTTCTTGTCCTTCAACTACCCAACAATTTATATTTATAGCCTTTAAAGAAAATCTAATTGTTGGTTCACTTCTCTATTTATTTAATGCTTTGTAATGGCTCTTTCTATGTAGACTAGCCAGACAGTTCAAGTTGGACCAGCTGGATAGTCCATTTAAATAAGGTCACCATTTGGACGATCTTTAGGTCACTAGTTGCATGGTCCAACATAGCTTACTGACCTGCAATAACTAGCTAGGCAGTCTAGGACAACTAGTCGCATAATCTACCACCTACAACTGATTTGTAGCAACTAGGTAGACAATTCAGGGATAACCAACCGTACAGTCCAACACCTAACATTGATTTGCAGCAACTAGCCAGATGGTTCATACCAAAACAGCTTAATAGCACATACTAAGATATAGCAAATAGCTCTGATCCCTTTTACTTCTTTCAAGTATTTCAAACTCAATCTAATCAAGTTACATTATTAAAATATTATGCAAAACATAGTGTTATAAAGATAATTCAAGTCCTTTATCAAATTAACCATGCTTTTATAAGCTTTGCAAACAGGTTCATATTCAATGATTAACTTAACATAACTTGGATAGTTTTGTTCTCATCAAAATCACACACAAGAACTTAATCGTTCAACAGCACTCTCTTGGGTGATGTCTTCCTTTAAATTTCCTACATCTCACTATACTAACTCTTGATCCGAAACCTGAAATACCTAGCGTCAGTTGATGGCCATGACTCTACATGATCTTCTTTCCCTTTTTAATGAAACCAGGTCCCTTAAAACGCTTCTTTCTAAAGATGTTCACTCTAGGCCTCTTCGACTTATCCTCATAAGTCCTAGAAATCTCAATAGTCTGAGCTATCTCAACTGCCTCTCTGAAGTCTCAGGGTCAAAATTCATGTACTTGATGCTTAGTATCAAGTCTAACCCTCTAACAAAAACTTACATCTTCGATCTATCACTAACTTAGAAATTCTCATTAGAAAACTATAACAACCTATTAAATTCTACCTCATACTAATCTATGGTACAATTCCCCTTTTGAATAGAGAGAAAAGCATCATTGTACTACAACTTCAATGACTTAAGAAAGTAATTGGCTATAGATTCCCTTTTAAATACTTCCCAAGTGATTGATCCCCTAACTATCCTTACCCCTACTAAGTCCTAGCATGGAGCCTTAACATGTAAGTACCATAAGTAACCCATAGATGGTGGAGAATCACAAATGCTTCAAAGTTCCACTTAATCTGCATGAGTTGATCTTTTGCCTCCTCGAAGCGGCTGGTTACCCCATTAAAGTACCTAGTACACTTAATGAACTTTGGCATTAATAATCATTTAAGCTTGGGATTTAGGGGTGCTACAATGGCCAAGTGCACCTACTTAACTAAAGGATGTAGTGGTGCTGGTAGCTCCCCCACCGGTATAGGAGGTAGAATGGGAGCTGGGAGTATCTTATCCCTCTTATGAAGGGTTCTTAGCATCTCTAGTATAGTAGTCAGTACCTCCTCTGTACGATCTCTCAAGGGATCCTGCTTTAGTGGATTCGTTAGAAGATCTTGCCTTAACAAAGGTCTATCGTAACCTCACTTGTTCCTAAAGCAAAAAACAATTCAAGTAAGAAAACATATTACAATTTAACTAAAATAGAACATTATATTTCATTAATTCCGATAATAATGAGGTTACATTAAGTGACTGTCACTTTCAAAGACTGAGTCTCCACTAATACTATATCTAAATATAGTTAAGCATTCCATCAAAAGATTTTACAAACGCAGTAATACATGTTGAGACACAACATCAAGATAAGTACATCTAAAATCTGGTGAACTCAATTAACAGTATGTCAAATGACTAATACATCAATGGGCCAGTGGCTAAATTAGCCCTAATACTCTTGAACTTAGCAAAAGTGTCAAAATTTATGGAGTAAGTCAATAGCTTTAGCCAGTCCTCATCCTCCAAATCCTCCGCTAAAATCATTAGGGGATTAAGGATAGGTTCCTGGATATCCATCTCACCTTCACCATCACCCAGCTCAATTAGATGGTCGAAAGCATCACTTGGTATTACCGGGGGTACAAGCTCAAGTGGAACCTCATCCTGGGTAGGTCCTAACCAACCCCATCTAACTGCATCATTAATAAAAAAGGAAAGAAAAGAAGACTTAAAAAAGAAAAAAAAAAGCCACTTGTACAAACCCTTAGAATTCCCAATCTTTATAAATTTTAAAATTGTTCCCTCTTAGCTACTTGTACATAGTCTTCTTTATTGCCCTTAGATTTCCCTTATAACTTCTTACTTCAAATTCTCTTCATCACCCCCTAATGATTTTTGTTCCACATTTTTTGGAATAATTATCCCAATTCTATAACTATTGTAGTTAACTCCTAGTCATGATATTCTCCTTTAGATCATCACTTCAAGGTAACACCTTTTGTCTTGGAACCTTTAAAACGTTCTTTTAAGATACTCATTTTTTTTAGGTTTGAAAATAGTCAACAACCCTTAGTTTGTTAATTCTCCTATCATCCATTCAAAAAAAAAAAAAACCCGAAAAGAAAAGCCCCATAACTTCTGAATAGTTTTCCTTCCTTTTTAGTTTCTTATGTTTTTAATGTCTAATAAAAAGATGCTTTCAAAAATAAAAAATAATTTGTTTCCTAAGAAAATAAATGAATAAAGCTTTTCCCAAAAAAACAAAAAAAAAATTATGAATAAACTTTTTTTAGGACTTTTCTTATTTATAAAAACCAATAAATCATTTTTGTTAATTTTATAAGATTAGGAATTCTCTTTAAAAAATCTAAAAAAAGGTTTTATCAATTAGAAAAGGGTTTTTTAGAAAAAAAAAAAGAATCTAATTAATTCCTTTTCTAAATATTAGAAAATAGGAGCTTTTCACAAATTCATGAATAAACTAAGGTCTTTTTTTTTTTTTAGAATAAGAAAATAATAGGTTAATCATGTAAACATGGGCTTGTTTTTTAAAATGAACTAATATACTAAAGTACTATATAAAGGAACTATGTTGGTTTGATTTTGAATAGCGGATATATAAGAACTTATGAGGCGACAATAGAAAAAATAAAAATGTTATTTTCCCTTTCTTTTCTTATAAAGAAAAGAATTTTAAAAAATTAAAATAAAAAGAAAAAAAATTCAAAAATAAAAAAAGAAGAAATTCAAAAGTAAAAAATTGTTTCCTTTAAGTTTAAGGGGTATTTCGAAAATTATGGCCCAATTACATAATTAAATGTGGTTACCTTCGCATTTTAATTGATTATTCCTTGAACTTGGTTTCTTTTGTTTCTTGAAACTTTTCAAAAAAAAAATTGAAATGTGGACTAGTAGTTAAATTAAAACCAATCCGTCTAATTGGCTTTAATTTACTTGTTTTCTCCAAATTTTAATTGGGTAGCTACTCTAATTTTACAAAACCACATGAAGCCCTTTTTTCATAGCTTATGTCGAAGGCTTAAATTAAATAAGCATAGGGTTTGGTTTAAACCAAGTTAAGAAAGAATAGAAAACTAAATTTTATGCTCGACAGGCTGCTAACCCTATAGCATATTTTAGTAAAAAATTTACTACTGAGCTGCATAAATCATGTGCTTACATGTATAAACTAAATCATGTTGTGGAGTCAGTTAAAAAATGGTGTTAGTACTTATTGGGATGATATTTCATAATTAGAACTAATCAGAAAAGCTTGAACTAATTTCTTGCACAAGTTATTCAAACCCTTGAACAATTATAGTTTCTGGTGAAGTTAATGGGGGTATGATTAAACCAAGGGTTGGTAACAAGGTAATAGATACATTATCTAAATAATTTCTTTATAAATTTCAGTTGTTGGCCTTATCTCTTCCTTCATTTGATTTCCATACTCTATTAAAGAATGAGTTATATAAAGACCTAAAGTGGCAACATCTAAAGGAGAAGTGTGAAAAAAGGGGAGCTACCTACACCACCATTGGTGTTTAAAGGTGGATTTTTATTTTAGGGACATAGAAAAGTTGTACCTACACCATCTTCTATGATTCTATTCTTATTTTAGAGTTCTATGTAACTCTTATAGGTGGTCATGTTAAAGTTCTTGAGATATTCAAAAGATTAATTAGTGCATTCTATTGGAAAGGTATGAGGAATGATGTGGAGAAATTTGTGAAGAAGCGCTACGTGTGTCAATAAGTTAAATAGTTGACAACAATTCCGATAAGCTTGCTTCAACCTTTACCTATTCCTCAAATAGTTTTTAAGGGTATTACTATAGATTCTATAACATCACGAGGCTTTTCATTTTTACTTGTGGTGATGATAGATTGACTAAGTCATGTGAACTGTGATCAAGAACAAATAAGGCTGGTTGTTGAATGGATCCAAGCTTATAGAAAGCTCGAAAGGAGTCAATGGGAAAAGGTACGAAAGGGTGAAAACAAAGGACGAAAACAGTAAGTAAAACAAATAGCTCCAAAGGATCTGACGTACCAATGGAACTTTCAAGGACTTATAACACAATTTGATATGAGGCACAAATTGGTCCAATGAGGTTACTCGCCATCTAACCTTACTTAAGGGAAAGATAAGAGTGATGCCGAGAGTAAACAACAGTGTTTACGTAAGTAAGAAGGTACTTAAAGGTGCATTAAAGATTATCTGATATCTTATAACTACAAGTGTAAGGGTATTTATATCCACAAACTAGGGCAACATGCCTAAAAGGGAAAAAACAAAAAGGACATTTCTTAAGGAGGGTAATGTACATGTTATAAAGGGGCAAAAATGAATATACAAGGAAAATAATCATTGGTGCTACAGATTCTACATATGATATTGTACACATGGCAATGCAGCATTGGCAAGGTCATTAAGAGATAAGAACAAAAAGCACGAATGCATGGGTTTGTCTGAACAGGGATGGTCTAGTTAGTCTGGCTTTTTCTCTTGGCTTCTTAGCAAGTAAGAGGCCGAGTAATTGGTTGACTTGGTAATAAAGAGTAATCGTTTACTCGGTATACCATGCAACAATGGGCGATCATACGGTACAACATTATTAGTGACTTGGAAAGAGGTACTTGGCTTCAATAGGGGTTGGTTAGAACATAAGGATTCGGTATGCCAACACGTTTAATCCTCAAGATCGGCTGTAAGTTAGGGGCCCCGTAGCTTGATTTCGATCATTCCCTCTGGATTGTTTTAGATTTGGTATCAAATTCAAATGGTGTTCACTCAATTCTCTATTAGCGTGATATGGATTGAAGTCAGCAATGTTGAAGGTATTAGAAACCCTATAGTCTTTAGGCGTTGTCGCTAATTTTCTGGAAGATTCTGAAAGGTCCTTCTTCTCTTGCAAACAATTTGTTTCTCCTTTTGTTCAAGAACCATTCCTTGCTAAGGTATAGCCACACCAAGTCTCTTGGCTGAAATTGTTTTGCCGACCAACCCTTGGTCTTTTCACACATTCTTCTAACAGCTTCGTCGATGTGCTGAGTGACCTTATCATAGAGGTGCTAAAGGGATTGTGCCCTAGCCAAGGTATTAGGGTCTTCTTATACGGGTATGGGTTAAGGGGCATTGTCAAGGGGTAACTCGTGATTAAATCTATACACCACTTTGAAGGGGGTCTACTTAGTGGTGTCATGTATGGTTCAGTTGTAAGGAAACTCAACCATTGGTAGGCAAACGTCCTAATCGACCAAGTTCTTACTGACTGTAGCTCGAAGCAGTAAACCCAAAGTATAATTAACCACCTCTATTTGGCCATTAATTTGGGGGTAACAGGAGAACTGAAGAGTAAACTGGTTCCCAATCGATACTATAGGGTTCTCCATAAATGACTTAAGAATTTTGGAGTCTTTTTCGGAGACTACACTCCTCAACACGCTGTGTATTCGTATAATATCCTGTAAGAAAAGAAAAGCAATAGCTAAAGCATCATTAGTTTTGGTGTAGGGTATAAAGTGTGCCATCTTACTAAACCAATCTACAACAGCCATCATAGAATCTTTTCCTCAAGTAGTTTTTGGCAGTTTGAGAACAAAGTCTATGCTTAGTTCAATCCAAAGTTTCATTGGAATAAGTAGGGGCATTACCTTCCCTTGTTTAGCTTAATACTTGGCCTTTTTGCACGTAGCATAGCTTTCGACCACTCGGTGCACATGTCTTTACATTCTTGGCTAAAAGAATCAGCCATTTACTAGTTCACAGGTCCTTCTCCCTCCAAAATGTCTGCAGAGTCCTTTGCTATGGGCTTCCCTAATTAATAATTCCCGTAGGCAAGTCGGCATTCACAGTTTTCCTCCTCGAAACAGATAACCATCCTACACATAATATTTGTCCATTGTTCTCCCGTCCACGCATCTCAAAATTATTGGTCTAAAGTATAGATCCTCAGAGTATTGTTCTTTGATACTTGCAAAACCAAACAGTCTGCTCTACAATTCTAATAAGAGTGCATGCCTCCTCGATAGAGCATTTGCAACTACGTTATTCTTTCCTTGTTTATACTTAATCACAAAATTGAATCCTTCAAAGAATTCAACCCATCTCACTAGCCGCTTGGACAGTTTAGTTTGACTCCAAAGGTACCTCAGTGACTCGTGTTTAGTATATATGGCAAATTCTCTCAGCAGTAGATAATGTTGCCACACTTGTAGTATTTGGATTAGTGCCAAGAGTTCTTTTTCATATACAGAGTAATTTAACTGGGGCCTTCAAAGCTTCTCACTATAGAAGGAAATTGGTTATCCCTCCCGCATTAAGACAGTACTTATTTCAATTCCTAACACGTTGCACTCTAGCTAAAAAGTTTTGCCAAAGTCGAGGAGTACTAACACTAAGGCATAGGTCAACTTCTCCTTTACCTCGGCAAAACTCCTCTCTTCCCTTTCTCCCCATTGGAAATTGATGTTTTTCCTTGTTAATTTAGTAAGTGGTGTAGTAAAGGTATTGAAGTTCCTGATAAACCTTCGGTAAAACAAAGCCAATCCATAGAAACTTCTTACGTTAGCATAAGTAACAGGGGTTGGCCATTCAACAATTTCTCGGATCTTCTCATCATTGACTCGCAAGCCTTCTCCATTGACTATATAGCCTAAGAATACCACTTCATGCTGGCAAAAACAACATTTTTTTAGGTTACCAAATAATCTCTCCATAAGGAGAATATCTAAGACTACTCTAATGTGTTTACAGTGATTCAGCATATCGGTACTATAGATCAAGATGTCATTAAAGTACACTACGACACACTTCTCGATGAGATATCTTAATACATGGTTCATTAATTTCATGAAGGTGCTCGAGGCATTCAATAAGCCAAAGGGCATGACCATTCACTCGTAAAACCTATGTTGAGTTTTGAATGTAGTCTTCCACTCGTCTCTTAGCCTCATGCAGATTTGATGGTAGCCGGACTTAAGATCAATCTTACTGAAAAATTTGGCTCTACCTAATTCATCCAGTATGTCTTTAAGTCTCGGGATCAGATACTTGTAATTTATCTTGATTTTGTTTAAGGCTCGGTTGTCTATTCACATCTGCCAAGTTCCATCCTTCTTCGGTACTAGAAGTGTAGGTACAGCACAAAGGTTGAGACTCTCTCTCATATATCCTCTTTCCAATAACTCATTGACTTGACATTAAAGCTTAGAAGTTTGCTTAGGATTCATGCGATAAGCTGGCTTATTCAGTAGTATAGTACCGGGTACTAAGTTAATGTAATGCTTTATGCCTTAAGTCGAGGGCAACCCTGCTAGCAGCTGTTTTAGGAATAGGTTAGCATATTCATCCAATAGTTCCTTCACCTCTTGGGGTAAATCATTCTGCTCCTTTATTTCTAGTAGTTGCCTGACTAACAGGAGGGTCTGGTCATTAGCGTTAATGGCCTTTCGAAGCTTAGCTTTACTCATCACTAAAGCCTTCTTTAATCAACGAGTAAGTTTCGCCTGTAACTTGTGAACCTCTCTTGGCGGCATCGAATTCAGCATGATCTTCCGACCATCCTTCTCGAACATGTAGGTGTTCTTATAACTATCGTGGATGACTCTCCTATTAAACAGCTACAGTCTTCCTAGCAATACGTAGGAAGTGCACATGGGCAGTATGTTACAGAGAATCTGATCAAAGTAATTGCCGATAGTGATCGACAGTAGTACTTGTTGAGTGATGTATAATGCTCCCTTGTCACTTAACCATTGCAACTTGTATGGCTTCGAATGCTCAACAATCGGTAACCTTAGTTTTGAGATGAGGTCAACTGATACCACATTGGCGCAACTCCTATTGTCTATGATGAGGGCACACGTCTGTTCATTCACCTTACAGGTGATATGAAATAAGTTCTTTATCTTCTCCTCCTCTCATGAGGGTTTCATGCTCATAATGCATCAAACAACCATGAGTAGTTGGTCTAAGTCTTCAGAATACACATCTTCCTCGA
Organism: Lumnitzera racemosa; assembly: GCA_024138005.1. Classification (NCBI taxonomy): domain Eukaryota; kingdom Viridiplantae; phylum Streptophyta; class Magnoliopsida; order Myrtales; family Combretaceae; genus Lumnitzera; species Lumnitzera racemosa. The sequence continues at coordinate 86,350,221 of JAMXBC010000010.1, read as the reverse complement.
TCAACTCTTTCTCGACATTCTCATTCTTAGCAAGAACTTCCCCCTCCTCAGGTTCCTCATCTGTAGTCTTTATGTCTAACTTTGAGGTGTTTCCCTTAATGACCATTGTCCTTCGGTTTGGGCACTGAGTAGCCATGTGTTCGAACCCTTAGCACTTGAAGCATTTGATCTAGCCTGTCTTCCTACCAGACCCTTACCCTTTCTCATACGTTCAGGTTGGCATTAGATCTTTAGACTGACTTTTCTGCTCAGCTTTGACATCTATCCTACTTTTCAGCTTGGTACTCAGTAGTATCCGGTTACTTACTTGTCCTGGTCGGCTAGACAACACTCTGGTCGCTACTCAACTTCTTCTTTGCCTCTTAACCCGTTAGGCAATCCTAACAGCTTCATCCAATGTGTCAAATCACTGGAGCTCCATAATATCTCGGATGTCTCCTTTCAACCTATTGACAAACCTTGAAACTGTTTGGGTAAGTGGTTCCTCTACTTTGCATCTTATCATAAGTATTTGGAATTCTTGAACATATTCATCAACGGTTTGGCCTACTTGTCTCAACTCCTGAAGCTGTATTGAGATATGTTTTCAGTACAAATCTATTTCTAAGCACCCTCTTCATCTTAGGTCAAGTATTAATCTCTCAATACCCCTCTCTTCTTCTCATGGACTAAAAATTCTTCCACCACATGGCGGCATATCCAGAAAATTCAACAGTAGCAGTCTTTACTTTCTCGTAAACTTCATATTGGTAATAATCAAACATACGCTCCACCTTCTCTTCCTAATCGAGGTACTTGTTAACATTCCTAAACCCATTATAACTCGGAATCCGAAGCTTCAATAGTCGGATGCTCTAGGGACTCATACACGATCTTCTTCAAAATACTCTTCTTCCTCTTCATCAAGCTCTCTCAGGTCTATCCGTCGCCTTACTCATCCACTAACTCCTCCACCTCAAAATGGTCAAGTTAGGTTCTAACCTTTAGTAGGTTGAGCAGCTTGTGGAGTGTTTTACGTGGCCTTAGTAGGTCGGCAAGATAGTGCGTGAACAACTCGAGTCAGATCTACCAGGAGTTTAGCTACCTCATTGAGTCTCTCGTTAGTGTTTTTGGGAGATCCCTAAGACTAACACCTATGGTAGATAATTCCACTATGATCATCAATACTAACATTCATATTTAGGTCTACCATTTTTCCTCAAAAATTCAGAAAGTAAACAAACCCATCATAAAGTGAACAACTAATAATATTGTAGTCAAATGAACTAAATAACTAAGTCTGTTTCAAACAGGCAAAAACAGAGTATAATATAAATCTAACAAGAGTTAATTATAGTTCACACAAAACCTCCACTTTAATATCAAGATGATGCGAATTGTGACCAAGAACAGATAAGGCTGGTAACTAAATAGGTCCAATTTTGCAAAAAGCTCGAAAAGAGTAAATAGGGAAAGGTATGAAAAGGTGAAAACAAAGGACAAAAACAGTAAGTAAAACCTACGAACAGCTCTAAAGGATATGATGTACCAATGGAACTTCCGAGAACTCACAACACAATTCGATATAATGCACGAATTGGTCCAATGAAGTTACTCACCAACGAACCTTACTTAAGGAAAAGGATAAGAGTGATGCCAAAAATAAATAACAATGTTTACATTGAGAAGAAGGTACTCAAAAGTATATTGAAGATTATCTGATGTCTTATAACTATAAGTACAAAGGTATTTATACCTGCAAACTAGGGTAACTTGCTTAAAAGGGAAAAGATAAAAAGGACATTTCTTAAGGAGGGCAATATACATGTTATAAAGGGGAAAAAATGAATATAGAAGGAAAATAATCATTGGTGTTATAGATTTTACATGTGATACTATAAACGTGGTATGCAGCATTGGCGAGGTCGTTAGGAGATGTAGACAAAAAGTACAGCTGCATAGGCTTATCCAAATAGAGATGGCCTAGTTAGTCTGTCTTTCTCTCTTGACTTCTCGGTAAGTAAGAAGCCAAGTAATTGGTTGAATTGGCAATAGAGAGTAATCGTTAACTTGACATACCACACAACAATAGGTAGTCATACGGTACAGCATTATAGGTGACTTAGTAAGGAGGTACTCAGCCTTGATAGGGGTTGGTTAAAACATAAGGATTCTTCGTGCCAGCCCCTTTAGTCCTTGAGCCCGGTTGCGAGTTAAGGGCCCTATAGCTTGACTACCATTACTAAGTATTGTCACTTTGGACCATTACCGGCTAACTATACAGCAATAATTATTGCCAAATTATTTGTAGACATAATGGTCAAGCTTCATAGTTTACCAAGGTCAATTGTGTATGATACGGATATGGTGTTTGTGAGTCGCTTTTGGCAAGAGATTTTTAAATTAAGTGGAACTCAAATAAGAATGAGTTCAACTTACCATCCTTAAACAAATGGTCAATTTGAAGTTCTCTACGAATGCCTAGAAATTTATCTTAGATCATTTGTAGTGGACACTCTACCTGATTAGCCTAAATTTTTACCATGGCTTGCCTCTTTTTCTTTTTTTTTTTTTTCAACACTAGCTATCACATAAGTTTACATATGACTCCTTTCAAAGCTTTATATGGTAAAGAACCACCATAATTACCTGTATATGTTAAGGGCATGAGTTAAATAGAAGCAGTGGATTAGGAACTGATTGACAATGATGAGATCTTAAAATTACATAGACATAATAATGCACAACAAAGAATGAAGTCCTTAGTAGATTTGAAGAGGATAGATAAAGAACTATAAGTAGGGAATTAAGTGTTTGTAAAGTTACAACCTTACAAGCAAACAACATTAGCTAACATATTATCTTATAAGCCCTTTATGAATTATTATGGACCATTTTTGGTCAAATAAAGGGTTATGCTTGTAGCTCATAAACTTGATCTACCAAAAGGATCTAAGATTCATTTAGTTTTCACATTTTTCAACTGAAGAAAGCCAATGACAATGGGATGAATCAAAGATCATAACCATTAGAGGCTTTAGCCAATCATCCTATGGTTAAACCTCTAGCTATTTTGGTTATGAGACAGATAGCATGACAAAGTCATACCATTAAGTAGCTATTAGCTCAATGGGAATTACTAGACCTAGAAGATGCTACTTAGGTTAATAAATAGGAGTTTGTTCAAGATTATCCCTATTTTAACCTTGAGGACAAGGTCTATCTTGATTGAAGGGGAGAAAATGCTATGATTGAATAATCTAACATTCGAAAAGGATAAGGATAGAGGAAGTTTTCGAAGCATTAAAAGACTATATGTAAACATAAAAAGGAGTCACATACAAACTCTTAGTAGTTACAACTACACTAGTTAACAGAATATGGTTGTTACAACTATATTGTACACTTAAGCATTCATATCAGTAGATTTAACTACATATAAGTGAAAAAAAGAGGTGGGATCATCAAACCCTTTTTAGAAGCAAATTGCTTAAGGAGTCCACTTAAACTCGAATTCAAAATCTTATGACTTACCCTTATCCCACTATTACTCGTTCCATGCAAAATTAAAACAGATAGAACCAATTAGATATACAAATAGATTGATCAATAGTATCAAATCCAAAATATAGAAAGATTTCGAAAACTTTCATTAGAAGTAATTCACATGAGAAAAACCTAGAATTTGTATTTCTATTGAAAAGGAAAGAAGAAAAGAGAGAGGCAAAGAAATGTACCTGATATGGGACAAGAAAGAGAGTGAATGTTACTATTGAGTTTTGTTGATATTTAGCATAAAGTATGGATCAAACCTTCCTTATCGGTCCAATACACTTATCACCCTAAAAGGAAGTGGTAACAATCATCATATTAGAGTAATGAAATTAAAAAAAAAAAAGAAATAAAAGAAAATGGCAAACAAGGGATGGGATGAAGGAAACCTAATATTATTAAGTCTAAACTGAGAAAAGGTTGACGATCAAAGCACATACATATAGCAACATGGTTGCAATAATGATGATAAGTATAGAAGTTGTGCATCTAAACTTTGATGAAACTTGACAGTTTTGTAAATATTTAAATTTGATTTATGAAGGGATAATGTGAGATATTGTGAGTTTCAATTAATTTAAGAAAGATTTAAAGGAGGAAGAGAAGATATAGAGAAGGTTTAAACTATAAGATTTGTTATAGAATGTAATTTTAGAAGTAGAAGCTAGACCTAATCGCATAGCTTCTACCCTCATTTTGTTTGCAAGAGGGTTAAGCTAATATGTTATGACTTTGGGGACAATTTTCTTGGATAAACAAAAAAAAAAAAGGTGCAAATATATAGGAGATAGTGCCCAAAAGTCACAACATATGCCTTAACTTAAGGAGAGCAGTAAGCTACATCCAGTGATAGATATACAAGAGATACACCTTCCTTTACATTGTATACATGTTTAGATAAGAGGGGATACATGGCATATATAAGAAATTCATGCCTATAACTCAATTGGAGTCACACAATCTGTAGTACAAGTGATGTATATATCGTTACTTAGTTATCGATGTATGCTTACAACGTATATTTCCTAGTCCGACAATATTTATTGGCTCAATTAATTAAATTCCTTTTTCCTTTTCTCAACTATTCCTAAATTAATAAAATAATAGTTCTAAATTATCCTAGTATGCAATAGATCAATTAAGGACTTCTAATAAGACCTTAGTTTATATCATCAGAAGTAAGTTAGAGGAAGGATTAATTGAATATAGGATAATTAAACCGTGACATGAAAATAGATTGCTAAATATAAGTTATATAATATGTTATACTTTAAGTATAAAGGTTAAGATTGACTATGTAATTATTGGATTTAGCTATATCATCCGTTTAAGACCTAGGTACAAGTTTACCTTATGTGTTAATTATACTTGTTAGGATTAGAAATAAAATGAACTTAATAAATATATGGGTTTTAATATTATATATGTTTCATGTATATGGTTCGATCCAATGAAGGATTCTAGGTAGGCAACCTTATGATCCTTAAGTAGCATTGTCCCTAATTAAGTTGCTCTTGGAAATGATTTGGGGATTGGTTAGACAACGTTCTCAAATTTTCTCGAAGAAAACTGAAATGACAAGCTAGTTCCCTTTATCTCTCTTACATGCTTAATGAAATGGCTAATTAGCTTACTTTCACTTGGTAGGCTAGTTCTCTCCTTCCTCCTTTGTGATTTTTGATTCACTTTCTCGCATGTAAATGTACTTAGCAATCTCTAATGTCCTCTAGTCTAACATATAAATTATCATTTTTAAATAACATTATATCTAAGCTATCAACTACACTTCCATCAACACTACTATTAAAGAGAAGACCTAAGGAAGAGGCTTACTCCAAAACTTATAAAAACTTTCAAATAACAACACATAATGTGTATACATCTACACAAAAACTACAAAAGAACATTCTTTAGATTGATTCCAATAAGAAATAATAAAGAACTAGCATCAAAAGTGTATAAATTACCAAGAAACTCTCAAGAATTCATTTTTTCCTTTTATCTTTCCTTGACCTTGAAAAAACATGTTGTTTCTTGGATTACTTTGAGAAGTATTGGAGAAAATACTAAGGAGATGATAAAGTTGTGAAGGAATGAGAGGAAAAAGATATAGGACTAGGGGAAGGTGTTTTTCAAAAGGAAGGTAGAGAGGAGTTTTGTCCCTTAAGTTATCAAGTGCCCCTAACTCAAGAGGTTAAAATGATTTAGTATCTACCAAAAAGATTTATGTACTTCTAAATATTACATTCTCCTCCCCTTAATAGAACTTTCATTCTCAAAAGTTACTTAAGTCCTAGATAGTTCTAGATACTTCTTTTGCATCTCCTCTTCAAGCTCCTATGTAGCCTCTCTTTTCATTTGGTTTGTCTATTAAAGATATAGATATGGAATCATTCTATGTCTTAGAACTTGTTCTTTAGTATCTACTATTCTGATGAGCCACCTCCATTGTAGTGAGATTTGGTTGTAGCTTTAATGGCTCTAAAGCGTAACTTGTTCAAGGTTGGTTACATACTTCCATAGCATAGACACATGGAAAACATTACGTATCCTAACTAAACTAAGTGGTAAAAGCCACTTGTAAGTTGCACTAGTAGCCTTATCCAGGGTCTTAAACTGTCTAACGTGCTAGTGATTTAGTTTCCCTCTCAACTAAACCTAACCACTTCTTTTGTGGGTGACATCTTTAACAATACCTACTTCTTTACCTAGAACTATAAAGGAGGATGCCTCTTATGGCTCTCTTATTTATTTTAGCCTATTTGCATTCTTTGCCTTACAATTTTACCTTATCAACTACTTCTTACACCAAGTCAACACCAAATAACTATTTGTCACTTGCTTTATCCCAATGCAATGGTGATCTATACTTCCTTTCTTACAGTGTCTCATAAGGCACCATCTATGTTGTCACTTGATAACTGTTATTATAAGTAAACTTAACTAAGGATAATTATTCATCCTAATTTCCACTAAGGTCTAATACATAAGATCTTAACATGTCCCCTAGGATCTATATGGTTCTCTTTGATTATCTATCTATCTGGAGGCAAAAAGCTATATTGAATTGTAACTTAATACTTAATGCTCTATATATACTCTTTATGAACCTTCCTACAAACCTATTATCTTGATTGAAGACTATTATTGGAGCTCTACAAAGTTTTACTATCTCCTTGATGCATAAATGAGCCAACATACCTAAGTATAACTAGTTCATGGGAATCAAGTGAACTAACTTTGTTAACTGATCTATTGATATCAATATTGTGACATTATTTGACATTGTTTTAGAAAACTATCAATACCCCCATTTTTGTCCTCCTTTAATCTTAAAATTTTCCTTTTGGTAATAAATAGGGTCCTAATTGAAAAAAAAAATAAAAAAAATGAAAAAATTTAGAGAATTATAAAAATTAAAATAACCTTAAAGAAATACATGAAATAATAAATTTTAGAAAAATACAAAAAATTGAAAAATCTAAAATATTAAAAAAATACGAAAAAGTTGAAAATTGAAAAAAGAAAATACAAAAATTAGAAAGCTTGGAAAAATGAATAATAAGAATTTTAAGATAGTCGAATAAAAATAAGAGTAGGGTAGCAAAAATAATGACTTAGGTTAGGCATATTTTGGATTAGTTTTAGGCTTAGACTAAATGATTTAATCTAGTACAAGCTATTTTAGGCCTTATAGTTAGTTTACTTGTATAAGATGATAGATACAAGCTAAATAGCCCATTGATTTAGAGTTTGATCTTAGCATTTGAAGAGAATTGAAGGTCCTCAGTTCGAGTCTTGTTATAAGCATTTTGTGCCTTTTGTTTTTTCCCTCCTTACTTGCCACGTGTCGAGATTTGATTAGGCCACATGTTGGCCTTGACACATAGCATTAACTAGTTTGTCTACATGGTTGACATGACGTCTACGTAGTGCTACATCAGTAATTTTTCCCTTCCTTTCCCTCACATTCCTTCCCTCTTCTATTGTTTTACTATGCGTATCTAATTCAGCTATCAACTTTAGATCCATTTTTCACCCTATTCTCTTTATGATTTCATTAAATTAATGGTGACATCAGGAAATAAAGTTAAAGTACTGTAGATTAGTAGCAAAAACACATTTAAATAAGAGCATTTTGGAGATCAAATTAGACTTGAAATATTAGGAAAGAGTTGAATGTGAGGATTGTGCTCCACATTGACCAAAGCTTAATTCTAGCATTAATAATGAATTTTGATGCTTCCTACATCATTTTGGTAAGTTCAAACATGAATCAATTTGTTTTGACTAGTAATTTACTCCCTTTCAAATGAAATTGTGTAATCATAGCTCAATCAATGGGGTGTTTTAATTTTTTGAATTCAATTACAGTGTAAACTTTTCTAGTTTAATCCTTTGCTAAAATAGTATAAATAGAGGCTGTAGATCCATTCTAGTCATCAATTGTCACTTTCAAACACTCATAAACACACTCTCAAATTCTCTCTCTATACTTATGGTTGGTTTTTCTCTATCTAAAGCTCATTTAAGCTCAATTTTTTTCACGCTAATCTACTTATACAGTGGTTTTACCCATGTTATAATCTCTTTAAAGACACCAATTTGGGCTACTGCCACATTCCCAAACCCCACAAACACTTAAACCCTACGCTAGCTGTTGTCCTCTGCCCCAACCCCATATTGAAAAACCTACTTCCACTTACTCCTACTCCAAATTAATATTGCCACAAGCTCCTCTACCATCGAAAACCCTTAGCCACATCCTAAATTACTGTCACCCTAAATGTTTTCGCTACCTTCCACTTATTAACTACCACTAAACAACCTTGAAACACCATAGCATTAGCATCGATCTTCGTTTCACCTATGAAACCATATGAATGTAGTTTTTCCCATTTGAAAAGAGGCCAAAACACGATGGAGTACCCCCTTTTAGTTGCTATAGTTTGGTGTTTACCTATAACCTGGCTTAAGTCTAATTTTGCTTGATTTAAAGCCTCGAAAATGACTTGTACCCTTGATCTATACTTATGCCTAGCTTTTAGTCCAACCATCCTTTATTCATTTCTTTTTTTTTTGTTATTTATTTAAATCTTATTCAAAAAAAGAGAAAAAAAATAATGATAATAATAAATATAAACGGTGATGTTTAAAAAAATTGGGGCTAAAGTAGAACTTTTTTCATTTTGAGAAACTTTTTCTTTCCCTACTTAATGATTAAAGATGTAAACCCTACTATTTTAAAAAATTATCAAAAATGAAGACACAAAAATTTTTCTAAAATGAACTATGGAAGATTGGTCCCCAATAGTGCATACATAGATACTTGTAAGAAACTACAAGGTTACTCAAAGAATTGAAAAATCCTTGTTTTCCCCTTCGTATTTCAATAAATCTGACTTTTCACAAATAAAACAAAATATCTCTCTTTAATTTAGTAGGTTTATTTCTTAAATAAAATGGGTAATTTGAGGAAGAAATCCAAAGTTAGAAGGTTTATGTAGTACCCATTTAAGGTTTAATAGGAGAGCTTTTGAACTCAACATCTCTATTCAAAACTATTTTCCGAAATTGATTTTTCTCCTAGACTAGTGTCTAGGTTAGAGCCAACCACCTAATTAGTTCCAACCTAACCCTTTTTCATGACCCTAGTGAGGGTGGCAACTCCAAACTTTTTAAAATGAAAAGGAAAACCATATTTTCCTCAATTCCTAGTTGACGGTCTGCATTGAATAGTTATAGGGTTCAATATAAATCAAATTAAGGAAAATAAAAACAAGAAATTTAGGCTCGATAAGATGGTGACTTTACTTGGGACCACCAAATCGGCTAGCTACCTAAACTTTTTGAGATTAGAATTTATGCTTCAAAATGCCCTTTCTACATTATATTGTGAACATACATTTTAGTTATTTGCATGTATGTTCATTTCTTATAAATATTATACATATATTTGTATTAATCTTGTAGATATACGAAAAGGGCATACGAATTAGGGTTTTATAAATATATCATGAAATCTGTAATAGATACGGTCTAACCCAAATCACCTTAGGAACCGTAAGAAGGGGTTGTTGAATTGTGTAGGCCCTGGATGCTATAGTGATCCATTGTTAGGGATTGATTAGGCTACCTCATTCAAGCTTCGATGTCAATGACAAATCATTTCTCCGAAAATGTGTGAGGTCATATAGCTTAAAGACCTTTAGAACACACCCCTATTGCATACATCTCTCTTAAACCATATGTTAATACACCACTTCTAAGGGTACTTTACAACACTGAATCATCATTAGGGTTGAAACTTAAAGAGGTGATGTGTTAACCCAATGGCTTTAGCATTTGTGCTCTACGTGCATTCTTTCAATAAATTATTCTTACCCATCAATTTTGTAAGTACAAGTCAAATGGCAAGAGGTTAAGAGAAGTTCATTAGGAGAGTCAATAGGCTATAGGACCTCCTTTAGGTCCACAAACAATTGCTAGAAGCCAAGGTTGCTTATTTAAGAGAGAAGCTTAGATGTTCTAAAGTTCATAATTGGGCCTTAGGAGTCTTGCTCTAATAAGCCCTCGGAGGAGCTTAAGAAATGTTAGAAGACCTATGAACTTGCAGCAAAAGTTAGATTAGGAAGTTTTCAAATGTAATTAAAAAGCCTATAATGAATGTTAGACCCCTTTGCATTGTTCATTTCCTATCAAATTAATAAAAAGGAAACAAGTTCTCAACTAAAATTTAATTCTTTTGGCAAATTACCCTCCTAGATTTACTCACTTTGTTTCAATCTCCACTTGTTTATATTTACAAAAATATTCATGCGAAAAAAAAGGAAAAAAAAAAGAGATGGAAAAAAAAGAAGAAGTAAAAAAAAATCAAGAGTTCCATTAGAATGTAAATATCTTTTCAACTCATGGCATATGATTCTTATGTATCCACTCTAACTCCATTCTTCAAGAGGATTTTTTGGTTCTTTAAAAAAGAAAAGAAAAAAAAAAGGGAAAAAGAAGAGAAAAATAAAAAGAAAAAAATAAAAAGGAGTCTTTTGTTGATAACACTTTTAATCATCTTAGGGTTAATTTAGTCATCTTCAATACTATATTCTTTCTTCCTTCTTAATCTTTAAGCTTTTAAGTTGTCAATTGTTCCTTTTGATGGTAAAATATCACTTTAGAGTAGATTCTCAATAAGATCCCTCCCCTTCAAAAAGTTTGGTCTCATTCCACTTTGGGTTTTTTTTTTTAATACTCCTAATTACATAGGTTGTTGATCTCTCCCTTTATTGATCATTCATTAGCTTATAGGATAATTTCCAATTCAAAGAGATACTACTTTCTTTTAAACGTTCCTAAACCTATTCTTCTATTTCTCTTAGTGTTAATATATGATCATTTATCTTGATCCCAACCAGTCCTATTTGTAAATAATTTCTCTCCTTAAGCTAGAATTCAAAGCCCTCTACTTTCAGGTGTTAATTTTTTTGCTCAATCACGATTCTTCCGTTTTAGTTGTGAAAATGGCCGAAAATCAGTCCTTTAGTTAAGAAAAACCCGCTATTAAAATTTGCCTCTCTAAAAAAAAAAAATAAATAAATAAATAAAGGAAGAAAAAATAAAGAAAAGGAGGTTGTTAAAAGTTGTAAGTCTTGTTCGGTTTAAGATGGGAACAAAAGATTTTGAAACAAAAAAGAAAAAGCCCCACAACTAGCTTAATAAGATAACCCAAACATAAACCTTAGCCCTTAACCCAACCTAAGCCCTTGCCTTATAGATCCAAACATGAATCCTTAACTCAGGAATTCACAAGACTTACCACAAAAGGCCAATACCAAATATGAACCTTAGTACATTCAAAGTACAAAATTAGATATAGCTTTAGTCTCAAGCATAATGAAGCTTAAATTCTAAGTTTAACCCCAAGTCTAGACAACTCCTCTATGTAGCTCACTTAACCCTAAAGAGTTAGGACTAAACATAAGGGAGCTAATAAACTCAAAACCTAAGGGGCGCTTGGCCTATAAAGTTTGAGGAAACTATTGTCCATAGCATGGGGGGATACCAATCAAATTAGGGGTAGGAAGACACAAGAAGAACATCATCAGTATCTAATCTTTGAAACCTTAAGCTTAAGTGAAAGATATCTGCTCACCTTGTAGCATGCTTTAATAGACATTTTAAGAAATTGAAGGGCAAAGCTAACCCTTATTTTAGGGCAAATCAACCTAAGCAAAAAATGACTTAAATTTTAGGTTTTAGAATGAAAAGAGGCAAACTAAACTCTATACACCTACCTTTAAAACACTTCAAGAGTTGAGTAACATCATAGTGGGGATATTCCGGACTCATTCCTTAAAGAAGGTTCGTTTTAAGTTTGGCACACAAACTTAAATGAAGTTAGGCATTCATTCCCATTATCTAATCACAATTACCTTTAACAACCCCATTAAGCCTATTGTTAGAAATATTCTTCAAATTTTCAAACCCTATCAAGAACCACTCCATAATAAGACAATTTAGGAGGTTATGGTCATTAATTAGAGAATAAGATAAAACTACTTTGTGCTTAACCCAGTAACATCAAATTCAAAGATAACTTTTATTTTTGATAAGTTGTTTTCTTTGAAATAAAGAAGAGCACGCAAAAAATACTATATACACCATCTAAACAATTGGAAGAATAATCACTTTAGAGGAAAGGAAAGAAAAGAGAGAGACAATGAAAGAATTTGGCAGAAATAATTGAAAAGAAATAATGAGAAATAATAAGAAAGATGAAGAATAAGAAGATAGGCCAAAGAACTAATGTTGAATGCAAACAAAAAATCCAAAAGATACTCCCCATCTAGTAAGAAAGCATACTTCATTGCCCAATATCCATGAAAAAGGCATAGACTTAAGGCTATTATGTATTACAAACATTGAATCTTCATACCTCCTTTTCTAAGTCACACTTTAAGCCCTAAAACACAAAGCCTCTAAGCTCATTCCAAATCTCAAAACATAAAAGCCTCTAAGCTATAGACATCATGAATCACAAAAACACAAGGTTTACACCTTCTCAAAACCATTTGACCAAAAGCCTAATTCAATAGATTAGGTCATAATTCTTAGAATAGTAGTCAAAAGCAAAAATTGAACCAAGAGTATGTAAGGAAGTCCTTGTTGACTAAAACTAATCTTGAGTTACCATTTCTATAGGAAAGATGGACTCAAAGTTACAAAGTCCCTACCATCAAAATTAACATCCCTAGCCTTAGTAGCATGTGATCAAAAAAAGGTCTTCAAAAACTAAAAAATATGAAGTGCCCCACGTGGTTGCTAATGAAGGAAGGATTTTGTACCTATTAGCAAAATTAAAAAATAAAAAAGGAAAAAAGAGGAGAGAATTGAAAGAAAAATAGAGAAGAAAATGGGAGAGAAGGAAGAGAATGGGAACATGCTAGTTAATCAACTCAAGCGACTTAGTCCTTAACCCATTTCAGCACTTCCTTCCCAAGTCGATCTGGGTTGCTAAATTTCAAACACTCCTAGTCAGTTTATCAATAAATAAATAAATAAGCTCCTTTCTCAAGCTCATTTAAGCAATGCCCTTCTTAAGTTAACCTTGCTTACTCCAAGTCAATTTGTCATGCCCTTTAGGCTTCATAGTTCTTAATGGTTATTACCCTTTAGTTTTGCACCAATCTTGATGTAACTACTTGAAATTCCCATAATGGTCATTTTGATCAAACAAGTGTAGTGCCTTTCAAAGTCTAGTAGGCCAAAAGTGTCCTAAAGCAACATCTCATTCTTCTTGCAAGTAGCATGACATATTCAATGCTGCAAAATATAAACCTTTATATAAATCATTGAATGCATAAGTCTAGATCATAACCTTTCACGCCAAGAAAATGTTTTGAGAGAGAATTAGCCAAAAGTCACGTGGACTGTTTGTCTACTATAGTGACATCTCGTTCTTGCGGTAAGCAAGTAACTATTGGAACAAGATTAAGATTTGATTTTCTTTAAATCAATGATGAGGTGGATAGAAAGAATTAGGCTATTGTGATACATATTGCTTTATCCATATGGTAAGAGGAGATAAAGTAATAGACTCAGACATAGGCTATCTTAGGATTGATGTTGACCATCTTGATATGGTTAATGAGAGTGTAGATCAACCAGAATCACTAAAGAATAATTTTACTTATGAAAAGCCACTATTTGAGTATCATGATCGAAGCGTAAAGCTTTATGGCCCAATTAGACAAAGAGAAGCAAAAGTGACTTATCAAAATTCCACTTCATAGGGTAGAAATAACAAAAAGGGTGAAACATCTGGTGCAATCTTATAATTGGTCAATGATGAGCCCCTATAGTTTGGGTTAGGGATTTGTTGAGAAAAAACAAAGAAGTGAAAAAAAAGAAGAAGGAAAAAGCGAGAGAGAAATTCCAATGTTGCTTTTCCTCATGATCAACCCTTTCTACTATCCCTATTTCTTAGTCTAATAATGGGACTTCCTTTAACAACACAAGGGACTTATCCTTAAAGTCTCATAGCCCTAAGGACCCTATCCTTCAAATCAACCTTTATTGCTAAGGTCAAAAGTTTTTTTTTTTTTTTTTGCTCTTGCGAACACTTCTTTACTATGTCATTCATTCCAATCTAAGTCATTTTTTTCCATTTTTCTACTGTCAAGCTCATCTTAAGTCTTCCTTCAAAGCTAACACGAAGGGCTCAATCCCCATTGAAATATCAAATCAATTCTCAAAGTTAGTGTTATTTAAGGCTCCTTCATAGTCATCAAATTATTGAATTTTTATTGAAGACAACTCATGGTCCCTAATGAAATTAAAAATTTGATCAAGAATAGAAAAGACCCATTAATTCAAGATGGTGAAAACAAAAAAGACCCATTAATCTAAGATGGTGATCTGATTTTTGAAGCCCATCAATTAAAGATGGTGAGTTATCGAAATCTAAAGAGTTTTTTCCCATCCATCTAAGATGGTATCTTTCCTCCCTTAAGATCATCCGCTAGCAAATATCTTTAGGTTTCTCTTCAACAAATTGTTTTTTTAAAAAAAAATTGCATTCTATTTGGTTTTCTCCAATGAGTATGCTAAAATCAGAATGAAGAGCACTTTAATAGGAGAGTAACCATTTCTACCCTTAAGATAGTCATTGGTTCTGTCTCTTTCTTTAAGGATTAAGAAAAAAGGAGTTGGACCCCTTATAGGGTAAGTTAGCTTGTTAAGATTTTGTTTACCCTTAGAATAATATTTAACACAAATTTCATAAGAGAGCTTGATTCCTTTTAGTGTAGTTAGCTCATAAAAAAACTTAAACGTTAAGATATTCTTTAGCATTATCTAACCTTTTAGGATTATTAGCTCATTCAAAGGAATGTGACTCCTTCATAGGGTAAATTAGCTCACTAAGGAGCCATCATAGATGCTTAGGATAGTCGTTAGCACTACCCAAACTTTTAGGATTGTTAGTTCATCCAAAGGAGCCTAACCCCTTCTTAAGGTGAATTAGCTCACCAAGGAGCCCTCTCTAAGCATTAAGTTAGTCTTTAGCACTATCCATCCCATTCAAGATTGTTAACTCAACCAAAAGAGCCTAACCCCTTCTTATAGAAAATTAGCTCACAAAGGAGCCCTCTTTAACCCTTAACATAGTCTTTAGTATTATCCATGCCCTTTAAGACTGTAACCTTGCTAACAAAAAACTAACCCTTTCATAGGGTGAATTACCTTATCAAGGAGCCTATTCCATCCCTCCTAGATAAACCATTTACACCATTCTGACCTAAAATTTCTTTCTAAATACCTAAATTAACCTTTAGTAGGAGCCCTTTTCCTTTCATAAGAATTGTATGCACCAAATCCCTAATCATTTGTGAGCAAAAATTGTCTCTCTCTTTTAGTTTTGTAATAAAGTTTTACTTAAACTTTACCACAAAGCATAACAGTTACAGATACTCCATTTTTGTCTCCTTATAATTTTAAAGTTTTTCTTTAGTAATAAAAGAGTCCTAATTGAAAGAAATATAAAAAATAAAAAATCAGAATATTATAAAAATTAGAAAGTATTGAAAAATACAAAAATTACAAGTTTAAAAAAATAAATTGAAAAAATAAAAAATGAAAAATTTAACAAGTTTAGAAGAAAGAAAAATTAGAAATACTTGGGTTGGACATATTTTGGATTGGTTTTAAGCTTAGACAAAATGGTCAAATCTAGTTTGAGCCATTTTAGATCTTATATTTATTTTATTTGCAAAAGATGACAAGTCATGGGCTAATTGGTCCATTGGTTTACTTTATTTTAAAGCTTGGTCTTGACATTTGAAGAGAATAAAAGGTCTTGGGTTCAAGTCCCACTAAAGGAACTTTGTACCTTTTGTTCTTTTTTTAACCCTACTTGCTACGTGTCTCAACTTGATTAGGCCATGTATTGGCTTTGATATATGATAGTAATCAATTTATGACTACATCAGCCACATTGATGAACTGGTTACTATCATGTATCGGCAATTTTCCCCTTCCTTTCTGTCCCTTTTCTCTTATTTTCCTACATACGTTCGACTTAATTAAGTCACTTTGAATCCATTTTTCATCCTTTTTTCTTTATAATTTCACTAAATTAATGATGAAATCATGTAATAAAGTTAGGATACTATGGATTAGTAGCAAAAATACATCCAAATAATAGCATTTCAAAGATCAAATTAGCCTTGAAAAATTGAGAAAGAGTTGAATGCAAGGATTGTTCTCTACATTGACCAAAGCTTAATTCCAACATCAACAATGAATTTTAAAGCTTCTTGCTTCATTTAAGAAAGTTCAAACATGAGTCAATCTATTTTAACCGACAATTTACTCCATTTTGAATCAAATTGTATGATCATAGCTCAATAAATGAGGTATTATAGTTTTTTGAATTCAATTGCATTAGAATCTTTTTGAGTTTAATCCTTACTAGATTAGTATAAATAAGAGGTATAAATCCATTCTAATCACCAATTCTCACTTTTGTATGCACATAAATATACTCTTAAACTCTCTCTCTCTCCAATCATGGATGTTTTTTCTCTATCTAAAGCTCATTTGAGCTCACCATTTTTCAAGCTAATCCATATATACAATGGTGTTCCATGTGATCTAAGCTCTCTAAAGACACCACTTTCAACTACTGCTACATTTCCAAACTTCACATCCACCTAAACCTTAAGCAACATCCACCACTACTCACTCCTACTTCAAGTTAGTACCGCCATAAGCTCCTTTACCAATGAAAACCCATGGCCATATCCTCCTTTTTACGAGTACCCTAAACACCATCGCTACCCTCTACTTATCAACCACCAATAAACCATCTTAAAACACCATTACATGGGCACCAATCTTCATTTAACCTATGGAAACCAGATGAATGTGGTTTTTCCCCTTTGAAAAGAACCCAAAACATGCTAGATTACCCCTTCTTAGCCATGACAGTTTAGAGTTCCCCTATAACCTAACTTAAGTCTGATTGCGATTCATTTAGAGCCTTAAAACCAACTCGTACACCTAATCCATACCTATACCTAGCTCTTGGTTTGACACTCCTTGATTTTATTCGTTTTTTTTTCTTTTGTTATTTATTTAATCTTATTCAATAAAGTGAGAAAAAGAAAATAATGATAATAATAAATAAAATCGATGATGTTTAGAAAGAGAGAAAATAGTTTTGTAGCTATGGTAGAACTTTTTTCCTTTTTAGGAACATTTTCTTTCCCAACATTTTTGTTTTTGAAAAAAAAAATATTTGTTTTTCAAAAGAAAAAATTCTATTCACTTTGAAAAATTTGTCTTAAGAATTACATGAGAAATAAATCTCTTTCTCATAGTTAGATTGTTCTTAGCATTTTTCAAAGTAGACTTTAAAAAATTAAGACTCTTTAGATTCTTTTCTTAATAAAACAAAATGAATAAAGATGGAATCCCAAATAGTGGGTATGTATACATCTTTATAAAACTATGGGGTGACTTAAAAAATGAAAAAAAAAAAACCTTATTTTCCCCTTTTTCTTTTAGTAAATCTCACTTTTGACAAATAAACCAAAATATCTCTCTTTACTTTTAATAGGCTTATTTCTTAAATAAAATGGGTGCTTTTAGGAAAAAGTCTGAATTTGGAAGGTTTAGGTAGTACCCAAATAGGGTTTAATAAGTTAGCAACCAAACTTAACTTTTCTGGTTTTCAAAATCGTTTTACAAAATTGGTTTTTCTTATAGAATAGTGGCTAGGTTAGGATCAATCAACCCAATTCGTTGTAACCTAATCCTTTTTCCCATCCTTAGTCAAGTGGTGACTCTAAGCATTTCAAAATTAAAAAGGAAACCAAATTTTACTTAATTCCTAGTAGGTAGTCTATGTTAAATGGGTATAGGGTTAAATACAGATTGAATTAAGAAAAATAAAAACAAAAAATTTAGGCTTGATAAAAGTGCTAAGATAAAGTCCATGGTCACTTGTTCCTACGTCTACTCTAATATAGGCGCTTAGATGTATACTTAGCAATCTTTTGCTTCATATTCTTCCACTAGTATTGATACTTCAAGTCTTTATACATTTTGATATTTTGCAAGTGTATTATGTACTAGGAGTAATATACCTCTTTTAAGATCTCCTTCATTAACTTGGAATTCTTTAGTGCATATAATATGATTCCATACCTTAAAACTCCATTTATAATAACAATGAACTTTGATGCTTTACCTTTCTCTATTATGCTCTTTATCTCTTGAGTACTAGCATTCTAACCCTAAGATGCTTTAATTCAATCTACTAGAGTTAGCTATATGCATGGATTGGCTAACCTTACTCCTACCTCTTGGTTTATAATCTCTAACACTAACTTGCACAAATCTTGAAGCAATTATCATTAGCAAGTTATTAGAGTCATAATAATATATATTTGTGAATGAACACATGAACCCAGTATCAGACGAAAACCAATGGATGGGTCTGAACTGCGAGATGGTTTGAAAAATAAATGGAAGTCGATAGATTAACAATCTCGTGCACTAACTCTATGGATATGATGCACTGTAGAATCATACATGGACTTAAGACTTGCTAGATGTATCACACTAGTCTAAGTAATAGGATTGCTCGTCACAATCCTTGGTAAAGAGATTAATAAGAGCTGGTAAGAGGGAAAGAGAGTTTACTAAGAGAAAAGACTCAAGGGTTTTTCATTAATGTTGTAAAATCTCTCTAAAACCCTATATAAGTGTTCTATTTATACAAAGCGGTAAAGTTGTAAATAAAATGACTAAAGGACACCCTAGTAGCATTCTAGTAATTGTAAATAATACATGAAGCCAACTTAAGGAAAATATAATAAATAGGAAACCTAGATAACACAAGTAAAAGGATCTTTGGGTGAAGGCCAATGTTTTGGTTATAAGGAGATATAGGAGACTCTAAGGTTTTAATCTGTCCCAACCTGAGCCTCTAGACGATTTGCTTTAGTCCAGGCCAATCAAATATGACTGGAGCCAACCTAACATGATCAGTACTGACCTCACATGGCTAGACCAACCTGATATGGCTGGCTCGATCTGGCATAGATGTAGTCGACTTGTTTAATATGACCGAGTACAGCCGAACTGATATGGTATAGTTGGGTAGCCTCATCATGACCCAACATATCTAAGCTAGACTAATAATCAAGCACATTGATCTCGATAAAGTAAGCTGACGAGCAAGAGATTGTCTTGTATAGCTAATTAGAGTAAACCTGGCAAAATAGAATAGAGCCGACCATAGTAGGGTAAAATGGACTAAGTATAGCAAGGAAGACCTAGCAAAGTAAGGTAAAAATAGTAGGCTAGGATAGAATTTGCAAAGCATATCGAGTCTTCCAATATTGCCATAGCTCATAGATAAGTTTGTAGGAGGGTTCGGTTAGGGTAAAGCAGGGCATCACCAGCTGATGCTCCTTCCACTCATCATGGGCTCTATAAATCAAATCTTTTATCTTGGATCTTTCCTTCCACTCATCATAGATATGATCAACTACACCTTGGTAGTCCCAACAATCATTAATTACGAGAAGTAATACGATCTTAAGGTCATATAAAGGATCATAGGCACATAGGTCTTATGCCAGCAGGACGTAAAATGGTTCATTAGTCATGAGCACTTCCTCCTCTTTAAGCTTAGCTAGCTTGGATATCATGATCTCCTCATCAATTATAGTCAACATTCCCTCTGCTTCCTCATAAATTGATTCTTCTTCCTCTTTCTATCTATATACCTTAAATCTTTCCAATACGGGAGTACCAAGAGTCAATATAATGCCAAGTAAACTTGTCAGAAGACTAGGACGTAAGATTTTGATATGAAGAACGCACATGTAGTAATTCCTAAAGCTACCATCTATGGCATTCATAGTAGGTAATGGAACCACTTTCGAAACATGGGGGTTTAATTGCAATTTAGCTCAGTCTTCCTCAACTTTACTATTCATCTCTCCAGCAGCCTCCATCTCTCCTTCTCTTACTTCCTTTCCTTAGGCTTTGTTTTCGTCAGCTTTCTATGTTTGAGTATCCCTTTGCTACTTCATTTCTTCTCTAAGCTCCTCAAGCTGAAAAAGTATAACCTCTAATTGTTTCTGCACATTAGAGTAATCGATATCAATGGTGGATTTTACTCTTAAGGCTAGTTGAATAGCTTCATTTAAGCTTCTTACTCTGGAGAGGTTAATACGTTGGATAATCTCTGATCTCAATCCTCTCATGAATCATGACATTGTACATGAAAGAGACTCATACAATTTACATCGTCCTAGGAGTGCTTCGTATTCTTGGACACTCATTTGCCCTTGCTTTAAGGTAGATAGCTCTTCATATAACTCATCTTGATATGATGTGGGTACAAATTTTTCTCTCATTGCAAGTCTCATCGAGCTCCATATAGTACTTGCCCCTCTTAGGATCCTATGCCTTAATACATTCTTCCACTAAGTCCTAGCAAGGCCTTGAAGTTTATCCTCTATGATGTATTCCTTATCTTATTTAAGGAATGGATGCTTTTCAAAGACTTTATTAACTCAGAATTCCCAATCCAAGTATTCATCTAGAGGTCTATAACCATTAAACATAGGTATTCTCGACCTTATATCTTCATAGTCATAATCACAACCATATCCTCTTCGATTATCATAAGTTATGTTAAATGGAGGTATCACTATAGCAGACTAGCTTACCTTACGAGAAGTCTCATTGGCGATGATTAGAACTATCCAACACTTGGTGATTCAAGAACATAGCAATTTGGATGTTTGTACAGCTCAGATATTTTACTTCACTTCAGTACTTCAACTCAACTCAGATACTAGAATCAGCTTAACCAGTTAAATAGGCAAACAACTTAGCTCAGATAGCTTCTCCCTAGGTCAACAGCTTGGTACCTAATGGTTTCACCTTATCAGCATATTTTAGATACTTCCACTTCGAGCACTAAGCATTATGCTAATCCCCAAGACAGCAACACAACCTATTAGCACAATCGTAACCACCACTAGCACCAAATCCTCTAGCGTAACACCTAAGAAAATCTACCACCTGTTACTATGGTAACAACAAAGCTTCCATAACCTACAACTACCAAACGCTACAATTAATGTCAAAAACTCTTATTTCAACACAATTAGCCACAATATGTTCTACTAATTGTTGTTGTGATAACACGAAAGAATCCTTTTGAATGACCTTCCTTCCAAATTGAACGAATTAAACCACAATCAATAGGGCTCAATCTCAAAAGCCCACTACTAACTTAACTTCGGTAACCAATACACTCAAATTCTCGAGCATATATAGAAATGAACCTCCTCTATTTTCACAATGGAGAACAAGGTACAATAGAGCACAACATGAACCACTCTTATCGAACTAAAAATCCCTACTTCGTAGCTTAAGATCTCTAAACCTACTTTAATCAAACTAACTTTAAGATCTATGAAAGGAACACAACCATTACATCTTGATTAGTTATAAGTTAAACATGATTAAGGACTAAAAGATAAACCCTTAATCACCTTAAAATATCTTGTACCCTAAGGAGACAAGGTCTCCATTTTTGTACTTTGTTCTTAATTTCCCAAATCATGCAAAGCTTGTACCCCCATTCTCTCTCCTTTCCCACAATTAGCCACCCTCTCCCTCTCTTACCCTACTTCTTTTTTACAACCTTAAAAAACTCCCAAATACTTAAATAAACTCTCTCAAACATCAAACCCCTAAACCCTCCCCCCCCCCCCCCCCTTCTTCCTTTCCTTTTGGCCATATACACATACTACCACCACTAAGCCCTATGCCACCTATATACGTCCCCCTTGTTGATCGACATACACACATACCCTCACCCATACATAAGCTCACTGCACATAACCATCAAAGAATGCCTTCAACACCTTGCTCCAATATATGCTTAGGTTATGTTTTCCTTAGTTCTCTTGTGAAATAAGTTTGAAACTAAAGTTTTTCTTTATTGAAACTTACTTTATAGCAAATCCCTAAGAGTTCTAAGGTATTACAAGAGGGGCAAAAAAAGGTTAGTAAAAGAAAAATCACTTTTGGTAGAAGATATAACACAAATAGATTAAATAGTGTTAGTTTTAGTAGTAAATCATCAAATAGGTTGATGAAATCCCCATTTCTCATGCATGTCACCCCTTATATGTTCCCTCACAACATTTCCATAAACTTTTATGTAGTGATTATGGTTTTAGATTAGTAGAAACATAGACTACTATCGAACCTTGTTTTGATTTTTTTAATTTAACATATATTAAGCTCAGCATACTTAATACGGATTACTCGACATTAAATTAAGGAAAAAAATTATTTTTTTAAAAAAAAGAGAGTCGCTAACCAATTCAACTGGTAAAAAAAATAAAATTAGGGTTTTCAGATGGGTAAACCTTAATTTGGCCACTAATCTACGAATTTTCAAAGAAAACGATTTTATTAGAAAAATTAAATTAGAAAAAACTAGGTTCGGGGGGCAAACCTATTAAGATTAAGTTATCATGTAAAAATTAAAGAAAAATTGATGGGCTTTTATTTTTTATTTTTCTAAAAATATTAAAAAGATACTTAAATTTGCAAGTAACTAAAAATGATTTTTATTATTTTCTTATTACGAATTTATAAGAAAAAAGGGAAATTTTTTTTTATTTTTTTAATGTTTACTCCAATGGTGTCTATGTACTTGCTAATTGGGATCAAATTGGCTGCAGTTTTTTCTTATAAAAATTTTAATGAGTAGGTCATTTTTATATTGAGAACCAAGCTAGGTTTACTTTTTTTATCAATTTATTATTTTAAGAAAGAAAAGAAAAACCCTAAGAAGTGTAATTTTTTAAAGAAAAACCCTAACTAACTATCTTTTTGGAAAAAAAAAAACTCAACTTAGATTAGATTTTTTATTTTATTTTTTCAAAACCCTTATGTGTCAAAAATATTTTTTTATTAAAAAACATGATTTAAAAAAAAAATAATTTAACTAAAAAAATTGCAACAAAATAAATAACCAAAAAACCTAAATTGAATTGCGTTAATTTGCGTAAGCGTGTGGGCAATACTAGGCGAGACTGTGGGCAATACTAGGCAAGACTGTGGGCGAGTGGGCAAAGATCTAAACGTATACGGGTGAGTGTCTGGACAGTGTGGGTGTATGCTTAGGCAGTGTAAGTAAGCGCCTAAGTGAGCGCTTAGGCGATGTAGGCGAGTGCTTAGGCGAGTACAGGTGACATTGGGCAATCATAGGTAAGCATGGGCATGTGCTTAGGTAGTATAGGCAAGCAAGGGTTGCACAGGCAAGCGTAGGTATGCGCTGGGTGAGTACAAGCAAGCAAAGGTGATGTGGGTGACATTAGGGCATGAACTTAAGTGATGTTAGTGAGACGCGAGCCATTGTAAGCAAGACGTAGGCAACTATGGTCATGTGCTCAAGCAATACGGGCGATTTACGTAAGCGACTAAGTGGTGCTGTAGGCGCTATGGGAAATGACTGTGGGTGTGGATTTGGGTGGTACAAGTGACAGCGGGCGTAGACCTAAGCAGTGTGGGTAACAATGGGCATGGACTTAGGCAGTGGCTTTAGGTGATACGGGCAGTAGATTAGTCGACAGTAGCATCAATTTGGGGGCACATCTGGATGGTGCTAGTGGTGTACGATAACATACAGTAACGGTATGCAGTGGTATATGTAGTGGCGCGTGGGGTTTGCGGCGGCATATTTAGCGGCATATGGCGTATATATGGTGCTTTTAAAGGAGTATGTAGGGTGTACGTGCAAGAGTGTGATAAAAAAAAAAACCCTAAATCCTTAGCCAACATATTATTTGTAAGCACAAAATCAAATCTTTCATATCGATGATATGAAAGATATGATTGCAATTCTTCTAAGATTTACCCTAACTTCTAGAAATCCCAGTTAACTCGGGCTTTTCTTTCCAAGCCCGACCTAATCCAATATAGCTCAATAAATCTTAATTTTAAGCCCCTAAATTAGATAAATACTTATTTTATATTTGTCTAGCCCAAAATTAATTAATTAAGCTCATATCGTCATCTGTTCCAATAATTCAACTCAACTCAACACGACTTAACTCATGACTCATCTTGCTACGACCCAACTCGATTTTTATTTTTCATTTTTTTTTCATTTTTCTTTTGATTTTGATTTTTTTTTATTTTTCTTTTTATTTATTAACTTGGATTAATTAACAAAAATAAAAAAAATTGGTAAGAAAGAGATGTCTACAGCTGTCTTTCTTTGTAGTGAAGTTCAATTCGAATTTTGCTACAAAGACAAAAGGGATACCCATTTTTGCCAGACCTGACTTAGATATCTAAAGAGGATAAATTTCTTCGAGATTCGTTTTGATTTATGATTTGAAGAGGATAGATCTTTTCAAAAACTTATTTCACTTTGGTGACTTGAAGAGAATAGATCTCTTCGAGATTCTTACTTTGTTTTAGTTGGTGGATGACCCGACAAGGATAAATCTCTTAGAGATTCATTTTGACTTTAATGACTAATTTGAAGATGATAGATCTTTTCAAGATTTGTTTTGGTTAATCTAAAGAGGATAGATCTCTCCTAAATTCGTTCTGGTTAATCCTAAAAAGGATAGATCTCTTCGAGATTTATTTTTGTTAAGCCGAAGAGGATATATATCTTTGAGATTGGTTTTAGCTAATCCGAAGAGGATAAATCTCTTTGAGGTTGGTTTTAGATGATCCGAAGAGGATAGATCTCTTCGAGGTTGGTTTTGGTTGATCTAAAGAGGATAGATCTCTTCAAGATTTGACTTGGTTTCAAAAGTTAACTTAATTCATCACAATATCTCTTTCCAAAAAAATTTAAGATTATTTTTCTTGGAATTGAAGAATTTCTTAGATAGCAATTGATTGGCATGCTTATATCGACTCTCGATATTCACTCATTCAATCAGCAAAATTTTACCAAAAGACTGTGATTACTTCTTCTTTCCTTTTTTTCTCTTTTTCTAAAACTTCCCAAACTTTTAAGTCTTGTACCTGGACTATGCTCATGCTTTGGATTTGCTTTATTCGACACCAAATTTCAGTTTCCACTCTTCATGACTTCTGAATGATAAATCTCTTTTTGAAAGAAACAAAATTAAATTATTAGGAACATTCAATTCCAATATTTTCAGTGATTCGAATTCATTGGTAAGGGTCTAGTATTTAAGTATATGAGGCTAGAAAAACAAGGCACTCCAAGGTTTATTGGTGAAGTGTTTGTTGGTCAATAACCATCTAAATTTGAAAACATTCATGGATATCAACTTACTTGTAAATGATGAAAGATTAACCACAAACTTATTCAAGAAAAATTGAAATCTTTATTGAAATCAACTTTCATGGATAATATAGCTTGATTACATCTGAATTGACTGGTTCCCTTAATTTCGGGTCATCCATCTCTGTCAGCACTATTGCATCTCCTGATAATACCCTTTTCACTACATAAGGGCCTTCAAAATTTGGAACAAACTTAGCCCTAGGGTCTTTTACATTTGGCAACACTTTCTTTAGTACCAAGTCTCCTTCTTTGAAGTACCTCAAGCGTACTTTCTCGTTAAAAGCTCAAATCATCCGCTGTTGATAACACTAACTATGACATATCGCTACAAGCCTTCTTTCATCTAGGAAGTTCAAATGTTCTATTCGCTTCTTCACCCACTCTACTTCATTGAGTTGAGTTACTTCCAATATTTGCAATGAAGGTATTTCTACTTCTACTGATAGTACTGCTTCAGTTCCATATACCAATGAATACAAGGTTGCACCAATAGAAGTTCTGATCAAGGTTCTGTAAGCCATGAGAGCAAAGGGAGGCATCTTATGCCAGCCTCTATAAGTGATCACCATCTTCTCAATGATTCTTTAAATGTTCTTATTTGCAGCTTCAACTACTCCATTCATCTAAGGTTAATATGGAGTTGAGTTTCTGTAATTGATCTTAAATTGGCTACACACTTCATCCATCAATTTGTTAGTCAAATTTGTCCCATTATCCATAATAATAGACTCGAGTGAAGCATATCTTCTAATAATACCTCTTTTTAAGAATCTGACCACTACTCCCTTGGTCACTATGGCATATGACGCTGCTTCACCTCATTTGGTACAATAATCAATCACGACTAAAATGAATCCATGTCCGTTTGAAGCTATTGGAGAAATCGGACCGATCATGTTAATTCCTTACATCGAGAAAGGCTAAGGATTCAATAATGCATGCAATTCTTGGGGAGGAGCGTTGAGTTTGTTAGCATACACCTAATACAGGTGATAGTGTCTCACGTACTTGATACAATCTAATTCCATCGTCATCCAAAAATACCCCATTCTCATGATCTTTCTAGCAAACATATACCCATTCATGTGAGGAACACAAAGTTTTCCATGCACTTCTTTCATCAATTTCTCAACTTCTTCTTCATTTACACACCTTAGCAAAGTTGCATCTAGTGATCTCTTATACAACATAACTCTACTTAATAGGAAATGAGTAGCCAATCTTCTTAAAGTTGTTCTATCTTTTCTATTAGCATCTTCAAGAAACTCACCAATTTGAAGTAACCTTTTGATATCATGATACTAAGGCTTCTTTAATTCCTCCTCTTCAAATGTAAGGCAGAAAGCCGATTTTTCTTCTACCTCAATCTTTAAGGGCTAAATTTCTATCCTATCTGTGACTTTCACCATTGAAGCTAGTCTAGCCAATGTGTCAAGAAACTGATTTTAGATTCTTGGAATGTAAGTGAATAAAATCTTCTAGAGTTTTTCAGTTAGCTTGCTCAAATGCTCATGATACAATATCAATTTCTCGTCCTTCGTCTTATACTCTCCTAAGTGAAATGGTAGCCCTTAAGTGAGACCAATACCGATCCTATCCCACACCAAATACGTTGGCTGCTCCATCAAAATATATTTTCCACCTCAATTTTTCACTACTTGATTCATTTGCCATCATCACATTTTCATTGGGAAATTGTGCTTCTAGACTATCATCCTCATCTTCTAATGGGTATTTTACCAATTGATCAGCCATTACCTACCCTTTGACTAAACTTTGGCTTACATACATGATATATAATTCAAATAGTAGCATCTACAACTTCGATATTCTCCCAATCAACGTTGGCTTTTCTGCTAAATACCTCAAAAGGGTCATGTTTTGTTAATAACTCTATTGAATAATAGAGAGTGTACTGCCTAAGCCTATACATCACCCATATTAAGGCACAATACATTCTTTCCACTTCTAAGTATTTTTGTTTGCCTTTTGTGAATTTCTTTGTTAAATAGTATATAACATGCTCTTTTCTTCCCATTTTATCTTTTTGCCCCAACACGCATCCCATCGACTCAGGAAGGATTGTTAAGTGAAGTATCAAGAGCCGTCCTAGTGTAAGGGTAACCAGTACTAGAGGATTCATGAGATACTCTTTGATTTTAGCAAATGCTCACTCACATTCTTCATCCCATTCGATGGCTGCATTCTTCCTCAAAAGTTTAAATAACGGCTTACATTTATCAGTCAACTGCAATACAAATCAAGTGATATAATTTAATCGTCCCAACAGTCCTTGAACTTCTTTTACAGTCTTAGGTGCTCACATGTTTACAATTGCCTTAACTTTATTTAGGTCTACTTTGATTCTTCTTCTACTAATTGCAAAACCTAACAATTTGCCTAAAATTACTCCAAAGGTACACTTTTCAGGATTTAACTTCAGTTGAAACTTCCTCAATCGCTCAAATAAATTTTGTAAAATATCCACATGATTTTCATCCTCCTTAGTTTGGCAATCATATCATCCACGTAAACCTTGATTTCCTGATGCATTACGTCATGAAATAAAGCTACCATAGCATGTTGATAAGTTGCCTAGTGCTGTTCAACTTGAAAGGCATTACATATTAACAAAATGTTCCCCGAGTGGTAATGAAAGTTGTTTTGATTTAATCCTTTTTTTTCCATTTTAATTTGATTATACCCTGAGAAACCATCCATAAATGAGAAAAGATGGTTCCCGATTGTGTTATCTATTAATATGTCAATATGTGGTAAAGGAAAATTATCCTTTAGTGTTATGGGTTTAAATACAGAAATCTACACAAACCCTAATTTTCCCATTTTTCTTCAACATTGGCACCACGTTGGCTATCCATTCAGGGTAATCTAACACTTTTATGAACCCGACTTGTAGCAGCTACTTCACTTCTTCTTTTATTTTGAAGAGTATATCTAGCCTAAATCATTTAAGCTTTTTGTCTTTTCGATTTTATTTCCTCCTTGGTTTGCAATTTGTGAACTATAATAGATGAATCTAAATCGAACATATCTTCATAAGACTAAGCAAATATATCTAAGTATTCTGATAGTAATCGGGACAACTCTTGTTTTTTATTATCTATTAGATTACCACCAATTTTCTAGTTTCGTGGATTTTCCTCTATCCCCAAATTAATCATAACTATTGGTTCATCAATAATCACTCTACCCCGTTCATATTGACGCTAACTCTCTTGAATTTTTTTTGGAGTCCCAATATCATGTCCAACGTCTAACCTAGCAGGGCTGAAGGTGATATTAGTACTTTCATCATTTACATGCGTAAGATATCTATTACGTTCATCATTTTTATCAGATCTGAAGAATAAAGGAAAAAAGAAAAGGATAACAAATAAATAATAAAGAAGAATCAATAGAAAGAAAGGAATGAATTCTATTGAATGAATGAATCCAAATTGTATAAAAGAAAAGGCCTAACTAATTAGATTAATTATTGAAATCGAATGCTCCTAATTAATCTAATTTTGTGTTTCTAAAGAGACCTATTAACGGGAATGGAAAACTAGTTGTACTAAGAAACTGGCATGCCAATATCTTCCTTTTCGTCTAGATTGATGTTGTATTGGTGAGTCAAGGCCCTTGATAGATTGGCTACTTTGAGTTCTTGAACACCAGCTTGTATTGGGAATGTCTAGTAGATGTTTGAAAATTCCATGTGAACATGGTACAACTAATCTCCTCTCTTGCTTCTGGTTTTAGCTTTCATTTCTTAAATCTCCTCTTCAGTAGGCTCATACCCAAGCCCAAATGTTCCAATCTGGTACATAAGCTATTTCAAATGACTTCGTGCCTTCTATTTTGTTTCTTTGACTATACTAACTTCATAAAAAATCTATAACCTTAGCTCCTCCAATTCTTCATCTCTAACATAGGGAATAGTCGTCTCTTTGTAAATCTCGTAGTCTTGCTCCCCGAGAATAGTAACTAACTTCCTATTGGCTACAAATTTCACTTTCTGATGTATATTGGATGGAATTGCCCATACTGAATGAATCCACGGTCTTCCTAACAGAAGGTTGAAAGTTTGCAGTATATCTAGAACTTGAGAGGGAATATTAAACACCTGCAAGCCAATTTCGACTTGTAACCTAATTTCTCTAATTATCTCTTTTTTT
The DNA here is from genome assembly GCA_024138005.1 of Lumnitzera racemosa. Lineage (NCBI taxonomy): Eukaryota > Viridiplantae > Streptophyta > Magnoliopsida > Myrtales > Combretaceae > Lumnitzera > Lumnitzera racemosa. The sequence goes on along the minus strand of JAMXBC010000010.1, from coordinate 86,320,635 downwards.
TTTAATCCATAAAAATCTTTTACATCTACTAGGCTTTATCTCAATTACATCTACTTTAAGTAAATTTAGTGTCGCTAAGGGACACACATTCAATGAAGACCTATTATCTATTAGAACTTGAACAACCAGTTTCCCTACACACTTAACCACTATAAGGGGGGCTTCATGGGCTAGTCTCCTTCTTTACTTAGCTCATCTAGCGAGAATGAAATCTAATCCATTGTAAATACTGAGTTCACTACCAATCCCAGCTTCTTAGTGGAAATCCCTTCAGGTACTTTGACATCTTTTAAAATTTTAATTAAAGCTTCCCAATGAGTATCTGATGACAACAGTAGGGCCATAGAGGAGATTTAGGCTGGTGCTTTGGCTAATCGATCCATTATGTTATATTCACTAGCCTTCACTATTTTCTTGACAAGCCTCTTCCATAGCAATCTTCCTTCTTGCTTCCTCATTCTGATCATAATCTCGTCTTGAGCGCGTAAGCCTACTGACCATAGGTGATGAAGCCTTGGCTATTTGATTCACCACCTAGTAATCTAGAGGTGCTGCTTTGTAATTCTTTGGGCCTAATGGGACATAGGCATTCCTAATTCCTCAACCTTCTTAGTCTTGCCATCATACTAAAAAACCAATGGCTTGGGCCCATCTCCAATGATTCCAACCATCTCAACCGCCTTCTTGGCTTTTGTAATAAGTTTGTCTTCTTCCTCAAATTCTAGACCCCATCCAGTGGGTAGTGTGTCGGCATATACAACAGGTGAACTGGCGTAATCCACCAAATACTCAAGCTTCCTTGATGATTCTCCTAGGGTGTCAACTTTTGGATTACCGACTTCATATCTTTTTCTAAGCTCTTCTAAGTACTTTTCTTTTGTGGTTTTGGAATCGTCATAGCCATGACATAAGCTTTCTTTATCTTTTCATCCTTCAACAATTGAAATATTACTGGTCTATTCCGAGTCCTATCTCTGAGATTCATATTCTACAAATACCCAACTTACCTTAGATTCCAAGATATCTTCTCAATAGTGATGGGGAGATTGTCTAGATCGATCTCTAGTTCAGAAACTTCAGTAATGATCATATTGGTTGAATTTACATGATTTGGCAAAGGGTTATTACTCACATTTGGAGTGGGAGTTTAGATGAAATCTAATTGAACCACTTTGGCGTCAATAAGATGCTAGATCTTATGTCTGAATCTCCAACACTGATATGTAAAGTGGCCTACTTGCCCCAGATGATAATCACATAGAAGCTTTAGGTTATAATCCCTCGATCTCTATCTTTCCCTTGATATTTCAAACATCAAAAGGTTCTCTTTCCTTAGTCATACAAGAACTTAACTTAGAGGAATGGGAATATGCATGAACTGTCTTCTTTATTGGTAGTTGTTTTGATTCAGATTTAGCAGGGGATTAGATCCTCCTGTCATGGCTACTAGGGCTGTGAGTCTAACAAGGTTACTAATATTGACAATACTTATAGTGGCTTCTTTGGTTTTGTTGGAAAATCTTAGGGGACGTAGCTTCTTTTCAGTTGCTTCAGGATTAAGAAGCCTCCTAATAGTAATAGCTTCCTCAATTCGACACTTAAGGTTACAATTTCTGCAAAGTTGGAGGTAGGGTGCCTAATAAGATGTTGGTAATAGGGGCTCCTAAGAGTGTTGATGAAGGCAAAAGTTAGATCCTTCTCGATTAAGGTTGGAGTCACCCTAGCTACCATGCCCCTCTATCTTTAAGTATATTCTTTAAAGTTTTTGTTGGCCTTCTTTTGTAGATTATTCAAATCCCACATAGATGAGGCCACTTCGATGTTGAACTTATGCTAGTTGTAGAAAGCCTATGCTAACTTATCCCAAGTATTAATCTCATTCAGATCTAATTAGGTATACCAAGTTAAGGCATACCCAGTTAAGCTGTCTTGAAAAATCTAGACCCTCACCTTGTCATACTTCATATATTTCCCCATTTTCCTTATGTACAACGTAGTGTAGAGCTTCAGACAACCAGTCACATTGTATTTCTCAAATTCGGGCACTTTAAATCTTTTCGGGAAGTCATATCTTCATATGTTGGCAAGTTGATCATTCCCATTTGTTCAAACCGATTAACCATTTTCAAGGTTTTCATTTTTACGGTCAACTTTTGCATGAACTTTCTTTCCATCTCCTGATGTTTCTTGTCATTTTGTTTTCTCCATACCTTAGCATTAGGGATTGATTCTTCATCTTCCAATTTAGGGGGAGAGATCGTTTCTGCATTCTAATTTGGGTTGACTTAGGATCCTTGTCTGTCATTAAGAATCCTAATAGCCTGAGTAAGAGCCTGAATCTGTTTGGCCATCTTATTCGTGTTTTCTTCCAAAGTTCCTACTCTTAGGTTAGCCTCGATTTGACTGACATTTCTAGTACCCTAAGTTGACATCCTGGCTTAAAAGGAGTGAATATCAGGCTTGTAGTTGAGTTTACTCGTTTGGACGCTATCTTCGAAATCTTATGCTAAAACCCAAGTTTTAGACTTTTTGATGAATTAATTTTTTTTTTCTTTTTTTGTTGTTTTAGTTTTTCTCTTTTTTGTCTTATTTTTTCCCTCTTTTTATGTGTTTTTTTTTTTAATTTTCTCTTATTTAAAAAAAAAAAAGTCAACTTAAACGAATAAATGAACAAGTAAGAGACTGCGTAATTAATGAAAATTTTATTTACTAAATGTGCAAATTTATTAATCATAAGATCCAACTTATACAATAGACTAAAAGAAATGAGAAAAAAAAATCCTAACTAATCTTCCTAAAAGCTTACATCCTATATCTACAAGAGCCAACAGATCTGGCTAGGATGAGCTTCATCAACTTCCCTCATAAGTCTTCACACTATAACGTCCCTTTCTCGGATCTTGCTCCTCAAGAATTGATTTTCCTCTAACAGTTTCTCATTTTCTAGCTTAACTCTTCAACAATTCTCTTACTTTCTTGGAACTGGGCTTCAACTCTAACTCGTATGGTGTCTCGGTAGGCCTACTCAGTGAGTGAAAGAGGTGTTGATTCTGGCTTATGTCTAAACATGTTCGAAGCTTCATACCATATCTTTCCAGTCTTCTCTAATTGATCATAAATGAACTACTTGGTGGCTCGATATTCTCTGACTTTGCCTCTTAAAGTTCCCACATTGACTAGCTTTTTAACTTCTCTCCATTCCCATAACTTTATGAGTTCTGCTAATCTTTGAATCAGAGTAGTCATGGGTGGATAAGGATCTTGATAATTTCTTGTGACGACATCTAAGGAGTCTCTGTAGGCTATCTCTTAAATTAGACCCAACTGTTTGGTGACACAAGCTAGGAAGTATCCTGTACAGCTTATAATACCGATAAGAGGGACTCCTGCATAGTTAGTGTACCCTAAGACTACTTGAGTGTAGTGGCTCCATCTAGCTATCCACATAAAGTCTAGTGGCTGCATTTTGCTAATAACTAACATCCACCCATTAAACTGGGCTTCATCTAGCACCTTGAGGTGGTAAGAAAAGTCATCAATCAAATTCATATTTTTAATCAATGACTTTCTGAGAAGATGGCCTCCATACCCTTGCGTGTAATAGAGAAACCACATAACGAATATTGTAAGGTTAGCCGTAGAATAACTATGCCCCTACTTCTTTAGGTAGGTGAGTATCCTAAACTGTTCTGCCAATAATGCCGGTATATAAGATTTATCAACTAGGAAATGAGTCACCGACTAGGAATTGAGTCACTAGACTTAGATACAACTAAAGAGAAATAGCACTGTTCCAAACATTACTACAATAAATACATTGACCCTCTTTTCGGCTCATGATTCATATCCTTTACAAAAAATCTGGCGATATCTCTAATAGGTATTTAGGCTTGAAAACCACTTTACTAATCTTAAGATACTAAGACACTTCTTGCCCTCTGAAGATAAGTATGGTGCCAGGGTTGACCTTTTGACTCCTAATAAGGTCATGAAAACTTTCTCAGGTTGGACTTTGAGATCTAAGACAGTTATACCTTGTCACGAACGGGGGACGGCCTAGTCGTGGCAGACGCCGTATACTGTATGAAGAACCCCTGATCGGTTACCCTTCTAATCAAAAACTCTTCACACAATATACAAGGCTCTACAACTACTAGTTTCCAAAGTACATCCAGATTCACATGATATCATCACATAACATATTTATATAAAAGTTGAGTTATAAAGCTTACAATATACAGTGTTTAAGTATGTCTAAGTTTATAATGATAAGATAAACATAAGTACATGAGTAGGAGTCTACATAAACTATTCCCTCTCATTACACAGGACACCTCTCTCTTGCCCAAGTCCCCAGGCTAACCTATGGCATCCCTTGTCCTGTCTCTACAAACAGGCTATCCTGCAACAAAAGTCTAAAGGGGTGTAAGCCTAAGCTTAATGAGCAAAACCCTCAGCCACACCACAAGCAAGTTATAAGTACATTATAGTCACGCATATGAATGAATGATCAAACAGAATGCCAAACAATACGCATACTTAACTAGTTCATATACATAACTCAGATTTAACGCCCTCCGAAGTCAGGGTTGGAGTTTACACGGCACCAATCAGATTCGGGTATTATACTAAAACTTACTTTACTACGGAACTCCATGTTCCGTACTTATATCAAATAATTATTTTATTTTCAGAAAAACCCAAGTTCTAGTATAATTGTAAGTGGGCCCCCGCAGTCCATACTCACTCCTAAACGGAGGCCTCTAAACTCGATCCTTAGCTAGGCAGTTGGCGCCTCCAACGCTTAGTGTTCCCGCAGGCCAGGGTAAGGTCATTTTGTATGAGTGCACCATACAGAACCAAATAAATCAATAATATCAACCCCCGAATGGCCTCTCTTTACCTCCGTGTGATGTGACGACCGGAATAATATCCATGCTATGCATGTTCCAATTTCTTTTTATAAGTCGAGTATAATTTAGTTCAAATTATGCTGTGACCATCCAATAATATACACAATCATTTTCTATACTACCATGCAACAAACAAGGCATTCTCTGCATTTAAGGTAAATTCACAACTCAACATACAATTAGATGCACAAGCATTTCCCGAACCCCACACCGTAGTCAATTAACAATAATATTTAAGTCCACTATCTACAATCACAATCAAGCATGAAATCATAGGGTAAATACTCACTCGGCTATAGCGGTTCGCCCTAATTGTAGTAATCGATCGGGAGGTCCTCGCTCACCTCAGGGTCACCTGATCATTATGTGATAATAACACTGTAAGTACTTGAATTAACTACTAATTCTAAACATCTAATTACCTAATTTTACTTAAATTACTATCAACTTTTTCCCGGTAAGACTTTATTATCAATCGTATGTAACTTTTTCGTTTTATTTCTGATATTTATGAATTTATAGTCGTTTTTCATCGTTTTCGAACGTATATTCACACAGTAATATTTTTTTTGGGTGTTAAGACCTCCATTTTATGTTATGAACTAAATTTATAGAAATTTTTAGTTATGAACACTTAAGTACTCTTATTACTTATATTTATATCTTTTATTCCTTAAATTCTTATAATTAAAGGATTTTACTTTGCTATTACTAATTCATGTACTAAATTAGATATAAGCTAATTTAGAAGGTGTATTAGGATTTACTAATTTAAGTACCTAATTACCTACACTTTTCTTATTTTTCTTATTTTCTAAACCTATGCTTATGTCATCGCTTACGTCATCTTTTGCTTATGTCATTACTTATGTCATGGCTTATGTCATCATGTGCTTATGTCATCACTTACCTCATCATATGATTACATAAGCCTTTCCTTATGCTTATGTCACATGTATATGTATTATGTACATGTTATCCCTTTCTCTTATACTTATGTACATATACCTTATACATACATATACTTATACCTATACTTAGACTTATACCGTATTTATACGTGTATACATACTCATATACTTATACGGTTGGATACGTATTTTTATACTAAAATTCGTATGCCTAAGCTTTTCCTTAAGAAAAGCTTCCTAATTCCATGTTTTTGTGTTTTTATGTATATATTTAGTGTAGTATAGGTATGTATAATTAGATATAATCTTAAGTTAGGTTATGTACATGATAAATACTCATGTACAAAGGTTCACATACTTGTACTCTTTTGGTATTTCCTTATGTATACATACTTATAAGCATATACTCATGTCTTCCTTTCTTCTTCTTCAAAAGTTCTAATTTCTACACATAAAGATGGAAACTTTGTTTCCTCTTCTTCAAGACAATACTAACCACAGAACTACTTATCTAATCTACCTAATTAACTAACTAATGAATAATATAAAGTAACATAAAACAACTTAAAGACATACCTTTAATTGTGTAGAAGTTATGGAGACAAAAGTAAAGTAATGAAAGTGAAAGAAGAAGGGGAAGTTCACGGCATGAAAATGGGGATTTTGGTTTGTTTCTTTTATTTGTTTCTCCTAATGGAAGACAACATGTGATGGGGTTTAGAAGGGAGGATGTGGACAGCAACAATTGTGAGAAAGAGAGAAAGAAAAATCAAAAGGAAAAGAAAAGAAAGCCATCATTAAGGAAGAGATATTTTCCTTATCTCTTAGTCTTTTGTTGACTTTTCAAAATGTTGACTTTAGTCAACATTTATTGACTTGGTCAACTTTTAGACTTTGGTCAACATGTATTATCTTAGTCAACATTCCTTAAGTATGTGCAATTTTGTGCACATAATGTAGTAATTAAGGGAAATTAGGGGAAAAATGAAGGAAATGGGAAGAAATGAGGTATATAATGAATTGATGTGTAAATATGGTTGATGAGATCTTACTTTAGGTCTTTATAGTCCATATATCTCATTTGATAAACTACTTTGGATAACAAGTGCAAAAAGTACTAATTTGAGTATTAAAGTTCACTATATGTAACCTAATCTTCAACTATAACCCTAACCCTAAGTAAGACTATCTTAATCATATACTTAAGGGATAATTATAATCTATGACTCATTATCTTAGTTCCTAATTGATTGCTTGATAATTCGAATCATATAAGCATGAATGAAGGTTATCTCTAACCTTTTACTAATGATTTAGCAAAATACAAGCATTATATTATCAATTAGGTTTTAGGGTATATCATGTTGGATTAGTGCGCATATGTCCTTAATGTAATCATTTTTAAGGTTTTTATCACTTTCGAATGAAATCTTTAGCTTTTAGAAACATTTAGGGTAGAAAAGTTCTTTACGCGATTGATTAAGTCTTTTAGGGTTTTCACTTTAATTAGCCTTGTGACTCCTAAATTGTCTAATATAGTTGAGTCTATTTCAATAACTAGATCAAAATTTTTAGGGGTTTACATGCCTACTTCTAGAGATGGAGTACTAAGCAGTTGTGAGTATTCTTCTATAGTGGGTATCAATACTTATGGGACAAAGTTGAGAGCTGCAGATTCTAGATCCTAGTAATGGATAAGGGCTTAAATTAGTGACCAATAGAGTTGGACCCACATAAGGGATATGACTGGCTTAATCTTCTTATGAATGTAGTCTTGCTTTGCAAGTGAAAGCTAGTCCAACCAATCTCTCAAGACAGCCTCGAAGAAAGAGTACTCATCTAATTGGACTCTATGGACAGGTTCTAGATTAACATTACCTTGACTTTCCATATCTGTATTATACAAAATACAAATAAAATGAAATGTAGCAATTATTTACAACGAGACCACTAAATTTAGAATAAAGTTAGATATGATATTAATAATTTTGCACCTTTTTCAAAAATTTTCTTAGTAAATTATGCAGCCTTTTACTCACTAAGAAGCGACAACAATGAAACACAGATAATATAGGAAATAGAATATTCATCGAGAAATGAGCATAATCAAATATATAAAAAAGCCATATGTTACACACATATGTAATGTAATAAGGGTCGATTATTAATAAATTATAGGAAATATGATGAATTCATGGTTGGGAAATATCCTTATATATAAGTAGGTTTGAAATAAGATTTTTTTTTTTAAGAAAAATAAAGTTCGCGAACACTTATATATAAGGGTTACTAGTTTTTTTTCTTAAAAGTTTCCCCTTTTTTGTGGAATAAGATCAAGCAGATTATGGATTGATTGAGCTTTTCTTATGATTTAAGAATAACTACCCCATTTTTTCACAAAGGATAATGCAAGAGGGTAGGGTCTACAGGTCTCAAGCTTTATAACTCCAAGTCGTTCTAGATAAGAGCTTAATGTGGTACATTAAAGCCTAAGTGGGCTCGCCTATCACCGCTAGGCGAGGGTAAAAATCTAAGCAACCCGAGAGTTACACAATAGTGACTAGTCATAAGTTCCTAAGATAGCTAAGGTCCGACCACATCTAAATATGCAAACGATTACTAATAAAAATAAAAAGAAACCCCCTTAATTCACCAATAGGGTTCATTGAGCTGGGCTTTTTTCTTAGGGCTTGCATCACCAAAAAATAATTACTACAACTATAATACAAAAAAGAAAATAATAATATAAAAGCCCATTAATAATTCTTAATTTTCACATAGCTTGTCCACTAGGCTTCCCTAATGGAGTCGTCAATTCTATCGAGCCTCATTTCAATTTCCTTAATTTAACCTATATTAAGCCCAGCTCGCTTAATACAAATTATTTGACATTAAATTAAAAATAAAAAGAAAAAAAATTATTTTTTAAAAAAAATGGAGTCACCAACCAGTTCAACTAGTTAAAAAAAAAATCAAGGTTTTCAAGTAAGTAAACCCTAATTTGGACAATAATCTACAAATTTTCTAAAAATATGATTTTATTAGAAAAATTAAACTAGAAAAAATGGGATTAAAGGGCTAACCAATTAAAACTAAGTCACCATATAAAAATTAAAGAAAAATTGATGGGCTTTTCCTTTTTATTTTTCTGAAAATATTAAAAATATACCTAAATTTGGAAAAAGTAACTAAAAATGATTTTTTATTACGAATTTATAAGAAAAAAGAGAATTTTTTTTTTTACAGTTGTCTTGAAAGCGCTTACATACTCGCTCATGAGAATCAAACCTACCATAGTTCTTTTTTTATAAAATTTTTAGTAAACGGGTCATTTTTATATTGAAAACCGAGCTAATTCTATGTTTTTATCAATTTATTATTTTAAGAAAGAAAAAAAAAAAAAAACCTAAGAAATGCAATTTTTAAAAGAAGAACCCTAAATAACTATCTTTTAAAAAAAATCAACTTAGATTAGATTTTTTTATTTTTTCAAAACCCCTATGTGTCAAAAATATATTTTTTAATAAAAACCATGATTTTCAAAAAAAAAAAAACTTAATTTAACTAAAAAAGCTTGCAATAAAATAAATAATGACCAAAAAACCTAAGTCGGATTGTGTTGATGTTGGGCAAGACTACATGCGAGCGAGTGAGGATCTAGGCGTGCACGAACGAGCGCCTGGGCAATATGGATGTACGCCTAGGTAATGTGGGTGAGTACGGGTGATACAGGGTAATCATAGGCATGCACTGGTGAGCGTATGTATGTGCTTGGGCGATGTAGGTAAGTACGAGCAAGCGAATGTCAAGCACAGGCGATGTGCCCTACACTGGGGCATAGACCTAGGCAGCATGGGCAAAAAGCAAGCAACTATGGGCATGTACTCAAGCAATATAGGTGATGATCATGAACGACTGGGTGGTGCTATAGGCGTTATAGGCGATAATCGTGGGTGTAGATCTAGGCGGTACAGGCAACAACAGGCGTAGACTTGGGTGGTACAGGCAATAGTGGGCATAGACCTATGCAGTGGCTTCAGGCAGTATGGGTGGTGGATTGGGTGATAGTGGCATGGAATTAGGGGTACGTTTAGGCGGTGTTGGTGTTATACAATGGCATGCAGTGGTAGTTGTTTGGTGGCCCGTGTGGTGGCGTATGGGGTATGCAGTAGCGTAAGTGGCAACATATGGGGTGTACGTAGTGCTTTTAAAGGAGTATGTAGGGTATGCTTGTAGGAGTGTGATAAAAAAACAAACCCTAAATCCCTAGCTAATGTACTATTTATAAACTCAAAATTGAATCTTTCGTATCGAAGATACAAAAGATATGATTGTGATTCTTTTAAGATTTACCCTAGCTTCTAGAAACCCTAGTTAGCTCAGGCTTTTCTTTCCAAGCCCAACCCGATCCAATATAGCTCAATAACTCCTGATTTTATGCCTCTAAATTAGATAAATACTTATTATATATTAGTATGGACCAAAATTAATTACTTAAGCCCATAATGTCATTTGATCCAACAATTTGACTCAACTCAACACAACTTAACTCATAACTCATCTTGCTACGACTCAACTCGATTTTTTTTTTCATTTTCATTTTTCTTTTGATTTTCATTTTTTATTATTTTTTTGTTTTTATTTTTTTTTCTATTTTTGTGTTTATTTATTAACCTGGCTCAATTAACAAAAAAAAAAACGGTAAAAATGAGGTCTCTACAATTAATTAAGTAAAAACACCATAAAAATCAAATGTTGCATGAAAATGTAAAATTTGACTGTAGGAACAACTCATAGCTACCACTTTCATGAACCCACTAGATTTATAAATTCTTGTTCATTGGCTTAGTGACATGTTTATTTAGTGTTAAGTGTTGATGAGGATTTAATTAATCGAGTTAAGTAGGTTAAAGTATATTTAAGGCCCTAAACTTGCTTAGTTGGTGATTATAAGCTTAAGAATGGTGCTAATAACCCCTAAGACCTTAATGTGCAGACCTATAAACATATTAAATGTGGGCTAAACTTAATTCCAATGTTGGGCTTAAGTCTAAAAAAACGAGTAGGCTTAGGCCCAAGGCCTTAAATAGTGATTTAGACACATAAAGCCCAAAAGAACCAACTTTGCAGCCTATGTAGCTAAGTTGGTAGATCTGAACCTTAGGTTAAAAGGCTTATGAAAAGTTATTTAAGAGGCCTACTAAATCTAAAGGCCAATCCAAGATACCCACCATAGGCTTCTTAGTAATTTAGAGTCCTAAACTTAGTGAAAAGGCCCATTTAGACCTATAAGAGTATTAGCGAGGCCTACTTTAAATTTTGGTGAAAATGCATAAACCCGTCCTAAACTTTGACTCTGGTGCAAATTTTTCCCATAAACTTTCAACGTATAGTTTTTGGCCTCCTAAACATTCATAAATTGGCAAATAACCCCCTTATACTTTGATTTTAATATGCAAACACCTCTTAAACTTTGATTTTAGTGTATAAACACCCCATAAACTTTGATTTTAATGTGTAAATATCCCCTAAACAACACATAGTTTAAGGAGAGTTTACACACCAAAATTTAAGTTTCAGTAGTTATTCTCAACCTAAGGGGTTATTTGCCAATTTATATAAGTTTAGGGATAAAAAACTACACTTTGTAAGTACTACACTTTGTAAGTTTAGGAAGGTAATCCGTACCTTAGACAATGTTTAAGGGGGGTTTATGCAATTTCCCATTAAAATTTTAAGGTGTTGGGTGGAAAAAGCCCATATAAAATACTTAAAAGAAGGCCCAATATTATTAAATATAAAGCCCAAAGTCAAAAACCAAGCCTAAGACACAAAACTAGGCCCAAACTCCAAAGTAACCTAACTCACCATTTAAGCCCACGACCTTGTAGGGCCCAAATCAAAAACTTGCTAACTTAGAAATGTAAAAACAACTTCACCAAATGAAAGAACATTCGAAAACAATGAAAACAACTATAAGATCACCAAAAGCAGAGTTCAAATGGGGAAGATATTTTAGAATTACAAAAACAACAAACTTAAGGATGGTGAGTGATAAGCCTAGTTAATTGATGAAAATAGAATATTCATAGACCTTAATTATCTTCTTCAGAGGACAAGCAATTTGACTTGGATACAACAGAGGATTACTAGAACTGTTGATCATCATGGTCAAGTGAGTATATTGTCCCCTACTTTGCTTGTTTATCTTGTAGATAGCAAACTATTTAATTATGTCAAATAATTGAATTTATTATGTGAATGGAGCATAAGGGATACTACTTGTGTTTAATATGATTAAACTTGTTTGCAAAATATCTTAAGTTAATAACAACTTATATTCTTGTTGCATTAGAACTTAAGATCTTAGAGTGTGTATATAATTGATTAGTTACCCATGAATTGGAACTAATAAATACTCAACCCCTAATTAAACCAAACATACATTACATCTTATAACATGATATTAAGGTTATCAGCATCACATAGTAAAATGGGGGATCATGCCTAGTTGGATCTACATTGTATTGTGTATATTGAAATTGTTACCGTACAACATATTTCGTGCGATATTGTCTAACCTCGACCTTTGCAAACTACCCAACTTCGGGGAGTGCTGCCTTCTACTTAAGGTCTTATTGTATTTACCGTTAAAGGTGATATTGCTGACAAGAGACTTCAAGTTAGACGTGGATACCTAGATCCTAAAGTGATGAAATACTTCCTAACTTGGGCAACAATGGACATTAAAATCATGTTGTATATAGTTACTGGCAAACTGTATATATTGTTGCATTACATATGTTTAACCTTACATTCATACGCTTGTTTAATAACTTGTTTGCTATTATTTGTTAGTGAAGTAGGTGGGTTGCTTACTAAGCAATTGAGCTTACCCCCATATGGTTTATTTTTGTAGCATGATTTGTGGCTAAAGCCGGCTTGCAAGATACTCAAGCTCAATTGCATCGGTCAAGGTTATGGGATGTAAGAAGTTGAAAGCTCGAATGAACCATTTATTTATATATGAACTCTCTATAATTATCACTTATTAAGTATTTTTAGTTGTTAAGCAGCCTAAACTACTCCTGTTATCTTACTTTAGTATTATATGAGTACCTTAAGGGAAAAACTTTTTATTCCTTCTTATCTATGTTGTGTTAACATTAGTTGAATGCCATGACTTTAATTTATGTACTATCCTATTACTTGATATTAGTTACTAGGAGAAAGTTGTAGTTGTAAAATGTCTCATGTAGTATGCCAAAGGCCCTTAAATCAAGAAACATGACGATATTGCTATGACTCGACCCCCCCTCCAGGTTATGACAATATGTAATATAGGTATGTAAGATTCTTTCATGTTATATGTATATATGTATATTTTTACTATTTTCATATATATTTACAAAAATATTGAGGTAGGTACAATTTTTATAGTATACCTACATTAACACATTATTTTTGTGGTACATATATATATATATACCTATTTTCGTGTATATAATAACTCATTAATATATATATATTTATATATTGTATAATTGAAAAACAAAAGGAAAATAGAAAAAAAAATGTATAGCTTCAATGTAGATACTAAACATTACATAGCATGTTGTTGATAGTTGAATTTTGTCCACTCATCCATTCGGCTACCATTAAGCCAATTAACTTATTCTTGGCTAACGTTGAGTAACATATGTCAGTATCCAATTTAAATTCAAAGGGAGTGGTGCAAACGGTTATCACTTAGCACATGGTTATATTACATAACTTTCCATTATCCCTACATTTTAAGAAGGTACCTCATTAAGAAGCCTCCACATGTCCTAATAATCAGACATGAAATTTGCTTATAAATATGGGAAAGAAACGCTGTAAGAGATATTTGAGAACTCTTCACTACTTACTCAACTTTTCCTACATTCATTTACATACTTAGGCATCGAAGTGGCTACATTGGACTAGCTTTGGTACCATAAATTTTCTCCATTTTTTTGCAGGATAAAGCTCAAATTCAAAACCCATTAACAACATTTAGCGATGTCTATTTCTTCTCAAACATACCTACGTGGTGAAAACTAGATTGACTAAAAGTACAAGTGCTAGTACTTCTCCCCATCACCTTAAAAAGGGGAGTAGGCATACTGATAAGTAACATTTGGCTAAGTTAGAGTAACTTTGCCTCAACTTAGCTAAAGAAAATTAGGAACTTAACAAAAAACATGAAGAGATCCTTAATCTCCTTCATAATAGTGTTCACTCAAATTAAAACAAAGAGTACAGCGATGATGAAGTTGAGAATAGCGATAACTCAATATATTCACTTAAATTGCCTAAAAACTAAGTCAAGGTTACAATGGGACCTTTGGCTCCTATACATAAGAAGATTGGCAAAGGCAAGCAACCGCAACAGGTGTACCATGCTGGACTAACACATGTTAGCACCCATGCTGCAATGAGTAAGCAATTCAAAATTAAGAAGAGCCCCTTCATTCTTAAGATTTTGGAGGAGGTCATACCACGGCACATCAAGTTACTGCAATGTGAAGCCTATGATGGAATGAAAGATCTTGAAGATCATTTGGAGTACTACCGCACCTTAGTCAAGTTGCATGATTTGAGTGATGTTATAGCTTACCAAGATTTTCCCTCAAAATTAAGGAATGCGGCAAGTACATGGTTCAAACAACTAAAGCTAAACATTTTTTTATGTTTCAAAAAATTAGTAGAAGTGTTCCTTCAATACTTTCTTGCCATTAAGCTTCCTATTAAGGACTCTTTAGTCCTTAGCACAATAAAGCAATGATCAAATGAATCCATTAGGGACTATCTAGCTAGGTTTATGACTGAGATGGTCCAAATTCCAAAGCTGGACATGAGTGTAACCCTCAACGCTGTTATTGATGGAGTCAAGCCCCACAGAGACTTCTTTAAGTCTCTTACAAAGAATAAGCCAAGAACTTTTTCTAACTTTAAAGCCAAAGCCATGTCCTTAATCAGACAGGAGGACAATATAAAGGCTCAATGAGAAGCTAATCAAAATAGAGGAGATAGAAAAAATGACAAGAGGAGAAGCGCAAAAGATTGACTTAAGATGAATGACAATGAAAGTCGAAATGCCCAGAGAAAGAGAACTCGAATTCCAATTTATTCATCCTACATACTAGTTAATTGTCCTATTTCAGACATATTAATGGAAGTTCGTAGGTAAAGAAGAGTACTGTAATGGCTAAAGAGGACGAGAGGAAACCCCTCTAGGAAAAATTCTAACAAATACTGCAATTTTCATCGCGATAAAGGTCACAACACAAATAAATGCATCTAGCTTAAAAATGCAATTGAGGATGCCATACAACGAGAGCATTTGCACAAGTTTTTGGTGGAAGATGGCAAGAATATTAGTGACCATCTCAAAGGAGACGTCAAGAGGAGGAGAATGATACTTAACTAGCTATTGTCGAGAGAGATGCAAGGGATTGGAGTATCAATAGAGCACCCAATGGGATAATTAACACAATTGTCGGTAGACATGCTATAGGTCAATCAACCTCTTCAAGTCTAACTAATGCCATAAATTATGTTTCCAATATCTAAGGCGAAAAAGTAAAGATCTGCAATATGATTTCTTCCATAGAGGAAGATTTCGAAGGCATCTAAAGGCCATATGATGATGCCTTGATGATTAGTACGAAAATCACCAACTTTGAGGTCAAGAAAATTTTTATTAAGACTAGAAGTTCGGTAGATATCATTTTCCAACATGCTTTCAATCAGATGAGACCAAAGATCAAAGCACAACTGAGATCTTACTATTATGATTGGTATCCCTTCAACAATCAACCCATTTGGGTAACTAAAGTAATTTCTTTACCAAACCAAATTGGAGATGATGAGCATGTCACAAAAGATAAAGTGGACTTCCTTGTTGTCAAATGTTAGTCTCCATATAACATGATCATAGGATGGCCATGTCAATACTTATTTGGTATTGTCCATTCCATTACTCATCTCAAAGCCAAATTCCCTACTCCCATCAGAGTCAGTGTATGCAAAGGGGATCAACAGTTGACAAAGTCCTTCTACACAAGGGCGTTGAAGCAAGAAGAGGTTTTTCAAGTACAAACTTGTCCGGAAGGAAAATCAATTGGCATAGACAATGCTGAGAATGAAACAAAGGAAATACCTATGGGAGATTACCCTATAAAAACAACCAACATTGGGAAACACTTGCCAACAAATATTCATCAAAGTTCAATTAACTTCTTATAAGATAATGCCTATACGTTTGCAAGGGCCCCTTCGGACATGGTAAGTATCCCTAGAGACATTATGGTACATAAGCTTTAGATTGATCTAAGCGTGAAAGTCATTTAATAAAAGAAAAGGCATTTTACCCCCAAGAAACAAGTGACCATAGAAGAAGAAGCTCAGAAACTACTAAAGGTGAGATTTATTTAGGAAGAGCCTTATTCGATTAGGCTAGTCAACTACGTACTAGTCAAAAAGTCTAATAATAAGCGGTACATGTGCATAAACTTCACGAATCTTAATAAGGCCTATCCTAAAGATTGCTTTTCGTTGCCAAAAATCGATCAAATGGTAGATTTAACTACTAGACATGTGTTTCTTTCTTTTATGGATGCTTTCTCGAGATATAACCAAATTAAAATGGATAAGGAAGATGAAATTCACACATTATTTGTCACCAATTTCAAAACATATTGTTATACGGTGATGCCCTTTGGGCTAAAAAACGCCGTCACAACTTACCAAAGACCTGTTACCAAGATGTTCAAACACTAAATCCATTGAAACATTGAGGTACATATCGACAACATGATTGTGAAAAGTGTGATAGAAGATCGGCATCTTACTGATATTTAGAAGACGTTTACTAATCTCAGGAGATACAACATAAAGCTCAATTAGTAGAAGTACATCTTTAATGTAACTTCAGGAAAGTTTTTAAGGTATATGGTCACTTGGCGTAGCATTGAAGCTAACTCAAGAAAGATTGAGGTGATAATAAACATGAAATCTCTTCATATGGTCAAGGAAGTACAAGAACTCATTAGGCAAATAGTCATGCTTAATTAGTTTGTGTCAAGAAGCATGGATAAGTGCGCATAATTTTTAAAATTTTGAAGAATCCAAAAGAGTTCAAATGGACCAATGATTACAAAAGGGCTTTCAATGAACTCAAAGAATTCCTTAAGTCAACCTTGATACTCTCGACACCTCTCTTTGGAGAGAATTTATATTTGTAGTTATCAGTTAACTACCAAGCTCTTTCTTTTGTATTGCTCTAAATCAATGGTAAGGAGCATCGACCCATTTATTACATAAGTTATGTCTTGTAAGGACCAAAGCATCGGTACGTGAAAATTGAAAAGTTTGTTTTAGTATTGGTTATCTCAGCAAGGAAATTGAAACTGTATTTTGAGGCTTACCAAGTCGTAGTCCTCACTAATCATCCATTGCGGTAAGCATTGCAATACCCAAACTCTTTCGGGAGAATGATGAAATATGCCTTACAGTTAAGTGCCTATGGTATACAATATAAACCCAAAATGGCATTAAAAGCTCAAGTGTTGGCATATTTTTTTAGCTAAGTTTATTGGTAACGTAAACAATGTAGAGATTGCTGAGAAACCTATATGGCACCTTTATGTTTATGGTTTACCACTAGAGAGGAAGTGGTATAGGCTTTGTTCTATAAGGATCTCATAACGTCAAGGTTAATTATGCCTTAAAATTCGAAGTCCCAATTAGCAACAACGAAGTAGAATATGAAGCTTTGATAGTTAGACTCAAACTGGCTAAAGAAATTGGTGCCAAGAAACTCAAAGTTTTCTTTGATTCACAACTAGTGGTGAATCAAGTCATAAGAAGTACCTGTTGATGGTACGAACACTCATGGAAGAATTTTAGGCTTTTTCAATCCACAAGGTTCTAATAAGTAAAAATATTACTATAGATAAGTTGTCCAAGCTAGCCAGTATAGCATTTCCTAACTTGAGTGACAAACTTTTTTTAGAATTCCTTCCATAAAAAAGTTTATCCATTGTTACCTAAAGCTGTAAATTGGCTCCTTGCCTAAGAAAGAAGTCTTGGATGGATCCCCTCATAGATTATTTAAGAGATGGTGTCTTCCATGATGACAAGAAAGAAGAAAGAAGACTGGTTTATCGAGCTGCGAATTATATGCAGATAGATGATCAACTATACAAATGCGGGATATCCCAACATTATCTTCAATGCCTTCCTCCAAGAGATGCCCAACAGGTATTATCTGAATTATACGATAGTGTATGTAGCAACTACATGAAAGTATAGATGTTGTATATCCATGCATTGCAACTTGGCTATTATTGGCTGACCATGAAAGAGGATCTAAAGATAGCTATTTGAAATTGTCCATAATTCTAGAAGCATAAGGCATCGAGTCATGCGCTTTCTACCGAACTATGCTACCTATCTAGTCCTTAGCCCTTTACCTAGTAGGGGTTAGACATTCTCCTACCCTTCCCAAAGTCTACAACCCAGCGATAACTTGCCATTATTGCTGTAGATTATTTCATAAAGTAGGTAAAGGCCGAGGCATTAATGAGGATCACCGAATAGAAAGTTAAGGCATTTGTTTTCAACTCCATAATATCAAGGTTAGGAATCCTATTCATGATAACCATGGACAATGGACCATAGTTTAGCAATAACAAGTTCCGAGCATTTTGTGAGAAATATGGCATTCACCTAAACTATACACCTATGGCTCACTCTTAGACAAACTAGTAAGTCAAAGCTATCAATATGATCATCTTGAACGACTTAAAGAGGAAGATTAACCAGGTTAAGGAGAAATGGGTTGATGAATTACTAGATGTCTTATAGGGGTACCTAACCACCCACAAAACCACAATAGGGGAAACCCCCTTCAAGTTAGTGTGTCGTAAAAAAGCATTTTTGCCGATTGAGTTAGATCTACCTAATCTATGAACATAGAATTTTGATGTGATGGTTAATCACGTTGGATTAAAGGAAATTTAGATACAATTGAAAAAATAAGAGATATCGTAAGAGCAAGGGTCACAACATATCAACATAAGGTAGCTAAGTATTATAATCATAAAGTGAAGCATAAGGTTTTTCAACCTAAGGACCTGGTTTCTCGAAAGCTAGAAGCAATTGGTGTGCGAGAAATACATGAGAAGCTCAACATGAATTAGGAAGATCCTATTAGAGTCTAGGAAGTCATTAGCGAGGAGGCCTATCAAATGGAAAGGTTGAATGGTACTATTGTCCCTTATGCATGGAATGTTAAGAGCTTAAAACTTTATTTCAACTGATTCCCTCGATGTTATGGCTTTCTGTTTGTTTTGTCAGGAAACAGTCTACTTATTTTGCAAGACAATTATATTTGAAGTTTTAGATTTGTTTCTTGATATTTTTACAATTGATGAGTTAATGAGTTCAAACTATAAGGTGAATAAACTAGTATTAGTTTAAGCCTATTGTGGTTAACAAACTTCATAAATCAATTTTAAAGCTAAATAACAAGCGCCTAAGTAAAATGGTTGGTCCATGTATCAATAACTAATGGATAATGTTTATATGACACTCAAATTTGGCGTGTGAAGTAAATCATGCCAAGGAAACTTAACGTATGAAATAAAATATGTTGAGAAGAATGACCATGTAAAATAAATCATGTTGAGGAAACATAACGTGTGGAATAAAACATGTTGAGGAAAATGTGTATAATAGACCATGTAGAGAAATAAAAACAAAATAATACATGCCAAGAAAATATGCCATGAGAAATAAATCGTGCTTGGAAAGATAAAATGTATGAAATAAAACGTGCTAGAAATACTTAAGTTATGTAAAGAAATGATTCTCATTCATCCCAATATAATTACAATTACAATGTTTAGCCATTTGGACTAGAGCAATCCGTACCAAAGATAAAACTACTAGACAATCCTATGAATTATTTTTAGATAGAGTAGAAGCATTTTGTTGATTAGAAGTTGGGGCCTTCTCGGAGCATATTTCGTTTTAGGCGCTTAGGCTCTAAGAACAGGTAAAGTTTGCTCTATGCTTATAGGGGATTTCCTTAGATAGATGTTCCTCGTCATCTCCAAGATCCTTGGCATGAGTCTCATCTTCATCTTCCACATTGATCTTGGTACCTGGATCTTTTCCATCTTCCTCGTCACAGCTACTAACTTTGTCATCAACATCGACAAAATCTAAGTACCAGAGATTATAGTCAAGATGAAATTTGAGGATTTCTTTTCTTGTTGCCTAAACCCTCTCCAACAACTTTTTCCACGGTAATCTCTCATATTACTGACTGGGAGTGATGATTTTGAGTCCCTCTTCAATAGAGGGCCCTTTCTTCAAAGTATCCTCTAGTACAGCAACATAGCTTTGCAGCCTAGTATTGTTGGTCTCCAATTCCTTGATTTGCATCCTGGGCCTATCCTCTTCGTCACTTATTGAGCAGAGTGTTCAACTTAAACCCCAACACTCCACTTTCTTTTTGTGCAACTCCTCTTTTAGGTCCTTAACTTTCTTGTACTACTCATCAAGCTTAGCCTTGAGGCTTGAGACTTCATCGGTAATGAAAGAGTATGCTAGTTTCTTGGCAGCCAATTCATCTTGATACTTCATAGCCTACATTTCAGCCCTTATTCTTGCATTTTCAACAATCATAGTTTTTACTTTTGAGGAGTTGTATGTATCCTCAATTTTCTTCAACAAGTCAATATAGAACAATGAATTTTCCAAATCACTTACCAGAATACATGGAAGATTATTATTGGTATTACCTTCTTCATTTCTTTATCAGCTTCATCTAAGGTTGTTAGAATATATCTACTAATCTAAAAACAAATAGGAGTATTAGCAACTAAATACGCTTAACATTTCAAAGGATTCAATATACTTACATCATATAGCTTAGCTATGATATAAACCTTATTACAACCTCTGACCCTATCGACGTCTTTCTTTACAATCTCTTTGTCCTTAGGAAGAATAACACCTTCTATCAAGGCTAAAGATTTTGCCCTGTTACCTAGAGCCAAGTTGGTATGTAAGATGTTGTGGCTCCAACACGGGACGAAGTATTCACCGACCTCTATGTTGGGGATGAATTCAGCACCACTGATGCCAAAAGCTTTGTTGTGCATGGCCTCCTTGGTCCTTTTGTCCAATTGCTTAGACCTCTTAGCTAGGGGTTGGCCAAAAAGTTCCTTCCCACTTCTCTTATTGATACTCAGCACAGCCTCCATCATGAGTAATGACCCTTTAGTGGTAGTAGTAATTTCAACTTCATTATGGGGTTGGATTTCTTGACTACCATCTTTCAAATTCACGGCAAGGGAAATATTTTCCACTAGACTAGTTTCTACTTGCGTATCTTCAGCTAACTTTGGCTTCTTAGTCCCTTTTCGTTTCTTGATAGGATAAGAGATCTTTTTAGTTGCCGCTTGTTTTGTTGCATCCTCATTGGCTACCTTTTTAACAACAATTGGCTGAGTAGCTACAATAGTAGAAGATGTATGTTTATCGGCCTTCAATTTTTTGGCTTTCGCTTAAGCCAATAACTTAGTGGGGTTTACCTCACCAGCACCTATATCTGTAATATAAAGTAGATGTATCAATATTAATATGAGGAATAAGAAAGAACTCACATTCTCCATACCGAGTAAGGCTCAAAGGCAATAATTCCTCCCTTAAGTCACGAAAACGTCTTTCCTCTTAGAGCTATACTTAGCATGACAATTACTCAGTAACTCTCCGCTCTTATAACGTCTTATTATTCTCTCGGCATCCCAAAAGAACATTTTCTTTTTCCTCCTTTCTTAGATCTTTTTTGCCGTAACGACATCATTCGGCATCAACTCAAGTCTAATAGGTTCAGAAATCCAACTCTTCATCTGAAACAATAGATACGAATTTGTCATGCCATTTATGGATCTTAAACTCTAACTCGTCGATGAACTTCCACCCATGCCTAGTAGCTCCAAAGTACTAGCCATCGAGTTTCCTCCTAATCGTAAAGAAGTATTGAAACAATTGAGGCATTACCTTGACTTTAACTTCTTTACAAATTATCTCGAATGCCACTAGAAGCCGGTATATGGAAGCTGGTATGTGTTTAGTGAGAACATACTCAACGTGACTCGGAAATAATTGAAGAATTTCTTGACAAATGCTAAGAAATGGAAGTAAAACCCCAAGTCAAGATATTTCAAATAAATGTAGAGCTTGCGCTCCCTTAGAAAACATACCCTTTCCTCTTCTCTTGGCTTCCTAAGATTCCATGCCCTAGGAAGGTCTTAGCAATACTTGTTATATTTTGAAACAAGGACCTTATCGACAGCACTAGCTACACCGTTTAGTGAATCACAAAAGTAAACCATATTATTGTACAAAGGCCAAGCTACGAATCTTCCTTCCTTGTCTTTTGAATAATTATCTATTGTAAGAGACTTGATCGAAGCAAGTTTATCCCACTACTCCACAACACTATCAATTGAGCTACCTGAGGAACATGCTGTCTCACTCCTCTTCTAAGGGGGGAAAGTAGCCTTAGACTCAGTTGCTTCAGAATTTGAAAGGATAATAACAAATTACTTTGCAAACCATACTTGATTGACTATAATGAATGTCTCAAAAATTGAAGAATTTCAAGATGAGACAAGATGTCAAGCAACTGATGAAAACTTATGGATGCAATTGAAAAAATTTGTTTTCGGTTTTGAAAAGGCCTTTAAATACAAATGATTTACCCTCGTAACTACAAATGAGTCTTTGACGAAAATAATGCACTACTTAGAAGATGGCATAGATTTGTTGACACATGTTTTGAGATAAGAATCTAATGGTTATCAAGTCTCTAATAGTTATTAGGCTTACAGCACAATGATGACCAAGGTGAAAATTTTCATACTTTCTACTATGGTCTTTTAACAAGTGGAAAAATTGAAAATTATGACCTTTTAGATAGGATGCAATCAGTCTTCTTGCATCACTCGACCTCAAGAGAATTAAATGTCTACTCCCTTAGTCGAATCCTCGAATATAATAGTTAAGGGGCAAATGTTGATAGTCAAATTTTGTCCACTCGTCCACTTGGTTGCCATTAGGCCAACTTATTCTTGACTAAAGTCAAGTAACATATATCAGTATGTAATTTAAATTCAAAGAGAGCGGCATGAACAGTTATCACCTGGCATAATTATATTACATAACTTCCCTCTATACCTGCATTTCAAGAAGTTGCCTTACTAAGAGGCCTCCACGTATCTCGATAATCATTAATTTACAAATACAGGAAAGAAATTCCATATGAGATATCTAAGAACTCTTTGCTACTCACTCAACTTTTCCTACATTCATTTACTGACTTAAGCATAGAAGTAACTGCACTGGATTGGCCCCAATACCATAGTTTTTTTTTCTTTGTAGGATAAAGCTCAAATCCAAAACCCATTAACAACACATTTCATCTTTTACATGTTTTTATAATAAAAATAAAATAAAACAAACTCTTACCAACAAATATGTATATGAAATCAAGTTACAGTGTAAGGCAATATTACATGATTATTACGAGGAAAAACAAAAGAATAATAAAAATAATGAAACGAAGGTACAAGTTACTAGTGAGGAGTCTTGAAGATTGAGTATTCTTCTTGCCTCCTTGATGTCTTAAGGAGACATCCTTGTAAATCAGTGTGTGATAGTGTAAAGGTTGTTTGTGAAGAAGGGTGGATGAAAGTGAAATGTTGAGTAAATGAAATTTGAAAGAGAAAGAGTGTAAAGAAGGGGATAGTTCACGTGAGGGAGAGAAAGAGGAAATGTTAGGGAACGTAGGGTTTTGTTTATAGGATATGAGGAAAAAATAAAGTAGAGAAATGAATGGGTAAGGGTAGGAAATGAAGGGTTAAGGGTTTTAAAATATTTGAATTAAATAAATACACATGTCATAATGTAATCATGGCATGTCATGGATAAATAAATAATAATATCAATAATAATTCAGAATAATATTGATATTATTAATGATAATAGTAGTAGTAATAATGGTGATATTATATGTTATCAAAAGAGGGAATTAAATAATTTAAATGAGTATATAAGTATATATGTACATGGTGCCACATTTAGGAATTTTAGGGTGCTACTTATACTTTATTAATTTATTAATTTAACTAGTTAAAGTTAATTATTATAATTATTTAAAATTATCTTTAAATATTTGTTAGCAATTTTATGTGATTATGCATATTAGGTTGTAATTTCACTATACTAATGCTTGGTCAATATTAGAGTAAATATTGGATTTTTTTTATAAGCTAAGGGTTTACAATTTAGGGTTTTTATTATGTTCAACTTCAATCTCCTATAATTACGCGTATCTAAGGTTTAGGATTTTCGTATGTGATTAAAGCTTCAAATATCATATTAGGGCGTTTCTCATTCATCTTGAATTAAGAGTCATAATTTAATAAACCTTAAATTTATTTGTTCTTGTTGATATAAGGAAGTACCTAACACTCATGTTTAACTTGGGTTCCTTTCTAAAAAATTAACAAAGTTTATATCCTTCCCCCCTTTAAATAAGTTTTGTTGTCAAAACTTATAATGCTGTCTTAGTTTCAAAAAAATATGGATATCTAGGTCTCACTTCATCTTCCACTTCCCAAGTCACTGTTTCTCAATCATGATTTATCCATAACACTTCAACATACTAGATTTCTTTATTTCTTAACTTTTGTACCTTACAGTCTATGACCTCCATAGGATGCTCCTCATATGTTAGATTCTCCCATAATCTTACTAGTTCTAGCTCAACAATGTGGTTAGGATTGAGAACATGCTTTCTTAGAATAAACACATAAAACACATTGTCAATTCTTGATAGGTTAGGTAGCAATGCTAACTAATAGGCCTAATTTCTAACTCACTCCAAGATTTCAAAAGGACCAATATTTCTTAGGCTTAACTGACCTTGGGCTTTCACATGATGCATACTTTTAATTGGATTTACTTTTACGTACACATGATCCCTTACCTAAAATTCCAGTTATCTTCTCTTCAGATAAGCTTAGCTCTTTTACTTATCTTATGCTTCCTTCATTTTCCACTTAATAATAGTAACCTTATTGGCTACTTCTTACACCAAATCTAGTCCTAATGTCGATTTCTCCACATCATCCCAAAACAACAGGGATAGGCACTTTTGTCCATACATGGCTTCATATAATGGAGTAGTAGCTGTTATTGTAACAAAATTCAACTAAGGGTAAATGAGCATCTTAACTCCCTTTAAACTCGACGGTATATGCCTTTAACATATCCTCAAAGGTCTGTATAGGCCTTTCCTACTATCCATCAGTTTATGGATGATATGATATATTGAACTATAGCTTTATCCCCATAATTTTCTATAAGCATATCTAAAACTTTGACACAAACCAGTGGTCTCTATTTGACACAATCTATAATAGTACTCTAAGAAACCTTACTATTTCCTTTATGTATATTTGAGCTAACTTTTCTAATGAAAAATTCATGTTGATTGGTGAGAAGTAGGCTGACTTGGTGAGTCAATCAACAATCACCCAAATCACATCAAAACCGGTCGCTATTCAAATTCATCTACACATAAAATCTATTGATATTTGGTCCCACTTTCATTTAGGAACAGGTAGTAGCTATAATAGTCTGCCTAGTCTATGTATAGCCTTTATTCTTTGGTAAGTCTTGCACTTCAACATGAAAATCGACAACATCTTACTTCATATCATTCCACTAAAAGTGCTTTCTAAGATCTTCATACATTTTTTTTCCTCTAAGGTAACTGGTGTAACCAAAGTTGTGGGCTTCACTCAAAATTTCTTTTCAGAGCCCTAGAATGTTAGGCATACATAATTTTCCATACATGCAAAGTTCTTTATGTTCATCTATTTTGAAGTCAAAATATTTCCTACTGGTCATTGCTTCTCTTACTAGGATCAAGGTAGGTTCATTTTGCTACATTTCCTAGATTCTTTTCATCAAGGCCGGCTCAACCACTAAATTTGACAACTCTACATCTATCTCATGCCATGAGAATTCCAGATTCAACCTTTCAAACTCTTTGATTAGCTTGTTTTGATTAGTAAGAAGAGAAGCAACTTTAGCATGATTCTTTCTACTTAAAGCTTTAACAATGGCATTCACTCTACTAGGACATTAATTAATTCAAAAATCATAGTCCTTGATTAGCTCGAGCCATCTTTTTTACCTCATATTTAATTCCTTTCAAGTGAATTGGTATTTAAGGCTTTTATGATTAGTATAGATCTCACAACGCTATACATATATGTAATGTTGCCATAACTTTAAAGTAAACACCATAACTGTAAGTTTGAGATCATGCATCGAATAGTTTGCTCATATGGCCTCAATTGCCTATACGTATAGGCTATCACTTTTCTAACTCGAATCAACATATAACCTAATCTATTTTCTAGAAGCATCACTATCTACTATGAAGGGCTTATCATTATTTAGCAACCTAAGAATTAAGTAAATGCTAACCTGTTTTTCAACTCTTGGAAGCTCTTTTCTCACTTTTCATTCCACTTAATCTTTACATTCTTTTGTGTCAACTGAATGAGTAGCCTCACAATTTTTGAGAAATTTTTAATGAACTTACTGTAGTATCCAACCAAACCAAGAAAACTTCAACTTTCAATCACTATTTCTAGCTTCTTCTAATCCACTATGGCCTTGAAAGGATATGTCCAAGAAAGGATATCTCTTTCAACTAAAAGTCACATTTAGACAATTTAGCATACAACACCATTCTTAAATTTTCCTTACACTGCTTAGGTATGGTATAATACACTAAAATAACATTAATGAACACAACCATATACTTATCTAACAGTAGTCTCAATATACAATTCATCAAATCCATAAATACTATTGGTGCATTCGTTGGACAAAAAGGCATCAAAAGGAATCCATAGTGGCCATATCATGTTCAAAAAGCTATCTTCGGAACATCCTTAAGCTTAATTCTCAATTGATGATAGCTTAATCTCAAATCGATCGTAGAAAATATACTTACACCTTGTAACTAGTTAAATATATCATCTCTATGTAGGAGTAGATACTTGTTATTAATTATCACTTTATAAGTCTCAATAATCAATGCAAAGCTTAAGTGATCCATCCTTTTTCTTGACAAATAGTACCAATTTGCCCTAGAATGACACACCTGGCCTTATAAAACCTTGGTCCATTAGCTCCTACAACTCAATTGGAGCCATTATGTACAGAGCATTTGAGATCAATACAGATCCCAAGACTAAATCAATGGCAAAATCAATTTCTCTTTTAAGTAGTAACCCAAAATTCATTAGGAAATACGTCAAGAAACTCATTCATCACATGAATTTCCTCAACATTTGGTTTTTCCAAATCTGCTTCAAGAACATTTAGCCAACTAACATCTACCATCAATTCTAAGGTGCTTAACTCTTGTGTTCCAACTCTTGTTGAATCACCCTTGAACTTGGCTTTTGCTCCCTGCGAGGTTTCGAACACTAATTTCTTTTCCTGATAGTCAACAAAAGCTTTAGGACCTAGCATCTAGCTCATTCCCAGTGTAGCTTCGTATTTACTCATCTCAAGGAGAATTACATCTACTTTATTATCAAAGTTCTAAATCATTAAGGGACATCTTTTCACCATTTCCCTTGTAACCACAACAATTCCTATAAGAGTTCACACCCTGAAATTGGACTTAATGGTAGTTGTAACCAAATCTACTCGGTTTACCACCTTAGGGGCTATAAAGGAGTATGTAGCTCCCATGTCAAACAAGGTATAAACAAAGTGACCAACTATTTCATTGTTCCCTGAATCATAATTATAGGTCTTATTCTTAAGTTTTTAGCAACTTAAATTTTACACTTTTATGTCTTTGTTACTTATTACCACTTTGTTAAGACTTGTGTTACTTAACCTACTCTTAGTAAATTAACAAAAGAGAAATTAGAGTACATACCTATAATGAGCTCAATATCAACAAAATCCTTAACTCACCCAAGTAATCTTCATAATCCCAATTATCCTCTAGATTTATACCTTGGTGGTGCTCACTGCACCTGGGTAAGTATTTCCTATACTTAATCCTTTAGCATCTTTCTAAATGTAGGGTATCCAATTGTTGCTGGTGTCTTAGCAACTTGAGCGGTACTAATTGACTGCTATGGACAAGTAGTAGGGAAGTATCTAACCTTATTACAAATGAAACAGGCAGTGAGATTCTTCTTAGGACAATCGGCCACTCATTGTGATCCATCACCACAAAAGAAGCATTTACCTTGCAACTAAGGACAATCTCTAGGGTAATGATTTCCCCCGCATTTACAATACTTAGCTACTCCATTAGTAATCTTGATTTGAAATGTCTTTTATGGTCTTAGAAACTTTCTTAACTTGCTACTGTTATTGCTGTTGCTTAGTCCTTCAAAAGGTCTCTTACCAAACACATTG
Source organism: Lumnitzera racemosa (assembly GCA_024138005.1). Lineage (NCBI taxonomy): Eukaryota > Viridiplantae > Streptophyta > Magnoliopsida > Myrtales > Combretaceae > Lumnitzera > Lumnitzera racemosa. The sequence continues at coordinate 86,292,239 of JAMXBC010000010.1, read as the reverse complement.
ACCTTGTGCTCACTAGCTCTTCACTTTATCTTTTGTATTATCCAGCACCTGCCTTTTCCATCATATCAATAAAATTCCTTAGTTGAAATTCCAAGAACCTCCTTTTCATGTTAGGATCAAATCCTCAAGTAAATATTTACATCTTTAACCAATCACTAGTTCAATAGCCTAGGGTATAAATTGCAGTAGTCTATTGAACTCAGCTTTATACTTTTCAATAGTACGAGCTCTTTTCACAACATCTAATAAGTTTTCACTGTACTTCACCCTTAAGCTTCCTAGGAAGTACTATGCGAGAAACTTATGTCTAAAGACTTCCCATGTAATTGGACCTCTTAATTCCACTACTTGGACTCCTATTACGTACATGCCCACATCTTTAATAAGTAAGTGCCATAAGTTAAAGGTGTAATGGCACCTTAAAAGCCTCAAATGATCTTTCCACTTGATTTAACCAATCCTTGACCTCATCAGGTTAGCTTGCAACACCTTTAAAATGATTAATACATTAAATGAATTCTAGTAACACTTTATGTTGTGATCTAAAGTTGGGGTATGTTATAGGCATAACTTTTACTAGGCCAACTAGTGGTGGAGGAGGTGGAGTAGTGGTGGTGGTAGCAGCTATTGCAAGAAAACCTCCTCAACAGCTACTATAGGTAGAGCTTGAGTGAGTAAGGCAAACTCTTGAGCTAGATATGCCATTAGAAACTCATTCTATATATTAATTGTGACTAAAATTCCATTAATACGATCTTGTAGCACATCTTATCCTCCCTCATTAGTAGGTAGGGCCCCATTAATTCAGTATCTCCCTCTACTCTTATTTCAACTGAGAAATTTAATTTCTAACACTAAGTTAGAAATAATAAGTTGTAATTTATTGGAAATTTCAAGCACAAAATGAAAATGAGGCATACTAACATATAACAGTGATAATAAATAAGGTTGCAAATTTTTATTTCATTTTAGCAAAATAACGTTACATTTGATTGGTGGTCATTTCCAATGAGTGCACTTTACCTCTTATACATCATGTTGATATACAACTGTACATTTCAGATCAATACATAGAGTTTCAAAATATTACAGAGCTTCCTATAATAAATACATCAAAAATTCATTACAAGAAAAATACTTAAAGTACAAAAAGATTCTACATGACCTTAGAAGGTACAAAAGAAGGAACATGTGTGATTACTATGGTATGTACATCGGCATCTCTAAAATGTAGCTTACCAAGAAAAAAAAAAATAAACATCCACAATATTTACTAAGGACGAGAAGATGATTTTTTCCCTAAAATCGTCTTGGGATGTGAATCTTAAAACAAAATGGGAAGAACCAATGCTAGTGTGGAAACCTAAGTCTTCAATGGGGGGCTACTGAAACCAATACATAGGTATCCAATAATCTAGTGGGTCTAGACTGATGGTTGGCCTAACAGTAAGGTCACCTCTAACTAGCATTATTACGTAAAGTCTAGGATTGACTTAATAGTTTTCAAAGTCCTCAATTAAGGTCATGGGCATATCCTGAATAGGATTAGCATCAAGCACAAGGGAATCAAACATCATATCTATCTCATCAGCTTTAGCACTTAATCTAGGTTGTCTGATCTCTATCCCCGAAGGGTTACTGAACTAATGCTTAATGCTAGCCCAAAAATTGGCTATGGCCTAAGCATTTTCTTGTGCAATAATCTAATTGTAATTAGTACAGCGATCTAGAGCTAAGGCCATGCCATGTTCAATTAGTCGCCAATAGGTAGAGGTAAGTAGCTTAGGATAGGGCTTAACATGGAGTAAGAAAACCAATTGATGAGCATGATCGATGTTCTCCTCTCTCTCCAGCATGTAGATCATCTCTACATCTATTAGCATCACTACAAAGGTGTAGACTGCCAAAATACATCTCTTCTCCTACTAGTAAGCGCTAAGGCCAGCTCCCTAGGCAATAAAAACATGATCTATAGTGAAAGGCTTACTTACCAAGGCCATGTCGTCAAACAAGATCTATAATTAGTAAATGTACTCAAAAAAAGTCTCATTAGCATAGAGACAAAAAAGGACCCATTCTATACATACCTTGATATTAGATAACTAAATCAATAAGACACTTAATCAATTTCATGTTATGTTAACAAGGGAACATTTTAATTAAGTTCTAAAGCTTAAGTTCTTACCCTCTCAACCGCCCTAAGTGCATTACCCTAATGTTGAGGTCAAGTTTTATTTATCCTATTTAAAGCTATGCTTTGATATCACCTTTAATTACCATGATTTAAGGGGTAACTTAGCTGTGGCAAGTCACCATATGCCATATGAAGACCGTAGATTGGCTTCCTTGCCACTTGGTGATCTTTTATACGATATATAAGGTTACTATACCAACTAATTACCTTAAAGTTATGTAAGTGAAGGTTATATTGCAACAAATATTATAATATAAATCTTCATACGTAATTCTATCAATTAAAAGGAGATAGGACTATAAGTCCCCAAAATAATAGTAGTTTAGTTACAGTTAATCAGAATAATAGTCCTACATGGCTACTAAATATCAAAATACAAAATGAATATTAGAATATAAATTGAGAGTATAACTAAATATTCATACTCTTGGACTCTCATCTTGTACACACTTTTCCCAAAAGCTCTAGACTAACCCTAGGTGTGCTTTAGCTCAAAATAGTAAAAAGGTTCTCCTACAATAAAATTCTATAAGAGTGTAATCTATAAAGCTTAGTGAAATATCACTTAACCATACCAACAAGCAAGTTATTAAACAATTAGTTACAAGTGCATAAATGTATGGTCAAATAGAGTACCACATAAGTACATACGGTTGACTATGTACACTATGTAACTTAGATTTAATACCCTCCGAAGTTAAGGTTAAAGAATATATGGCTCCAGTTAAATCTGAATACCGTACCTAAACTTATATAAACTACGAAATTCCACGTTTCATATTCCAAGAAAACAGTTTTATTGAACTCCATTTTTTTCTTTATGAAAGCCAAGTTTCAGGTGTGGTTGTAAGTGAGCTCTTGCATTCTATATTTACCCCTAAATGGAGGCCTCTAAACTTGACCCTTAACTGAGCAATTGGAGTCTCTAATGCCTAGTATGCTCTTGGGCTAGGATAAGGTCATGTTGTATAAGTGCAATGTACTAAACATTTTAGCTTCATTTATATAAATAACCCTTACATAGCATCTTGCTATCTTCATGTAATGTGATGGTCAAAACAATAATAATGCAATGCATGCTTTTGCATGACCCATTTAGTTAATTAAGCCAAGTACAATTAAATCTAGTTATTAAGTGACCAATCAGTATCATAAACAATCAATTTCTCATAGCTATCTATAATGCAGCAACCAATTCATTATAACAATTTAAGGTATTTCCGCATAACCAAAAATTGATAACAATCATATATAGATTCTAAACCCTAAACATCAATCAATTTATCAATAATATTTAAATGTCACTATCTACAATCATAAATAAACATAGGATCATCAAGGGAACTTTCTCAGCCATAATGATAGTTAAGAATTGTAGTAATTGGTTAGGAGATCGATATCCTAGAAGAAATTACCTAATTATTAAGGAATGTAAAAAGGAAATAAATATCTAAGTAAGGGAATTATACTATCTAAATATCTACTTCAAATTTTATCTAATCTTCCACTCATCTTACTTAAATATCCTAGTATGGGTTTTTTCTTTAATCGCTTGTAACTTTTTCATTTTATATCCAATTTTTAGGATCTTATAGTCAATCTTTATTATTTTTAGTTGTACTTTCATGTAATGAGGTCCATTTTAGAAGCAGAAACTCATATTTTTTGTTATTGGCCTAATAAGTTACAAATTTTATTGTTTTCTGGGCTTAATTACTCTTTAAGTGTTTTTATGGGCTTTTTAAACAATTTTATGAATCTAGCTTTACTTAAATTTCATTAGAGGGCTTAAAACTATGTGGCCACAACTTTTATCTATTTTATTCCTGTTGAGCCTATCTAAAAACTTTTTGCATTCCTTGTTGGGCTTTTATGTTTGTTTAGGGACTTAACTCATTGCTTAACTTGATGACTAACAAGCTTCTTAAAATTATGTATAAGTGTAAATAATTCTCTAAATTATTATAGTTGCTGGTTATTCTACTTTTGGGCCGAGATGTTGGTTATTAGCCCAAATTGGGCCTTTTTTCCTTATAATTCTCAATATTATAAGTTATGGGCTTAACTTAATTTTCTATTTTTACACTCAATTTAATTAAATAAGTATTTTGCACACTTTTTCCTTTAGGTTCAAATTCTTCTAGGGGCTAACGTGGCAAAAATATAGGGCTTCCTAAGGTTCCTTTTCTATTTTGTTAGTTTTCCTTTTCTATGTAATACATATATATATATATAATTAATTAATTAAATAACAAAAAGTTACATGGAAATATTGGAGCATCCCCTGCTGTAGGTCACATCCAGTACGTGTAGTTATATGCAATTTTTGTATTGTTCATATATTTTAGATAAATAACACAATATGCATACCTATACTCAAAATATAAAATTATTGGCATAAACACAATATTTTTAGTATATTGGTATTCTCAACCTAGAAAAAAGAAGATAGAAATATATATGTATCCTTATTTCATATTAGACATATTTTTAAAAATTAAATTACTCATATATATATTCAAGTATATTTTTATACCCAAAAATATACACCATACAAATTATATTTTCTTGAAGACCTGAAAATAAATAAAAATAATATATATAAATACATGTACATGTACATATTATATATGTATGTGAGATTCTTTCATGTTGTATATATATGTATATTTTTACTATTTTCGTATATATTTACGAAAATACTGAAGTAGGTATAATTTTTATAGTATACCTATATTAACACATTATTCTCATGGTACACACATATATATATATACCTATTTTCATGTATATAATAGCTTGTATAATATATATTGTATATTTTGAAAAAACTAAGGAAAATAGAAAAAAGAATTTATGTCTTCAATGTACATGGTAAACATTACATGGCATGTCACCTTCGACGTGTTTTTATAATAAAAATAAAATAAAACAAAATTTTACCAACACAATACATACAAGAAATCGAGTTACAATACAAGGAAATATTACATGATTATTGTGAGGAAAAAAAAAAGGAATAATAAAAATAATAAATCAAAGGTGTAGGTGACTATTGAGGGGTCTTGAAGCTTGGGTATGTCTTAAGGAGATATCCTTGTAAATCAGGGTATGACACTGTATAGGTTGTATGTAAAGAAGGGTAGATGAAAGTGAACTATGGAGTAAAAGAAATTTGAAAGAGAGAGAGAGAGAGAGAGTATAAGGATGGGGATAGTTCACATGAGGGAGAGAGAGAGAGAGGAAATGTTAGGGAATGTGAGGTTTTGTTTGAAGGATATGAGGAAAAAATAGAGTAGGGAAATGAAGGGGTAAGGGTGAGAAAAGAAGGGATAAAGGTTTCAAAATATCTCAATTAAATAAATACACATGCCTTTATGTAATCATGGCGTGTCATAGTTTAATAAATGATAATATTAGCAATAATAAGAATAAGAATAATAATGATAATAATAATAATAATAATGTTGATATTATATGTTATAAAAAGAGGGAATTGAATAATTTAAATGAATATATAAGTATACATGTACATGATGCCACATATAGGAATTTTAGGGTGCTATTTTTACTTTATTAATTTATTAATTGAATTGGTTAAAGTTAATTATTATAATTATTTAAAATTATCTTTAAATGATGATTATGCGTATTAGGATGTAATATCACCATACTAGTGCTTAGTCAATATTAGGGTAAATTTTGGGTCTTTTCTTAAGCTTAGGGTTTAAAATTTAGAGTTTTTATTAGGTTCATGTTCAATCTCCTATAATTATGTGTATTTGAGGTTTAGAGTGTTCATACGTAATTAGGATTAGAATATTATATGAGGTTTTTTCTCGTTTTTCTTAAATTTTGGAATTATAATTTAATAAATTTTAAATTTATTTGGTTATGTTGACTCAAGGAAGTATTTAGCCCTTGGGTTTAACTCAGGATCCTTTCTAAGAATTTAGGGTGTTTACACCTAGCCGCTTACTTATTCCAGGGTAAGAAATCAAAAATCCAATCTTGTCACCTTCTATCGATGCAACAAAAATTTAGTTTTCACATATAAATGAAAACAAATGCGAATAGCCATACCAATTTCATAACCTTAAGTTGACAAATACAAGGTACACGGTATATGGATATATTGTTGAAAAATTTTTACTGCTCGTGGCTTTTTAAAGAAAAGCACATTACTTGTTAATTTTTCAATTTTTTAAAAAATTTTCTCTCATTACTGAAATGCCTTAAACGTATATCTTGGCAAAAGGGTTATTTGAATATATTAATATTATTGGCAGAAATACTATTTTGGATTTTGTTCCAAGAGCAATCTCCTTTCGGCAGCTTGTTCCCCTATAAAAATCAATTTGTTCTCTTTTCCTTACGGCATTTACTCTATATTTTGTGTTATCATCTTAGTGTTTTAGTTTTTATTCTCAAATTCCCTTATTCTTCTTTCTTATTAAGTCGTAGTAAGATTGCATTTTGGATGCGCTATAGTGCTCACAAAAGCTTAAACACTTATTCTCTAACTACCATCTGTTTAGCAACATATCTCACTTAATTTCAACTTTTTAAATTTCTTTTAAATCCAACACTAGGAACCATACCATTGTTAATAATTTTATAAAATGCATATGACTTCTTTTATTTAAGTACTTCTGTTATATTCTCCAAAGAAGCTATGCATATTATCTATTGTATGAGTACTATTATTGTCTAATAATATTTTTGAGTTAATGACAAAATAGAGGCTTTTGTAGTGGTGCTCTTCAAATAAAGGAAATTGTGATTCGGAGTTTCGAACCATTACATGGAGAATTATATTAACTATTAGATATATCCTATTATTCATCTAACAACATTTTTGTGCTATTGACAAAGAAAAGGATTAGGTAATGGTGCTCCTCAAATAAGAAAACGTGATTTGGATTTTCGATCCACTACTAAGAGAATTGTGTTATTTGTCGCATATGTTCCATCATTCATCTAAGATTATCTTTGCATGACCATCAAGGCAACCGACTTTGACATTGCTACTGTCATGGCCATGAGCTCTCCACCTTAAAAGTTACTAACTCTATGGTATCTCGAGTATGCCTTTCATAGTTTTATTTTTTGTCCAATGGAGTTATCATTTTCTAAGTAGATATACTTGTGTCAAAGTATATAAATAATCATATATAGTTAGCAAAATTGCAATTTTATAAATTTACCATTTTAAAAAACTTTTCTAAATTGACTTATGTATAAAATTATTTTCTTGTAGAAATTTATATTTTTAATAGATTTTATATATTAAACTTGGTAGAAATTCATGCTTTTAATTAAGTTTACTGATTGTATATATATAAGTTAAGTGGCCAAGAATAAAAAAAAAATTGAAAATTGTAATTAGGCCTCTACTACCTTATTGATTATTAAAGCATTAAATCGTCTTCTCTGTCCTATTCTAATTATTTTTTTCCCTTTCTCTCTCCTAGTCCCTTAGTTAATATTTATAGCCTTCATTTGGATTTTACTTTCAATAAAAAAATTTATGAGAAAAATCATATATTTAATTTTATATAATGTATAACTTATAATAAATTGAAACATTTGGTTTTCTTCAATTTATCACTTTTTTAAAGCAAAATAATGGAAAAAAATTAGCATCGACTTCACTTATCTTTTTTCCATGAATATTAGATTATAGATTGAAATCTTTTTATGGAAAAAAAACTTAATTTCTTCATTTATTTATTTCCATAATATATTTTGAGTTTTTTTATGACAACTATAAGTATATCTATAGTTTTATAAAAGCTATTTTACATAGGTTATAAAAGCTTACGTTTTTACGTTTTGATTTTATATTCCGATTCTACAAATTCTCTGATGATTTTATGTTGAATCATGAGTTTGACAACCTCATATTGAAGATTTGATGAATGATCAAAGATGTATGGAGATTTCTTCAAGACATGCAAAGACTTAGCAAAAGGAGCTACAAAAGGGAATGCATTGGTACATGTTTTCATGTTATCGCATTTTCACAAAACAAAGTACCAAAAATTATGTTTACTTTAATAAAATAGTTAATACCTTAAAGCAATTTAATTTTTCAAGCAATAGGTTAGGTGAATGTTGGAAAACCATTGCATAGGCATCTTACCATTATGTAAGTTTTTATTGTACTTCTCAAATATCGTTGGAAAGTGGATAAGTATGGCTTGATGTTAAGTTTTAATTCCAAGACTAGCAACATAATTATCATGTGAAAATACACATAAAAGTCCTTGATATCTATGGTAGTTATCTACATGATTTCAAGGTGAAGAGATTCCTACTTTACTCTAATTTAATTTCAATGGTGATAGGACAAAAGTATGTTGCGATTATAAATGTACCTAGTAAAGTAAAATCTCTCATAATTAGTGATGCCATGGAGTGCTTTAGTCATGAACAAGTTCATAATATCTAACATCAATACATCTTTTCACTTTGCCAACTATTTAATTTCTTTTTTCTTATTACCTAATCATTTATAGATGGAAACTTTAGCATTATTGAACACTGTATGTGTTGAGCCTGGTTTTTCACCCTCCCAGTTCTTTTATAAAATTAGGTTTTTTCTAAGTCAACCAATATTAAACCCTTACACATTTAATACTAGCCCTCAACTAGGGTTTAAAGAAAACCGTTTTTCAACTTGAAAAGATTTGAAGTTGCCACTCAACTGGAGTCAGGAAAAGAAGTTAAGTTATAACCAATTGGATGGATTGGTTATAAGTTAACTACCAGTCTATCGATTTAAAAAACTAAGTTATAAAATGGCTTTTTTTGAAAACCAAAAAAGCTAGATCCGGGAGTTATGACTTTTAAACCCTTACAAGTACCATTGATTTTCCAAAATTAACTTTAATCTTAAAAAAATCACCCTTTTTAGTTTATAAGATAAAACTCAATTTAACTATTGTAATTGGACAAATGAAATAATCTAAGCTAAAAAGAGAAAATTTGGTTTTCTTCATTTTTATCATGGCTCCGTAGGTACCTACGTACCCGCTATTCGGATCAGATGTACATAGTTTTCTTTTGTAAAACTTTAGTGGATTGGTTTTGTTTTAACTCGAAAAAACAATTGAGTTTACGTTTTACTCAATTTTGATTTGTTTAAGAAAAATTCCTAAAAACGTTTTAATCAGTTTTTTATTTTTGGAAACTTTAAAATAGTCCTAATTTGGAAAGAAGTCTATTTATTTTCATTTTTTTAAAAAAAAAATCAATTTTTCTAAGTGATTAATCTTATTTCATTTATTTTCCTTTCTTTTTTTTATTTATTTTATCCCTTTTTTTAGTTAATACATTTACTATTTATTATGGCTTATTTATTTTATTTAAATAAGTAACAAAAAAAATAATAAAGTTACCTTTCTTTTTTCTTTTTCTTTCTTTTCTTTTTTTTCTTCTTTTCTTTTTCTTTTACATTTACATTTAAAGGTAAATAAATAAGAAAAAATAATAATAATAATAATGACAAAATCAACAATAAATAAATAAACTAAACAAAATCAAAAATAAATAAATAAAAAAGAAACTGAAATAAATAAAAAAAAATCCGGACCAAGAACGAGATGCCTAGGTCAGACTTAGGTCGGTTAGGTTAGAGCAGTTAGGTCGGTTGGGTTAGAGCAGTCAAGTTGAATTGGGTCGTTAGATCAGGTTTGGGTTACGGATGGAAGGGAAGTAGCGCCATACGATGTGGAAGCTCTAGGCGTTTTTCGACCACCAAAACTACTGGGAAAAAGGATTTTCGCGAATATCTTATTGGATTTATGGGGGGTAGGTAAAGTGCTGAGTCCAATGGAGCTTGGGTTGGTGGTTTTTGGATGTTGGCCGTAGATGGCAACGGTAGTTTAGTCGTACAAAGTTTGCTAGGTGTGATTAGTCATTTAGGGTAGGGGTTTTGGAGAGTGGGGAGTTCAATTGTGTGGCTAGTTTGGGTTGAAGGTGGCTAAAGATGGTGGTTCGAAGAGAGAAAGCGACAATTAAGGTTTAATGGAGGGTGGCTCGGAGGAGTTGCTAGTGGCTATGGCAGCAGACGAAGGTAGTCGAGTTTGAGAGCTGATGGATTGGGGTCATAGCCATAGTGTTGGGTTGTGGTGGAGGGCTCGAAAAAGAGAGAGTCGAAGAGGGAGAGAATGAGCTAGAGAGAGAAAGAGAATCACGAGAGAGAGGGAGAGCTTAGGAGTTGATTCTAAAGCTCGAAATGGTTTTATGTCCTCCATGATCACCCCTGACATCCTTTATATACTCAAGAATAACCCAAAAACATGGAAAGTTTAAATTGGAGTTTAATGAAAAAAACTGAACTTTAAGTTTTTTCCAACTTTTTGGAGCTCGGTTTGACTGAGTTAATGCATGAATCTGGACATCTTCTTGATTGTTATTGACACTAGGCCATGTTTAGTTTGCAATTTTGCCATTGATTTGGCAAAATTGCAATAAGAAAGGGCCTAAAAATCATACTGAAGTGGGCAGTCCAAAGAGGAAAGTACTGGAAATCTGGGGAAAATGAAGGAAGGAGGGGGAAAGAGAAGGGAAAGAGAGGAAAACGAATGGATAAGGATAGAAGGGGAGAGAAAAGTAGGCTTGCACGGTGCCAGGTCAGTCGTGCTAGCCAACCCCGACATGCCACGTGTCATTCATGACACGTAGCAACTAACATAGCATGCCATGTGGCGCAAGGCTGTCAAATAAGAGGATGCCACCTATCAAGACATGTGGCAGTTCCTGATATGACTGGAAAATAAGAAAAAAGGGCTCCCTACCTTTGCTAAGTTTCGAACCCAAGACCTCATGCTTAATGCCAGTATTATACCCATATGCTTAACCTTCAGGCCGTTGTTGGCCTGTGCCTTGTCCATATGTACAATTGAAATGCATATATGGACTCGATCAATCTAGGCTAGATCTAAATCTAAACCTAAGTTCAATGGTTTAACTCCTAAACCTAGATTAAATTTAAAAATCTACCTTAACAAAATGTTATTTTCTAAAATCTTTTATTTTTTCAATTTTTTGTGACATTTTAAAATTTATTATATTATTTATTTTTATTTCTTATTTTTTGTGCTTTTTTCTATTTTCCTATTTTTTACTATTTTTCTAGAATTCCTATTTTTTTTTTTAAATTTCTTCATTTTTTGGGGATTTCTTTAATTTTCTATTTTTTGAACTTTTCCTAATTTAAGACCTTATAACCTAATTTAAAAAATAAAAAAAAGGGAGGCAAAAATTAAAGTGTCTATAGCTACCCTTCTTTACGGTAAAGTTTGAGCAAAATTTTGCCACAAAGATAAGACAAACACTATTTTTACCCCCAAGAGCGGATTTTATTCTAAGAAACACTGCAGCTAGCTAGCTATCCTAGGTCCACTCCATTGGGGATTTGGAGAAGAGAAGGGTGGCGCTCTAAGAGCTATTCGAAAAATTGAAAGAAGAATTGAAGTTTGGTCATTCTTGAGGTAAAATGGGCAAAGCACTCCTAGAGCTGGCTAAGACCCTAAGAAGAATGACCAAACTTGGTTGTGCCCTAATGAGCTGACAAACTAAGGGGAGTGAAGCTCTCTTAGAGCTGACTAAGACCCTAAGAAAAGAATGAGCAAACTTGTTCGTGATGGGCTGACTAACTAAGATAGGCAAAGCGCTTTTAAAGCTGGCTAAGACCCTAAGAGAAGAATGAGAAAATTTGGTCATGCCCTAATGACCTAACTAACCAAGGTGAGTAAAGCACTCCTAGAGCTAACTAAGACCTTAAGAGAAGAATGAGCAAACTTGGTCGCGCCCTAATGACCTGACTAACTAAGGTGGGCAAAGTACTCCTAGAGCTAGCTAAAACCCTAAGAAAAATGAGCAAACTTGTTCGTGCCCTAATGAGTTGACTAACTAAGGTAGGCGAAATGCTCCTAGAGTTGGCTAAGACCCTAAGAAGAATGAGAAAACTTGGTCATACCCTAATGAGCTGACTAACTAAGGCAGCTGAAGCGCTCCTAAAGTTGGCTAGGACCCTAAGAAGAATAAGCAATCTTAGTCGTACTCTAAGGAGCTGACTAACCAAGGCGAGCAAAGCGCTCCTAGAGCTGGCTAAGACCCTAAGAAGAATGAGCAAACTTAGTCTTGTCCTAATGAGCTGATTAACTAAGGTAAGCGAAGCACTCCTAGAGTTGGCTAAGACCCTAAGAAGAATGAGCAAACTTAGTTGTATACTAATGAGCTGACTAACCAAGGCAGGTGAAGTACTCCTAAAGCTAGCTAAGACCCTAAGAAGAATGAGCAAACTTAGTCGTGCCCTAATGAGTTGACTAACCAAAGTGGACAAAGCGCTCCTAAAGTTGGCTAAGACCCTAAAAGGAATGAGCAAATGCCTAAAAGGCTAGTTAAGAAGATGATGCAGGTAATTACTTTACGAGTTGGTTAAGAGAAACTTGGTGAAAGGAAGTGTCTTACAGAATTTGGTGAAGAAAGGAGCTTACTTGCAAGAAATTTAGTGAATAGAGGGACCCCATGGATTAGAAGGTTAAACTAAGCTAGGATCGTGTATTCATAGGTTGGCCAAACACTGAATGCAGAAAGTAAATGCCTTATAGTTTAGTTAAAAAGATTGTTGGAGTAAAAATTGGTCTAAATGCAAGAAAAAAAATTAGTGTGCTAACACTGTGTGAAAATACTTACCTAGTCTTTGTTGATAGCACCCAATCTGTCAAACCTTTTTGAAAAGCCCCCATCCGAAAATTACTGCCTCTTTGTTTTAGTCCCTTGTTATCAACCTGGATATTCTTGTCATATAACGTTCGTGATTTTACTGGTTCCTTTCGGAGAAGTTATGGAAATTAGCCCGATGCAAGAAAAATCGCCCACTATTATTGTTTCTTTGGAACCTAAAAGCCTCATTCCCATCTACCGTGATTGCCTACTTGAGTTTCGCATTCCTCTAAAAGAATAGACAATAAAACTCCCCATTAAGGGGGATCAATCCGTGATAGAGTATTTTAAAGAATTTTGTTAACTACCAATGTTCTAGATCTCATTCCTTTACTCTTCTCATGTTTGTAGTATATGGGTTCAATTAAATAAGGTAAAGGGAATCGGACCTTTTTTAGGGAGAGGGTGATTATTTTAATGACAACAACAACAATAGCTAAGGATACCAAATTTGCTTGTAGATAATGAAAATTGGGCCACAATGACATTCAAAATGACTGGCATTTTCGCATTTTGAGCAAAATTCCCATTGACTTCTTATGGATAGTACAATTTTACAACATTGGTATTTATAGGGTCTATCACATCTAGACCGTCCATTTGGGACAAAATCAAAGCCCTTCCTAATAATACTCACTTTACGACATAAGGTGAATTTCCCTTTGGATTCTTGTGTATTGAGGAAAGCTTTTCTAAGTTTTGAACCTGAAACCTTATGATTATTGCTAGTATTATATTGATATGCTTAACCATCAGGCTATTAGTCTATGCTTTGTTCATATGTGCAATTAAATTACATATATGGACTTAGTTAGCTTAGGCTAGATCTAAATCTAAATCTAGGTTCAATAGCCCAACTCCTAAACTTAGATTAAAATTAAAAATCTACCCTAATAAAATGTTATTTTCTAAAATCTTTTATTTTTTCAATTTTTTGTGAATTTTCAAATTTTATTATTTTATTTTATTTTTTATTTTTTCTAAATTTCTTATTTTTTGTGCTTTTTTCTATTTTCCTATTTTTTTTTTATTTTTCAGGAATTCCTTTTTTTTTCTAAATTTCTTCATTCTTTAAGGCTTTCTTTAAGTTTCTATTTTTTGAACTTTTCCTCATTTAGGACCCTATAACCTAATTTGAATAGTAGAAAAAGGGGGACAAAAATTAGTTGTCTACAATATGCAATCTTATTTTGTTACTTTGAATCCATTTCATGTTTCTTAGAGGTGTATGTGGAAGTATGAAAATTGTTTTTCTTGTAATATTACTTGAAGGGCTAAAGTTCTCTAAAGTTGTCTATACAATACATTGGATGTGTAATGCTAGTTAACTTTACATCATAGCTCTTCTTCACTATAAGCACACATTAAGATCTTCACCACCTTGAATATGCTTTGCAATTGGCAAGAAGCTAAGTAAGTGTACAACTTAAGTCAAAATTTCAACTCTTCTTTTGTTGTGAGTGTCAAACTATGAATTGTGATGATTACATAGCAATGAAGCAACTACAAAATATAGGTGCTATTATGCTCCAAGCAGGTGAAGCTATAATAGTGTCACTATATAAACTATTCTAAGATAAAAACTGATCTCATAACTACTATAATAAACAGTCTAAACAAGCCATACTTGACTTAACCACTTTGAAGCATCCCGTTCAACACCTTTTTAATGTAGAATACATAATATAAGGTGGGAAACATGGGATACATTCTTAATAAAATTACTTATATATAAGCATACGTTTATAAGAAAAAGGCTAACCAACCATAGGTTTTACTAGTTACATTTCATAATATAAGTGGGAAACTATAAGTTCACATAAGGTAGCTTAATTAGTTTCTTTTAAAGATGAGACTTCCAAAAGAAAAGGTCCATCCATATCTTCTTTATGTTAACTCCCCTTCCCTATAGTTACTTACGAAGAATGGGTAGAATGCTTCTTATAACTCTTCGCTTACAAAAGAATCTAAGTGGGTGTAAGTAAACTACATCTCAATAAGTAGGACGAAGATAAAAGTATTCATACACTAAAAGGCAAGTAAGGTTGTCAAACAAGTTAGTTAGATGCAATGCATAAGCAAGTAAACACCATCACATGATGTTGTCCGATCAATTGTAAGATTAAAAAATTGTGCTTAGTCTAATCTACATTGAGGAGTATTGATGCCACATACTTACAAATCAAAGCCAGACCAAGGCTTGTACACTGAAGAACACTCTCTGTCCAAGACTACCTTGGAACCATGATCTTCAACATTGTTGTGATGTCCTCTCCGATCACTTAATTTGATTAAAGGTAAGGAAAAGACCATTGTAATTATCCTTATTGAAGGGTCTATGTTTAGCCAGTTAATCCTAACTAGTTCCCCTTATAGGCTACAATGCGTATCAAATTAAAAGTTAGGTCGAGCTTAAGTTAGTTTATTTTTTAGGTGATTAACCAATTGTAGATAATCTAAGCAAAACAATATGTAAAAAGCAAGCACTATATGGAGCTTAGCTCCCATAATATCTTATCAATGCCAATCACATACACCACATATGTACATTTAGCTACTTACAACCACAAGAAAAACATACTTAACTCTCTAAGTCCTATGAGACGATACACCAAAATGCAGAAAAGTATTGATCACAACTTACTTGGAATTCATATTACTTACTCTAGTTATGATTTGTAGACTTTACCTCATTGGAATCCCCTATATTGTAATTCATAACTTTAGTGCTCCTACAAATTATGGAACAAAGTGATTATATCTTTCAAATCAAGTTCATGCTTCTTTACTGTTGAAATTCTTACAACCATTATTTAAGTTTTATAGTCATTTCTAGAAGTCCTCACTAGGTCACTGCTTAAGTACCTTTTTGATCCACCTTCTAAGACTAACTAACTTTAGAGTTCAAAATAAGTGTGCCCTCTAACTCAACCTTTGAGTAGATTTTGGTGAAAAGTTTCTCCTTAGCGAAACTTCTTACTTATGTTTGGAGTAAGTGTAACATTAAAGTTTCTTTATATAAGAATTTTCTAATCCACTTTCTAACCTAATTGTACACCTCATTAACCTACCAAATCCACACATTTTAGTCCATATCACACTGTGTCATTGCTAAATCAAAAGTATATGGTCTCGACATCTATTTGAAGTGTAACTAACATTTTCCAATCACCACTTCAACTACTCTATTTGCAAAAAGAATTGGTCCCTAATTAATTGCAAGAAAATTCCTCAAAACTCATGAAATTATATGTGAAATATGAATCTACTTATTTTTAGAAAAAAAAAAAAAAAACTCATCACTTTAGTGGTAAAATTACATTTTTCACCCTTAGGAATGCAACTAATGATCCAAATAATCATATCTATAAGCAAATTTGATTCCAATCACTTTTTATATCAGTATAATGCTATAGAAACCTCTTTAACTTAAGTTCACTAATTGTTATGCAAATAATTATTTATTATATAAAATGTAGTTTATAAGGTTTTCACAAAAAGTAAAATAAAATAAAATAAATATCAAACATTTGGATTTTCACTAACCTTCTTATTGGTATAAAATGGATATCATAAAGAGCTTATGGAAAATTAGTTGACTCAAGACAACAAATATTTAGATATTTAAAAAAATTATTACATAAATCGTAGGCATGAGCCAATTATTAAAGTCATATTATGTAAATGTCGTGCTAAAAAATTGGTTTCTTTCTCTTCCTAACTTAATTATACTAAGTTTAGCTTGCTTAATATAAATCTCTTGACCTGACTAAGAAAAAGTTTACTTAAATTTTTCTTTTATAAAAGTAGAGTCACTACCAAATCAAAATTAGGGAAAAAGTGAAATTAGGGTCCCTAAGTGAGTGGACCTCAATTTTAGCTACTAACCCACGGTTTTTCTAAAAATAATTTTAGAAAATGAAACTAAAGATCCACTAGGCTTGAAGGCTAATTTATATAAAACCTAAAAGGTTCCATAAAAGAGATCTATAAAATAATTAAATAGGCCTTTGACATGTTTCTTAAAATAAAAAGGACTTAACATAAAAAAAAAAGGAATTTTTTTTTCATTTTTTAGGGCTACCAAAAGTGTCTATGTACCTGAAAACCAAGATCAGGCCCACGTCATTCTAAATGAATTTTATAAAACTTTAGTAGATTTGTACATTTTATTTATGAAAATATTTCACTTTAAATATTTACATGTTGATTAATTTATAAAATATAAATTTTTTATTTAAATTTTTTTTTTTTGAAAAAAAATAGGAATCCTTAACTTTCAAAACAAGTCAATTTAGAATTTTTTTTTATTAAGCAAAACATTCTTTCTAAGGTGGCAAAACTTAAAAGAAAAAAAAAGGAAAGGAAAAGAAAAGCCCCTTTTGTTAAAAAGAAAAAAAAAGAAAAAAAAAACTCATTGAAGACAAACACATTAAATAAATCATACAAGGTACAAATCAATCAAAAAGATATCATACCATATCATAGAGTCACATAAACATGGCATGCTTATTAGCTATATATCAATAATTTATAACAATGACCTATTAAAAAAAAACTGCTTTGTTATTGCATTTAAAAAAATGCATAGATGAAAGCCCTTACTTCATTAATAAACACATATCCATCATTAAACAAGCATCAATCTATATTATATAAACATGAATTATGACAAACATATTGCAATTTATTCATCAAAACATCTAATTCAACAAAATTATCAAGAATCAACATCAATTTCTTGCACATCTTAATAATTTTTCCACGAAGGTTACATTATAGAAGCAAGAATCATAGCAATTACTTTTATCAATTTTGCATCAAACTAGTTACTCTAATACATAAAACAATATTTCACAAATTATCAATACATATTATGCATTAAAATCACTAAGAACATAAGAACAATTTAAGAACACCCAAAGGTTTTAGAAACTTACCTTGTAAGGTAACAAACCGATGGCCAATTTAGGGACTTTTTAGGCAATTTTTGGTAGGGTAGTGGTGGTTCCTAACAATTGAATTCCCAATCTACGAATTTTCTACCCCTATCCCCTTCCCCCAACAATTTCAAGAAAAATCGAGCTTTACTCCTTTGATTTACCCAAAGAAATTCGTTTTTCCATTAAAACCCTAAAACTAAAATCAAGAATGATAGGTTGAGAATTCTTTCCATCTAATTCATTTTTCTTGTAATTGTATCCATTGATGAGAAAAAGGGATCTTATTTATAATGTGGAGTCAAGTTTAGTGGCTAAGAAGCTTCCCTTTTGTGTACGGGAATTAAATCCTTTTCTTTCTTGCAATTTCAACTCAGTTTTATTTTTTTCCATTTTTTGTCCAATTTTGATGTATTTTAGATGTTATTTCTATCAATTAAATAGATAAAATTAATCCCCTATGTCTTCTTACTAATTATATATGCTAAATTCACAATGACACTGCATTAAGAAATTTAATTTCCCACTTTGTATTTTTAATTTCCTATCAACTAAATGTACACTTATTTCCCTTTCAATCTAGTGTTTTTTTCCTAAGTTTTAGATGCAAAAAAAGGATCAATTTTTTTTTTTTAAATAAAAGGCACCATGCAGTGCACTATGGTTCAACTATGTAGTGTTAGTAAACCTAACGTAGCTACTAAGCCATGTGGCATACATGATATGCCACATTAGCAAAATTTCTCTCTCTCTCTCTCTCTTTTTTCTTTTAGTTTTTTTTTCCAAATTTTTAAATTTTTTTTTCCAACTTTTCTCTTTTGTATTTTCAAAAAATTTATTTTCTAAATCTCTAAAAAAAAATTTAAATATTTCTAAATTCTTTGGCGCATACAAGTACATCACACACACACCCTTAAATAAAAGGCACCATGCGGTACACTATGTTTCAACTACGTAGTGTTAGTAGACCTAACGTAGCTACTAGGCCTTGTAGCATACATGATATGCTACGTCAACAAAATTGTTCTCTCTCTCTCTCTTTTTCTTTTAGTTTCTTTTTCCAATTTTTGAAATATTGTATCTTTTCCAACTTTTCTCTTTTGTATTTTCTAAAATTTTCAAATTTTTTTTTATTTTCTAAATCTCTAAATTTTTTTTAAAGATTTCTAAATTCCTTATAAGCAAAAATGGGATTCTATAACTACTCCTATTTATGGTGAAGTTTAGTGAAAACTATACCACAAAGGTAAAAGAGATATGATTTTTACCCTTATAGGAGAAAGAGAGTTCTAAGAAAGATTCTTAATGGTAACTTCGAGATGTGAAATAGGCTACTTATGAAACAGCCACTTTTATGAGTTATTAATCAAGAGAGGTAGACAAAAAGCTCCTTGTGATCTTAGTGATACCTTTTGACTAGATGTTCTTTCCTACCATTGAGGCTATTTAATGGTAGGGATCATTGCAATCTATATTGGCAATATCCTTTTGTGAGATATCATATCCTAAAGGGCAATAGTACTAAGGCTTTCTTAGGGACAAGGCTCCTTATGTCTCTTTAAGCAAGGCCCTTTGGTGAAGTGTCCTATTTGAAGGTGCAACAGTACAAAGGTTGTCTAAAGGACAAACAAAGCTACTTGCTATCTATTTTAATAAGACCCTTTAGTAGGATATCATTTCCTAAAATAGCAATAGCACAAGGGCCATCATAAGGATAGGGCATCTTATAGTTTATCTAAACAAGACACTTTTGTGAGTTGTTCTATTTGAAAAGATGAAACAAATGGAAGGTTCAGGCATATAATGGGTGTTAGGGCTCTTACGAGATATTCAACACTAAAATTCTAATAGGTTATAGCTCTTACAAGATATCTTAACCTTAAGTTTTGAGTGAGTGCCATATTTATTTTTATGATTACCTTGATAGTAGTAGTTCCTAATCTAAAGACCCATAAACATTGTTACACCTCGAAGCAATGACATCGCAACGGTTTTGTCATTTAAACTAACCTATGATAACAACTAACCTCACAATCCCTATCATAGATATAGTTTACATAAGGCATCCACTACTCCTTACTTTAAAGTAAACAATCATTCATAATTAAAGATTAAATTTATATATATAACTAAAAACATTAAGTCATATTTACATAAAAATACCCATACTATTCTACATTCTTAGGAAATTCTACATGCTAGGGTAGTCTAATAAGTAGCATATTACATATTACATAATCGATCCAAAAAAACTTAAGAGTTATTAACAAAACTCTAGAAGACTCGATTATATTAACTAGCTTGATTCTCACTCCCCTATAGCTTAACACTTCAAAAAGATACTAACCTTAGGATAGTTATTATATTGCGTATCAGTTAGTACCTGTAAGAAAATCTATAAAAGGTATAAGCAACCAATAGCTTAGTAAGTTAGGATGGCAACTTAAGAATGCATAACAAACATAAATAGCATTTTCAAATAATTAATTATATGAAATGCAACATACAAATGCTATCAAATAACGTGGTTCGGTCTATTATAAAATCAGAGTAATTTCACCAGCTCTAATCTAAGTAAAAGAGTTTTCACGTTTATGTAATAGCTCATAACCAAACCCAAGTTTGTGCAATAGAGACACCGCTCCTCCTATGACTATCCTTCAAACCATTACCTTCATGCTATCGCAACCTCCTCTCCTATCATTTAATTCAACTAAGGATAAAAAAAAAAAACCATTATACTATTTAACACTATCTTTTTCAAAATTGTCAATATTCGGTTGGAGAATCCTAATAGTCCCCTAAAGAGTTGCAATGCATGTCTAATGAATATATTTAGGTCAGTTATAATTAAATTTGGTTTAGGATGATCAAACAATCTTACATTACTCAATTCACAACAATCACCAAAACACAACACAGATTTTCAACATGAAGATAGATACATACAAGCACATGCATATATATCTACCAATAAGCATAATCACATACAATCTTAAGCCTTCGAGTACTTTAAAATAGTACTCTAGAGTACATTTAAGTATTGAACCTAAATTACCTAAAGTCCTCCATTAGCTCACTCAACTTGTCACAAGTCACTCGTCTTTGCATCTCATATAATATAAATACTTTTTTAGTATTTATATCCTTATGATATATAAAGTTTATGCCATGATTTGACTTAGTTTTCTACATATATTTAATATTTATTACTAATCCATTCTAAGTTAGTTTTGGAATCAACTTCCAAATTTGATTTCAATTTAAGTTCTAACTCAGTTTCAACTATAGGTAGTATTCGTAAATCCTAAGAATGCATTCCAAACCATAATGTAAAATTAATCACATTATGCTTGGGTGTCTTAAATATCACTTTTAGTTTTTAACTAGTATTCTAGCCTCTACAATATACCCTAGTCCTCATTTATGTACCAAATTTACTTTTGATATAACAAAATTTTACATTTTACATATAATTATCTAAATTTAAGTATCCTACCAAATTTATTATATATTACTATTATTTTATTATCAATTTTAACCTAATATTTTATATTTATTATAAATCTAGTTTAACATATTATTAATTTTCACATATTACACCTAATAATTATATCTAATAATCCTAATACTACAATTATCATACCACATTAGAAATTAATATCCCAAAACATCTAATTACACACTAAATCAATAATTATCTATTTAATTACCTAATTAACCAAAAATTACTATTTTATACATCATTTTAGGGCCTAAAAATCATCTAAAATTTTTAAAAATTTAATTCTGAAAAATCTCTTCATAACACTATTTTACATTTTCTAAATAGTTTACACAAAAATTTTGAGCTTAAAACTACATCCTTAAGGTTATATATTTTTAAATCGAACAAAACTCAAATTTATAGGATTTCTTGAGCATAATATATTTCCAGGCATAAATTCATCAAAATAAAATTTTTCTCTAAATCTAAATACATAAAAACCTCATAATTCTAAATTTCATAATTTTCTAAATAAATTTGATAATTTAAACAAATTCGAGTTGAAATCAAACTCACTTATCCAATGGTCGGAATGGATTTTCGACCACCAATGATAGTCCTAAGGGTATTGGCTAGTTTAGATGATGATGGTAGGGTGTATTGGTGGTGGTGGTTCAATTCAAGGTGACCATGAGTCGTAAGTTTACTCTATAAGCCTTAATTACATAGATTTTTTCTATTTTTTTTGTAATTAGAAAACCTAATCTCTCTTTTTGAGTTCTCTCAATTTTTCTTAAACTCTAAACAAACCAAAAAGAGTTCCAAGTGGGTTTGGGGTATCTATATGGGATGCCTTACTTCTTCTTTTTTTCTTTCCTTTCAATGTTTAGTTGACAAATGGCTTTATCCTCTTTTAATTTTGCTTTCTATTTGCCCAAAATTGATTGGTAATTTTTTTTCTTCTTAACCTCAACATGCCATGACCTAATTCTAAACAAATCCTTGCTTTTTTCTCATTTTTCCTTGATTATTTTTTTGTAATTTTCTTTAATTATTTAGCATTAATTTAGTATATTTCAAGCATTTTAAGTAAATTTCACGTATTTTTACCTACACATAAATATATATGGAGTACAAGTAAAAACTTCTAAATATTATTTATGTTATTCTATGACTTTTAGTATAAATAATTTATCTTTAGTGATTTATTAGTTATCAAAACTTGTTTTTACACATTTCCAATAAATAATAGATAATATGCTTTTTACTTAATATTATGGTATTTAATTATTTTATTACCTATTCTCCTAAATTCAAACTTATGAGGTCACTTTTACTAATACTCTTAGTTTTATTATATAATTTAGACTCGATCGAACATTTTATTTGATCGCTCTAAATTTTATATATCAAATTCGAACTTCTAGTTACAAGGCTTACATTTCCACCCCTTCCCCCTTTAAAAAAGTTTTATTCTCAAAACTTCTATATATCTAAATTTGCATTTAAATAAACAAAAAATTATAACCACATACTTTTACTAACTTGGAAGTTAGAAAAGCCATGGACATTGCTTCATCATTATTGCTTTAGGTTCCTAAGTAATCTTTAAGTCTGAACCTTCGTTCTATTGAATCTTCACGTATTCCATATCTCAATTCCTTAACTTCTGAATCCAATTATCCAATATTCTTATGGGTTGCTTCACCACTTGAAAATTCCTCTTTAACCCCACTGGCTTTATTTCTATAATTGCATTTAAGTTCTTAACAAACTTTCTTAACATAAAAACATGGAATACATCATGGTAGCCTAGCAAACTTATAGGTAATGCTATTCTATAAGATACATTACCAACCATCTCTAATACTTCAAATGGACCAATATATTTTGGACTCAACTTTTCTTTCAAACAAAACTGTCTAAGTCCTTTGCATAGGCTTATCTTAACATAAACATGATCTCTAATTTCAAATTCCAATGGGCTTCTCTTCAAATCTGCCCAACTCTTATAATGGTCTTGAGCTTCCTTCATTCGTTGTTGTACAATCTTAACTTTCTCACTTATTTGGTTGATCGTGTTAGGTCCAATCATTGCATATTTCTCATGAACCTAATATAATGGTGATCTACACTTTCTTCTATTTAGTGCTTCACAAGGTGCCATTTGTATAGTTGCCTTATATTTATTATTGTAAGCAAACTCTATCAATGGAAAATATTTATTCTAATAACCTCTAAAATCTAATATATAAGCCCGCAACATATCATCTAGGGTTTGAATCATTCACTCAGATTGTCCATTTGTTTGCGGGTTATAAGCTATACTAATATGTAACTTTGTACCCAAAGTTCTATGCAAACTCTCCTAAATTTTGGAAACAAACTAATCTCCCAATAAAAAACAATACTTCCTAGCACACCATATAATCTTACTATCTCTCATATAGCTTAGCCATCTTTTCCATTGAATTGTCTATTCGATGGGGCAAGAAGTGTGTACTTTTTGGTAATCTATCTACAATTAGCTCAATTGAGTCATAGCTAGCTTAAGTATTAGGTAATGCTACCACAAAATCTATCGTAATATAATCATTCTTCCATCTCGGTACCTCTAAAGGTTGTAATGGTCCACTAGGTCTTTGATGTTCTACTTTAACTTATTGGTACATAATACATTCTGCCACATACTATGCCACATCTCTTTTCATTCTATTCCACCAAAACATGAGTTTTAAATCTTGATACATTTTATTTCCTTCTCAATATACAGTATAACATGTAATGTATGCTTCATCCAAAATTTCCTTCCTTATGTCGAGATCTTGTGGCATACATATCCTTCCTCTAAACATTAATATGCCTCTTCTATCCACTTTGAGGTCAAAATCATTTCCTTTACTTAATTTCTCTTTCATTTCCATTAGATCTTTATCTTCCTCTTGCTTCTGTTTAATTCTCTCCATTAAATTAGGTTATAGTTCTAAATACATTATCTGACTATTAGATTCACACCAATCAATACCTAATTTTTAACCTTCACATTCATGAACCAATTCACATTGGGAAGTTAACAATAATGGAACCTGTTCATAATTCTTCTAACTTAAAGCATCTACCACCAGATTGGCTTTTCCAATGTGATAATTTATATTCAAATCATAATCCTTAATCAGCTCTAACCATCTCCTCTATCTTCAATCTAACTTCTTTTAAGTAAAGAAATACTTCAAACTCTTCTAATCAATGTATATTTCACACCAATTGTCCATATAGATAATATCTCCATATTTTTAAAGTAAACATTACAACTGCTAACTCCAAATCATAGGTTAGATAATTCCTTTCATGCGGCCTTAATTTCCTTAATGCGTATGCAACAACTTTTCTACCCTACGTTAGTACATGACCCAATCCATTTCGAGAAGCATCACTATACATACCATAAGGTTTATCCAAATTAAGTAATGTTAATATTGGTGTTGTAACTAGCCATTTCTTCAACTCCTAAAAACTCAATTCAAAATCCTCACCTAATTCAAAATTTACATCTTTCTAAGTCAATGAGTCAATAGCCAAGCAATTTTAGAAAAATCTTTTATAAATCATCAGTAGTATCCAACTATACCTAAAAAACTCCCCTTCTCTAAAATAATAGTAGGTTGCTTCTAATCCATTACTACTTTCACCATGTTAGGGTCTACAGAGATTTTTTTACCAGTTACAATATGACATAGGAAAAAAATTTTATCCAAAAATCACATTTACTTAACTTAACCTACAATATATTTTCTCTTAGTTTCTATAATGCCAATCATAAATTCTCTACATGTTCCTCCTTGGTTTTAAAATAAATCAAAATATTATTAATAAACACTATAACAAATTTATCCAAATATAGTTAAGATATGCAATTCATCAAGTCCATGAAGTTAGTCAAGGCATTTATCAAACCATATAGCATTGCTAAATATTCATAATGACCATATCATGTTCTAAATACAGTTTTAAGCACACCTTCCCGCTTAACTGTTAATTGATGATATCCTGATTTCAAATCAATTCTAGAAAACACAATTCCACCTTGTAACTGATCAAATAAATCATCAATGTGGGGTAAAGCCTATTCTTAATGGTAACCTTATTTATTTTCTAGTAATCTATGCATACTCTTATAATACCATCTTTCTTGTTTACAAACAATACCGGTGCTCCTCATGGTGAAACACTCAAATGAATAAATCCCTTGTCTAATAGCTATTGAAGTTCTATGGGTGACATTCAATATGGAGCTTTAGAAATAGGCTCAATTCTAGGAATTAACTTGATAGTGAAGTCTAACTCTAGATGTGCAACTAAACCTAGTAAATCCTCAAGAAATACATCTAAAGATTCATACATTACCAGTATGTCTACTACCTTAGCTACCTCTTTCTTTACTTCAATGGTAAACACCCAACAAAATCTACAATCATTCTCTTCTGCCTTTGTTTCGCACAATTCATCACATATCTTTACCACAACTAACTTTAATTTGCTTCCACCAGCCTTTCCTTGGAATACCATTTCTCCATCATTTAGAGTAATACTTCTACTTCTACATTCTACAATTGCTTTATGGTTAGACAACCAATATATTCCCACTGTTACATCATAACCCTATAAAGGCAATATTACAAGCTTTATAGGCTTTTTCTTATCCTGAATCTTAATTCTATCATCGGCTACCACTTCTTGAGTCATTACCTTCTCCCTAGTAAGAGTTCTAACTCTATAAGTTGTATTAATCTTAACCATACTAATCTCTTGTTCGTTTACAAATTTCTGACTTACAAGGGAATGAGAAGCACTAGTATTAAATAATGCAAAAGTAGGTTGTCCATTCATAAACACATTTCTTCAAATGTACTAATACTATGATTACTAACTAAACTTGCACTCATAAATCTCAAAATCTAAACACTTTAGTTTAACTTACACTCAAATTATCATTAAAATAATTCATCTAAATACATACCTATCACAAGTCCTTCAATGTTTTCTTCTTCAACTCCCATAATCTCCTCAGCATCATCATGTTAGTACTCTTCCATCTAATCTACAAAGTATCCATCCTCCTCATTTCCCATATCCTCCATAGTGAAGACATAAGCAGGTGCGATCGTATTATTAGAACCTCTAGTCTTCTTGGCTCCTTATCTAAATTGTGGACAATACTTAGAGATATGCCAATTTCTATCACATTTTTTACACTTCACAAGCTTCATTCTAAGGTACGCTCATAGCATATGGTTTTGATCTCTACATATAAAACATTTTCCTTTAAGCTAAACACAATTTCTCGAAAAATGATTTACATCGCATTTCTAGCACTTAACATTACCATCCTTGTCATAAAAACTCAAACTAAGTACTAATTGTGCTAGGCTAGTCGCTAAAGTTGCTAGTTTCCTTCTTTTCTATCCAGAACTACTAGTTGCACCAACATATGATCTCTTAAATGATGAACTAAGTCGATAACCCTTGTTGATCTTTTGACTTCGCATTGCTTGCATGCTTATATGATTATTTTTCAGCTGTCTTACCTTATCTTCCACTTCATTATAAGTAGGAAAACCATAATTTTCTAACTTACAACACATTGTAAGGAACAAATCTTTCTTTAATTTATCATTATCTCTATATGAGTCAGCTGCATATTGCAACAATTTATTAAACTCAATTTCATACTATATCACACTCATATCCCCCTTCATAAGTTCAAATAAATCTCTCACCATCTTGTTCTAAACACTATGAGGAAAGTATTCTTTCTCAAACTCTTCCTTAAACCTCTACCATGTAATATTCTTTCCTAATTGTCTCATTTTCGAGTCTCATTGGACTCAAGTAGCTAACTTTAACATAAAGGTGCCATATGATAACTTTTGAGATTCAAGGACTCTAAAAGCCTCCAAACTTCATTCAATCTAGGCTAGCCAATCATCAGCTAAAGTTGGCTTACCTATTTCTCCCTCAAAGTAACAATTTGTTTTTATAAACTTAAGAAGCTTATTTACCTCTTGTGGTCATTCCATTCTTTGTTCAACCTCTTATGGTCTACTATTTCCCGTATTACCACCAATCATAAAATGCTGAATCAACATTCCTTATTGCTTCATCATTGTATGCATACTAGCAAATAATTGCCTAATTGGTATACCCTCTTGTGGTAAGGGTAGGGGTATATCTTTTTCTGTTTTGTTCCCTTGGAGATAATGGTACTCATGGTAGAGGGTTTTGATTGCCCTTAGTCCTTCCATTATGACTCTCATTTTTAGCTTTAACCATACTCGCTTAGTATTTATAACTTAAAAACCTACATACATATCTATTTATAAATTACCCAATTCCTTAGTTTTATAAATATTTTGGAAAATACTATATTCCTGTAAATTGTACTTATATAAAATAGTAATAACAATACCATTTCAATTAATATACATAATAAATATAATGTTTCATGATTACTTGATTCTTGCTTTACATCATTGTAGTTGATTACAGCTTCAGAAACAAAAGGTACAACTTTATAGACCTTTGAGTATAGAAATAGGATTTAATCACTACTTATTTAATCTAATATAAACTCGATATTCACAACTGCACAATACAAAAGATTACATTAAACTCGATTATATCAAACACTTTTACAATATTTGAACTTAATCCAAAATATACAAAATACATCAGTTTCATCCAAAATAGCAATTGGATCATTCCTAAAGATCTAACTAAACAAGTAAGCCAATTATATCTAATCTTCATCGAAGCTATCTATAGTAGCTACTTGATTAAAGGGAACCCACTCCATATGTCCACCTACTATGTCACCTTCCTCCTCACTTGAAGATTCAGAACTTATTGATATTACCTAGGGGCTCGCAGGAATCATAATCACTTCCTATACCTCATCGTCCTTAAACTCAATGGCATCACCATTTCCTATTCCCTCAAGCTCTACTTCTTCTTGTTGTAAGCCCCTAAATTTTTCATCCTAACATCTGAAGTAGACTTTAGCGAGTTAGATTCCTAAGATTTGACAAGGTTAGTTAAGATGAAAACCCTAAGATAACAATTGAAGATTCAATTATGTATAAAAAATTTTAGACCCTAAATATATATAAATACTATAGATTGTACTCGAAAGTAATAAAACCCTAAAATTATAACTTTAAGGATATAAAAGTACTAAGTTACTATAATCTATTCTAAAACCCTAATTTCTAATATATCCTTAGTATCTTACTATATCATTATCAAATAATCAAGATAACTTTCAATTATTCATAAATGCATACAATACTAATTTAATTTACTAGAAAACTAAGATATGGCATTATAGATCACATCCATCTTCTAATTATATAACTAGGTTAGTGTTAGATAAAGTTAAGTGTTTAGTTGATGTTTATACTACATATAGTTGGTATTAGTATTCTAGATAACATATTTCATGATAGTTACACTAAATACCAAGTAAAGAGTTGGTATGAAGTATGTAATCCTAAAGAGTTAACCAAGTCAAGGGTTGACTAAGTCAACAAATGTCATTGTCATTTAGGTTTTTCTTCCATTTTCTAAGGATTTCTTCTCTTTTCTTTTGATTTTTTTACCTTTCTTTTCTCCCTTTCTGTTGTTCCTTCATCCTCCTTCTAGACCCCACTTCTATCTTCTTCTGAACACTTCTAAAAACACAATAAAATCCCCTTTTTCCCCTCTTATCAAAACCTTAACCCCCTCTTCTTCTTCACCTTTTCTAAACTTCCATTTTTTCTTTTACCTTTACCTTAATACATTCCTTATAGCCTAATATCTAAGTAAACTCTTTACCCTTATCTAGAAGAAAAAAGAGGTATGTTTTCATATAATCTTTCATCTTAATTGGTAATTAGTTGTTTATGCTATGTTAGTTTTGGAATTATCATGTTATATGTACATGTATGTTGACACAAATACGATTCTTATACACTTGTACATAAGTGTAGAAATACTTAGGTATAAAAGTAAAAATACATGAGTACATATTCTATGTGGATCCATGTGAAGTAATTGTGTATGAATTTTAATAAAGTACTTAGTATAGGTATAGGTATAGGTATAGGTATACATATAGATAAGTGTACAAGAACATATTTACATATATGGGTATAGAAACACATATATTTATATGGACTAAATAGGTATACATTAGTAGAATACATAGTATAAATATACATACTAGTATATTAGAAGTGTATGTATATATAACCTATGTGTATAATACATAACAGTATAAGTATGAAGTATGGACATATGTAATGGATGACATAAACAATTGATAATATAAGTGGTAACATAAGCAATGCATAAACCCATAAAATAGTAAAATATAAGATAACATAATAAAATAATAACATATATGTACATATACATATATGGGCCAAAATTACTTTAAGCTCATAACATACATCTTAAATTGAATTAGCCTTATTTAAGTACATATAATAGTAATAATAATGTAAAATCATCTAAGTTTAAAAATCTAATGGTCAATTAAATCATAAAGTACTAAAATAAGATATAAAACTAAAAAATAAGAATATTCAAGCTTCAACAATTAAAATTTTAATAAATTTAATTCATATCAAAACATGATTCCTAATGTCCAAAACGGACATCACTATGTAAATGTACATCTGAAAACAACAAAAAATGACTATAAAGTTGTCAATATCGAAAATAGAATAAAAAAGTCATTTACGATTAGCAATAAAGATTAATTTGATATAAAAACTGATAATGACCTAAGTAGAATTAAGTAAATAGACATCTAGAACCATTAATTAATTCAATTACTTATTATCGTCTTTATCTCATAATGATTAAGTGATCCCGATGAAGATTGGGATCTTTCAATTGATTATTACGATAAGCATGAGAAATGTCAAGGCCGAGTGAGTACTTCTGATGACTTTGTACTTGTTTTGTGTTTGTAGTTAGTGCACTTAAATTAAATAGTAATAACTTGATATACGGAGATTCGGGATATGCATGCGCTTGATACTAATGGACTACTGTGACAAATATTATTAAATACGATAATTTAGGATTTGATTGTATGATTTATTGTTACATGATTTGGATAGTTTGTTGATATTGATTGATCACTACATAATTTAACTTAATTATACTTGGCTTATCTTATATTAATAAGGGTCATGCATTAACCATACATTGCATTTCTTATTCCAGCCATCACTTTATGCAGAGGTAAAGAGAGGCCATGTGGGGGTTATTTATATATATTGAATTTAAGTGTTTAGTATAGTGTACTTATACAACATGACCTTACCTTAGCCCATGGGTTTACTAGGCATTGGAGACGTCAACCATCTAGCTAAGGATTGAGCCTAAAGACCTCCGCTGTAAGGTGTGAGTGTGGACTGCGGGGGCTACTCTATCGCTAAACCTGGGATTTTGGTGTGCTATTAGATTTCTTAGAAATGGAAATGTATTTTGTGAAATACAAAATCTAAATTTATGGTTAAAAACCTAGCTACTAGAGCTCAGTTGTGATCGGTGCCAATGTATCTCTAACCCTTATCTTAGAGGGCGTTAAAATCCGATATTATATGCAATACCAGTTGATTACATATATTGTTTGGAATACTATATGTGCATGCATTCATATGATTGTAATAAATTGTTTCATAACTTGCTTGCCAGTATAGTATGAGGGATAACTCACTAAGCTCTTATAGTTTACTCCTCAATAATTTTTCTTTTACAAGTTGATAGATAATTAACATAGGTTAAGAGTCGAGTGTCGAGTGCAAGTATTGGATATTTTAGAGGTTAGAATTAGACAAAGATTGTATAGCTCATTTGAGACTTTAAATGTAAATACCACTTATATAATTAGATTTAGTAACTTCAATAAGCATAAATTTTAAGTTTATCCTATTTGATCTTATCATTTGATAGGGGGTATTGATTCTCTATGGTTTTAAGGAACTATAGAACATTGGATATCCATAGATATTTATATTCTATAACATTTTAATTAATTAATAATTTAGAAACCTTAGTGATAAATTATTTAAAGTCTTGCAATCTCCAACTTACAAGGCAATTTCCATATCATAAGTGCACAGGTGATATGGAAATTTTAAATAATCCTATTAGGCTCCCTTTAGGGTCCTAACACCTATCCTCCTGGTTCATTTCCTATCCTAATTATCTCAGCATTAACTATAGTTTAAATAACTATAGCATGCATATCCACAATAGGTTCATTTTCATTTTCCATCTCTTGTTCCTCCTCTTCGGACTCTTCCTCTTCAGGTTCTTCCTCCTTAAGATCCTCCTCAATATCAACCTTATTCTCTTGATGAATACTCTTTGTATCTGAATGGGTTGCTTCTTGTGGTTCTAAGAATATGTGGGACTCCAATAGGAATATGGGTGATGCTAGCTGGGTAAGGTCTCCCCTCTTCTAACTTAGCTGAAAGGTATCCTAAAGGCATCATCAAAGACATAATTCCTTCTCTCTCTAACCACCTCTGCTCAAAGGCTACTATGGCAATATACCTATCATATTGGGGCCCTAAACTCATCTACATCTATGCCCACTGATCTTGCTAACTATAGCACATTTCATCATGGAATTTATCAATGATCCCAATAATGGTTTTGAATATATTCCAATCAGCCAACCTTAATAGCAATCGCTACATCTTAACTCTATAATCAATGGAAGACTCTTCACCATCCTAACTAAAACGTACCCAACTTAGTATCAATTATACCCATTGACCCTGTAATTAAACTTAGGATCAATTAACATTCAATATACTAAATCTTATACTTACTTCTACTTTAGCATGATTAATACAATCTTCTATTGCCCACTTAATACTACCTACTCTCATTGTGTTCCTATGATATCTATTTCTTTTAAATTATGACACTTCAAAGCAAGTTCAGTAGTACTACGCTCTGATACCAATTGAGAATTGTTACGCCTCAAAGTGGTAAGGTTACAATAGTCCTTCCGTATAAACCAACCTATG
Organism: Lumnitzera racemosa; assembly: GCA_024138005.1. NCBI lineage: Eukaryota > Viridiplantae > Streptophyta > Magnoliopsida > Myrtales > Combretaceae > Lumnitzera > Lumnitzera racemosa. The sequence goes on along the minus strand of JAMXBC010000010.1, from coordinate 86,259,788 downwards.
ATAGTAACTGAACTAACAATCCTTATCATAGATACAGTTTATAAAAGGTGTTCGCAACTTCTCGCTTTGAAGTAAATAGTTATTCATAATTAAAGATTAAATTTATATATATAACTAAAAACTTTAAGTCATATTTACATTAAGATACTCATACTGTTTTACATTTCCAAGAAATTCTACATACTAAGGTAGTATAACAAGTAGCATATTACATAATTGATCCAAAAACTTAAAAGTTACTAACAAAACTCTAGAAGACTTTATTACATTAACTAGCTTGATTCTCACTCCCCTATAGCTTAGCACTTCAAAAAGATACTAACCTATGGATAGTTATTACATAGTATATTAGTCAGTACCTACAAGAAAATCTATAAAGGTATAAGGAACCCGCAGCTCATAAGTGAGGATGGAGACTTAAGAACGCATAACAAATACAAATAGGGTTTTCACAGAATTAATTATATGCAATCCAACACATAAATGCCATCACACAAATGCCAGTGGTCCTGTCCATTGTGAAATCAAAGTAATTTCACCTGCTTTAATTCGAGTTGAGGAGTTTTCATGTTTATGCAACAACTTATAACCAAACATAGGTTTATACAATAGAGATATCGTTTACCCCATAACTATCCTTCAAACCATTACCTTTATCCTTATTACGACCTTCTCTCCTATCATTTAGTTCAGCTAAGGATGAAGAAAAGATTATTATACTATCGAACGCTATCATTTTCCAAAGTATCAATGTTTGGTTAGAGAATCCTAATAGTCTCCTAAAAGGTTACAATGCATGTCTAATTAAGGTATTTAGGTTGGTTATAATTAAGTTTAGTTTGAAGTGATTAAACAATCTCATACCACTCAATTCACAACAATCACCAAAACATAACGTAGAATTTCAACATGAAGATAAATATACATAAGCACATACATATATATATCTACATATAAGCACAACTGCATACAATCCTAGGGTCATTTATTTCTCTCAACTTTTCTTGGACTCTAAACAAACCAAAATGAGTTCCAGATAAGTTTGGGGTATTTATAGTGTTACCTTGCTTTTTCTTTCAATTTTTAGTTGACAAATGGCCTTATCCTCTTCTAATTTTGCTTTTTATTTGCCCTAAATTGATTGGTTAATCTTTTTTCTTCTTAACCCCAACATGCCATGACTTGATTTTGGACAAGTCCTTGATTTTTCTCATTTTTCCTTGATTTTTTTGTAATTTTCTTTAATTATTTAGCATTAATTTAGTATATTTCAGTCATTTTAAGTAAATTTTGCATAATTTTGCATATTTTTACCTATACGTAAATACATATAGAGTATGAGTAAATACTTCTAAATATTATTTATATTATTTTATGATTTTTAGTGTGCATATAATTTATCTCTAATGATTCATTAGTTATCGAAACTCATTCTTACACATTTTCAATAAATACTAAGTAATATACTTATTATTTAATATTATGGTGTTTCATTACTTTATCGCTTATTTCCTTAAATTCAAACTTACAGAATCACTTTTACTAATACTCCTAGCTTCATTGTATAATTTAGGCTTAATTGGACACTTGATCTAATCGTTCCAAATTTTACATATCAAATCGGAACTTCTAATTGTAAGGCTTATAAACATCCCTTAGCTTAGAAACTTGATGAACTAGCCAATCTTTATTAGGGTCGAACATGGGAGCTTGCAAACTCAATCAGCCGTCTTTCTTCCTCTTTAGGGTCAATTCTACTTCTTTCCTCTCTTTCTCTTATAGGGTCCTAAACCTATAAAAGGAAAGATCAAAGCACACCTTTTGAGGAGTTTTGGTAGTTTGTCATGGTTCATAACTGAGATTTTTTTTTTATAGGATATAGGGTGTAATATAAAATGTAGTGCAGATTGGTTATTAACCAATCTAATGCTGACAACAACTTGGGATATCTACTTTATACATAAAGGACGAAAAAATTAGTTCATAGAGTAGTTAGAATTAGAGACATAATAACATCATTCCATTGATTTTAGGGATAGTACATCTTGATTGCATCGGTGTTTATAGGATTCCTCAAATCTAGGCATCCTTTTAAGACATAATTAATGCTTAACTAGGCAATACTCTTCTTGCTACATAAGGACCTTCATAACTAAGGTAAACTTTCCTCTAGGTACCTGTTTATTTAGGAGGACCTTCCTTAGCACTGGGTCTTCTTTTGAGAACTATTGGGGCCATACCTTCTTGTTGAAAGCCCTTACCATCATTCGTTGATATCATTGCTCGTAGCATAATGCAATTAGCCTCTTTTCATCCACCAAGTCTAATTGTTTTATCCTTTTTTTTTACCCATTTAGCTTAGTCTAGTTGAGTTTCAGCTAATGCCCTAAGAGAGGGCATTTCTATTTCAATAAGAGAAATTGCCTCAATCCTATATTCTAAAGAGTAAAACATAACTCCCATTGATAAAATCTGAAAGGCAGCATCTCATGCCAATCTCTATAGGCCACAGTTATCTTCTTGATAATCCTTTTAAGGTTTTTATTGGCAACCTCTTCCGCCCCATTCATCTATGGTCAATACGGTATAGAATTCTTGTGAGTGATCCCAAATTGCTGACATAACTTCATCATGAGTTTGTTATTAAGGTTCATGCCATTATCTATGATGATTAACTCTAACACTCCATATTGAGCAATTATATTATGTTTTAAAAATTTGATTACTACCCCTTTAGTGATGTTTACATAAGAGGAATCTTCGACCCACTTTGTAAAGTAATCAATAGCTACCAAGATAAATCTATGCCCATTTGATGCTTTTAGGTTAATTAGACCAATAACATCTATTCTCCGTACAAAAAATGGTCACGGTGAAGACAAAGCATGTAACACTTTACAGGGGAGCATTCACCGAGTTAGACTATACATGGCATAAGTAATATTGCCTCATGTGCGAAATACAACCCAATTCCATTATAGAGAAATAATAACCCATCCATACGACTCTTCAAGCTAACATGTGCCTATTCATACGTAGACGTCATCTCCCTTCATGTACCTTCTTCATCCATGCATCTCAATAATGTAGTGTAAAACGATCATCGATACAGCATAACACCACTAAGCAAAAAGTGACTTGCTAGCCTCCTCAACATTTTCTGATCTTTCTTACTTGCCCCTTCTAGGTATATGCCTATCCAAAAAATATAATTGGTATCACAAAACCAAAGCCTCTTATCTTTGGCAACTTCTATCACCAAGCAAAAAGCTTATCTTCCACCATGATCTTTAAGGGTTGTACTTCCATCCCACTTCACACCTAAACCATAGATGCTAATGTAGCAAGGGCATCTATCAACTAATTCTGAATTCTTAGTTGATATGTAAAGGAGATGTCTTCGAACTTCTCTACCAACTCAACAAATTACTAATGATAAGACACCAATTTTGGATCCTTCATCTTGTACTAATCAGTCGTTCAAAGAATAATTAGATATAAGTCTCCATACACCTCCAACTCTCTGACCCCCATATTTATAGCTACCTTGTGGTCTAAGATGCAAGTCTCATACCCTACAATGTTGTTGTAGAAAAATGTAAGCATAGCTACAATAGGAAATTGGCTACCTTTAGGGGATATCAATACTACCTCTATCCCACATCATGATATATTAGCTACCCCTCCAAAATACGTCTTCCACTTAGGGAGGTGTGGTTCATATTTCGCTACTAGGATATTTTCATCTAGGAATCAAATTTCCATATCCTTAGACGACTCCTCCATGGGGTATTCAACCAATTGATTTGCTAAGGCTTGCCTCTTGACCAAATTTTGGTTCACATAGGTTATGTAGAACTCAGGCAGCATCATTTACCATTTAAAGACTCTTCCAATCAAGGCTGATTTCTCAACTAAGTACTTAAAGGGATACGTTTTGTTAAAAACGCTATTGCATAATACAATGCATATTACTTGAGTTGGTGCATCACCCATATGAAGGCACAACAAATCCTTTCTATGTTAGAGTACTTCTGTTCTCCTTCAATGAATTTCTTACTCAGGTAGTAAATGACCCTTTCTCTTTCCTCTTCATCTTTCTGCCCTAGCATACATTACATAGACTCTTAAAAGGTAGTGATATATAAAAACAATGGCCATCCTAGCTTTAGGGCAGTTAAAACTAGAGGATTCATTAGGTATTCCTTAATATTATGAAAGGCCTCTTCACACTCTTCATCCCAATTTAGAGGAGCATTTTTCCTTAAATAATCTAAATAGACAGCATCACTTATCTGTGAGTTGTGATATGAACTAGACAATATAATTCAGCTACCTTAGGAAACCTTTGACTTCCTTAAGTGTAGTAGAGAAGGTACTTCTAGAATCGCCTTTATCTTGTCCAAATCAACTTCAATGCCCCTCTAGTTGATCATGAATCCTAATAACTTTCTTAACGTAATCCCAAACATGCACTTTTCGAAGTTTAGTTCCAACTGAAACTTATGTGGCCTTTCAAATAACTTTCTCAATACTTCTACATGATCTTCATTTTCTTGGGATTTAGTAATAATGTCATCTATGTATACTTCAACTTCTTTGTATATTAAGTCGTGCAAAAGAGTCACCATTGCCCTCTAACAAGTTACCCCAGCATTTTTGTGGTCAAAGAACATCACCTTGTAGCGAAAGGTTCCCCATGTGGTGATAGAAGTAGTTTTAGCTTTGCCTTCTTCGGTCATTCTTATTTGGTTATACATTGAAAAACCATCCATAAAGGAGAATAGATGGCTCCTAGCAATGTTGTTTATCGGAACATCAACGTGAGGTAGTGGAAAATTGTCTTTGGGAGTGGCTTGATTTAAATCCTAAAAGCTTAAGCATAAACATACTTTCCCCTTTTTTTTTTTTTCAAAACTAACACTATGCTTGCTACCCAGTCAAGACAATTTGATACTTCAATAAATCTAACCTCCAACAACTTCATAGCTTCCTCTTTATCTTTAGCAATATATTAAGCTGAAAACGCCCAATTTCTATCTTTTGGGCTTAATTTCTTTTCTAATTGGTAATTTATGGACCACGATGGATGGATCCAATCTTGACATGTCTTTGTAAGACCATGCAAATACATCAATGTATTCAGCTAATAACTTAGTCATTTCCTTTTTCCATTCGGGTGATAAATTTCCACTAGCCCTTAAGTTCTTGGGGCTATCATTTAGGCTTATCAATGAATATATGACCCTATTCATATTTCTGCTAACTCTCTTGAATTTCTATGTGACTGTTGATACAATCCCTAATGGCTAACTAAGTAAGGTTGGACATGATATCAATATTTTTGTCATTTATACATGCAAGATATCCCTAGCATTCATCAATAACATTAGATATGAAAATATGGGAAGAAAGGACAAGAGATAAGTAATAAGGGAAGAAGGAAAGTGGATATGAAAAGGAAAGGTGATTTTAGTGACGTATATTGGAGAGAACAACTGAAAGGACTAATTTTATTGGTAGAGCACAGAGGTTCAATCAAGAATAATGAAAAATAAAATGAAGGAAATAGAACTTAGCAAATACTATGACCTGTTGGAACCCCTACTCCAAAGTAGCTTTATTTATTAAAAGGAGATTGAACCAATCCTACAGAGTTATCAATGCTTTAGGCTAGTTTTCTTTTTCAACTGTTGCTTCTAGCACTGGTTTGAAAAAGCTTTCCTTGAGTGGTGGAAAAGTTGTAGGGGTATTGTATAATCAATCACCTCTTCTCCCTTTAGCAAAATAGGTTTAGATTAACTCTTACTCTATGGAAACATACCTCAGGCAAAAAATCCTAATCTGCCCCTTCTTGAATGTAAGGCCCTTGTTTTCATCTTTCTTCCTATGGACCATGCAACCTTGATAAAAGATCTACATCCCAAAATCTTTCATCTCTTCTCTCCCTATGTACGAGATTGCTATCTCTTTGTAGATGTCATAATCGTGATCTCCCAAGATCATGACCAACTGACCATTAGCAATAAATTTGACCTTTTGATGTAAGCTAGAAGAAATTATGCCAGCTACATAGATCCAAGGTCTTCCTAACAGCAAGTTGAATGTCCTAAGAATGCTTAGCACTTGGAATGTTACAGTGAACATTTGAGGCCTAATCATTATTTGAAGATCTACTTCCCCCACAATCTCTCCTTTGGACCCATCGAAAGCCCTTACAACTATAGAGCTAGGTTTAATCTCATTAGCTGCGATCTCAAGCTGTTGAAAGGTATCTAAGGGATAGATGTTCAATAAGGACCCATTGTTAATGAGGACCTTAGCTACAATCTCATCTTTCCATCTAGATTTGGTGTCGTGATTTCCTTCTTCTCTACATGGTTGTCAAAACCGCAATTCTATTATTCATTTTAGTGCATAGAACCTATAAAACCACAAGCTTGTAGAATCATACATGAAAGTGCATAATTTACTAAAAGTCTACACATAAGCAATTTTATATCCATTTGAACTAAAGAAAACATTATAAAATCATAAACTCATATAATTGTATTTTTTACAAGTGATTTTAATAACTTGGCTTCTCCTAACTCCTTAAGTGAAAAGACAATATGATTAATAGTAAATATGGAGCTAGCTATGTACCCTAACTTATCTATTGAGATCTCTTAAGGAAGATAGACTTCTTTAAGAATCTTAAAGAAAACCCCTCTATGTTAGCTTCCTAATAGAAGAAGCCCCATAAGGGAGATTTGGGATAGAACCTTAACTAATTGGTCTATAATCTTATATTTACTAACCTTGATCATCTTATAAAAAGCATCTAACTCAGATTCTTTTTCTCTTTGTACTTGCATGTTTGGTCTCATTTCTTCCCCTAGCCTATAAATTCGGCCTGTCTTTGTAATCCCTCCAACCAATGTCACACCAATCCTTGACTAGTTGAGATTCTGGTAATCGAAAAGTGCCGCTTTATAATTCTTAGGAGGAATCGAGACATTGAACACATACTTTCTAGTTTCACCATATGGGGGGTATTCCTCAGGTTACTTATTGTATTGAATCGTAATCAACTTCAGGCTTCACCCAATCATTCCTACCATGTAGCTCATAATGTCTTCTTCTTCAAACTCAAGCTCCCATCTAGTTGGCCCCCTTTTAACATATACTATAGGTATAATCCATGCATCTACTAAGTACTCGAATTCTCCTTGGCTTTTACTCAACGACACAACCATAGGGTCCCCTGCTAGACTGTACCCTTTCAACTATCTATAGGTGAGGTTTCAAAGGTTCGTTATCGCCATCTTCCATATTTCTTCCTTCCTCACCTTAACTTCTTGAAGAAATTGATAAATAGCCGACTAGGTGTAGATTTTGTCATGGAGATTAATTCCTTGTAAATGTCTCTTTTCTCTAAGGAGCCAAGCAACTTGTTCATTTAGCATAGGCAGCTTATCTAGATTAATCCTAAGCTCAAGTTCCTAGGCAATGATCATATTGATTACAACAACACGATTTGGAAGCAGGTTGCTACTGATGTTAGGAGTCTCAACAAAGTCTAACAGTAATCTCCTAGCATCAATTAAGTCTTAGTTCTTGTTTTTGAGCCTCCAACACTTATCAATAAAGTAACCCACTTGCCCAAGATGGTAATCGCATCTAGCATCAGGGTCAAAGTTTTTAGGTTTGTGTCTTTCCTTGAGTAGTTCAAAGTCGATGAGGTGATCAACTCTCAGGCGCACCAAGACTTGGCATAGGGAAGTAATGTGTCTTTGTGGTTGAACACACAAAGAAGCACTACAATGAAGCGAACCAAAACAAATAAAGAAAAAGTTAGCAAAGTCTGGGTAGCTATCGAATGGATATAACACACCACTAGATCATATTCGATCCCACTCGATCCTACTCGATCTACAATACGCCAAATATGACATACCAGTTCGAACTAAAGGATCACTCACCACTACTCCTTACTGAAGGAAATAAATAAGAGTTGAAATGATGATGACAACACTAAGGTTGCTCAACAAGAGTAATTTTGCATTAATTAGTTCTGTTATTCTTGTGTAAAAGAAAATGAGGGTTTATATACCCATCCACTAGGGTTACTTTACATGTATAAAATGACAAAAGGGTATTCTACAATAAAGTTACATGAAACATACTAAAAAGGGTAAAAGAGACAAAGAATATTCAATATGAAAAAGAAATGCTGATAGCAAATGAAGTTACATGAAACATTTCTTGGAAAGTTCTGTCTAGAAGACACGTGTCAGGTAGCAAATGGAAGTTAGGAATATGATACAAGTAGACAAAACAGGAAATGCTAGCAATTGGGGGCTGATCTAATTTGGACTAAGCTAAGGACCAATTACTTCTTTCAAAGAGAAGTTAGCTTGACTCGCCTCGGCTATTATTAGGTTATCTTCTGGGTTAAAGAATCACTGCTGAATAGGGGTAAATTTGACATAAGTAAGGACTTAATAATCAAGTCGATAAGAGACTAGCTTGGGATAGTAATCCCCGTCTAGGCTATGGCTTAGAACTAGGATCCTCTAAGCGAGTCCTTGGAGTCCTCAAGCTGGTCCTTAGAGTCCTCTAGCTCGGCTACATGTGATCGGTCTAGGAGGGTGATTCCCATCATCTACTTAGGGGTTAAAAAGATTTGTCCTCAAATCTAGAGTTATCTCTACTCTTTCTTCTAAGGCGGTCGTAGGGTCTTCTTTTGTTGATTGGTAGGGAATCAAATCAAACGAATTGAAGATGGAAGAAACACCATAGTCATCAGGAAACTTGATCTGGTAGGCATTGCGGTTGATCTTCTTTAGGACGTTAAATGGACCATTAGCACCAAGAGATAGCTTGTTTTGTCTCAAGTGTAGGAATTGTTCTCGATTGAGGTGTATGCATACTAAGTCTCCTAAGTGGAAAGAAACAGTTCAATGGCTTCAGTTACTAATTTCTCGCTATCTCCGATTGAACTTGGTGATCTTCTTGGTTACAAACTGGTGTAGCTCATGTAATTCTTGAGCTCAATCAACTCCGGATTGACTTTCTTCAATAGTTGTTGGGGTACTAATCATATCAAAGAGAATAGCAAGATTTAAGCCTTAGACAACCGCAAATGGGGTCTACTCAATAGTACTATGAACTAGTAAGCACATATCCAAATCCCTTAAGTTCTTCCCTATAGTAGCTTTAAGTAGATTGCCTAGTATCCTGCTCACCACTTCAATCTAGCCATCAGTTTAAAGGTAACTATTAGAGTTGAATACAAATTTAGTTCCAAGTCTTCTCTAAAAGGTCTTCTAAAAATAGCTTAAAAATTTTGTATCCCGATTTTAGACAATAATTTTCGGTACCCCATGCAATCAGTCAACCTATTACATAAACAAATTAGCAATATATAAAGCATTATTAGTCCGATGGCATGGAATGAAGTGCGGCATCTTGCTAAAGTGGTCCATTATAACAAAAATAGAATCTTTTCCTCTAGATGTCCGAGGTAACCTAAGACAATGTTTATGCTAAGGTCGGCCTAAGGTAAGGTTAGAGTTGGCAATGGCATATACTCTCTAAAAGGTTCTCTTTCCCCCTTAACTTGCTTGCATACCACACAACACCTTACTACCTCATGGACATCCTTAACCAAACCATGCCAATAAAATTTTTCCCTCAATAGATTAGCTGTCTTAGTGTCCCTGAAATGACTAGATAATTCTTCACTATAAGCCTCCTTGATCAATAGTTTACGTATGGAGCAGTTTGGAATGCATAGCCTACGGTCCTTGAACAAATAGTCATCCTTAAGATGATATACTTCAACAACATACTACTTAGTAATGAGTAAGAATCCTAATGATTTTGTTTGCAAAGTGGTTAGCAGAGTTTACCATCATGACAGAGCGTTAGTAACCACATTTACACTTCCCTTCTTATGCTAGATTACATACGAGAACCCTTCCATAAACTCCAACCATTTGGCTTGCCTCTTCAAAAGCTTGTTCTAACTCCCAAGATGCTTCAATGATTCATAGTTAGTGTAATAACAAACTCTCAGGGTAGCAATAGTGTTGCCAAACAATAACGGCTCGGAAGAGATAGTATACCTCCTTTTCAAACATAGAATAATTTAGGGCAAGGTTACTACGTTTCTCACTATGATAAGTAACGGGTCATCACTCTTGCATCAAGATAGCACCAATTTCAACTTCGGATGCATCACATTATAATTCGAAGGGCTTGTCAAAATATAGCAGTAATAGGACAGGTGCCAAGGTAAGTTTTTCTTTAATCTCTCTAAAGCTCTGTTTAGCTCAATCTTTCCACCTGAATCCTTCACTCTTCTTTGTCAACTCAATCAATGGGATGGCTATTGTACTGAAGTCCTTAATAAATGGCTTATAGAAAAAAGCTAAGCCATGAAAACTTTAGACCTTAGTGACATTCTTCAATGTCAACCATTCTAGAACAGCTCGGATCTTTTCCTCATCTACTCAAATCCCTTCCCCTAACACTACAAACCTTAGGAAAACCACCTCATTCTTGCAGAATGTACACTTCCTCACATTCCCATACGATTTCTTAGTTTACAAAATGTCAAATTTGTCATGGAGTTGTTAAACATGGTTGTCCTAGTCGACACTATATACTAGTATGTCATCAAAAAACATAACCACATACCTTCTAATCAAAGGGTGCATCACATAGTTCATTAACCTCATGAATGTACTAAGCGCATTAGTAAGTCCAAAAAGTATAACCAGCCATTCATAGAGTTCGTGCTTAGTCTTAAAGGTAGTCTTGCACTTATCTCCCGATCTCATACAAATCTGGTAATAGCCACTTCGTAAATCAATCTTTGAAAATATCTCGGCACCTTCAAGCTCATCTAACATATCATCAAGCCTCAGTAGTGGGTATCTATATTTAAAGGTAATTTGGTTAATTGCTCAGCTATTAATCTACATGCACCAAGAACCATCCTTCTTCGGAATGAGTAGAGCTAATACAACATAAGGGCTAATGCTCTCCCTCACATATACCCGCTCTATGAGCTTATCCACCTATTTCTTTAACTTAACAGCCTACTTAGGATTCATTTTGTATGCAGGTTAGTTCGATAGGATGGTACCTAGCTACAGATCAATACACTGCTTTATGCTTCAGACTGGAGGCAATCCTCTAAGCATTTCTTTTGAAAACAAGTCAAAAAACTCATTTAGCAAGCTTTAAATCACTTCTAGAACATTCTCTAATTCCCTTATCTCTAACAATTTGCTAACCAATAGGTACATGAGTTCATTGGCCTTTTTAGTGGATCGAAGCTCTCTTCAGTTCATCACTAAGGTCTTCTTCTTTCCATCTTTGACAAAGGCATAGGTGTACTTATACCTGTTATGAGTAACACATCGGTTGAACAACCAAGTTCGTCTAAGTAGTAAATGTGAAGCTTCCATGGGGACAACATTGTAAACTACTTCATCCATGTACATATTCCCAACACTAAATGGTACGGTCACTTACTCAGTCATGTATAAGGCACCCTTATCATGAAGCCAATGCATCTTATATGGTCAACGATGCTTAGAGGTTGGTAGACCCAACCTCTGCACAGAAGGCTATTCAACTACATTAGTACAACTTCTTCCTTCCACTATAATGGTGTACAATTGTCCCTTGATTGTACATTTAGTATGGAATAGATTTTCCCTTTAGTCTTCCTTAGAGCTCAATACTCATCTTAAAACTAAAGTCATCACTTCTCCCAAGTCAGGGTAGACACATGTCTCTTTCTCCTCGATTTCTACCTCTCGAACATCTTTCTCCTCCTCAAGCTCACTCTTATTGATGTTATCCATTACACCTCCTTAAAGCACCATGATACATCGGTTCGAACACTTAGCAGCTATGCATTTGAAGCTTAAGTATTTAAAGCACTTCACCTAACTAATCTTCCGTTTGGAGGTTTTCCCTTTCTCATATGTCCTCAAAGTTAGCTTAACCTCGGATTAGCCCGGCTGACCAACTTAGCCTTGCTAACTTGCTAGGCTATCTTCAGGTTTATCACTCCTTTCCTCAGCTCGATTTGAACAAGTTGACATAATACTAGGGCTCACGAGAATGTCAGCTTAGATCAGCTTGGAACATTTCTCCTTTACTTTTTGACCCTCTACACAATCTTGATTGCCTCTTTTAAGGTATAAAACCTCTGTACTTCCACAATATTGCAAATCTCATACTTAATCCCAAAAATGAACCTCCATACTATACGTGCCTCAGGTTCTTCCACATCAGCTCAGATCATAAGCATCTAAAACTCTATTATATAGTCATCAATAGATTGGCTTCCTTGGTGAAGCTCTTGTGACTTTGCAAACATATCTTACAAGTAAGTTTCGAGCACAAATCTTCCTCTCAACAACATTTTCATCTCATCTTAGGTTCTAGCACCTCATCTTCCATCTTTAGCTCTAGCCACATTCAAGTTCTTCCACCCATACAAAGTAAACTCCAGTGCAGCAAGTCAAACTTTGACAACACCTATATACCCATAATATTCAAACACTTTCTCAACCTTCTTTTCTAATTCCAAGTACTCATCAGCATCTCCATTTCTACTGAAGGGCAAGATTTGAACCTTGACATTATCTAGGCCTTAAGGAGCTCGGCATCCTTGTCCCTGTGCTTGGTAATAGTCAGCTTCCTCTTCTTCCTCCCTAAACTCTTCAACTTCTAGCTCCTCATCATCTTCCTCAATCTTCTCTAACTCCAGTATTCATCTAGTAGCTCCTCTAGCTTGAGGGAGTCAAATTGGGCAATGAGCTCAACTAGCTTAGCCATAACCCTTCTCTTGAATGTTGTCAAGCAGATTTTGTGGTAGCATACCCTAGGGTTGTTGCCTATTAACTTACATTACTATGACTAGACTCTCAATAAGGATTATGAGTCTATCAAGTATGTTGTCAATAGGCCTTAAGATGTTTCTACAATTATGACCATGACCGGGTTGAGCACCACTACTCTAGTTACCAATAATACCCTAAACACTCGAATCTAACATAGTACAATACTTCTTGAATAGATTAACAATCCACTAGTAACTCCAATATGTAATAGTCACTCAAACAAAAAAGAGACAAACTTACCCTATTTTTGTAATTAAAAATAAAGTAAAAAATAAGGTAATAATGAAACCATACTTACTGTTACATAAACACATTACAATAGCTATGGAAGGTATACAACAGCTACTAACAGTAAAGTAGACCAAAACTTGAAAAAAAATCCCTCTCAAAATACTAACAAAGCTAATGCATCTCTAGGGTCGAACACATAAAGCAATACTAGAATGAAGTGAACCAAAACAAATAGAGAAAAAATTAGCAAAGTCCGGGTAGCTACTGAATGGATATGACACACCACTCGATCCTACTTAGCCTACAATCTGCCAGATATAACACATGGTCTGAACTAAAGAGTCACTCACTACTACTTCTTGTTAAAGGAAATAGATAAGAGTTGAAATGATGGTAAGAACACTAAGGTTGCTTAACGAAAGTAATTATATATTAATTATTTTTGTTGTTCTTGCGTACAAGGAAATGAGGGTTTATATACCCATTCACTAGGGTTACTTTACACTTATGAAAAGACAAAGGAGTATTCTATAATGATGTTACATGAAACCTACTAAAAGAGGGAGATAAAAAATATTCAGTATGGAAAAGAAAGAATCATTTTGGAAAGTTGTGTCTAGGAGATACGTTTCATATGGCGAATGGAAGTTAGGAATATGATACAAGTAGGTGAAATAGGAAATGCTAGTAGTTAGAGGCCAATCTAATTTGGACTAAGCTATGAACCAATTACTTCTTCTAAAGAGAAGTTAGCTCAATTCAAGGTTGGATGCCTATGGTCAGATCAGGAGCTCGCTTCAACTATTATTGGGTTGTCTTTTGGGTTAAAACATCGCTACTAATCAAGGGTAAATCTAACACAAGTAAGGACCTAATAGTCAGGTTGGTAGGAGACTAGCTTGGGATAAGAATCCCCTTCTCAACTATGGCCTAGACTTAAGATCCTCCGAGTAAGTCCTTAGAGTCCTCTAGCTCAACTACGTATGATCAGTCCAGGAGGTTGATTCCTATCAGGGAGCTAGGATGCTAGTGAATCTTTTAAGGGGATTTCTATTAGGTGAGGCTTGTAGTAGCTAGTATTGTTAGGATGGAGTTATGGGGCTTATTAGGCTTAGAGTAGTTTAGTAAGATGTTTGTCAAGGGTAGGTGCTAGGTTTCTATTAATGGTCACCATGCTTATGATAGGTTCTTTCCATTTGTTATTAGGCCTGGTAAGGATAAGTTTCTTATCTTGCATATCTAATGCGAGTAGTTTGCCAAATGCGATAACATTCTCTCTTTTGCGCCCTACTGCTACTACTTCAATAAAGTCTGTTGAGGTAAGTGGTATGAGATGTGTGAAATAGGACTTTTATAAGGTATTGTTAAAGGTGAAGGTTAGCTCTTTTTCGGATTGGTATGGACACCCTTGTAGCTTAGGCCCTCCATCTCTTAGCATATTATTTGAAAGTTCATTAGGCTTTTTACTAAGGCTTTCTAAATCCCATATAGAGTAGGAAACTTCTACATTAAACTTATACTACTCATAAATTGCTTAAGCTAGCTTCTCCCAAGAATTGATTTGATTGAGGTTAAGTTGAGCATACCAAGTCAAGGTTAAGCCAATCAAAATGTCTTGGAAAGTTGGACCCTCAAGTGATTGTACTAGGCATACTTGTTCATTTTCCTGACATATAACCAACTAAGCAACTTCGGGCAACGAGTTCTATCATATTACTCAAAATCAGGTACCTTAAATTTTTTTGAGAAAGCCATGTTATCTTATGTAGCTATGTCAGTAATACCACTTGTTCAAACCCATCTTGCTTTTCAAAAGCCTTCATGTTGTCATACATTTGCTATAGTAGCTTCTTTTCTATCTAGTTTTTCTTATCCTCAAATTCTTTCCTCAGACCTTCGGAATCTACCTTAGATTTTACCCTTGTTGCAAATATTTTAAGCTGGTCTCTTCACCTTCTTGTAGGCTTATGGCAAACCCTTTTCAATGTCGTTTGTAGTTTTTTGCAAAGGCGAGTTAGGTTGCATGCGAGAAGTTGAAACTATTAATAAAATAGTCCATCTTATCATCCATGCTCTTTATTGATGGTTCCAAAAATTCAATCCTCGCTTCAATAAGGACTTCAGTGTTGGTGTTACTAGCATTGTTAGTATTACTTATGTTAGTCGTTATTCTGGATCTTAGTCAAGTGATTATGAGACTTCATTTCAAAATATACCACTTACAAGCTATTTTTGAAAAACTTCTATAAAGCCAAACACTCAAAACCTATTAAAAAACCATCATATGATAACTCTATTTTTTATTTTTTTTGCGGTTTGATAACTTTCCTTTTCCTTTACTTTCTTTTTTTTTTCTTTTCGCTTCCTTCTTTTTTTATTCTCCTTTATTTTTTTTTTTTCTATCTTTGAGGAATTTTTCCTCTTTTTATTATTTTCTTTCTTTCTTTTCTTGTTCTTTACATGAAATAATAGTAAAGAATAAAGAATAAGCAACTAAATATAAAATAAAAAAAGTGGTCATGAGAACATAAGGATACTAATATTTGAGTTGGTAAGTAATCCATATTGTAGCAAGAATATCATTTTTATTAAGATTGTAAATGATGGAGTTTGATTACTACTCTTTATTTTCAAAACAAAAACAAAATTTCTAAGCTAAGAGTCATATTTGCTAGATCTTTTCTTGGCTAGCTGGCTGGTTGGCTAGATCTTACTTCGTTGCTTCTCTTCTTCCTAGATCGGTTAGGCTATATTAGTGCCTCTAACTCCTAGATCCTCTCATAGGCTCTTGTCAACCTATCCTTCAATGTCCTAACTTGTTACTTTGCCACCTTGTATAAGGCCTTCCAAATTCTTCCTAACCTATTTGCATCTTCATAGACAACTTCCACATGGGCCTATACTTACTTCATGTAGGTTTCCATTTCAAAGGTAGGATCCTTTAGGTCTATCTACAACACATTAAGGGTCTTAAATTGTTCCTGGCTTGCTTCCTTAAGGTGTTGGTAAACATAATCTTTTGTATCCCAATACTTCCTAACATTCCTTACTAAGTCCTCCAACTAAAGTATTAGGACCATATAAAGTTCTAATGGTAAGTAAGCGAGGTACCTTTTCATCTATCATAAGGAGCTTGTCATAATAGCCCATAGTTACCTTATCTAGTGAAGGCCTATAGACTATAGTTTGAATGGAAATGGCCTATCAGATTACAACAGCTAGATAGTAGCATGTACACCAATTCATCCCATTGAGTGGAACTACCTCACAATCCTTGCAACCCCTTATCATCTCTTTAGCAACATACCATCTAAGTAAACAAACTAAGTCTTCAGCATTGAAATTTTGAAGGACCTCAACCCAATAATGAGTAAGAGCCTCTGTAAACTTAACCCTCATAAAGCTCAAGACTATATCAATTTTCACAACAAATTCGACCTTATAGAACTTGAATTAGTATATCACCATATGACTGGCAAGCTAGATCATATGTAGGCTTGAGGAAGTCTCCATGTCTTTTGGTCTTAAGGCAATTCATGTTCTAATCTACTCAATTAAGAGGGTCGAGACATGATTTTCCTTTGAGGAACTTAACCACTATCTCTATAACCTGGAAGTAGATATTAAATTCTCCTAGAAATATGATGATCCCAAATACTACTAAAATATATGCATGGCACCGGTTGCATTGCCATCCCTGGTAACCACTAAACAACCCCCCTCCTCCCCCCCAACAAAGGACATAATGCTTCTCTTAAAACCAAGACTTTCCCACAAACCAATCCAGCAAATCAAATAACTTGAGGTATCTCCCATTATTATCCTTCAAGGTCTAGTCTATTTCGTTCTTCTTTACCTCAAAGAAGTTACTAAGGATGCTACAGGTGCCTTCTTCGAGGTTTAAGAGGTAGATCTCACTATATTAATAAGGACCTTCAATAATTGAGTGAATTCTTCAATTAATGGGCATAACTAGTGAGGCCCAAAATAGAAAGCCATAAGTTTTGAGTTCTAGAAGTAAACCAAGGCTCATATAAAAGTGAAGCTAATAGAGATATCAATTAAGGACTTAATGGGTCTAATCTTTGCTTTGATGTAGTCTTGCTACTTAGGGTTGAAAAGTTGGAACCATCTAATGAGCATACCCTTGGGTTTATTAACGTAGAACTCTTTCTTCATTAAAAAGAAAAACTAATTTTCCACATCTTTCTTTTATAAAAGAAAAAAATTATAAGAAATTACAAAATATATATATATATATATTACAAGGTACATTAATTTTTTTTTTATTTTATAAGCTTTCAAAAGTACAAGAATACAATATAAACTCTTTAAATTCCATCACATTATGGCCTTTGACCTTAACAAACTTACCACATATGATTTACTTACCTACCATGAAGGCTCATGGATGCAATTAGGTAGGTTCTAAAAGGTCTCTAAGTTTCAAAAGGTCTCACTTGGATCACTAGCTTATTTGAAACTTGACCAAGGTTGGCCAACTTAGCCTTGAGTGGCAATTATACCATATCACTCGAGATTTGCACAATAGCTCCCCTCCTAGGCTCCTAGGAAAGTCTAGGTTCAATCGCTTCAGAACACACATTATGATTTTTCTTCAAAAGAAACCCCTTTGGCTCATTAGGCCAAACACCCCCACCCCCACCTCTTGCCCCCTTCTTACCCCTACCCTCCTTCAACCAAATTTTTTTCCCACATCACTAATGCCTGCATTAATTAATTTATAGACTTCTTTTGTGGCTAGCTTATAAAGTCCTGAATGGAGTCGGTAATATATCAAGGTAGAGAATCAATTTCTCTCTCTTCTTAACCCAATTTTATATTAAGTTGACCTACTTAAAATAAATCTCTCGACCTAACTAAAAATGCCACCCAATCGAAATGAGGAAAAAAAGTGAAATTAAGGCTTATGGGTAGATGAACCTTAATTTTATCTACTAGCCTACGGTTTTTCTAAAAACCATTCTTAGAAAAAGAAATTGAAGATCCACTAAACTTGGAGGCTAATTTATTTAAAACCTTAGAGGTTCCATAAAAGAGATTCATAAAGTAATTAAATGGGCCTTTGATAAGTTTCTTAAAGTAAAAAGAGCTTAACATTAGAAAAAAAGTTTTTTTTTGTATTTATTTTTTAAGACTGCTAGAAGTGTCTATGTACATACTAATCAAGATTAGGCCCATATAGTTCTTGTCAATCTCTGTTTTGATTTTCCTTAATTCAACTTATATTAAATCTAGCTAACTTAATATAAGCTACTCAGTATAAAATTGTGGAAAAAAATTTCTTTAAAAAATAAAAAAAATACTTTTGAAAAACAATTCGAGTCACTAATGAGTTAAATTGATAAAAAAAGTCAAATTAAGGTTTTCAAAGGGAAAAACCCTAATTCAGATACTAGTCTATAGATTTTCTAAAAAAAATTTAAAAAAAAAATTTAAACTGAAGTTCTGAATTTGGAAACTAATCTATTAAGACCAAGTTATCATGTAAAAGAAAAAAAAAACTAATGGCCTTTTATTTTTTATAATTTTTCTAAAGATACCAAAATATGCAACAATATAAAAAAATGTAATTAAAATGAATTTTTTAAATAACTTTATTACAAAATTTCAAAAAAAAAGTTATTATTTTATTATGATCACCCTAAAGGTACCTACGTACCTACATGCTTACTAATCGAGATCAAACTAACGTAATTTTATTTTTTAAAAAAGATTTAGTAAGTTGATTCTGTTTAACTTGAAAATTAAGCCAAATATATGTTATTTAATGATTTATTATTTAAAAAAAATAAAGATCTAACCTCATGAATATTTAAAAAAAAAAATAACCAACAAAATCTTTTGAAAAAAACTCCAGTTATTGAGACATTAGTCGTTTTTCGAAGCATTCCAAATTAACTACATAAGATTCATCATACCGATTCAATGGTAGCACTCTGTACTCGATTCCTATCTCATTCCCAACTATCAATCAACCTGCAAGAAAAAGAACTATCGGGATGTAAGCTTATGCTTAGTGAGATAATTACCCTCATCAATACCGCATGACAAAAATTTATTAAATGCACAATCATATGAATGCATAAACAATCAGTATGCCAAACAACGCATGCAATGACCTAGGAACTGCATACGACTCAGAATTACACCCCCTGAAGTCGGGGTTTGGAGATAATTAATCAACCTAAACCGAAATCTGGGTTCTAGACCTTAAGTTTTATTTCATTTGCACTATCGTACTCATGTCAAAACAAAACTCTATATATATATATATATGTATACTTCCTTTACTAAAATCAAATCATATCTTTTAAAATCCCAAGTCTAGCAGTGTGATAGCCTCCGCAATCCACAAACACAAGCCCTAAGCAGAAGCCATAAGACTCGGCCCCTCGCCAACGGTTAGCGTCTCCCAGCGCCTAGTAAGCCCATCAGCTTAAGATAGAAACTCAATATATATGATGGCACAGCTAGTGATCAATCCTACAGGAAACTCGTATTCCTGTGAGTCCCTTCCCATTTTCTACATAAAGCGGCAGTCGGTGTTATCAGTATGCAATATGGGGAATGCATGATTCATTTTAAGTTCTTAATCGTATAAGTGATTAACTTGATTTTTAGGGCGATCAAACAATTTCATTCCATATAATTCACATGTATATATTAATACAAACAATTCCCATTATTATATATATAATTAACAAGTCATCACATTTATCCATAAATCCATACACATGCATCTCCCATATCCCACAAGCATCCAAATTTATATATATAAGTTTAGGTGCATCTATTCTACAAGCACAATCAAATAAAAAGTCATCGAGAATTTACTCACTCTGTCATGTGGGTCAATCAAAGTAATTTGGAGATAAGTTGTCTCCGTATATGGTGTCCCCTAGTCATTGAAATAATATTTATAAGAGATTGAAATAAACTTAGGAAACTAAGTAAATTTTCCTTAAGTTATACTATTGACTAGTTTTCAAAATTTTTTCCAGTTTTCAAAATTTTTTCCAGTTTTTACCTAAAGTTCAATCACATATAACTTTTTCATTTTAAATCCGATTTTTATGATCTTATAGTCAATCTTCATCGTTTTCAAGTGTACTTTAACGTGGTGAGGTTAGATTTTTGAAATGAGGCATACAATTCTGTCCATGGTTCAGAACAGTAGCGTTCCTCATGTGTTAGAGTGTTTTTGGGCCTTGTATGGTAAATGGGCTTTTTAATAACTTGAGAAATCCTTTGGGCTTGGTCTTAAGATTTTATCCTAAGCTTAAAATACTCCTTGAGATCAAATTTACAACTTTGATTTATATTCCTAAGGCTAACAACCACTTCATGGGCCCTTTAGTGGGCTTAAGTTATCAAATGGGCTTATTTTTTGTTCAAACTAAAGTTAGTAACTTTGTTGGACTTATAGGGCCTTAAGTGAATTTCTTATGGGCTTCAAAACAACCTCTCTTGATGCTTTAAGGTGCTGGTCGAAATTTCCTTGAAGGCCCAACTTAGAGTTCTAGGCTTGTTTTGAGAGTTTTAGGCTTATTTTGAGAGTTTTTGGCTTGGTTTTGAGTTTTTGGCTTTGTATGCTTATCATACTTGCTTTGGTTGATCTTTTCACTTTGTTCATTCACTTTTATCATATTTTTAAGTTTTTTTTCTCACATTCCAGATCTGTTCATGATGATTCTAAGGGGTTCTTGCTTGGTTTTTCAACTTGTTTCATCATTTCCTTAAGTTTAGGTGGTAAATTATGCACTTAAACTACTTGTATCCAAATCTTAACTTAAGTTTTCTTCTATAAGATGATCCTTTAACTCATGCTCCACATAAAGAAATAAAAGATCTTATACTTAATATAACCTCCATATCATAGCTCATGTGATACAAAGTTGGTTTCTTCATAAAACTTTATGTGATGGATTTTTCCTTAACTTAAGTCTAGATTTGAGTATGTTTAACTTAATGGAAACAAAATCAACATCCAAATGACTATGGAACCCTCATGTCCAGCATGCTCATCCTCCATTCAAGTTTTTGTTTCAAGACTTTCTTAACTTAAAATCTTCCATTCAAAGTGTTACACAAGTGTCTTTACAAAATACCAAGTTTACATGCTCATGCTCCAACTTTATGTAAGGGTTTCGTAGTTTGCTTCTTAAAATGATTTTTGGTGTTATAACAACTTAATCCTTACTTATATCTTCAAGAAATCAAAGTCTCTTAATCATAAACACTAACCCACAAATCACAAGAAACACTTACTCGTCCTTAAAGAAAAATATGGTGGTTGTACACAAAGGTTCCACTTAAGCTCTTAACTTTGCTTCCTCTTTTACAACCTTTTGGAACCCCAACCTTTTGGAACCCGAATCTTTTGGCCTTTTGGAATGGAGTTTGTAGAAGGTTCTAATGTTTCTAAAAGATCTTAGATGGTGAAAGAAAATAACACAAGAACAAGAAAAGAAATTGCCGTGAGTATGGAAGCAAAAATGGTGGCAGCAATGTTGGAAATTTATGGAGTTTAATTTCTTCTTTTGATTTGTGTTTAAAGTGAGAGAAAAGGAAGTGAAAATGGGAGTGAAAGAGGGAGAGAATGGCAGATTTTGAATGAGGAAAGAAGTGTGTGCAAGAAGCTTTAATTGATTGTCTTGTAGCTTACACAAAAGTCAACAATTGCAACTATTGATGATGTAAGCATTAAGGGGTGAATAGTGATATGTAAGAGAAAGTGATTGATGGTTGAAAGACAAGTGCATGGCCCCCCTTTCCCTTTTATCCAAATCTGCCATTTCAAGTCTTTTTGGGCCATGGAGTGGTCTTGTCTCATTTATTAAAGTTAAGCTTATGAAATCTTGTGAAAAATTGTCCATATGTAGTATAAGTGAAAGGGTGATAAGGAAATTGTTTTATCACTAGATTTTGATAAGTTATCAATTGATAATTGATTCCAACTCTCAGTTGATAAGTTATCTAAGGTGATTGGTTAATCTACTTATTGAAGTATAAGACTTATACATGAAGATAAGGGCATAGCCTTATGGGAAATTGTTTTAGGGTTTGCATTTTGCATTGTTTCGTAATTTATGATTCGATTCTTATAAAATTGTGAAATTTTCTAAAGTTGAATGAAATTATTCAAATTAAATTATTGATTAATTACTTAGGGTTAAAGTTCCTTAATTATTTCAGGGTTTAGGATTTTAAGTGACTTTAGAGCTTGCAGTTCTTCAAGCTCGGGTTTTATCTATAATTGGTTTTTGGATTGAAAAAAATTAATTCGTTTCTAAATATAAACTTAAGTTTTTGGTTTAATTGATCTTTGGGAATGTTCGGAAAGTACTCGTACTCAAATCTTAGGCCCACTAAAAGTAGGGTTTATAACTGTATACCAATATGTCGTCAAAGTACACAACCATACATCATCTAATCAAAGGGTATATTACATGGTTTGTTAAGAGCATAAATGTCCTTGGTGCATTTGTAAGTCTGAATCGCATGACCAACCATTCATAGAGACCATGTCTTATCTTGAAAGCAATCTTCTACTCATTACCTAATCTCATACGACTTTGGCGGTAGCCACTTCGTAAATCAATAATTGAAAAAATATTGGCACCTTGAAGCTCATCAAACATGTCAGCGAGCCTTGGTATTAGATATCTATACATAACAATGATATAGTTGATTGTTCGGCTATCGATGTACATGTGCCATGAACCATCCTTCTTTAGGATGAGCAAAGCTAGTAAAGCATAAGGACTCATGCTCTCCCTCATGTAACTTCGCTCTATGAGCTCATCCACTTGTCTTTTTTAGCTCAACAACTTGCTTAAGGCTCATTTTGTACATAGGTCAATTCAATAGAGTTACGCCTAGTTGTAGATCAATACAATATTCTATGCTTCAGATCAAAGGTAGCCCCTTGGGTAATTCTTCAAGAAATAGGTTTGAAAACTCATTTATCAACCTTCAGATCTCTTCAAGTGCTTCCTCCAGATCTCTCATCTTCAATAGTCTTGGAGTCAACAAAAACATAGGCTTATAGACTTCTCAACAGCTCGAAGCTCTTTACGGCTCATCACTAGGGCCTTCTTTTTGCTAGCTCAAGCGAGCTAGTTATGGGTCTCATTCACTTAGCTTGGTGTCATGGGTTATAAAACAATCTTCTTCCTATCCTTAATAAAGGAATAGGTGTTCTTGTAACCGTCATGAGTAACATGCCAATCTAACAATCAAGGTCATCCAAGTAACAAATGTGAGGCTCCCATAGGGATAACATCGCACACCACTACATCCCTATACAAACTCCTAATGCTAAAAGGCACGAATACTCGCTTTGTAACGTGTAGGGTATCCTCATCATGAAGCTAGTATAGCTTGTAAAGTCAGGGGTACTTAAAGGTTGGCAACCCTAACATCTATACAAAGGATTGTACTATGACGTTAGTGTAACTTCCTCCATCCATGATGATATTGCATAATTATCCTTTGATAATACACCTTATATGGAATAAATTCTCTTTCTAGTCTTCCTCGAGGTATAGTAAAGAGCTTAACACTCACCTCAATACAAAGGTCATCACTTTTCCTTGGTTAGCATAGACATAAGTCTCCTCTTCATCCTCAGCTTCAACATTTCTATCATTCTTCTCCTCTTCTAACTCACTCTTGTCAATGCTATCCACTACATCTCCTCAGAGTACCATGGCATATCGGTTCAGGCACTCAGTAGCCATGTGTCCAAAACTCAAGCATTTGAAGCACTTGACCTTGCTAGTCTTCTTCTATAGACTTGTCATTTCTCATATGTCCTCAAGGTCAGCCTATCATCAATTCGGCTAAGCTGGCCTACTAAGCCCTACTAGTCAACTTAGATATTATTAGGTAGAATAGATCTTTCCTTAGCTCGACTTAAATAGGTTGGTATGGAATGGGGGCTTAAAAAATTGTCAGCTCAGATAGGCTTGGAGCATTTCTCTTCTACTTTTCAACCCTTTACACTACCTTAGTGGCCTCTTCTAATGTATCGAACCTTTGTACTTCTACAATGTTATGAATCTCATATTTAAGTCTAAAAATAAACCTTGACACCATTTAGCTTGGATCATTAACATCCGAAACTCTCTCATATAGTCATCGATAGATCAACTTCCTTAGCAAAGTTCTTATAACTTTGCAAATGTATCCTGTAAATAGATCTTGGGCATAAATATACCCCTCAATAATCTTTTCATCTCTTCCCAAGTCCGTACACTTTATCTTCCATCTCTCACTCTAGCCACATTCAAATTCTTCCACCATATGATAACATATCTAAAAAATTTAAGTACAACAGGTTACACTTTAACAGCATTAGTATACCCATAACAGTCGAACACCTTCTTTACTTTCTCTTCCCACTCGAAGTATTAATTTACATCTCCACTTCCACTGAAGGGTGGGATTTAGACCTTAACATTGTCAAGTTCTCGAGAAGCTCAGCGTCTTCGCTCTCGCACTTATTAATACTCAGCCTCTTCTTCTTCTCTACCAGTCTCTACATCTTCCTCATCAACATCCTCCTCCATCTCCTCTGACTCTAGTCATCATTGAGCAACTCGATCTGCAATTCCTCCTACTTGATGGGGTCGAACTGGATAGTTAGCTTGGCCACTTTGGCCATAGCGTCGCTCTAGAACATTTTCAGGTGAGTTATATTGTAGCATACTCTGAGGTTGTTATCTATTAACTTGCATTACAGTGACTAGATCTTCAATAAGATTAGCGAGTCTATCAAGCTTATCATCAACTAACCTAGGAGTATTACTACAATTATGACCACAACTAGCATAAGCACCACTACTCTAGTCATCAATGATACCTTAAACACTCGAATCCAACATAATATGATATGTTTCAAATATATTGACAATACAATACACAATACATACTTTTATTTACTACCCTAAACTCTATTAACTCACTCCAATAACCTCAACACCCAACACTCACTTGAATAAAATAGAAATGAACTTACTATATTTTCGTAGTGAAAGGATGTCTAGATCCCTTCAAGTCGGGTATCTCGCAATTCGGCTTAGATTGAGGCCAAATGCTAGTTGATTTAGATAGAAGTTTGAGGTTGGCTTGCTCAGATACTGTCTACATCTTAAAAAGAGCCTAACTATATGTATGGCTACTTAGCAAGTTAGCTTGTATGCTTGGCAAGTCAATACATCTGCTTAACAGCTTTGGAAACTATGTTGGCATGCATGAGAGCTCGATACTTAGGTCAGCAATAAAGTGAAACATGGAGGTTAGAATAAGAATCTTTGTCTTAGATGGGGCCTTAAGCTAGAATTCTTAGTATAAGTCCTTAGAGTCCTTTAACTCAGCTGTACGTGATTGGTTCGAGGAGTTGATTCCTATTAGAGGATCTTAAAAAAGTCAAAGGAAAAGCTTTACCAATTGAGGAAGAAGGTCTACCAAAGAAGAAGGCAAAGATCATGACAAGTGGAAAATTGAAAATACATGAACCATTTGATTTGGATATACTATCTGAAGTTGTTACTTGATAAGAAGAGATTGGGGATGAACCTGGTACTAAAGAAGAAAGAGAGAAGACCAAGCCTAAAAGTGTTTCTACAAAAGCATAAGAGGATCTATTGCAAGCTCTCAAGTAATATGTCAAAAATTCCATAAAAGCTGGATTTGAGACCACTTATAAACTCCTATTTAAAGAAATCTAAGCTAAAACTCTAGACTTGGCTAATGTGTTGGAATCCTATATAGTTACCTGGCAAACTAAGGCTATATAGATTAAGAAGGAAGGACTCTCAATGTTTGATGAAATTAGAAGATTAAGGCTATAAGTCCAACAATTAAACTAAAGGGTAGAGCTTATAGAAACCAACTTATAGTAGATCTACTAGTTATAGCAAGACCATTATATGTCCCTCCTATGACAATTCAACCACCATCATCTTAATGTCATACCACCATTCTAACTCTAAGCCAAACAACTTTCCCTACTTCACATCATAAACCACCATCTGCTAAAAAATTATCTTTTTCTATTTCTATTTAGGACAATCATTGTTGCTTTTATACTTTTGTTTGTCAATGTTTCATGTTTTGTCATGTTTCCTAGATGTAATGACTCTACTTTCTATTAATGTCAATTTCCTTCATATTTTGATGTTTTATTCTTTCCTTCCCTTATTTATAAATTATAAAGGAGGGAGAAATGGGCTAGCTGATCACAAAAATATTTTACTAAGTATAGCTATATATACGAAACTTAGAAGAGAAGTTAGATGCTAATGTAAGTCAATTAAATATTGATTTCTCTTCGAATTATGTTAATGAAATTTTTTTTTTCAAAAATATTGTGTTATCATAAAAGAGTAAAATGTTGAGTTCTCTCAAGCAACATGTTTTAATGATAACAAACATTAAAATTGTCTAACCAACTTTTTAAGATAAATGTTCTAGGATAATAGTTAGAAGTAAAGTTAGAAGCCATTATAGTCAATTAACAATAGTTAAAAGGAGAATTAGAAGCTGATCAAAATTGGAGATACAAGAAGCACATTTAGAGCAATTAAATAAAGTTGGAAAAGATACTTTTAGATAGATTGAAAGCTCGAGCAGAAGAGAATTTGGAAAATATGCAAGGTAGTAATACTTAGAAGCTTACTTAGAAGGTTCTTTGGAAGCTTAAAATAAAGAAGCAGTATGACTTAAAAGTTGAGTTAGAAGCTACAATAGAACAACAAACTAAGTTAAAACCTCACATTACATAAATATGTTGACTGTTTTCTTGCAGATCAAGGTCCAATTCCATTTGATACGTGTATTTAGGCAACATATTGTCTAGTTCTACTATGAGTATTAAAGAATCTATTCAAAAGCAAGATCTAAAAGGTTTATCAGAAGCTGGCTGGATTTTATGGAAGCAGTTACAACTAATCCTTATCCCTGTCATTGATCAAGATTCAATGGTCAAGAGATATCTAAAATTTTAAGAGAATCAACGTTTAAAGTGGACAAATTTAGAGGAGAAAAAACTGTCATATTTTCCTCAATTAACAACAGGATAAAGATCAAAAGATTTAAATCAATCAAATACTAGTCGTTGTTATGAAAGTTAAAAAATACCTAGAAGGTTTTGAAGGATACACAAGACTATAGAACTACAAGATCTATCCCAGAGCTTTTTCAAATTACTATCAATCTATCTTTGTTCTAAATTGTTTAAGCTTATTATATTTTGTGTCTATCTTATAGAAGACTTAGAAGTTTTATTCTATTGTACTAAGTATTAGTAATAAGAGATTATTTCATTGTAGATTTATGTAGATTGTTGATAGCTTGAAAGCTGGGTAGTAAGACCAAGGCTTGTAATAGTAAATTGTATACTCTTATTCTTAAATAGTAGAGCATCTAGTATGGAAGACCAAATAGTAATAATAGGGCTGGAAGAATAGATATAGTCGTAAGATTGAAACACTATAAATCCTTATGCTCAAGCTATTTCTATCCCTTCAGTGTTTTCTAGATTATTTAAACATTGCAAATATAGTCCTGTGGAAACATCAACACTACTCAATCTACTATGTTTTAGCGTCATTACGGGGCATTATATCTGAGGTTTAAATATCAGGTTTACATCCATGAAGCTTTTCGACGTCGGACAAGATGCAGCACTGCAGTTTTGTGATGTTTAAATATCACGTATTATCTATCATTTCACAATGTTTGTACATTTTGAATTTTGCGTATCTAATCTATGTTGCATCTTTTTTAACGTGTTTATGTGCCATGTATAATGAACATTACATAAAGTTTTTGGTGACGTTTAGCAGACGTTACCAGAGCAGTAATTTGTTGTAGAGAGTCTAACCCTAAAAACTCAAGAACGTTCACCCAATTTCACAATCTAGTTTAGACTTGCATGCGTGAGAGAGACTACTAAATATCCTAATGCAGCTGGGTCAGTGGAGGGGCCACCTTCGATTTCCTTTGCAAATTGATTCGATCCGAGTTTGAGGCATTCGTAGTTAACAAGTGATGATGCCGAAACCATGTGAGTTAATAATGGCATCTATTTCTCGTCTAAGACAAGTTTGCTAGAGTGAATAGGCGGCCTCGGCATTGCTAGACTAAGCCAAGGAAACCCCGTTGATTGTTGCATATAGTGGTGAAGCCTCGTCAGTGTTCGTCCATGAAGTGTGTGTGTGTTGGTTGTTGGCATAATTGCTTGGAGATGCCTGGTGACGGAGGACATGCATCCGATCATTATAGAGACGGAGCTTAATGGTCCTCCTTGTTTCGGGAGATCCACGAGTTATGTTACCACTCAAATATGCTGTAGTTCACCTTACATCTAATCTCATAGTTTTCTATGGACTTGCACATACCATCTTGACTTCGATCCTAGGTGGTTTAGGAGAAAAATTAAAAAAAGAACAAGAAGAAGAAGAAGAAAAATCCATGCTTCAATGGAGTCAAGATGACTGGATTGTGGGGTTCCTTTCTAGTAGCGAAAGGTAATAACGTGTCCGAATTTTGGGATAGAATCGACCATAGTGATTAAGACGAGACTGAGGATTCTGCATTGTAAAACCATGAGTTTGGTGGGCACACTACTTTCTTTTTATTTATTTTTTTTTTTTTCCCCCTCGGAAACCACATGTGAGATGTAAACACAAACGTTCCTCTAGGAATCAAAACCTACGACATACACAACTTTGTTTTTTTCTTTTTCTTTTTTTCTTTTTTTTTTCCCCACTTTCCTTTTTAAAATTGGTTGGGGAAGAGACACATCGGTCCCATGCTTGCCTCCACTGGATCTTTCCCTATGGCCGGACACGAAAGCTAACCACGTAGAGCATGATGGGGCTTGAGTCTATGTATATATATGAAACGAAGCTGATGAAATGGAGGAAAATTCCCTAGGGGCGTTTTGTGGGGTACACCGAAGAGAAAACAGCGAACAAGAAGTAAGACGGTACTTTGTAATTACTGGTGAGATAAATTAATCAATGAAAGTTTGATATGATGGGTTAAATCAACCAATTATGATAAAACTTCTTGAGCAACTTACACGTGTAATCTTCCATCCATTTGCACGGTTCATTTTTAACTCCGATGAGAGTACTACACAATCGATAAGTCCTTTCTACGCAATCGTTAAGTCCTTTCTGTCCATCATCACGTTTGTCGACAGACATCATCAAATTCATCAACAGTTATGTATGCTATGTTTGGATCGTGGAAATGAAATAATTAAGTGAAGAATAACAACGGTGGAAGGAGAAAAAAAATAAATAAAAGGAAAATGAGTAATGATATCTACTTATGAGTTTAGTTATTTTCTTTTCCATATTGCACGGAAATTCGTAGGAATAGATGAAAATAAAACACGAATATAAAATTGCCTTTCATAAAACTATTCATTAAAAAATTATAGGGATAATTTTGTTCAATATTAATTCTATTTTCCTTTGTATCTTTTTCTAAAACAAACCTTTTAATTAAAATTAAAACACTCCTTTCCCTTTTCTTTTATTTTACTATTTGTAAATGCAATATGAAAATTACACTTCATTCCATTTCTTTTCCTCTTTTTTTTTTTTTCTTCTTTTTTAATTCTTTCCACTCAATATCTTCAATTTCTCTTTGTTGATGAGAAAACGTCTATTGACAAATAGGTTTTGCCTATGAACTTCCTTATACCGATAAATGGCATTTGATATTAGGCATTCACCATTTTAATATTAGAAACAATGATCTTTGTGACGATAATAACGTATCCGATTAAACATTATGGCACTGTTGGTTGACATCAAAATGGTAAAAAAGAATGATCATTTTTCTTCGAGAGAAACCTACTTTTATGATTGATGTTATTCCATAAAATTATTAGTGTTGCAAAATAAGGAATTGCTATTTCTTTACAAGATTAAGAGAGTAACCATAAGAAATAACTAGTATTTCTGAATTCCATTTTTTAAGACTAAGTTTATTCTTACCTTATTAAATAGAAAGAAAAAAAGTGCCATTAGTGATGTGAAACCGCAATGTGGTTGTGAAAATAATAGACTCAAAAGTTATTTAATTGACTTTATTTCTAAGAAATGTAAGTATCTATTTAGATCAAAAACAAGAGTTATAACAAAGCATAAAAGAGAAGATCTAAGGCAATAATAAGGGGAGAAATAGATAGTCAAGTAATTATGTATATAATTGCTGGGAATTTTTAGGGTTTCGTATTCTATTTTGGTAAGACTGGTTCCGTCTTTTATTTAATCGTTGATTTGATGTTCATTGGATCTAAACGGTTGAAAATACAATTAATTCAATAGTTTAGATTTAATAAATATTAAATTAAAGATTAAATAATTGGTGGAACCGGTCTCCTAAAAAGTAAAAATGAGAAAAAAATCCATAATTACTATTAGTTTAATGTCCAACAATTTCATACATTAGTGGTTATGCATTAAGTTTGAGCATACGGGGGAGATTATGCCTACAATTGTGGAGAAGAGGGTTGAATTTGGGGAGAGATGGGTTTATCAAATATAAATAATAAAATGGAAAAGTACAAATTTAACTTTTAAAATTTATCATATTTTCTATTTGACTGCTAATCATTTAATTTTTTTTTTTTTTAACTTTCGACCTTTACAAAAAGTTATGAAGTTGAGGGGCACATTAAAGGTTCAAATATTATAACAATGGGGGAAAACTTTTTTAACCTAATGTGTTTCTTTCCTACATACCAAATCCAGTGGTCTATGGAAACGTCAATTAATATTACTTTGCCATGCGCATACTTCACCCTATATTATCACACATAGCTCTATTCCTCTCCGGTTCTAGGCTCTACAAATCACATGCACTTCTCCTATGAGAAAATATATTTATATATTCTATCGTGGCATCATGGTATGCAAGCAAATGAGTAGTAAGTAATAATAAACATTTGGACACATGCAGTACAAATTTTGTAAATACAAAACTTCATTGATATTTATATATGACTCGTGAGTTTACATGGTATTAAACTACCTTTAAAGCACTAGAGCATTAAGCACTATGAGCAAATTAGAGGGAGGTAGCAACCAATATTTCAGATAGATCCCCCAATACTAATTGAAACCGCGTCACATGCATGCAAATGCTGTCAAAATATTAAAACCCAGTGGTTTTTGTAGCTAAAATTAATAGATAGAAATGCCCTGCACATGTAAATAATACCATATTCATATGTATTTTCTTTTATATATTTATATATATATATATATATATATAATACGTGGTCACATATAGACATGAATACGTAAAAGAGGAAGAGGACATTCCAATGGGATAAATAGGTTTCTTTTCTGGATTGGAAGGACAAATAGCCATTAGCGAATGAGAAAAGAAAATGCATGGTAAAGTTTTTGTACTAAGGAGGAGCCAAAGTAATCCCTCTCTTCTTTCACTTTCCCTTCTTTCTCTAGAAATTGTTTGACGAATAATAAAAATAGAATAGGTTCAAGTTCTTTAGCATAACCAAGCACGAAACCTGCTACATTCCATTTTCAACCGGCAAGTAAACGGATAAACTGGAAAAAAGCAGCTTCGAGTTCCACACCAACAAGAAAGTTAAATCAATGTCAACCCAAAAATACGGTTCAACAGCAATCATTAATTTAGAAATAATAAAAAAATAAAAAGAAGCATATATCATGTAACATTATATGACTGGACAATACAATGTAAAATCAAAATGCACGCTTCTGCCCAAATTTGTAAATATTAAAAAAAAAAAAAAAAAGAGTGGGGTTTGGGGGGGAAGTACTAATTTAAAGTAATGCATTCATCATGAGAATCCTAGGAAATTGTAATCCGCGATAAATCCCACATAGTAATCACATTGATTGAATTCGTACGAGGATGAGGAGACTAAATATTAGTCCAAATAAAATAACAACAACAATGAAATCAGAAGACCGTGTTAATAATTCATCAACCAAATGACTTGACTTGCCTTGCCTAGCCTAGCCTAGCCTAGCTACCTAATTGGAATAGACCCAAACAGCGACTGGCGAGGAATGGGAACTGAAGTCATTCAGTAGAATATGATAATTAGTGCATATGTAAAGTAGCTAATTAAAGAACTCAGGTCACGACCTTGGTGGTTGGAAGAATTGCGTACCAGCCATAAAAGCATTGAGAGGAGCTGGATACAAGGAAGGGTCAAGCAAGGGATTATTGCTGTTGCTGGTGCCTGCACCACTGCTCGATTCAGCACCAGCAGTGGTTCCTGCAGCGATCAGATTAAGCTGTTGTGCTGTAGCACCGCTACCTGAGGCTGTTTCGACAGCCGAGTATCGAGGGAGCTCGGGACCTTGATCGTAGAGCATTCCCTTGAAAACATGGCCCCCAATGTTTATTGCCGTCTGATATGCATAAGCTTCATGTCCATCATCCGCTATAGGGCTCACCCTCACGCAACGGAACACTGCCGGTGAATTCACCTCTGGTGGAAACGGTCCCACTTCTTGCCCTAATCCAACAAAGCTTCATTTTGGTGAACAAGATCTTACCTATACCATATCTCTCGAGAAAATGTATAACCATAAATATATATATATATATATATATATATATAAAAGGAAAACAATTAACAAAAGTAATTATGTTTGAGGAACGAAAGATCTGAAAAAAGAACAAGACACATATGAAATGATCAAGCAATTGTCAATCATCGAAACTGTCTGTCTGTCTGTCTGATGGCATCAAACAACTTTTTCTTTGTCAGGGTTTACTAAGCAACAGTAGCAAGACTTGGAAGTTGAAAAAGAGTAAAGAAACGGAAAAAGCGGGTAGGTGTGGAATTTGGAACCTGGAGAAGACTGTAATGGTGGACTTATGCACCCATATTAATATTATTGCACTCGCAAAATGTGACTATGGAAAGCCTCGTGTATATGCTAACATTACCCGTTACGGGGTTTTCACTTCTTCACACGACGTCGTTTCACTCACCGGGCCAGATCTCACTTCACATCAACCTACACTGCATATATATATTGTAGTAATTTATGCATATAGAAAGCAATAATTACCCGATGTGGTAGGAGGGATTCGAGTGCACACAAGAGCATGACTCGATTCCCCTACTCGATTAATTTCTCTAGCCCTTTTTGTTGCTTCCATTCGAAATTGCTGCTGCTGATGATGATGATGTTGGTTATGGTGCATCCCCGTATGCTGTTGCTGGCGCTCACGGCGTTTAGCAGCCGGTACCCACGTGCTTTTGATATGGGTCTGGCACTGAAACCCTCGGCTTTTACAACAAGTTCTGCAACGTAAGTGAGCACAATCTTTCTTAGCTTGATTACCACAATCCTGACAATTCATACCTCCTCCTCCTCCTATACCTTGTGGTCTCATCACGGCAAAACCTGATCTAACTGTCGACTCATCCGAGATCCTGAACCCCAACCTACGCCCAGGATCAACCCCAAAGTTTCTATATGTACTCACGTTGTTGTTGTTGTCGTCGCTCCTGTTGCTGTTCTGTTGTTGTTGGAAGCTCCAAGTTGGCCATAATTCAAAACCCTTGTTGTTGGTGTTTTCGTTGTAGATCTCTTCACTTGACCTAGTACCCAAAAGCAGCTTGTTACTGCTCTCCAATGCTTTGTCTTCTTCTTGGTCTTGCTCTTGTTGGTGTTGTTGCGCTTGTTTCGAGATATGGTTATGATGATTACTAGTATGATGATTGTCTCTCGGTGGTGGGTTTCCTAGATAGAACAAGCCAGCCATTTCCTGCATGAAAAAATTAAAACCAGCCCAAATTTTGAGACAACGAAACAATCCATAGTCAGAACCTTCTAACACTTAAGAGGTAACGAATCGGTCAGAGATTTTTTTCTCTTAATCCTAAACTTAATGATAATTCATTAAGCTTAAGAATTAGAAAAGGGGGAGGGGTTTTGTATGTGAAGCCCTTCTCTTTTGTTTTTTTTGCGTTTTGTTTTTTTTTTTTTTTGGCAGCTTTTTCAGGGAAATTACCAAAACAAAGATCTATTGTGGTTGTGTGTTTATTTTAGGGTGAAACTCGGAAAGAGGTTGGCGGAAATTAGAGGGATAGAGAAGAAGAAAGTGGCTTGACTCAGCTATTGGTGGTGTTATTGTGCAGTCATCTATCGTTGTTCGATGTAATTATGGCACGGAATTAGAGCCCTGCGACGCCGCCATGGTAACTGCACTGCACACAATAGCCCTTCACTCTGCGAACTATACATACCTCATTCAAGACAAACATAGCTAAAAAAACCGATATAATAAAGTAATGGTACTTTTTCTCTCTCTCTCTTGTATTTAAAACTAAGAGCAAGACTTTGTTGGATGGTACACTTGAAAGAGAACAAGAAAATAATCTCTCTCTTGGTCATTGGTTCTGGATCTAATAACTAGGACAATTGGGACAAAATATTATAGCAATATAATACATAACTAAAATTAAAAAATTTGAAAATTAGGAGAATATCGTTTGGAGTAGTGGGTCTAGAAAAATTTAGAGAAATGGGGTGTATAGATATTATTTGGTGGAGGGGGGAGATAAAAGGAAGTTATTTGGAGAAGTTATTTATCTATTTAATTATTTTTATTTTTTTAACACTGATAATGTGGACGTATTTTTTTTTACTTATAACTTTTTGTAGAAATTAACTAATAAGGGTGAATAAAGTAAGAATCCATACTAAATGCTATTGTATGGTTGGTATATATTTTTAATTAAAATCTACTCTATGACTCCTTAAAAATCATCAATATTATTGCATCCTTTAAATTCTAAAGGTTTAATGATGTCCTCTTGAAATTGTAAGGCAATTTTATTCTTTTTTTTTTAAGGTTTAGAATATTATTAAGTCATCATTCATTTAAAAATACGAATTATAAGTTCACATTTTTCAAAATATAAATTATAAAATATATGAAATATGACAATTTTCTATAAAACACAAAATAATAACTTAAAACAAATATTAGCTATAGTATTTATTTAAATTGTACATATGCAATAGACTTCATTGTATAACCACGTGCTGGATTAAAGCATTAAGTTATAAGTTAGACTAATAATGTTAAAAATCTACTAAATCTATCAAATTAAATATATGTATGTACATACATATATATATATATATGTGTATGTATGTGTACTAGTGAAATTGTACTATTTTTTTTTTTTCACAATGGCTTGCATATGTGGAAAAAGTATAGGAAACCCTAATTTGTAACATACAGAATATAAGTCTAGAGGAAGTTCTAAGTGCATATGATGTTATAATTTACTATAAATTTTGAAAATATGCAACAATAACTCGTCTAATAACATTTAGGTAGCATTTGATTATAAGGACAAAACTAGATAAAAAAAAAAAAAACTAGATATGATAAGTATAAGAAGGATTGGATAATACAAGTTTATTATACCATATTTGGTTTACACAATACTTAACACAAAATTTATATTAAAAATTAATTATTTATATTATAAAATAAATAATTTTTTGTAATAATTAATAAAAATAATATTTATTAACTTAATATTATATCATGGAGGGATATTTTTAGAAATGCAAAATATTTTTTTTGTTTTTGTCCAATGAATTTTATTTTTATATTGTGATTCAAATAAGACAAAATTTAGGTATTTTGTCTAATCCATTAATTTAATTTTTGTCCAGTTATCAAACAAATTTGCAAACTAAACATGAGACAAAGTTTTTTGTCAAGTTCAATACCACAAAAATTACGCAACTAAATGCTATCTTAGTACCCATCATGGAGTCTACTTAATCATACATAGATCCATGCTCTAATTGGTATGGTCTATTTTTGCTTTGTATTAGTAGCACTACAATGACTTTAGATCTAAATCCTCCCTCTCGGTGCATTCATCATTATGTTTTGTGCTTGCTATAATAAGGCCATTATGATTTTGAATACTAATACTCTAGTATAGTATGCATCATAATGCAAATAATTTTAGTCAAATACTCCAATTTTAGCTTTGAAATTTAAAACCATGATTATGCAATTATAATTTTTGTTCAAAGATGGAAAAAAGCTTCCATTTCCTAAGCTTATTTTTTATTTTTATTACTAGTTAAGAATTAGTTAATATTATTAGTTAGCATGACTCGTGGAATAGATGCTCAAGGATTCGCTTTGAAATATCAATGCTGCAATTCACAATTATTTTCTAGCCTTTATTTAAGTTGATTATTGTTGTTGGATATGACATTATATTTAAAATTTCTATATATCACAATGAGCATAACCGGTATCCCTTTGGTGTTCTTTCTAGTTTAAGTTGTTTGTGATTGGCATTAACATTGGTAGATGATATATGAAGAGATTAAAGGTGTCTTTGTACAAATGAAATGTTGGTATATGTATTCATTTATGTTTGGAAATAGAGTTTCATTTGAAAATCTTTGAATTATGATGGGGTTTAGAGTAAGACTTTTGTAATTAATACAATTTTTGTGTAAGTATCAAAGTAATTATTAAGTGTTATTTTTACTATATTATTTGAATTTGAATTATGTTGGATTGATTTTTAACTAATCAATCTAAATTTGTTTGGTAATACTTTTTATTTAAAGTTTATATGTCAATTTTTTGGAATTTATGTTCATTTAGTATTACCTATTCCACACAAATTTATATTTAATATTTGTTGAAGATGGAAAGAGAAAATTCATACATTGGTTAAAAAAGGAAAATGAGAAGGTCTTATAATGTGATGGATTGTAAAGTTAAATTAGCTTAGGCCATTTTAGCAAAAAGCAGCCAACACATTAATTGAGCAATTTTTTATGCAGATCAACACTCTCCCATGTCACTTAGATTAGACCCATCTTGTTCATAACAAGTGGTATTAAGGCTTAAAAAAGCCTTAGTAGCACATGATAAAGATCCAAGGTCTAAGTTAATGGAAAAAAATTGAAGGCAAAAGACAATCTTGGCAAACTAAGTTAACAAAATAAAAAGTAAAGGCTAGACCTATAAATGACATGAATTCTTATGGCCTAAGACTTGAAGAAATCTCAATTACGAAAACCTAGGCAAAGGTTAAACCTATGGCATCAAAGGTTTAAGAGTATAAGCCTATGAAATGAAGAGGAAAAGAGACTTAAGGCCTTTGAGACTCAATGAACAGAAGCCTAAGTAGGCTAAGCTAGTTACACTTGTGATTGTTTACAAAGTTAAATTGGCTTAAACCATTTTGACATAAAATATACTACACATTAACAGGCCAATTTTTGGATGGTAGCCAATACTCTCCTATGGCACTTAGGCAAGGCCAATCATTTTTACAACAACATCAAACTACATATTTTTAGAAAAATTATCTATTATCAAATATATTTACATATGGTATTACATATATTTACCTACAATTTTTCTCTTAAGATTATTTTTTAGAGCTAAATCATTTTCACTTTTAGTTACAAAATTAGGAGACATTTTGCACATCAAATCTTGTCACATGGAAAATGTGGGAAACTAGGTCCTTACACTTTAATTGAAGGAAGGATAAGGAGAAAAATCTCCTTTTAATATTTGATTTTCAAAACTATATTCTACAAGGAAGTACCTACTATTTTATTTCTTTAAATTCCATGAAAATCAATAATTAGTGCCAAAACTATACACAATCTCCTATTATCTAATATGTATGTATGTATGTCTATATTTATGTATATATATATGTATTATATGCAATTTTTAGGAGTTTCAACATTTTATTTGTATATAGCAATTTAGACTCAAGAATATATATTAAATCATCATATTGGTTCCTCTTAATTTTCCTCTCACAATTTCCCTCAATTTATTAATTAATGGTTAGAATTTTTTTATTTTTTTAAAATACTCTATGATGTTATCATGACATCGTTATATTCTTGTAATCTCCTTAGTTATATGTGGTCATAACGTAAGATAATAATTGAAAGAAGGCAAATGTCACATCCCAACTTGGCCCTAAATGCACAAAAGAAGTTATTCATAAAAATATCACATGGGAATTTAACTTTACATCTTGAATTTTTATTCTTTTTTCTTTTTCCCAAAACAAATGTCCTAGCCTCAACATGATTATTTATATCATCTAAGTCCTTTCTATTTACAACATATTTACATAGAGAGTTTTGGTCTAGAGTCTATTTTTGTCAGTATACACCTTCAATACATTGGAATGAGTGGCTTCTTGTATCAAACAATGTATAAGCATATTTATCTCCCATATGTATTAGACTTAACCCAAATAATTGTATTTATGTCACCATAGTCAGTAACTAAACATAAACATTAACAGACATGTAGCAAACAATCATCCATAAAACAAGTGTCATGTTTAAGCAACCTTTTCTAAACTTTCTACAAGCATCATATCCAAGTAACCTTCTATTAGAGTTTCCATAAGATAAGTATTACGTTCAAGTAGCCTTTTACTAAATTTCCTATAGGAACTCTATTAAAGTCCCACATCCAAAAGAACTTCTACTATACCTCCTACGAGTCATTAATATTTACTCATCAAATTAAAGAAGGTTCTACAAGGGTTCAAGAATTCATACTTACTACCACATTATTATCCTTAGCCTCCTCTTGCTGAACTGCATATACTCTTCCTTAAGCCTTAAGCCTTAGCCTTGCCCCATTAAGTCTATCATTTCTATTTGAAGGTCCTAATTGATTAGCTTAGTTTTGATTTTGAGCTAGGACCGCCTTTTACTATACTTACCCCCTACATTAGAATTTGGTGTGCCCCCTTTTATTACATCTATAAAAATAAATACTCCACGGGTCCAGACTCAACATTATTTGGCTAGATGTCTAGCTTTCCTACATCTATAACATTTTCCCTGTAACTCTAGGCATTCATTTGATAGATGTTTGCCATTACATTTCCAATGAGGAGGCATTTCCTTTTGGTGTTTCATATTCCCTCTCAGGTTTTGATATAGCCTCTTTTGTTTGGCTTACTTATTCACACAACTAGAGCTTCCTTCATACTTTCTCTTCTTACTCTCATCTTCCTTGGCTTCCTTTCTCAACTTACAAGCCTACTCGATTAAGTGAGTGTTGTGAGCAATATTTTCCATTTGCACCTACCTAGTTCTTTTTAATTCAGCTTGTAAATACAGATCCAACCTAACTTAAACCTACCAACTTTAGCCATCTCATAATTTTATATCACCTCTACGGCAAATTGCAACAACCTATCCCTTTCATATTCCTCAATTGTCCTACCTATTGCTTCAGCTTATAATACTTCTTACACATTTCTTCTCTTAGATATTCAGGGAAGTATTGCTCCAAAAATATGTCTCTAAGTATGTCCCAAGTCATGGATACTATCAGCAATTGCTTCTTATCTTTACACCAATTATTTGCATTTCCATCAAGTAAGACAATAGCAATCTGCACCTTCTTATCATCTTCGATTTCGTGTACTTCAAAAGATTTTTCTAGTGATTCAATCCATTCCTCTACTATTACTAGGTCAATGTTACACTCATCATATGGCTTCATAATACACTGAACTTTAGCTAGCTTATCCCTATTTAATCCTATAGGCCTTGCTAATGCCATCACAAATTGTTACACCATGTCCATGCTTATGGAGGTTGAGCTTAGTAAGGTTAGGGTCCTTAGGGTCAACCTTAGTTAGGGTAGGGTTAGTGAGATTTGTCCCTTATTCAAATTCCTAGCTTAGATGATGAACTAGGATCTCTTATTGCACGTATTTCAGCCATCCTCCTAACAATCGAGGTTTAATAAACTTAATTAGTTTCTATATAGCAGTCTTCCCTAAATACGGTTAAAATAACTTAATCCCTAACTACCCCACACATCTTATACACGTTTAGTTCGTAGTCCCTAAGCATGCTCTGATACTACCTAATTAGGGTACACATCTCTACTTAGCCCTTAATGTAACACCTGTAATTAACTTGCTTTGAAAATAGAGAATAAGGCTATTTGCACAAAAGAAGTTATTCATAAAAATATCATATTAGGATTTTAGCTTTACATCTTGATTTTTTTTTCCCAAAACAAATGTCTTAGCCTCAACAAGATTATTTACATCATCCAAGTCCTTCTTTCTATTTATAACATATTTACAAAGAGTGTTCCATTTCTTTGATCAATAAAAGATTCTTCCAAAATAGTTGACTCTTACTTAGGAACTCTAAAAAATCTCCCTCCCCAGCTATGATGGTACCCTTCCTATGCTTCGCCTTGACCTAGTGATATGATACATATCCGTTCGATTCACTATGAACTAAGTGAGAGTGGAAAACAAACATTGTATAATATAAAATGTATCCATGATACAATAAACGAGCTAACATATGAATATTTTAGTTACAAATCAAATAGTACTAGAGTTAGCTAACGTAGAATGCTTACCATACTTATGCATGTGATTAAATACATCAGTACCAATATCCTAGTTTTGAAATTTTAAGTTTTCTAAGCTTTTAGGCCTTTCATCTAGTTGATTGACTCAATTAGGCTTTTGGATGCAATGTCTAGGAACTGAGCGAGCAACAATGAGCTGGTTAGGAGTACGATCCCTAAATTTCGAGATATAATCAATCACTAGGAGTGGACAAAAGGCTTAGGCAAATACGGTTCTATATGCTTCAAACTAAGCTTTTCAGAACAATGAGAGTTGAGCTTTTTCAAAACCAAGTATTTGTTTAGAAAAACACTTTCCTTTCAAACATTTGACTCGTAGGCCCTTTTCGTGCTATGCCATGCCATAAATGCACCAAAAAATAAGTTAATACAATTCTAAGCACAGTTTCCAAGTAACACATCTAAGTTTCGTATCATATGTTATTTAGTTAATTCAATCTTTCTTCAGTGTACTTCATCATTAAACTAGAACATTATATTAGGCTCACTTTAGCAAACACTATGAAGGTCAAATCATTTTCTAAGTATTTTTCAAGGTTAGAGTATGCCCTAATAACTTCTTACTTAACTCGTAAATTATATAACCTAGTTTTGTTAACAAAGTTCAGCTAAGTTCAATTAACCAAAAACAAAATCATCACATATTCAATAAGCAACACACTAAGATTCAACATCGAAATAAGAAAATCAAGCACATTATAGTGGAACTACATAAACTTGAAACCTAGCGAGTAAACAAAAGTATACTCCTAAACATACAATATCCACTTACTTGAGCTAATGCTCCCCGCGTCGAGTATCATCTTCGGGTTCTAAGTTATCTTGATGACCTATAATCAAGGTTCATATTTTAGTTTATGATTAAGCTTTTGAGTGCTTTATTTAATCTTGAAGCATCTTTATAAGTTAAGGATGTGTACCTTAAGTATTAAGATAAGAACACTTCATTAGTATTGAAGACCTTCTACACAACATTCTACTAGGGTAGAGTCTTCACTTACTTCGTAGGTAGTACTTTTTACTCAACCTTCTACTTAAAGTTGGTCTTAGGATTTATGGTTAGGAAAGCTTCTATTGATCTTTAGTTTTCACATTATGTTTCACTAAGAAACCTTTTACTCATGCCTTTACTTAGATCCATTTGGTTTACTCGATTTGGTATCTCACGAAAAGACCTTCTACAGAAGCTTCTATTGACCATCACATTAAGGCCTTCGTGAATAACCTTCTACAAGGCTAAATAATGCCTAAATTCATTAAAACTCTATACAACCATTAGGACCTAGCAACTTTGAACACAAACTAACAAATTGACCAATTCTAAAGATGAATTCAAGATTTGAAAATTTTGTAAAAATCCATGCACGCTCGTTTTTAATATGGTGCCTTTTTAGTTCTAAAAAAATGACACTTTTAAGCTTGTAAAAATCATAATAAATCATCTGTTTAACCACTTTTGGCCTCAAAATCACATACAAATTCATGAAACATCATTATAACACCAAAAACATGAAAATAAATTAGATTTGGCCCAAATACATAAAGATAAATCATTTTTCTGAAATTTCCAAATTTGGCTGTTTTCGATTAATAAAAATTAACAAAAATCTACTTAGCAAATTTTCAAAAATTTTTGACATAGCATAAAAATAAATATTATGAGGAGTTTATAGAAAAAGTTTCAACTTAAAACAACATCATTTTCTCATTTGAAAATTAGATAAAAGATTTGTTCGAAACAACTTGTTTCTTAAGAGTAATTTATAAGCCATGCATATTTTGGAAAAATTGATATTTTTCCATGAAAGTCTACTAAAAATAGACTAAGAATACAAATTTTCATAATTTTCTAAGTTAGTTTACTGGTTATCAAATTTGATAAAAAAATCTGACACAAAAGGAGACACATCAGTATAGCTTGCTCCGATGGTTGTTTAGCAACAAGCCCAAACCATTGCCTCTTTTGTCGGGCACAACATCAGGTCATCGCTTGATAGTGATTCTCCACTCAACCGAATTTTGCACTAAATTTAAAAAAAAATTGTTATTTTTCCTAAATTTTTAGAAACTCCATATTTCATTCCAAATTTCTCTTAAGTTTTCAATTTGTCTAAAGAGCAAAAAGTGTATGGGGTTTAATGTTTATATAGTAGGTGGTGTGAGGGACAAACTTGCCATATGTTAAGTAATTTCAAGAAAACCACCTTCTACATATTATGGGCTACTCATGTTTTCTACACAATACCACATGCCAGCCTTGTTTTTTTTTTTTTTTTAAAACAAACCCACTTATTGCCTTTGTTTTGTGAATACCACCTATGAATATTTTATGTACATATTTCCTTTATTATTGTATATTATTCCCTCATAAACACAAGCTTTTACAAGTGACTTTCAATCTTGTACAAAGGTTTACTACTAAACCATAATCCTTTTTTTTTCATATGCATTCAACATCATTTTTAATATATTAATTATATTTTTATTTATTTTTTTTTCTAAGGATATATTCTCTCTGAAATAATTTTCCATGCCTAGTCTTTGACTTAATATTTAAACAAAGTTTTAGTTTTGGTTAACCTAATAGTTTTTGAATAAATTCTAGTATATAAATTATTTTAACGATTCAACTTTATGGGATAACTTCTTCTAAATTTTATTGTCTAGCCATAAATTTTCACTTAGCTTAGTTAATATTAACTGATGATCATAAACTTAGCCAAAAATTTATAGTCTAGCCCTAAATTTAGGGACTCTGAATCTAGGGGTTATCATCATAAACTAAGACGATCCATATCCTAAATAATGTCATTTTTTGATAATTTTCTTCCTTTTAGTTATTTATTTATTTTTTGGCAAATATAAGCCTCTAAAATTGAATTTAGAATAATTGATACTTAGATATAGGGCTTTTGGGGGGACTTATTCTATTAAGCCTAAACTTTAAGAATAGGTTAAAAAAGTTAGTTAAAGCAACTTAGTGAAGTTATGTATTAAAAATAATGACCTAAAACCCTAATTTCAGCCTTAGAATTGTAATTATTACATATAGTGAAAAATTTGTTGGAACACTTGAAACCAAACTCGAAATGTAATAAGGCTATAAATATAAGTTATTTTAACTATAAAAAGAAATAATACAACATAATATACTATATAAATATATATATTTTTTATTAATATACTTAGATATATAGTAATTATACATGTAAATTAACCCAAAAACCTAAAATTATATATAATAAGCAAAAATTTCGCAAAATTAAATAGAAAATATACCTTAAAAATAAAAGACATCAATGAAACATAAAGATATGAATATAATTACACATTACATGTATCAAATATATAGGATATATACACATATATAAGTAAATATACTAAATATTAATATAATATATATAACATTAATAATCTCATAAAACTTCAACCAAACCTTATCTAAATTGTAAGATAAACATATGGAAAAATTAGAAGTCAATATGTAGTAACTTAAAAAGATTATACAACTACATCAAAAGTAATTAGCTTAAAAATTGATACCTCATGTTTGAATTTTTACACATGTAATTAGGAAAAAAATTGCTTAATCACTAATAAAAATTCCAACTTACCCTAGCAACTATAAATAGGACTTAGGACATCATTTCAGACATTTTAGAACCTAGGACACTTGAAAGAAAATTCAGAAGAAAATTTACAAAAAATAGGAAAAATTTGGAAAAACTAAGGGAATCAATTAACTTACCTTAGTTCCCTAAACCCCCGATGACCTACTA
This sequence comes from Lumnitzera racemosa, assembly GCA_024138005.1. Taxonomy (NCBI): domain Eukaryota; kingdom Viridiplantae; phylum Streptophyta; class Magnoliopsida; order Myrtales; family Combretaceae; genus Lumnitzera; species Lumnitzera racemosa. The sequence continues at coordinate 86,215,348 of JAMXBC010000010.1, read as the reverse complement.
TTGAACCCTACCACCACTTAGCAAGGCCACCGGCATGCCACCCTTTTGATAACCCCTTATTGGCTAGTGGTGGCCAAAGCTTTGGTAAACAGTTAATCTAAATTTCTATCCTATTTTTCTTGTAATTTATAAAAATGTTAAAATAATTCAAAACATTATGAAAAAAATTATTCTTAAGTTATTTTTAGAGTAATTTCATGTTGTAATTTTATTTTTGAAAAATTATAAATATTTTATATACTTGCTTATCAAATGTACTATTTATCTAAATTTTCAAATTTAAAATAAATATATTAAATGATGTTGTTTTGAGCTGAAAATTTTTTTATAGAATACATATTACATGAATTTTGATAATATATAGTCTGATTTTGATTTTATATATGTTTAGTATTTATTGTATTTTTTTAACCCAAAAATGGCTAAAAACAGGATAAATTGATTTTTATAGAATTAATTTAATATCTAATGACTTTTGGAGACTTTATTAATGTAAAGACATGTTAGGAATAATTTGGTATAAAATAAAATTATTTGGTTAATTAATCGCAACTTAGGGGTAAAAATGTAATTTTACATATATAGGTGATAAACCCGATATCATGAAATCACTTGATGACTGAATTCCCTATATTTTTATGAGACTATAAAAATTTTTGTGGAATTAATTTATGATCCTAGCTATTTATTGTGATTTTTTGTAGTTAAATATCTTAATTGCTTAATTGAAGGATGTTTTTAACAAAACTATGCTAAAATATGATAAATATTATAATAAATCCTATATATGTACATAATAACCATGTTTGATTAGAGTGGGTTTTGATTGTATTTTGTGCTATCATATGACCCGGGCTATGATGTGTGTGATAAATGGGCAAAATTGCATATTTATCTCCACTTACTTATTGCACATTTATATATTTCATGGTGTTTCATTGTGAATTATGTTTAGAAATTATTGAAAAATACAATTTTCTTGGTCAGTTGTATAAATAGTGAGAAAAGGATCAAAATATGACAAAAATAGCTTTGTATAAACTCATGTATTCATATCATGATTGCATGCCTTTTTATATGTAAGTTTATGTAGTTTATGAAAGAAAGAGTCCCCCAATTGGCTATCTAACCATGTTTACAGGGGCATATACTTAGATTGGTTGCTTATGCTTGGTTTTCATTAATATGAGCTAATTGGTTCTCTCCATATTGTTATTTTTGTAGTAGATTTTCCTAGCAAACTTGAAACAAAACAAGCAAAATAGTAACTTTAAAGCTCGAATCTCTACTATAATTGCAAACTTAAACCAAGCTATTAGACTTCATTCCTAGTTTGTTTGGCTAAGACATGGATCCCTAGAACTTGAGTGGTAGTTATGAGCCTCGTTTAGGTGCATGGGTATGTACTATTTGGATATCAAGTACCTTCAAGTGCTTAAGTAAGGCCATTTGTTATATGCAAACAAATAGTAGTTGGCATAGTTGATGATTCTATTATCCACATTTGTGATCTTGTGAAGTTAGTAACAGTTCCTTTGATAAGGAAAACAAAAAAGGCCCAAGTTCATTTCACAATTTGACAACTTGCTTGGGGCCAATAAGTAGTTGAGAATTGATGGAATTGAGACAATTATATGCTAAAGCCAATGACTCTTTAAATTGTAACACCAAACAAAACTAAAGCTCCTCAATCTATAACAAATGGTAGTGGTGATTTGTTTCTACCAATCCGAGTTAGGGCAAAACCGAATGCTTCTTCTTAAGAAGGTTAACTATAGGCTCAATTCCAAACTCAGCAGCTCACTTGGGGGAAATCTCATTAGCCTAAATAACCTAATGCCTTGCTAAGCACCAATAAGCCAAGCACTTTCAAACAGCAAACTTTAACACCGTTTGACCAAGTGATCCATGCAATTTTTGCATGCCAAGAGCAAAACACACAACAAGTTTCTTGAACAATTTATTTCTTTCCATTATTGAATTGAGTTTGTAAAACTTCATTGACCTTAATTTTTATTGTAGGCCGTAAGTGAAAAACGAAGAAGGAGAAACAGCAGTTGCACTCAAAACATATTGTAGAGTGGGAATTTCCCCATTTCAGCACATGACAACCAAATACCGAGCTACCAATTTCTACAAGCAATAGCCAATTTGAATTGAACTTGGGTGACTTCAGTAGCTAGATGAAACTCTACAACACAAGTTAGCTACAATAGGGCTGTGTACTGTCTAAGCTGCTGATTTGAGTCCAAAACAAAGCAAAATAATAGCAGTTAAGACCAACTAAAACAAAACAGGGTCGATAAGCTTCCACATAGTAGTAGCCAAGAGCTTTGAATGAACAACTGTTGTAAATTCCACACGAATAACAATAGAGTGTCCACAGGACCAGTAGAAAACCGAGCTCCAGCATGTAGCAAACTCGAGCAGCTCATTTTGTGCACAACTACAACTAAAGTGCAGCATGTCTAAGAGCACCAGAGAGGACGTGGCTTCTACAATTCAAATAGAAGCAGCTCCTCTCTCCCCAACTTTGTCTGGAGCGCTCCATCAACAGTTGACCAAACAACAATAGTTAAGCTTCTTAGTTTATCACCAACAAGCCAACTGATTGAAGACCATCCAAGCTGTAACCAACCAACAAGTTCTTCATCTACGAGTAGCGGTTTATTTAGTTTGTTTATTTCTGTTTTACTTCAGCTTATTATTTTCTTTTAGATTCTCAAAAAGCTGCTCATCTGGGTGCAATTAATAGTTGAGAGCTCCAAGGTAGTGGTTTCTAGTCCTCATTGTGCAACACGTGAACCATCCAAGAGCACTAGCAACAACTTTGTTATGAGCATATCTTAGTGCATAATAGCAGCTCAACATTTCGTTGCCGAGGCACTCGAGTATTAATTGACAGCAGCTATGCACTTCAGCCTAACTTAAGTTTCCCTTGCCAACCGAAAACAGCAGTAGAACAGAGCTAGGCGAATAGCAGTTTTGGCATGCCAAATTGTAGAATTAAGCACCTAAGGGCGCTCTCCAACTTTTATCCGATCATCCCTTGCGATCCACCACACGAGCAGCAAACAACAGCAGCAGCTCATTTGTTGAACTCATAGTAGCTCCAAACATTAGTAGTAGCTAGTAATAGGCGCTCCAACTTGAATAGTAGCCCCTGATTACAGTAGCATGTCAAGCGCCTTTTTGTGCAACAACCGATCCAAGCACAGAGAACCAACAGTTGTAGCAGCATGTTGTAATTCCAAGATGAGCACTCTAAAGCCGAGAATAGTAACTAGCAGAAGACACATATAGAGGTTTTTAGCCAATTGCTTAGCTTGGGCCACATTTAAAATGACTAGCCAGCCTTGTTTTTTCTTCTCCAATTTTAGATATAAAATAACCTACACTCAACGCTTATGAATTGTTTGTTTGTTTTTATGATGGGAGTAGCCTACGTCAGTCATCCTATTATTCTGGATGCTAATTAGCAAAATAAAAGCAACTAGCCCATACGTGGATTTACAGATGGACAAAAGAAGGAGGAATGAATGTTTAATAGAAAATGATAGGTTGACTTCGATGATTAAAGGCCACATGTAGATGACAAAGGACAGACTTTCCTAATATGAGAGTATCAGTTGAATGCAAAAGAAAAAGGTAAAAAAAATAGCTTTTGAAGTCGAATACAGAGAATAGATTTTAAGAAAAGAAAATAGTAGGGGAGAAGACATTAGTTTTTAGAGAATGGGAGTTTCTTATTTTTACTATTACAGTTGAGAACAAAAATTTTATATTTGTTTTACCTTATTAATTTTAGTATGTTTTGTTTAATTTTAGGACACTAATTTATCATTCTAGCTCACCAAAGGATTTTCTAAGTATCCAAATGTCTCAAGATATGCTGATTTTTGCATCGAGTTTTACATTTGATTATACCAATTGAGGTATTTTCTTTTCCTTGTTATTTTCAATTTTTATATGTCTTGAATCATTTGGGTTTTGTGATGAAATATTTTGCTTAATTTATTTTGGTTTTGTATTGATGGATTCAATGAGTTAATATGTTTTAAGTGTTATTCCAATATTGATTTTAAGTATTTAGGTATTTTTTCTATTATGTTTATTATCTAGTTATTTAATATTTGACTATTACTTTTTAGCTAAATAGAGTTATAAGATATTCAGGAGTGTTTCAATAACTCGTGTGGAACATAACTTGAATTTTTGAAAAAGCTTGTCATAGGAATATATGGGTTTTAATTAAATTCATGAACTTATGCACTTAATATGGTTAGAAATATGGTTAGGTTATGAGGACGTGCTCAAACCATATTTCTAACTAGAATAATAATTTTGGTATGATCGAATTATTATTTACTTGATAATTATAGATAAATTGCCTTGACAAGTGAATTTATACTATAAGTAAAATTTTATTACTTTAAGAGGTGGGCTAATTCTTGCGAGTTTAGTTAAATCCTTTTTAGTCAATTTCAAATATCGATTTAAGGCATCATGTTAATTCAAATGAGACTTTTTATCTCTTAGACCTGAGACCCTCATAATGTAGCTAGGACATTTGGTTTAGTATTTACTTTGTTATTTAGTTTTCACTCACTTTTTATTTAATTGTCAATAGCTTAGCTTAAGGAAAAACTCAAGTAATTTAGTACTTAGCACCTAATTTCCTATGGAATACGACCTTGATTAACCGTTTATGCTACTTCTGATATGGACTCATGGATGAACACACAAACTCAATATCACGTGTATCCAAAGGGGTAAGTCCAAGTCTCAAGATAGCTTGAAAGGTAAATGATAGTCGAAGGTTAAGTAGGGGGTTCCCATACACCGACAAAGGATATAATACACCAATGTTTCATACGAACTCAGGTCACAGTTGATATGATGTACAAGTATGGCCGGAGGTCACTCTCTACTAGTCTATGCTCGAATGGGTTAGATAAGAGTAGCACGAAAGTAAGAAGAATACTTAGCTCAAGAGTGAAAAAAGTTCAATGTATTCTCTGTATTTTGATATTTCAACTTTTACAGTATGACGGTATTTATATCATCTCGTTAGGGCAAACCCTAAGTTACAGAAATTACAAAAGAATGGTCCTTATTTGCTAAAAAAAAAATAAGAGAATAATTTATAAGGAAAATATGAAATCATACAAAAGAAGAAATACAAATGTCCTTTGTCAAAAAGGATAGTATGGATGTCAATAAAGGATAGTGTGTACGTATTTTTACAGTGATTCCAACAATATTATCGTCCAGGCAAGGGTAGGCCTTGCCTGTTTGACGTCAAAAGGGGTTGGACAATGGTTGGTTCAGGGACGATTGACATGAGGTTGGCTTCGGATGGTCGGCTCTTGACAGTTCTAATTGGCCTCGACAATAGTAGCGATTGCTACATTTAGAATTGGCGTTAGGGCTATAGTTTTGTGGAGGGTTCAGCTTGAAATGCTGGTTGATCACCTCAGCAACATCTTAGATGACATGGAGAGAAAAGTAGCTCAATAGATCATATTAGGGCGAGCATTTCTCCTTAGCGCTTAACTTACCTTGAACAGCTTGGCAGACCACTTGAGAGAACCCTCGGGCTCGAGAGTGTGTAATCGGTCCTTAATCCTTATCATCCCTTCAGGGTTGTTTGAGATTTAGGATCAAATCAGGTTCAAGTCTATTTTACTCGTTGTCGGGAGTGTAAGGTTGGAGGTCAGCAACGTTGAAAGAGTCTGAGACTCCATATCCTTTAAGTAATTCGATCTTCTAGGCATTAGGATTGATCTTTTCAAGCACTCTGAAAGATCCATTGTCATTAGGAGATAACTTGCTCTTCCTCACGTTTAGGAATTGTTCCTTGCTAAGGTGTATCTAAACCAAATCGCTTGATCAAAATTCTCACTTCTTTCGTCCTTAGCCTCGCTTCTCAAGCTTAATAGTAGCTTGACCCAGTTTCTCTATAACCTTCTGGTGCATGGTTTTGATGGCTTCATCTTTCTCGACAGCAGGCTAGTCATCATCATCAGTTATCGATTGGGGTGCTTAGTTAATGGGAGCTCGGGGTTAAACCTATAGGCGACTTCGAATAGAGATATGCTTATGATGCTATGGGCGGTCCGATTCTAGGCGAATTTGATGATTGGTAGACATAGATCCAAATCGACTATGTTTTGTCCTACAGCGACCCGTAACAAAGTTCCCATAGATCGGTTGACAACTTTAGTTTGCCCATTGGTTTGTAGATAGCAGGACGTGCTGTACAATAACTTAGGTCCCAATTGCTTCCAAAGTGTCCTCCAAAAGTGGCTCATGAACTTGGGGTCTCAATCCGAAACTATGGTTCTAGGCATGTCGTGTAGCTTAATCACCTCCTACAAGAAAAGAGAAGAGATAGCTAAAGCATCGTTAGTCTTGCAACAAGGCACGAAATGTGCCATCTTGCTAAATTGATCCACAACCACCATGATGAAGTCTTTCCCTCGGGACGTCCTCAGTAATCTTAACATGAAGTCTATACTCAGCTTAAACCATGGTTTGGTCGGGATCGGTAAGGGTTGGTAGTATCCTTGCTCGGCTTGACTCTTTGCTTTTCAGTAGGTCACACATCTTTCCAGCGTGGATTAGACATCTCTCTTCATTCTTGGCCAAAAGAATCTGGAAGATAATACCCAATAAATTTAATACTAGCCAAAGTGTCCTATCAATCCCCTTTTATGCGCCTCGTACACTAACAGTTCTCACGTAAAATAGGTTGGGATACATAGCTTCTTCTTCTTGAATAAGTATCCGTCTTCCCTATGATAGTCGTCCAACATTCGTCCTTCCTCACAACAAACGTAGATAGGACCAAAGTGTAGATCCTCAGCATATAAATTCTTGATGGTTAAAAAACTAAGTAGCCTCATTTACAGTTTGGTTAGGAGGGTATGTTCTCTTGATAGGGCGTCAACCATTATATTGTTCTTTCCGTTCTTGTATTTTATGACATAAGAAAAACCCTCCATGAACTCAACCTACTTGGCTTATCTCAGGGACAAGTTTGGTTAGCTTCTTAGATATCTCAAGGATTCATGATCAGTATAAATCACGAATTCCTTAGGCAGCAGGTAATGTTGCTACACTGTTAGGGCTCGGATTAAGGAATAGAACTCCTTATTGTAGACGGAGTAGTTGAATGTGGCTCCTTAAAGTTTTTTTGCTGAAGTAAGTAATAGGTCGGCCTTCTTACATCAGCATAGTACCTATGCCTAGTCTAAACGCATCAAACTCTACCTCAAATATCTTATCGAAGCTCGGTAGAGCTAAAATGTGGGCTGTAGTTAGCCTCTCCTTCACATCTTCAAAACTTCTCCTCTCTTTCTCACCCCATCTAAATTCAACATTCTTCTTTGAGAGCTTAGTGAATGGGGCCACAATCGTACTAAAGTTCTTTATGAATTGGCGATAAAATGATGCCAGGCCGTAGAAAGTCCAAGTCAACTCGGGTCATTCTATAATCGCTCTTATCTTCTCCTCATCAACTCGAATGCCACCTTTACTTACAACAAATCCCAAAGAAGATCACCTCAAATGTGTAGAAGTCACACTTCTTCAAATTGGTGTAGAGTTGTTCGACTCAGAGTTTTGCATGCACTTATTAGAGGTGTTCTCAGTATGTCTCTAAGTCAGGACTGTAGACTATGATATTGTCAAAATAAACCACAACAAACCTTCCCAGTAACTCTTAGAGCACATGATTCATAAGTCGCGTAAATGTGTTCGATGCATTGACAACCCAAATGGCATTACAAACCATTCATACAAACCATGTTGTGTCTTAAAGGCGGTCTTCCACTCATCGCCTTCACATATTGGAATTTGATGGTATCCAGATTTGAGATTGATCTTAGAGAACAGTTTTGCTCCACTTAACTCATCTAGCATGTCATCAAGCCTGGGTATGGGATACCTATAATTGATGGTGATTCGATTGATGGCTTGGCTATCTATACACATCCTCCAAGACCTATCTTTCTTCGGTACTAATAAGGTCGGTACAGCGTAGGGGCTTAAGGACTCACACACGTACCCTTTCTCCATAAGGTCATTTACTTGCCTTTGTAGCTCGGTAGCTTATTTAGGGTTCAACTTATAGGTAGGCTTGTTCGGTAGGGCAGCCCCTGGGAAATGGTCCTTTCCCCATCCTTGATTTGTTAAACTGAGTGACAAGCGAAGAGGTCATGGTAAGGGTGGAGGCCATAGTTCGAAGGTGGTTACCGAAGGAAGGTGTTCTTTATTGCATGAGCTTGGGTTTGGTTTGATTTGAGTCATGGTAAACTCCTCAATCCAAGTTTGAGTAGATGTAATTTCATTGACCTCACAATGGATTGGATAACATTGTGTGATGTTACAAATGATTGATTGCATTGCATTTCATGATAACTAATAACCTTGTTTGTGTTTGCATGGTACTTTTCTATCTCCACCTCATTTACTAAGTTAGTTGTACTCACATCCTTATATACTCTTTTGTAGTTGATAAGTAAAAGTTTTAAGATGCATGGATTTAACTACCCTTCAAGTTAGTGCATAGTTAATAGGGAAAGTGAGGAAAGGAGAATTTACTAAATCTGGCTCTTGACTTTTCTTTTTGTTCTCAGGAAACTAACTAAGAATCCTTAAGATGCCCATTAGTTTCCTATCTGATTGTAAATAGACTTCAAAACCTATGGCATTTATAAACTCTTAGTGTAAATTATAATTCTATATATAGAAATGCTTATATAAGTACTATTGTATTATCGGACAATAGGTTGTCTTAAATAGGTATTTCGAAAAGGTATATCATAGGTTTAATTATTAGCAGGTGTCAGACTAGATGCATCAAGCTTGTTAAGTCCTGTATGCCTTACGTAGATTGCATATATGATAATAGCTATAAGGTTAGCTTCTATTTTAGGTTGGTTTACATTGTGAGACTATTACGATTTCTCTTATTTATGGCAATATAGTTTTGACTTGGTATTAGAGCATTGTTTTAAAATATCCAAGCTTTGAAGTGTCTAATTAAAATGAATTAGACATTAAGGTTATTGAGAGTGGGGTTAATAATGAGACGTAAAAGACTTAGATTTATAGGATTATATATATAAGTTATATATGTAGAATAATTATAAAGTAATAATGGTCAGAGTCATATGACATGAACTAACTTCTAATTTGATTAATTTTAGATCTGTATGAATGGTCTCATATATGCATGGCTACATTTTGATTGGTAAGGTGAAGAAACACTTATTAAATATAGGATTCGAATACAAAAGTTATTACTTGATATGGCTAGCTAAAAGGTGTTTTATACCATTGATAAGATTATTGATAATTATAAGCATGGTATGTCTTTTGTTATGTAAGATGATTAGAAGATAATGATAGATAACTTAGGAACTGCATATGATGATTACATTGCTATAGCTGCATACGAGAAAATGTATTTGTAGAGTAAGGGGATTTTGTCTACAACAATTCTTGGGTTATACTTTCTTACTATTGTAGAGAGAGATAAGAATTATCCCTTAGGCTTTGATTAGGTACCTTTAGGTGTTCCATATATCCCTAAAAATTATCCTCCTAGTGTAATTGATTAATTTCCTAGATATCCCAAAGATGAGAATATGGGTATAGAAGTACCATTATTGTCTTTGGAACTTAAACCCTCTATGGCGTTACTGAGAATCCACCCAAAATGCTCAACCAAATGTAGGGTTTGATGTAGATGATGATCCTAAGGAGGATCTAGAATAAGAGTTTGAGGTAGAGGTTGAAGTCAATGATAGTAGGAGTAAAGTGTAAGAAGTAGTTATGATACCTAATAACCTTAAAATAATAGGGAGGATGACTAGTTCCCTTTGGAAGACATGGCAACTTCTAAAAGCTTGAGTAACTAAAGAAAGTTTATGTTTGTAATTGAAGTGGTGTAATCTTTTGAATGTAAAGTTTTAGTTATCATATATACTAATGTAAAGTAAATATAATTATGAAAGAGTGCAACATATCTTTACTTTCTAGTATTTGTATGAGATATAATCATGAGTAATGATTATAGAGAATGAAGTGAAATGATGATATGATATTATAGGTGAAGTCTATATAAGCTCATGATGTATAGGTATATTTGATCACATTATGAAATGTGTAATAAGCACTATGTATTGCTCTATGTACAAGAATGAAGTATTATAGGTCTTATGTGGATATAAATTCTTACTGAGGAATTTGATGATGTTACATATATTGCATATGCAAGAGATAATTGATCTATATATGAATGCCAGATACTTAGATCCTATATTAAATCTTGGCATAAGAGGCAAATAGAAATGGCAATGGTCAACCTGAGGAAGTAGTACCACCCCCTAACCCTCCTAATCCACTAAATCTACTTAAGAACGATATACCACCACTCGCTTCGAACATGATGGACTTATCTTAGTTTGGGTAACTGTTGGCTAATATGAATACTATGATTTGACAGTAAGGAGCTTTAGTTCAACATTTGATCATAGGTGGAAATGGTATGAACCAAAGGCAACTAGAGGTTGAACCTAAAGGAATTTAACCCTTAGATGCAAGTTGACTTCTTGAGTTCATGAAGGCAAACTAATATTTTGAAGTTGAAATGGGTAAGCTTATCCTGGCTGATGATTGGTTAGTGTAAATCGAGCACAATTTTGAGGCATTTAGAATTCTAGATAATTAAAAAGTCTCTTATAGCATTTTCTTGCTAAAGATGGGAGCTAGAGTTTGGTGGGACTCAATAACATAAACAATTACTAACCCTTTTATGTGGCAAGTATTTCGGAAGGCATTTAAGAGGGAATGTTTCCTTATAAGTGTGTAAAATTAGATGACTGGACAGTTGATGGAGATAAATAAGGGCATTATGAGTGTAGCTCAATACGAGAACGAATTTAATAGGCTATTGTAGTATGCTTCTGAGTCATGTAAAGATAATCGAGAGATGAAGAAAGATCTTTTCCTTAACAAGTTCGATACAACGATGTGATGCAAGTTAATGGATTGTAGAGTTACTACGTATCATCAAATTTTGGACAAGGCATGTAAATTACAGAATAATCTACTAACCATGCAAAATGAATGGAGTAAGAAACTAAGGGGAGTTAATCGGTATAGATAAGCCTTTAAGAGAATATTCCCAGGTCCAAGTGGTAATTCAGAAGGGTAAGAAATTGGCAGCTGTAACTAGTAGCCCTAGTTCAAATAAGATAAGATATATTTTTTATGATGAGCTAGGGAATGTGAAATGCTAGAAGTGTGGAGCATAACATTTTCCTCGGCAATATCCTCAGTTAAGAGACAAATGTTTTTTGTGTGGTGATCCAAGTCATATGTTGAGAGAGTATCCAAGGATGAAGGTAGTAAAGTGCTAAAAGTATGCAATGTTAGGACACTTCTCAAGATATTGTGGTCAAGTAGGGCAAAGGACTAAGAAATCTAGAAGAGTAGAGACGACTATTGTATTAGCTTAGGTGTTTGCAATCAATGGTACTGAAGAGGATACCGAAGATTTTGATGAATGAATGGAGGAATACTTTCATGACTGCTTAGACGACAAAATGGAGATTGATGGAATTGACCAAGGCTTAGTGATAGGTATGTAAACTAGCTAATGTCATTACTTAATTGTAGGTTTAATGCAAGTAACATACGCATAAGAAGTATTAAGCATCTTAAAAATATGTAATTTAGATGTAGTACATAGATGAAAGATAATTATAATGGTAGCAATTATTGTAGGAAAAATACTTGTAAAAGGGTGAACTGCTTATGCATTGTTTGACACTGGAGTATCACATTCATTTACTCATCAAGAGTTTGTCTTCAAAAATGAAATTAAGATGATTGAAATTAAATGTACCTATACAACAAGAACACCTATGGGAGAGCAAGTGTTAACACAAGAAGTAGTGGAAAATGAACAACTACAAATTTAAGGAAAACAATTCCTAATAAAACTAATAGTTTTACCAATAAAAAGGTTATGATGTTATTATGGGAATAGGTTGGTTATCTTGAAAAAGAGCCAAAGTGGATTGTCAAGATAAGAATATAATCTTAAATGAAGGTAAAGTGACATTTCAAGGAAAGATTAGTGAACAAACTTAAGATTAACAGTAATGGAATTAAGTGAAGAAATGATTAAGACTATTGAGGAATGGCAACTTTATAGGACATTTGCTGTAGAAGGAAAAAAAGAGACCCCAAAAGTGTTGGAAATACTTGTAGTATGTGAATTTCTTGATATCTTTCCAAAAGATTTACCACGTCTAGTACCACTTTAGGAGTTGGATTTTTCTATAAAGTTAGTGCTAGAAACTAAACCGATGTCAAAAGCTTCATATCTAATGTCATCGATAAAATTTCAAGGGTTGAAGAAGCAACTTTAGGAGCCATTGGATAAAGGGTTTATACAACCTAACATGTCTCCTTAGGGAGCACAAGTATCATTTGTGAAAAGGAAAGATGGAACCATAAGATTATGTATTGATTATTGGGAAATAAATAAAGTGACTATTAAGAATAAATATCCAATGCCTTAAGTCAATTATTTGTTTAACCAATTGCATGGTGTCACCTTGTTTTTATGGATTGACTTTAGATTTGGATACGATTAATTATGAATTAAGTCAAAGGATGTGCCAAAGACGACTTTTTAAATCGGATACAAGCACTATGAGTTTCTAGTAATGCCTTTTGGTTTGACAAATAAATATTAAGAATAAATAAGGTAACTATTAAGAATAAATATCCATTGCCTCAAATCAATGGTTTATTTAATCAGTTGCATGGTGCCACTGTGTTTTCATGGATTAAATTAAAATCTGGATACGATCAGTTATGAATTAAGCCAAAGGATGTGCCAAAGGTAGCTTTTCAAACCAAATACTGGTACTATGAGTTTTTAGTGATGCCTTTTGATTTAACAAATGCATCAGTTGTATTCATGGATTGGATGAAATAGGATTTATCAACCTTACATAGATAAATTTGTCGTATCATTCATTGATGATATTTTAATTTACTCGAAGACCAAAAAGGATCATGCTAATCATTTGTGTGTGGCCTTGTAGAAACTAAGGGATTATAAACTGTAGGCTAGATTGAGTAAGTGTGCTTTATGGCTAGCTAAAATCTCATTTCTAAGACATATAGTATCGGGTAAAGGAATTTCAGTAAATCCTAAAAAAGTCAAATTGGTGGTTAAAGGAAAATAGTTGACTGTGGTGTCAAAAGCAAGGAGCTTTCTTAGAATGGTTGGATATTATAGCTGTAGACATCTCATTTTTGCTATTTTTTTATTTTTTGTTAATTAAGCCAGGTTGATGAATAAACAAAAAAAAAAATGAAAAAACGAAATAATAGGAAAAAGAAAATCAAGTTTGGTCGTAAGAAGTTGAGTCAAGAGTTAAGTCGTGTCGAGTTAGATTAAGTTAAGTTGTTGGATCAGTTATTGAGATGGGCTAAATCAATTAGTTTTGGCCTAGATCAATTTAGGGGCTCAACATCAGGATTTATTAAATTAATTGGGCTAAATCGAATCGAGCTAGACCTTAAAAGAAAAGTTTAAATTAGCTAGAGTTTCTAGAAGTTAGGGTGAATTTAGGTTAAATCACAAACAATTTTCGGTATCTTCGATACAAAAGATTTGATTTTGGAGCTTATAAATGACATACGGGTTAGAGATTTGGGAAGGTTTATCATTTCAATCTTACACATCCAAAACACCACCATAATCTACGCGCCACCACTTTGCCACACGTGACATCACCCACACTGTCGCACCATATACTCACCACCACTGCACACACTTTGCAACCATTATACACACCAGTACTGCCACCTAAAACACCAAACGTACCACCAAGCCACCGCCATGTCGTTCAGTCTATCGCTGGTTCTACCTATCACCTATACGACTATCACCCTAGCTTACACCTGTGATTGCCCATCATTTGCCCTTGTTGGCCTATGTCGCCCTCACTCATACCCAGTCATGCCTACTATCGCCTTGTGTATGCCTACAATCATCCATCGTTGCCCAGTTGTTACCTGTGCTTACCCAATACTGAAGCGACCCGACCTAGGTAAATTCTTAATAAGTTTTTATTATTTTATTTTATATTTTTTATTAATTAGTTATGTTTTCTATTTTTTTTATTTATTTTTCTATTTAAGTGCAGGTTTTCTTTAATTAATTATTTTCTTGTAGACTTTTAGCTAAATTAAGGTTTTTCTTGAAAAGTCATTTTTTTAATAAAAAATATATTTTTGACACTTAAGGGTTTTTTAGAAAAATAAAAATTTTAATTAAGTTTATTTTAGGAAAAGATAGTTAGTTTTTTTTGTTTAATTTAGGAAAATTATATTTTCTAGGATTTTTTAAACAATAAATTAACAAACGTAAACCTGGCTGAGTTTTCAAAAATAAAAACAACCCACCAATTAAATATTTTATAAAAAAAGAACTATGGTTGGTTTAATTCCAATTAATAGGTACGTAGGTACTTTCGAGGCAACAGTTAAAAAATAAATTTTTTCCCCTTTTTAGAAATTCATAATAAAAAAAAATCATTTTTAGTTACTTTTACTTATTTAGGTATATTTTAATATTTTTAGAAAAATTACAAAAATTAAGCCCATCAATATCTTTTAATTTTCACACGGTGATTTAATCTTAATAGGTTAGCTCCCGAACCCGTTTTTTCTAGTTCAATTTTCTAAAAATCAAACTTTTTAAAATATCTATAGACTAATGGTCAAATTAGGGTTTTCTTGCCCGAAAATCCTAGTTTTATTTTTTATCTGTTGAACCAGTTAGCGACTCTAATTTTTAAAATCTTTTTTAAGAAAAGTATTTTCTTAAGTTTAATGTTGAGTAATTTATATTAAGCGGGTTAGGCTTGATATAGGTCAAAACTAAGGAAATCAAAACAGGGCTTGACAAAATTGACGCCTTCACTAAAAACACTTAATGGGCTAGCTATGTAAAAGTTAAAAAAAAATTAATGCGTTTTTATATTATTATTTTCTATTTTTTATTATATTACAATTGTACTAATTGTTTTTTAGTGATGTAGGCCTTAAAAAAAAAAAAACCTAGCCCAATAGGCTTTCATGAGGATATGGGGTTTCTATTTTTCAAGTAACCATTTATGTATTTAGATGTGGTTGGACTTAGGCCATCTTAAGAACTTAAGATAGGTCGCCATTGTATAACCCTCAGGTCATTAAGGTCATTACCTTCGCCTGGCGGTGATAAGTGAGCTCACTCAAGCTTCAATGTAGCCCACTAAACTTCTCTTCAGAAAGTCTTAGAATTATAGAGCCTGAGACCCATAGACCTCCACCATCTTGCATCATTCTTTTTGGAAAATGGTAGTTATTCTTAAATTATAGGAAAAGCTCGATTAATCTACAATCGGTTCGATCTTATTCTTTTCGAAAAGGGAAAATTAAAAAAAAAAAAAACTAGTTACCCTTATATATAAGTATTCACAAACTTCATTTTTAAAAAAAAAAAAAAATCCTATTTCGAACCTACTTATATATAGGGGTATTTCTTGACCACGAATTCATCATACTCCCTATACTTTTTCAATGACTAACACCATTGCATTGCACGTCTGTATAGCATATTGCATCAGATTTATTTTGCATAGTTTTCTATATATGCTATCTTTTGTAATATATGCACATCTTGTAGGTTTTGTTTTATTTCATTAGTAATATGTTGTGTAACATAACATTTAATATAAAATGCTCAAAATCATTAGTATTCCCCCTATGCTTATGTTAAAAAAAAAAACTTCTATATCAACTTATAATTTTTTTTTAGGCATGTGATCATGGAAATTAACAATGATAAAGATTATTATGGAATCATCATTTTTTTTAAAAAAGATTTTCCAACAATTTTTTTTAAAAAAGGTAATTTCAAAAGATATTTTATTATTAAAAACCAGTTTCGTGATAATTATTTATTCGGTTGATTTTTATTACAATGCCTTACATATACCATACTTTTAGAAACTAAAAAAATAAAAAAAAAAAGTTCCATTGTGAATTATTTTCCATCTTAAGGTTATTAATCTTGTAAATGTCTAAGTTCCCATTCTTCGTGTTTAGCCCATAGGTTGTTACGTTTCTAATAGAGTTTTTTCCATAAGTCATCACCTTTATGTCATTTATTCAATAAGTTTGTCATTGTAAAATAATTTTCGCTTCTCCATATCATCCTTGTAATATTATCGTCATTCTATGTCCTTGGTCATTTGTCCCAATGTTTTCTTTATTTAGATTCGTCAATGTCAATATTAGGCTTCTATGACATAAAATAAGCATTAATTTTCTAATAAAAGTTTCCAAAAAAAAAGAATAGTTTTCATAACTAAAAACTTGATGCAGTGTTGCTAACAAGAAAGGATTCATATAAGCTTTAAAAGATTGCTTTCAAAGTGATTTGGCCTAACCTAAAGCCCATAATCACTCATTTTAAAAAACAAGATGTCTAAAGCTCTTGAACATAGAATAGCCACAATAAAAGGAGTTATAAGCAAACATAAGAAAAAAGTCGAGGCCATAGCATATATCCAAGTACAAGAGCCTATTGACACACTATCTTAAGCATACAAGTCTAAAGAGTTGTAGATTCAAGAGCCTACTATCAACATGATACAAAGTTTTGAAAAGTTGCCAAAAAGAATGGCCAAGCCCGGAGGGCATGTTATTGCTGAGGTTTGGAAGAAAAGGTTGCTATCTTAGAAGAAAAGTTAGTGATATTAGAAGAAAGGCTCACTAGCACGTAAATGATGTAGCTTATGTGCTCAAGCGGATCGAAAACCTACATCTTAATACGAATAGGAAGTTATAGCCCAAGTATGAAGATGATTCAGTAAAAAAGAAATCAAGAGTGAATGTGCCAATTGGGAAAGCCTACAGTCAAGATAAGTTTGTCCATAACAAGAGGAGGCGATTTACGCAGTTTAAGATTTCGATGGCCTAAGTGTTCAAGCAATTGAGAGATGTGGGACTACTGACATGTGAAAACCCAACAAGGAAATGCAAGCTAAGGGATCGTAACCCCAACAAATGGTATGAATACTATGTAAGCCAAGTGGGACATATTATTGAAGATTATTGGAGATTGAAGCATAGGGTACAAGATTTGATTGATGCTAAGATTATCCAACCATGTTTTCTAGAGATTGATGGGTTGATTTGCAATGATATTCCTTCCCCAAGTTTTGAAGGGACATCAAATAGACAACCTCTAACATTAGGTATTGAGGATCTATTACTATCATCTAATCAGGTGGCTCACTACTTAAAGCAATTAGGTATATCTCTGAGAGATCAATTCAATTGAATGGGCCAAGTTAGAAAAAATGATAGAAATATAGGGGCAAAAAAAAAAGGAAATAATTTTAGTTCCTACATTTTTTAGGATAAGCTTTCATTTTAGAGCTTGTAATAGATACGAGTTTTTGAATAAAGCAGTTTTGTTTGCTATGAAGCTAGCTTAATTCAAACAGAGGCATTTTGAATTAGTGAAAATGGATAAAGAAAATGTAAACTTGAAACTTAAAACTTTCTACCTAAGGAAATGATAACACAGTACTTGAAATGTTTAGGATGAAAAGAGGTAACCCATGTCCTAAACACTACCCCTATATACACATGAGAGAAGAGTATCATTAAGGTGAATAATTGGGCTCATTCCTTAAAGGAAGCCTATCTTGAACTTAGTACACATATCCAAATGATATTAGGCATTTGTTTCATCATCCTTAAACACAGTTATCTCTTGCAAACCTATTTGAACCTTTAGGGGATTTTTCTTAAAATTAGTACTACCAAGAACCATCCTAAACTAGGGCAATCGGGAGGTTAGAATCATTGATTTGGAGAAAAGGAGTAAACTAACTTATGCTTGCTTTAGTTGTGCTAATTCACGATCACATGTTGCCATAGATAATTTAATTTATTTAAGATGAAGAAAAGCTTCAAACCATATTCACTCACTCGAGCCTATACATTCATTTAAGCACATCAAGTCCATACATTCTTTCCCAAACACTTTAAAGCCATATACACTTCTCCTAAGCTTATATACCTTGAACCTACCTTTTGGTGCTTTGGATCCTATTAAGTGAAAACTCAACAATGGAAGGTAACCACCTTGACAAAGAAAAAAAAAAAGAGAAAACAAAAGGAAGAAAATGAAAAAAAAAAAGGAGAAAAAGAAAAAGTGAAAAAAGGATTGAAGATATTAGCAAGGTGATCACCTTAAAAAAAAAATCCAAATAAAGCCTGAAGTCTGAATTGGTGATGGTATCCAAAGTCTAAACATTATCAATTCCTAAGCTCAATAACAAAGCCCTCATTTTATGATCCCATTCATTATACTAGCTTTGGTAAAACTCTTTTGACTAAAGAAATTGACTTATCTTAAGCAAAATTTGCTTATGAAACTAAAGTAAGCCCATGTTTAGTTTCTCCTAGGTTCTTGGCTTGTAAACCTGGGATTCATTGCATATGATTTCTTCAAAATTGACCAAGTACATTGATACCCATTTACTTAAATCATTAACCAAAAGCCTTACATTGCAAACCTAGAAAAGATCTATTGTTTAACCAGAATGTACTACTTACAAGATAAACCGCAATTTTTTGGAATTGATGCTGAGAGTAAAAACAAACCTATGAGAGTGCAAAGAATTTTAGTTTGACTAAACATTTTAAGTAATGATATCTATCCCCTTAGTGAAAAATTGAAGAGTTGAGTGCTATTACAAGTTGGAAATTAGTATTAAAAAGTTCAAAGATCATGAATCATGCTTTAGGAAACAATATTGAAAGAATGAGTGATCAACAGGCAAGGGGCAAGCCAACCCCTTATTGGTGATCTTTAAGAGTTTTCGAAACTTTATTACGTATTAGTAGCATAATTTTCTATCAAAGAGTTTTTTTTTTAAAAAAAAAAAAGAGAAAAAAAGAAAAAATTTTCAAGAAATCATCAAAATCCCTCAAACTCAAATCATAGATTAATTTGTTAAAACTTATGAAAGTTTTCTTACTTCCTAGATCACTTGCTCAATGGAGGGCCATCCATCTCTTTCTAGGATCGCTTGCTCATAGGAGCACTATCTTATCTAGTCTTTTGTTAAGATCACTTGCTCAAAAGAGCGCTGTCCTTCTTATTCCTTAGTTGGATTGCTTGCTCAAAGAAGCGTTGTCCAGTCATTTAAAAGATCGCTTACTCATAAGAGCATTGTCTCATTTTGTCTTTAATAAAATGTCATCTTATCTTGTCTTCAAAAAATCTATCCTTTCGAGAAACTCATCCTGAAAGAGATCTATCCTCTTTAGATTAGCCAAAACCAATCTCGAAGAGAACTATCCTCTTTGGATTAGCCAAAACCAATCTCAAAAAGATCTATCCTCTTCGGATCATCTATCAAACCAAAACAAGTTAATTTTACCTCCAATAGTTTTTACTCTATCCTTCCAAGATAGACACCATTAAGCCCTATCCTTCCAAGATAAGCCCTCTTGAAATTTTGCTCGATCCTTCTAAAATAGACACGTTTAAGCCCTATCCTTTCAAGATAGGTTCCCTAACCTTTTGCTCTATTCTTTCGAGGCATGCATTCATTTGCCCCATCCTTTTAAGATGGGCAGTTTATTCTTTACATCGACCTTTCAAGTTGATATCCTTCATCAAAATAAAACATAGCTTAATTGATTAGTTCAAAGTAGGGTTTGGTCAAAATAGGCATCTCTTTTGTCTTTGTAGCAAAGTTTTAATCGAACTTTATTATAAAGAAAGGTAGTTATAGGAACCTCATTTTTTTCTATTTTTTATTTTTTATTTTCATTAATTAAGCCAGGTTGATGAATAAACAAAAAATAAAAAATGAGAAAACGAAATAATATAAAAAAGCAAAATCATGTTCGGTCATAGGAAGTTGAGTTAAGAGTCAAGTCATGTTGAGTTGGATTAAGTTAAGTTATTGGATCAATTATTGAGATAGGCTAAATCAATTAGTTTTAGGCCAAATCAATTTAGGAGCTCAACATCAGGATTTATTAAATAAATTGGATCGAGCTAGGCCATAAAAGAAAAGTCCGAACTAGCTAAGGTTTCTAGAAGCTAGGGTAAATCTAGGTTAAATCACAAACAAATCTTTTGTATCTTTGATACGAAAGACTCGATTTTGGAGCTTATAAATAACATGTGGGTTAGAGATTTGGGAAGGTTTATCTTTTTAATCTCACACATCCAAAACACTACCATACTCTACGCACCACCACTACGCCACACGCGACATCACCTATACTGTCGCACCACACATGTGCCACCACCGCATACACTCTACAACCATTACACACACCAGCACCGTCGCCCAAAACACTAGACGCACCACTAAGCCATCACTACTATTGCCCAGTCCACCACCAGTGCTACCCATTACCAATGCCACTATCGCCTTAGTGCACGCCTATGATTACCTATCGTCTTCCCTTGTTCGCCCATATGCATGCCCCTTGTTTACCTATGTACATGCCCTCATTTACTCGTATTGCCCTCATTCACACCCAGTCTCGCCTAGCGTACACCTAAAGCACGCCCACCATTGCCTTATGCATGCCTACAATTGTCCACCGTTGCCTAGCTGTCGCCCATGCTCGCCTGACACCGATGTGACCCAACCTAAGTAAATTTTTAATAAGTTTTTATTATTTTATTTTGTTATTTTTTATTAATTAGTTATGTTTTCTGTTTTTTTTTTGTAATTTATTTTTTTCTATTTAAGTGTAGGTTTTTTTTAATTAATCATCTTCTTACAGATTTTTAGCTAAATTAAGGTTTTTCTTGAAAATTCATTTTTTTAATAAAGAATTGATTTTTGACACTTAGGGTTTTTTGGAAAAATAAAATTTTCAATTGAGTTTTTTTAAAGAAAGATAATAAGGTTTTTTTGTTTAATTTAGGAAAATTAGATTTTCTAGGATTTTATTTAAACAATAAATTAACAAATGTAAACTTGACTTGGTTTTCAAAATAAAAATAACCCACCAATTAAATATTTTATAAAAAAAGAATTATGGTTGGTTTGATCCCGATTAGTGGGTATGTAGGCATCTTTAGGGCAACCATTAAAGAATAAAAAAAAATTCCCCTTTTTAGAAATTCATAATAAAAAAAATCATTTTTAGTTACTTTTACTTATTTAGGTATATTTCAATACTTTTAGAAAAATTACAAGAATAAAGCCGATCAATTTCTTTTAATTTTTACATGGTGATCTAGTCTTAATAGGTTAGCCTCCGAACTCAGTTTTTATGGTTCAATTTTCTAAAAATCAAAATTTTTAGAATATCTGTAGATTAGTAGTTAAATTAAGGTTTTTCTGCCCGAAAATCTTAATTTTATATTTTACTGGTTGAACTGGTTGGCGATTCTAATTTTTAAAATCTTTTTTAAGAAAATTATTTTCTTAAGTTTAATGTTGGGTAATTTATATTAAGCGGACTGAGCTTGATATAGGTTAAAACTAAGGAAATCAAAATAGGGCTCAACCACAGGTGATTTATAAAAGATTTTTCTAATACCACAAAGCCTTTAACTTGGCTGACGCAAAAGAAAGTTAAATTTGAATAGAATGATGAATATGAGCAAAGTTTCTAGGAGTTAAAGGAATGTTTAATTTTGGGTGCTAATACTTATTTTACTAGATCCAAATAAACCCTGTTATGTATATAGCAATGCTTCCAAGAATGAATTGGGCTAAGTATTGATGCAAGACAGAAAAGTAGTAGCCTATGCATTAAGGCAATTGAGACCTCATGAGAAGAATTATCTAATACATGATTTAATTTTGGTAGTTATGGTGTTTGCTTTGAAAATTTAAAGGCATTATCTATATGGATAATGATGTGAGATTTACATAGATCATAGAAGTTTAAAATATTTCTTTACTCAGAAGGGATTGAACTTGAGACAAAGGCTTTGGTTAGAATTAATCAAGGATTATGATTTGATTATAAACTATCATCTTGACAAGGCTAATGTTATATCAAATGCGTTAAGTTGCATGAATTATGAACAAGTAGCTTCATTACTCACTACTCAATGTGAATTGATTAAGGAATTTGGAAAGTTAGAGATTGAATTTAGATTGTGTCAGGACCCTAAAGGGGGCCTAGTAGGATTACCTAAAATTTCCACAACATGTGTGCACCCATGCTATGAAAACCCCCTTGCAAGTAAGAGATTGCAAGACTCTAAATGATTAATCACTAAGGTTACTGATTTTTAAGTAATCAATTTACTGTAGAATATAAATATAAATAACTATGGGTATCCGATATCCCACAGTTCCTTAGAACCGTAGAGAATCGGTATCCCCTACCAAATAATAAGACAGGATATACTAGCATTAGAGTAAGGTTTAGTAAATAAATATTTTCTGCAAATGATGTCTATGTATTATCTAAAAAGTACTCAGCTACTTCTAATACTAATGTACATATCTTCATCTTGCACTCAGCACTCGAGACATATCCTAATCCCATCGTATGTAAACCTGCAAATGAAATTAAAGGGGAATGAGCATAAAACAACTCAGTGAGTTCATTCCTCACCACTACCAGTCAAGCAAGTTTTCACACATTATTATCACACAGGCAAGCAAGCTATCTACATACATAATGAATGCAGGCGTGATGAATGCAAGCAACACATCCATAGGAGTCCGGAACTATGGAAAGTGTAGAATTACATCGTCTACACTTCGATTATCCCCTGTACTTACCCACACAGGGCACCTCAGCTTACCCGCATGAGGCTACATAGGGGCACTACCCCACTAGGCAAAACTCGACTATTACCCTAGCCGAGAAAAGAGTTTCAATCCAAATAGGGGGAGTCTAAACTAGAATTATCCACCCTCCAAGGCCCTTCGGGCATAAACATGCGAGTCCTCTCGTAACCAAAATTTAATCAAGGCCTTACAGGCACAATAAAGCATGTCCTCTCGCTATCAAGTGGAGAACCCATGCTAGCTTTGCCTTAACGTTAAAAATACTCTTTATGGTTTCTCAAGCCCTTACAGTGATCATGTAAAATTTTGTTCACGGATAGAAAAGCTTTTTCCAAAAATATTTTTCTTAAGATTTTTGCAAGGCTAGCACTCTCCATTCATACCTTTACCAAGTCATAGACATGCGACGAGTAGAACCGGTTATTTAGGCAGATATTTATATTTATCAATTTAAAAAGGTGATCATACGGATGATAGCATACAAGCAGAACAGTCATTCAAACATACAAGCAATAGCAAACAGCAAAACATCATACAAGTAACACGCACAAGCAAGTAGCAGGTCATCAAAACTCCTTCAGCTGGATTATTGCTCAGTCTCCAAGCCTTTAGGGTTTCCAGGACTCGATATCGAACGCCTAAATCAAAATGGTAAAACTTATAAGTGTTTTGAGAATTCAGACTCCTTAGATAACTAAAAGTCTATTGTAGTTTATTTAGTTTCCTTCAATATAACTCGAGTATAGTGTATATAAGGTTAACCCGGGTATAGTGTGTATAGAGTTACCATACCCCCATGAGATTAATAGTAACTATTTTCTTATATTAGTAAGGTATGAGGCTTCCTTTATGTATTTTATAACTTTTTCGTTCTGATTCTGATATTTGCGAACTTATATTCGTTTTTCATCCTTTTTTGGACGCACATTCACACGGTGATGTCCGTTTCGGACGTTAAGACCCGTGTTTTATAATATGAACTAAATTTATTGAAATTTTATCTTATTGAAGTTTAATTATTCTTATTGCTTATGTTTATGTCCTAGTTTAGGATTTAATGATTGAATTAGCTAGTTGATTCTTACACTTAGGAAATTTTACATTAGTGCTACTAATCCACATACTTGATTAAATTTAATTCAATCTAGGAAGTGTATTAGGGTTTAAGGGATTTTCGACTTCTAAATACATGTATATACCTATGTTATGTGTTTATGTAATCTTATTATTTCTTCTATTATAAACCTACGCTTACATCATCACTTATGTAATCAATTGATGATGTCATAGCTTATGTCATCATTTGCTTACCTCATCACTTATTTCATCATTTGCTTACATAAACCTCACCTCATGCTTATGTTATATGTACATATCTTATGTACATTTCACTTCTTCCCTTATACTTATGTACATATACCTTATACATACATATACTTATACCTATACTTAGACTTATACCGTATTTATACGTGTGTGCATACTCATATACTTATACGGTTGGATACGTATTTTTATACTAAAATTCGTATGCCTAATGCTTTCCTTAAGAAAAGCTTCCTAATTTCATCCTTTTTTGTTTTTATGTATGTATTTAGTGTAGTATAGGTATCTATAGTTAGATATGGTCTTAAGTTAGGTTATGTACATGATAAATACTCATGTACAAAGGTTCGCATACTTATACTCTTTTGGTATTTTCTTATGTGTACACACTTATAATCATATACTCATGTCTTCCTTTCTTCTTCTTCTTCTTCAAAAGTTCTAATTTCTACACTTAAAGATGGAAACTTTGTTTCCTCTTCTTCAAGACAACACTAAATACATAACTACTTATCTAATATACTTAATTAACTAACTAATGAAGAAGATAAAACAAGAGAAAGTAACTTAGATACATACCTTTGCTTATATTGGAATTAAGGAGACAAAAAAAGGAAGATGTTGAAGGTAAAATGGAGATGGAAGCTTACGGCAATGGAGGAGGATTTTTGGTTTGTTTCTTTTGATTTGTTTTGCTTATGGAAGAAGGAGAATGGTGAGGTCTAAAAGGGAGAAGATGTGGACGGCAATTGAGAAGAAAAGGAGAAGAAAAAAAATCGAAAAGAAAGAAAAGAAAAGCCATCATTAAGGAAGAGATATTTTCTTTATCTTTTTAGTCTTTTGTTAACTTTTCAAGATGTTGACTTTAGTCAACATGTGTTGACTTAGTCAACTTTTGGACTTTGGTCAACATGTGTTATCTTAGTCAACATTCCTTAAGTATGTATAATTTTGTGTACATAATGTAGTAATTAAGGGAAATTAAGGGAAAAATGAAGGAAATGAGGTATATGATGCATTGATTAGTAAATATGGTTGATGAGGTCTTACTTTAGGTCTTTATAGCTTATATATCTCATTTGATAAACTACTTTGGATAACAAGTGCCAAAAGTACTAATTTGACTATTAAAGTTCACTATATGTAACCTAATCTTCAATTATAACCCTAACTCTAAGTAAGACTACCTTAATCACATACTTAAGGGATAAATCTAATCTATAACTCATTATCTTAGTTTCTAATGGATTACATAAGGATTCAAATCATATAAGCATGAATGAGGGTTATCTCTAACCTTTTACTAATGATTTGGCAAAATACGAGCATTATATTATCAATTAGGGTTTTAAGGTAAATTATGGTGAATTAGTGCTTTTGTATCCTTAAAGTTATAATTTTAGGGTTTTTATTACTTTAGGGCATAATCTCTAATGTATTTCCACATTTAGGGTTTCATATATTCTTACGCGATTAAATCTTCGATTGTTATCTTAGGGTTTTGATGTGGTTCGAGGTTTTAGGGTCTTCGTATGCGGTTAGGGGTTCGATTGATGATTTAAGGTTTTTAGTATCCACTTTAGGTTTTGGATTGAGATTTTAATCGGTTTTAAATCTCATTGGCTCTTTTAAGTTTAGGAAATCATCTACAGTTTGGACGTTTGTTTCTATACTTAGGAAGCTAAATTCGCGGGGTTT
The DNA here is from genome assembly GCA_024138005.1 of Lumnitzera racemosa. Taxonomy (NCBI): domain Eukaryota; kingdom Viridiplantae; phylum Streptophyta; class Magnoliopsida; order Myrtales; family Combretaceae; genus Lumnitzera; species Lumnitzera racemosa. The sequence continues at coordinate 86,189,435 of JAMXBC010000010.1, read as the reverse complement.
ACAAATTGCATGAGATTGATATGTAGTTAATGAATTTAGTAGTATAACCAACCTTGATATAGATAATTAAACTTCAACAAGATGAGGATTGAAAATTGAAAGACATTAAGGAAAAATTGAGTGAAAGTGATATACTTAAATTCAAAATTGATGCAAAAAGTGTGTTAAGGTATAAGAATAGAGTTTGTGTCCCTAATGACTCTAAGTTAAAGAATGAGATCATGGCTAAAGTGCATGATACTAGTTATACATTGAACCCTGGCGGCAATAAGATGTACCAATGTACCTCAATCTGAAAGCTTTGTTTTGGTGGAAAATCATGACAAAGGAAGTGGCACAATATGTAATGGAGTATAATACTTGTCAATAAGTGAAAGCAGAACATCAAAGGCCTAGTGATTTACTAGAACCATTAGAAATACCTCAATGGAAGAGGGATCACCTATGGATTTTGTAATAGGACTTTTGAGGACGAGAGTAAGCCATGATTCAATATGGGTTATAGTAAATAGGTTGACGAAATGCACTCATTTCTTATCTTATAGAATTAGTGATTCCATGGAAAAGCTAGCATGATTGTATGTAAGGGAAATTGTTAGATTACGTGGTGAATCAATAAGCATTGTGTCATATAGAGATAGTTAATTTGTATCGAAATTCTTAGAGAGCTTACATTGATCTTTAGGGATTAAGTTGCAATTCAGTACGACCTATCATCTCTAGACTAATGGAAAGTTAGAAAGAATTATCCAAATGCTTGAAGATATGTTGAGAGACTATATTTTAGACTTCGGTAGTGACTAAGATCAGCATTTACCTTTGGTGGGGTTTGCCTATAATAACAGTTATCAAGTAATGATCTAAATGGCACCATGTGAAGCTTTGTATGGAAGAAAATGCCGATCACCATTGTAATGGGAAAATGATGAATAGATGATGATAGGAACTGATAAGGTTAAACAAATGAATAATAAGGTAAAGATAATATGGCAAAGAACGAAAGCAGCACAAGATCTATATAAAAGTTAGGTAGATCTAAAAAGGAAACCTATATAATTTGTTATAGGGGATCCCATGTATGTTAAGATAAGTCCATTTAAAGGATTTAAGCATTTCGATTCCATAAGAAAACTAAGTCACTAATACATCAAGCCTTTTGAAATCTTGGAAAGAATTGGAAATGTAGTGTATTAACTTGCTTTACCACTAAGTTTAGTTCGATACAATGACATGCTCTATGAATCAATATTACAAAAGTTTGTGAAGAATCTAAATATAATTGTGGAGTTGAAACCAATAGAATTACAAGAAGATTATACAGTTGAAGAAAAGTTGGTTAAGATCTTAGAGAATTGAATTGAAAAGTTAAGAAAGCAGGAAGTTTAACATGTAAAGGTTCAATGGGGTAGCGCTCTAAGAGTATAATTAACTTGGGAACTGAAGATGGAAATGAATAATCGTTATCGAGAACTCTTCAAAGGAAAAGGTAAGTGATAGGTTTCCATTCGAAAATAAGTAGTTATTATGTTTAGAATAAAATTTTTGAGGACAAAATTTTCTTAATAGGGGTGAAAATGTGAGCCCCTAAAATCAAATTTAGGATAATGGTACTTAGATTTAGGGCCTTCAAGAAAGCTTATTCAATTAAGTCTAAACTTTACAAGCAGATTAGAAAAGTTACTTGAAGCAACTAAATGAAGTTAGGTATTAAAAACAATGACCCAAAACCCCAATTTCAACTTTAGAGGTATAGTTATTTAATATAGAGAAAAACTCGTCAAAACCTCTAAAACTAATCACGAAATACGATAAAACTCTAGATATAAGTTTTTTAAGTTGTAAAAGGAAATGATATAGCATAATATATGAATATACATGTATTTTTTATGAATATGCCCTATATATATAATAATTATACCTATAAATTAACTCAAAAACCTAAAAATATATAGAATAAGCAATAAATTTGTAAAATTACATAGAAAATATATCCTAAATATAGAAGACATGAATGAAACATAATGATATAAATATAATTACACATTACATATATCAAATATATAAGATCTATATACATATATAAGTAAATATACTAAATATTAATATAATATATATAATATTAATAATTTCATAAAAAATAACCAAACCTTATCCAAATTGCAAGATAAACATCTAGCAAAATTAGAAATCAATGTATCGTAACTTAAAAAGCATAAGCAGTTGTATCAAAAGTAATTTGCTTATAAACTGATACCTCTTAATTGAATTTTTACACTTATAATTAGGAAAAAAATTGCTTCATCATGAAAAAAAATTCCAATTGACCCTAGAAACTATAAATTGGACTTAAGACATCATTTTAGATACTTTAGAACTTGGGACACTCAAAAGAAAAACAAGAAGAAAATTTAGAAAAATAGAAAAAAATAGGGGAACCTATCAACCTACCTTAGTTCCTTAACCCCTTGATGACCTGTTGATGCAGCATACCACCACTAAGTAAGGCCACTAGTATGCTACCCTTCCGATAACCCCTCATCAGCCAATGGTGTTAAGAGCTTCGACGAACGATTAATCTAAATTCCTATCTTATTTTTCTCTTAATTTCTAAAAATATTAAATTAATTTAGAAAATTACCAAAAAATGATATCTTAGTTATTTTTTAAAGTACTTTCGTGCTACAATTTTATTTTTGTAAAATTATGAATATTTTATATACTTACTATTACTTCTCTAGGATAATACCTTTTTTGTCTTTTCTCTATTAAGTAAGTTGCCCTAAACTTTCAAGTCTAAATACCCTTTGTATTTGTAGCTGTAAACATTAGAGACTTTTCATCAATATAACTAAATATTCATCCTTAAGTAAACATTGATTGTTTACTCTCATTTCACTCTTATCCTAACTCTTAAGCAAGGTTAGGTGGTGAGTAACCTTACTGAACCAATTCGTGCATCATACTGGATTGCGCCGTGAGTCCTCCAAAATTCCATTAACTTCATATCTTTTGCAGTTGTTTGCAGGTTTTGCTTACTTTTTATTCATTTTCCCATTCTTTCACGCATTTCCTCATCATCTCTTTAAGCTTTCGACAAGCTTGGAGCTATCCAATGACCGACCTTGTCTGTTCTTGATCACAATTTGCATCATCTTGGTGTTAAAGCTAAGGTTTCACTTGAGTTGTAGTTTGTTTCAAGTTCTATTGATACTTTGTTTTGCATTTATTAAATAGAGTAAGTTACTATGTTCATTTAATTGCTGTTTTTGCTAGCTCTTAAATTTCTAGTTTGCGGCATTGTTTGTTGAAACACCTAATTAAAGAGTTTGAGATTTGAATCTTTTGGAGAAAATGATGGAACCTAGTATTAACATTAATGTAGGAGATGACAATAGTAGAGTTGTCCATCATAGCCAACAATCTTAGAGTATCCCAGCATTGCTGACGAGAAACTTAATGAGGTGACTAACCTCTTAGTGGACTTAACTCAAGCTGCTCATGCATTAGCTTACCGACCTACTGAAGCCATGCATAACATAATGAAGCTTCGGATTCCAAGCTTCAATAGATCTAGGAGTGCTGATGAATACTTAGAATGGGAAGAGAAAGTGGAGCGTGTTTTTTCTTATCATCAATACAGGGATTATAAGAAACTGAGTACTACTGTTATTGAGTTCTCTGAATATGCTGCCATGTGGTAGAAGAATTTTTAGGCTATGAAGAGGTAAGAAGCTATTGAGTGATTAATACTTGGCCTGGAATGAAAAGAATATTGAGACATAGGTTCATGCTAAATACTTATCTGCAAGACACTTTTACTCGGCTTCAAGAGTTGAGATAAGGAGGCCGAACAACTGACTAATATGTCCATGAATTCCAAATGCTAATGATCCGATATGAAGTGGAGGAACCATCAACACGAACAATCTCCAGGTTCCTAACTAGGTTGAGAGGTGACATTTGAGACATTGTAGAGGTCCAACGATTTACTACAATGGATGAAGCCATTAGAATAGCCCAATGAGTGCAGAGGTAGAAAAGAAGCCGGGTACTACCCAAACTGCCGACTAGCCAACCAGGATAAGGAAGTCATTGAGCTTAGTCAAGTACTAAGCTGATCCCAAGGGTGGATATCTAATCGGATCAGAAGGGCCAGCTTGATAGTGACATGCCAACCCGAACTTATGAGAAGAGATTAGGGTCTGGTAGGAAGACGAGCCAAATCAAATACTTCAAGTGCCAAGGTTTCTAACATATGACTACTTAGTACCTGAACTAAAGGAATGTAGTCATTAAGGGAGACATCCTGAAGTTCAAAGTGGAAAGCACTAATGAGGAACCTAAGGAGGGGAATAAGGTTAAAGAAGAAACTACCAAGAAAGAATTTATTGAAGAGGACGTATTTGCCGTGAACTTAGATTAGTTGGTCCAAGTTGTCCAACACACCATGAATTTAGAACCCTCACAAGAGGAGGAATAGAGGGAGAATTTGTTTCATACCACCTGTAAGGTGAATAACCAGGTGCGAACATTAATTATAGATATTGGAAGTTGCTCTAATGTGACATCAGTCAAAATGGTCATACAGTTGAAGTTGCCAACCATTGCATACCTAAAGCTGTATAAGTTGCATTGGTAAAGTGATGAGGGAGCATTACATGTCACTCGGCAAGTACTGTTGCCAATCATAATTGGAAATTACTCCGATGAGATTCTCTGTGATGTGCTGCCCATGTACGCCTTACATGTGTTACTTAGCCAACCATAGTTGTTTGATAAAAAGAGTTATTTCTAATAGATACAGGAATACGTATGTATTAAAAAAGGATGGCCAAAAGATTAGATTGAACCTAATGCCATCGAAAGAAGTTAATAAATTGCAAACAAAACTTGCTTGTAGATCAAAAAAGACTCTAATGATGAGTAAAGCCGAGCTTCGAGAGGCCATCAATGCTGACAAGCCGACCTTCATGTTGGTCAAGCAACTATTAGAAATGAAGGAGTAAGGTGAATTACCCTAAGAAGTAAAAGAGTTGTTAGATGAATATGCCGATTTATTTCTAAAACAATTACCCGAAAGACTACCCTCAATCTAAGGGATAAAACACTGCATTGACTTAATACCCGATGCCACTTTGCCGAATAGACCAGCCTATAGGATGAGTCCAAAATAGGCTTTTGAGCTTCATTGGTAAGCCAATGAACTATTAGAAAGAGTTTATATTAGGAAAAGCCTCAGCCCTTGTGTTGTCCTGATACTCTTAGTACCGAAAAAGGATGGAACTTGGCAAATGTATATTGATAGCCAAGCCATGAACTAGATCACAATTAAATACAGGTATTCTATCATGAGATTGGAAGACATGTTGGATGAATTGAGTGGAGCTAAGATCTTCAACAAGATTAATCTGAAGTATGGTTACCATCAAATTCAAATGAGGTCGAGAGATGAATGAAAGACTACATTCAAAACTCAGTATGGACTTTATGAATGGATGGTCATGCCATTTGGCCTGTTGAATGCCTCGAGTACTTTCATGAGGTTGATAAACCATGTACTAAGACATCTAATAAGGAAGTGTGTTGTAGTATATTTCGACGACATCCTTATGTATAGTACCGACATGCCAAGTCACTACGAACATCTCCGAGCTGTACTAAATATCCTTCGTATTGAGAGATTATTCGACGACATGAAGAAATGTTACTTTTGCTAGGAGGAAGTGGTATTCTTGGGATATGTAATTAGTAAAGGAGGCTTACGAGTGGACAACAAGAAGGTCAAAGCAATCGTTGAGTAGCCAACTCCTATTACTTGTGCTAACATGAGAAGTTTCCATAGACCAGCTTCATTCTACAAGAGGTTTAGTAGGAATTTCAGCACCCTCATTACATCGCTTACTAAATTAACAAAGAAAAACATCAACTTCCAAAGGGGAGTGAAGGGGGAGAGAAGTTTCGTCGATATAAAGGAAAGATTGACCTCTGTCCCTATACTAGTCCTACTTAACTTCAAAAAAATATTTAAGCTGGAATGTGACGTATCAGGCATTAGAATAGGTATTGTCTTAATGCAAGAAGGCCGACCAATTACCTACCATAGTGTGAAGCTTAGGGAGGCTCAGTTATATTACTCCGTGTATGACAAAGAGCTCTTGGTGTCGATCCAAGCACTATAAGTATGACAACATTATTTATTACCGAGAGAATTTGTCATTTATACTGACTATAAGTCCCTAAGGTACCTCCGAAGTCAGACAAAATTGTTAAAGCAGTAGGTAAAATGGGTCAAATTCCTTGAGGGATTCAATTTTGTAATAAAATATAAACAAGGAAAGAGTAATGTAGTTGCAGTTGCTCTTTCGAGAAGACATACACTCTTGAATGAACTGCAAACCAGATTATTTGGGTTTGCAAGCATCAACGAGCAATACTCTAGGGATCCATACTTTAGACCCATATTTGCACGATATACCATGTAAAAGATGGCTTCTTGTTTTGAAGGGGAAAATTATGCATACTGACTTGTTCACTATGGGAGCTATTGATCAGGGAAGCCTATATTGGAGGATTATCTAAACATTTTGGGGAGAAAAGAACATATAAATTGCCGAGTGGTCAATTCTTTGGGCCAAGAATGAGGTGAGATGTGCATAGAGTTATTAAAAGTTGTGTCGTATACAAGAAGGATAAGTGCCAAGCTGAACAAGGGAAAGCAATGCCTTTGCCTATGCTTTTGCCTATGCTGACAAAACCTTGGACTAAATTGAGCGTGGACTTTGTTCTCAAATTACCATAGATTGCCTGAGAAAAAAATTCTATAATGGTTATCATAGATAGGTTCAATAAGATAGTACACTTTGTGCCTTACTCTAAAACTAACCATGCCTTAGCTATTACTTCTCTTTTCTTATAAGAGATTGTGCGATTACACAACGTATCGAGAAGTGTAGTCTCTAATAAAGATCTGAAGTTCTTGAGCCATTTCTATAGGAACTTGTAGCGTTAGATGGGGACCAAACTACTATTCAATACTTCCTGTTATCCCCAAACTGATGGGCAAACATAGGTAATTAATTACACTTTGGGATCATTACTCTAAGTTATGGTGGGCAAGAACTTAGCTAATTGGGACGTCTGTTTAATAGTGGTCAAATTCACCTACAACTAAACAGTGCATGACATTATTAAGCAGACACTCTTTAAAGCGGTTTATGATTTTAATCTTGAGTTGCCCTTCAATTACACCCCTATACATGTACCCACATAAGAAGACCCTAACACAAGAGCCAAAGCACAATCCCTTTAGTATATCTACAACAAAGTCACTCATCACATCAACCAAGCTGCTAGAAAAATGTGATAGAAGGCTAAGGGTAAGACAGCTAAACAATTCTAACAAAAAAACTTGGTATGGTTGCACCTTAACAAGGAATAGTTTCCGAGCAAGAAGATAAACAAACTATCTACAAGAGTTAAAAGGACCCTTCAGGATCCTCTATAAGATCAATCATAACACCTACAGGTTGGAGCTACTCGAAGATTATAGGGTATCTGACACCTTCAATATTGCTGACCACAGTCCCTATTACCCTAACAAAGAGCTTACCGAAGATCATACAGATTTGATCCCAAATCTAAATCAACTTAGAGGAAATGACGGGAATTAGGCTGCTGGACCATTAACCCGCAGCCGAGCTTAAGGACTAGAGAGACTAGTAGGGCAAATCTTCCTACTCCAACCAACTCCTACCAAAATTGAGTATCTCTTTGCCGAGCAACTTTATAAACCCTATGAAATTTCGATAACCCAAAATCCGAATCAAATGAAGAAGTCCTTAGATAGTCCCTAGAACCACCCCAAACATGATAATAATACCTAAGTAAAGGAATTAAATCCTAAGTGTTTGACCAAAGCCTTAATTGAAGTAAGTCTTAAAAACCTAACTAAATAAGCAAAAACCTTAATACTTAAAAAATCCTAGAACGTTATTGAAACCTTAAAATGACCATCTAACCCTAATTAAGTGATCAAATACCTTATTGTCACCAATAAATACTAATAGTAAGGTTGAATCGAACAATACAAGCTATCGGTAGTACTAAGCGATTCGAACCCTAACTTTTGAGCTCATACGCAAATCAAATTACCATAAATGAGCACCAAACCCTAAGTACACGTATAGGGCATTTAAAGTAGCTAAATTATAGTGTCAAAGTCTAACCAAACCCTAAATACATCCTAATTGCACCTAATTAGCCTAATCACCACTAATTATCCTAATCAAACCTTAATTGTTAACCAATCCCATTACATCTTAATTAGCTACAAGTCAAACATGATTAATGACCAAAAGAAAAACTCTTATCCCTTCTTAAAATATCCTATACTCTTAGGAGACAAGTTCATACCCAAATTGTCAAAAGGCACATAAAGTACATGGTCTCCATTTGGTACTTGTCCTTGTTTTCCCAAATTACTCACTACCCCTACCTCTTCTTACTTCCACGACCTACTATCCTCTTCCCCCTCCCTCATTTTTCATTTTCTCAAACCCTAAAACACATCTAAAATCTCCCTCAAACTTCCTCTAAAAGATCAAGCTTAAACTCCTTCTTCTTCCTCTTTTCGGCCACCATCGACTACCCTATTGCCAACCCCCATAACTTCACCACCACTACTCCAAACTAAGTCCCATACCTCACATACACATTCTCCTTGTTTTTTGACACACTCACTCCCCCTTACATATACCAAGGCTCATGGCACACAACTACAAAGGGAGGCCTTCTACACTTTGCCCTGATAGAACTTAGGTTAGGTTTTTCCTTAGATTTCTTGCAAAATAATGATAGATATTAATGTTTTCTTTCTTAAAACTTATTTTACAGCAACTCCATAGAAGTTCTAAGGTATTTCAATAAGGTCCACAAAGGTAAGTATAAGAAATACTACCTTTAGTAGAAGTTATAACACAAATAGACTAAGTTATGTAGAATAGTGTAATTATTAGTAGAAAATCTTCAAGTAGGTTGATGACTCTTGTTTTCCATGCATGTCGCCCCATATTTGTCCCCTCATCACACTTCTACATACTTTTATGAAATGATTATGGTTTTATATTAGTAGAAACATGGGTTACTTAAGCCAAAACGCCATCAAAATCAAGTGTTGCATGAAAATGGGAAGTTTGACCCTAGAAACCACTCTTAGCTGCCACTTTCTTTGACCTACCAGATCTAGAACTTTTTTTTAATAGCTTAATGAAATGTTTATTTAGTGTTAAGTATGTTTTAGAACTTAATTAATCAAGTTAAGTAGGCTAAAGTTTGGTTAAGGCCATAAACTAGTTTAGTTAGTGATTATAAGCTTAAGAATAGTATTAATAACCCAAAGAACCATAATGGACAAATTTGTAACCATATTAAAAATGGACTAAACTTAAGTCTAGTATTAGGCTTAAGTCCAAAAAGATAAGTGGGCTTAAGCCTAAGATCCTAAATAGTGAACTGGACATAAAAAGCCCAAAAGAACCAATTTAGGAGCCCATATAGCTAGATGACTAGATCTAAACCCTAAGATTAGGAAGAGTTATTTAGAAGGCCCATAAAACCCAAGGGCTCATCTGAGACACCCACCATAGCCCCCTTAGTAATTTACGACCCTAAACTTAGTAAAAAGGCCCATTTTGACCTATAAGAGCATCATCAAGGCTCACCTTAAAATTTTAAAGCATTGATTAGAAAAAACCCATTTAAAAAACCTAAAAGAAGACGAAAATTATTATACATAAAGCCTAAAGTCAAAAACCAAGCCCAAGGCCCAAAACTAGGCCCAAATCCTAAAATGACTTAACTCACTACTTGGGCCTACAACTTTATAGGGCCTAAACCTAAAACTTACCAATTTATAAACTTAAAAATAACTTTACCAAATGAAAGAACATTCGAAAACGATGAAAATGACTATAAAATCACCAAAAACGAAGTTAAAACAAATAAAATACTTATAAAACTTAATTATCTTCTTCAAGGGATGAGAAGTTTGACTTGGACACAGTAGAGGATTATTATGACTGTTGAGCATCATGGTTGAGTGAGTATACCATCCCTACTTTACTTATTTATGCTTGTAGTTAACAAAATACTTAATTATATCCAATAACTAAAATTGTTGCATGTTGAGGCAAATGGGAAATTGTGTGTGTTTGATATGATTAACCTTGTTTACAAAAATATCTTAAGTTAATATGAATATTATATGCTTGTTGCATTAGAGCTTAAGGTCTTGGAGTGTCTGTATATTATGATTAGTTACCCATAAACTGGACTAATGAATATTTAACCCCTAATTAAACCAAACATGCATTACAACTAATAACATGATAATATGGGCGTCAGCATCACACAGTAGAACGAAGGATCATGCCTAAAGGATTCATATTGTATTTTGCATATTAAAAGTTGTCATCATACGACATACTTCGTACGGCATGTTCCTGCCTCGACCTCGGGAACTACTTGGCTCTGGAGAGTACCGCCTTCTCCTTAAGGTTGTACTGTATCTATTGCTGAGGATGATATTAATGATAAGAGACTTCAAATTAGATGTGGATATCTGGATCTTGACAGGCCTAAATACTTCCTAACCTGGGCAATGGTAGGTATTAAAACCGTACTATATACAGTTATTGGTAAAGTTTATATATCGTTGCATTGCATATGTTTGACCATGCATCCATGTTAAATAGCTTACTGTATTGGTTGTTGCAGAGTAGGTAGGTTACTCACTAAGTAGTCAAGCTTACTCCCCTATAGTTTATTATTGCAATAGGACTTGTAGCTAGAGTTGGGCTGCGACATGCCCAAGGTCAGTAGCACCAGTTGGAATTGGGATTTGAAGAAGTTGAGAGCTCAAGTGAACCATTCGTTTATATTTATATATATGAACTCTCTTTAATTTCCAATTATTAAGTATCTTTAGTTTGTTGAGTATCATAGACTACTTATGGTGATTTATCCTGATACTGTATGACTAATTTAGGCGAAACTTGATATTCCAGCTTATCTATATTTTGTTAGTGATCATTTTGGATAGGTCAACTTTAATTTATATGTTTTGTTATTACTTAATGATAGTTAGTAGGAGAAGGTTATAGTTATAAATGCCTTGTGTAGTACGCTGAAGGCTCTAATTAAAGATGGTACTTAATCTCGGATCTTTACGTATTACATGGCAGTATTGTTACGACTCAACCCCCTTCCAAGTTGTGACAAACTTTGCATACCAAGCCGAATGAATTCCAATCTCTCGAAGATTGTGTATTAAATGTTAAAATGTCGAGATATTTGCCAAACCACACATGCTTAATCACTCAAGCCTGAGCAAACCACTTATTTGGCATTACTCTTGCTAAGAAACCGAGAGAGAGAGACTTCAGAATGACGTAGCTACCCCTGCTTGAATATACCATTTGATTATACTATTTTGTCAGCATCTTCTAATGACATCGCTAATACATCTTCACTACGTATACAAGAACTCGCATAGAATTTGTTACACTGATGAATATTATTTTTCTTGAATATTCATTTTTACCCTTGTATTCTTGTACATTACTTCTCTAGGACAATACCTTTTTCTTTTCTTTTCCCTTTTAAGCAAATTGTCCTAAACTTTCAAGTATAAATACCCTTTGTAGTTGTAACTATAAATATTAGAGACTTTTCATCAATACAACTAAATATTCATCCTTACGTAAACACTGATTGTTTACTCTCATTTTGATCTTATCTAACCCTTGAGTAAGGCTAGATATCGAGTAACCTCATCAGATTAATTTGTACACTATATCGGATTGTGCCATAAGTCCTCAGAAGTTTCATTGATGCGTCATATCTTTTAGAGTTATTCACAGGTTTTGCTTACTTTTCATTCACTTTCCCATTTTTTCATGCATTTTTCCATCATCTCTTCAAGCTTTTGGTAAGCTTTGACCCATCCAACAACTAGCCTTGTCTATCCTTGGTTATGGTTCACATTACACTAAATCTACGATATTCAATTCCAACACTTTCAGTATTACAAATTTAATCTTTTAATATAATTCAATAGTACAATATACCAAAAAACCCATCAAATCAAAATCTAAGTCAACTCATTGAAAAACTATTAAGTACATTTTAACAAATAGCTACATTATTAGGATATTACGAACTAAAAATTAGAGAAAAATTTACAAAATAGTTTTCATGAAAAACTCTTTATAGCAATTTAATACATATTTAGAGTCGAAACAACATTAGTAAGGTTTTTTAAAAGAAAAGAGAAATCGACTTAACTTAAGGATTATATATTTTGAGACTTAGTTCCAATAAAATAACATTTTTTTCCAAAAACTAAATACAAAAATAGCTCAAAATATGATTTTTCAGAATTTTACAAGAAGATTTAATATTTTTAGTAAATTTTACAAAAATCGAAGTATAAATTGAACTCACTAAAAAATACCTTTCTAGCTACCTTCGATCACCCCCCCTATTGTTGGTCGGTCCTAGCGTGGGGTTTACTATTAGGTATTGGTCTTGGTTGCTTTCCAGATTTTGATTTGGTGTGAACACTGGAATTTAGCACTAAAATATACTATTTTTGTATAATTTTTTTTATGAAATCCTTATAGCTCTTTTGAGAATCTTCTTAATTTCCCCAAATACTATAATGTCCAAATGAATTAAGAGCGAGTGATTTTGAATTTATAAAGTAATGTCGGGTTAATTGAGGAAAATGTAAGTTGACAAGTGACTTTAATCTTTACTTTTCCCATTTATATGTCCTAATTCTTTTCCTAATCTTACTAAATCACATTCCCTACACTGCCACGCCAAAAGTACAACATTATAGATTACCACATAATTTTTGCCAATTTTTTTGTTAAATTTTTAAATTAATTTAGTATATTTTAGTACATATTAGGCATTTTAGATAATTTCGGTATACTTTCCTATACGTAAATTCTTATCTAATATAAACAAATACTTGTAAATATTATTCATGTTATTTTATTATTTTTAATGTATATATAATTTATTTTTAAAGATTCGTTAATTGTCGGAACTCATTTTGCATATTTCTGATAAATAACAAATAATATACGTATATCCTATTAATATAGTATATAATTATTTTATTACTTTTTTATTCTTAAATCTAAACTCACGAGATTATTTTTACTAATATTTCTAACTTCGATATAAAATTCGAACTTAATTAAATAACTTTTGCAATTACCTTAAATTTTGTATATCAAATCTGGACCATCCAATTTTGGGGTTTACAATTATTTCTACACTCGTAGTGTGTATGCATTGTCAACAAATTTTTATATTTTCTCACATGGCTTTTATTTTTATATATCATTTTCGTTAATAATGCTTTTTACTATTTTATTACTTGTATCTTTTCATTTCTCAAGGAATATATTATTTATATACAAGATTGTACTTGTAAAAATATAACCTTTGATGTAAAATGATGCAACTCTTTAATGTATGATATTACAGCCTTACAACTTAAACGATCATATACGATGTACATACTTATATAATCATAAATGAGGGGATGTTTTAAGGTATTCTATTTTGATTGAATCAATTTCATCGCTCGTTACACTATTTATTTTTATTTTTTAAAATTTAAATTGTTGAATTCACTATTTATTTAAATTTAAAAGAGTATAAATTAAGAATAAGATAAATAGCGAGACTCATCTCACAAAAAATAAAAATAAGATCATAAAAAAATCTCTCTAAATAGTAGCATAAATTATAATATAAAAATATATCTATATGTATAAAAAATTACTTTAAATATGAATTTATTTACAGATTAATTATTATAATATTTTGCATAAATATATTATTTCCTTTCATATAAACGTATATATATATATATATTCATATTGCCAATAGTATAAACAAAATTTAAAATCAAACCTGCATATTACGCGAGGTTTAATACAGTCCATGTAGTTCTCTCTCCGGTGAAACGCTTTTACGTAATTGCTTCACCGATTATTGAGGATTCTACTTCTTACGAAAGTCAATCCCAATCGGCTCGTGTTGACTCGGATCTGACTCTAACACACAACTTCCCAAACTCAATCTAAACTGCCACAAAACTCCTCCACGCACCGTCTCGTTCTCCCCTTTCCCTGCAGCGATGCAAAATTCTAAGAATTCCAAGTCGACGGCGAAGAGCAAAGCGGAACCAGTAGTCAATGACGAGTACAACGACGCCAACACGAAGCTAGAAACTGCGAAGGCGGATAAATCTGTGTGGCTGATGAAGTGTCCAGTGGTGGTTGCTAAGTCATGGCAGTCTCAGGTTCCTTCAGACTCTTCCACTTCTACTAATAATAATCCTATCGCGAAGGTTGTTCTCTCCTTCGATCCTCTTTGCCATGATGATCCTTCCTCTCGCCAGGTGCTTCGGTTTACTTTTTCTATTATGCCTTTCTTTGTAGAATTAGTTTATTCTGTTAGGAGCTTTCTTGCATTAGGGTTTGTGCGAGTTTGTTGAGTATTTGTAAAATGGATAGGCTTGCTAATGTTAGGGTTCTGGTTTTGTTAGTAATTGGAAGGTGTGAAAAGTAGAACTGATCAAGTACTGCAGATGGAAGCGAAAAACCAAAAGCCAGTATGAATAAGGAGGACTTTGGCTTCTTTATAGATTTTGATTACTCGGTTAGATTAGCAACGAAAAGTTGTAAGAGAATTAATCTCCCAGCCTATAAGTTTGGTTGTTGGAGTATAGTTCTTGTGCCTTCCTGTATGAAACTTGGTATTTGAGTCGGTGTTCCTATTAATCACGTTCTGCTAAATGACAAAAATATTTCATATTAGCTCAGTTTCTCGTGCTATTCTAATAATATATGGCTGTATATAGTCATGGAACGGGGACAGGGAAGTTTGTCCTCTGTCATGTTAAGTTTTCCATCTTAAATAAATTTGAGCTTTTCTATGCTAGGCATAGTTGAATAAATTTTACCGGGTTCAGGAATCCTGATCATTGTGAATGCTGCATATCAAAACTTAGTCAAGAGCTATAAGATTGATTCAATAATCCCTCATGGTGCCCTGGGGCATGGTATACCAGCTTGAATTCTTCTGTGTGTGTAATATTCTCTGTGGAGCTTATTGTTTAAGGTCCTATGAGGATTCTTTGCAGTCATCTGAACATGTTGAAAGACAGTATAAATCTAATTCTAGATTGATGAATTTGACTTGAACTGAGCCAGTGTTGTTTGCATTTTTACGTTCCATTAAATATATTGAAGCCTTCGTCAGAGGATGATCTGGGGCTTCTTTTATAGTGGTATCAGTAACCATATATGTGGCGATATGTGACTCAATACTAATGCACTTTTACTTTACTGTTGTTTTATGATCATTATGCTGATTCTCTGTTCATATCATTGTTTTTCATATGAAAATCAGTTTACTATGGAGATGGCCGGGGCTGAACCAGGGAATATTCCGAAAACTTATGCTTTGAATATGTCCACAGATATTGTTCCAATGTGTGTTTTCTCTGAAACAAGTCAAGGTGAGCATCTTGCATGTATATTTCATCAATTTCTCTGTAAATTTGATGTTTTTCCCTCCAAAGTCGTTGTTGCCTGCTATGTTTTATAATAACTTTCTGCAGTGGTTATCCTTCCTTTTCTTTTTAGCAGGATAATTTTAAACCACTACCTAATTTTTTATATTTTTTCAAATTTACACCTAAAGTTTTAAGTTGCTAAATATTATAATCAAATTTTTGTTTGTCAAATTTATTACTTTGCCTATCATACCTATTCTTTAACCAACGAATGTTCACTAAGACATCTTTTCAAAGATAATAAAGATAGTAAAATTGACAAGTAAAAATTTCTACTACATATAACATTTAGCAACTTTAAAGTTCAAAAGTAAATCTTGATGAGCAAAAGTTCAATTGGGTGTAACATTTGGTAATTTCAATTTTTAAATTTAAAATTAGAAAAACACTACTTGCGATCGGGAGATTGCAATTGTAGGTTAAATATTACATTGCTTATAATCATACCAAAAGTAATGGTAAGTTGTGCCATATGTAAATAAAATTAAATTAATCGTACTTTTAAACATGATACTTATAGTCTCAAGATTTTGCCAAAAGAGATTGGTGATGGGCTTTGGATATCTGGTCCTGAAGCCTGCAAAAGAAAACACCATGAGGGATGTCGAGGGTTGTTCCATATAGTTACTTTAATGCTTAAGTCAATAAGTCCATAGGATGAAAGTAATAGTAAGGCAAGTGCTTAAGAGTTGAGTGAATGTGCTCTTACTTGCTGGGTGAACTCTTAGTTATGGTAATGGGATTGGAGATATATCTAGAAAGCAAATATATTCAAAGCTCGCCCAAATAGAAATGTGTATCTTCCTAAATTAGGTAAGATCTGAGATTTTTGAGGGGTGATGTTGCTTACAATATGCTGGTAATCCCACTTAGGTTAGAGTATTCAGTCTATGCCCCCTTTTAGTCCTTTGTTTGAGCTTCATAGGCAAGTCTCCAATCTTTGGGGTCTTTGAGCATGAATGCTATGAATGGAGAACAGAACTCCAAATACAGTTCCCAGGCTAAGTGTAGTGCAGGTGGCAAGGCGAAGATCAGATCCAAGTTGGAGATCAAGGAAAAAAGGTTGGATTTGAACTCTATCAAGTTGGCTGTAGGCCAACACAAGTCAGCTCATGGTCCATATAGGTCAGACCAGGCTTTTGGGGGCCCAGCTCCTAAAATGGCCTATCAACAACACTGTCTACCTCCTTATGGAGCAGGGCTTCATTTGTGACATGCAACTGCAACTTAGTTACTTTTTGGCCAATCTATTCTGGTAGGCAATGCATCTAATGTTGTTGCAAAATTGGATACTTCATGTACAACTTTAGTGTATGATGATGTAAGATGTTGAAATAGAAATGGAAGATACCTAGTTTTAGGTTCGTTGATATGACAAGGTTTAAATAAGAAACCATCGCATAATAATTATTTGGGCTTTGCTCTAAAATTTTTTGGTTTTATGGTTTTTCTTTAAGGAACAAAGAAATTGTAAAGAATATGAACGATTTAACTAAGAATATGACACGTTAAAATTAAATAGAACTAGGGTTTTGAATTCTTAGATTGTAATTACACACAATCTAGGAAATCCAACTAAAGGTTAATTATCAAGAAAATCGATATGACATATGGTGTTTAATAATCAATAAGGTAGTTCTTCATAATCTAGACACTAGATTGATAAAAACAAGGTATGAAGAGAAATTCAATCTCTTAGAGTTTAACAAAAAGTATCAATAGCAAAGACTAAGCTCAGTCAGTTGTCTAACTAACTAAAAGTATAAACAAGAGTATTTATACTAATCCTCTGACAACCTTATGGGTATGGGTGTAAATTATCCTAGCCTGATAAAATTAAAAATATATATAAATGTCCTTCTAAATAATTAGAAAGATAAAGTCACCATAGTTTGCACAATCGCTAAACAAAAAAACATGGGTGCGTTTTCCAATATTGCACACATGCAAAACAACAAGGTCATGTATTAGCCATATACAAGAACACGAGTAGGGAACACAGCATGTTCACCCCGTGTTCACTCAATGTACCTCTTGGATCACCCTCATTGTCCTTCAACAGCATGGGCTTGCTTTGACCAACACAGGCATGCTTCTCTCTACTAGCTCTCAAATGCCAATTACTCCTATCTTTGGCCCCAAACTTTCATCCTTCCTAGCTCTTGAAGAACACTTTTTTGAACCCCGATCCCTATCATCATTGATAGAGCATGATGGCAGGAAATTAAGAAATTCAATCAAGAAAAAGAAACCTAGGCTTCACGAAACTAACTTGAGCTTATAGCTTAGAACTGAGGCCTTCCAAGACTGACTTTGATGATAAAATTATCTGGATGCCTCCACTAACTAACTTTTTGTCATTCATAGCTGACACAATAGCTTGAAGTGCTAACTTAACATGCCACATCAGCATGACTTATTCTACTGATAAATCCAATATTCCACTTGCCACATCGGTAAGCCTTATTGCAAAAACACCATCAGTCTTGCCACCACAGCAAGACTTATTTCAATTTATTTATTTACAACCCACTCCTACACTACTGGCACTTCAAAAAATCATCAAGTAACAGAGATATGAGCCTTAAGCTCTCTAGGCCTCCTGGAATAGATTTAAGAAGTAGGCCCCACAACTCTAGGTGTATCAATACCTCCCCCATGGAGAGTGTCCTTGTCCTTAAGGACAAGAGAGGGAAATGGAAGATGGAAAGAAACTTTTTCAATCCAAGTAGCCACCACAGCAAGACTTATGTCAATTTATTTATTTACGACCCTCTCCTACACTACTGGCACTTCAAAAGATCATCAAGTGTCAGAGATATGAGTCTTAGGCTATTTAGGCCTCCTTGAATAGATGTAAGAAATAGGTCCCACCACTCTAGGTGTATCAATACCTCCCCCATGAAGAGTGTACCTGTCCTTAAAGACAAAAGAGGGAAATTGAAGCTGGAAAGAAACTTTATCAATCCATGTAGCCTCATTCGCTGTTTCACATTAACCAAGAGTTGGGGAACATCCGTACTTTCCTTCTGACACAAACGATGACCCAAAATGCAAAATAGAACACACTTGGAAGGATGATCAGTAGGCAATAAATCAGAGGGAAGAGAGGAAGTAACTGGAAAAGATCCAACAGAACGTTTCAACAAGGATGCATGAAATACGGGATGCATACAGCTCCCATCTGGAAGTTTCAGTTTGTAAGGCACTGCACCCACTTTTTCAACTATCTGAAATGGCCCATAATAACTTGGTTCTAGCTTAGAATTATGCCTCAAGTTAAGCTTCTCATTCTGGGCAGGACGTATGTGAAGAAAGACCCATTCACCTACTGCAAAGGAAATATCTCTGCAGTGTTTATTGTCTTGTTGGCAACTACTCAATTGTGCCTCCTTCAAATGCCATTTGGAAATGGTTTGTAAGGTTTGGAATATAACTTCATGTGGTTTTCGGTCTGTGTTGCAGTAGTAGAGTGCAGATCGGAGTCCAAGATCATCCGTTGCTCAGAATTAACGATAAGGTTCAGTTGAAGAGGGATTGCAGCCATCTAGTTCGTTGAGTAGGAGTCACCAACTGTAGTTTTCCCTGGGGCTAAGAAAGATGCAAATCCATTCAACTAAGTTGCATTGGTCACTGTTTATGTTTCTGGTAAAAGTAGCATTGGCGTCAGAAGGTAGATATGTAGGTTAGTTTGCATGCTCTGTCTTTCTCTTTATGGAGTCAACTTCTAACTTCTTCCCTTCAGTCATCAATTGGAGGTACTCATTTATCATTGCCTTCACCTCATAAAAAACATTTAATTCTATTAGATCTTCTTCTAGGTCAATCATGTCACCCTCTCTATTAATTTAATCTCCTTCACATTCTTTGTCAATTGAGTCCTTTTCTTCTCCATCATCCTTAGTTTCTTTGTCACGTTCAGCAGATCAGACCAATCGTTGAACAAATATCAATTTTATTGAAATGAAGAGTGATCAAAAACCATAATTTTGGGAAATTTTACCATGACGAGAGCAAATGCTGCTAAATATAGAGCTTACAACTCCTAAATGAAACATAAATGACTAAGTATAATGATTCATCCCCAATCAAACCCAACTAACTACTATTTATACTAAGTTTTATTGTCACATGGTCTCATACTATTGGGGAACTAATGGAGGACTCTAAGACCTATATTTGAACTCTCTAAAAGTCTAGTAGCAACATAGAGAGTGAGGCAGCTGATTTTGAAGGTCTAAATGGTTGCTTTAGAGATGCTTTATAAGTACTTTTAATTTGGGTTGCTAATCTTTACTCTTAGGGGGGCAGGTAGAAAATCTATTAGTAAAGTTGAGATATGAAAAAATTTCTGCATACATATTGTAACACTAGAGAATACTGTCACACCACCTGATGATCCATGTGCACCACGTGTAAGTAATAGGAACAGTAAGACAAAGTCAAAATGCATCTCTCTTCTTTAGAGCACTCCATCTCCTTCTCATTCCATTTGCTTATTGCAAGCTTGCAAGTCCTGATCAACTACATTACTCTCCTCCTTATTGTAGCTATCAATATATCAATCTATATGTGTGCACCTGTCTGTAAATATGTATGTGTGTGTGTCTATATATATATATATAAATTGCTTCTACTTTGAGAAGCACTGAAAGGGCACAAGAAGTGTTTGATAAATTGGGAAAAAAGATTCTGATTGGGTGAGGAGTCATTTTTCATGGAAAAGGAAAAGTTTGGATATTGGAGAGGCCAGAAAATCCATCTACTCAAGTCAATCAATACCACCTTATTGAATGTGACACACCAGCAACTAACTTAGTCTAAGTGAAAGTAGGTTGTGGTTTTGTCCTTTCAATGCATGTACTTATTTGGCAGGAAAAAAGTGCATATGTACACATAATTATTGTATAAAATTTAATTTCAAGAGCATTCTAAAGCATATATGTAATATATTAGCACATGAAATTATCTAACATACCGTAAACACATCTTAAAATATGACCAGCCTTATTTATGTCACGATGTGCATTCTAGTTATCTTTTTTCTCTTGACACTAGACATAATGATGTTGTCCGGCTGTACATTGGGGTACAAGAGCTAGATGCAAAAAGTGAAACAATTACATGATTTAAAAGCAAATATGTCTATACACATAAATTCTAGATAATTGTTATACGAGTGCAGGTTTATCAACTAGACCTGTAAATTCTAATGTTGATATATTCCATTGGAAGTGACAATGAAAATGATTATTTCATGCATGTACAAAAAAATATTGTGCCCAATTGTTTCTACTCAATCCGTGCATACATGGGGCTGATACTAGTGGTCTTGTATAAAATGAAGACATTATAGTGAGAGGAAAAGCAAGAGAAATTTATTTTACAGGATTTGCTTTGAAATAAAATTTGGGGCATCGTTATAGAGGGAACTGGATGATCTCTTTCATGGTTTCAACTGTAGAGAGAACCCAATGATCTCTCTAACATTCAAGGTCTAAGTTTTATTTCTTATATATTTATATTTTCTAATGAAGACAAAATCTGCACTTCTTACTTTCTTTCTCTGTTCTCGTAAATATATTCTGACAGCATAGTACCAAGCAGTTAAGGTAACTGCTGATGTCCTATCTCACTTTATTTCTTTGACACAAACATAACCGCACCAGACCAATTTTAAAATAAATAAACTGACAGTGACTGCCTTGGACTAAGGCAACCGGCATATCCTGACCTTATTTGACCCTACTGAGACTGCCACATATATTGCATATCTACAACAGAAATGTATACAATCCAAAACAATGACAACACTGCACAAATTCAAAATAACATAATATCAACCACACAGTAAGGCCACAACCAGACAGCCCTGCCTCATTCCTTTTTCTTCTTCCTTGAATATGCATTCCTAAATGGAATAATTTTATATCCTTCTTTAGCTGATGCATCGGATATAATATTTCTCCCCACTTTGAGAATGCACACAACCTCATGCCTGATAATTGAATAGCACCGGCACATCATATGAGTATCCCCAGACCTTCTTCTTCTTCTATTTAGCCAATTCTTCTTTGCTGGCTCCAAATCCTTATCCTTGGCAACAAGTTTCTGCTGCAACCCAAGGGAGACCACATCATCATCTAGTGCTTCAATCTGTCCCTTAGGTTGGAGTTTGTTGTCCTCATCGTCATCGGTGTAATCATAGTTATCCAAAGTACAAGACCTTAGACTGGACATTGGATGACTTGCCACACCACCATTGCACTGGATAGGATGGAGTTGAACAATTTGGGAGCTGCAATATGGATGCAAATGCAGTATCTGTTCCTTCCCCAAACTTTGCTGGCCTCCTACTGATCTTTGCCCTCCAAATGCTGTGTGGAAATTTCTTGTGACTAATTGACCAGTTATTCCATCAGGTGCTGCTGCGTATCTCCATCCTTGCCCCATCAGCTTTGTATAAGGCTAGGAATGCCTCAAATTGCTGCTGGAGATGTTTCAAGTTCTCCAGGAAACATGGCTTTGATACCAAATTGTTATGGGATCTGTTTTAAAATAAAATTTCTTGCATCATTAGGGAGTGAACCTGACGATTTCTTTTATGGGCTCGATTATACAGAGAACCCAATGATCTCTTGAGCATTCTATTTTCATTTTTCTTTTTTTAAATTTAAAAAAGGAGAAAATCTGCACTTCTTTTTTACTTTCTCTGTTCTCATACATATGTTCTGACAGCATACAACCAAGCAGTTATGGTGACTGCTGATGAATGTTACTCTTATTTTTCTGACACATCAATGTAACTGCACTTGACCAATTTTAAAATAAATAGCTGACAATAACTGCCTTGGACCAAGGCAACTGGCATATTCTGACCTTATTTAACCCTACTGACACTGCCACATATGATGCGCATTTATGACAGAAACATATACACTACAATCCAAAGCAATGACAACACACGATACAAATTCAAAATAGCAAAATATCAAACATACACAGCACACCACAACCAAAAAGCCTGCTTCATACCTTATTCTTCTTATTCCTTGAATATATGTTCCTATATCCTTATTTTATTTTTTTTTTAGCAAAGTTCTATATCCTTCTTTAACCGATGCATCAGATATAACATATTATCAGTGTTTTCCCTCAGTCTTTAATGTGTAGTATCTTTCATGAGATCAAAGGATACTATCTGTACAAACCATCATCTGTGTTTGAACATAGGTTCCAACAGAAAAGGCAAGAGTACAAATAAAGCAAATCAGTTTTAAGTGATGAATTTGTTAGTTTACTCCTTGACCAGAGGGAATGCAAAGTTTGCTCTTAAGGCTCTATATTATTGGGGAACTGTTATGCTATGGTTAAAGCCAGAAAGTGCAAGGCTAGGTGGGTGACCTCAGAGGCTAAAGCTTTTCTTTATCTTTCCTGGTTTTATCATGGTTATGATGAGTTGTGAAGCCAAGTGAATATTCTTTGAGAGGAGGGAGGAGGAGGAGGAGGGGTGGGGGGTTTCATGGAAAAAAGATCTTGCAGTCCAAGTTTTTCAACTCACTAACAAAAATTTTGGCAATTGAGGATGTATTTGACGCTTCTCATTACATAATTTAAGACAACATATTTGAGTTGTAAGATCCAATAATTTTGGTGAGATATCAATGTGACAGCTATATGCAAGACCTCAATCTCTGATCCCTGCTAAGCTAATCTTCTTACTGGAATTACAAAAGGTACAAGACTTAAGATATCCATGTTAGTGGATTAACTTTTTGGTGAGTGGTTAAAGGACCTTTTTATGAGTTTTCCTGCACATGCTGCTCATTCTTGATATAATTAAATGGATTTTCCATCTCTGAGTATCAATTTGCTTGAAAGCAAATGAAAATTTGTGGGAGGTGAAATGGTTTGCCATGTTAGTCCACAATCTTTCAGTAGTTTACCGCTGTACCAATCCCTTTATGCAAACTGATATATGGACTTAAAATGATGAAGTAGGGTGAAATGGTTTGCCATGTTAGTGCACAATCTTTCAGTAGTTTACCGCTGTACCAATCCCTTTATGCAAACTGATATATGGACTTAAAATGATGAAGTAGGTGAAATGGTTTGCCATGTTAGTCCACAATCTTTCAGTAGTTTACCGCTGTACCAATCCCTTTATGCAAACTGATATATGGACTTAAAATGATGAAGTAGGATTGCCACTGTACTGCATATTCTGATCATTAAGTTTTGCAATGTTCACGATCCAGTTCTCTAACTTTGTCCTTATAGACATTTTGGTTCACTGAGCATTTTTCATATAGAGAATTGATATGTTACTTAAAGAAAACACTTGTGAGGGGATTGACAGAATCATTAATCGCATGACACATTTTTCACTAATGAAACGGCAAAGTTTATGTGATGTAATAGTGCAAAATTCAACTTCAGTGGTCTTGTGTGTGTACACCTGAAGTAGAGTTGCACTGCATTATGCTTATCTGACATTGTATGAAGCAATATGCTAAACTATCATGAAGGCATACTTTGCTTATTAATTTAGAAAAATGACTATCATGAAGGCTTGGATGGATACATAAAAACAGACAGGCATTTCATTGTAATTCTGGGAGCTCTTTATAACTGCCTTCTTGTGTGAACTATACAAAGTGATTGAAGTTGTCACTCTTCACCCACCCCAGGGAAAGTTGCTGTGGAAGGGAAAGTGGAAAATAAATTTGATATGCAGCCTCATAGGGACAACATTGAAGAGTATAGAAAGTTGTGTCGTGAAAGAACAAATAAGTCAATGGTTAAGAATCGGCAAATACAGGTAAAATTTGATGCATACATCTGTGTGGTGATATCTATAAGCTTTAGATTTGTGTTTGGTGAAACTGCCTACTTCAAGATCCAATCTTTTGGGTGAATTGACTTAGGTTATTGACAATGACCGTGGAGTTCATATGAGACCCATGCCTGGAATGGTGGGTTTCATCTCATCAGGCACAAAGGTATGGGAATTCTTCTCTTCCTCAAGAAAAAAGTTGACTGCATGCACAATTCGTTGCTCATGTGCTGAAAGAAAAGAAGGAAAAGCCATTGTCTTGTCCTGCAGTACTATTGAATCTCTGTGGAGTGATACTTCACAGTACCTCATTCACTTCACCTTAAGGATGATATTTGCATTGTCAAACTTTGAAACGTTTTTGCAGGATAAGAAGAAAACACAACCAGTAAAACAATCAGAGATGAAAAGAACCAGAAGAGATAGAGGGGAATTGGAGGATATTATGTTTAAGCTTTTTGAGAGACAGCCAAATTGGGCCTTAAAGCAGCTGGTTCAAGAGACAGATCAACCTGCAGTATGTATTAATTAAACCGTAGGATGCACTTTGCTTGTCTCTTCTTACCTATGTTTCACCGAAAACATTCAACAGAGTACATATTCACACGTGGCACACCCATCTACCTCATGCATGTGCCCTCCGCACCTTCTCAGAATTGTTATATATTAGTTCATCGAAGGAGAGTTAACTCATAACTTTAACCATTCTCACCCGATTGCCCTGATTCATTTCAGTGGCTTTGTTTCTATATATTTATTTATTTTTCCTTTTAATTCTGCAACATATTCAAGTATTTATGGAGGTCCTATTCTTTGCAGCAATTTTTGAAGGAGATTTTGAATGAGCTTTGCGTCTACAACAAAAGGGGAGCCAATCAAGGAACATATGAGCTTAAGCCAGAGTATAAGAAATCTGTTGAAGATGCAGGTGCTGAATAAATCATTTTTCATTTTGTACGAAAATTAAATTAGGCGGAGTTATCAAAGTAAATCACGAAAAGAGGTTTAAAAATTCTCTCTCTTTCTTTTTTTTTTTTTTTTTTGGGGGGGGGGGGGGGGGGGGGGGGATGATGGACTTCAACACTAACACAGTGTAATGGTGACATATCGGACTTGTATTTTAACTCTTTTATCATCCATGGCTACCAGCGTCCGCCAATGATCTTCTACTTCGATTGGGTTTGGCTGGTGATCTCTCATCCCTCCCTCTTCCAACTTTTCCTCTGCAAGAGGGGTGGTATTGACTGACAGCTGAACCCTTAAATCGTGTTTGTGCGCTTAGGGCTGTGCTGTTGTAAATTTCTTAGGGCCCAAAGATTACTATATTTTCCAATTCCAACGAGGGCATTGTTTGCGTTTTCCTTTCTACATTTCTGGCCATGGCTCGGTGGTTTGCACTGTTAACGCATTTTCAACTGTCGGTTCCTGAGCCTTTTGGTCGGCCTTTGGTACCTGGATAATGTGCTCCTCGTCAACCTGTGAGTTGTATCTGAACCAGCCAACTAGGAAGTGCAAGCTCGCCACCGTCCATCTCCAGGAAAATCCGTACGATGGCCAAGCCCACTGATATAAGATAACAATCCTCTTTATGTGAATTTGCTTTTTTCTTTAGCTTTAGGTGTATAAAAGTTAAATATAATGATATAATAAATTTATATAAAACTATTATTGAAATAACTTATATATATTGCTCACAAAAGTGAATAAATATTATTAATATACATTAATTGTTTTGAAAGAGTTGAAAAATTATTGAAATAATTTTGCATAATAATATGAAAGATGTAAAAATGTTTTTGTTTGAAAACGTGAATGATGATTTATGGAAAAGTTTTACCATGATTTTCTATTATTTGAAATTAAAAGTCAGTTTTTTGAGCGAGAAAAAAAAAAAGATAGAAATAGGAAGTTAATTTGGAGAAATAAAATGGGAAAGTGGGATAAAATGGAGTAGAGAATAGAAAATTAAATAGGTGGAGTTGAATAATATGAGGGAGAAAAAGTTTGGAGTTAGGAAAAAAGTGGGGGAAAGAGGAAAACCAAAAAAGTGAAAAAAAAATAACAAAGTTGATCAATTTATTGTTAATGTATGATATTTATAATTTTAAAAATTTATTTTGATATAGATATTTTTAATAAATAATATCATATTAAAGCTAAACAGATAATTTAGATGATAATAGAGAGACAGTTATATAAAGACATTAAGGCTTTAATGGTATGAAAACTATATAACTTGTCATGGGGTTGAATTCAAGACCTATGAATAAAATTATAGACATTAGTAACGCTAGTTTGCTATTCCTTTGATATGAGCAGTTACTTAAACATTTTGTTAGTAACGGACTGAGTATACAAGATATAACAACTTTAGAAGTACATTTTGTTAGTAACGGACTGAGTATACAAGATATAACAACTTTAGAAGTACAAGTTTAGTACACCCCACCATTATAATAGTGTTAAAAATATATGAAGTATATTCTAAATCAAATCCTACTATACAATTAACCAAAAAGTATCAATAAAGAAACTCAATAAATAAAAACAACAGACCATCTAGAAATAAAATTACATATTCGTAACAAGTACCAAAACCTATAAATCTAGATCAGCAACAATAACCTTTCAAGTTTTCTCTCAATGGTTGACCAATTTGGCTATAATGCATAGTAAAAGAAAAAAAAAATTATGAAGTATCTTGAAAATTATAAAAAAAAAAACTAAAAACACACCTACATACTATATTGAGAACATATTATTTGCATGTAATTAAATTTATCACAAATATATTATATCTAGCAATCTAAAAGTTTTAGTATAATATGAGATTATCTAAAATGGAAATGCCAGACATTCATTTGAAGAAGTGTGAAAGTAGTAATAAAATTGCACTTGAGTCTAAGCAAAATATCAATGATTGATAAGAAAACTAAAGTGTACAATTTGTACTAAAAGTAGATGATTTATTAAGCATGATCATCAAATCCTTAAAGTTTCTAATTAGAATCACATCAAACTAAATATTACAAAAGCAAAGAAAAACAAAACGAAACAAACATGCACAAATTCATACTAAATTCAATAAAAGAGTCGGTTTCATTAATTTGGCATCCCAAAAAGTTCCTTGAATCTTTGGGTAGTTTAGCCTTGGAATTCATGAACCTATGTAGCAAAACTTGAAATGGTAAAAAAAAAAAAAACATGCATCATTAGGAAAAGAAACAAAGGTTAATAAAATACTAGTAAGGATATATTTCAAGAACTTTCATACTTCACCAATCTTAATTATCTTTATTACACTAAAGTTCATAAAGTCTTCATCCTTTGCAAATGTAAATAGTTGCAAATGAAATACTATTTTAAAATAGTTTGTCATCTCATATTTCTTCAATCTTCATCTTTTTTCCAACTCCTACATTTGTATCTATTTGAGTCACCATATGTCACCTTCCCTCACAAATTTGTGACATTACCTCATCAAAATTGTAAGCAAAAAATCAAAGTAAAGAATTTGACAAAATAGGATTAATGTAATGAAATTAGGTTTAGAGTTTGAAAAACTTATAAGGGTTAGCAAGTAAAATTAATAAATATTTGAAGGAAAATTCTCAACCTAAACATTAATAAAGGAATAATGTAAGATAATGAACTTTAAGAGGAAATGAAGCAATGATAACCGTAGATAAATGCATATCAATTATATCTTTAAATTGTGTTTTCTTACCATGTTTATCATAACTAAGGCTTAAGAGATGCCATTGAGACGTCGACTTGAATGGTGATGACACCTTCTCTTCTAAAGGCTAAGTTATAACAAGTTTCTTTAGTTGGGATACAAAATGTTGTTTAGTAACCTCAAAGAATGTATGAAAGTTCATCAAGCTATGTGCCCTTAGTGTTGGCTACTCTCTTCTTTAGGCTATTTAGAGTCATTTTATTTACAACCTCATTGGTCAATGTATTGAGGGCAAGCGACCAAGGTATAGTACAATTGGACACCTCGTTCATCACAAAAACTTTGGAATCTCTTACTATTGAATTAGGTGCCGTTGTCAGTCATGAGTATGTAGGGTATTCCAAATTGGCACATAAGAGACTTCTAAATAAATTCTTAAATATTCTTTTTAGTGATAATTGCCAAAGCTTTGGCCTCTATCCACTTAGTAAAGTATCTTATAGTGGAAAAAATGTATAGCCGCCATCCTATAATTTTAAAGAATAATCCGAGAATATCTACCCCTCATTAGGCAAAGTGCTTGCCATAAGAGCAAGTTATGCTAGGAAGCATATTGATGTCGCATGCTTTTGGCACTAGTAGCACTTTTGAACAACAATTCAAGCATATGCCTTCGTTGTTGACCAATAGTGGCTAAGATAAAGTGCCTTAATGGCTAAGGCTTGATCTTATATGTAGTTGTTGCAGATGCCATCTTATAGCTCATCAAGAACTCTTTATGCCTTGCTTAATCAAAGATACTTGTGGTAAGGAAGACTAAAGGAGCATCTATATAGTTGACCATCAATAAGTGTGTACCTGGCTGAATGGTACATGACGTGATGAGCCTTCTTAGGGTCATTTAGTTTAATGCCATCATAGATGTATGCGATGATGGGGTTGAGCCAATAAGGCTTGGATGGTGTTGGTCATACTTTTATGACTTAGCCAGCAAGAGCATCAATAGTCTTGCTTGGCATATATTCAAGGAAGACTTCATGGTAAAGGCCAAGAGGGTAGGTGGAGGCCAATCTGGAAAGCCGATCGACTTGTGAGTTGTTACTTCATGGGATTTTATGGATGGACAACCTGGTGAAGTCATTCTTACTTGCCTTGACAATAGTAAGGTGCTTAATCATTAAGTCATCTTTTGTTGTTGATTCGCCATTGACTTGTATGACAATAAGTTGCAAATATGAGAAGACCTAAAGATGGTAGATGCTAGCAACTTTGGCTAATTTCGTTTTGACAATGAGCTCCTTGTACTTGGAATTATTGTTAGTTTCAGGAAATCTGAATTTAGTGGCATGGTTGATGGTTACACCCTTAGGTTCCATAAGGATGAGGTTAGCATTGCTACCCTCTCTAGTAGGAGAACTTTCAACATGGAGGGTTTATGTTAACATTAGAAAATTCGCTAGGGCTCGAACTTTGATGGCCTTTTGCAAGTGAAATAAGATGCCTTAAGTAATGAGTTCTATGGCATGGTTGATCATTATGCTCGAGACATCGGGCTTGTGAAGTATTTGCATAGAGGTTAGTTCCTGAGGATAACTATTATTCGGTCCTTGGAGGAACTAGCTGATGTAATAGACAGGTTGATGTTCTTGACTCTATTTTCGTGTTAGAATTAAAGTGAGGACTCAATTTTCCTGATTGAGAGATAAAGATATAACTCTTCACCATCAGCTGGCTTTGATATGATAGATAATGAAGTCAAGAAATACTAGTTGGTGGAAGGCGGCCTATCATTCCTTAGTTTAGTGAAACTTGGATGGATTTTTTAGTAACTTGAATAATTCTACTTGCTTGTCAACGGACTTAGAGATGAATAAGTTAAGAGCGACAATATGTCTTGTGAGATATTGGACTTCTTTAATTATCTAAGGAGGTTACATGTACTAAATGGCTTGAATCTTCTTAAGGTAGACCTCTATTCCTCATCAAGTGACCTATATATCTTAAAAATTTTTCAGACGAGGCCCCAAAAATGTACTTTTGTAAGTCAAGTTTCATGTTGTATCTCTAAAGGGTGTTGAAAGCTTCTTGAGGTTATCGAAGTGACCCTTGGGCTTAACGCTTTTAATGATCATGTTTGTGTAGATTTCTATGTTTCTTTAGACCTAGTGTTTGAAAATTATGGTTACAAGCCTCTAGTAGGTCACCCTAACGTTTTTAAGACTGAAGGGCATGCCTTTAGAGTGGTAGGTATTAAAGTCGGTGAGAAAGGATGTGTGAACCTAGTCAAGCTCATACATTCAAATCTAGTTATACCTAAAGAATGCATCTATGAAGCTAAGGAGGTTTTGACATAAGGTAGAGTCGACAACCGAATTGACACGTTAGAGCGGAAAGCAATATTTTCTGCAAGCTTTGTTAAGATTTGTGAAGTTGATACATAAGTGCCAATTGCTATTGGCCATTTTAACTAAGATATGGTTAGTTAGCTATGTAAGGTATCTCTCTTCTCACACGAAGTCAGTAGTGAAGAGTATTTAGACTTTGGTCTCTATTGCTGCATGCCGCCTGGGGGCAAAGTAATGCTTCTTCTATTTGATGACTTTTGCCCTTAGGTCGATGTTGAGTTTGTTTATGATGATGTTAGGGAAGATCCTGAGCATATCCAATGGGGACCATGTAAAAACATCATTCTTGCCACGGAGGAACTAGATAAGCTACTGTTTTAGATCGAGTGCGAGGAGCTTCATAGTTTTAGTGACATGTTCCTTAATGTTGCTAAACTAAATGACTTCGTTGGCCTCTTTGGGTCCTCTAAATTTATCAATTGTTTCAAAGGTAGAAGGCCTGTTCCAACTACATTAACAAATTTTCCTCATTGTAAGACCTTCAGATAGTAATCATGAGTAAGTTATTGATTTCCTTTATGTACGCACATACCTATTGGAGTTGAGAATTTAGCAACTAGGTATATGGTGTCGATAGACACCTTTAGAGCATTTAGCATTGGTTGTCCTAATATGGCTTTGTGTAAGGATTAACAGTTGATAATGAGGAAGTTAAACATATGGTCAACTACATGATTGCCATCTCTAAGTTGCATAAGTAAAGTGATAATGCCCATGGTCTACATCAATTGATTGTTAAATTTGAATGGGGGTTGCTCATACGGCTTGAGCTTGGTAAGAACCCTATCCTTCATTTACTCATAAGTAGGCCTATAGAGGATGTCTATCCAGGTGCCTTTCTTAACCTAAACTCAAGGTAGGTTAAAGACCGCAATCCCTGCTTTAATGACCAAGGGGTCATTATTAGGGTACTGGACACCTAGGGGGTCATCTTTAGAAAATATATTAGGCTTCTTATTTTAGACATTAAGGACATTGAGGAAATAGAGATTCTTCTTATGTCTAGTATAAGCCTTCATTTGTGAGTGCAAGCATCCTTCGGCTATTAGCCTAACCTACAAGGATGTTAAGAGGTGGTAGTACGATTATCATCCCGACGATGGTTGTACTTAGGTTGGCAAATATCATCCATTTGCTTATGTTGTAAAGGCCATGTTTGCTATTCTAGGTCATAGGTCATCATCAACTTGTACTTCTATAAGATAACCTTAGTTAAGGCCATTTTCTAAGTCGTTTTGTAAGCTACTATATCATTACTGGTGTGATTAATGTCATTGTGGTCAAAGTACTTGTTGACGTAGGTAGCCAAGTCAAAATATCCTTATGTTAAATCTCGAGGAGTATTTGACAGAGTGACTTTGTGAGAGGAGTTTAAGAGGTAAACCGAGGAATGGTGTGACCTTGGTCACGATACAATTGTCCCCTTCTTTGATTGAATCAAGTTTGTAATTTTGAGAGAACTTGAGGTGGTCTTTGACTATTTAGTCAATCTTTTACTTCTTTTGTTTAAAAAGGCTATAGAGCAAGGTCATCTAAGCCTTGAGGTTCTCTTCTAGGATGATGTTGGAAGTAGCCTTATCTTAGAATACCTTCATTGAGTTTAGTCATTTCTTAGTAAGCTTGAGGAACAAGGCATGCTCATGGCATATGCCCTATATGGTTACATTTAGTGTGATGCTTAGGCTAACAATCAGTATTATTAATTGAGCCATCACGAAGCAATGACTATAATCATGAAGGACTCGTTCAGGCCTTGCTTGATGTTGTTGTTGAGGCTTATATTACCCTTCGTAGGAATTTTGGTTGCCCAGAAATGCCAATAAAACTATTCGGCCAGCTGATCAAATGAGGAGATTAAGCTTGGATCAAGCTCCTAAACCTAGATATGAGACATGCTAAATATTCTTTTGTATTTGCATTTTGTTATACAAATGATTTATGTACAAGTAAGAGACCTCAATCAAAATTCAAAGAGGCCAATGATAGAACTATAGCTATATAGTCTTCTTACTACATCATAGTTTAAATCGGTAAAAAATTACAAGCTCATGTACAAATTCTTTGACTATCTTCCTTAACAATCCAATAGACGATATGTTAAATTTGGAAATTAATATCAGTAGTAATACTAATACATTTACGTCACGGTTCTATTTAATTTAGTGATATTATGTAACTTTAATTTAGTGATGCTAAATATTCTTCTTATTACATTATAGTTTAAATAGGTAAAAAATTATAAACTCATGTATAGATTATTTGACTATCTTTCTTAAAAATTTTACATACAATGTGATAAATTTAAAAATCAATGCCAGTATTAATTTTAATATCCATTTAATCCATAGATCCACTTGATTTAATGATATTATGTAACTCAATTTTTCGAAATTTCTATATTTAGTAAAACTTTGCTTTTCTAAAACTTTTATTTAGTTTGTAGTCTTATATTAAATATGAAAATATTATGTTATTTTCCTTTATAAAATTTAAACATTATCATCTCCTTTCTCCCTTTTGCATCTACAAATATTTTATAAACTTAATTATAACTTTTTAATTAATAAATAGGTTCAAATCAAATATAGACCTATTGATTAAACGGGTCAAATTAGGAGTTTAGGTTTTCATACATGATTAATAAACGGATTGTATCATAGATTAAGATTTTTTAGATACAAACCCGTTTAAACAGCAACAAGACCCGATACAGTAACACAAAATTCCAACCCTAATAAGCATAACTACTAGATTAACTTAAGCAACATCTCAAACAATGTTCTATAAACGAAGTAATATTGGGAGCAACAAGGAAGCAACCCAAAACCTAATTGTAAGCTACCACCCCTATCTTTCAAAAAGTCAATCTAAAGTAGAATCATTATACATAACTTAGCCTTAATTGAACAAACCCCTATCAAAATACATATGAAAGATCAAACCTCAAAATATCTTGTAGTTGCATCCTCGACTAGTAGTGGATATAATGAGTAGTTGACCCTGGAAGTGATTATCGAAGAAACATACCTCCACCATGTTAACATGTTAATTTTATTAGAGACCACGAGTTATCCAAAAGAATGTATAAACAAATAATAATCTTAGACTACAAAATAGAACTTTAACCTAAATGATGAACTCAGCATTGGTCTGGCTTAACTACTAATATTAGAGATGGTGGTGTTAATATGGCACAATCGAATACAATGATAATACTAATAATCACAATGATGGAATATTCCCAAAATAAACAGTGAGATCACTCAACTTCTTATAGTAAGTAACTAACATGAAAATAAGAAGAACCTAAGATAAGCTATAGACTCTAACTAGCAATAATTATAAGAAGAGAAAAACAATAATTATAACAAGAAATATAGCTCATAAATTTATGAAATGAGATTCTTCATAGGCACATTAGCACATATGGTTGAGTAAGAAGGGAATAGCATATCTGTAGTTGTCATGTTTTTATCCATGTTAAGTCCTATATCTCTTTATTGATGATAGTGTCATGTCGAGCAATGAGTATATCATGCCTCGAAGTATATCATGATCATAGAAAACTACCATACACTCTACGAAGAATTGAGATTAACTTCCTTGTCAATCAGGATCCTTCGAGATAACTATAAGGCAAACTCAAAGTACTTGGGTAGCAGTTTAAATATGCAAGTCTAACTAGTAACAAAAGGGTATCTAACTTAAAATTCATCATAATAAGTCAAATTCAAATCATAACTATGTTGTAGATAAATAATGGGGCATTAGCCCCACAAAATAATTGTAGGTATGGACATATCCAAAATAAATCATAATAGCTTTTACATCACTGAAAGTACAAATATGAAAGTACAAATATAATAGTAAAGTCTATCAAATGAAAAGATTCTCTCAAACTTTCAGTCTCCCCTCATGTTCCTCTCAAACTTTCAATCTCCCTTCATGCTGCCATGCATCCTCACTGACCTCGGGCATGACTTAGTGTAGAAATCAAAAGACTAAGGGAGTGTAAGCTACATCTAGCTTAGTAAATACCTCTTGTACCACATCGACAAGCAAGTAGGCAAACAAGTTATATTAATTAGGCGTATGCAATGAAAACAACCATATGCTCAAACAATATATATATATATATATAGCCAAACCAATAACTACATATATCTCTAGGTTATACCCTTAGAGTTGATTATACTATCAAATCCAAATTCCACCCTAGACCCCTATGTCTCACCACGTTTTTACTTTCATTCTTGTTCTTTTCTCACTTAATACCCTGCTTTTCTTGATTCTAGAATTCTACAGCTGAAGGTATGAATGTGAGTAGCACATGTAGTCCACTCACCCCTAAGCATAGGTCACTAGGACACAGCCCCTAACCAAGCGATTTGCATCTCCAATGCCTAGTAATCCTATGGACCAGAGTATAGCCATGTTGTACCTGTACAACGTAAGAAAACTCATATATTATAACAAAAGAAATCAACCCCCACTAAACACATGATGTGATGGCCAATATAATGTAATGTCTTCTGTACTATGCATGTAAGATTTAGCTATATAGCCAAACATAATTAAGTTAGGTTATTTGTATGGCCAAGCAATATATAAATATATATCTCCCAAAATCATGATACAACCATATATGTCTTAGCAAGTCACAAAGTGTTATCTTATTTTATCATATTTTTATACAAACATGGTAAGTATACTCAATTACATGCAATTTTCCTAAAGTCCCCCAGCATTCCATTTATTATCTTCATTTTAATGATGCAACACTACAATCAAAGGCAAGTACGATAGTCATAGAGATGCTCACACTACCATGTCATCTAAGGATTGTAATAATCTACCGAAAGGATCACATTAAGGTCTTAATCACCCGATAATAAGGAAATAAAAGACTAAATAATTTAGGATCAATTATTGACCGTTTTATTCGACTACAATTTTCCTATTTGCATCTTAAACTTGTTTTTATCATAACTATCTTATTTAACTTCAATTTTTACGTTCTTATAGTTGATTTCTATCTTTTTCAAACGTACTTGCCCACGATGGGGTCCATTTTGATGGTAGTCCTACATAGTTGGTAACAGGCCAAGAAGTTTCGAACCTCTAATAGTTTAGGCCTCTTTTGCTTTATTTTGTATTGTTTAGGGGTTCCTTTGTATAATTTTAATTTTTGTTAGGTTTTAAAACTCTTATTGGGTCTTGATTATGTGTGTGTACTTAAGATATTAAGGTTTGCATTTATTCTTTAGCCTACCTTTGGTCTTTTAATTTAATTATGTAAATAGTAAGCTTTTGGCATTATTTTAAGTTGGCTTCTGAAATAGGCTTTCTTTCTGTTTTAATGGACCTAAGAAAATTTTTATGGGCCTTTAAATAGATTCTTCATCTTAAGCTGCTATCTATGTTGTCTTTTGGACTTATTTTATTAGTTTTGGTCAACATAATTTATCACATTTTAGTAAGGATTTTATGTTGGGTCTTGGTTTTGGCCACCAAACATTTTGAGCCCCCTTAGTCATATCTTCAAGTCCAATGTGATGATTTTTAACCTATTTGTCAACTTAAGGGCCTAACTAGTAATTTAACTTAACTAAACATGCCTTCATCCTTATTATCATTTCTTAATCAACATTTTACACAAGGAAATGTGTAGTGTCAATTTGTGTCCTTCTAGGCCATGGGTTTTAGTGTAGTTTTTCTAGGGTTTTTCACAATTCTTCCCTTAGATAATTGCATCTATCAACTAAAGGAACTCCTAAAAGTGTTTTTAGGCTAATACATCATGAAAAATGTTAAAAATAACTTTAGAAATGCCCTACAACATGCCATGTTTAACTTGCTTCTTTCATGCAACATGGCTTTCATTGAGTTTCTTTGAGATTACAAGCTCATATGCTTCAAGACTATATTGTGTATATGGAGTCCTTACACTTTTACATGTAATATCCTTCCAAAACCTACATTTCCAAGTTTCTACATGATGAAACCTTACAAGTAAGTATTCATACACATTTGTATCTCCTATGTTGTCCCTATTACATCAAATACTAACATGATACACAAAAGAAAAGGGCTTATGTGAAGAAGGACTGACTACACTTGTGTAAGATGGTGCCTATCTTAAGCTCTCCCTACTTTGCTTCCTTAGTACATCTTGAGTTCTCTTCTAAGTTGATCCTTAGGATCTTCCTTTGATGGCCTCTTGATATAGTAGGATGTGATGGAGTATGGGCTTGAAAGGGTAGTAGTTCGATAGGGGATAAAGAAGGCCAAAGGGGTAGAAGTTTTGCAAGGTTTTGGTGGTGTTTGGGTATAGTGTTTAGAGAGTGAGGGGATGAGATGGAAAGAAAATGCAAGGGTGTGTGTGTGAGGGGAACTAGTAGTAGAGCTAGGGGAATGGGTGTATGGGTATTTTGAATTGGTGTGTAAAGTGGAAGTGTGTGAGTGTGTGCATATTTGGGGAAGGAAAGGACCGGCTTTAGGAGTTGTTAGAGTGTAATTCACTTTACTTGTGAAGTTAAATGAAGTTGACAAGGGGGAGTGTATTGGGGGTGAGAACTGGCGCCTAGGGGGTAAGAGGAGGAGCTTTTCATAACTTCTAAATTTTCCTTTTCGGGTTAGTGGACATAACATGTGTCTAATACTTGACTTAATGGGAAAACTTATGCTAGTTAATGAAGATTTGTGTCTTTTCATCCTTATCATTACACTTAACTTCCTAGTTGGAGTTAGATTAACTAGTTAGCCTTAGTTTACTAGGTGATGTTCAAATATACACAGTCATGGGAGGGATGGTTGGTGCTACATGCATAGATGATTAGGGTTTTCTTCTTCCTACTTGTTTTTCCTCAATTTTTCTATTTAAGTACTAAATTAATTTAATACAATTATTTAGAATTGCTTATTATTTTACTTTAATCCCCTAATATCAAGTTATATAAGTTGGTGAAATTTTGAAGTTCCAAGCTAAGTTGAGGTTTAGTTAAATTTATGGTTTTATATTTAGGGTCTTACAATTTAAGCTTAGGGTTAGGGTTTTTCAATTCTTAATTTAGGGTGTTCATTTGTCATTATAAGTTCAATTTTTATGGATTCCTATATAATTTTAGGTTTGTCAATCCTAAGGAATACCCAAGGACACTTATGCTCGGTTT
The DNA here is from genome assembly GCA_024138005.1 of Lumnitzera racemosa. Taxonomy (NCBI): domain Eukaryota; kingdom Viridiplantae; phylum Streptophyta; class Magnoliopsida; order Myrtales; family Combretaceae; genus Lumnitzera; species Lumnitzera racemosa. Next base: position 86,151,682 of record JAMXBC010000010.1, on the reverse strand, counting down.
TAAGTTCTAGTTGAAAATTTACGAGGTATACAAAGTCAGAGCAAGTTGTTAGTGTTCTTATGGGTCTTGTCAATCAAATCTAATTTTAGTTTCTATTGAGTTAGGTCATGTTGAGTTGATCTAGGCCATCAATAATCTCACTTAAGTTTGAGATGGAAGAAAGTCAAAATTTGCCAAATTCATTCCTATCAACTATGCTAAGCTATGTGAACTATCAAATTTACAATCATGACAATAGCATGATAATTGTAAAATATAATGCATAAATGGATGAAAATGAACCAATTAAGTATTACATGTAAATGATAACCGTATTGCTATTACTAACGTTGAGTTAAATTCATAAAACAAGTAACGTAAAAGGTATGTTGTGATAGGAATAGGCCTACGACCATTCCCAAGCCAAGGTTGACCTGTTCCAAGCTAAGGTCAACCTGCCCTACTCAAGGTCAAGTTGATACAAGAAAGGAAAGAAGGATGGCTCGACAACAGCTTTGTCGGATGCCGAGAAGGCCAAGGACTAACTAATCGAGGCCCTAAGCCCAAAGACCAATTTGGCATGGCACAAAGGATTCAGTACTGACTAATCCTAGAGCTTGACAACTATGGGTTGACCTCACAGGTAACTCGGTTAAGCACTATAGGACTTTAACAACCCTGACCTGAACTAGGACCTCCAATTGTCGACCTTAACCAGTTCATATCCTACTCATTCCAAGACAGCTCGGATTACCTGTATGCCGACCTTCCTACTAAAAAGCACAATTTTGCACATTTGTAAATATTTTCTTTATTTTAATCGTAAGCCTAATCTTTAAGGTTTAAGGCCTTGTATACTATTAACATTTTTGCCACTAGGGTTTTAAGATGTACTATAAGGAGGAACTTTTGTAAGTAGCAATCAACTTTATCATCAATTATCAAGAATATTCCCAGAGAATTTCCTCTCGTGAAGCTATCTTAAGCTTATTTCCTCTTAAATGATTATTGAGTATGTTATTACTCTTTAATCTTCTTAAGTTCTTGTCAATCGTCTTGGTGAACCTCTCATTTGAGTAAGTTATTAAGTTATATCTAACCCCTCATTTGAAGCCTCAAGCATTGATTTGATTCTCTCGAGTTGTATCGAGACCCATTTCGAGCTCATCCCTGATTATTTTTGCGTATTGGTGCGTGACATCCTTTCATATTCACATTTTAAACCTTCATTTACTAAATTTCCCTACTAACAACCCTTAAGTTTGAATACCCATTGAGGGTTTGAGTTTGCTACATACTCTGATCTGTATCATCTTTGTAGCAGAGCTTTGAGAAGACACACATGTTAGTTTTCTTCAAAGTTTGATTTGTAAGTTCTTACTCTTTTGTGAACTGCTATTTAAGTTTTGGTTTACTGGACTATACGTAATGGTGGTAGTAGTGCTTGAGTTCTTGAAGCATAGTATATTAAGTAGTGATAGTTTTTAAGTTGCTGTAAGCTATATTTGGTTGGTAGTAGTGATTTTAGATATTGTTTCTTGTTGTAATTTGTCCTTAGTAATGTTATAGTAGTTGAAGTAGTGTTTGGAAGTCATGGGTAACTGTAGAAAGCAAAGTTCTAGTGATTCTATTTGAGCTGAATTGAGTGTTCTTAGTGTTTGTTAAAATTCCTTAGCAAAAGTTATACAAATCAACATTGTTCGAAGATAATGTGAATATTAGTGGTGATAGTCCTCGTAATAGCTTGAGGAGACACGTTGATGACTTAAAGTATTAGATTCAAAATCTCACTGAGTTGATTCAAGAGCTTATTAGATTAGTGAGAGGCTACCAACGTGCTAACTAAGGAGAAAGGCATGATGGAGTTTCGACCATTGGAAATGACTCCAATAAGCTTGTTAATGATGAACAACAACTCGAAAGAGTTGCCAAGCAATGTGAAAGAAGAGACCAACTAGAGTTGAGGAGGAACAATGACAAGAGTATTGATTCCGAGCAAACCAAAGAGCTCGAAGAAGAGAGCAAGAGCTAAGAAGAGACTTGGTTGAACAGAGCTCCAATAGAAGTAGTAGATCTAAAATGAACCAACCAACTTGAAATAGAAGGGATGAGCCCTAAACATATAGCCAAGGACTTGAAAACATCAAGCTTAAGCTACTGACCTTCAATAGAAGTAGTCGACTTAAAGAATTCCTCGAGTTGAGAAGTTGTTTAAGTGTTATGAATGCAATGATCGAACTAAGGTTAAGTTACCCTCATTATTACTAACCAAGTATGCAAGTCTTTAGTGGGATAAGTTAATTGCTAAGAAAAATGCTGAAGGAGAAGAGTCAATTAGAATGTGGAGGCTTATGAAACGTTTGATGAATTAGTGATTTCTGCCAACCTACTTTAAGCGAGAGATGCTCCATGCTTTCTAGCACCTAAGCCAAGGTCAAAAAACTATTAAGGAATACTTGCAACAGTTGAGACCTTGATGATAAGTGTGAGATTACTGAGCCACAAGTCTGCACTATTGCCAGGTTCCTAAGTGGCCTAAGAGATGACATTACTGATGTGGTCAAGCTCTAGCTGTTCAATTCATTAGACAAAACGATCAATTTGGCATTAAGAGTAGAACGTCAAGGGAGAAGGAAGCACCAAAGACCAACTAGCCGACCTTAACAACGTAGCCTTAAGCCTGAGAGTTATGACGAAAAGAAAAGTTCAAAGAAGACGATGGAGAAAGAACAATCTAGTCGACCCAACGAAGCTGAGACAAAGAAAGTAGAGAAGGAAAGAGTGCCTGACACAAAGGCCTGAAAAGTTAAGTGCTTCAATTGTTTAGCAAACGAACATATTGCCTCCTAATGTCCAAACAAAAGGGTTATGATTTTGAAAAGCAAAGGATCGAACGCTTAAGTAAAGAGCCAGAGTAATAAGAGCTTAGAGAGTAAGGGAACAATAAACATCTATTTTAAGATGAGAGTATTCTTAGCCATGATGAGCTGAAAATCCAACCTAAAAGAAGACCTAAGTAGAGGGAGAACTTATTCCAAATCTGATTTTTGGTGAATGGGAGACCTATTCCCTAGTTGTTGATAGACGTAGTTTCACCAACATTATTTCTATCGAGCTAATCACAAGGATGAAATTGTTGGCCTACCTGCATCCTTGACCTTATAGATTGAAGTGATTTAATGATAAGGGTATGGTCCATATGTATAAGAGAACTTGGATAGCATTCAAGGCAAAATAACATGAGGATGAGATCAACTTCAACATACTGCTTACAAATGCCGGCAACTTGATTCTTAGCCGACCTTAGAAGTATGACTAAAGAGTGATCCATGATGGTTTCTTCAACACTTATACGGTTCGAAAGGATTGGAAGAGCTACTACTTAAACCCCATGAGTAAGGAGGAGATTCAAAGCAGCTCGACGCCCATGGTGAAAAGAAAAGGGAAGAGGATTCTATTCGACATCCAGGCCTACACTCATTGCCTAAAGTTGAGAATGACTTCCTTTCAACTCCATAGTGATAATAGGAATCGGCCTATAACTTCTCCTAAGCCAAGGTCGACCTGTTCTAAGTTGAATCCAACCTACCTTACTCAAGGCCAAGCTAATACCGAAAAGGAAAGAAAGACGACTCAACAACAACTTTGTCGAATGCCGAAAAGACCAAAGACTAAGCAACCGAAGTCCCAAGCCTAAAGACTAGCTTAGTATGGCACAAAGGATCTAATGTTAACTAATCTTAGAGGTCAACAATTATGAGCCAACCTTACAAGCAGCTTGGTTAAGCATTACAGGACTTCAGTTACCCTAACCCAAACCAAGACCTCTAACTGCTAACCTCAGCCAATTCAAATCTTACTCATTCCAAAATAGCTCAGATGACCCATATGCCAACCTTACTCCTAAAATGCACGGTTTTGCACTTTTGTAAATATTTTTTTTATTTTAATCGTAAGCCTAATCTTTAAGATTTAAAACCTTATACATTATTTACATTTTTGCCACTAGGGTTTTAGGATGTACTATAAATAGTAACTTTTGTAAGTAGCAGTCTGCTTTATCATCAATCATCAAGAATATTCTTAGAGAATTTCCTCTCGCGAAGTTATCTTAAGCTTATTTCCTCTTGAATGATTATTGAGTGTGTTATTACTCTTTAATCTTCTCAAGTTCTTATCAATCTTCTTTTGAGATTGCAACAAACCTCTCATTTAAGTGAGTTAGTGAGTTACATCTAATCCTTTATTTGAAGCCCCAAGCATTGATTTGGTCTTCATGAGTCGTATCGAGATCCATTTTAAGCGTAAACCCTAATTATGTTTGTATATTGGTGCATGATATCCTTTTACATTCACATTCAAAACTCTCATTTACTAAATTTCCCTACTAACAACCTTGAAATTTGAATACCCATTAAAGGTTCGAATTTATTGCGTACTTCGATCTATATCGTGGTGGAAGATAAATCAAAGGATGCATTTAATTCATTATGATGAGTCCATAAGATGGAAAGTAGAATAAAAGATGGGTTGCCTTGGTTAGTGCCAAAATAGAAGCATAGAAACTAAAGTTGAAGGTCCTTTACACCAATAAGTTTAAAATCTTAGGATGAAGTAGTAAGTAGGGAAGATTTCTTTGACTTAGAAGTTCGAACTGTGGTAAGTATAATAAAAGGGAAAGGGGTTCAAGTACTTCAATCTAGATATTAGTAAGCTTAGGTTAAATAGAGAAATAAAGTAAGTATAAAATAATGATCCAAAACTTGTTTGAGGAATCTTAAAGGATATGGTGTAAAATAATGATCCAAAACTTGTTTGAGGAATCCTAAAGGATATGGTGATGAGACCATGATGGTATCTTTGTAAGTGAATAGAGATAAAAATAGGTAAGTACTCATTGTTAATGCTTAAGTCTATGTTTTATGAAGATGTGTATGAAAATAATTCATGGAATGATGTGTACTAGCATCAAGCAAGCAATGACAAATAAGATGTTATGGGGAATAACTACAAGTGTGACTATTTATAAGCCTATTATAGTAATTTCATCAAAAGTTAATGACTATTAAGTTGTTGATAGTATATTTCTACTAAGGCATTGCTAGTAAGGATAGGACCTATTTTGACCTAAAGGCGAGCTATTTTCCCTCAAAATGACCAACTATAGTCAAATCTAACTACTCTTACAACTCGTGATCAAAATATAGCGAGAGGTTCAACTTTTAATATTTTGAGGATCTAGTTTGGAAATAAAGAGATATAGAGGAGATATTGTAAGATATGTAAAGATACATTAGAGATATATATTAAAGATTCCTTTGTACTATAAATAACCTTATTAGCGTTGTAAACAATCAACTCCTAGATTAGGTTAAGGTTTCAAGACCTTTAAATGGTTACCTCTTAACCCTCTTTCATGTTTATTTTCATCTTTCTTTTTTTTGTTTCTTTTCAATGTTTTGATTTTATTCTTTCTAGTATTTTGAATATAGAATCCTAGAATCTAAGTAGGGATTTCTTTTGTTTTATTTCAATCTATGATTTCTTGTTATTGAGATCTAATTACATGAGCCTTATTGTTCTTTGAATTGACATTACTCACATATTGATTCAATATCTAATTTCATCCTAGAGATTACGAGATCTAATTGTGAATAGATCTGTTTGATTAGAAGGAATGGAAGTAGACTAAGCAATTATTCACTTAGTGTCTCTGGATTAAGGTAACCTAGTAGTAGAATTCACAAAGCTTAATGTTGTTTTGATATATTCTATTGTAGAAGTGATTCGAGTATAGCATAACTAAGATTAGGAGTTAATTTGTTAAAGGGATTCTAGTTAACTCAGTTAAGGAATTCTCATGGTCCAATAATAAGAATGAGATGGAATGTGGTATAAATTCTAGGGGGAAATTCAATAGTTGAATACTAAAGTTAAGTGATCTTTATAATAAGTTAAGTGATCTTTATAATCTTTATTATTCCCTTTATTTTCTTGCTTTATTAGTTCTTTTGTTTTATTGCTCCTTTAGATCAATTTACTTAATTAGGTTTAGTAAGTTTGATAAATTGCACTTAATTGTTAGGTTAGATAATAAGAAAATAAGGGAAAGTTTTGGTAACTCGTAATTAGTACTTAAGGGATTAACATATGGACTCAAATTTGATATATAATTAAAATTGATAAGTGTATTTGCCTCTAATGAAGTTTTTGGTACCATTACTGGGAATTAAGGATTTTGAATATTAGGAAAACTCTTTGACTTATTAATCTAACCATTATTCTTTGCTTGTTCGTTTCTTCCTTGCTTTTTGATTATTCAGGTCGTTTCTACTGTAGTTTTCTTTTATAGGTCATGACCAAGAGTAGCGTATAGCTTTCTAGATTGTTTGAAAAGATCAGTGGACAAAATTAAAAATTCAATTCAGCAATTGGCTAAGCTGATGTGAGAAAGGCCCCTAGAAGTCCTAGGTAGCACAAAAACGAATCTTAGACCTATAGGATCAAGACAAATTTGAAACCAAGGGAAGGACCATATCTTTTACATTATTTAGTTAAGCTTTTCGATTTTCTTTCCCCTTCATCAAAACTGAAAAAGAAATAAAAATGGAAAGGAAAAAAAATTTGCTCTACTTACATTATTAATTTTGAATTTAGTTGTTTGCATTGAATTCTTTCGTACATTAACAAAAAAAAAAAAAATTGAATTGTTCTTTGCAAGAAGCGACGAAGAATAAATAATCTCAATAGATTCCTATGATTTGAATAAGTTGTAATAATTACGTTCGTTAGCTTTATTAAGTTACTTATAAACTAATTTAGTATTTGATGTTGAGTTAAGACTTGCTTGGCCACTTGATTATGAAATAATTAACATTAAGGTCTTATTGGGATTAAGAATATCCTGGTACTAAATATACTTTGAATCAAATATGTAATATATAGGTTATCATTTTTGCATGCCCTTTGCTATCACCATTAAAAACTACATGAACCCCTTATGGTAACGTAAGTGATAGTCACTTTATACATTATGATGAAGCTTTTGGAATAATAGTGGTTTTATTCATTAGCTTTTAAGTAATGTACAAAGTTCTAATATGTCTAAGCTACCCTATTAGGACATGATAAGGCTAGAGTTAAGTCAAGATATAGCTTTTGGAATAAGGATCAAGCTTAGATAGACCTCAAGGTAAGTGACCAAAACACAAGAAGAATAATTGAAATTTATAAAGAAATGTGCATAAAACTCAATTATAGTGATTAAGTATCACTAAAAAGTACAATAGAACAGTAAGCATGATGAATGAGATACAACAACTATCCTAAAATTATAACCTAAAATGGTTACGTGTTTAAAATGAGAAGAAAAAGATGTATTTATATTTTCATGCCACTGATTGATCAATAGACACGTGTCAACCTAACATCGAGAATCCTTTAATGATGCAACATGTTTTCATTCTAGCGTTTTAACCCTAATCCCAATATGGTAAGGGGTATATCGATCAGTCGATATGGTTGAATCCCATTTGGTTGCTTTTATTTGCACACAGTCCTATGATTCCGATCGATCACCTTAAAAGTTAATCCATCCTTAATGCTTTAAGGCATACTAATAAATTATTATCATGGCTACCAATCAATCGATTGACTTAATTTTTACTAGCTTTCCCTTCCTAGTTTCTTAATCAAATGACAAGAGCTATTAGGACCACAACAACCCACATACACCTACAAGTATAAGATAAAATTAATAATATTTAATTGAAAATTTGATCTTTTTCATGTAATTTGATTAATTTTGTTTAAGTTGGTCCATTTTGTGTATAAACTCAACCTTTGTATAAATTTCCCTAATTTTTCTTAAATTTATGCACATATACAAGTTTTAAAGTTGAAAAAATGTATGTATTTTAAATTGTGATCACCAAATCAATCTACATCTTAGCTATACTCAAGTACGCTAAAATTAGGTCAACTCTACAAGGCAAGTCGAGACTATAAGGGCTCAACTTGGCTGGGTATGCCATTGCTAACTCAACTCTTTAGGCGATTCTAATGGCCTTATTTAGGGATTCAGTCCTTTATACCTCAGCAATAGTCCTAATCTCATATCTCCAATCAAACATAAGTCTAAAGATAGTACCATCCTCAAGTTCGTTCACATCGCACCAAATTATCAACATTTGAAATTCTCTAATAGAGCCATTAACACTCTAAATTCCCTACCTTAGTTCTTGCAGCTTCTTGAAAGTGTCTCCTTCAATGGTTGGGAATGAAGCAATCTCTCCTCGTGCAATTCATCTCATTCCATGTCCTGACTTGACATTGGCCCATTTCTACTGTGAGTGGCTTATAGCTTCTTCCTCTACATGGTTGTATAGCTAGTGAACTCCAAGACAACTAATCGTAATCATACTGCATCCTCGTAGTCATAACATACGAAAATTTTCTCAATCTTTTCTTCTTAGTCGAACTACTCATCTATACTATCAGCACTAGTGAAGCTAAGTATCTATACTTTTACATTCTCCATGCCGTTAGAGATCAAGCACCTCTCCCATGAAACTCATAAAAATTATCATTCTCTTCCTCTTTCACTTCAACAACTTCATTTAACTCAACTCTTCTCTGAACTCGCCTCCCAACTCTCCCATCCTAAATTAGGGAAGTGCCTAGTACATCATGAGCTAGCAACCCAAGACTCTACACTCCATGCTACACTCAACCAACTCGATCATTTAGAGGAATGCCATAATAAGTTGGTGTCCCCCAATCTTTGCATGATGATAGCTAGATTGGCTACCATGGTAGTCAAGTCTTGTATCTACTTATTTGTCAACCATGGGCTCTACTGAAAATGATGGCCTTAGCTTAATACATCACTTTCTACATTGCCATCATCATCTTGTGTTACAGGCCACTTTAGAAGGGTCCAAACTCATGAGGTTCGTTTAAGCCTAAAGTGGATAATATAGAATATTTTAGAAGATCTAGAAAGTTCTAGAATAGGGGGTAAGTAAGGTGGATAGATAGATTTAATGTAAAGGTAGGTTGGATTCAATTGTAACCGTTAAATCGAATTAATCTTGACCATCTATCTTAAAAGGCCTCTTACATATATAGGGGAGATCCCCTCAATTGTAATCATCCAGTTATTTTGAATGAATACTATTTATATCAGAGTTTCTCTTTCTAAACTTTGTGAGTATGTTATAGGCTAACTTAGCCTTCCTTAGTATAGTTGAGAATGTTAAGTGCCGCACGAATTTGAGCGAGAGAATCTATTTATGACAAGTGGTATTAGAGCTAGAAAAAAGAAACTTCGTATGGAGAATATGTCATCTGGAGGAGACAACAACACTTTGATGGTCAAAGAGTTAGCTAACCAAGATGATCGCCAGGTCACTAAGCAAAAGGCTAAGTCCCGAGACTTACTGAACTCCCTTCTTAATAAGATAGATAGAGCTAAGCTGAACATTGCTGAAGTGAAAGAACAATTCAATAAGTCACAAGGCAACCTTAAAGAGATGGAGGAAAAACTTTGAGGCAAGTTGCAAGGAGCATTGGATCAAGCCATTGAGTAACTGAAGCAACGTGATGAAGCGATTGAAGGGAAGAATAAAGTACTCCAAGCTCGAGTTACGACTTTGGAAACTAATGAGAAAGCTTATGAAGCTAAGTTGGATGCTGCAATGGTGGCCATGCACCAAGAGATTGAGAAACCTAAGACCCAACTAACAACATGTTGGGCAATAATGGCAAATAGAGTGACTATCTAGCCTACTCATAAGGTAGATGTACCTAAGCTTGAACCTTTCAATGGGACACAATCTGCTCGAGAGGTAGACAACTTCTTCCAGGGAATAGAACAATATGTTAATGCTATAGGAATCTTAGATGACCTCGAAAAGGTACATACTATTACTATGTATTTGAAGGATTCTGCTATGGTGTAGTGGTGTAGGAAGGCAAATGAAATCAATACTTGGGCTAGTTTTATACAAGAAATCGAGGGACAATTCTCTCTCTAAAATGCTACTAAAGAAGCAAAGATGAAGTTGTATCGCTTAACTCATAAGAGTGACATCAAGCAATATGTGAATGAATTTTCAGAGCTGATGTTGGAGATCCCAAACTTTACTAAGATAACACTCTAATGATATTTTTAGATGGTTTGAAACCTTGGGCGAAGTTGGAGCTAGAGGGAAGAGGGGTAGAAGACATCTCTAAAGCTTAATGGAGTTCAAGAAGATAAAACACAAGACCCCGATGGGAAGGTAGAAAGGGAAAGTTGAGAAGGAAAGGATAGGGAGATCCTTAAGAGGAAAGGCTAAGATGGAAGAGAAAAAAAAAGATCGAGGAAGGACCAGTGAAGGAAAAAATGGGGAACGATAGAAGCCCTGAGAATTGAAGTGGTATTTCTGCAGTGGGCCCCATTATGTTAGGGAATGCCCAAAGAAAGATTGGTTGGCAACAAACAATTATGGTAGATGAGAGCTTCGATAAAGGGGACGAGGCTAAACTGGGTTCAGTACGACTGCTTAGTGCTATGAAGATGAAGGAGAAGTAAAGCAAAAAGGGTTAATGTACATTGAGGTGATAGTTGCTGGTAAGAAATTAAATGTCTTTATTGACATTGGGGCATCTTACTTATTCATCTTCTAGGTAGTAGCAAGTAAGATTGGAATGGAAGTAAAGAAAACTAAAACATGGCTTAAGACAGTAAACTCAAAAAAAGTTCCTATTATTAGAGTCGTTAGGAAGATAGAGCTCTACATGGGAGGGTAGAAAGGGAAGGAAACCATGGAAGTAGTGCCCATGAATGACTTTGAATTTATGATTGGGATGGAATTCCTAGATCATATTTATGCACTTATTGTTCCCCGTGCTAACTGTATATGTGTACTAGAGACCAACTCTCAATGTGTGGTGCCCGTTACAAGGAAAATTAGTCAAGCTACAAAATTCCTTTCCGCTATGCAACTAGATAAGCGCCTTAAAATAAATGAAGTTATGTATGTAGCTACTCTGAAGGGAGAGGAAGAGATGAGAAGTCAAGAGGCAATTCCACATCAAGTGAAGGAGCTGCTAGAAGAATTTAAAGACGTCATGCCTAAAGAGTTGCCAAAAAAGCTACCTCTAAGAAGGGAAGTAGATCATGCGATTAAGCAAGAACCAGGTACAAAGGCCCCTGCTGCAATTTCTTATCGCATGTTCCCGAAAAAGTTAAAAGAATTAAGGCGTCAATTGAAAGAGTTGTTGAAAGCCGGATTCATCCGACCATTAAAGGTACCTTTTGGAGCTTTAATTCTCTTCCAAAAGAAACATGGTAGGTCTCTCAGGATATGTATTGACTATAGGGCTTTGGATAAGGTTAATGTGAAAAATAAGCACCTCATTTCTTTGGTATCAAACTTGTTCAATTGATTAGGAAAGGCAAGATATTTTTCGAAACTAGATCTACAATCGAGATATCATCAAGTATAGATAGCAAATGGAGATAAGCCCAAAACCACTTGTGTCATAAGGTATGGTGCATTAGAGTTTCTCGTTTTGCCGTTTGGGTTCACTAACGCCCCAACTACTTTCTACATTCTTATGAATAGGGTGTTACCCTTTTTGAATTATTTTGTTGTAATTTACTTAGATAATATCATGATTTATAGCAAGACTATAAAAGAGCACATAGAACATCTTCGTATAGTTTTCCTAACCCTAAGGGAAAACAAGTTATATGTAAAATAAGAAAAATGTATCTTTGCAAAGGAAGAAGTGACTGTAATATCCTAAATTTCGAGCCCATACGATTACCCTAAGATCCGAGCCCTTAAATTTAGGGCGTCAGTCTAACATATCATTTTAATTTCAAACTTCACATTAAGTTTAGAAAAGTTAAATAAAGTCATCCAAGTAAAGTCAATTTCTTAAAATAAACTATATAAAAATATTAATTTAAAAAAAAACGTTAATTTATTGCCAAAATTGATAAATATCGAAAATATGAAATTCGAGCATTTAGATATAACGAGATATTAGACATAAGTTATTTAACTTATAAAAATAATAAATGAAGTTGAATTATACATGTATTAACGTAAAACATGCATTATCTATATTAAATACACATATAATAAGAAATTATTATTTAAATAAGGTAAATAAATATAAAAAATTGGAAAATTAATAAAAAATGCAAGGATGAGTCATCATACCTATGTGGCAACGTAGAATTAATTTAAATGATAAGTCAAAAGCAAAGAAATGAGGAAATAACACCTCATACATTGAAAATCCAAAAAAAATGACGTATAAGCCATATGTCTAAATTTTATAAATTCTTATCCAATTAGAAAATATAAATAAGCCTTCTACACTTCAAAAACAACATTTTGAAACTTTGGAAAAAAATAGAAAATCTCTCCAAAAAATTTCAAAACAAATTAGAAAAAAAATAAGAAAATTAGAGCAAAACAAAGCATTGAATCTTATCAGGCTGGTTCAATAGGCTATTGGTGTCTAGTTGTGGTAGTCATTTGGGGTCAAGGGAAGCATTACCAAAGGAGGTGTTCCGATAAGGTTAGGTGGCCAAAGGCGGCCGATTCAGGAGAATCAAATTTTCGGCCGAAACTTTGTAATTTTTCTAAAAATAGCAAATGATATTGTTTAGTTATGAAACTTGGTTTTTCAGAGTTATTTTATGTGTAAAATAATGTAATAATTTTATTTTAGTGAAATAATTATTTAAAATATAAGGTCCTTACGAAATGGTTCTATTTGGACGAAAATTGAATTAAATTTTTAAAAAATAGTAAATATTGTTCTTTCAAGTTGGAAATTTGTACGTGGCATACTCAATATATGTATTTAATTTTAGTAATAAGAATTTTTTAAAATAATTATGTTTACTATTTATTGTAATTATTTTCGATAAATAGTAAATTAATTAGTTTTTAATAAAATCAAAATATGAGCCTTATATGTTATGATTTCTGGATGTTCATAATAATATTTGGGACACTTAAATTTTATCTTGTGATTAAATTCACTTGTTCGCTTAATTTTCGCTAATTTTGAGTTAAAATTTCTATTTTCATAAAAATATATAATAGCTATTTTATGATATTTGGGACAATTGAATTTTATCTTGTTCACTTAATTTTCGCTAATTTTGAGTTAAAATCGTTATTTTCATAAAAATATATCATAGCTATTTTAGTATAATTTATGGTCAATAATTAAACTATGTATTTTTTACTCTATAGGATTTTCCGTGGAATGAATCAAGTTCATATACTATTTATTATGTATTTTCATAATATAAACCTATATATTAGCTTAATATATGATATAGTAATTAGTAATAATGTGATATTTATTAAATATGCAAAAGATTAGTATTTTGGAGTACATAATGAATGCTGTCTAACTCAAGGAATAAGGAATTTTATGACTTTTAATTTAGATTTTGGATTTAATTAAGTTAATTATTGGGTCATAATAATAGATGGTCGAATCAGTAATACAAAAGGATATTTTTGGATATTTACAAATATTGTTTAGTCGTCATTTTTTAGTTATCTTAATAGTACTTAGAATAATGGTCGTAACGATATAAAGTTTACTAAAATCAGATATGAAATGAATAAAATACAATCGAATTAAGCTTAGAAGCACAATAGCAAAAATGCATAAGAACTAAGTATTGACCTAGTAGTCGACCCAGGGTTTGGATGTATTTTTCTAAGTATGATAGGTGAGGAACGACCACATCATGAAGCTTAAGATTTTACGCTACTGTCGAGCTCGGGAAAGTGGATATTTTTATTTTTGTGCAAGTAGATCTATGTTTACTTGACTTAAAGTTAATTGTGTTATGAATTGTAATGACGTGCTAGATTGATTGGATACTTAATTCTTTTTGAATGTATGTTAAAAAAGTGAAATGTTTCCTTGTGTATGATTGATTTATCAATATGTATTTCTGTTTGGAAGATTTAGAAATTGAATTGTTCTTTAGGGTATTCGCCTAAGCAAGCCCTATGCGAAGAAATGTAATATAAAGTTGAAAAACAAAACTGAATTTGAGATAGTTGAATTATTTATAATGTAGAACTTGAGATCCATGCCTAATACTAGGTTACTGTGCTATTTACTATATTCATGGCATGGCATAAAAAGACCTACGGATTGAGTTTCTAAAAAGCTTGAAAACTGTTGAGTTGGCTTTGGGACATATAGATTGCATTGCTCAACTTATTCTGGTCATATTGAGTAACCGACTACGTATTAGATTTTCAAACTACAGAGTATGGTTTTTATTAGGAGTCCTACTCCTAGATAGCTCCTTATTGCCCTAGGATATCGAATGAAGAATTGGAAAGGTATAGGATATCAGTACCGATGCATACTACATGCATGAGCATAGTACGGATTTTCTGCATAAACAGTTGTATTGATAACTCGAGTTATGAGATTGAATATCTTATAGTACTGATTCGTGTGAATATATATATATATATATATATATGTACGTTCTATGTTTTGTTTTATCCACTATCACTTAATTCATAGAGGGCTAAGAGGATACTTATGTATTCTCAGGTTATGAAAAGAACTAACGGGGCCGCATCAATTAGGGGAAAAAGTCTTTTGAGAGCACATAAGACAGAGTCAACCATTTTTAAAGAAGTTTTGTTGTATTTTGTTGTTAGTTCTATAAATGATTTGTACATATAAAAAAAGTATTGTATTTTTTGTTTGATTAAGTTTGTCAAATATAATCTTTTGTATAAACAAATGTTCAGCTGAACTTCATTGTAATACTATTTTATTATATATGGAAGTTATGTCAATTATAAACAAGTATTCCTATATAATGATATATTTTGTACTATGCCAGGATGTGACAATAGTATTCCTAAGACGCATAGTAGGCTAGGGGAAGATTAGATAAGACAAAGAGAAGATATAAGGGTATTTGAGAATGGAAAGAACCCACTAAGCCCACCGAATTCAGGTCGTTTCTCGGTTTAGTAAATTATTATAAAAGGTTCATTCCTGAATATTCTCGAATAGTAGTCCCCTTAACAGATCTACTTAAGAAAAATGTTCTATAAGAATGAAGAGAAGATCAACAGAAGGCATTTGATATAATGAGGGAAGTAGTCACTAGATAGCCAATTGTTGCGCTCTCTAATTTTGATAAAGCATTTAAAGTATGTATGGATGCTAGTGATTATGCCATTAGTGGGGTTTTAATGTAGGAAAACCATCCAATAGCCTTTGAGAGCTAAAAGTTGAATGAAACAGAGAGGCGATACCCAGTACATGAGAAGGAAATGACAGTTTGCTTTTGAGTTTGGAGATACTACCTTCTTTGTATGAAATTTGTAGTTAAGACTAACAATGTGGCCACTAGTTACTTTCAAACCAAAAAAGAAGTCATCCCCTAAGCAAGCTCGTTGGCAAATTTTCTTAGCAGAATTTGATTTCAACATGGAATATAAGGCGAAAAAGAGAAAGTTGTAGCAAATGCCCTAAGTCGGAGGGTAGAATTAGCAGCTATTAGTAACCTTAAGAACAACCTCTTAGAGAAGATTTGGGAAGGGATGGAGATCAACTAGTTAACTAAAACTCTACTAATCCAATGTAAAGAAGGTCAAACAAGGGGATTTTAGGAGGAAGATGAACTAATATACATAAAAGGATGACTGGTGTATGTTCCCCACTCATCACCATTAAGGAAGGAAATATTGAAGGAATGCCATGATTCTAAATGAGTAGATCACCCCGAAATACACTAAACCCTAGCCTTGGTTGAAGAAAGGTACTTTTGGTTACATCTAAGGGAGGACATTGAGAGTTATGTCAGAACTTGTTTCATATGTCAACAAGATAAGGTGGAACAAAGGCCAACCCCTAAACTATTAGAGCCTCTACCTATTCCAAAGCATCCTTGGGAAAGTGTCTCTATGGATTTTATTGTAAGCCTACCCAAGTCAGAGGGATATGGTACTATTATGGTAGTAGTAAACAGGTTGTCAAAATATGTAACATTCATTCCAACAATAAAGGAGTGCCTCACTGATAAAGTAGCCTAGTTGTTTCTCAAGCATATAGTGAAATATTGGGGTTTACCTAAAAACCTTGTAAGTGATCAGGATGGTTGTTTTACGAGGGAATTCTAGATGAAACTATTTAAGCTTCTTAGTTCTGAGCTAAACTTTTCTACTAGTCTTCATCTGCAAATAGATGAATAGATGGAAAGGGTGAATGCGTTAGTAGAGCTTTACTTAAGGCACTTCATAAATACAAATTAGCGGGATTAGTATAAGTTAGCACAATTCTCTTTCAATCTACAAAAGAATTAATCAACGGGACATAGTCCATTTGAGGTTGTCTTGGGGAGACAGCCACTAACTCCTAATATGGTAACAATAGGATAAACGGGGTCTAGTCTCCCTACATATAAATTTGCAAGAGAGCAGTAAAAGAGCCAAGACTTAACTCAGACTTACTTAAACAAGATTATCAAGAGAATGAAGAAGGTTGAAAATAAAAAGCACCAGCTAATGGAGTATCAAGTGAGAAATCAAGTACTCGTGAAGTTACACCTGATCCAGCGAACTAAGGGCTAACTGCACAAAGGACTGAGGAAGTGTTATGAAGGACCATTTCCCATCATGAAACGAGTGGGACGGGTATCTTATAAGTTGGAGTTACCCCCCAAGATTAAAATTCTACCTCCTATTCCATATTAGTATGCTTAAGCTATATCATAAGGACGAGGACGACCTCAATATAACAATATCATGAGGGCTCCAATCAAGGTTCAAGAATCATACAATAAAGAAATTGAAGAAATTATCACAGATAGATATGTAAGAAGACGAGGCCACTCTCCTATGCATGAGTATATGTTTATTTAGAAAGGAAGGGTAGAAGTAAGGCCAGCTAAGAACCTGTTGAAGCTCTTTGGCAATTTCAAGACAAAATTCAAAAGTTCCACGAAGAAAATACGACGAGGACGTCGCTGGAATAAGTAAGGGAGAATGTCATGGGCTAATTTAAAAGAGCCCAAACTCATGAGATTTATTCAAGCCCAAAATGGATAATTTAGAATGTTTTAGAAGATCTAAAAAGTTTTAAAGTAGATAGTAGGGCAGGTAGGTAGATACATTTAATGTAAAAATAGGTAGGATTCAAATGTAAAAATAAGTAGGATTCAATTGTAACCGTTAGATCGAATTAATTTTGGCCATTCATCTTGAAAGGCCTCTTATATATATAGGGGAGATCCCATCAGTTATAATCATCCAGTTATTTTGAGTGAATACTATTTATATCAAAGTTTCTCTCTCTACTTTCTCTCTCTAAACTTTGTGAGTATATTACAAGCTAACTTAACCTTCCTTAGTGTGGTTAGGAATAAAGGGGAAAGATAAATTAGTAAAAGGGTAATCACAAATGTCTTAACTTGAAACATGCTAAAAGGGTATAAAAGATAAACATAAAAAAGGAATAATAGTACATATGTCAGGAAAGTGAAACAATTGGCAGGAAATTGTTGGCGTTGAATTCTAGTATAGAATCTATAAGGAAGGCGCTAAAGATCAAGCTTAAACAAGCTAAAGTAGTTCAAACAATTGAAGGGCGGGTTAGTTATGTTTAGAGGAAGCTAGAGTTAGGTCGAAATATAGCTTTTGGAATTGACATCTAGCTTAAATGGACCTTAGCAAACTACAACTAAGGATGTATTAACATAGATCATGTCTACTAGCTATGCTTACTAAGCTAGTGTTGAGCTCTAAAGGATCTTCTAAAGGAAGCCAAGAAGGTCAAAGGTCAAGACTAAGGAACACAACAACTTAGAGGTCGGGAGATCGAGGCTTAACAACTTAGACCAGGGTATATACTTTAGATTGAGTGGGGAAGGGATGCAATAATGCTATGACCTAATATTGGTACTCATCCTTGGTAGGTTGAAAAGTCAGGATATGTCTAACTAATCCTTGAAAGCCTTAGAGTCTAGCTTAAGTAAGATATCTGTAACACCAATCATTATTCATAAATCAACAAACCAAGAAAACTTAACACATGTAAGGTTACATGCACAACATCCATCCCCATTAATCCACAATAAATCACCTTACCCACTTCCATCTCATCGCTTTAACTAGATTAAAGATCAAGGACATTGTAGAAAGCCCAAGAAGAATTAAGAGGAGTTTAAGAAAAGAAATTGGAAATGTGAGCAAAAATTGGTCATACTTAGTTAGGAAAGACAACCACAACCTAACACAAAATCACCATCACCTCACAATAGAGCCATCCTCCAAAGTAGCTTCCAACAGCCTTGTTCACTCAGATAATGGCCAAAATCTCTTGCACTAATAAGCTCAATTTTTTATTTATCTCTAAAAAAACTAAATCATGTTAGAAAATTTGAGAAAATTTTGCTCCTTAGTTATTTTGTATGTAAATTCATGAAAAAAAAAATACTATCTTGATGAAATTGGACAATATTATATCACTCCTAATAAATTGCCTCTTAGGACAAATTTTGAATTTGATTATATAAAATTTAAACAATGTTGTGTCAACTTCAAATTTATTCCATAGACTTCCTATAATGCATAGTTTATTGTTATGTAATAAATTTTATTATATCGACTCGCCTAATATTTGTTAATATTTTGGCTTTTACAAAATTAATAACTTAGCATTTCTTAGAATTAATTGATTTTGCAATACATTATTAAGGTTTTTGGTCTTGAAGCAATTGAGAAGAATTTTCGATATTTTGAAGTAAAGTTAGATCAAAATTTTGTAGACAAAAGTTGTCGATTTCATAATTAAACAAATTCTAGAGGCCAAAATTACTGTTTTCTAATCAAACATGCATATTACTCTCCTTATAAATGATAAGGTAAATAGATATCCATTAAAAACTTAAATGATGGACATTAATTATATTAATATTGCTAGAAGTAATTGAATTAGGAGGAAAATTTTGATGATAGTAGCCTAATAAGGATAGTTAGTAAGAAGACCAAAACCATAACTTTGACTTCGTTATATTAGGTTATGATGAGCATTTAATGTTGTTTTAAACTAGTTTGATAAGAAATGGGAAGAAGTTGAGTTGAAATGTAGAAGGTGAGCTAAAATAGGTCTATAATTTTTTTTAGCTAGGTTAGAAGCTACATTAAGATAGACCTGGACATTAAAGCTTGCTCATAGATTTTAAAAGGTGATAGACCAACTATAAACCTAAAGCAACTCAAAGTGTAACTCAAAAAGTAACTTAAAAGATGTCTTAAGCAAGATCGTATATAAATGACCCTAAATCCTTAACCACTAGATATCAATATTCCCCAATACAGAAGTAATAAACTCAACCTTAAATATAATTTGTATGAAACCTAAAACCATTAGAGAGTGAAGTCACTAGATGAGTGAAGTGTTCCGTATACAAGTCTAAGTTTAGATGCGAGACGAGGTATTGTACTAAAAAGCAGAAACTCTCTAAATCCATATTAGAGAGAGCAAAATTTCTTTAATCCCAACAAACTTCTTATTCGGGTTCCAAAAGACATGCTATGGCCAATCAATCCCAAGGAAGAAAAAAGACAGGCATGGGTTCCGAGTGAGGAAAAAAGGGAATCAAAGCACTTCTCTGTCTTTTGCTCTTAAGAGTCAACTGTCTCCAAGGCAGCCCAATTAGTAACAAGTCATAATCCGCAACAATAACTTGGATTTTCCTTACAAGCTTTTGCATAGTATCTTGTGGAAACTAATGTTTTCTTATGTAAAACCTTTTCAAATTAGCTCTATTCACCAAACTATAGATTCTTCAAAACAGTTTAATTATACATACCTTGTATACACCAAGTCCATAATAGCAGTTGAACATTTAACTTCTATTGTAGATTAATATATACAGCAGGCAGACCGTTACAACTCTCAACTCTATTGCAGGACATAACATTCTAGACATAAGCATGAAGCCAAAAACGTTCATGTTGCTCTCCGTTCTTTCTCATCGAAGCAAAATCATGTAGTACGCTTTCTTAAGGCCCTTGACTAAGATATAAGCCAATGGCTTTCCTAGACAACCACGGAAACGTAAACCAAAGGACCTTGAGACAAAGTTTTTCCAATAATTCTGCGAATCGGCATAACCTTATGCATGTGCAACTAAAATTAACTTCGATGTCTACAACTAAATTATATGCCTAACATGTAATTTGTCAATAAGACCAACTTTAGGTTAGCTTAAATTGTTTTAGTACATTAGAATTAATGTAAAACATAAAACTCCGGAATCACAAGCTCATACTACCTTAGGTTCGATGATTAGTTTTTTTTCTTTTTTCTTTTTTGAAAAAAATAAAAATAAAAATAGCAAATTGCTAAAGCATCTTTCATAAAATGAGTCTACCCTTATTTATAGCACTTAACAAAAGCACACGACCAAGATGAGAACAAGCGATCTTTTTGACAGAGACGTTTGAGCCAACCAATATCGGTGAAGTTGCTTGAATGGGTCACCAAGATTCAATAAACTTGTAAAGTTTTGAGCGACCCACAAGACGCTACAAGCAAGTTTTTTTTTTTTTTTTTTTCCGGAAAATAAAAAGAAAATATTCATAAAGAGAAAAAGGAACTACCTCGATTTTCAGAATGGGGTGCTCTGATATCGGAGGGAAAGAAAAAAAGGGCTTTCGACCGGAAAACTCTTGTACATGTTTATGTTGGCACATAGGACTCCAACAACAATTGTGCAGGTGAAGGTGACATAATCTGAACGATTAAACTTGTAAACTTCCATTGCCTGTCCACATTATCTTTGAACATCCGGCAGAAGACTTTTCCAGCTCCATGAGGTCCACGAATATAAAAATTAACCTGATGCATAACGAAGATGAAGGCCCTTATAAGCCATGCAACAAAACTAAAGGAATGCAACAGGCTAAACTTCCAAATAAATTAATACATTCCAAATAACAGGTACGATGCGTCTTTGTGTTTCAGTAGGTATGAGGGAAAATCTTTTACGATTAAAATTATGTGCATCAACTCTCAAGTGCTCTTTTTGCAAATTAGATGCTAACCTCAATTTGCTCCACACCATCTTCATCGGTCCAAATCCTATGTGGGATACGTTGACGTGCTGCACGATTTCTACTTTCCTGACCATAACCGGTAATAGGAGATCCAATCCTTACCCTAACCTGTTGCAATGCATACCTTATTTTAAGTGAGTCATATAAATACATGTGGAAATGAAGACCAATATCCATACTAAGCGTCATCAATTGCTGCACAAAATAGGTAAGACGATTCTTATGGCATAAGTTCCCATCCCATAGTCCAAGCATCAAATCAATAAAGGTTTGTAGTGACTATTTTGCCTCTCTAGAGGAAATTGGTGAAAGAATTTATCTATAAACAAAGATCTTTCCATGTTCAACCAAAAAAAAGAAACGAAGATCTTCAAAATGATATTTCCTCACACATGCCTTCATCAATTTCAGCATTACCTACATTATCTTTTTCTAGGACACTTGAAATGAAAGGTGCAGAGACTTTTCTAGCTTTGACACTAAATAATCATCCTATTCATTATTAATAAAATGTAAAGAACAGTTACTTGGATGATGGTAAATCCATTGAAGATGAAAAGTTCTCAACCTGACTATCATCCTGAATCCTCTTCAAGGCCATGTTATATACTTTATACCTACAGTGGAAAACAGTTTTCTAAAGCCATGAGCAAACAAAATTATTGAGATTCTGAGCCATACAATTCCTAACTTGAAATTTAAATATACTAATCCATATCATATAATCTCACTCTTTGGGCTGAAATATCAGCTCACTGAAGACAGCATATGCTGCAGCAGCTGCAACACCGAGACCTGCAAGAATGATAACACTGTAGGAAGCTCCCTCAACAAAGGTAACTGGTTTCTCGGGAATATGATAAGTTGGAGCATCAAATGGATCTTCTATTGTGGAGATCTCTTTCTTAGCCTGCCAAAAGAAATAAACACCACAAAACCAATTTTAAGTGGAAATCAAGGTTATAACCAGAATTCCAACTTCCATCGACACATGATCACAATGTTCCTCGTACTCCTCATTTGTGCCGAATGTCCTTGTGCAAACACAACATGGAATGGATATGAGTATAATGTTTGTAGAAGAATTATACACTTCTGATACAAGCTAAAAAAAGAACCAGATGGTAGAAATCTAGTGTAATCATCCATCACTAACTTAATTTATTGTGACTTCCAAATGACAAATAACATAATGGTATCAACTTTTCTTCAATGTTCATGCTATACAGCAAATTTGCACTTCAGTGTCTTCATTAATTCTTCCATGTTATTTGACATAAGCCTTCATCATGTTTTTATAATCATATCATGAAGTAAACCTACAAAACATACTCTTATCACAAGTAAAACGATATAATGTTTATATTTAAATACATCACTTCCTTAGTAACTTTGTGTTCATCGTTTACTCAGAGTTTTGAGCCTAAACAAGGACTTCTTTCTACATGAAATTACATTCACATTTGAGCGAATGCCTAATAATCTACCTAACTGAATGCTAGTATTCTGTACCCATTTTTCAACTTAGAGCAACATAGAGGTTCTTGTTGAAAGGGAGGAATGTCAAGTTGCTCTCAATTGCAGTACAAATATTTTGTCTAACATTTCAAGTAAACATCAAAATTTGATTCTAACCAGGTGCAAAATCTCTTTACTGTTAGACTAGAAATTCACATAATTCAAGACACAAAAAGATATAATGAGAATATCTCTCAAATGTCATCTTCCAAATTCAGCAATATAATAGAAGTTCACCAATCCCCTGTCTGATTCTTTAGAGAATATTTATTCTAATATTCAGAAACAAAAATCATCAAACTAAGATATAGCTAGGAAATTAATCCAACATTTCATCAGTCAATCATATATAGGGTGGAAGCAACCTGAACAAATTGAATCTTTGACCACCTTACAACAGTTTGTTTTTAGTATAGCAAAAATTCGGAACTCTCAAACCACCTTCTAGTCGAGATAGATTCATGTAATTCCACCTTCTTACCCTCCATTGAAATCCCTCACCTTACCAAACAAAAACCCAAGGGCAGCCACAGCCAGCATCTTTGCTCTCTGCCCGTCCACCCCCATCACATTTTCTTTCTTCTCAGCCTCCTTTATCTCTGTCTTTTTCTTTCGCAAGTAATAAATAGATCAAGGTGCAGCCATTAGTGTTCAATATGGTTTCCAATTCCACCATCAATGTCTACAAGTCCAATAGCACCAACATTCACCTCGAGTGTAACAAGTTTAGCTAATATACAACTTTGTAATTAAAGTCTTTAATGTATTTGTCCATTACATCAAAATTCAATATACCTGGCAAAACACTGAAAAATATATTTTGCTTGCATATGATTCAAATTTTCAGAAAGTTGAGCCAATTGAATTGGTCAATAAAATGAATAAACCTCAATGCATCTTCTATATAACATCTTTTAACCTTTCAATCCTAAGCATATGTATAAACCACTAAATGCTTTCTCCAAACTATGTAGATGAAGATTATAATTCAACTTTGTTAGAGCTCTCTCATACAAAAAACTTTCATCAAGACAGAACTCCTCTAACCTCCAATCCAATATAAAGCAATAATTTTCCAAGAAGTAATTAGCATATAAAGAGTGGATGAGATCTGGATAATCTAATGGAAGGTTACTTAATCCATTAACGATAACTAGCTCCTCAAGGAATCAAGACCAAAGATTTGAAGAACCACTTGACTAATGCCAAACAAGATTCACCTAAATATCTTACAGAGGTAATGTCTAACAATATATTGGGCTTATAAAAAAAGCTTTTTCTCTAACTGCAACCTCCCCCTAGCATGCTTACCGCCAAACATCCTTTTGATACCTAAAGAAATACTTACTATAGAGGAACTCAAGGCACTCGAACTTCTCTGCAAAATAGAAAAACCTCATGCATGTTGCATGGAGGAAAACCTAACCATTAGACTTTTGGAAGATTAGTGGACTATCACTCCATGTCATAAACCAAACAACCTATGCATTAGGTTTAGGTTCTATCTAAGAGAAAGGGTAGGGCCATTGGCGGTGGGGGAATCAAGAAGTTATTGATATGAAATGAAAAGATACAATAGTTGCCAATTTTGACAACTCTAAGAGAAAGTTGCTCTCAATAAGCTCTCAAAACTGTACAAGAAATGTCATGAGTGAGTCCACATGTACCAGCTAGAAACACTTCGTAAACACTTTTTTTTTTGGCTAATGTGAGATATATTTCATTCCTTAATGTATACAAGAAATGTACAAAAAAGAGCACACTAAGAAACCTATAAAATTAAACTAAGTATCAACAAAACAAAAGGATACTTAGTTTGATAAAATAGCCAAAAAACACTAGGTGCTCATTATTAATGAAAAATAAAACATCAAGTAATACATATAGCTATTTCAAAAGAAAATACAATTCTCCCATTCTTCTTCTATTCCTTTCTCTCCATAAGACATAGCGGCGAGCAGCAAAAACCTTTTTGTAAGTAGCATTCATCCATCCATTACCAACAGTATGTGGAAAGTCTTCCACTCCAGAAGCTTCCAATAGCTTGTGACCCAACCATGTAGTGGCATTTTTAATGTTCTTCCAAAAATTCCTTGCATGTAGCAAAAACAGATGGTCATGATTCTCTTCTCCATCCAAACACAAGTAGCAGTAATTTGTGTCAATTAAGCTCCAATTATACAACTTATCCATGGTGAACAATTTCCTTTGCACAATAAGCCATAAAATCAATGAGCTTCTAAGCATGTTGCATTTATGCCACACAATAGAGTACCAATCCACACTCATTTCATTGCTCCTTGCTAAGGAATAAGCATTGTTGATAGATAAGCTTTTCATTGGTGTTTCATTCCAAACCAGAAAATCCAAAGAGTTCAAATGTGGCCTAAGGTCTCTTAGATCTCTAGTAACAATTTGCCACCTATCTTTAGTATTCTCCATCTCTAATGAATGCACTTACGAGAGTATCCTTGAGGTATCCTAAAGTGATGCTTGCTCTCCTATCCAATCAATTAAAGGTCCATTAAGGTGCCAATTATCATACCAGAAAGAAATACAAGTACTATCTCCGATCTTCCATTTAAGGAGTTGTCTAACTAAAGGTCTAGACAATAATAGTTTCCTCTAAGCCTAAAAAGCATCACTAGGGATTTTCATATGCCAAAAATTCCTGTTTTAAAAGATTTCATTTTTGATCTAACTAGGCTATAAGGAGGATCCATCATCTATGCACAACATCCAAATATGCTTTAGCTGTCACCTTGTTTTAGAGTTTGATGTCTATAACTTCCAATTTGCCTTCCTTTTTGGTTTTACAAGTATCCTTCCATCTTACTTTAGCTTTAGCTCTAGAATCTTCATTTCCATTCCAAAAAAAAGCGCTTCAATTTTATTTCAATCTGATTAAGAACCTACATAAGAAGGACAAAAATGGAAGACCAATGAACTTATAGAGAGAAAAGAATACTCTATACAAGTTGCAGACATCCTACATAGAATAGAAATTTGCTCGTCCAATGATTAATATGAGCTATATATTTATCCAACAAGACTTTGCAATTAGATTTTGAGATACTTGAAGACGAAATGGGCATACCTAGGTACCGAAAAAGTAAGGAACCAACCTTAAAACCTAGGATGTCTATAATTAGCTCTTTTTCCCCTTAGTTTACATTACTACGTAAGACATGGCTCTTCGTAAGGTTAACTTTTAAGCTTAAGAGATGATGAAATTCATTCCGACCATCTTTGATAAGCCTTATTATGAAAGGAACACCCTTGACAAAAATCAAAATATCATTTGCAAAGCATAAATGAGAAAGTTTTTAATTTCGACATCTCCAATGAAAGTGAAAACCATCCATTTGTTCTTTTTCCTTCCTAATGCATATGAAAACCTTCATCAGTAGAACAAATAAGTAGGAAGACAATGAGTCACCTTGCCTCAAACCCTTGGATGCTTGAAAAGTATCCCAAAAGCTTGCCATTAATATTGATAAAAAACATAGCAATCAATACATAAGCTATGATCTACATTACAAATTGTTGTAAGAAACCAAAAGTTTTCAATAGTTGCTCTAGAAAACTCCATTTGACATTGTCATAAACTTTCATAAGGTCTACCTTCAAAGCACATCTCTTCCCTTTGTTATTTAAGTAATAGCCCCTAAGGAGCTCATGGGCAATAAGGATATTGTCTACAATTCTTCTTCCCTTAATGAAAGTCATTTGCTCCTTACTAACCAAAGCTGGAAGGACAAATTTTAATCGGTCCGAAATAATTTTCAAAATGCACTTACATAAAGTGTTGCAGCAAGCTATAGATCTAAATTCTCAAAAGGAAGATGGGTTCTCTTTCTTGGGAACTAGTGTTAGATAGGTAGAATTTACCTCTAAGCATTCTCCATGATGCAAAGAAATCCTTGGTTGCAACACAAACATCATCGCCTATAATGTGCCATGTATCCTTAAAAAAGTTTGCTCCATATCTGTCAAGCCTTAGAGCTTTGTCCTTAGCTAATGACCATAAGGCATTCTTGATCTCCTCGTTTGTAATCAGCCTTGTTAAGGTCTATCCCTTTAGGTTAGAAATTCTCATACCAATCAAGTCATCCAATCTATTAGCTTTCGAAAAGGAAGGTGACTATTTTGTGAGAGCAAATTTGAAGAATTGAACAGCCGTGGTTTTGATAGATTGTATAAAAGATACCCTCTCACCTTGATCATTCTATAGAGCTGAAGCAATATATTGCCTTTGTTTCAATGAATTGAAGAAAAACTTCTTGCTTTTATCCCTAAACTTGAGCTAAATGGCTCTAGCTTTCTACCTCAACAGACTCCTCTAAAGCAGCTAAATAATAACACTTGTCATGAAATGTCTTCTCTTTGTTCCAATCTACATGGGAAGGGATGCTTCTGTTTAAGAGCTAGATAGAAGACAGCTATTCTTTTGCATTAATGACTCTTTCAGATAACTTAGAAAATTAAGACATGTTGAGATTCTTAAAACGGCCCTTCAATAGCTTCAGTTTTTTAGAGACTTCAAACATGGTGGAACCTTAAACATTCACATTCCATGCATCTTTCACAATTTGCAAGAAGTTTTCACTCTCCTTCCAAAAATCAAAATACTTGAATAAAGACTTTCTTGCTGCATTTGCCCCTAAGAGATTAAGCTTCATTATAAGAGGACAGTGATCTAATACTCCTATCTGAATTTTGGAAAGCCTCCATCCATATGCTATTTATAAGACCATAATCTAGCCTATGTATAATGGGATAAGAAGCATTTCAATTGACCAATTGTATGACGGTCCAACCATTTAGGCTTCTTCCACTTCTAAGGTATAGCAAGTCTCATTGAATATTTCCATACCCCTTGTGAACACTTCATTTCCACTTGTTTTTCCTCAATGCTTCGACATTCATTAAAGTCTCCAAAAATAAGCTAAGGACTAGAAATCATTTGCTTTAAGATTATCAAATCATTCCCTTTAAGATTATCAAATCATTCCATAACTCCAACCTTCCATTTTCCTGGCTATCCGCATATATAGAAGTAACATCAATAACTTGCCCCTCATCAATGAAATTGCAAACATAGTGCAATAATTGATTTGTTACCATAATTATCTGTCCATTCCATGTTTGAGGTTTCCATGCAACCCATATGTGCTTAGAAAAAGGTGCCTCAACATTCCAGTTCAAAAAGGTGCGATTAAGCATATTGAAAAAATTTTGGCCTCTTACTTTAGTTTCCAATAAGCCTATCAATGAAATATCTGTTTTCTACAAAATTTGACTACTTCTCTATTTCTTTGTGGATCATTAAGCCCTTGAATATTTCATGATGCTAACATAAAAAAATATATACAAAGATTGAAGGACACCAAAGATCCCAACAACAAGGAGTGCTAGAATCTAATCTAGCTTTATCTCTTTCTTTCTTCTTCTTGGATTTCTCTTTTTTAACGAGCAGCTTCCTTTTGGCTTGTATGTAGGTTCTTACTACAAGCTTGTTCCACTAGGCCATCAATGTCGTCAAGAGGTTTTGCAAGTTCCTTAACATTGTTCACATTCTCTAAATTTTCCTTCAAAGAATCCTCAACAAAGGATGGGGTAGAAGTGATAGAATCTCCACCATAAGAGTTGGACTGATCACCAAAACATCCTAAATCAGTCTTTAAAGATGAATTTTCCTATTTTTCCACAGAGGTCTTCTCTTCGCTTATACAAGGAGAGGGCCAGCAATGATATCTACAGTAGATAGAACTCCTTTGCCTCTTTTAGGTGTAGTTGGAGCAATATTCTTGGGTTCCTCTTCTATTTGCTCTCTAATGACAACCCCTTAGAACCTTGGCTTCGGTTGTGCAGCCATTAGCACCAAAAGAACAAGCTATGATTTCTACTTTGTTATTCTCCTTACTATCATTTCATGCTATCTCCACTCCTTTCTAAATTATGACACTTGTTTTCATTATGCTTGAAAACCTTACAACTAACACATGTAAGGCTTGGAATTCAATATCCATCCTATGCCTGGATCCATCTTGACATCCATGTCAAAGAAAAGAGGAATATCACCATCAACTTCTGTCTCAACCAACGCTCTAGCATACTTCACCCTTTCATTTGTAGCTGTTACTATATCTACTTGTAAAGATTTACCATTAGCACTAGTTGCATAACTTACCCCTTCATTGTATAAAAATTCCATAGGGATTTTCCAAAACTTAACCCATATAGGCATACGTCGTGGCCACACTTTAGATTAGGCTATGCCTACTTTCCATCTCTCTAAAATAATGAGTTTGCTGGCAAAGGACTAAGGTTGCTGGAGTACTCTCAAAAGTGAGCTTTCATCTTAGAATTTGAAGAAATAGAAGTCACACTCGTTAGTTAACACCTCCAATAAACCTCCCTTCTCTCAAGCTACTTTGGCTAATTTCTACACAAGGGGAAAAGCAAGAATTCACCCTAAGAAGTACCTGACTATAGTATTCCTCCAAATCCTTTTGCTTACCTCAGAAACATTTGAAGGAGGCTTGACAACTATCCTTCCTCCTTCACGAGTTGGAGGATAAAATTTAAGAGCCACATCGATGATTGGAGAAGAAGCATGTGATGCATAAGGAGAAGCTACCTCTACATAAGAAGTGTAAGGTTTTTGCTGTTCTTGATTTCCAAAAGCCATGTTTGCTCCATAGTTGGATGTGATTGTCTTAGTAAAAGGAGAGGCATGGATCTCTACTTCCGCAGCAACTTTTGTCATCTCTTTTAGAGTAGAATCACTCAAAGAATCTTGACTTTCTTTACTATATAAGCAACTAAAGGAGGGAACTTGTTCTTGTCAACCAAAACATTAGAGCCATTATTGGAAGGTTGGCTAAGGTGTTTAGTTCCCAACTTATCCAAAGAGCTAGCCTCCAACTTCTGTTTACCCCTTACAGGTAACAATCTACTAATCTTCTTGCTAGAGCTCACTTCCTTATTAAGAAGTGAGGAAGAACTACCAAAAGAAGCCTGCTTAGACTTTCTTTTTTCTTTTTTCACACAAGAACTAGTTGAGGGTCCAACAAGAAAAGCATGCGTCGTAACCTCCTGGAAGGAGGGCTTTTTAAGCCTTCTAACAAGTGTCTTCATAGGACCAACCATCCTCCTACCACAATCAAACAAGAGAAACACGCAGAACTAAGTTGCAGAAAGCGAAGGTGGAACTGGACGAAGGAAAAGAAAGGATGAAAGGTCAAGAACGTAAGGTTAAGGTTACGGTTACGGTTACTGTTACGGTGTAAAGCTAGAAGAGGGAATAGGGAAAGATGGAGAAGGAGGAGGAGGGGAAACGAGCTAGAGGGGAAAGGTAGGGGTAGAAGATTAGGGTTTCGAGTGGTTTTAGGTTTACAATTAGGGTAGGGTTAGGTAGGATGAGAGGTAGAGAGGTGAGAATGTGCGATTGAAGGGGAAGAGAAGAGGAAAGGACGCTTGGGGAGATCGAACAGAAAGGAAAGAGAAAGAGAGAGATAGAGATAGAGATAGAGAAAGGGAAAGACGAGAGGAATAGAGATAGAGAAAGGGAAAGACGAGAGGAAATTCTCTCTCTTAGCTTATTTATCCTGTGGGTTTTATCAAGATTCTTGTGCTAAACGTTGGTTTCCAAAATCCGTAAGTCACATTAGGTTGGGAACTTCAACAATTGATCGTACTAGACACATCACTAATATAATAGACCTTGTTTAGATCAATCACGATTTCCTTACATTCATTCCACCGAGATAGATGGCCAACTCTATCCTCTCTAATATGAGGGCATTAACTCACTCTTCTTTCTATGTAGCTACATAAAACACAAAAAGAAGCTTGCCTTTTCAACTAATCCAATGAAATTGTAGAAGACCATAGCAAAGTTGGGAGAATAAGGTAGCCCCATAATCGAGTCTAAAAATTCCAAAATGTGACCTACAAAGGAAGTTGAAGAATAAATTTTTCATTCTTACCAATCAAACACCCATTGTAACTCATTTTCTCTTTGCTAAAATTTTCTAGCTCCATGGCCTTCCATGAACAATACTTAGTAACCATGATACTATATTTACGAGTGCCTTTTGGAAAGAATTATTTAAGCAAAGTAAGACACAATTGTCATTCTCATCAGCCTATAATGATAGCTAAATAGAAGTTATTAATTAGACCATTGAGATGTGTCTTTGACATTTTACAAGTGATAAACCTAAACATTGGGTTGATTGGAACCAAGGGCAAAATACAACTAGAACATCGAATACCATACTTCTCTTAATGCTACTCCATTTGAAATTGTGTATAGCTAGCCTCCTCTACACCTAGCTACCTATCGTCCAAGAACAGCCCACCTCAAAGTAGTGAAACAGGCATTACTTAATCATGATGCAGCCTTGAATGGATTGACAGCTCTATTGTTGCAATTGTAAACCATTACGAAAGACACTTATGAAGCCAAGCACAAGGATGTATGATCTCAAGTTGGGAAAAGGTGCTTTTAAAGCCACAGCCCTATCAACAAACCTCTCTTGTAGAAAGACACAACCACAAGCTCAACCCCAAGTTCTATGGACCATTTCAATAGCAGCAAAGGTCGGAGCACTGACCATCAACTTGAATCACCTCCTCTACTGAAAATACACCGGTATTCCATGTATCTTACTTAAAAATGTATTAGAGCACTGCTAATAACCATCAAATGATTTCTACAAGGACATGTAGTTCCAACCCAAAAGCCATACTCAACAATTTGGAAGGCTATTCACCAACCAATGTGTCCTGCTAAGATGCTGCAATGATCTCCCAATGCTACCCCACATTTGTGCTGAGGTTATGCACCATCTAGAAGGGAGGAGTAAAGGTGCGAGCATAAACAATCCAATTGTAAGAACTTAGTGGTGCTCTTCAAGCATGTCTACACACACAAGTCCAAAAGACTTCATTGACATTTTTATGATTGTCATTTTGTTGTAGTTTTTCTGATTTACCCATGTTTTCAAAATAGTTACATGCATGTAGCTAGTGGCTGTGCCAAGTGTCATTGTCCCAGTAATGTGTGTCAGTTGTATGCGTCTCTTTGTAAGATTCTGTGCCGCTCCGTAGGTGATTGTTTCGAAGAGTTATAGGTAATGTTGTAAAGGTGGAGTTATTGACAGAAAAATAGAAACTTTTGGGCTTAGCAATTATGTAACTGCCCTTGTTTTGGAACTGATTTATTCATCAAAAATGAAAAAGAAGGTAAGTCCAAAGTTCCAAAAATACATAATCTTCTTGGGATGATTGGGCTCTTTCTACATTAACCCCAAAACTAAACTTTAACAATAGGGAAGAAGAGAAGGAAATCTGTTAAAGTTACTTTAGAACCAGATTTTACTTTAGAACAACCTAGAATGAGATCTTACACACAATCCTATAACAAAGTCATTGAGAAAATGGCCACAGGTTTGATCATTATAGGAGCATGACAAGCACAATTTGGAGAGTTGTAAGTTTACATGCCTATCCATTACGCAAAAACAAACAATTAGTCTTCCTCTGGCTGAGAAAGATATCAATTGAAGAGCAACAATAATAGATGTTCCATTTAGCCAAAAGGAAGCTGACCTCTGTTGCAGATCGACCTTGTTTGTCAGAAGCTCTTGAGGCAAAGGTTTGAGAAAGCAAGGACCTTCTATTATTTGCTCCATGGTTTTCCCTGAACTGGAAAAGTAGCCTATATCTATCAACCCCTAAAAGTCTATGATTGCCTGCAAAAAGTTTAAAAATAAGATGCATCTATATTGCAACACTAACAAAGGATATGTAATGACATTCACAACAGAGGACAAAGAATGTACAAAGGTAAAACACAAATTATTTTGGGGTAATTAATAATGACAGGCATGTTTGGAGGACAATCATCTGATGTATGAGAAAATGCAAGCTAATGATGGAAGAGCTAAAAAAAATTAACAAAAGAAGTTCTCTTTTATTGAGCAAATCCACTTCTGATGTAACACTGATGGCCTATAAAACTTAACAGCATATTCTTGTGGGAAAACACTCACCTCAAGAGACGATCATTCCTGGTGGCTGATCATTAAAGTCTTAAAGATGATGATGACAGAATAAGTAAGACAGTTAATATAAGGAACAAAATATTCCAAAAATGTCAGCAGAAAACTGGACCTATGTGCAGATTAATGTTTCCAGGGAATAAAGAAAACCACAAAGTGCGAGATACAATAGCGTGAATGACATTGTGGATGGGTCATTTAAAGTATCACTAAAAGATGCAATGAGTTTGGAGAGCATTCTTACCTTCAGCTCCAAGTACATCCTACAGAATGAAAATTCAAGGAAAAGAAATAATCACGTACAGCCGATGAGAGAGCAAGCAATGCAAGGGAAAAGAGAAGTCATCATCTCACACTGGTTACACAAGAAGCAATGCCTCTGCTTCTCAAAGCAGAGGTAGACTGTAGTGAGTCCAGTAACTGTGTCATAAGAAGTGAAAGATTGTCATGATTCCACATCATGGAGAAAGCTAATAAAAGCATGTAAGCTGAAGATGCCATACATCATAAAATAACTACACCAAAAAACCTTAATAAGGAAACAAGCATAACATGTTGTCACTGTGCTTTACTTTGCCTATGTTTCATATAATTTATGCAATTAATCTAATATAAGAACACCAAGATCATTGACTTGTCAAAGATAATCAGCCCGTCTTTCCGCAGCCTAAACAAGGAGAGCAGAATATATACAATTATCAATGCCATATGATTGACTACCATTGTCCAGTCTTATCATCACTCTCTCTCTCTTCTTCTTTTTTGCGTTCAATCCTAATGCATTATGTTGCAATCGTGTCATGTTAACATATCATTGCAAGCAAACTGAAAATGAACTTGATATGCATGATTTTCCCAAAACATTATTAGAACCATACGCACATGCTCCCACCAACCATAACCTAGCACCTACGCAGATTAGACAATATTCTTTATACATTTATCCCACATATTGCAGTTGTGCTCAGACGCGAAACAAACGGAGACAAAGAAAAACGAATCTGCCATTTTCATCTTCCGCCAAAATTCTAACCATCAATGGTAATAGAACATAATTTCACAAAAACTAAATCAGTTGTCAACATAAAATTATTTAAAAATACCAAAATACGTACACTTTCAAATAAATTGAATTCAACGGGAGTTCTTCCTGAAAACCCAACAAAACCCACTTCCGGCAAGCCACGGTTCTCCAAACAATGTCTCGAAGTAGTGGACCAAAAACTCTTCATAGTTGCAGCAACAACCACCGACTTCACACGTGGAATCATCCGTTACAGGAGCCAGTAATGCTTATGATTTGAGGAGAAAGTGAGTGACAGTTTGGGGTTTTTAAGGTTTTAATGGAAAAGGCAATAGTATGGTGCTATGTTGGGGACCTATTTGGTTTTGATATATACAAATAGGGGTTTTTTTTTATGTTTTTTTTTTTTTTGTGGGGGGGGGGGGGGGGGGGGGGGGGGGGGGGCGCGGTACTGATTAGGCTTTCATTGCAATTTCAAAAGGTTTGTCCACTCGTTTCTGAGTAGTGGGTTCTGCAGGATTTTCATTTTATGGTTATTTGATAAGACTAGGTTCCAAGCAAATAAAATTTAAAAGAAAACAATTGGATTCATTTCGTGTTTTTGGGTTTGTTCTAATTTTTTTATGGGTTTTCTATTTAATAACAAGAAAATAAAAAGGTTACAAACAATTTACTAATGAGATATTATACATTAATTCACTAATTAATCTTCAGTTTGTATAAATTTAATTGATATTATGTATAATTGAAATTAAATAAGGTTTTTGTCCGACTATTTGATGTAAATCACAATCAATTAAATCAAAGGGTTTAATTCTACCAATGGATGTTACGCACGAGTTCTTTTATTTATTACAATTTGTTAAAAAAAAAAACTCTCAACATAAGGTTTTGTATAAATACTAAAAGGTTACTCTAACTAAATAAACTATTATAATAGAATATTAATACATAAGTCCTAGAAACACTTAGGACAATAATGTAAATAATCATCTACTAACCTATCATTAACTAAAATATAGAAAATAAACTAAACTAATAAAATAATTGTTAATACCTGATTTTCACTCAGCTTCAAGCCAAGTTCCAATTAAGGCTCACCAGCCTTAGAGATGATTGTTCCCCTTATTCAAACTCTTTGTTCAGAATAAAGAATGTAAGGAAATATCCTTCTAAGGACTCGAGTGAACACAACGCCAAAGTCATCCCCCTTATGCACGAAGATCATTATTATAGGCTAAAGGATCTAAAAAAAATGGGAGCTCTCCCCTTCCTACTCGAGTTAGGCAAGTAAAAATGCCCCTAACTACACGAGCCTCTAGACATCTAACTCGCCTTAAATGAGACACATAATCCATTAACGCGAATCCTCAATCCTTTTACTTGAAATCTCGTACATTAATTATCACCTAACATCTACATTACGGTTGATCTGCTTAACATCCCTTAAAGATGTCAAGCCTATGGATGACAAACGTAGTTGTAAGCGTAGTCATGATCGACCACCCTATCAACTCTACAAAGCATGTTTCTTATCGACTACAGTACGGATAAACCCTAAATCGACATGTGTCTAGGTGGTCTTATCCTACTAATTATAGACAAAGAAAGGAAGCCAACATGTAAGGGATCAGATCCTAATTCTCGATCAAAGGTTAAGTGCTCTCCATGCTATACCCAAGTGCATATACATGCGTACCACAAGCAAGCATTCCTCAATCGAGCCTTGATTGTTCACTTGCCTTAGTTTCCCATTTCTACCTTATCATCCTTGTTGTTGACTTAAGCATTGAAGGGCTCCGTAGTATTACCCATAGGAGGCTTTCTTATACGTCTTTGGAAGTAAGGAGCCCATTGGGTTTAGCCCATACCAAGATCAATCCAACAAAACCCATTGAAGCTATTCCAACTAACTAACATTTTGGCACCTACCATTACAAGTCACCATATACAAGATAGCTAGAAGTAAAAACAACAACCCTCATACATTGAATTTAAGCAATGCCAATACATCTATAGCAATGCCCACACCAAGGCATGCAACAACACCCCTACTTAAAGAGAATGAAATTTCTAATGTCTAAGAGCTTATACTCTTTGTCTAACAAATGCTTAAAAAAGTCAAAAAACCCAAGAGTCTAATGCAACCTTACGCAAAGATGTTGTGATGCTAAAAAATGCATCCCAAAAACACCCTAACGAGGAGGCAATTGTCAACTCCTCCTCAGAACCAAATCTAAGTTGCCATTTATGAACCATATGCCTAGCGTGTTCACATAACCAGCAAACCTATAAGGATTTATGCAAGCAACCGTATCACAATTGTAACAAAATGCACACACAAGGCGAGCACATAGCGATAAGTAAATCGGTTGACAATCTGTCCCTAAAATAATCACTTAAAGCCTTTGAGGAGATGAACGTCAAAGAATCGAACAAACACATTCATTATGCATCTAGCATCTATAACCAAAAGAAGGTGGAGTTATCTAACTGTATATTATGCTCCATGGCAACTAAGAGCCCTTTCATCCTCTCAATCTTAAAGGAAATATTTTTGCAAGTGCAAGATTACTACACCTTAACTCGTATGAAGGAACCACCGATCTAGACTATCGCCTCGTCTATTTCCGAATAATGATGAGTTTACACAACTTCTCTAATGCAATTATGTGTAAGGCCTCCTCAACATACTAGCAAAAGCAACCCTACCTTAGTTCGACACCTTACTTAACAGCTCCATCACATCATTCAACAACCTGGGAGGCAAATTTCAATGGCACTTCCTATAAGTCCCACGACCAGTCCCTCAAGGTTTTGATCGGTTGAAAGATCCGATCAAGCTTAAATTATAAAGTAAAGCTAAAAATATTAATAAAATGACCTCATAAATTCGAATTTAAGAAAATAAACAATAAAATAAAAAACTATAAAAATTCCAAATTTTAAGTATATAACTCGTCATTTATCGAAAATGCGTAAAATACATTTTAATAATTAACGAATCGCTAGAGAAAAATTATATGTATACTAAAAATCATAAAATAACCTAAATAATATTTAGGAATATTTATTTGTACTATATATGAATTTGCATGTAGGTATAAATACGCATAATTACTTAAAATAGGCGAAATGTGCTAAAATAATACGAAATACTTAAAGAAAATTCATAATTAATTAAGGAAAAATCAAGAAAAATCAGAAAAAATTGGGAATGATCCAGAATTGGGTCATGGAAGTTGGAAAAATAAGAAAAAAATCGGCCAATTAAATTAAGACAACACAAAAGCAAAAAATTAAGGGATAAGGCAATTGTCTTATCCAATTTAATGCACAATAATTATCCTAAAGCTCTATAAATAGCAAGAAAAATTCAGAAGCTCATTTGGATAGTTAGAAATCAGAGAAAATTAGGGAGAGGCGAAAATTGAGAGAAAAATCCGAGTTAGAAAAAAAAAAGAAAAACTATGCAATTAAGGCTTTTAAAGGGAACCCACCCCAGACGAACAGTTAGAAGTAGATGGCCACCACCACCACCACACGGTGGTGGCAGCGCCCAGACCGGCTGACAAGGCCACGGTGGCTGGCGGTGGCTGGAGCCACCCAGAACCGCCTGGAGCCACCTAGAACCGCTTAGAGCCACCCAGAATAGTGAGTCCTATTTTCAGTCCGATTTTATGTAATTTTGTAAAAAATAGTAAATATTCTTAGAAAATTATAATTTTGTTATTCTGAAATATTTTTGTATGTAGTTTGTAGGAAAAATATTATTTTGATGAAAATATGTCTTGTGATATAAGGTCCTTAAGAAATCGTGCAAAATCGAGCATATTTTGGTTTAGAAATAAATAACCTTAGGAGTGTAGTTTTGAACCCAAAATTTTTTTGTAGATTACTTAAATGATATAGAACAGTGCTATAAAGCCCGTTTTCAAAAATTAATTTTCGAAAATTTTAGATAATTTTTAGGCTCTAAAATGAGGCATAAAATGGGTAATTTAGGGTTAATTAAGTAATTAAATGGATAATTACTGATTTAGTGAATAATTCTATGTGTTAGGATGTTGAAATCTGATGAAGTATGATACTTGTAGCATTTAGAGTGGTAAATGTAATTATTAGGTTAATTATGTAGTAAATAAGTAATATGGAAAAATAGTACATTTTAAGTTAATTTTGTAAATTAGGGTAATTAGGTATAAAATTTGATTTATGATGAATTTAGACATTTTGAAATGATAATTGATGTTAGGAGATAGTAATTAGAGTAATAAAAATATTAGATATGTATTATGTACATAATAAGTAATAGTACATAATATATAATTATTAGAAATATAATAAATAGAAAATATTAGAATAAAAAAAATTGATATTATGATAATAAATCTGATAGGAGACTTGAATTTATTGAATTAGATGAAAAATGTAAAAATTTCTCACATTAGGTGTAAAATCGGTATACTAATAAGGATTTAAGTGTACCGGGTGGAATAAAATACTAATTAGAGATAATAATGGTATTTAGGAGATCGAGAAGTAATGTGATTAATTTTACATTATGAGTTGAAACGAATTTCTAGGGTTAGAGTATAAAACACTACTTAGAAATCGAACTAAAACCTAATTTAAAAATCGATGCGAAAACCAAAGCCGAACCTAACCCCGAGCCTAGAATAATTGTAAAAAACTTAGGACCTAGATAATTAGGCATATTAAACACTCAACAAAACATAACAATAAGCGTTATAGGATAAAACGAACTTATAATGGTTATATGAAAAATTAAAATCACGTTTGTGTTATAGGGATGATCGGCGATGGCCTGAGCAAGTCGGACCTCAAGTGAGTGAGCGAGCAGTCGAGGTAAGTTGGGATTAACACGATATTGTATTTTGGAGGCTTAAGATTATTCTTGGTTATGCTTGTTCGATAGTTGGATGTATGCATATGCTTGATTATGGGTGATGCTATGATTCTGTTTGTTGCTCTAGCATGTATTGTATGATTTGTATGAAATGATTGATCACCCTAAATTGGACTTAATCAAATATACAACCAGTAATCATAATCAGATATGCATGGCAACCCGTTAGGGGAATTTAGGACTCTCCGGCCAAATACCGACCCCTTCGAAAAGGATAGCGCAAGATTGCAATTGGTCCCTTCTTTATCCTTAGCCGAACTAAGTGACAAGAGAGGAGGTCGCAGCGAGGGTGAAGTCAGTGGTTCGAAGGTAGTCGTGGGAGGAGCGAGGTCTCTATTGCATAAGCCTAGGTTTGGTCGTGAGCTGTTGCATTAATAGCAACTCCTCAACTCAGATTAGAGCGGGCGTAATTTCTCTAATCTCACGACGGGCTGGACAACGTCATGCGATGGCATTTACTTGCACATGCATTACACCTAATAAGTTGATTGATAACCCTATTGTGTGTTTATAGTATAGTTTTAAGTCCTCCATCTTAACTTACTGAGCTATGGTTGCTAACATCTCTATAGACGTCGTGCAGGTACTGGCTAAGAAGTGGCAAATAACTACTCTGAAGCTAGCAAATGCTGGATCCTAAGGAGTGAGGAAAAACATTGAAGAATAAACACATATTTTTAAGGTCTAAGTTTTTATTTTAGAATTTGTTTTTCATTTATGAATAATGTAATAACTAGGAAATATATTACGGAAAAATATTGTAAACTTTAATCGCAATAACCAAATTATAGTATATATATATATATATTTCCTCACTTTCTTAGGTAAATGATTTATTTAAATTATAAATTGTTTACTTCAAAGCAGGTTAGTCGTGGACGCTTTGTGCAGATCGGGTCTAAGATAGCGGTTATAAGGCTAACTTCTATCTTAGGATGGTTTACACGACGGGGCTGTTACGACTCTACTGCTTCGGGGTGTGACACTTCCTAAGTTCAAAGGTCCCAAGAAGAGACTCTTCAATACTCTATAATGTAAAGCAGCGACCAAAAGAAACCATACGAGCATACCTTGAGCACTTTAATTGCACAAAGCTACAAGTATCTATGCTTGATACTTGAATGGCCCTACAAGCCCTCATCATAAGAATAGACCCTACTAGATGACTATTTGATGTGGTCTCATTAAACAAGCTTGACTCCCTAGATGAGTTCATGCAGGTAGCCGAGAAGTACATAGCCTAAAAGGATGCCATTAGAGCTTGATTCAAGTTGGACAACAACATCTTTAAGTCGGTGAAGGACCGTTTAGGGGCTAAGGAAACAAAACCACAATCCTCGGCATAGGACAAGTGAGAAAGGCAAAGACAAAAGTTCTAAGACTACTCTTCATACATACCCCTCAATAAGCCTCTTAGGGAAATCATGTATGAGGTTAACCAACAACTCTCGTGATCACTTAGTGTTCACGAAACTACAAAAGTAGCAAACTCAAGCAATTTCTGCAATTACCAAATAGTGTATGGCCATAATATGGACGAATGTCGTCATCTCAAGAATGTAGTTGAAGGTCTTGTTCTCAAAGGCTACATTGACCACCTCATATAAACAATGACCAACCTAATACAGTCAAGTATAACAACAACAATAACATAACAAGCAAAATGATGTCCTACAAGCGACTAAAACTATTGGGGAGAGCAAAGACAAGTGAACTTTATATTCAGGGGACCTGGCCTCCTTTTTGGATGCTACAACCATGGCAACCCAAAATGAGGTATACCTTATAAGAGCAAAAAAGCTAAGGAACATGACAATCAATTTCACTTATCAAGATAAGTAAGGTGTCAACTGTTACGCCCTGAAGTCGCAGAGTCGCAACAGTCCCGCCGTGTAAACCATTCTATGATAGTAACTGACCTCATAGTGCCTACCATAGACATGACCTACACAAAGCGTCGATGACTCCTCGCTTTAAAGTAAACAGTCCGGTTAACAATTAAACTACAATTATGATAAATAGTGCAAATTTCTAATAACATGT
This sequence comes from Lumnitzera racemosa, assembly GCA_024138005.1. Classification (NCBI taxonomy): domain Eukaryota; kingdom Viridiplantae; phylum Streptophyta; class Magnoliopsida; order Myrtales; family Combretaceae; genus Lumnitzera; species Lumnitzera racemosa. The sequence continues at coordinate 86,110,981 of JAMXBC010000010.1, read as the reverse complement.
ACAAAATTATATATATATATATCTACAGAGCTTCCCAAGAAGTTTTACATAACAGAACAGTTTACTAGATTACAGAATAACTACCAGTCTTTCATTCTTAATTACATGGTTACTCTAGTTAAACACTATACTAAGTAACTTGATCCTCACACCCCTGGCTTCCAACAGACTAACCTCTGGGTAATTGTAGGGCGGCATAGTGCTTTGAGTGTTCAGAAATCAAAACCTACAAAAGAATCTATAAGGGTATGAGCAACTACAGCTCAGTAAGTTGAATTGGAGACTCATGAATGCATACAAGCATAAACAGGGTTATCAAACAATTATTTTCATGCAATGCAACAATCAAGTGTCATCGCACAACGTAATCCGGTCCGTTGTGAAATCAGCGAAATTTTACTCGCTTCAATCCGGGTTGAAGAGTTCCATGTTATGCAGCAGCTCACAACCAAACCCAAGCTTGTGCAATTGAGACTTCGCTCCTCCCGCGACTACCTTCGAACCATTGACTTCACCCTCGCCGCGACCTCCTCTCCTGTCACATAGTTCGATTAAGGATGAAGAAGGGACCATTTTGCAATCGTGCGCTATCCCTTTCGAAGGGATCGGTATTTGTTTGGAGAATCCTATAATCCCCTAACGGGTTGCAATGCATGACATTATTTATTATTCCGGGTCGACTGATATTAAATTCCGTTTAGGGTGTTCAAACAATTTCATACCAATTCAATCAGTCACAAAATCACTCACAATACAAATTCAGCACGAATTCAGATACATCAAACACATGCAAAAACTACTTACAATCACAATCATATACAAGCCTAAGTCTCCGAAAACTACAAAACTAGTACTCTATTACAATAAGCAATAACCCAACTTACTTGGATTTGCTCGATCGCTTGATCCTTTAATCGAAAGCCGATTTTATCTCTGGATGTCCTATAATACAAATAGGCATTTTTAGTACTTAAAATTTACGGTTTCACATTCTATGTTATATTTTAATTCATTTTTGTCCGTGTATGCCTATTACGTCCTAATGATTCGTGTACTCTATTTTTGTGTCCAAACCCTAAAGGAGATTTTAAACTTTGATTTCTAAGCCTGAAATATACTCGAATCCTAATGTGAGATTAATCACATTAAGATTGAGTGTCCAAATATCCTATTGGGTCATAATTTGGTATTCTAATCTATTTGGTACACGCTAACCCTAATCGTGGTATCGGATTTATTCCCGATGTGTAAAAATCTTACATTTTGAGACTTTTTCTTAAGATTAATTGTTATTTTCAGATTTATCATTTTTCTGATTTCTATTATAATATTATCTAAATAACTCTATTTTTTTTTAGATTTATTAATTTACAATATCACATATTACTAATTTCTTATATTACTTACCTAATTTCCCTAATTAACCATACTTAATACCTAAAGGCTAGGATTAGGATTCCACTTCAGAGATTAACATCCTTAAACATATAATTAATACCCTAATCAGTAATTGATATCCTAATCACCTAATTAACCCTAAATCACCCAATTTTTCCATCATTATAAGGCTAAAAATTAACTTAAAAATTTCAAAAATTAATTTTAAAAAAATGGCTTCATAGCACTATTCTACATCATATGAGCATCCTACAGAAAAATTTTGAACTCCAAACTACACCTCTAAGCATATTTATTTTCTGGTTTAGTCATGCTCGGTTTTGAGCAATTTGTTAGGGACCCTATAATTACAGATTTAATTAAACTAAATCACTATTTTTCCCTTAATCTACATACAATAAAACCTCAGAATAACAAGTTTCATAATTTTTTGGGCAAAATAACTAATTTTACAAAATTATTCAAAATCGATTCATTAAAGAGACTAATCGGTCCAAAGCTTTCTGGCCGTCCAAGCCCGGTCTAAGGTTGTCGGCCGGTCCAGGTGGTGGTTCTAGTGTAGGTTGGTGGTGGTGGTTCGGTCCCAGGTGGTGGTGAGTGGTGGGTTTAGCTCATGTGCCCAATCTGCACAGTTTCCCTTTTTTTTTTTTTGATTTTCTCTCGATTTTTTCAGTGTTCCGATTTTTTTCAAATGCTAAACTGACCAAATGACTTTTGGAAATTTTTTCCCTATTTATAGACTTTTTTTGTAATTAATGTGCATTAATTTGACAAGATTTTGCTTATTTCCCCAAGTTTTTGGCTTTTAGGTTATCCAAATTTGATTGGTTAATTTTTCTTTTTCTGATTTGAACTGCCATGACCTAATCTTACTTCATCTTATCCTCTTCTGATTTTTTTCTAATTTTTTTATAATTATTTTATAATTTTCTTTAATTATTTGCTTAGTTTTTGGCCAATTTAGGTAATTACGCGTATTTTTATCTACATGTAAATACGTGTGGTGTACACGTGAACATTCCTAATTATTATTTTGGTCGTTCTAAAATTTTTAGTATACATATAATCTATCTCTAGTAATTTATTAGTTATTTCATTACACTTTTCGCATTTTCGATAATTAATACCTATTATGCTTAAAATTTGAAAATTTTATAGTCTCCTATTTTATTACTTATTTTCTTAAATTCAAGTTTACGGGGTCAGTTTTACTAATATTCTTCTTAATATTTTATAATTTGGGTTTGATCGGATCCTTTAACCGATTGCCTTAAACCTTGGGTTCTAAGTTTAACCCTACGGTTACTTGGCTTGACTTTAGGGCTTACAATTCCACCTCCCTTCAAAAAAGTTTTGTCCTCAAAACTTTTGTATATCTAATTTACACTTAAATGACTAAATACAATAATTGATATACTTTTACTAACCTGGAAGTTAGAAAAGCTACGGATACTGCTCCATCATCGCAGCTTTTCGTTCCCAAGTCATCTCCAAGTCTGGACCTTCATTCCATTAAATCTTTACGTACTCCATATCTCTATTCCTTAACTTTTGAACTCGACTATCTAATATCTTTATGGGTTATCTTACTAGTTGGAAATTTCTCGTTAACTCCACTAGCTCTATTTCCATTATTGCAGTCGGGTTTTTAATGAATCTTCTTAACATGGATACATAGAATACATTATGATAGCCCGATAAACTTGGAGGTAAAGCTATTCGATACGATACATTGCTAACTTTCTCCAACACTTCAAATGGACCAATGTATCGTGGGCTCAGTTTTCCCCTTGAACCAAACCGTCTAAGTCCTTTGAATGGGCTTATTTTAATATAAACATGATCACCCATGTCAAATTCCAATGGTCTTCTCTTCAAATCAGCCCAACTTTTATAACGGTCCTGAGCTTCTTTCATCCGTTGTCGCACAATCTTAATCTTCTCACTCGTTTGATTAATCATATCTGGTCCAATCATGGCATATTCTTCGTGATCCTAATACAGTGGCGATCTGCATTTCCTCCCATATAACGCCTCCTAAGGTGCCATCTGTATGGTTGCATGATAACTATTATTGTAGGCAAATTCTATCAACGGTAAATATTTATCCCAATCACCTCCAAAATCCAACACGCAGGCTCGTAACATATCTTCTAAGGTTTGAATTGTTCACTCAGACTGCCCATCTGTTTGTGGGTGATAGGCTGTACCAAACTGTAACTTTGTACCCAAAGCTCTATGTAAGCTTTCCCAGAATTTGGATACAAACCGACTATCTTGATCAGAAACAATACTCTCAGGAACTCCATGTAACCTTATTATTTCTCGAACATACAGCCTAGCCATCTTTTCCATTAAATCACCTGTTCGATAAGGTAAGAAGTGTGCACTCTTCGTTAATCTATCCACGACTACCCAAATGGAATCGTATCCAACTTGAGTCCTTGGTAATACCACTACAAAATCCATAGTAATATGATCCCATTTCCATCTTGCTATTTCTAAAGGTTGTAATAGTCCACCTGGTCTTTGGTGTTCTGCTTTGACTTGTTGGCACGTCATGCATTCAGATACATATTGTGCCACTTCTCTCTTCATCCCATTCCACCAATACATAAGTTTTAGATCTTGGTACATTTTATTTCCTCCCGGGTGCACAGTATAATCTGTAATGTGTGCTTCATCCAAAATTTGCTTCTTTATGTCTGCATCTTGTGGTACACATATTCTTCCTGTAAACCTTATTAGACCTGTATCATCCACCTTAAAGTTAGGGTCCTGTCCGTTACTCAATTTCTCTTTTACCTCCATCAGACCCTTATCTTCCTCTTGCTTTTGCTTTATTCTCTCTAATAGAGTAGGTTGCAATTCCCAGTTCATTAACTGGCTATTAGGTTCACACCAATCAAACCCAATTTGCATCCTCTCAAATTCATGCACTAATTCACGTTGAGGTGTTAATAGTAAAGCAACCTGTTCATAATTCTTTCGACTTAATGCATCCGCCACCAAATTGGCCTTTCTAGGGTAGTAATTTATATTCAGATCATAATCTTTAATCAATTCCAACCACCTTCTTTGCCTCAAATTTAACTCCTTCTGAGTAAAGAAATACTTCAAACTCTTATGGTCAGTGTACATCTCGCACCATTGTCCATAAAGATAATGTCTCCAAATTTTCAAGGGAAACACTACAGCGGCTAACTCCAAATCATGAGTTGGGTAATTCCTCTCATGTGGCCTCAATTGTCTTGATGCATATGCAACAACTTTTCTATCCTGCATCAATACACAACCTAATCTATTCCGTGAAGTATCACTGTACACATTATAAGGCTTATCCGGATCAGGTAATGTTAATACTGGTGCTGTAACCAGTCTTTTCTTCAACTCCTGAAAACTCCTTTCACACTCTTCACTCCAATCAAACTTTACATCCTTCTGGGTCAATCGAGTCAACGGTTTGGCAATTTTGGAAAAATCCTTTATGAACCGTCAATAGTATCCAACCATACCCAGAAAACTCCTTATCTCAGTCACTGTGGTTGGTTGCTTCCAATCCATTACTGCTTTCACTTTATCCGGGTCTACAGAGATTCCTTCACCAGTTATAATATGACCTAGAAAAGAAATTCTATCCAACCAAAAATCACATTTACTTAACTTGGCATATAATTGATTCTCTCTTAACTTCTGTAATGCCAATCGTAAATGCTCTACATGCTCCTCCTTGCTTTTTGAATAAATCAAAATATCATCAATAAACACCACAACAAACTTATCCAAATATGGTTGATATATGTGATTCATCAGGTCCATGAATACAGCTGGAGCATTTGTCAAGCTAAATGGCATCACTAAAAATTCATAATGACCATATCGAGTTCTAAATGCAGTCTTATGTACATCTTCCGGCTTAACTCTTAATTGATGATATCTTGATTTTAAATCTATTCTAGAAAACACAGTTGCACCTTGGAGTTGGTCAAACAAGTCATCAATGCGAGGTAGCGGATACCTATTCTTAATGGTAACCTTATTAAACTCCCAATAGTCTATACACAATCTCATAGTACGATCCTTCTTTTTCACAAACAATACCGGTGCTCCCCATGGTGAAACACTCGGTCGAATAAACTTCTTATCCAATAGCTCCTGAAGTTGCTTCTTTAGTTCCTGAAGTTCCATAGGTGACATCCGATATGGAGCTTTAGAAATAGGTTCAATTCCAGGAACTAACTCTACAGTAAAGTCTAACTCTCGGGATAGGGCTAAACCTGGTAGATACTCCGGAAATACATCTGGAAAATCATTCACTACCCGTATGTTTGTTACCTTGGGTATTTCCTTCTTTGCATCTACAGCAAACACCCAACAAAATTTCCAATCATCCTCCTTTACCTTTGTCTCCATTTGTTCATCACATATTTCCATCACTGATAAATTCAACCTACTTCCACCAGCCTTTCCTTGAAATATAGTTTCTCCCTCATTAAGATTGATAATTTTATTTTTACACTCCACAATGGCTTTATTCTTAGATAACTAATCTATTCCCACTATGACATCATAACCTTGTAGAGGTAATATCACAAGAATTATAGGATACTCCTTCTCTTGAATTTTTATCCTACCATCAGCTACTACTTCTCATGTTGTTACTTTCTCCCCAGTCGGAGTTCTAACTTTATAAGTTACATTAACAGTAACCACACTAATCTCTTGTTCATTTACAAATTTCTGACTTGCAAAGGAATGAGATGCATTAGTATCAAACAGTACAAAAGCAGGTTGTCCATTTATCAGCACATGTCCTGGAATGTACTATTACTATGGTTACCAACTACACTAACATTCATAAATCTTAAAATGCAAATATTTCAATTTAATTCACACTTAGAATTATTATTACAATAAATAGTCTGAGTACGTACCAGTTACAAGTCCTTCATCATTTTCCTCTTTCACTTCCATGAGCTCCTCAACATCATCATGGTAGTACTCTTCCATAAAATTTGAGAAATCCTCATTCTCCTCAATTTCCATATCCTCCAGAGCAAAGATACGAGCAGGTGCAGTAGTACTATCAACACCTTCTGTTTGCTTAGCTCCTTGTACAAACTGTGGACAATACCTGGAGAAATGGCCCTTTCTACCACACTTATTACACTTTATTAATTTCATCTTAGGGTATGCCTTCAGTACATGGTTCGAATCTCCACATATGAAACATTTTCCCCTAAGCTGAACACAATTTCTTGGAAAATGATTTGCACCACATTTCCAGCACTTGACATTTCCATCCTTGTCATAAAAGCTCAAATTAGGTACTGATTGCGTTGGGTTACTAGCCAGAGTTACCGGTCTCCTTCTCTTCTGCCCAGAACTGTTACTGGAGGCACCAAGATATGATCTCTTAAATGATGGACCTGGTCGATATCCTCTATTGATCTTTTGACTCCACATTGCTTGCATCCTCACACGATTATCTTCTAATTGTCTTGCCTTATCTACCACTTCATTGTAAGTGGTAAAACCGTAATCTAACAGATTACAACACATTGTGAGGTCAAATACAATAAGGAACAAATCTTTCTTCAACTCAACATTATCCCGGTATGAGCCAGGTACATATTGTAACAATCTATTGAATTCAGTCTCATATTGGGTTACACTCATACCTCCCTTCTTCAGTTCAAACAAATCTCGCATCATTCTGTTTTGAACACTATGGGGGAAAATACTCCTTCCTGAATTCCTCCTTAAATTATTGCCAATCAATGTTATTTCCAAGTTGCCTTGCTCTCGAGTCCCACCATACTCTCGCAGCTAACTTTAACATAAATGTACCATAAGATAACTTTTGGGATTCAGGGACTCTAAAAGCCTCAAAACTCCGTTCAACTTGAGCTAAACAGTCATCAGCTACATCTGGCCTACCCATCCCCCCCCTCAAAATAACAGTTGGCTTTTATAAACTCAGGAAGTTTATTTACCTCTTGAGGTCGCTCTATTCGTTGTTAAACTTCTTGAGGTCTTCTGTTTCCCACATTACCACCAGTAATAAGATGTTGAATCAACATTCCTTGCTGTCTCATCATCGTATGCATATTGGCAAGTATTTGCCCAATAGGCATATTTTCTTGTGGAGGCGGCGGAGGTAAATTTTGTCTATGTTGTTCTCTTGGTGGTGATGGTGCTCGTGGTAGAGGGTTTTGATTCCCTTCAGTTCCTCCTTGACTACTCCCGTTTCCAGCTTCAGCCATAATCACTTTCTAGTTTAACTTATAATCCTGCATTCATATCTATCTATAAGTTATCCCTACTTTTGTTTAGAGAATGTTTATAAATAAATAAATGCTTGCAATATGTACTCATATCAAATAGTACTGACAATAGTATTAAAGTCAACGTACTTAGAAATCTAACTTTCACTGTATATTTCATTCAACCTTACATCATTACTATTACAACTTCAAAACAAAAGATACAACTCGATAACTTCAAAATACATACATCAAATTTACAACTCGATTACATCATTCCTTACATAACTTAGTATAGACTCGATCTTTACAACTGTACAAGACAAAAAGTTACATCAACTGGCTACATCAAACTTACTTACAGCGTACATCTAACTTGATCCAGAAGCTACAAAATACATCAAAAGTAAAAAAAAATACATCAAAAGATCCTAAAATACATCAGTTTCCATCAAAATCGCTACTGGATCATATCCAAAAATCTACCTAACTAACATGTCAGTCATCCAACTAAACTAGTCCTCCTCTGAATCCGTAACAACTACTTCATCAAAGGGATCATAATCCATATGGCCTCCAACCGAATGATCCTTATGCTTACTTTCTGATGCAGAGTCTATATATACTATCTCTGGAGTCTTAGGGATCACAATCACCTCCTGTACTTCATCATTATCCGACTTAACTGGATTACTAGCTCTTACTCCAGCTATCCCGGTGTCTGCAATCACTTACATGAGTAAGGCATGTAAGTCTACACCAGGTTCATCCTCGTTTTCCTGCTCCTCTTCAGGGTCTTCTTCTGGATCTTCTTCTTCTGGGTCCTCCTCGAGGTCTTCCTCTATATGAACTCCATCCTCTTGGGGTTCAACTGGAGGTGGGTTTTTTGGTGGTGGTCCTAGTATCTCAGGTCCAGGTTCAGGACTAGGGTTCAATGGTATCTCTATACCATCCCCGGTAGGCTCTGGAAACTGTGGAAACCAATCAATAATCCCTGGTGGGTACTGTCTGGGAACGTATGGGATGTCAGCAGGGATGTATGCAATATCAGCTAGGTATGGTTTTCTATCCTCTAACCTAACGGGAAAATATCGTAAGGGCATCATCAAAGTTATAATTTCTTCTGTCTCCAACCACCTCTGCTCAAAAGCTGGTATAGCAGTATATCTATTATACTGAGGTCGTAAACTCATCTCCATCCATGCCCACTCATCCTTCCAGCTATAGCACATTCGATCATGAAACTTATTGATAATCTCATCAATTGTCTTAAAGATATTCCAATCAGTTAATTCCATCAATAATCGCTGTAATCTAACCCTATAATCAATAGGGGATACGTCTCCATTCCATCCAAACTGTATCCAACTATGTATTAATTCTCCCCTTCGACCCTGTAAGTATATTTAAACCAATTAATATTTCCTATGTTAAAGATTAAGGTTACTTATGTTATACAATCTTTTATCGCCCACTTAGTATTACCCACTCTCAATATTCCTATAATATCTATTTCTTTTAAGGTATAACACTTCAAAGCGAGTTTACTAAAACTACGCTCTGATACCAACCGAAAACTGTTACACCCCAAAATTGTAGAGTCGCAACAGTCCCTCCGTGTAAACCATTCTATGATAGTAACTGGCTTCACAATGCCTACCATAGACATGACCTACACAAGGCATCGACGACTTCTCACTTTGAAGTAAACAGTCCGATTAACAATTAAACTATAATTATGATAAATAGTGCAAATTTCTAATAACATGTATAATATTATATATATATATGTCCACAGAGCTTCCCAGGAAGTTTTACATAATAGAACAGTTTACTAGATTACAGAATAACTACCAGTCTTTCATTCTTAATTACATGGTCACTCTAGTTAAACACTATACTAAGTAACTTGATCCTCACACCCCTGGCTTCCAACAGGCTAACCTTTGGGTAATTGTAGGGCGGCATAGTGCTTTGAGTGTTCAGAAATCAGGACCTACAAAAGGATCTATAAGGGTATGAGCAACTACAGCTCAGTAAGTTGAATTTGAGACTCATGAATGCATACAAGCACAAACAGGGTTATCAAACAATTATTTTCATGCAATGCAACAATCAAGTGTCATCGCACAACGTAATCCGGTCCATTGTGAAATCAGAGAAATTTCACCCGCTCCAATCCGGGTTGAGGAGTTCCATGTTATGCAGCAGCTCACAACCAAATCCAGGCTTATGCAATTGAGACTTCGCTCCTCCCGCGACTACCTTCGAACCATTGACTTCACCCTTGCCGCAACCTCCTCTCCTGTCACTTAGTTTGACTAAGGATGAAGAAGGGACCATTTTGCAATCCTGGGCTATCCCTTTCGAAGGGGTCGGTATTTGTTTGGAGAATCCTATAATCCCCTAACGGGTTGCAATGCATGACATTATTTATTATTCCGGGTCGACTGATATTAAATTCCGTTTAGGGTGTTCAAACAATTTCATACCAATTCAATCAGTCACAAAATCACTCACAATACAAATTCAGTACGAATCCAGATACATCAAACACATGTAAAAACTACTTACAATCACAATCATATATAAGCCTAAGTCTCCAAGTACTACAAAACTAGTACTCTATTACAATAAGCAATAACCCAACTTACCTATAATTATAGATTTAATTAAACTAAATCACTATTTTTCCCTTAATCTACATACAATAAAACCTTAGAATAACAAGTTTCACAATTTTTTGGGCAAAATAACTAATTTTACAAAATTATTCAAAATCAGGTCATTGAAGAGACTAACCGGTCCAAAGCTTTCTGGCCGTCCAAGCCTGGTCCAAGGTTGTCAGCCGGTCCAAGTAGTGGTTCTAGTGTAGGTTGGTGGTGGTGGTTCGGTCCCAGGTGGTGGTGGTTCGGTCCTAGGTGGTGGTGGTTCGGTCCCAGGTGGTGGTGAGTGGTGGTTTTAGCTCACGTGCCCAATCTGCACAGTTTTCCTTTTTTTTTTTTTTTTGGATTTTCTCTCGATTTTTTCAGTGTTCCGATTTTTTTCAAATGCTAAACTGACCAAATGACTTTTGGAAATTTTTTCCCTATTTATAGACTTTTTTTGTAATTAATGTGCATTAATTTGACAAGATTTTGCTTATTTCCCCAAGTTTTTGGCTTTTAGGTTATCCAAATTTGATTGGTTAATTTTTCTTTTTCTGATTTGAACTGCCATGACCTAATCTTACTTCATCTTATCCTCTTCTGATTTTTTTCTAATTTTTTTATAATTATTTTATAATTTTCTTTAATTATTTGCTTAGTTTTTGGCCAATTTAGGTAATTACGCGTATTTTTATCTACATGTAAATACGTGTGGTGTACACGTGAACATTCCTAATTATTATTTTGGTCGTTCTAAAATTTTTAGTATACATATAATCTATCTCTAGTAATTTATTAGTTATTTCATTACACTTTTCGCATTTTCGATAATTAATACCTATTATGCTTAAAATTTAAAAATTTTATAGTCTCCTATTTTATTACTTATTTTCTTAAATTCAAGTTTACGGGGTCAGTTTTACTAATATTCTTCTTAATATTTTATAATTTGGGTTTGATCAGATCCTTTAACCGATCGCCCTAAACCTTGGGTTCTAAGTTTAACCCTACGGTTACTTGGCTTGGCTTTAGGGCTTACATCAACTTCCTTTACAGTGACTCTCTTATAATAAATGTCGAAATTAGTTGCTTTGACCTTCCCAAACATTCGTTAACAATGGGAGTTCGATGAACATACTCTTCTATAACTCCTACAAGCAAATGAAAAACCAATTGGACGAAGCCTTCCAACTATATAAGTACAGCCTTATAGGTTTCAAGAGAGGAAAACCTATGCTTACTAAAGGAATCATTACCATCCCAGTACAATTGAGCGACATCAAACATGTTGCCACATAGTCCATCAACTTCCTCATTATCGACCACTTGTTGCCATGTAGTGTAATTTTCGACCAACCAAGTATTACAAAGTTTAACATGCTCATTAGCCAAAGGTGCCTAAAAGCAAAACTCATGACACCAATTGGAGTTGGTGAAGCCCAAGAGAACCAAAAGTTATCTAAATCCCTCTACCTCAAAGCTTAAACCAAAGACAACTTCATGAATATAGAGTCCACCACCATCACAGCCTCAACACCATGAGGAGAGCTAGCTAAGAAAACTATAGAAATCGAGCTTACGAGTAACCTAAGAATGACCACTAGAATTGACACAAAGTTACCTAATGACAAGAAAGCTAAGATCATAGAATTCCTTGTCCAAAATACGAACATATTCTTGTCTACCCCAAAAGATATGTTAGGAATTATCAACATACTCAAGGCCACTTATCATCTCAATGTCAACCCCATAGTTTGCCATCTCAAGCATAAGAAGCAGCATTTCACCTTAGAGTGCTAGGCTGCTATCGAGTTTGATTTTTTTTTTTTGTTTTTATTATTTTCCTTAATCTGATCAATATTAAACCCTACTTGTTTAATATTAATTGACAACTCTAATTTTAAACATATTTCACATGGTGATTTTATAGTATTTCCCTTACATTTTTTTGTTTTCTTTAAAGAAATTGATACTTAATTGGGTAAAATTTTGATTTCAAGGTTTGAACGCGTTTTAGGATTGAAAACGAAGAAAAGGAATCAAGTTTCACTCAATTTGGAGTTTAAATGAAGAAGTTATGAAGTTTTGAAGTTACACAGTCTGGGACATGACCATATCCTCAGGCTATGTTCATGCAGGAAAATTTGCTAGGGCCAGAAAGTTACACAACCTGGGGATACGGCCATGTCCCAGGCCGTGTCTCGTAACGAAAATGAAAACCTTTCAATACACTATAAAAAGACATATTAGGGTTTCACAAGATAGAGGAGACATTGGAGAAGAGAAGAGACTTAAGGAGAAGGAGAAGAAAAAGGCGAAAGCAACACCAACTTCAAGATTGGAGAGATTTTTCATCAATCAAAGGGATTTTTTCATGTTTTATTTTATGTTTTTAATAGAACTCGTTTTTAGTTTCATTATGATAGCTTAGAATTCGTGTATTTAGGATTATGAAACCTAGGGTTTATGTGACTCTTGGGTTGATTTATAATTCTCAATAAAGTTTCTATTTTTACTTGATTCAATTATGTTGTTTAATTGTTAATTGATATTTCTAGAATATCAATTTATGATATTATGCATGTTGATTGAGAAATTATATGTGTAATTAGATCTTTACATAATTGGAGAGAATTACATGTGTACTTAGAGATAAGATACATGTTTCTTCCGGAAAGTTAATTATTTGTATGGGAATTCATTATACATTAATACAATTCTAAATTATATTACTAAGTTATGAGATTCCGGTAAATAATTTAGGATTAGGGTTAATATGCTTGAGAAATGTATTAACTTTAATTGTGAATCCTTCCGGTTAAGAATAATAGAAATTGAATCGAATATATTTTAATCAGTCACATGTTAAATACTAGGGGAAATAATTCCTAAATACGTTATTGCATAATTGAAGTCGTTCTTAGTTTTATTGATTTCTAAATGGCTTAATCAAGTCCCATAATTAGTTTAGTTTGTTAATTTCAATATTTTTAATTCATTCAACTCATCATAATTTTTCGGTTAGAAATAAAGCTAAGGTTAATATTAGTACTCGAAGTCTCTAAGGGATCGACTTGGACTCACATCCACTATATTAAAACTGATAGGTGCACTTGCCTGATATCATTAACCTTAAACTAAAAATTAAGGAAAATCTAAGTTTTTAAATATCTTTTGAAAAATACTTGGATTCACTACCCCATCGGGGTCGAGAAAAAAGTATAGATTAAAACCAATCGAGTATGTTGATTTTAATTTAGACATTGGATCACATAAACCAATTTTGAAAAATGGTTTTTGAAAACCAAAGATTAAGTTTAGGGGCTAATCTATTAAACCCTAATCGAGTATCACTTTTAACTTTTTGAACTTAAATTTATTTTCAAGATACTAATTCTTAGTGTGAAAATAAAATTAATTCTACTTACACAAAGGAGAAAAATAGAACTTATTTATAAAGGGAAGATAAAAAGGTTTCCCTATTTTAAGTTATCCTATGAGTGCTTATGTATCCTCTAGTAATGATTAGACTTTCTATAATTTCTTTCCTAAAAACTTTTATGTATGTTAGTTCTTTTTAATTTTTGAAAACATGATCAATTTTACATTTTTATCTATTTGATTTTATTTAAGAAAACTCCTAAAAATGGGTCCTAATTTGATATGTTTATTTTTGGGGAAGCGTTAAATCAAGCCTAACCTTTTAAAAATGGTTTTTCATTTTCATTTTTTTAAGTAAAATTTCTAGGTGATAAAAAATTTATTCTTATTTTATTATTTATTTTTTTATGTTATCGTTATTTTTTATAAACATCACTGGACCTTCCTTTATATTTTTTTTTCTCTTTTTTTTTCCTTCCTTTTTCTTGGGATTCTTCCTTTTCTCTCTCTCTCTCTTTTTTTTTTATACTTTTGTTACAACAAAACAAGAAAGAAAAGAGGAAAAAAAATTACATAACAACAACAAATAAACCAAAAGGAGAATGGAATGGACTTACACACATAGTAGGCGTACATGAGTTAAACAGTAAGTTTAGGTTGACTTTCGAGTTGGAGAACCTTATTATGAACCTAGCACATGTACATCAAAAAGGGAGAGGAAGAAAGCACAGCGGTTTTTGTTAGGGGTTTGCTCCAAGGTGTTTTAGTAGCTATTTCAGGAGGATGAGAGTGATTTTATGTGTTTTTTATTGGGAAATGCAGGTTTAATGTTAGTGTGGCGGTGTTTCATAATGGTTTGGATGGTAGTGAAGAGTAATGGTCAGCGGTGGAGTTTAGGTTGTGTACTATCATGTTAGCTGGACGTGAAAAAAAGTTGGGTTTGGGGGTTTTCTAGAGTGTTAAGTCTCATGGTATGCCTAGTTTGGCTTGGAAAAACAGCTGAGATGGTGGTTCGAAGAAGGGATCATGGTAGTTAGGGTTTGTAGGTGGTGGTCGTGACTAGTGAGTTAGAAGGCATGACTTAGTTTAGGATGGGTGTCGTTAGATGCTTAGAGTTTGAGGAAGCTTCCTACTATAGTCTTGCAACTTCTCAAGTGACTATAGCAGCTCAAATTTTTAGAGAGAGAAAGTTACGTGGAGGAGATAAAGAGAGGGCTCGTGAGTGTGTTCTAGTAATTGTTGGTCATGAAAATGTGATTAGGGAACTCTTTTTATATTATTTTGAGCTTAGTTTTATTAGGCAAACTCATCGAATGCCTAAATCAACCATGAAAGCTAATCCTTAATTTTAAGTGTTTTTCTTGGTTTCCATGGCTAATTTGAGCATTGAAAGGAATGAATCCGATCTCGTTTTTGTATTTGATTCAAAGAAGGCCATGTGGACTACAAGCTTTGAGCACAAATTCATGTGTGGTCATATGCAAATCTTATGAAAAATTGAGGCAAAGTAAGGGGTGTAAGCTATGTACATGATTAAAATAAGGGAAAAGGAGAGAAAGAGGGGGAAAAAGAAAGTTGATGTAGCATTATGTCAACCACGTGGCTGAATAGGTAGGCACCACATTTCCATCGTCAACATATGGCTTAATAGCCCCTTATTACGTGTACTTTGCTTAAAAAAAAAGGCACAAAGTGTTTATTAGGAGATTCTAACCAAAGACCTTGAGCTCATTGGTCTGTACCTTGTCCATATATGCAATTTAATTGTTTATATGGACTAGGTCGGCTTAACCTAGATTTAATTCTATGTTCAGGCTTAACATGCCCTTTATTAGTTAATGACCCAAAATCTATTTAAATTTCCTATTCTTATTTTAAATTATCTACTTTTTTTCTTTCTCTTTTTTTTTTTATATTTTTTTCTCTAAATTTTCTACTTATTTTGTTTTTTCTATATATTTTTTTCTAAATTAAGACCTTTTACCTTATTCTAAAAATTCTAAAATTATAGGAGGGGCAAAAATAGGGTATCTATAGCTACCCCTTTTTATGGTGAGGTTTGAATAAAAATTCACTACAAAAATAAAAGAAAAACACCATTTTTGCCCTAGCAATGCATTTGCTTTAAAAAGTGCTGCAACTAGCTAGTTGTCTTAAGCTTGATCCACTAGAGATTTGGTGAAAAATAAAAGACACTTTAATGTGTGATTCAAGCGTTTTAAAGGATAAGCAAAGTTCCTAGGTTTAACTTAATAAGGGTTCCTTAAGGGTGACTTGCACATGAGCAAAACATAACCAAAGCTCCAATATTTGACTTAATAAAAAATAACTAGGATTCTTGAAGTTTCAAGGGAGGAAAATTAAACGATTAAGATTCCTAATCTAAGGATAACTTCAATTCCTTAAGGTTCTTATGAAATAATCTAAACTCTTAAACAATAGGATTGCTTAGTTTTCAAGACTGAGGATAGCCTAAGTTCCTAATTTAAGGATTACTTAGTTCTTTCGAAATGACCTAAGTTCCTAAACAATGGGATTACTTAGTTTTCAAGACTGAGGACAGCCTAAGTTCTTAATTTAAGGATTACTTAATTCCTATGAAATAACTTAAGTTCCTAAATAATAGGATTACTTGGTTTTTAGGACTTGGTTTCCCAAGTTCTTAAATGGAAGAATTACTTATTTTCAAGACTAAAGATAGCCAAAGTTTCTTATTTAAGGATTACTTAGTTCCAAGATTGAAGATAGCCTAAGTTTATAATTAAGGATAACTTGGTTCCTAAGTTGCTACAGTTTCATTGATAGAAATAACTAAGGTTTCTATTGAATATCTATGTTCCTAAAAAGAAGGATTACTTAGTTTCATGATCGATAATAACCAAAGTTCCTAATTTAGGATAGCTGAGGCCTAAGACTCCTAGATAGCCAAAGTTTATTTGACAAGAATAAATAAGGTTCCTATTGAATAGTTAAGTTCATAAGAAAAATAAATTACTTAGTTTCAGGATTGAGAATAGCCTAAGTTTCTTTGATAACAATAACTAAGGTTCCTATTGAATAGCTAAGTTCCCAAGAAGAAAGATTACTTAATTTTAGGATTGAGGATAACCTAAGTTTCTTTGATAAGAATAACTAGAGTTCCATTGAATGGCTAAGTTTCTAAGAAGAAGGATTACTTAGTTTTAGGATCAAGGATAGCTAAAGTTCCTAACTTAAGGATAACTTGAGTTTTTAAAATAAAAAATTTTTAAGTTCCTAAACTTAAGGATGACTCAAATATTTTCAAGACATAGGATAACAAAGCTCCTAAGTTTAGAAAAGCTAACATGTGACGTAAGGTTAATCCAACGACAAAAGCTCCTAAAGATTTTTATTGAAGGATATTTGTTATCGTATTTTACAAAATTTCTTCTTTTCTTTTCTTTTTTTAATATTTTTTTGAAAACTTCGAAGACAATTTCTTGAAAATATTTTTTTTTGAAGAATTGCTAACAAGTGTGGATTCCTCATAAGTCCTTATAGTTACCAAATGGAGATGGGCTAACTATCTTTACTTGCTTTGGGATAACTGTATGATTGCCCAACAAATCCTCCTTTTTAATATATCTCTTGAAGTATTTAGGGCAATAATGCCATTGGGGCTCATGATTTCCAAAATGTCTAGGAAAATGCTATCTCATAATTGATTGGTTTAGTCAAAGAGAACGTCCTTACACTCTTGGCTTAAATTTCACTATTGACTATAATTCTAAAAATTATAGTTCATCTTGTAAGTGATATGTTTTGATTAATCTATTAGGTCTTTTTTCAGGCTATAATGTAATAAAGGTTTGGTCATCGATTTAAATGGATAATAATGTATAGGTCTTATTGAAAGAATTGATTTATTCAACTTTAGGAAAAACTAGAATTGTGCTTACCCTAGTTTTAAAAGTAACATTTACCAAAGATAACTTATTTCCTTTAATCAGAAAGACCTTTAAGGAGGGATGGAATTATGGGTAGGCAATAAATTATGTGTTGGCTACAATTTCTTTGGGGATCATGAGTTTTTAGGGAAACTTTGGTATTTGGTCCATCTTTTAATCATCTTTTTAAGTTCCTTATTTCAAGAATAAGTCTTTTAAGTTACATGCTCCTAACCTTTTTAGGTTTTAGGTCTTTGTGTTTTGGACTTGATCACTTTATCTGATTGATTTCTCATGTTAGCTCTTTTCCTTTTCCTCATTTTTTTTTATTTATTTTGACTCAAAATAGAGGTGATCATTCATTCTCTTAGCGTGCAGCTTGAAGTGCATGTGTATGGTGTTTATGATATGAGTACTTCTTCATTTCAAAAGAAATAAGTAAAAATTACTTTTGAATTGATGCTACTAAAGCAAGTAGAAATTAGTTTTTTAAGCTTTTCTCCTGCTTAACGCCCCAAACCTCTTTTTTCCTCCATTGTGGGGGGTCCTTAATAGGGTTTAATTTTTGAAATACTTCATTAAAAGTTCTCAACAAGGTTCATAAGGGATATTTTGTGTTTTAGAATAGAGAAATGAATAGTTAACATCATTTTGATTCATATATCAAATTCAAGACAGACCTTCTTTAAGAAATAAGCCCAATAGCCTCATAATGATATCATTTAACTCTTAAAGTATTTTAAGGTTGGTATTTGGAATAATGTTTGCCTCTTTTCATTCTAAAACTTTCAATTAATGAGATAACAACTTATTAATACTCTTGAATAACTTGAAAAGATTACCCTAAAAATTAGCTTATTCAAACATGAACTTCTTATTTTAAAAGATCTTAACATGTTCCAAAGTACAAAGAAGAGCTAACTTTCATGAAGAATCATTGGAACTCTTTAACACTTTAATTTACATGGAGTCTAGTTGCATTCACCATGTGTTAATCAGATCCTAAATCTTGTTTGTCAGCCTCCAACAAATGTCTATAGAGTGACCCTTCTACCCCATGTGATAATTACATTGTGCCTCCGGATTTCCATTGCAAGGCTTATATCCTAATTTAGGAGCCTTACTGATGAAAGGCTTGAGAGAGAGTGATAGGAATTGGAGTTAAATGTCTTCCTTGGGCCTTCTAGACTTACATAAGCCTTTGGCTACGGGTTGAGTTATTGGACTATGGTATATTCCTTAGGACTTATCACATTAACGATACCCTTTGTGATGATTTTGGAAGCCCTTCCTTCTATTTTGGACCGTCCAATCTTCCAGCTCATAAGGCTTCCTCAATTCTGCCCCCTACCACCACAATGTCTACAAAGCTAGAAGTAATATTCCCTAAAAGATACCCATAATATGGCTCATCTAATGTGTTAACGAATGCAAATGTCAAGTCTTTCTCTAGTAAAGAGGGAATGATTCTAGCTATCATGCCCTCACCACCTTTGGGCATATTCTTTAAAGGATTCATCATTTTTCTTACTTAATGTGCATAAGTCCCAAATCAAGGGAGCTATCTCAATGTTAAATTTGTATTGTTCATAGAAAGCTCAAGCCAACTTGTCCCAAGTATTTATTTAGCTAAGATCGAGCTAAGCATACCAAGTTAATGCAAGCCCTATCAAACAGTCTCGAAAAGTTTGTACCATGAGTTGATTATTTTAAATATATGTGCCAATCTTGTAAATGTATAATCTAATGTATAGCTTTAAGCATTTAGTCTCATCATACTTCTCAAACTTTGGTACTTTGAATTTTTCTAAGTAAGCCTTGACATCAAAAGCAGAAAGGATCCCAACCTATTCAAATCTATCATAGCCTCCAAGCACCTTCATTTTCTTAATGATTTGTTGGGTCAACTTCCTTTCTAATTCTTTTAAACTGTCTTGGTTAGCATAAGAGTTAACCAGCTTTGTATTGATTAGGAATGAGTATGTGTTGGGCCTAAAAGTTGGGTTGACTTTCGGATAGACCCCTTCTGATTCAAAAGACTCAAAAGTTGGATTAACCTTTAGATAGTTCTCTTTCGTTTCTAAGGGTAGAGCCTCAACATTCTTTCCATAACGGGCCTAAGAGTGCTCTTCATTTGATGACAATGTAGCTCTAAGTAAAGCAATACCGTCAGTAAGAAAACTTAACTGATCTACGATTTTTCCCATAGTTTGCTCTAAAGAATGAAATCTTAGCTTAATGGGATCAATGATTTTAGGGTTGACATTGTTGTTGTTATTGTTTCTTTGGTTAGCTATTACTTTCAAGAATTCCCGGTAAGAATCTATCCATGTTAGCAATTCTAAAAAAAAAAATTTTCTTTTTTCTTTTTCTTTCTTAAAATTTGAAAACTTTTCATTTGAAATGAATCAGATTGGCTATGACAAAAAAAAAAAAAAACTTTGGAGAGGTACTTGATGTTTACAAATTATTCTACAAAGAAATGAAGTAGTCAAAATACAAAGATGAGGTTTATTTACACAAAGGAATGACCTTCAATGCGAAAAACATTTCGAAATGAAAGGGAGCCTAAAGAAGACTAGGTATGATAATTGAAGAAGAATACTTCAACTTACAAGTATTTAAAATGTTACCTACAATAAGTATAACTATTAATTGTTGAAAAGGGTAAGGATGTAATTATTTTACAAGAAAAGAGAGCAAGATAATTTACTAAGAATTTCTATTGACTATTTTGAAATGGAGATAAAAACTATTTACAAACTTATGAAAATTTCTAAACAGTATAGGTAACTACCCAAAAGGAGGAAAAAGGAAGGATACTATTTCACATTCAATGACTTATAAGTGGAATGATAAATATTTATAACTTATGGAGAAATATTTTTACAAAACTGAAATTCTAAGGAAAACAAAAGGACAAAGAAGTCATTAAGTTAGTCAAGAGGAGGTAAATCTAAGATTGAGCCATGGGGAGACTACAATATGACTTTCTTATACAAACCTAGAAATATGGACACTAATTTGAAAAACTAATCATTTTACAAAGTGTTTAGAGAAAAGAAGAAAAATAAAAATAAAAAACTGAAAGTGGGATTGAGACAAAATTTATTTACAGAGGTGATAATCAAGGAAAATAATAAGGGTCCTAAATGTAAGTATTAAGCCATATTTTAGTTTTTTTTTAATTTAATCTATATTAAGCCCAATTCACTTAATATAAATAACTTGACATTAAATTAAGAAAAAAATTTCTTTAAAATGTTTTGAAAAAATATTTGTTTAAAAAATTGGAGTCACTAATCAGTTAAACTGATAAAAAATTTGGCTATTAATCTACATATTTTCTTTAAAAAATAATTTTAGAAAATTAACCAAAAAACTAAGTTTAGGTATTAAGACTAAGTTACCATATAAAAATAAAAAAAATTAATGGGCCTTATTTTTTATATTTTTTCTAGAAAATACTAAGATATGTACAGGTATACAAAATATAACTAAAATAAATTTTTTTGAGATTTTTATTACGAATTTTTCAAGAAAAAGGAGAATTTTTTTTTTATATAGTTATTCTGAATGTGCTTATATATCTGCTAGTTAGGATCAAACTAATGTAATTCTTTCTCAAAAAAATTTAGTGGGTATATATTTTTTATTTGAAAATGAAGCCAAATTTATGTTTATTTAACCATTTATTTTTTTTAAATATCTAAAATTTCTAATTTCAAGAAATCTCTTTTAAAAAGCCTAACTAACTAATCTTTTTTTTTTAAATTCTGATTAAGATTGTTTATTAAACAAATTACTACATGTAAAAAAATATCTTTCCTAAATTTTACATGTAAGATACATTCTAGATATGTTTTTTCTCTAAATCTTATATGCAAGATTTGTTAAGACACGATCTAGATACATACTTTTTCCAAAAATACAAATCTCAAAGAAAAGATACACGATTTTTTTTAAAATGAAATTTTCAACTAACTAAATTTGTACAAAAATTCAAATTATCTAAAAAATATCCAACAATATGTCAATAATAATAATAATAATAATAATAATAATAATAATAATAATACCTGTACTAAAAAAATTAGTAAAAGATAATTAAATTAACTAAAAATATTAATTAATCAAATAAAGAAAAAATTTACCTAAAACGGTTGAGTTGCGTGTGATCGGCGTTTTCACGGTAGTAGATGTGCAATGTAATTGTGCACAATAGTAGTGCGTTGTGATCATGTGTATGAGTACACGTGTCTAGTAACTTGTGTAAATTTATGTGTGTGTGTGTTCAGCAGTGAACTCGATGAGTGAGTGTGTGTGTTTTGTATGTGAATTCAGTGAGTGAGTGAATATATTTTGTGTGTGACGTAGCCTGTATGTTCGGTTTGTGTATAGTGTAGTCTGGGTATGTATGTTTCGGTTAAAGGGTTGTTATGTATATGTGTCCAAGGGGCATGTATGTAGGCGAAGGTGCTATGGATGTGCAACTATCAAGTGCTGTGAGGGTGCTGTGTATGGAGCGTAATCAAGTGTCGGCTATCTGTAATTGAGTGTGGGGGCTGTCGTGTAATGTACATTGGATTGTGAAGTGAGGTGTTGGGTATTTGTCAAGTGCTGTAGGTGGATTACGTTCAGTCAGTAGCGTGATCATGCGGTGTTTGTGGAATGTTGCTATACTACGGTGAAGGATTGACGGCTGAGAATGACCAAGTGTAAGGTATGGCTTTGTGTTTAGCGAGTGAGTGGATGTACTCAGTCAGGGGGTTATCGTGTAAGGAATATAGTTTTACATGTTAGGGAATTGTGAAAAAAAAAAAACGTCTTTAAACTTTACTGTTGACTAACTATTTATAAGCCACACAACTAAATCTTTTATATCTTTTTAAATATAGATTTGATCTCCAAATCTTAGATACGAAAGATACGATAACGAATCTCAGATATGGAAGATACGATTTAGATTCTTTAAAGATTCTACAAACCCTATTTTTATTCGGGCTTCCTATTTTTCGAGCTCGATTTAGTCCAACTTGATTTATCCCAATAACTCACTTAATAAAATCCTAAGTCTATTTTAGCTTGATATAAGTTATATAAAATCCACTTTATATCAGACTTGACTAAAAATTATTTTAATGAAGCTTGATCCTTTAACGACTTAGGATTCACTAAATTGAACGTACACCATTATCCAATTTGACCTTAAACGACTCAACTTGATACGATTTGACTTGACACTTTATGTTTTATTATTTTTTCATTTTTTTCTTTTTTTTTCAATTATTTATTTTCTTTCTCTTTTTTTTTTCTTTAAAACCCAATAAAAATACTAAAATAAAACGATAAAAATAAGGTGTTTACAGTAAGGATGGAAAATATGGCATGCAAATGCAGATGTAAAGGCTAGGTGATACACTAGTAATGTGGTAATTTGCAAAATTTAGAGTTATGACTTTATCGAAATTCCAGAATCATTGCATAGAAATATAATTTACAAAGGAATTTTGTATTTACAAAAAGAAATGTATAAGGAAACATAGAGTATAGGGAAATCATAATTTTACAATTAAAGTATAAAGAATTTTCATGGGTGGTATAAGAAAAATATATTATAATATTTTTATAACATAGAGGAATTCTTATTAGAGTCACAACCTTTGGTTAGTAGCATGTCATATCACTACTTATCTACTTGTTTAGGGACTTATGTATGAAAAGAGGTGGGTTCTAAAGGTCTTTAAGATCGTTGATCTCACATGCTATTAGGGAAGTAGTTCATTAATCACATGAAAGCTTAAGTGGGGTAGCCTGATTGGCCCAAAAGGTAATCACCCTACAGCATTCGAAGCTTATATAATGGCTTCCCATCCTAGGGTCCTAAAACAGCCTAAGTCTGATTGTATCTACCTTGTATTCTTGATGTAATTATTCCGCCCAAAATCTTAAGTATGATGCATGCAACAAGTGAATATAGCAAACATGAAACAAATCAAGTAAATAACTAAGTAACATGGGTAATTTGAAAGACATTTAATTTTGAAAATTTTTTCAGTAGCTAACCCTCTTAACTTCCCCAATGAAGTTGCTAAGCTGTTAAGCTTGGATTTTTTCTGGTTTTTATTATTTTTCATAATCTAATCGATATTAAACCCTACTTGTTTAATATTTGTTTAGTATTAACCTTCGACTAAAAATTAAGAAAAATCCAAGTTTTTAAATATTTTTTGAAAAATACTTAGAGTCGCCATCAACTGGGGTCACGAAAAAGTTTTAGATTAAAATCAATTGAGTGGATTGATTTTAATATAGACATTGGACTACATGGAAACTAATTTTGAAAAATGGTTTTTAAAAACTAGATATCAAGTCCGGGAGCCAACCTATTAAACCTTAATCGGGTAATACTTTTAACTTTCTGAACTTAAATTTATTTTTAAGATACTAATTCTTAGCACGAAAATAAGATTAATTCTACTTGCACAAAGGAGAAAAATAGAACTTATTTACAAAGGGAAGACAAAAAGGTTTTCCTATTTTAAGTCATCTCGTAAGTGCCTACATACCCTTTAGTAAGGATCAAACTTTCTATAATTCGTTTCCTGAAAATTTTTATATATGTTCGTTCTTTTTTATTTTCAAAAAAATGATTGGTTTTATGTGTTTATCTATTTGATTTTATTCAAGAAAACTCCTAAAAAGAGGTCCTAATTTGATATGTTTATTTTTGGGAAAGCTCTAAATAAAGCCTAACCTTTAAAAAACAGTTCATTCATTTTCATTTTTTTTAAATAAAATTTCTAAGTGATAAAAGATTTATTCTTATTTTATTATTTATTTATTTTATGGTATCATTATTTTTTACACACATCACTAAACCTTCCTTTATCTTTTTTTTTTCTTCCTTTTTTTGGGAATTTTCTTTTTCTCTCTGTGTTTTTTACACTTTTATTATAATAGAACAAGAAAAACAAGATGAAAAAAAATTTACAAAACAACAACAAAAAAACCAAAAGGAGAATGGACCGAATTAGACACATAGCAAACGTACATGAATTGGACAGTGGATCTGGGTTAGCTTTCGGGTTGGATGACCTTATTACATGCTTAGTACGTGTATGGTGCACATTAAGAAGGGAGAGGAGGAAAACATAGTAGCCATTATTAAGGGGTTGCTCTAAGGTGTTTTAGTGGCTATTTCAGGAGAGTGAGAGTGATTTTGTGTGTTTTGTATTGGTAAATGTAGGTTTGATGTTAATGTGATAATGTTTTGTAGTGGTTTAGATGGTAAAGAGTAGCGGTCAGTGATGGTGTTTAGGTTGTGCACGATGGTGCTAGCTGAATGTGAAAGAAAGTTGGGTCTAAGGTTTTCTAGAGTACTAAGTCTCATGGTGAGCTTGGCTTGGAAAGGCTATAGAGATGGTGGTTTAAAGAAGGGATTGTGGTAGTTAAGGTTTGTAGGTGGCAATTGCAACTAGTGAGCCAGAAGGCATGGCTAAGTTTAGGATGCATGTCGTTGAATGCTTGGAGTTCAAGGAAGCTTCTTATGGTGGTCTTATGGCTTCTCAAGTGAGTGTAGCAGCTCAAATTTTTAGAGAGAAAGAGTTACACAGAGGAGAAAGAGAGAGAGAAGGCTCATGAGTGTGTTCTAGTGATTGTTGGTCATCAAAACATGAGTAGGGAACTCTTTTTATACTATTTCGAGCTTGGTTTCGTTAAGCAAACTCATTGAATGCCAATCCCTAATTTTAAGTTTTTTCTTGATTTCTATGGTCGGTTTGAGCATTGAAAGGAATGAATCCGACCTTGTTTTTGCATTTGATTCAAAGAAGGCCATATTGACCATAAGCTTTGAGCATGGATTCGTGTATGGCCATATGTAAATCGTATGAAAAATTAAGGCAAAGTGAGGGGTGTACGTAGTGTATGCAAGAGAAAATAAGGGAAAAGGAGAGAAAGAAGGAGAGGGGGGGGGGGGGAAGAAAGCTGACATGGCATTGTGTTAGCTACGTAGTCGAACAAGTGTGTGCTATGTGTTAATCGTCAGCACATGGCCTAATGCCCCTTGCCATGTATACTCTACTTAAAGAAAAGAAAAAGGAACAAAGTGCTTATTAAGAGATTTAAACCGAAGACCACTAACTTATATGCCATGCTAAGTCCAAGTGTAGTACCATCAGGCTTTTGGCCTGTACTTTGTCCATGTATGTGGTGGACTAAGTCAGCTTATTTTAGATTTAATTCTAAACCTAAGCCCAGCTTTCCCTTTGTTACTTAATGACTTAAAAGCTATTTAAATTTCTTATTCTTATTTTAAATCATCTACTTTTTTTTTCTTTCTCCTTTTTTTTAAAATTATTTTTTTCTAAATTTTCTACTTTTTTTGTTTTTTTCTAAATTTTCCATTTTTTTTCTAAATTTTGTACTTTTTGTTTTTAAATTTTTTCTTTTTTTTTTCTTTTTCTAAATTAAGATCCTTTTACCTTATTCTAAAAATTCTAAAATTATAGGGGCTAAAACTGAGGTATCTACTGCTGTGATCGAGTAAGAAGTGCAAAAGCTGCTATAAGCGGGCTTCATAAAGCAAGAAAAATACCCAACCTGGCTTGTAAACACTATGCTCATAAAGAAAGCTAATGGCAAATGGTGAATGTGCATAGATTACACCGACCTCAACAATGTATGCGTTAAAGATTGTTTTCCTCTCCCCCGTATCGACCGGCTCATCTATTCGACTTCTAGATATGCATTACTCAACTTTATGGATGCTTACTCGAGATATAACCAAATCCGGATGGCTCTTGAGGACGAGGTCCACACCTCATTCGTTATAGACTTCAAAACCAATTTCTATAAGTTATGCCCTTTGGCTTGAAGAACGCCAATATGACATATCAAAGGGTTATTACTTCTATATTTAAGCCACAAATTGATAGGAATATTGAAGTCTATGTAGATGAAATGATCATTAAGAGCAAATACAGGAGTGGCCACATTGAAAACCTTTGAGAAACATTCCAAATGCTTTACTAGTACCAAATGAAGCTAAACCCCCATAAATGTGTCTTCGAGTAGCATTCGAGAAGTGCCTTAGTTTCATGGTGATAGAGCGTAGAATAAAAGTTAACCTAGATAAGATAAAAGTAGTTCAGGACATGTAAGCCCCCAAAATGAAAAAGGAAGTGTACCATAACAAATTTATGTCTAGAAGCATGGCAAGTGCTCAAAATTCTTCAAGTTATTGAAGAACCCTGCCAAGTTCAAATGGATGACCAAATGCTAAAGAGCCTTTGACAACTTGAAAGACTTCTTGGAAAGCCCACTTGTACTTTCCAAGCCTATACCTGGTGAAGAGCTATACCTCTACCTCACTGTTAGCGATAAAGCATTGGCGTTTGCTCTTGTCTAAGCTGAAGGATGAAAACATAAGCTTGTATATTATGTTAACCACATTTTATAAGGGTTAGAGATTAGATATGCCTTAGGCCTAGTGATAAAATACTCCTTCAAGCTCAATGCTTATGGAGTCTAATTCTATCCAAATCAATCAATTAAGGCTCAGATCCTTGTTGAGCAAAATACACTGAAGCGGATAAGCTATAACTAAAGCTTAACATATCTATATGGACGCTTCATGTCAATGGCTACTCCACTAAGGGGAGGAGTGGACCGGTATAACACTACGAGGATTATACTGCACTAAGGTGCTTTATGTTATAAATTTCAACTTCCAAGCAAGTGATAATGAAGCTAAGTATGAGGCGCTCATTGCTAGCCTTAAGATCGCTAAAGATATTAGAGGTGGGAAGCTGAACATCCACTCAGACTCCATGCCAATGGTCCAGTAGATGAAAGGGAATTACAAGACCAAAAGGGAGACGATGATCAAATATTTACAGATAGTCTAGGACTTGCTTGCAGGGTTCACCTCCTAAAAGGTCAATAAGATCCCTCAAGCAAAAAACATAAAAATAGATAGACTATTCAGGTCAACTTTGTCTATTATTCCCATACAACATGATGACGATAAACCTCTCTTCATACAGTTGCTCCCCAAATAGAGCGCATAAGTGCATAAATAAGAGATCCTTGAGATATACCCAATAACCCTACTGGATAAACCCCATTGTGGAACACTTGAAGACAGGAGTGCTACGTGACTGTCAGAAAGAGGCAAAGAAGTTAGCCTACACCTCGGCTAGCTATACTTTGATTGATAATATGCTGTATCGGCGAAGGCAAAGTGTCCCTTTACTAAGGTGCCTCATAAAGTAAGAGAGTGTATGTGAGAATATGCAGTAATCACATCCAAGCTCAGGCTCTATATATTGGAACACTAAGATTAGGCTATTATTGGCCAATGATAAAGGAGGATACTAAAGCCCTAGCTTGAAAATGCCACCAATGCCAAAAACGTGCCCTGATCATCCATGCTTCGAGCATAGAGCTTCACCCCCTAACAAGCCCATG
Source organism: Lumnitzera racemosa (assembly GCA_024138005.1). NCBI lineage: Eukaryota > Viridiplantae > Streptophyta > Magnoliopsida > Myrtales > Combretaceae > Lumnitzera > Lumnitzera racemosa. The sequence goes on along the minus strand of JAMXBC010000010.1, from coordinate 86,082,907 downwards.
GCCATTCTCCAAGTGGGGTTTAGACATTTTCAGACCTTTCCTAAAAGCATTATCAGGTCGACAATTTATCTTAGTAGCAGTCAATTACTTCACCAAGTAGGTCGAAGCATTGGCTGTAGCGACCCTTGCATCTTAGGTTACTAAAGGGTTTGTACTCACTCACATAATCTCTTGCTTTGGAGTGCTATAAAGCTTGATCACTGATAATGGAAGATAGTTTGACAACAACAGGTTCAAAGAATTCTGCGACAAATATAAAATCAAACTTTACTACACTTTGGTTACCTACCTCTAGACCAATGGCTAAGTTGAGTTTATCAGCAAGATTATCCTCAACAACCTCTGGAAAATAGAGGAGTAAGCAAGAGGTGGGTAGGCCGATGAACTCCCAAATATACTTTGGGGATATTATACGATACATAAGACCTCTATTAGGGAAAATCCTTTTCATCTTATGTTCGGGGTAGAGGTTATTTTGCTAATTAAGCTAGAGTTGCCCCTAGCAGAGTCTAACACTTTGACATTAATACCAATCACATGACCTTACAGTTGAGCTTGATATTATTGAGGAGGTATGTGACGTTGTGTAAGCTCGAACAACGACTTACCAATAATGAGCCTCTCGATATTACAACCAAAAAGTGGAGCATAAGGTTTTCTACCCTTGAGACCTAGTATGTAGAAAATGAGAGGCTACTAGTTCAATTGAAGGGTAAGATAAGCTTATTCCCAATTGGGAAGATCCAGTAAGGGTAGTAAAGGACACAAGGAAAGGAGCTTATAAGTTGGAAACCTTAGATGGATAGCTTATCCCAAAGTGTGGAACGTAGACAATTTAAGACCCTATTTTTACTAAGTGTTGTAGCATGGCTAAGAACATCTATAACCGTTAATTAATGAAATGACGAGTTCCTTACACATGTCTCCCTTTATATATATGTATCCTTTACTCGAGCTAAGCCACAACCTTAAGTTGATTTCCATCGATGAATGTATGCCCTATGTTAGTACAAACAGTAACACCATAGGGCCATGAACTTATAGTTGAGCATTGGTCCTTATTAAGCTCTCAACCTCGGGTCAATTCTCATCCTCGAGTATACACCCAAGTTAGTATTCTTACTAATAACATGGGTTGCATCTAATCCTAAGTTGTGGCATACAGTGCTCACAACCTCAAGTTGATTCTCATCCTTGAGTACACACCCCAAGTTAGTATTCGTATTAACATTATAGGTTACATCTATTCTCGAGCTGCGGCATATTCCATGCTGATGACGTTAGGTCAATTCTCATCTTCAAGTATGCATCCCAAGTTAATATTCACACTAATACTACGAGTTTCATCTATTCTTGAGCTACGACTCAGATCGCGCTCACGACCTTGGGTTTATTGTCATCCTTAAGTGTACGCTCCAAATCTATAATGACGCTAACATTTCAGAATACTTCTTATTCTCATACACTAGAGCATGACAATAAGTAAAAGAAAAAGAAAAGCAAGCTAAGAAAAAGTGCACGAGGAAGCATATTCGAAAATAGAAATTCCAATAATTGAAAGAGGAGTACAAGGCTTTCTAAGTTGGCATCCTGACCCCAAGTATATACAACGATAAAAGTAAAATTACTAAGGCCTTTTTTACCCTATTGTCTAGGGAGAGGTCTCCTTATCTACTCTTAACTTCGACTCCACTACTCATATTGAACTCTTCTAAGAGGACTTGCTCTCAACTATGACTCAACCAGTAGTCTCCATCAGGGTAAGTGTGACTACATCCAAAGGTTTTAGCCAGGCTGAGCTCTAAGCCCTAAGGGCTTTGATGACTTTCAACTTCTAATGAAAGGTCTTTACTTTACCTAGGTGAGCTGATTACCCATAGAAGCACCTAGAGAGAATGGAGATAACTGATCTAACAACTCCATCTAGGTTATCGTAAAATAGTGGAGAAAGCTTGAGGATGTCACTTAAGGCTCTTTCGATCTACCTTAGTCAGGAAACCGAGGTTGGGAAAGGGGCCTCTTCTATTACGATAATCACTATAGTGATCTCTACCTACATGCGAGCTTGACATGCAATGCTTAAAGGATTCGTCCATAACTCTATGTAGGTATGTACCTCTACAGTAAAGGTGCCTTAGCGAGTTGAGAACATGAGTCCCTAGTCTCGCCTTCATATAAGCGATTATGGCTCGGATGGAGACCTAACCGAGAGACACATGTACACCTCTTGGTCACTGTTCGGGACATGCCTCTCAGCATTAGGCAACTCTTTATACCTCATGATCACAACTCGAAAGGGGACATTGAGAAGGCTTTCCTTTTGAGCTCATATACCCTTCCCTTAGTTTGATCACCTTCAACTCACTCGTAAGCAAGTAAAGTCCAACCTACAACTTTCAAGGTAACTCTTAATTGATATGACAATGGAAGACCCTTACACCCTTTATATAGAGAGCTTGAGTTAATCTTAAACATTTATACTACATTCATTTGACGGCCCAGAAGTAGAGAAAGCCCAATTGACCCCTACAGAGGTGTTAATGCACCGTATTAGCATTAAATGGCCTCTAGAAGGTACTTTACTTAGGATGGCATATTTACCAGGTATCCTCTACCTAAGATGGTATGATTGCAAAGCGATTGCCCTGTGTAAGGGATCATATGATGTTATAAAAGATTTCCCAAAGCTGACATGCTTGACCAACGAGATTACATGATGTCAGGAAAGATACAGATGAGCAAACACACCTCCCCAAAAAGACTATATGACATTAGAGGAAGTCCACCTAAGCCAACCTGCTAGCCCTATACGATGTGCCTAACTGGATCGAATGTCGAGTAGAACAGGGGACTTTAACAAGAGAAAAGCAAATCAAACGGCCATCATTGGTGCTTAACTCACACTAAGAACAAGTAGGTCATCGACCATCAAGGTTTCCTACCATATGCACTTGGCTAATTATGAGGACAAGCAACATAAATGACTTAAACCATCAAGTAACTTAGAAACGATGAGGCTAAGAATACAACACAACATAAGAAAACAACATGAAAAGGAGCCAATAGTGGATTCAGAAAGGCATGAAGATAGTTCCATTAAGCACCTTGATTATTCACATCAATAAAAGGGGGTGATTTGCATCCCTACCCCCTCAAGAAAATAAGTTTGCCTCTTAACTAAGTTAGATCAAAGAAAAAGTAGAAATAAGAAAGACAATAGGCCAACTTAACCTAATCAACCATGATGTTTTCATTTACCCCTTCCTCTTTACGGTCAACATCTCCAACAGCCTCCCCATCCTCCTCATTACTCATGGAGCTCTTACTAGACGACTCCTCGCCATCACCAAAGTCTCCCTTCTCACCAAAGGTTGCCTCAAGGTCATCCAACCAATCAAGAAAAGACAGGCTCACCCAAGGAAATGCTCAAACACTTGCTTTTAAGCATCTATAGCAACAACGAAACAAACGTTAGTTGGTACCTTCTCCATAAAGGGGTCATCTAGCATCTCGAAGAAGATGTCCTACTTCACAGGGACAAATAAACCTTAACTCGCTAGCAACTCTGTTTTCCTCACAGCTTGACAACATCCTCGCCAAAGGCCTTAGCAGAAGTCTTGGCCTTTACTAGCTTGACTACAAAAATTACACACTCTCCTTAATCTCTTAGCAATACAACTCCAAATTCGTACACCTAGCAAAAACATTCTATTGCAGCTTCTTCTCCTCTTCAAGGACCCCCTGAAGTTGCCTCACCTTAGACCTCACATTACGTCTCCTCGACCTTTAGTACTTGCAGTTATGTGCAAGCACATAGTTGAGCATGTCATAAAGCTACAACAAACATAAAATTGTCTTTATTAAAAGGTCACTCTAGAACACTTATACAAAAACAAAAAGAAATATACGTACCTCCTAAACAGCTTTGTCGAGGCTTCCAGATCACTTTGCCTGGTGAATAGGTACCTTAACTTACCTTACAACTCCTTAACCCTCTACACAGGCCTCTCCCCCTATGCCAATCGAAAGCTTTACTTCCTAATGCACCACGGGCTACTTATCCCAAGGCACTAACTATCGAGGCTCCTCATCGTTAAGAATCTCTATCGCTTGAACCTTAACACTTTGAGGAGTCACCTTCGAATCTACTTGCTCCTCGACCTGCTCAACATGACTACTATCGACTTCATCCACCATTGGTGCCTATCCTAAACCTCGGCCCATACTTTGTGGAATAGGGATACCTTCAGGAATAGCCCCACCCACATACCCAATCGCCTCGGGAAGAGTCTGTTAATTGCCTTTCCTCTTCTTACTCTTCTTTGTTGAGTAAGCTCACGAGGTCTCGCCATCCCCTACTGTGGTGGCATGTTTCCTATTCCCATTAACATTTGCCTCTCGCTCCTTATGCTTGGTTGGTTCAATAAGCAACTTCTACTTTACCTTGTTTGTGACTAGTTCCGTAGCTGCGAACATAAGCAAAAAGATAGCATAAATCAAATAAAGATAGATGCACTTACTAGCTAAGGATGAGCTGGTCCAACATCCTTAATAATGACGATGATGTGATACGGTAGACACCTAACCACCTCTCCTTGGTATGAGTAAAATATACCTATCTCAAGCTCGAACAAAGGCCTATCCTTAGAATACTTCCAATAGATCGCTAGTAGATAAAGCTTTTTCCACCCAACAAGGTCCAACACCTTATTTCTTGTAGCATCATCTTAGGCTGCAAGATAATTCATCACCTTACCGTAGATAGTCACATTCTAAATTGTCAAAAAATTCAGCTACTCATTCATCTAGATAGGGAAGAAATGTTCCTTCCAATGATCCCCCTTGTTTTGCAACTTGTTGAAGACTTTTATTGGACTACCTCGACTAGAGAAATAAACCCAACCATCCAACAACCTCTTCACTTGGAACAAGTTCCTAAATAGCTAAGCTGTTAACCTTCGTAGTTGCTATAAGCATACTACCTCAAATGCAAGTAATTACGCCTACACATTTGCACTCAAAAAACCAAGCGCCACTCGAATGTACTTGAATACTTCAATAAAAAAGTCAGAGAATGGCAATTGTAGCCCTAATTCAAAAGACTTTACATACATTAAGAAAGACATCTCATCTCCTATCTTGAAGGCCCTCTCCTTAAGTACGGGTAGCTCCATTTGCTAACCAGGCACCTCCTTCATAGCTTGATTGACTAACCTCAAATGTGTCTCATTCAACTTGTAATAAACTTGAGTACATGCCTTCTCATTAGTATTCATTGTATAAGGAACCACCCCCTCCTTGTTATCCTTTTCATTAAGCGCATACATCTCTTGAGGCTACCCATTCACCTAATTCTTCCTCTTTGTCTAAGATAGTAGCACACCATCAGCTTCATTCACTATTGCCGTTGTCATTACCACTTTAGGGGAAGTAAGGTTACCACTTGTTTCATCAAGTACTTGCTTCATTGAACATTCTTCAAATGGATCCATGTAAAGACTCACCTTGAGAGTCAATCACACTCTAATTTGCCATTTTCAAAGATTGGGAGAAAATTGAATGGAACAAAACACAAGGCTCAGCTCGTAAGTTTAGATTTTGGTAGGGCTTTCACTTAATGAATCACAAAGGTGCAAAATTGAAGCCCTCAAGACCCCCTTATAAAGACAACTAGGGAGGGATGTTGAACGGTTTCTCCTATTCTTGAAGCATGTACCCCTCAAAGGAATGTGTGCTGTATCTTGACTACATATGTGTCTTAATTCTTAGGTAAACAACTAAGATTGGTACAAGCCCATAGATTGCTGACATGGCCATTCGTGTTAGGTACACATGTTTGTAGCCATCTCGTACAATGCCATAATACGTACCACCCTGTCTAAGAAGAGTAATCATGGCACCTTGGATGCCTCGATGGTTGCATCTTACTATTAAGATTGGGCAACTTAACCTGACATGACAAGTGTCACATTACAATCAGATACGAGCAAGCCTAGCTCAATAGCACTTTTCCTAGCCTTTAGCCTGAACTTGTAAGCTCTTCTACTCCCTTTTTGTCTTCGATGCTAAGGAGAATAGGGGAACAAATGTTGATACTTGATTTTCGCTTGGCTTGAGGCCTAGTTCTGATTAAGGCCTACTAGCTCTAGAGATGATCATTCCCCCTGCTCGAAATCCTCATACACCTATGACCCAGAGAAAAGAATGTGAGGAAATGTCCTTCTAAGGACTTGGATGAACATAACACCAAAGTCTTCCCCCTTGTACACAAGGACCGTTATAACAGGCTAAAGGAGCTTAAAACAATGGGAGCCCTGCCCCTCCTACTCGGGTTAAGCAAGTAGAAATGCTCCTAACCACGTGAGCCTCCAAACATCTAGCTTACCTTAGATGAGATACTCCATCCATTAGGCATGAATCCTTAATCCTTTTGCTCGAGATCCCACTCATTAATTGTCACCTGATATCCATAGTACAGTTGATCTGCCTGGTATCCCTAAGGATGTCATGCCTATAGATTACAAACATGTCTTCTAGTGTGGTCATGGCCAACCAACCTTAAAGTTACCCTGTCAACTCCTTAAACCATGTCCCTTCTTGCTAGCTACCAATAGGGATGAACCATGAGTTAACTGCTTCTAGGTAATCTTACTCCTACTTACTATAAATAAAGAAAGGAGGCCAACAAGTAAGGGATTGGATCTTAATTCTTGATCAAAGGTCAAGTGTCCTCCATACTGTACCCAAACACACACATACATACCATAGGCCAGCATTCCCTTATCAAGCCTCGAGTGCTCACTTACCCTAGTTTCCTATTTCTACCTTATCGTCCTACTTGCTGACTTAAGTGTTGGGAGGGATCTCATGGTACTATCTACATGGGGCTTTCTTGTAAGTCTCTTAGAGTAAGGAGCTCATTGGGTTCAACACATACCAAGATCAATCCAACAAGAACCATTGAAGTTAGTCTAACCAACTAACAATAATAACTAATAAAATCTAATAGATAAAATAATGACTGACAAATACTGTCAAGCAATGATGAACTAGATAACAAATCAATTAACAAGTCTTCAAAGGCACGTTCATGTAGTTTTGCCAAGGAATCTCTAACAAATTAATTAATAAAACAATGGGATTTACTTCATGAATTTGATTCCTATTAGTATTAATGCCATTCTCATAATTGAATGGTTTTTTCTTCCTTGATTTAAAATGAGTTATATTACAAAGCAGAAATAGGCATTCCAATAAATATTTGTTTACTTGGTGTGAGCCTTGTAATTTTGCATAGTCATTACGAGCGAGTAATTTTGGGCGTACGCAAATGTGGGCTGATTAGGACAATATTTCGCTAATAAGTCCTAGGAGTTAGTCGAGGACACTCCATAGATCCAAATTATAGAAATATAATAAAATAGTAATAATATAACTAAAAATTGTTAACTTGACTAAATTATATTATATTATAAATTACTCGTTGTAATCGTGCAATTTAGATAGCAAAAATTTACCAAATTTTAGAGATAAATTATTTGCATTATGAAATTATAAAAGAACACAAAATAATATATAAATATCATACGTATACCTTGGGTGAGCTTATTATATATAAATATATACCCCAAATAGCCTAAACCACCCGAAAAATGTATTAGATTAACTAACATTATCTAGTAAAATTAAAAACAACCATTAAAAATGATAAGATTAGTGGAAAACATTTGGCTTAAGCATGGCATTAATCTAGATAGGTGTTAGGGGATAAGAAATTGGAGAAGACACTTAGCAAAGCTTAGATTTTAGGGCATTTAAGCTCAAATTAAGAGAAAGAAAATCATTTCTCACAGCACTAGTCTATGAAATATAAGCTAAACCTCTCTAGAACTTAAAAGAATCCTTAAGGAAGTTGAGAAAAATATGGAAAATGGAAGCATAGTGAGGAACAATTCTAGAAAAAAAAAAATAAGAAACTACATTATGCAAACCAAGCTATTTTAAGAAACGTAAGTCTGGAGAGTGACTAAAGGTAAACTACCTGCTCAAGAGTGGAAGTAGTACCTAATTGGACTGACAAGGAGGGGGTGGCCGAATGGCCAATTTCCGGGAAGCCCCTATTTTCTCTTATTTTCCAAAAATACTAAATTTTGTTAGCAAATTCTAGAAAAATTTATTTTGAAAAATTTTTATATGTACTTTTCAAGAAAATATTAGTTTTTACAATTTTCAAGTAAGTATATGATCTCCTTAATAAATAGCTCAAGTTGTTTTAAATAAACCTATCGTTGTTGTTTTGGAGCTAAACTTTTTTTGGAACATCCTTGTATTGGATGTATGAATCTTATGAAAATTTTTTGGCCAAAAATATTTTCTATAATTTTAGTAATATTTTAGCTTTTAAATTTGGTGAAAAACTCTAATTGTAGGAGATTTTGTGCAATTAACTTTGAGGAAATCAATTTGTATCAATTGTAGAGTTCATATGAGTTATGTTTTGCTATAGGATATGATCTGGAGTTAAGGGGATTGAAGTAAAGTTGAACTATACACCTACCACTAGTTATGGCTTCATGTAATAAAGTTAGAAAATAAGGGTTTGGAAGTTTTGGTAATATGGTGTTAATGAGTATGATGAACCTGTTAAATAATCATATACTAACATGTGTGTAATAAAAATATGATGATGAAATGAGTTACTCGGATTAAACTTGTAATTGGATATGTTTAAAGGGTTCTTCAGATGGTTGATCTAGTAATGACTTAAGATCTTAGTATAGATGCTTAACCAAAAGGCTAACTCATGTAAGAATCTTGAAAATAACAATGTCAAGGTCTTAGTTAGGACAACGTTTGGTAAAAAAAAAAGCATGGTTGTGATAACTTCAGAGACATGTTTAGAAGGTTAGTAGATGAAAGGACTTTAAATATGTTGGAGCTTTGTTTAAGGAGCTATTTGGTAGAAAAAAAGGCGATTATATTAAGTCAAAAACTTGACTAGAGGATTGGTTGAATTAGAAGGTTTTAGATGAAATTGCTTTATAAATATTTTTAGAGGGTTGGTTTATAAAGAGGGGACTTAATCTTTAGTTTAGAGAGTTGATCAGAAAGTTGGAAAGTAAAAGGGACTTAACTATATGCCATCATAAAATTGTTTGGGGAGTATTTGGTAAGGGAAATTTGGTCTAAATGGCTTCAGCACTTAATCTAAGGTTTTAATTGGTGTGGAATGCTTAGAGGAAACGACTTCAAAGGTTAGTTTAGAGAGTTATTTAGAGTAAGCAGTATAATTGGAATAACATCAGAGACTTAGATTGAGGGTTACTAGTCTAAAGACACTTACCTAGAGACTTCGTCAGAAGGTTCTAAGACCAAAATTAGGTACTAGATTAGCTTTCAAAACCTTGTTCAAAAACTTCAGTAGCAAGTTGTAACTCATTACAAATCTTGTATGACTTACTAATGATAAGTTATAACTATGCTTAAACTATTTAAATGAATTTCTTTACCTTATATTTAGAACAACTAAAGTTATTGTATTAAATATTCAAGGAGAACAATTAAAGTAGATGAGATCAACTATCAGGACTCTTGAGTTTCACATGTCCAAGTAAGTGAGATTAGTGCTTCACCGTACTTTGAAGTATTATCTAATAATACTTCGAGGCTTTAGTATATGTCTTGGTTGTAATTGTAAGTTAGTTGCTTGTACGTATGCAATGTATATACTTAGATAATACTTTGCTTTTTAGAGTGTTGGATTTTATATATTGGTTGCTTTATAATGTTGGCTAATTGAACTATTTAAAATTGTTCGATAAACCTTGATAGTAATCTAACTCAAACCCAACTTAACTTTTAATTGAGCATGCATCACAATCCACAAGGAGAAGCGACTAGGATTCTTGAGACAAATACGGACTCTTTGATAAGGATAGTTGAAATAGTCTTTTCCTTACCCTTAATCAAACTGAGTGATAGGAGGAGAGGTTGTACTAAGGTTGGGGACCATGGTTCGAAGTGAATTCTTAGGTAAAGCGTGTTCTCCATTTGTATAAGCTCTGATTTAGTTCTAATTCATGAAGTGCGCGATGTTAAACTCTTTAACCCAGATTAAAGCGAGCGTATTGTCTCTAATTCACGATAGACCGGGTAATATTTTATGATGACACTTACTTGTACATGCATAGTATCTAACCAAACTTGCTTAAAAACCTAAGTTACTCTATGTTAGATATGTGTTATTGTCTCTATCCCACTTACTGGGCAAGTTGTTGCTCACTCTCCTATAGTTGTGTTACAGGTTTTTAGTAGATACACCAGTACTACTCCAAATTCTAGAATTGTAGAGAACGGGGTCAGCGAATGAGATTAAAGACCAAGTAGTTAGATTTCTATTTTGTTTATTGACTTACTAACGTCTAAGAAAACTAATAAGATCTCTTCAAGTGACCCTCTAGTTTTTAATTATTATTACTTATATTATGTTCTATAAACCTATGGACTTTTATAAATCCTCAGTATATTATTTTTCTAAAGTTATTTATAAAATTTGTTTTTTTCTCAAGCTTTTATACCATAGAATCTCTTTCAAAAGTTATTTTAGAAAGTTGCATCATAGGTTGATATCAAATAGGTATTAAATTAGATAACTTAAAGCTAAAGAGTGGTAAAGGCTTGGTATAAGCTATACCTATGTTGGCAGTTAAAGTGGCTAGCTTTTAACTTAAGTTGGTTTACATAGTAGGGTTGTTATGACTCCTTAGTTTTGGGTGTAACATTTGGTAGAGCAGTCATTCCATTACCCTCCTATTCCATAAAAATTGCTATTATGGTATTTAGTTGAATTTAAACATTAAATACCTATTCAATATGAATTGTTATTAAGAAAAATATTAAATAGTCATTCATGTCCCCATTCTCATGAACTATTATTCAACGATCAATTTATCATTTTTGCTACAAATGGCCCTATCCTTATAATGCTACTTCATACTCTTACAAAACAAAGTATAATGGATATTTTTATTTTATTCCAATTAATTACCTTTTTTCTTGTTGACATTCCAATTTAGTTATTATGCAAAATATTGAATAGTCATTCATGTTGCCACCCTCATGAACTACTATTCCAATTTAATTTTAATGATGTAATGAACATGTAATAATTAACGCAAAATATTAAATAGTTATTTACGTCCCTACCCTCATGAATTTCTATTCCAATTTAATTCCTTACATTGTCATATGTCAACTAAATGATATAATAAAAATGTAATAATTATTAAGTTTCTTTTCCATCCTTTTAAATTACAATTTAATTTTTCCCTTATTCCATACGGTGAAGTAAAAGGGTAGTAACTCTATTACAAAAGTTACTTGCTAAGAGTACCATTAATACATAAAACATTATAAATACTTCCTCTATTACAAAAGATATTGGAATTAGTTTCCTTATAACCATGTATGGCCATATATCATCTATTATATATTTACAAATTGCTAATGGAGGAACAACTGAACAAATAAAATTGTGTATTCAACATTCATGTAATGAGCTTCATTGACTAGGAAATCAACAACGATGTTTATCTCATATGACCAAAATATGAGACTACATTTTCGAACTCCTTAAGCTTCTGTTTTGTAAGCAAACAAAGTATTTTAGTGAAAATTATAAGAAGTTTCATTAAAATAAAATCATTTCCACAACTATTTTAGAGTCCATTTATGCTTCTAGTGTTTTGATTTTAAGTTTGTGTAAAGGTCTAACTTTCTAGAAAGTCCCCTAAAGCTTTAGTATCAAAATGTCAATGTTCCTAAGTTTTCTTTGGAAACTCACTATTCGTTGCCCATGGTCATTTCAAATATCACCTCTTAACATAGGTTGTTGTGAGTAGGATAAATAAGATGCATATGTTTTAAGTATCAATCAGTTTTCTCTTGGCACACTTTAAGATAAAGATACAAGCGACATTTCCTTTTTCATAATGTTTTATGGACATTCAGACATTAATATTCATTTGCTTAGAGGCAAGACTTTTGGGGAATATAAGTTAAACTTTGATTGAATAATGCCTCTCTAAAAATTAAATCATTTTTACTAATCCATCATTGCCAAATTAAGTAGTCTAATAAAAATCCTCTAAGAGGAGTTAGTTTCAAGAGATTAGTTTTTTGAATGCTATGTTTGTATACAATCACTTGATAAGTCATTCCTCCCTCAATTTCTAAGTCCTTCACAAGAGAAAATATTTGAGGACAATCCCTAATGGTATACACTATAACCTTACATAGTAACATCTAGGATACCTTAAAGTTAAGATTCCCTTTTTATGAAGATTTGAGGCTACTGGTAAGCATTTAAAGCTAACTCTCCATCTATAATTTTGGTGGTATATGCATTTTCCTGATTCAAGAAAAACCATGAAATTGGGTTTTGTCTTTATCACATAAAGTATTGTATACACTCTTCACTACAAATTTCACTTCCTTCTTTTCCTATTAAGAGGACATTATTTTCATTTACTCTTATATAAAGTGGCATAAAGATATTAAATAGGATAAAAACCAATGATATCATCATTTGAAGAGGTAAAGTCCTTCCAATATACAATTAATGCCTCTTTATGTTTTTTTATGGGGTCATGAAGAAAAAGACCTAATTGAAGAGCCTGGTAGCCATTTGCGGAACTAGAATTGGTTTGCTTACCATTTCTTGAGATGACGTAGCCATAATTTAGAATATTATCTTAACATCTAACTATACTTTTCCATAAACAGGAGTGCATTGAGGAAAGGTAGCAATTGGATGCTTCTTATCTAAATTTTATATATGTGATTACATAGTTTGCTCTAAGCAATTAGTCCTTTTGGACATAACTAAGCTCTTTTCATATCAACCACTCTATTCCATTCTCTAAGTTCAAAAAGCCGAAGCCCCTTTATGACTTTGGCTTATAAATCTACTTATATGATATTGATGTCATTTTATTTGTGTTTTGAGTGCCCAAAGATTATCAACTTATTAATAGTAGGAAGAGCTTTTTGTAGTAGGTATTCTACTTACATGTAATACGTTAGAAGTTCTTAGAATTGAATTTACTAAGATTACTCTTCTCGCCTTACTAATCAGTTTATCCTTCCATTTTGTTGTGCTTTTTTCAATTAAGAAATTAAAATCTAAGGACTTTGTTGATACCTTTGTTTAGAGGAAAACCTAATTACATTCCAAAACTTAAAGGAATGGTTGATGACCATAATTCTTGTGATTTGTTAAATTATTCTTAAATGAGTAATTTTGGAAAAGAAAATAGACAATTTTAAGGGGTTTATTTTTAGACCTGACGAGCTTTCAAATACATTGAAAGTGTGTAGACTGGTATGCTGAAATGAAAGGTAAGCTTTTGACATCAAGATTATGTTATAAGCAAACAACATATATGATAGAGATAAGCTAGATTTTTAATTCAATAGGTTCCTATGCTTCATTTTGGACTTACTTTTTAGTTAATATGCTAAAGACCCCCTTTCTAATGATGAACATATGGGGAGGAGATTGGGTTGCCTTGATGGATACTTTAAAAGGAAAGATGGGTGTAAAGGCTAAGACATTTAAGAGGACTTGAATGGAAATAGTAGATAGAGAAGAAGATAGTAATTGAATTTGGTTGGATGGGAAGATAATACCTTGAGAGTAATATTATAAAATCTTATTAATTTCTATCAAAAGCCTTTTCAGTGTCAATTTTGATAATCATGGAGCCTCTTTTCCCTCTTTTTGATTTCAAAAAAGCTATATTTCATTTAGTAAGAAGCAAAATGTTGTTAAAGGCATTTCTTTTAGGAATGAAATTGACTTACGACAAATATATTAAGGAGTCCACATAAGGCATAGTCTATGCATTAAGATCTTAGTAACCATTTTGTAGATTGTGTTGCATCAACTTATTGGCCTAAATATGCACAACTAACTAGCTCTTAAATTTTTTGGTATAAAGACTAGGTTGATTTCATCAAGGCTTAGTAGAATAGAGCAAGACTTAGAAATTGAGGTAATCAAAGTTATGATCGGATTACCTACTATAGGCTAGAATATTTTGTAAAATTTTGAGTAGAAACCATCTTTGCTTGGTGTTTTTGAAGATACAATGGACGATAATGCTTAAATGATTACTTGAGGAGAAATTGGTGCAATTAACTTACTAACTTACTCCAACAGGAGACCGCCAGAAAGATCATTGAAGATGGGATTAGAGAGTAAGGTAAACGATTTAGAGGAAGTGTAGAGTTTTTTAACATGGTTCTTGATATGGTGTTTTAGTCTTGTGGGCTCTATGATTCAATTCCCAACCATGTCTTAAAGGCTCCATACTGGATTTTTCGCTTATCTTGCAAGAAAAAGAGCATGGTAATATTTTTTTGTTACATCTCCATCACTAAGATATTTTGTCCTTGATTTAATTTTTTGTGAGTATTAATCCTATCGAGTAAGGCTATTTAACTAAGTTCTAAGGGTTCTCTTAAGGTTAATCAAAATAGTGTAAGGATTGCATGAGATTGAGTTCAACTAATAGGAATCATGGAGTTGATCCTTTTGCTTTATTAATCAATTTGCTTTATTTGCTTTATGGCAAATAATTGAAGACATATTAATGATTTTTCATTTTATTATTTTATTTTATCAAATATTAATTTAGGTCTATTTTAGAAGAATTAATTAAAATTATATTTATTTAAGGTTTTATTGATATTCATTTACTTACTACCTATAATGCCCCCTAAGGTTGTTTAGGGTCTTATAAAGACTATTATAATAATATATTCAGTTAAAGTGAATTATTGACACTGAAAAACCTATGAAAGTGTTTTCTTTATTTTTATATCTTATTAATCTATTTATTAGATTGTAGCAACAAAACAATTTTCTCGATTTATCCATCTATGCGTCATATAGAATGTGTGAATCGAAAACCCTATAACTATAATTGTGGGTCATCTTGAATTATAATTTAAGTTCAATTGATTTGTAGAATTGTGAGTCATATCAAACCTAAGAATCCATCATAAACCTAATTCGATTTTTGAATTGGTGCATCTTATCCAGCTTAATATTCACTCATATCTTTTACTCTCAATTGTTTTATAAGCAGGAAATCAATAAAAATATTTCCTTTGTTTTAAACCTTATTTCCTCAAAAAGCTTAAATCTTTATTGGCTGCGTAACCCTTGATCATATCATCGACTATCTTTAAATGTTTGAGAATCTTTTATTTTTAGTACTAATGAAGTCAAAGGCTTCATGGTTCTAATCTTTAGCTATAGTTTGGAAGCATTTTATGACATTTATTAAAATGTTGTTATTTTTGTTCCATATAGAATGTACAAGATTGAAAAAGGAGGGGTGTAAGAGACAAATCAGTTGAAAAAGGAAGGGTGTAAGATTGTATTGAGGAAAATAGGGCAATGATCAGATTCATTATTACTAAAATGACATGTATAATTATCATGTAAGAAACACTTCTAAGAATAGTTAGTTTACCCCCAATTAAGTCGGGTCTAGATTAGGTTCGGTAAATACTGCTTATTCAACCAAGTGTATTTAAGCACCTCAAAACCTAAGTCAATGAGCCATGATTCAATATATAAGTACTATAAGCCTCGACTTTGTAAAGGTTAAAATGAGCCATGCCTTATTTTTCACATTCATGAATGATTCATTGAAACCTCTTATTACATACCAAGGTGATCTAGTATAAAATAGTGATAAAAAGAAAGCTTTTACCATAGTAAGTTTCCAACTTTGGGCCTATTACTAACATAAACAATAATGAGACACCAATACATAACATAAGGTCTTAATTGAACTAAGGTATAGATTTCTTGAGTGGATTGGTAGATGAGCAATATAATCCCTTTGTGCTGTACTAGCTTATAAGTAGAGAATTCCTCAAAAGGCAATTGATACAAGAGCTTATAAGAAGTTAAGCTACCTCTTTTTTATTTTTTTGTCAAATTTATCATATATAGCTGGAGGTCATGAACCAGTTCTCTAATGTTATTCACTTTTTCAAAGAGAATTTGCTCCATGCCCTTTTAATGAAAGAATTTCAATTAATCTTGTTAAGATAGGTATAATCTCTAATTCCATTAAAGTAGCTACATTTCCACACCACAATGTATCAGGACTAGATTAATGGATCCTTTTTACTTCTAGATTAGTGTTGTATGGTTGAAAGCGACATACCATTAAAGTGGCTAATTTATCCCTATTGCAAATGACTAAGGGGACAATTGTACACCTTTCTAACTAATGAATTACCAGTTAGATATGAGGATAGGCTCCAATTGTAGCCTTTAAAATAGTATGTAGAGTAGTGTTATGCATGTACATTCCCAATGATCTATGCTGAACCTAGGATGAAAGAGGTGGCTTTAGACAATCGTTGGTATCAATAAATGATGTTATTTGATTGTCATCATTTGTATTCCTATTCTTACGAGGAGATTTTAGCCACTTTCCTCCATAACCAACATTCAAACAATTAGCACTTGCTTTAAGAACTATCTTAGAAAAAGACATATTCTTTTATCTTGACTATCTTAGAAAATTCAGCTTGAGGAATTATCAAAGACTTCTTCTATAAGGACTTACAGACCTTATCATGTGATTTTTGAACTTCCTTAGGGCTTATAAGAGTAAGTACAACCTTCTTACCATCCTTCTAAAACATGTGAGTATTCCAATGTCCATTATGGAGTACCCTTAAATCAAATAACCAAGGTTGGCCAAGAAGTATTGATAATTCTTATTTTAAATACATTTCACATGGTGATTTTATAGTATTTCCCTTACATCTTTGGCTTTTGTAAAGAAATTGATACTTAATTGAGCAAAATTTTGATTGCAAGGTTTGAACGAGTTCTCGGATTGAAAATGAAGAAAATAAATCAAGTTTCACTCAATTTAGAGTTCAAATGAATGAGTTATAAAGTTTTGAAGTTATATAAACAATATAAGAAAGTGGCAAATTTTGGTCAGAAAGTTACATAGTCTGGGACACAACTGTGTCCCTAGGCTGTGTCTATGCAAGATAATTTTTTGTGCTAAGGTTAGTAAGTTACACAACCTGGGGACACAACTGTGTCCCAAGCTGTATCTAGTAAGAAAAAAAAGAAACTTCACAATACATTATATAAGGACTTTTGAGGGTTTTGCACAAAACTTTTGACATTCAAAAAAAGAAGAGACTTGAAGAGAAGGAGGAGAAAAAGGTAGAAGCAACACCCAACTTCATGATTGAAGAGTTTTCATCAACAAAAGGGGTTTTTCATGTTTTATTTCTTGATTTTGTTGCAATTCGTTTTTAACTTTATCATGATAGCTTAAGATTATGGTATTTAGGATTGTGGAACCTAGGGTTTCTTGTGACTATTAAATTTATTGATAATTTTCAATAAAGTTTCTATCTTTCTTGATTCAATTATGTGTTTTAATTGTTAATTGATATTTTTAGGATATCAATTTATGATGTTATGTATGATGATTGAGAAATCACATGAATAATGGGATATTGACATAATTGGAGAGAATTGCATGTGTACTTAGAGATAAGATACATGTTTCTTTTGGAAAGTTATTCTTTTGTGTAGGAATTTATTGTACATTAATGCGATTCTAAATTATATTATTAAGTGAAGAGATTTCGGTAAATAATTTAGGATTAGGGTTAATATACTTGAGAAAGGTGTTAACTTTAGTTGTGAATCCCTCCAGTCAAGAATAATAGGGATGGAATTAGATATATTTTTAGTGGTCACATGTTAAACATTAGGGAAAACAATTCTTAAATACATTATTTGCCTTTTTAAAGTCGTTCTTAATTTTATCGCTTCTTAAATTGCTTAGTCAAGTCTCATTATTAGATTAGTTTGTTAATTTTAGTATTTTTAATTCATTCAACCTATCAAAATTTCCTGATTAGATAATAGAGCTAAGATTAGTATTAGTACTCAAGGTTTTTAAGGGATTGATTCGAACTTGCATCCGTTATATTAAAACTGATAGGTGCACTTGTTTTGTATCAAGTATATATGAAGCACACATTGCTAGGACGTCACATAGTACCTCGTTCTTGCACCTATCCCCAATGGAGATTGGCACCTTGGATTGTTTAGTGACTTGGAGTTGGTCTTTCTCATTCAGCCAGTAGATTTTGTAAGATCAGGGGTAAGGATAGGTTAGCATCTTCAAGGGATGTATTATTCCTTATACCATAACATTAATATAGCTTCCTCCATCAATAATCAGAGTACGTAAGTTACCACTTACTCAGTAATTACTATGAAATAGATTCTCCCTCTACTTACTTTCCATGGCAACGTTAGTGTTAAGAAATATGCTAACAACTATACGATATTCTCCAAATTTAGGTCAGATGAAGGTCTTAAGATCTTCTTGGTACTCACCTAGTAAGTTCCTAACATCTACTTCTTCTT
Source organism: Lumnitzera racemosa (assembly GCA_024138005.1). Taxonomy (NCBI): domain Eukaryota; kingdom Viridiplantae; phylum Streptophyta; class Magnoliopsida; order Myrtales; family Combretaceae; genus Lumnitzera; species Lumnitzera racemosa. The sequence goes on along the minus strand of JAMXBC010000010.1, from coordinate 86,064,408 downwards.
CTCCTTCATTAGCACTTTTTACTTTAAACTGTAGCTTCTTGCCCCTCATAGTGATCACATGTTGATTTGGACAGTAATTAGCTGTATGCCCCAAACCAAGGCATTTGAAGCATTTAGTCTCTCTTGTCTTTCGTCCTAAGCTTTAGCTAATGTCTTTCTTGACTTTGGGCTCCTCAACCTTGGTTTTACCCCAGCTATCATCAAGTCGATCCAATTGTGGTCCATGTCTATTTTCCTTAGAACTATAGGGGAGTTTACTAAAAATAGGTCGGCTTAGCATAGCAAGTCGGCTACTCATTACTCAATTGAGCTGACTTCACCTTTACCGCTTGACTTTCTAAGCAATTTGAATAGTTTCATCTAGAGTTCCAATCCTTTGTACTTCTACTTTATTCCTAATCTTAAGTTATAGTCCTGATAGGAATCTCATAATGGTCTTGGATTTTAGTTTATTGACATCACATAAACATCAGCAGTTGAAACTCTCAAACATACGTATCTACAATTCAACTACCTTACTTGAGCTCTTGAAGACATCGGAAAGTTTCTTATTCATAGTGCTTGGGAACAAATCTGTTCCTTAAAACTAGCTTCATCTCGTTCTAAGTTCTTATCTCATGTTGGGCTCATTGATGTGTGGCCTGTACCTTTTTCCACCACAATGCTTCATACCTAGAAAACTCCAAAGTAGCTACACGAATGCATACTACATCCTCATAATCATATAATCAAATATTTTCTCAATCATTTCTTCCTAGTCCATTTATTCATCAACATTGCCTACTCTGGAGAATCTTAGATCCTAAACCTTAATATTCTTAGTTCCTCTAAGTGCTTAGATTTCTCACTCATTTAACTCATGAAACTATTCATTTCTCTTCTTCTTTTTCTTTAACTCAAGTCTCTGCTGAATGAGTCCTTTAGCCTAGATTAGTTACGCTTGGAGTGCATTCATAACATCTTAAGCTCAGATTTCTATACCCTACCCCCCCTTAGTCTATCTCATATGGCTTAACCATACTTAACATTTCTATCTTTAGGTCATACATTTACGAGCTTTGATACCAGAGTATATGATGTACATAAAAGCTAAGTTATCACTAAGGCTTACCTTAGGGTTGAAATGGGTCCGTTGAGGTATCAAAGAAGAGTATAATAAGAAGGATAAAACTTTAATAGCTTCGTTAAGTTATTTGATAAATATGATGCAACGACGAACACAACACAATTTAGTCTTCACTTGATATGACTCATAAGTAAAGAGCCAAGGTCCACTCGCCACTAATCTCAAGATACCAGTAAAATTAGATAAGAGTGTAAGGGCTATAACTTGGAGAGGGTTTCTTGCAAGATAGAAGGAAAGGGAATATTCATTAATAATATGATGATTTTGGCTATAAAGGTTAAAAGACTATCTATAGTAAGTCCTTAAGGCAACAAAAAGAAAAGAATGAAATTGCAAAAGGGTAATACAAAATAAAGATACGTAATATAAGCTAAAAATGGCAAATATGACAAACAAAACAAAGCGAATATGGTACAATATTAGAAAAGGTTAAGACCGGTGGTGTGCAACTATTACATTCGTGCTTTCGGGAAGTGAGGTATTGGGGTTAAGCTATTTTGATGTGGTAATAGGTTTGTAGAGAAGAGTTCTAAGGTTAAAGTCAAGGACCTTGGCAATAGGCAGGTCAGCTATGTAGGGTAGGGTTGTGAGCTTGGCATCTGTGCTTGTGGTAAAGCAAAGTAGGGTGGATTTAAGCTAGGCTCGTAAAGAGTTTGGTAGTAGGGCTTCCCAATACTAAAGCTCGTCTTGGGTGAGTTGAGAAGATTGGATTCTTCTTAAAAGATCTTGAAGACCTCTAAGATAAGCTTAGGTAAGAGGTCCTGAGATTGGCATCCATCATTTACATTAGATAATATCATTGCTTAGTTGATGTATTGCTCTTAAGTGCGTGAACTCTTTAACAACAAAGAACATTCTAACTCAAAATTATATGTTCTTTAATAATGATTATGTTATCCCTAGTCATATGACCACTGGGTGAAGAAATGCTTCTCACTATCTATCAGGACATTATAAGTCATTAAGAGGATTGAAGAAATCAGACTACATTATTTTTTAGCACACTGCTATTAAGTGAAGAGCTATCACTACCAATTGCTTAATGACATAACACTTTTAAAAAAGCAAACAGAGGTGTACCAAGTAAATAAAAGAACACAAAAGTCAATAAATGGACTTCATTATTATCGATTCTAATTATTGATTATAACCCATACTTATGAGAAAATATGAGTTATAATTGTGTAATCAAGGAGATTACAATAATATCTACTACTACAAGTGGTCAGTTATGTAATTGCTCTTATACAAATAGTGTATTGTAATTAAGTTGTGTTAATGTGCTCCTTTAAGATATAATTTCCAAAGTCAAAAGACTATAATATAACTTCGTCATTGATAGTGTCATGAAGGAATGAAGGGCATTAAGACTTGTTGACTTGTCTTTTCTTTACATATCAATAACTAGGGAAGGAAAGTTATAAATAGATATGATATATAAAGAGGTTAGTCTCATATGGTAATTGTTACTCAAGATACTTGCCTCGTACAATAGCCCCTTGTATGTAACATCTAAAGCGTACCAGCACGCTTTGTTGGAAGCTCACATGCTCGTAATACTAAATGTGTGCACGATATTAAATGTATGCATAGTCACAGCTCTCAAAGTGTTCATGCTTATGATGCTTGATGTGCGCATGCTTGTGATGCTTCATACATTACATTAGTTAGCAACATTCCCTTTACTCACTTTGAAGGAGCATTATCAAAGCTATTCACCATACAAGACTACTTTTATACAACACCATGCTGCTTCTTCATATACTCAATATAAAATTTAGCATCTTGACATGACATGATAATTACTTCACATGATTATCCTAAGTGGTTTTGCATCATAATACTCTATTTCAAAAACTTAGTCACAACATGATGTTCACAATGATGAAGCGACATTATGTCTGTTTATGATGGTTCCAAACAACTATTGGTCTTAAAATGTAGTAGCAATAATGAAATATCATTCCTACCACTTAAGGGAAGATGGGAAAGATAAGAGATGCTATACTACTTGCAAATATGAGCAACAAAGATTAGTTAGTCTTTTGAAAGAGAGAGATAGAAGGGGGAATAGTATCTCATGAAAATTTGATGTATCAAATAAAATAGAGAAGTATACATAGGATTAGCCCAAATACAAAGTTATAAGAAGGGATATCAATTAGTTGAAATAGAAAGATTATTTTAGCATGTTATGTAATGCAAAATAAAGAATGGCTCAAATGAATAAAGAACCAAGTAGAAGACATGGAAACATAGGAAGGACAAAAGCAAATTGAATTACAAAAACTAAGCAGTGAGCTAGTAATGAAGTAAAGTTACATCAAATGCAATGAAACAATTTTTAAGCCTAAAAAAAGCAATGCCCATCAATTTTAAAGCCATATGTTAGCTCTAAATTCAACAATTATGCTATGGTCCTATGAAGAAATTTATGTCTAAGTTATATTCTAAATTGATCCAAATTAGCAAGCATTTAAGCATGTATGTTACTAATAAAAGCAAACATTTTGCTAACATTATAGTCTACAAAGCCATTAAGTTTAAGAGTGTTGGGTTCAACATGCCTATTTTGTATAACGCCCCAGACTTGGGACATCACAACCTCCTTGTATCCCTAGTCTTTTAATAACACATCAAGCTATAAATCAAAAACTAAAATCTTCAAATTATGGTCAAACAATGACCACTAACTTCATTAATTATTAACTTCGTGAACAAGTACAAAATGTCTCCAAAATAAAATCTCATAAAAGTAATTATTAAGTAAGAACATTCGAGAATCTCCTCATTGCAACATGAAAATAAAATAAACAGTATCATAGAAAGAAATTATTGTATCAAACTCAAATCGTCGTTTTCCTCATGCTGGTAATAATCATCACATAATAATAACTCTCTACATAGGGATCTTCTTGGCAGTAACCATCTCCTAAGTCTTCATAACTAGGATAACTTTCATATTTTACTTGGTAACCAATACTAGTAGGATCTCCATAACTAACATCCTGACTTATAACTATGGGGAAAAGAAGAATGAGTCAAAGCTCAATATGTAATACACAACTACAAGCATGTAAGTAATTATACATAAACAATACCACATGCTTGTAAATGCAAATAACACATACTAATTTAACAATTTAATTATCTTCAAATTAGCTAATCACACATTTCATAATAGAGGTACTCATAACTCTTGTCACAATGTAGACTAACTCAACATCTTAATAGTTGGGTATGCCTCTTGAAGCCCCTCTACAATCTACAGTTAGGCATGTCACTTCGGGTACTTCTACAATCTTATGTTGGGTATGACATTTAGGGCCCTATCTATTTAACCTAGATTATTTCCAAGTGAGAATTCACTAGGAATAATGTGTCACAAGAATCATTGGGTTGCTTCTTAGGGATTTGCACCCCATGCCCCTAAGTTAAGCCATATATAAGCAATGAGCAATATTTAAGCTAAACATTTAGTTAGTTCATCTAAGTGTTTATATACATATATATATATATATATAGATAAGAAATTCTAACTAAAATCATAAGTAGCATACAGTGTGACATACCTAGAGTCCAATGATAAAACATTATCTACTCTTGCTTACGATAATAATATGTAAGAAAACATGAATAAGGTTTGTTTTAGTAATAATCTACAGCTTATCATAGGTTTCCTAAAGTTTTTAGATAAGAATCCTAAGCTTGATAAAACTAAACATAGGTTAGGAAGAAGGAATGAGGTAACTACAAAGATTACGGTTAGGGATCATGTCCATGATCCTAAGCACAACCCAAAATTCAAGACTATGCCTCTTGATAAGCTATAAATTGTTTATATTTTATTTAGTGATTTTTCTTGATTTTCCCTTGAAATTTGAGTTTATTTTTAGATAATAATATTTAATCAAGTAGAATTTTATTTTCTAAGTTTTGAAACAATCTATGTGGGAAAATAAGAAAATATAAATGAATTTCACTCAAATTAGAGCTAAGATGATCAAGTTTTGAAGATTTGAAAATTGACATAACCGAATGACTTGATTATGACATTCTTAGTTTTGAAAAGAAAAAAATAAATAAATGAAAGAGGATGCGAAGGAATGGTAGTGAGTTACATGACTAGGGGATATAGTTGTGTCCCCGATCATGTCTTTTGTATGGATGCTATTTTTCCATTTCCTATATAAAGCTTCTTTAGTTTTTTTTTTTTTTTTTTGGGATTTATTAGATGACTTTTAGAGAGGTTTTCAAGCCAAGAACACTCAAGGAAGCAAAGGACCATCAAAACTTCAAGATTTATTCTTATTTAGATTTCATGATTTTTTTTCTACAATTCTTTATTCTTTGATGCAAGATCTTTACTTTACGATATGTAGAGAGTAAATCTTTGATATCTAGGTCTTGTGGAACCTAGATATACTCATCTAACATGATTTTTATTAGATTTAATTAAGTTTTTATTCTTTGCTTGATTCCACTATGTATGCTTCATGATTTGGATTATTATTTCTACGAGTAGTAATCTAGAATTTGATATTTTATAAGAGAATTGAGAGATTTCTTATAAGATTAGATCTACGTATAGTTGATAGAGATTATTGGAAGATTAAAGATAATTTGTAAGATTTTTTCAAAATCTTGAAATATAGTATAGAGAATTTGTTGTGCAACAATGCTATCTTAGGTCATGTTATTGAGAACATATTTTAATAGATGATTTTAAGATTAGGGTAAACTGGCTTAAGGAAGTAATTAATTTTAGAAGAGAACTCTTCTGATCAAGAAAGATTAAGAAATAAATTAAATTATCTTTAGGGAAAATCACATGTTCGATCTAGAGGAAACAAAAATTTAGATACGGTTTTTGAATTTTGAATTAATTTATACTTTTATTGCTTTCTTTTTTAATTTTTTAATATTTATTGATTAGTTATTAATTTAGTAGTTGTTGCAATTAATTTTAGATACTTTAAGTTTCTTAAACTCAAATTCGTTGGTTAGATAATAGAGATCTAGTGTGTATCAATAGTCAAAGTCCTTAAGAGATCGAAACTTGGAGTTAATCTACTTACTGCACATTTGATAGGTACGTTTGCCTACATACTACTCCTAGACTACAGTTGTGTACTTCGGCTATGTTTCTCTATAGAAACACCATGATTTAGATCGTGGTTGTGTACTTTAGCCGTGATCTCCTTAGCCTTAAACTTCCCTCAAAATTTCTCATGTGTAACCTTTAGGAAAGAAATACGATCTAAGACTACGCTCGTGGTCGTCGGTTGTGTTCTTGCCTCTTAATGCTTCTTTTCTCATTTATCCAAAAACAACTCTCTAAACCCTAAATCTAACTTCTAGTCTCAATCTCAACCCAGGACATCACAATTTCCTCCTCTAATTCAATAGTTTCTAGCCTCAACAACTCTACATTACAATCAAATTCATAAATTCTACAAAAGAATCAAGATCATAAGGAAAATAGTACATTACCTTATGTTTGTAGAAACTTTAGAGAGAGGTCTTCTATAATCTTCCAATACAACCAATAATTTATAACTTGAAAATCAAAATTAAATTTTTAGATTCAATCCTACACTTTACCATAATATCAAATCACTTACCGTTGGGAATTCTTGAGTTGCAATTTAGCCTTGTGCAACAACCCCTTCTACTAAAGCCTTCCTCTTGCACTACTAAAAAGGATCACAATTAATTTTGTGATTCAATGGATCAATATAGTCTTAGGGATCCTTGCTTTACCTTTAGGATTTGCAAAGTTCATTATAAGAGAATCCCTTTTTGTAATACAATATGAGACTAGTGAGCCTTTAAGAAAGAGTAGGTGTTTTTATGTAAAACTAGGTTAGGACTTTTTAATATTCCCAGCTTTCCCTTAGCCCTTTTAATATTTAGTTTGTCTTCCAATAATAATAATAACCCCTTTTTCACACTATGCCTTAATTTTATTTGTTTGTATTTTATTTTTATCTAGGTATTATATTTTGAGGACTAACTTTTGAAGCATGCATGCTATATCATTTTGCTAAGTATATGGACTTACTGGAATACCATCATTATTATTATCAATGGGAACTAAACTTAGATGGAATGGAAGAATATGGTTAAGAAAAGGGGGGTTATAAAAGCTCACATTAAGCCTTAGAGTGAACAAAAGATGGCTTCTCTTGTAATATTTCATTGAAGAGGAAACAAAGATGTCATATGAAGTTTAAGTTTTGAATGGGCATAACACATAGATACCAACCTTAGAAAAAAAATCACAAAAATATGAATTAGAGAAAATTAATTTTGTGATTACTAAGGCTAAATCACATCTTGGAAATGTGACAATAATAATTATACAAGTATCGCATTTAGAGGAGATGCGAAATATGTACATGTAGTAATGTCACATTTTGAAGATGCAACATAGTAATGGTATTTTGGTAATATTTTTTATATAATTTGCAATTATATAATATTTATTAGTTTTGATGGTAAATATAGACATTTTTTAGTTTCAAGTCATATGCATATATGGTTACTTTAACATTAGCAACAATTGCACCTGTATTGCCTGTATAAAAATTAAATTTCCTAGACATTAAAAAAAAATAATGCATAAAGGGTTACTTAATCAAACTATACAGTGATTGATCATTTAAGAAAAAAAAACCCATAAATTATCTAAAAAATGTGTAAAAAAAGTAATGTATAATTGTGATGCTACATTATACTTATTTATTAAAATAAATAGATAATCATGGTGCGTGTCAAAAATTAGCCAAACCCATACAATGAAATTAATAACATTTATGTTATTGTATACGAATATAAATACTACCAACGATTTAAAAAAGAAACCTAACAATACATTAAAAATATGCTAATTGCAATTAATTTTTGAAGTTATTTGCCCACAAAATTGATGAAAGGCATACTAATTGAGGAATTTTATACATAGTAAAATAAGACATTTACATCTAAAATGATTACTTTGGTAATAGAGTCATTAAGCTTCTTGTGCTAATAAACATTTTAATCCATCTATTTCTTCATTATATTTTTTGAAATCCATCAATTTCTCTTATGTAATATAAATTATGTTTACTAATACATTTGGCCAATAGAAAACTTTACATACAATGATTGGTACAAACAACATTTTAAAATGGTGAGAAACTAAAGTTGTTACCATTATTAACAATGTTATCAGTTTTTACATAGAAAAATAATAATTCATTATTCAATAACACATTACATCATGTAAGCATGGAAGATTTCGATATCATGTTCTGACGGGCAGCATACTAATCTAAAATTAGAGAATATCATTCCTAAATATTATGTCTATTTCATTTTGTTGATAGAAAACAACTAGTAAAAATGTATATTAGGGAAAAGAAATAAAATATTACACTAAAGATATGTTATTTATAGCAAATTTACCGTATTGAAGAAGTTAACGTTTGCGTAGAGAATTTAAGAAGAAAAAATATAAACAAATGAATATTTAAATGAATTTTCCTTAAAAAATTTAAACAAATAAAAACACATTTTTGTTTAATTGGTATGTATATTGATTAAAAATGAGATAAAATAAAATAAAAAATGTTGAAGAATAGATGGAAATATAGTAGCCTTACAATATAGCTTTAAATAGCAAGCGTAGAGAAAAATAAAGAAGAACAAATAATTAGGAGGAGCTAGTGAATAAATGTAGGCAATTAAATGAGACCATTATGACTCAGGCAAACATTGTTTAAATTTCTCAAAAAAGAGAAATTGGAGTAATCTAGAAGAAAGCTAACAATAATCAATGTTAAGGAAAGAAATTGATAATATTTGAGATATTGAATCACAATTAAAGCATATAAAGTTGGATATACACAATGTTTGAGCATGAACTTATGTACTGTATTTATTTGACTAAAATAAATTAAAAATTACAAAAGAGAGCCTTTTTCTACCTATAAGAAAAAGCAAGTAGCTACAAATGAAACTTTTTCCAATTGCAATCTCTCACTGGGGTCATATTTATGGGATGATTTAAAAAACCCTCAAGAACAGCATGAATTCATGAACCTCTATCGTTGAGAATGCACTATGACGTCCACCACTTACCTTAAAATCCGCATAGAACATGTACTCAAAGTGCGTTACTATCTCACTTTTGCACTGTCAATGAGTCTAATTGGATGGTTGCTATGAGGCCATCACTTAATCTTTATCAAAATTATGTTTCTAAATGCAAAAGTCCATTTTAAAGCTAAATCTATGATAAAACTCAAACTTTGAATAAATGTAAAAACAAAAAACATACATTAAATAAACATCATAGGTTGGAAGGAAGGGAATAACACCAACACCAACAATAAAAAAGTATGAAATTTTAGATTAAAGAAACCAAGATAATGTAAAAGTTGAAACGTGTAGATAAAAAGACTAAAATTCACACTTTACAATATTGTAGATAGTCATTTGGTAATTAGGCTTTTGACCCAATTTAAGGCCATGGATTGATATCTTGGGCTAGTGACAGAACTTAGGAGATTGGCCTGCTTAGAGATGTTTTAGGGAGATCTGGCTTGGTGGGCTTAGAAGAGGCATCATTGGATTGAATTTTTCGCTCTTGGCCTTACTTGGTTAGCTTGCATGCAAAAAATAAACTTGAAAATGGCTTTTTTAAAGCTCATTTGGGCTTCTATTAGCTTTACTAAGCCTTAGTGGAATTTATATGTGTTCCAGGCTTATTTATAACAATAATGGGCTTCCATTAACTATTATAGGCCCTTGAGTAAGCCCAAGCTCATGCCCAAGCCCATAAAAGTTAAAGGAAAGGATAAGCTTTAATATTAAGGCTTAATATCAACCATTTATCTTGAAGCCATTCAACGGATATTATCAACTTCTGAACTCTATAAATAGGAGGCTCTTTTTCTCATTTGATTTATTCAAAATACTAGTAAGCTTGAGACAAATATTGAAGTTTTGCTAAAATCACTCCTCAAAAGAACAAACAAGTAGTTTATCGAGAATAGTTCAAGAACAATCAAGAAAACTGAGTTCGATCCACTGTCACATGCGCACATTTGAGATATCGAGTTTACTTGTTCTTCTTCCTACTCTTCTTCCTAATGACATCCCTCAACATATGATTAGCTTAAGATGTCTCCTAGGTCGACTGACACACTTATTGCATGTAATTGACCAGTTGCAATGAACCCCTCCATACATTATTTGGCGACTCCATTGGGGAAGGAGAGACTTGACGGAATGGCACCTTCATGTAAGAAGAGTAGAAGTGGCAGGTACATTTAGGAACACGAGAACCAACATAAGAAGGTTGCAAACCTAAGTGACGCAAGATACTAGTATGATAACTATTGTACAAGTACTAGGAATCGTGCATGTACTTAGAAACATCTAAGCACTCGGAACCGTGTAAGCACCAGACACTATTTAAGTACATGGGGCTATGTAAGCACCTAGAACTGTATAACCACTTGCTACTAATGATACACCTCTACTGTGTGCCATACAAGAAAACACCCATATGATGAACCAACATTTTACCACTTTTATGTAATTCTTACCAAGCATAGCAGCTACAATTATCATGAACACTAATGTATTACCTGGTATGACCTTACTAGCATTATTTATGACAATAACCACTCTAACAAATGCTGATGCATTGCTTGAGGTAAACTATAGGCACTTACTATTCCCGTTGCACTCACTAGTGCATTGTTTGGGATGGTTGTACTCGTATTAAGCGTTTCTTAAGATCAACTCCTCCTATTGTCGCCTTGAAAGACACTTAGCAGCATGAACGAGTTAACTTAACCCCTATAGAAAGCAAAGGAAAGCAACAAGAGGACCCTAGCAACTATTACAACACTAGACTTAAGCTCACTAAAAACTTGCGATTAAGGAAACAAGGGCCTACCCTAGAGCAGTCTTGGTTGATGAGCATCTTTTCTTATAAAAGGGAATTAGAATCATTATCTCCTTAATTTATATGAAAAACAATGAAGAAATAAATTAATTAAAAAATGTTTTCATTTTCTTCTCATTAATTAGAGCAAAGTAATAAACTGATTACTCGACTTATAAAAATGATCAAATAGAGAGTAAAGATTATAGCAATGATGTTAGCTTAATATTAATAGAAAATTTAAAAAGATTCATATTGAAAAACATACATTATGACACAATAAAGGGGAAAGTACAAAACCTACTTGTATCAATCAAAAGAGCTAAAAGTTATTTTTTGTTCCATATGATGGAATTCTTTCTCTAATAATCTGTAAATAAAAAACGATAAGATAAAAAGCCATTGATGAAGCAAATTCAACATAAAACTACCTATGCTTGTATATGTATATATACGTAAATGAATAAACCAAAGAATATACGTAAATGAATAAACTAAAGAAATGGCTGTTGTTGCAATATAATTCTAACGTGCGTAACCTTAAAAAAAATGAAAATCATATGAACAAACAAATACACTTATTACAAACTCATTAGCTTAATCCTTGCTCTAAGGTCTTGTTATGATATAACTCTTACTTAAAACTAATACCAATTAAAGCAACACAAACCAAAATGTGGAAGTATGCAGAGGTTATATCTATCACTTAATTAAGTAAGGAAATTGCTTACATGGAAAATGAAGACCAAGAACATACAAAGTTCATGGCAAAGATAGAAGAAATAGAGGTAAAGAAAGGTTAGAAAATGATGAGAACATTGAATAAATAGAGAAGAGAAGAAGAGTAGTCACCGTCATGGTAAACATAAGATGAACTCAAATTAATATTTTCCAAACAAAACAATTTCAAACCTAAAAGTATAAAATATGGTCAAAGATAGGCAAAAGAGTACAAAAAAACAAATCCATTGTTCTTAACCTTATGCTTAGGATTGACAAATAATCACCTAGTGCTCCCACCTATTGAATGCTTAAGACTATAGCAATTTTAAGATTGAACTATAGAGGTCCAATGAAATATAAATTGAGACAAAGCACTCAAAAACATATATAAATTATATTAATTCAATAAGTTACTAAAAATTAGGAAAAAAAATTGAAACTTCATGGTTCTATTATGAAATTAAACATGAAAATAAGAGTAAATTGAGAAGGGGGATAATATTAACTTACCTTTATAGGGAAAAATATACTACCAAACCATCAAATTGATAGGTTTATAGCTGTGTGCCATAAAACCCTACCTTTTTCTTGTATAATAACCATAGAAATAAAGAAAAAATAAAAATAAAAAATTAAGTGCTTTCCATGATGAAAACTTATTAAAAAGAATCCAAAAATAAAGATAGAGAGATAGAGAAAGGGTGCATATTTATGTACATAGGATTGATTCTTTCATAAAGCCTTCTGCCCTTTATTGAGACAACTTCAATGATTTGAAAGCTTGCAACTTGAAAAAGGGAACAACACTACAATCGGACTATCCTCGATGATTTGTGATTTCTAATGTACCTTAAAGAAAAAGGAAATGAGAGAAGAAAAAAAAAGATTGAAAAAACAATAGTAATATTAAATAAGAAAAAAAAAAAGAGATCACATAAATATACCAATTAAAGGAAGAAGAAGATGAAGCTTAAAGCGATGTTAATGGTATTATGCAAGAGACAAATGGAGAAAGGGGGAAATGGTTATGAAGTTGAAGTATGGGGAGATTTTAATCGTGTTGTGGCAAAAATATGGAGAAGTGGGAAACATATAGCAATTACTATCCATTAAATCAGTTATTAGAAGGGGTGAAAAATTGGTAATATTTCATATAACCTTATAAATTTGTTTATTAACCGATTATAAAAAAAAAAAATATCTTAAGATAATGTAGAGTTAAATAATAGTTAAACAACGGTTAAGTTTTCTATTCCTTTAAATATTATAGATAGATGATGGTAAAGTACCAAGGACAAGAAAGGTTGTTAAATAATATTGATGGTAGAAAAGCGAGGAATGCATGCATTCCTTGAAAAAAATAAAAAAAAAGGGTCTCTTGAAAAAAAAAAAATTATGTATGAGGGCTGTAAAGGTACCTTTTAGAATGGCGCCTTTAGTTTTGGTGATTTTTGAAGGTACCTTCTTTATATTTTTTGTAAAAAGAAGGCGCCTTTTGGAAAGGCATCTCAATTGTAATAATATTATAAACGAAGGTGCTTTTCCAAAAGGCATCATTTTTGGAAAAACTTGTATTGAAAAATCAAGTGAGTCAAAGCACCCTATGAAGTATAAAACAAAGTAAAATCAACAATTATGTATGCAATTCAAAACTCGAAACTCTAAATCCAATACACTTCTACGGTTCTAGACACTAAGCTCCAGTTTGTGATGGGAGTCATTACTCCACATCCAACTTACATACCCAAAATCTAAAGTCATTGACTATTACGATAATGTAAAAAGCAAAACATAAGGCGTATAACACATGGAAACTAGCATGAATAAGTTAAACTGACAATAAGAAATGTATAAATACAAATGTTATAAAGTCTAGTTTATAGCAAATACAATGTCATCTTCTCCTAGATTTAGTGAAGACTTAAGACACTTTGGATGACAGACTCTCATTATGTCTCCTCTTCTTAAGAATAGGTGGAGCCTGGGACTCTTGGGTAGATAACAACTGTTGAGGTGGCTTTAAGAACTATAGCGAGTTTATGGTGGCTATTTGGGAAGAACTTTCTCCTTGAGAACTAACAGATGTCCTCCCTCTCTTAACTAGTGTTGGCGGTATGCAAGGAGGTTCATCTTGCATACTTAAAGTTAGGGTCTCAATCATGTTACCCCCATGTATACCCTCAAACAATCCTTCTATAGGAGGTAAAGCTGTATTGTCACTGCTACAACGACCCTATCTTTGACAATGTCCACCTCCCTTTGTCCTGGTTCGTCTACTTCAATTAGAGGGATCAAGAGGGTCATACTCCGGCTGAACATTCTCATTTGACTCCTAGACTTGTACTTGAGCTAGATGGGGAGGGTAAAGATTGATTAGGAATTGGTTGTATAGCAACTAAATGCTATGCTTAGCTGATGATTGAACTGCTTGGTAGTCGGTCCCATCCAATGAGATTCTAATCTATTGGAACTCTTCAACCTACAAAAGAGAAGAGATTTAAGATATTGCAAAGCAAGGTAATTAGGAAAGATAGTTATAGTTGAAAGTTATCTCACCAACTGTCTAAGCAGTGCTCCAGTCTAACTAATGTAACGTCGAGTGATTTGCTTGTACCATTATTGGTACCCATACTCTACTCTTTTGGGTCCGTTTATCTAGATAACCCAAGCTTAGTGATTGTTCCATGTGGTGAGGTAAGGAAGATAATGCGTAGTCCAATTCACATTTGTTTGGCCGCGCAGGTCAATATGGTACAACACTTCCTTTATATCACATGTTGGTGGAATCTTTTACAATGCACCAAACTGTTAGACAACATGCTTAGGTATGTTCCATTTAATATTTTGGAAATATATGAGTGGCACTTAAGTTGCCCAAATGTGGCAGCTACAATAGCAAAAATCTAGTAAGATATCTAGCAGCTTGTTCGGATACTGCTACTAGATGACTTAAAACATGAATTTGGTTATATTTAATGTAATGGCAAGGAATTGAAGGAGATAGTAATGAAAGTGTAGACAAAATACGTACTTGATTTGGAGTTTGTCGGTTAAAAGCATTGCGGTAGGCTGTTACGACATGGGTCAAGTAAGTCTTCATATCATGTCATGTTTGGGTATCAGCGCCATGTATGGGAATCGATCCCATGCTTATACTTGAAGGAGAATCATTACACTACCCATCTCACGGGTAGTCTCCAATGACAATTCATATAGCTGCTTGTACAACCAAGTGAGGTAAGCAAACCCTTAATTGTATTATTCAGCCCTCTCGAAGTCTTCCAATAGAAGGAGGAGCATGGTATGCACCAAGTTGTTGGACTTATAGGCATATGCGAACCCTTCAAGCATCTATAAGATGTAAGCTCTCGTGTATCGTCTAATCTGCTCATCATCCACCTACTTAAGTAGA
Organism: Lumnitzera racemosa; assembly: GCA_024138005.1. NCBI lineage: Eukaryota > Viridiplantae > Streptophyta > Magnoliopsida > Myrtales > Combretaceae > Lumnitzera > Lumnitzera racemosa. The sequence goes on along the minus strand of JAMXBC010000010.1, from coordinate 86,049,204 downwards.
TGACCAAAGTGGTTAGCTAGCTAACCCATACGTAGATGCCCTCAACGGCCGTCAATAGAGTCCTTCAGAACTATCTTGATATATGTAGCACATATCTTTAGCTACATCTTGTAAGTGCTCCTTATTACTAGAAATCTATTTACTCGGAGGTTAAACTAAACCTTGACATCTTAAAGTATGATCGTCAACTCTCTATGATCTATGTGGAATGTATGAGTCTCCCTCTTCCACCTCTTTGCCACTACAATGATCAAGTGGTGATTCAACTAAATGTAAAGAAGGTAGCTTAGACTTGTAAAGCCGGACTAATTAAGGTAGGGTAACATGCAATAGTTTAATGGGATCGTATGTACCTACTAGTTTCGCTTGAGCATCTTTTCATGATGCCGTACATGTATAGACTTGATGCACTACTGGCCAGCGGTCCCATTACTTGCGCATACCTTCGAGGCTTTTAATCCCTCTCTCAAAGAATTCTCTCTTGGCAACCTATTGATAACGAGAGACTATATATCGAAGAAAGGTGGTTGAACTCCATGAGTTCCCTACATTGTCATAAGTTAATTTGTATACTCGATAGTGATGATGCCAGCCATTTCCTATGCCAAATACTTTGATAAACTGCTTCCGAGAATCTCTTGTTGAGTGATAAGAGACTCACTTAAACGGCTGAGTAGTTTTCTCTCGGCATACCACTATCTCTCTTGTCCTAGCCCCTTTAGTGCCGCAATATTTTGACCCTTCTTGCCTGCTGTGCTTAGAAAATATTCATATGGGACTAATGCTACACTGCCAGCTTTTCACTTCGTCTGACATTTAACTACTTTTCCATTTTTGGTTTGTTATCTTTTTTACCCTTTTTGTATGTACTAGAAATCTCCTTTTTGTAAATACTTTCTTGAAATTTCTTTGTTTGTAATATTGCCCTAAGGACTTACTATAAATAGTCATTTTTTCTTGTAAGTCGGAGCTAACTTACATCTTTATACTGAATACTCTATTTTTGCGAGATAATCCTCTCAAAGTCCATACCCCTTACATTCTTATCTAATCTTGCTGAGTAGTGGCGGGTAAACCTTGATATCAACTTGTAGTCATGTCATGTTATGTTCGTTGGTAAGTCATATTTTCTGAGTAGCTTCACGTCGCTACTCTTGTTCATTTGTGGACTATTTCCAGCTAATTTTCTTCGATATCTTGAATGACTCATTTTAGTTCAATTCTACTTTGGTAAGTCTTAGTGATAACTGAGCACTTAGGTACACCGAGACTCCATGTCTTAGCAAGGATATAAGTTGATAGGTTCGAGGTAAGCATAGTAATTTATGTTGGAAAGATAAGTCAGTGCTCTTACAAGTCCTACCCAAATATGTTTGGACTTATGCTTGTCTTATCAGATGAGAACAAATCCGTCAACAGATCTGAGCTCCATTAAACTTACAAAAGTGTAAAACAATGCGGCCAAATAGCAAAGTCACATAATAACTATGCATAACATGTTCAAAAGTTAGTATATAAACAAAACAAGTTATGCAAACGATAGGACACTCAGCTTTAATTACCTTGTTGATTTCTATGGGGATACGTTCTTCTATTATGCTCCTCCTACCACCCATATGTCTTGCTTTTTCTATCATATTGAGAGTTACTACATGTATTACTTGACGTAAAATGGATAGTAAGTTCATTTTTATCTTTTATTGAATCCTTTTTAGTATACAAGTTGTTTTATTTGAATGGTATTTGATGTCCATCTCCATATATAGATGCTTTGTCCTAGACTTATCCTTCTTTCGCTCCAATCACTGGTTAAGATGTGCTTTTTGGAGATGTGAAATTACTAGTTAACTCAACTAATCTCCAATTGAAAAAAAAAAAGGGGCTTTGTACATCTACATTTGATACGTAAACTTATACTAATCCCTGTTATGAGACATCACATCGAAACACTCGAAACTAGTTCATTATGTTGTAACCACAACTTTAAAACGTATAGTAACTCTTAGGAGCAAAAAAAAAATTAAGGTGAAATAAATCTTTAAATAATTTTTTCCCAAAGAAAAAAAAAACAAAACTCTTTAATTAATTATAAACACACAATGCACAATTTCCCATGCACACGCATCTTTAAGGGATAAAATCTCAACTATTTTGTTTCTTCTCTTTTATAACCCCCTAAACTCCTCATAACGGTCATCCCAAACCCCCCACTTTCTCCTTTTCCTTTACTGCCGCGCGCACTCAAAGCGCCCCCTCCGCCTCGCGCCGTGGCATAAACTCTCTACCCCTCCCTTGCAGTTTTATGTGCGCCAGCCACCACTGGACAGAGATATACGGGATTTTCTCTACCCATTTATTACATTTCATGCAAAGGTATTGCCTTTTCGGTTTTTCAACTTCATGCTTTCAAATTGGGAAGTTTTGCTTTCTTTATTGTTAAATTAATCATTGTTTCCTGTTTGCTAGCCCTAACATTTTGCTGATATTACACATTGCTTACAACGATAAATTTGGGTCATTTTTAGGGTTGGTGATTTTATATGCTTGATTGTATCTACAATAAGTTGTAGTTAACAATTTGATGGAAGTAATTTTGTCGGTAATTAATTTGATGAAATTCTAGTCGATTTCAGATCGATTAATGCAACCTGATTTTTGCTTTTTTTTTTTTTAAATTAAAGAAAAATTATTATTCTGGGTTTGATTTGGTGATGGATGTGCTTGATTAATTAGGGTTTGTGTTGATTTACATCTGTGCGTAATTAACTTTATGGCGGTGATTATATTACAGATTGAATTTTTTGGTCTGTAGGTTTATATTTAGCTTTAGTTGACATTTTTGGACCTGTGAGCGATGCCATTTCTTATGTTGAAACAAATATCTTCTACTGTAAACAGCATATGCACATGGAAATAAATTCATCGAGCTCTTGGCTCCTGCATCTGAATATTTTGTTTTTCTTGACACTAAGCTCCGTAGTGAGGCAATGTCATGGGTGTGTGTTTGAGCAGTAGAAACTGACGTCTTTATTAGCCTACCTCCAGCTATATTAGTACCAGCTTTAAAAGATTCACACAAGGTTTATTTCTTTAGGAGTTCATAAACTAAAGGTTCATTCTTTCTTTCCCTCATGGTTTTGACACTTGCCCTAAACAAGGTTTGTGATTACAATTTCTTATTTATTTATTTTTTGCTTTTATTAATCTCTTCCTCTAATTATTGTCTCTCTTTAATAATTGTTCTCCTTCTGGCATGGACGTAAACTCATTTCCTTTTTGCTTTATGGGAAATGAAAAAAAAGTTTAACTACTGGTGTGTCTGGACTTTTGAGGTTTTGCTTTCTCCAATTTATAGCTCAGGCTTATTTGCAGTTCTTACATAGTATTAAAATAGTCACCTTTCAATTTTGTGAGTGTACTGATGTCATTGAATAGTCTAATTGTCCTTCAACAGGCATACTAACATACTTCAGCTTATTGCATTCCTCAACGTTGTGGAAGTGAAGCAAACTACATCTTGCATATGTGAACATGGGATCAGCTTGTTGTGTTGCTTCCAGAGATCACACCCTTCCCTCCCATACTGCTAGTGAAGCTTTCCATCGCAATGTACTATATTCACCATCATGGAGTTTCCGATGGGATAATCGAAGGCGCGTTGCTGGTGAAATTGAGAGTTCTGCATATCAGTTCTCTCATGGAATCAGTAGCTCTGCTAGTATGGAGATAAAGGAACCATTCAGTTCAGGAAGGGCCAACATATCAGAGAGGGGAACCCCCCAGGAGAATATGGGAACACCTATTTCTCAGAGATCTCCGTTTCATGAAGTAGGTTGTGCCAACTCAGTGATCCTATCTTCAGGTAAAATCGTAATTATACAATTACCATCTCATTTTCATTAATATAGATTTTTGGGTATTTTTCTAAAGTATGGTTCTCATTGGGAAGTCTGTTTTTCTGTGGGAATGAATTCAATTGTACTTTTTGCATTCTATATCATGAATATATGCTTGGTAAATTGAGCTTGCCCATCTCAACTTCAGCTGATGCATATGTTTCATGGATCAATCTTCATTAAGGTGAAAGTCCTTTTCTTTAAAAAGTAAATCATTTTCCTCATTTCTTGGTTATTGCCAATCAGCAACTACTAATTTCATCTGCCATTGCCACCTTCCATGTTAATTTCTGTTCCCTTACTATTTCATTATTACAGGATGGCAATTTTATTTATATTTTCCACAGTTTGAATTAGTTTCTAGTTATATTCCAATCATGCTCATTTGTCTCTATGATATGAGTTGCTTGGCTAAGTTATTCTCATTGACCCATGACCACTGATCATAATAGTACTATGAGTATAATGATTTATAGACTTGAAAAAGGTTAGTGGATGAAACTCTTTGTTTTCTTTTACTCAGTTGTCATCTTATTTGCATACCTTTTGTCTACTTTGAGTCTGAATATGATCTTTACATAATCGGTGCAGATATATCACGGGCAAGCACTTACTCGGTGGAGGTAAGTTTGAATGGGTTGGTGTCATCATTTGCTCATCGGGTTATCTCACAATATTGTTCTTTCTTTAGGTGAAAAATGCAGAAGAATATTCTGAAATTGCTGGCTCTCCTGCACCAAAAAATTCATTTTCAATGACTATTCCTTCTTACTCTTCAACTCCATTGGCAGATCCTTTGCCAATGAATACTAATGCCATGCCTTCAAACTCTACTCCATCCAGGAGGACTTGGTGTTCTCCTGGACACCAGCTGTTGAGGCAGATTTCTGATAGTCGGATTCTGGGAATGAAATCACCTTGTAGTAACTCAATGTCTGAAGGAAGACCATCTTTCGTACTGTCAACATGCAGCAATGATTTCACAAATGGATCCCAAGGTGGCTTTTCTGATGGATGGTCTATGCGGACCTTTTCTGAGTTAGTGGCCTCTTCTCAGAGAGAAAGGTGGTCCTTTGAAAGTGAACAGCTGGGTTCTGGCCATGGCAAGATAAGTGGATCTAGTAGCAGGTTCTCATGCTCACCTTCTGTTGACTTTCAGACGTGTGGGGTGTGTACTAAGCTCTTGATGGAAAGATCATCGTGGAGAAGCAATTCAGTTGCCTCAGTTGCTGTGCTGGTTTGTGGACACGTTTACCATGCTGATTGCTTGGAGACAATGACTCAAGAAGTTGACAAGTATGACCCAGCATGCCCAATCTGTACAGTTGGAGAAAAGCAACTATTGAAGCTTTCCAAGAAAGCTTTTAAAGCAGATGCTGAGGCAAAGTTGAGGAATAATAAGAAACTCAAAAATCGAGTTGTTGATAGCTACTTCAATGGTGAGTTGAAATTTGATGATCACCAAAAAGAAGAGCAAGGAGGAAAAGTTCCCAAATTGGAAACCAGTTCCAGTTCACGGAACCCCTTTTCAAAGCCTTTCTTGCGACGTCATTTTTCTCTTGGGTCCAAGTGGAGTAGATCCTTGTCAGAGGATGATTCTGCCAGGAAGAAAGGCTTTTGGTCAAGATGTCGTAAGGACTGAGCATATTGTTATGAGGTTAGAAGATGCAACATGCTTTACTAGATACATATAAATATATAATAAATTAGCATATTAATAATATATATCATAAATCGTTTTAAATATGATATCACTGCTGTCATTTAATTTAGACTAATGGTTTTATCTTACTAGTGGTAACCTTTTAATATTTTATATGATTTGCTATATCCTTTAGAAGAGTCACAACTTTTTAGAGATACCTAGAGTTATATCATATTCATATGAAGCTATGTAAGGATTGTAACTCTTGCCATTGGTTACATAATGGACATGTCTCTTGAATACATAATAGTTGAAAAAAAAGAATGGCCAAAAGATGCAGTATTGAAAAGGAGTAAGTGAAAAAAATTTGCTATTATACATGGCCAAAAGTTAATTAAAAAGCTATTACTACTGAAGAGGTGGAAATGACAATAGTCTCCCCAATTGTATGTTATAATAGACAGATTTTAAGGAATTTGACTAGGGGGATCTTTGATCCACAAGAATGTAGTCTCTTCTGCATTTTCCTCTAGTTGACTCAAAGGTTACTCTTGCAGTTAAGAGAAAGCATCTTGCTTGATGAAGATTTGCTCAGTCTTTGAGGAATCACAGCAGTGTGGCTAGGTGAAGAGTTGCTCAGTCTTTAAGCAAATTCATAGCAGGAGATAGATATCTGAATTCAATGTTGTGTTCTCAACTCATCGGAAAGATCATATGTGTGGCCTTTCTATCATGGTCTCTCATCTGCATCTATAGCAGCTTAGTGTCATACCCTAATTGACCTCCTTCTTCACTGACCACTTTGGAGGGAGTCTTTATGGCCCAGAGACTCAGGTCGTGGATGGGGTTAATAGCTTAGTAATGAATGTGACTTAATAGCTTTATGAGTAATTACATTAGTGGCAATCACGGCATCCTATTTTTGCCGAGAGTTAAAAACTGTTTAAATGAGATATATCCTACTAATATTAGGAATCTAATCGGAGTAGGTAGTCTAACTACTGCCATCATTGATGGTTCTAAAGCTCTGTATCTTAATGTTACAGTAGTGTAAAATCCCTCTGTTGCTTCTGCCAGGAAATTTGCTACATGATCCATAATGGCCATGTTAATCTATTTGCTGCTCTGGAAGAACAATTGCGGCTGAATCTTGCCCTTATTTGTCTTTAAGATTTTCCTGCAATATCTGGATATCTGTTAGTATAGTACCGTGTGATTGTTTATTTATTTTAAGTACGTGTAATATTATACAGTTTTGGTAGTTTAGTTACATTAGTCTTTAGCTGTCTCGGCTTGTATATAAATAGTGGAAGAGAGTACAGAAAAGTTGATATTTGCAGTTTCGCACGCATGCTTGTTCATTTTAGTCTCTAACTTTCATTTCCTCTAGAGACCAAAGTTGAAAGCTTCATCTCTGCAAGTTCGCATTCGCACTGTGTGAATTCGAGTCTGGTAACATTAAAATTCTGTAGTTCCTACTTTCTGCAACACCAACAACTTGCTACGGAGTTGTATCGGGTCTCTTAAGTATTCTATCCCTAATCGGGGGAAAATGGCCAAATAACTGCAGGTTGTAATTGCATTTGGATTATGAAATATATTGTTAATGGTTACGGTATTAATATGTGGATGTGGCTGTAATTTAGTAATAGAAACAAATACGTTAAGCAACAATAAAATCTATACAAATATGCGGAGAAATGGAAGAAGAATCCATAATCCTAGAAAATCGTGATTATTCAAGCAAAGGAAAACAATTGATTAGAGACAAGTGAAAATGCATCAGGCAAGCTACTACACAAAAGAAGATGCCAGCGAAGATATGCGGAAAATGTCGTACAAGTATTCTAGCTTGCACAATATCCCAAATGCGTATGCGAAGCATTTTAGCTGCTTGCAAGAACAAACTGAGGACATTTTGTGATTATTCAAGCAAAGGAAAACAATTAATTAGAGACAAGTGAAAATGCATCAGAGAAGCTACTAAACAAAAGAAGATGCCAGCGAAGATATGCGGAAAATGTCGTACAAGTATTCTAGCTTGCACAATATCCCAAATGCGTAGGCGAAGTATTTTAGCTGCTTGCAAGAACAAACTGAGGACGATGAGCCGGAAACAAATGACTTAAAAGGTGTACCTGGCAGAGATTATGCCCTTAATCAAGACAAGCAGGAGCAGGAAAAACCAAGTACTGAAGTAATTTCAGTTCCGCAATCAACTAAATGGAAGTTATAAGCGCCATGGTTTGGATTCTATATAGTTACTTTTGCAATTGAAGAGGATTCAAATAGGGTTATCAAAGAGGGGCCATGATTTATTCATGTTTCCTTCCTAACGGCTAGGAGAGGGGAACTAATTTCAAAGCCTCAATTGCAACGTATAATTTAGTTGTAGTCTGGGTTTGTATACAAGAATTATCAATAGAATTTATGATAGTAAGATGTTACAAATAACTAGGGAAAGCATAGGCCTAGTGTTGCAACTTGATACATATACAATTAGTGCAGAAAGGGGTGGATTTGCAAGATTATGCGTCCAAATCAATTTCAACGAACCATTAGTATAAACAATTGAAATTCATGGAGTCATTTTTAGGATCCAGTATGAAGGAATTCGAAATTTCTGCTTTAAATTTTGCTGTTGGCTATATTACTTCAAACTGCACGGAAAATGAAAATGCAATGGTGATGGTGAAAAAAACTTCGCCACAACTTTTTAAGAATGGATAGAGAAAATATTGGACAGGAGTACTCAACAGGGTGAAGGAATGATAAATGGAAACGAATACACTCAGAAGGAAGCGTAGGTGGAGGATGATAAGAACAATACGGAGGAGGAAAACAATGATGAAAAATATGGAGAACGAATTTTAGTGCAGCGAAGGAAGCCAATAAAAAATAAAAAAAATAAAGATGGAAGGAACCAAATCCCCGAAGAAAACTAAAAGCCAAATAGCAACAATGAACTTGAACTGCCATTTAGAAATCATGTAAATAAAACTTTAGAACCAATAGATGGTTCTGGCCAAATGGCAAGGAATAAGCAAGGAAGCATGGGGAAATGGATCTGAAAGGAAAAGGCATCATCCAATTAGTCATTTAAGCAATGAAGGATAACATTTAGTTCAAAGAAACTTTAGGAAGTAATTATGTAGGCATGAGAGCACAAGATATGGTGTTGAAGGAAGACCAAAGGTGCAAGGACTATAAAGCAAAAACAAGATTTTATATTCACTATTTCAACACAAAAAAAAAAAAAAACCTCTTAAAAATTCTCAGAACAAAAGGTTAACAGGCGTTGAAAAACTAGCTAGGAAAATTGAAAAAAAAAAATGGATAGGAAGGTGCCATAGACGTTTACTATCAAACTTTTGCAACCTGACTCAGAAATGCTTTAGGTCGATCCTAGTTACAAAGTTATGTACCAAAAACTAAATCACAAGATGAAGCATATCATTATACAGACGGAGGAAGCCATGGTTCTAACATGGGAGATTCAAGCTACAAGCCAAATACGAATGGTTAGACCAGTGATATTGGAGATGGATGGCATAGAGACATTAACTTGAACGGGGCAAACATTTGAATGAGGAGAGAATTTGTGGTGTACACACCGGCAGCAATACTATTGGAGTACCATCCTTCCTTCAATTTGATGTAGATGTGACAGAAGACAATGGGGATAGCAGTCAACCAAAATTTTCGCACACCTAAATTATAGCTTCTGGAGATAACTATGCATGCTAATAGTATATTGGCTGCAGAAGGCACTTACACTCATGGACACAAAAAAGTCTCCTAGTGATTTAATGATGGAAATTCAAGCAATGACGGTGGAACATGATGAGGTTATATACCATGATCCCATCAATTTGGTTCTTTTTTGCTATATATGCTTCTCTTATTTTAGATTTTAGAACCCCTTTGTGAGAAAGTATTGTTGACTTTGTGAACATTGTTAGAGATAGAGCATGGTGTCTTATGGGAGACTTTAATGATGCCAAGCATAGGAATGTTTTGGGGGGAGGGGGTGCCTTGATAGGAATTAGACCTGAGGTCCCATCATCTATGCATGAGCTAGGGGACTTGAGAGCATGGCATATCAAATCATTTCCCTCCAACCAAGTCTAAAAGAGTTGTCCCTAGTGAACCCAAGCTGCACTATTTCTTGAGCTCTTTTTTACCTTTCACCTTGCTACAGCTTGAAGCTCTCGAGTAGTCTTAACTTAGGGATAAATTGACTTAACTTAGAGACGGCTTGACCAACCTTACCAATAGATTGACCATAGAGTTTCTAAGATGCTGATGCCAAATACCAACTTGTCTGGATAGTTGCTGACTTACCTCCGAATCACCTATAATCCACTTCACTCCATCCAATTCTAGTCAAAGCAACTAGTGACATGTGTCTATAACCTTTTTCACATTGTACTATTGCATAATATTCCTTTTTATCTTTTCTCCTTTTTACTCTTTTCCTTTATGCATTAAACTTAGGATTTTCCTCTTGGGGTAAATTACTTATTTTAGTAAATTGTCTTTCTTTTAAGTTGCCGTAAGGGTCCAAAATATAAATACCCATATTATGAAGCCATTAGATAGTTTTTATCTAGAATATTGAATATATAGCTTTTGTCTACTTCTTCATTGCTCTTATGTAAGCCAGTTGTTGCCAAGTTCAATACCTACTCTTATAAGCCCCTTTAGCAAGGATTATGGCGAGTAACTCTCATAATTAACTTATAAGTCATACCAAACTTAGCTACTAGGTTTGTGTGTGGCTCAATGGTGAGTAATATTTGCTGGTCAGTGTACGAGTCTATTAAATTGTTAACTTACACTTCCATTTGAGCCATAGTCTTGGTTTTAACCTGCACATTCAATACTACTATGCTTGTTTGTCCTCGTTGTGGCATATCATCTTGGTATAAGAGAATATTGCTTGCGAGGAATGGGTAGTTTTGCTTGAGTTATTACATTATGTGTTCAGGTGTTGAAGTATTGGTTTTGAGGTAATTTCTACAATAAAGTAGAAGTAGCTGTTGATGTGGCCACCATGGATGAACATACAAAGTATAACAATCATACAAGATAGGTTTGAAAAGTAAATGATAGCCGAAGTTAAGCTACCCCATGCATTAACCCTTAGATATGACTCACCAAGAATCAAATGGATCAAATGGTTCTTGACTGTTCACATGAACTTTTCTTCATGAAATTTTGGTATCTTATATTTTATTCTTAGCTTAATTATATTAATAATAATTTGATTTTGGTTTATATGGAACAATTTTTATAATTATATAGGTTGTTCTTATTTATATTTGTCTAGATCTATAAATTTGAAATTTAATTAGATGTTAATGTAAATTAAATGAACTAGAACTATGTAACCCTATTCCTAATAAATTGACTCCACACATTAAAGTTATGTAGCTTTCCCCCCACTAGCTCTTGCTTAAGGGGCTAGATAAGGGAGACTTAGACTTGGACTTAGTTGAAGTTAACATAAGCTTAAAAACAAGGAAGGTAAATTCAAGAGACTATTCATTTAGTGATGATTTTGGTTGGTACAAAATGGGTTTTATATAGTTTCCATTTAAGGTAGTATCTTTGGTGAGTCAATCTACATAAAAGATAGGATACAAAAAGTTTCACCTACGTAAAATACAAGGGAAAAATAGACAAAAGTCTAGCATCATGTGCATTGAATGTTTGTACATGCTGTACATTGTTAGGAGCCACATGGTATACTAGGTAGAAAATTAACTGTCTTCAAGTAGGATTACATGTTGGCGAGCTTGGCATTGAGTTGACCGAATTGGGGGATAGGTTGGCTAAGTTAATTTGAGTAGGATTGGGATAGGTCGGAAACTTGCTATCTTGCTTCTAGATTAGCTCAAGGTAAGGACTAAGCTCTTTCACTAAAGAGATAATTAAATGCTAATGGGAGCTACGGTACTCAGTTAGGTTGGTATGTAAGAGGTTAGCCTCCTCATTTGTCAACTGTTGTTGGAGAGCTTGCCAGACTAAGGTGGTTCGTTCGTGAGCATGGGACCTAGTACTAGGATCTTCAAATACTGCTTTAGGTACAGCTGAAGGGGGGATTGGGGGTGGGGGGTGGGTGTGGGTGTTTGTTAGTAGTGTAAGGTTAGGGGTGTAATTTAAGTTCAATGTTTAAATTTTAATTTAATACAAAATTTTTGTTCAAATATCTAAATAAATGTAATAACGAGATGATGAAACAACAAATGAAGTGCTAAAATTAAAATGGTAAAGGTTTGAGAAATTAAGTCTAGGATTTTAAAGTGGAGTTTAGACTGTCGTCTACTCTCCATGATCGCATAATGCCTCAATCAAGCTCTTCGCATACATTTATTAATTTCAAATACAATGGCTAAAGATCCTATAACCAATATTGTTTATACAATCTTCACATTCACCACAATATACTCAATCTCAAGTGTGGAGCACTCTCTCAATAAATAAGTAACTGAAAATAACTTGGCTCTATACTAGGGTTTATAAGATTTTGCAAATAATGAGTACAAGACAATTTGAATGTTGACTAATAGAACAAAAGGAATGTTTACAGATTTTTTGGCTCTATTAATTGTCCTTCAATTGCCTAAATACTTGTATTTTGGAGCTTCTTAGAGAAAATGTTCGAGTAAATTGGTTGCATTAAATGTTGTTCAATAGCTATTTTTATGCATAGCATCTGGGCTTCACCACACTTAGTGTTCGGATGTTGAAGATCATCCTTCATAGAGGCTTATCATCCTAATGCTATGTCTAAGGTGTTAGTATATGTTGGGAACCAAGATTAGTTGGAAGCTTAGCATCTCGATGCCATGCACTATAGTGTCTAAATGCTAATCCCTATTCCGGATGTTCACCTGTAAAATGAGTAAAGCAAGGCAAGTGCACTATAAATTCATACAATATTCTTGTTTACATGATGAATTAATTAATTCTTGAGAAAATACAAGTTTTATATGATTCAATCAACTTAATTAATCTCAATTTTAATTTAACTCAATTGGTTTAATGTTTTTGTTCTCATCAAAATGAAGGCGTGAACTTTAGGTTCAATAGACTTTGATTCCTATCATCCTCTCTAGGCTGTTTAAGATTTGGTATCAAATCTAGCTCGAACATAAATGGTTCATTCCCAAGGATGTATAGATTAAGGTTAACGATATTGAAGGAATCTGAGACTCCATACTTACTCAACAAGTCTACCTCATAGGCATTCTGGTTAATCTTCTCTATTACCTTAAATGGTTTGTTTATCCTAGGAGATAGCTTACTCTTCCTCAAGCTTGCGAATCTATCCTTACTTAAGTAGACCCACATAAGGTCGCTGGGATAAAATTCCTTAATCTTTTTCCCTTGGCCTTTCCATTTAAGATTAGAGGCAACTTGATTTAAAATGATTGACTACCTTTTGATGGATTTCTCTTAAGGGCTCAGACTGATCTACAACTGTCTGATTGTCCATGTGGCTTGGTAAAGGAGCTTAGTCAAGGGTAAGGTTTAGATTGAACCCATAGATAATCTTAAATGGAGACTTGCTTAGGATACTGTACGTCATTCTATTATAGGAAAACTTAACTATGGGTAGGCATAAGTCCCAATCCATTAGGTTCCTCGCCATTACAACTTGAAGTGAGGTGCCTAGGGCTGGCTAATGACCTTGATTTGCCCATCTCTTTAGGGATGGCATAATTTGTTAGATAGAAGTTTAGATTCAAGGTGTTTCTAGAGGGTCTTCCAAAAGTGACTTAGGAACTTCAGATCCCTCTTAGATACCATGGTCCTTGGCACTCAGTACAACATGATCACTTCCTACAAAAAGAGAAAAGATATAGCAGAAGCATCATTAGTTCAGTTGTAGGGTACAAAATTGTGCCATCTTGCTAAATCTATCTATGACCACCATGATTGAGTCTTTCCTATGAGACATCCTTGGTAAGTCAAGTATGAAGTGCCTTCTTAGCTCGATCTACATTTTGGTTGGGATGGGTAATGGTAGGTATAGGCCTTGCTTAGCTCAGGTCTTAGCTCTTTTGCAGGTACTACACCTATTAAGCATGGCGTGTACATCTCTTAGCATCCTTAGTTAGAAGAACATGGATCTTAACAATTCAAGATTTCATTTCTCACAAAAATGACTGGACAATCCTCCTCCATGTGTTTCTTGCATCAACAGCTCTTACATAGATCAGATAAGGATACTTATCTTGCCCTTGTAGAATAGATGTTTGTCCTCTTTGTGGTAATCATTAATGGTTTAGCCTTTATTTCATCATGCAAAGATTGGACCATAATGAGGGTCTTAGATAGATAAATCCTTGATGATAGAGAATGCAAGTAGCTGTATCTATAGGTCAGTTAGGAGGGTATGCTGCTTGGATAGTGCATTAGCCATTACATTGGCCATTCTAGTCTTGTATTTCACTACTTAAGATAATCCCCCCATGAACATGATCTACTTAGCTTGCTTCTTACACAACTTAGGCTAGCTTTTTAAGTACCTCAATGACTTATAGTCAGTATAGGTAAAAAATTCCTTAAGCAACAAGTAGTTGAGAGTAGCTCCTTAGAGTTTTTTACTGAAGTAGGAAATAGGTTATCCCTACTACATTAGCACAACACTCAAGAAGAGCAAGGAAAGGGGTAGTGATTAGCTTCTCCTTCACCTCATCAAAACTCTTCTACTCTTTTGCTCCCCACTTGAATTCTACATTCTTCTTTGATAGCTAAGTTAAAAGAGATACTATAGTATTGAAGTTCTTAATGAATCGTTGATAAAAAGAAGGTAATCTATAGCAGCTTTGGACTTTTGTAGAGCAGTTCGGCATTGGCCAATTGGTGATAGCATAGATTTTGTCTTCATTGATTGGGTTTCCTCCTTCACTTACCTCAAAACCTAGGAAGACCACTTGAGGTTGACAGAAATCACACTTTAGATTTCCATATAACTTCTCAACTCTAAGCACATCGAATATAGCTTGAAGATGTTCACAATGCTTCTCTAGGTGGAGACTTTAAACAAGTATGCCATTACAGTATACTATTACAAATTTTCCTATTAGATCTTGGAGCGTATGATTTATCAGTCTCATAAAAGTGCTTGGAGTGTTAGAGGGACCCAACGGCATTACGGGCCACTTAAATGGGCTATGCCTTATTTTGAATGCAGTCTTCTATTTATCACCAAATTGCATCTAGATCTGGTGGTAACTTGAATCCAAATCAATTTTGGAGAAGACTTTGGCTCCATGCAGCTCGTCAAGCATATCATCAAGCCTTGGGATCAGATACCTATATTTAATGGTTATCTGGTTGATAACTTGGTTGTTAACACACATTCTCCACGATCTGTCCTTCTTTGATATAAGTAGGGTTGGCACTACACATGGAATTAAGGATTTACGAACATAACTACTCTCAATTAGTTCAACAACCTGCCTTTGGAGCTCGACAGCATGCTCTGAGTTCATTCTATAGGCATGCTCAATTAATAAGGTAGCCCCTACCTGTAAGTCAATTGTATGCTCTATGCCTTGGATTGGTGGTAGTCCTTTTGGTAGTTCATCAAGAAATAAGTTGGTAAATTCATCAAGTATCTATTGTACCTTAGTAAGTAATTCCACATTATATTCCTTTATCTCAAGTAGCCACTATATGAACAGAAAGGTTAGAGCATCTAACTTCAACTCATGTGAGAGTTTGGTTTGGGTCATGACTAAGCTCTTCTTTAGAGCTTAGCTCAATTGAGACTATATGTCTCATATCTAGGTTGGGGTCATTAGACATAACACAATCTTCCTTCCATCATACTTAAAGTCATATGTATTTTTTGAACTTATCATGAATAACCCTCTAATCAAATAACCTTGGTCATCCTAACAGTATTTGCAATGCATAAATTAGTAATACATTATACTGTACCTTATCTTGATAGACTTCAATGGTGATCGGTATCGCAACTTGTCAGGTAACATGAAAAGCTCCTTTCTCCTTTAGCCATATAGCTTGTAAGGTCTAAGATGGGAAAGTGGTCGGCAACTTAAGCTTCTATACCATGTTTGCCAAAGCCGTACTAGTATAGCTCCCACTATCTACAACAACAACACATAGCTGGCCATTCACTCAATAGCCGGTATGGAATAGATTATCTCTCTATTCATTCTCCCTTAAATTGGTCAAGCTCATAACTCAACAAATTACCATGTTGAAGAACTCACCCTGTTTAGCATCTAATTTAACCTCCTCACCTTAGGGAATTCTCCTTGTTCGACATACTACTTTAGCTCTTTAACTTCTTCGACGGTATTGTTAACTTCTACGAGCACCTCACCTTTAATGAGTACAGTTCTTTTGTTTGGGCATTGGGCAACCATGTGACAGAATCCTTGACATTTAAAACACTTAATCTCATTAGTTTTTCTTCCAAAACTTTACCCCTCCTCAAACTTCTTTAATATCTCCTTCTCAATTAGTTGGTGTCTTAAATTAAGTTAGGTCTCTTCACTCGTGCTTGGTTTTGATCTTATAGGTCTACTAGAAATAGGCCTGATACGTTGCATCTGGCTTAGAAGAGCTTGGGAATAACCTTGTCATCTTTGATGCTCAACTCTCCAAGCTGCTTGGATTATACCCTCCAATGTATCAATCCTTTGTACGTCGAATACTTCAATAATTTCAAGCTTCAACCTTTCAATGAATTGTAAAACAGTTTGAGCTTCAAGATCCTTAACAACAAATCATTAACATTTGAAATCTTTTTACATAGTCATGTACACACATTCTACCTTGCCTTAACTCTTGTAATTTCTTGAAAGTATCTTGCAAATAGTGATTTGACACAAATCTCCTATGTATTGCTTAGTACATCCCTTACCAGGTGTAGATCTTTGGCTCTCCATCTCTTTGGTTGACTAGCTTGTAAATTCTTCTACCATAGGTAGTATATCTAGAAAACTCAACTACAGCTCATCATACTTTGGCACGCTCATCTACTTTATGACACTTAAGTATCTTTTTGACCTTATCTTCTTAGTCTAAGTAATCATTGGCATTGCTAGACCTAAAGTAGATTCGCATCTGGATTTTGCCATTCCCCATTCCTCTAATAGGTCAAACAGACCTTTCATCAACCTTATAGTACGCTTTTTCCTCACTTTCTTGGACATCCTAAATCAATCTATCTTCTTGCTTTCTTCTCTACACCAACACTACGATTCTATCATCTAATTTCATCGTGGTCACCATACTTAGGTTAATACCTTGTACCTTGTCCTCACCTTAGTTGAAGACAAACTTTGACATAGGTAGGGGCCTCTTTGGTAACTTAAATAGTGGTTAATCTATTGATAGTATGGGTCAACTTAGCCATCATGGTGGCGAGATCATCGAACTTCTAGTTAGGAGACTTGGGAGGGACAAAAATATGCCATCTATGGTAGACAACTTTACTCTTATGATCACCTACACTCACATTAATGCTTGAATTGTCATTTTCTTCATCAAAAATCAAAAGCTAATGCAAAACATAGTATTGAGCACTACAAAGAAACAAACACTACCTTGTACTTTGAATTGACCACTCTAAAACACTCTTATCATAACCACACCACAACACAACACTCCACAACCAGTATAAGACAACTCACAACTCAAGCTTACAATGACTTCATTACCTCAAAACCCATGGCTAAAACAAGACACATACACTAACTCACCATGCAATGCCTCAGCAACCATTCATGAATTTGACCAAACTCAGAAACTTCAACTACTACTTTTTACTCTGCTCCCAACTTTGAAAGCAAGGTAAAAGAAAGTACATGTCAATTGTGACAGAAACACTCAGCAAGTTCACATAATACTTTGAACATAGAACAATCACTACTTAAGATACACTAAACCATACTTCACCACTTTAAATGACGTCAACGTACTCAATGGAAACACATATAAGAACAATATGAACAGTAATAGAAGCTCCAACTTTGAAGTTGCCAAAGTTGTGATACCGAGATGATGTGACCTCTATAGATGAACCAGCCCAGCAATCAAATAAGATGGTCTAAAAAGTATATGAGAGTCAAAGTTAAGCTATCTTGTGTACGAACCCTTGGATGTGGTGCACTAAGAATCACACTTTGACCAACTACTTAGTTAATATTACACATAATAAGGTTAAGTACGTTTCTAGCACTAGCTCTTGCTCATGGGGTTAGATAAGGGAGACTTGGCCTTGGACTTAGCTGAGGTTACCGTAAACTCAAGAGTAAGGAAGGTGAAATTTAAGAGAATATTCATTTGGTGATGATTTTGGCTTATAGAAAATGGGGTATATATGGTTTCCATTTAGAGCAACATATTAGGCGAGTCAATCTACATAAAGGACAAGATATAAAAAAATTCACACACATAAAATACAAAAGGAAAAAAAAAGGACAAAATTTAAACATCATGTGCTTGGAACATCTATATAAGCTATACCCTATTAGGAGACACATGGCATACTGTAACTAGCCTTAACCAATGTGAAGAATCAATTGTCCTTGAGTCAACAATCTATTGAAGGTTAGGATGGTGGTCTTGTTAAGAGTTTAGATTACATGTCAGCGACCTTGGTGTTGTGTAGATTGAACTTAGGGATAAGTTAGTTAAGTTGTCCGCTTTGATTTGGGTGGTATTGGGTAGGTTGGAACTTTACCATCCTAGTTTTAGACTTCTTAGGGCAAGGACTGAGCTCCTCTACTTGAGAGATAATTAAATGTTGAGAGCCCAAATACTTAATCAGGCTGACATATAAGAGCTTGGCCTCTTCATTTATGAACTATTATTGGAGAGCTCGGTGGACTAGGGTGGTTAGTCCATGAGCTTAGGACCTAATGATAGAACTTTGATTCCTATCATATGTTTTAATGGAGTTCTTGTGTTAAGTTGTTTTAGCTTCATTAAGAATTGGTGTTGCTACTATTGTGGGCTTTTGATTTATGTGGCTATTCAAATAGTGGAGTAGTAAGTATTCAGAGTCTATGTAGCATCTCCGTATTTTATCTCTAATGTCGAAGTTGCCATCGTAGCAATGGTAGTTGTCTTTGAGTTGTTAAAGTAGTAAAGTTTTCACTGTTGAAGTTGAGTCATGGTATTTTTTGGAATACTAAGGAGTTTGCAAAGAAAATGATTGATTTAGGTGTCAATGCAGTGATTAGAGATGACAAAAGTGGTGTTCATCACTATGGAAGACCGTTCTTACTACCTTGAAGTCTACTGATGAGAAAAGAGACAAGATGCTACCATGATAATTAAGTTAGCATGTATAGTACATTAGTTGGCCATTGGCTAGCCTATAAAGGTTACCCTTAAAGTTCCTCAAGCTAACATTAGTACTCAAGATAGGAGATTTGAAGTTTGACATGAAAGGAGGAATTACATAGTTTAGCATACTCAAGGTGGAGGAGTTCATAAGAGAGCCCATACGAGAATTGATTTAGAGGATGTTGACAAAGAGGACAAGGATAAAGAGTTTTATGAAGCCAAAGAGAGAAGAGCTTGAGCACCCTGAGCTATTGATAGTATTAAAGTGCAAATTCCAACCTTTAATGGTATAGGGGATACTAATAAGTACCTTTCTTAGGAAGAGAAGTTTAGGAGAATTGTTTATTACTACAAGTACAGGGACTACGATATGGTACGCTTAGCAACCAAGGAATTTTTTATTTATGCTTCAATGTGATGGAGGGATTTCTAAGCTATGCGATGACGAGGTGGTTGCCAAGGTGTTAGACATTGGTAGAGATGAAAAGAATCATGTGAGCTAGGTTCATTTTAGATTCCTACTTACGGATACCATTTTAAAGTTGCAAGTGCTATTAAGGTAAGGAAGCTAAATTGTTGATGAATATGTTTGGGAATTCTAAATGTAATGATCAAGTGTAAAGTAAATGAACTTAAGCTTGGACTATCTCATGGTTCCTCATTAGCCTAAGGTATGAGCTTAAGGATGTTGTTGAAGTTCAATGATTTTTTACCCTTAAAGAGGCCATTAAGATTGCCCAACATATGGAAAAGCAAAGGAGAAACAGGCCATATTAAGCTTAATCCAATTGACATGTTCTGTTTATTTACTTGTTCCTATTGGTTCTAAAGGGCTAAACAGTTCGAAATCGAGTAAGAGAGAAGAGGTTAGGCTAGACTTAAAGTCTTGAGCTAGTGAAAAGGAGATGCCAAGGAGAATTTAAGAAGGGTCGGACAACTTATTAAGTGCTTTAAGTGTCAAAATTTCAAACACATGGCTACTCAGTGTCCAAATTGTTGGACTATAGATATAAAAGAAGTGTTAACCTTCGAGGCAAACAATTCCGTTGAGGAAGTTAAAGAGAAGGCAAAGGAAGTAAGAGAGTGTGTCTAAGAGACTCGAGAGGGAGTTGTGGAGAATATTTATGCTAAAGATAGAGATCATTTAAGCATGGTCGTATGCTAAAATATGAGTATTAAGCCTTTTATAAAGAATGAATAGAGAGAGAATTTGTTCAATATCACGTACAAGGTTAAGGAACAAATGTTTTTCTTAATAATAGGTATTGGAAGCTACATTGATGTTGCATATACTAATATAGTGTAGAGATTGAAGTTGCTGACCTTCCTATACCCTAGGATATACAAACTACACTAGCTGAATAAGAAGGGTTCACTTGACGTATCTTACAAGGTTTTATTACCAATCTCATTAGAGGCTACCATGATGAAATCCTTTATGATGTGTTGCTTATGTACCGATCACATATTCTCTTAAGTTAACATTGGTTGTACAATAGGAAGATCATGCATGACTGGTTTCGTAATTATGCATTCGAGTAGGATGGAATAATTGTTTATTGAACTCGTAATTGTTGGTCAAATCAGTAACATGTAAATGAAATTAAGTTAAGCATCCAAGAAGGCATTGGTTATGAACTAAACTAAGTTGGATAAACCTACTTATCGATTTGATACACAAACCTACTTATCGATTTGAAGATTTTATGGACTAAGGGAGTAAGTTGACCTTCTTGAGGAAGCCCAATTATTGATTGATGAATTCGAAGACGTTTTTCCCTAAAGAGTTACCTAAGTGCATGCTACCTTTTAGAGAAATTAAGCATTGCATCAACTTGTAACACAGGACACCCTGCCAAACAAGTTGGCTTATCAGATGAACCTTGTGTAAGCCACTATGCTTGCACTATTAGTACCAAAGAATGATGGTAGTTAGAGGATGTGTGTTAACGGTTAAGCCGTTAACAAAATTACCATTTAGTATAGGTATTCTACCCTAAGGCTAGATGATATGTTAGATGAGCTACATGGAGCTTGAATATTTTCTAAAACCAACCTTAAGTTTGGTTATCATTAGATTAGGATGAGGTAGAGCAACGAGTAGAAGACTACCTTTAAGATGAAGTAGGGCTTATATGAGTAGTTATCATGCCCTTTGGCTTATCCAATGTCCCAAGCACAATTATAAGGTTGATAAATCATGTATTGAGAGACTTGATTGGGAAATTTATTGTGGTATACTTTGACGATATTTGAGTACATATTCTTGAGTTGTCTAACCATATAGACCATCTCCGAGTTGTCTTGAGGTTCTACAAATTGAGAAGCTATTTAGTAATTTGAAGTATTGTTTTAGCCAAGAACTTATCTTCGTTGGTTATGTAATAAGTGAAGGAGGCCTGATAATAGATGAAAAGAAAATCTAAGGTACAATTAAATGGCCAGCCCTTACCTATTGTGCTGACTTGAGAAGCGTCCATGGCTTGGCATCATTTTACAAGAGATTCATTCGAAATTCTAGCACCATTGTAGCACTGCCTCATTGAACTGACAAAGAAGAGAGTAGAGTTCAAATGGAGAGAAAAGGAAGATAGTAGTTTTGCTAAGATAAAGAAGAGACTTCCACCTTTTTTTGGCTCTATTGAACTTTGACAAAGTCTTTGAGCTGGAGTATAATGCCTCGGGTGTTAGCATAAGAGATGTTCTTATGGAAGAAGGCCAACCTATTGATAGCGCTAAATTAGCATCTATATATTTTAAGGTAATTTTACATGGCTTTATCCATTAGCTATGTTAACTATTCATGATGTAGAGCTTAATTGGTTACTATTTTATTTATAGGAATTTTTGAAGCTTTTGAGAAGTTTTTAGCAAATTTTATAGAGTTTTGGAACTTTAACAAGGAAGTGCATCGACCAAGAGATTCGATGTTATGAAGTCTAGACAAGGAATAGTGTTTAGAGAAGGACACGTATATGAACATAATTGTATATCATGGTCATGTAGCTCTTGTCAAGGAATTTCATTGAAAAATATAAGTAGTACGTGAAGAAGAGTGTCAAGCCTGAATTTTTTTATTTTCATTCATTTTCTTTAATTTGATTTAAACTAAACTTTACGCCTATTTACTTTAAACCTTCAAATAAAGTTAAGGAAAACTCGATTTTTCATATTTTTGAAAACAAATGAAGTTACCACTTGGTAGAATCGAGGAAAAATGATTAAATTAGAACTGATTAGGTGGATGGGTTCTAACCTAGCCACTAGCCTGCATTTTAAAAAATTTTGAAAAATCCTTTAAGAAACTAGATTTATAGATTCGGGGGCTATCCTATTAAACTCTTTCAAGTACTACTTTAACCTTTTAAAGTTAATTTTATTTTTTCAATTACCTATTTAAGAGAAACAAATAAATAAATAAACAAAATTATATCTATTTATGCAAATGAAGAAATTGGAAAATTAGTCACAAAAAGGGAAAACATTTTTTTTTTACATATTTTAAGTTTCCTCGTAGGTGCCTACATACCTTCTAGTAAAGATCAAACTTCCATAGTTCATTATGAAAAATTTAAGCAGGTTGATTTATTTTAATTTTGACAAATCTATCTAGGTTTACATTTTAGTTTATCGATTTCCTTTTAAGAAAATTGTAAAAAAAAAAAAGTTTCCTAACTTGAGTCATCATCTTTCTTGAAAAATCCTAAAAGCCCTAATTTAAAAACAAAAAGGTTCATTTTTTTTAGAAAATAGATTTTTCTCTTCTAAATGGAGAATAGTTTTTTTTTTAATATATATATATATATATGTGTGTGTGTGTGTGTGTGTAAAAATTAGAGGTTAATTTTAACGAAGAAAAAGAAAGATAAAAGAGAAAATTTTTGAAGACTTTTATTATATATATTTTTTAATTTTTTTCAAATTTTTAGGAAAAAAAAAAGAACTTTAAGAGAGGAGAAGGAAAAAATAAGGGTTAGAAACTTTTCAAAACTAAATAAATAAACTAAACTAAACTAACTTGTTGCTGGTCACTGGTCGGATTAAGTCGAGTTAGCTGGAGCTCCATAAGTCAAGATTAGGTCTTGAAGAAGAAGAAGATGAACAAAAGCAAAAGGCTCGATGTAAGCTATTTCACACGTCAAAATGAAAGGGAAAAGATGGATTTGTGAGTTTTTTTTATTAGAGATAGTAGGGGTAGAATTAGCGCTTCGATGTTCCGTAGCTATTTAATGGTGGCTCGAGTTTGTGCCAAAGGTGGTTGGTGGTGGCTGTTTCTTGTGATGGTTGTTTGAAGAGAAGTGAGATTTAGGTTAGTGTTTCTAGCTGTAAGGAATTCAACTATGGTGTCGCTTTGGTGTTAAAACCACCGTATGGTAGTGTTTTACATGGTGGTTGAGGGTTTCAAGTTGGTTAGTATTAGTGGAGATGGCCATAAGGCACGATAGCTAGTAGGAGAGAGTGGGTTTGGAAGTTGGGATGTGGTGATGCTACTAAATTTAGTAGTTTGACTCGATAAGGGGAATAGATGAAGAAATTTTAAAGAGAGAGAGAGAGCTTAGGGATAGAGTGAGAAAACTTGATGAAAGCTGGAATGAGAGAGAATTGATGAGTGTTAGATTTACAGAAGGTTGGTTTGAGCACCAATTTATAGTGTTGGAGCTCGAATCACAAATGGAAGGTGCTTAATCACCATAACATCAATCTTAAATGTGGTAATGTTGACCACCTTGAATGTACAATTTCTAATGAAAAAAATTGTAATCATTGGTCAAGGTATGTTTAATGGAGCTCAATCTTGCCATTGACTTGATTAGAGACTTTGAAATTCGTCAATGGAGCTTCCTATCAAGGTCGAGTCATTAGTGTGGATTTAAGTTTTTTTCAACTTTTGATCCCGAATTTGACTAAGTAAATTTTAGAATCTGGACATGTTTTTGGGTAGAATTGAAAGTAAGCCATGTGTTCCATAAGATTTTGCCAATAATTTAGGTGGAATTGTGTGGAAATCACATAAAAAAGTAGCCTGAACTCAAGCCACCGAGTTGCTACTTGTTGGCATTAAGTTGGGGAAAACAAAGGAAGTTGAGGGAAAAGAATAGAAAGTGGCAAGAAAATTTCTCCCTAACACGTATGGCATGTGCAGACGTACCTGGTTAAAAAAGAAATGTAGGCACTTGCATGCCTGTTGTTGTGTAGACCTAGACAAAGGGCCTTTAACCCTGTTTTGTTTACTTTATGGACTAGGTTTCAACTTAGTTTGATCTCCTTCCCCCCCTTTTTTTAATAAAAAATAAATAACCTTAAAATTAAAATGAAATAAATACTAAACCTAAAATTAAACCTATAACTACGTATCCTAAATTTTAGTCCGGCTTAAGTCTCTTATTTTTCTAAAAAATTCTATCATACTTAAAAATTTTTGTATTTTTCGTTTTTCAAAAAAATAAAAATAAATAAAATACTAACCTATAAAAGGGAGGGGACAAAAATGAGGTAACGACAATAGCCTTTTTTTGTGGTGAAGTTTGAGTCAAACTTTATCATAAGGACAAAAGAAAATATTGTTTTTATCCTAAGGTTGAATTTGCCCTAAGAGGCGATACAACTAGCTAGTTGTCTTAGGCTTGATCTACTAGGAATTTAGTGAAAGGTGAAAAGAGCTGATTAAGACATTAAAGTGAGTTTTAAAAAGGTTTAGCACCCTAGGAGTTAGCTAAGGAAATTGATTTGAAACTTAGAAGTGCTACTTTGAGGACAATCCTAAATAGGAGATCAATTTAGAAAACCTAGTCGTGCTATTTTGAGCTGACTAATCTAGGCAGGAGTGTTTCTAAGGGACTAGTAACCTTAAGTGGGAATTGATTTAGAAAACTTAGTTATGTTACTCTAAGCTAAACAACCTAAGCAGGAGCATCTTTAGGGGACTATCAACCCTAAATAGGAGATTGATTTTAAAAACATGGTCATGTTACTTTGAGTTAACTAGCCTAGGTGGGAACGTCTCTAGGGACTAACAACCTTAAATAAGAATCGATTGAGAAAGCTTGATCGTGCTACTTTAAGCTGACTAACCTAGGTAGAAAAAAGTGCTCCTTGAGCTTGTTAAATCTTTGAAAGCTGTTTGGAAATAGGGAAGCACCTTATAGGATAGGGAAGCACCTTATAGGCTAGCTAAGATATTAAGAGAGATTGGTAAACAAAAAGTGCCTTATGGGCTATCAATGAAGGGAATTGCCTCATAGTTTACTAAAACCTTAAGAGAAATTGATGAAGGGAAAGTGTCTTATAGGCTTGCGAAAATGCTAAGGAGAGATTAGTGATGGGAAGCCTTTACGGGCTTGCTAAAACCTTAAAAAGAGTTAAAGATGGGACAACGCTCTAAAAGTTAGCTAGAATCCTAAAGGAAAAAGAGTTGGGATAAAGTCCCATGAACTAGCTTGAACCCCAAAATGTGATTGAAAAGAAAAGGGGAAAGTGTCTTGTATGCTAGTTACTATCTTTGGAGATAAAGGCTTAATGCAAATGTAATGCTTAAAACCAATCTGCTAAAATGTATAGAAGCACTTGCTTGGCTTTGTCGATAGCACCTAAACTATTATGCCTTTCCTTGAAAAGTTCGATCAAAACCAGTTAACTCATTCTTCGAAGTGGATTCAAGCCTTACGGGGACTTCAATTTTCCTATAATCAACCCAACTAATCTTGGCGTTAGGTTTTGCTGGTGACCTCATTATTGAAGAATTAAGGAAAGCGACCCAACATGTGATTTGCTATATTCTTTAAGTAGAAAAAGTCAATGTCTTAGATTTCTGACCCTACTTATTAACCTTTAAGGCTTCAGGTGAACTACCTTACAGATTCTTTTAACCAAACTCATGACTTTATCCTTGAGTAAGAAATAATTATCTGTCGTAAGGTGTTTGCTCATCTGGATATGGCCTTGCCTTGAAAAATAAATAACAAATCTCTATCGAGGAAGATAAATTCATAATAAAGTATTTTAAAGAGTTTTGTTAATTGTCACTGTTTTATAACTTGCTTTCATCTTTTCTTGTGTTTATAGTGTATAGGTTTTATTTGAACAGGGTAAGATAATAGGACCTTTTGGTAGAGTAGGAAAAGTGATAGAGGTCATTCCAATGTTGACAATTGTAAGGAATGCCATCTTTACTTATAGAGAACGAAAATTAAACCACATTAATATTTAAGATTGCTAGTGTTTTGTGTTTTAAGTAAGAATTTCCATTGATTTTTATGGGTACTACAACTTTACTACATTAGAATTTATAGGGTCCCTTAATTTCAGACTATCCATTTATGATAAAATTAAAGCCCCTCCAGGTAACACTGGCTTCACGATATAAGGATCTTCATAATTTGGAGTAAATTTTCCTTTGAAGTCTTGAACATTGGGGAGCCTTTCTCAATACTAAATCACCCTCCTTAAAGTTCTGGGGTCTTACCTTTTTGTTAAAAGCTCAAGCCATTCTTTGTTGATAGCATTGGTTGTGACACAAAGCTATCAATCTTTTTTCATCAATAAAATTCAGCTGCTCGATGTGCTTCTTTACCCAATCAACCTCATCCAATTTAGTTTCTGATAGCACTCTAAAAGATGGGATCTTGACTTCCACTGATAATACTACTTTAATGCCATATACTAAGGAGTAAGGCATTGCCCCTATTAATATTCTGATAGAAGTTCGATAGGCCATCAGTGCAAATGGTAACATCTCATGCCAATCTCTATACATAACAACCATCTTTTCAATAATTCTCTTAAGATTTTTGTGAGCCGCCTCTATAACCCCATTCATCTAAGGTCAATAGGGAGTGGAATTCTTGTAGATAATTTTGAACTATCGACACAACTCCAACATGAGTTTGTTGTTGAGATTGTACCATTATTGGTATTGATTGTCTCTAGAGTCTTATATCAAGCCAAGATATATCTCTTGATAAACTTGACCACCACTCCTTTGGTAACACTTGAATAAGATGAGGTTTCAACCCACTTACTAAAATAATCAATGGTGACCAGTATGAAACAATGACCGTTGGATGCCTTTAGAGTGATCGAGCTGATGATGTCTAAACTCCACATTGAAAATGGCCATGGCACATATAATGTGTGTAATTATTGAGGTGGAGCATTTATGTTATTCACATAAACTTGGCATAAGTAACAGTACCTGACATGCTTGATGCAATTGCCCTCCATAGTTGACCAATAATATCCTAATCTCATAATCTTCTTGGTGAGCATGTAACCATTCATGTAGGGGCTACATACTCCCCTGTATACTTTCTTCATCAAAACTTTGGCCTCTTTGTCATTTACATACCTTAGAAGTATACCGTCAAATGATCGTTAATACAAAGTGGATTCATTTATTAAGAACTAGGTGGCTAACCTCCTAATTGTCTTTCTATCCTTTTTCTTAACCTTATCGGGATATGTGCCTTGTAGTAAGAACATTTTGACGTCATAGTACCAAGGCTTTTCATCATATATATCTTTGATTGCTAGACAAGAAGCAATCTTCTCTTCAACTTCAATTTTGAGTGGTTGAATTTTAACCTCATTAGATATTCAGATCATGGACGCCAAAGTGTCCAATGCATCAGCAAATTGGTTCTGAGTCCTTGGAACATATGCGAACGTGATTTCTTCAAACCTCTCTACTAATTTAGTCAATTGCTGGTGGCAAGGTATCAGTTTAGGATCCTTCATTTTATATTCACCCTGAGCTTAACCAATAATGAGTGAAGAATCCCTATATACTTCTAATTCTTGAATCTCTTTATTTAAGGCCATTTTAAGTCTCACGATGCATGCCTCATGTTTAGTAATATTGTTGGTATATGGGAAAATGAGCTTTACAGCCATTGGGAACTACGCATCTTTAGAGGATATTGGTATTGCCCCAATTCCATACCTAAACACATTGGTAGCTCCATTAAGGAACATCTTCCATTTCGGGAGCTTTTCATCTCACTTTATCAAAATCACCTTTAGCTATTAAGATGTCTTCATTGGGAAATTTGACTTATACTTCTTAGGGAGTATCTTCGGGGGGATTCTTTGCTAGTTGATTTGGTAGGTCTTGCCCCTTGATCGAATTTTAGTTTACATATGTGATGTTGAACTTGGAAAGTAACATTTGCCATTTTGAGATCCTACCAATTAAGGTCGGCCTTTCCACCAAATACTTTAGGGGATCATATTAAGTTAACAATTCAATTTAGTAGAAGAATGTGTATTGTCCAAGCCGATGCATGACCCAAACCAAAGCATAACATGTTTGTTCAATTCTAGAATATTTCTGTTCTACCTTTGTAAACTTCTTACTCAAGTAATATACTAGCACTCTTTTTCTTCCTCATCCTTTTGACCAAGCATACACCCCATGGACTCTAGTATTATAGTGAGGTGTAGAAACAACAGCTTCCCATGTTTAGGAGCTACTAAAGTTGGAGGGTTCATGAGGTATTCCTTTATTGTTGTGAAGGCTCCTTCGCATTTTTCATCCTAGTTTATCTTAGCGTTCTTCTTTAGCAACTTAAATTAAGGATGGCATTTATTTATAAGTTGAGATATAAATTGGGCTATGTAGTTCAAACAACCCAATAAGCCTCCAACCTCTTTAAGGGTGCATAGAGAGGGCAAGTCAATTAATGGTTTGACTTTATCAAGATCTACTTCAATGCCCCTTCGACTAATTATGAAACCTAACAATGTCCCTAATGTTACCCTAAAAGCACATTTTTCTGGGTTCAGCTTAAACTAAAACTTCCTCAACCTATTAAACAGCTTCATCAGATTATTCATGTGATTCTCTTTTTCTTTGGCTTTCATAATCATATTATCAACATATAATTCTACTTCTTTATGCATCATATCATGAAAGTTTGCGAGCATTGTTCTTTAATAAGTTGCCCTAGCATTTTTGAGTTAGAAAGGCATCACTTTATAACAAAATGTGCCCTAAGGTGTAATGAAAGTCGTCTTGGTCTTATCTTCTTGAAACATTTAAATTTGATTATACTTGGAGAATCCATCCATGAATGAGAAGAGATGGTTTTTCGCTGTATTATCTACCAAGACGTCGATATGGGGCAAAGGAAAGTTATCTTTAGGCATAACGAAGAGAAGAAAATTTATCCTTTATTCATTGGAATAAAAAGTTCTTGCAATTACATTATTTATAACAAAGATAATTATTACAAAACTCAAGAAAATACTATACTACGATTCATCCTTTACCCTAGAGAAAACCTATTGCCATTCGTAGGGACGGGGAACTAATTATTCAAGTAGGTATGGAGCTTATGGGATGGCATTAGCAATTCATCTTTGTTGGTAGATTCTAGGGTTAGGACATTAACTTGGATAAATGTCTTAATCAGTAGTGGACAAGCCATTGGGGCATGATACAATTTGTCACCTTTCTTGCCCTTTGCTTACTTATTTCGCAACTCTTCCATCGGAGTTGGGATATAGTCGGAAGGTCAATTTTATCTCAAATGGCCAAGTGATAACAATTTTGAGGGATCCAAATTATGAAATCTATAAGGAAACAGCCATGCCCTATATTGGTGCTGAGGAGCAGGAGAATTTTAGGCTCCAAATGTTTGATGAAGTGTGTATGGTTACTAATCCTAGGGAAAAGAAAGACAAGAGACCAAAGTTCAAGGATGCAAACTTGAAGGAATAGCCCTTACTACATGAATCTAAGGTCTTCTTAAGAGGAGGTTGAAGGACCTTAGGATGTATAGAACCTAGAACTGAACATTGAAAGTTTAAGGGCCAATGTCAACTGACAAGTCAATTTCCCCTATAATTTCTCTTCTAGATCCATCAAAAGCCCCAACCGTCATAGAACTTAGCTTAATTGTAGTCACGTCGACACCCAATAGATCCAAGGTAGTAAGAGGGTAGACATTTAATGATGATTAATTATCAATGAGGACTTTGGTTACAATCATGCCATTGCTTCTCACTATTATGAAAAATGGTTTAGTGTACTGGTTACCCTCTTCACTTAATTATTCGGTAGAAAAAGAGATTTGATCTATGGTGAGGATGGAGTTGGTAAATAGTCCTACTCTTTCAGTTGACATTTCACGAGGTACCTTAACCATCCTTAGAGTTCGAAACAGAGCTTTTCGATGTGATTTGGATTCCATCAACAAACCCATAAGTGATATTTATACTGGAGTCTTAGTAAATTGATCTATTATCTTGTACTTGCTTGACTTGATTATTTTGGTGAAGGTAAACAACCCTTCCTCATATTCAGCCAATTTGTTGCTTGACTCCTCCAGTACATTCTTCTTTTTGAGGTCTTCTTTTGGGTCATAGACCCTGCTAAAGTGGGTAATTCCACCTAAGAGAGAACTTAATTGCCCTTGGTTAATTGCTTGGTAGTTGAATGGGGCAGCTTGATAATTCTTGGGGGCCATGGGTACATGGAAAGTGTACCTCTTGGTTTTTGGAGCTTGCTTCTCCTCTGGTTTGTAAAACTTGTAGACACTAGGTTTCAAGTCAAAACTAATCATATTGATGGTAACGTTTGTTTCGTTGAAAATTATATTGATAGTAGGGCCATGGTTGGGTAGAGGGTTATTGTTGACATTTGGAATTAGAGTTTCCATGAAGTCTAATTGGATCAAACCTTTATCAATCAAATCATGAATTTTATTTTTTAGCCTTTAGCATGTGTTGCTTGAATGACCCACTTGCCTTAAATGATATTGGCACTTTGCATGAGGATAAAAAACCTTGGCCTGTATCTTTCGTTGGGAAGCTCAAAATGAATCAAATTATCTTTTCTTAACTTTTTGAGGACTTAGTTGAGGGGAATTAGTATTTTGGTGAACTGTCTTGGGGCCCTATTGGCTTAAGGCTATCTTTGGAATTGTTGCTAAGCTTATAGAGGATTTGTTCTGAAGGAGACCTAGGTATTAGGCCTAATGTTCGAATTTACCATACAAACAGTAGCTTCTTTAGGCTTACTTGAAACTGGCTTTACAAAGAGTAGTCTTTTATCTGATGGCTCTTGGAGTTTACTGGAAGAGACAACACTTTCAATTCGATACCTTACAGCTATTACTTCTGCAAAGCTGGTAGAGGCTTACCCAATCAGGTGGTAGAAGTAAGGCCTTTCTAGAGTATTAATAAAGGCTAAGGTTAGCTCCTTTTTAGTCATGGGGTAGATACCCTTAAAGTTAGGGATCTCCATCTTTAGGCAAATTCCTTAAACAATTCGTTATTCTTTTTCATAGGGCAATCAAGTCCATCATGGTTGGTGCCACTTCAACATTAAACTTGTACTGTTCATAGATCGCCCTCGCAAGCTTCTCTCATGTGTTTACTTGATTTAGATCTAGTTGGGTATAATAGATCAAATCAGGACTTGTTAAGCTGTCCTGAAAAGTTTGTACCATAAGCTGGTTATATTGCATACACTTACTCACCTATCACACATATAACCTGGTGTGTAGTTTAGGGCAGCCAGTCTTATTTTATTTTTCAAAATTTTACCTTAAACTTTTCGAAGAAATTTCCATAATCATTAGAAGAGAAGTCTGCGATACCAGCCTGCTTAATTGTGGCCTTTAAGCACCTTCATTTTCTCAGTGATTTGTTGGGTTAACTTCCTCTCCAATTCTTTCAATTTGTCTTAGTTGGCTTTTGCGTTAACTAACTTCACATTGATTGGGAATGAGTAAGTGTTAGGTTCAAAAGTGGGTTGACCTTTGGATAGACCTCTTCTAATTCAAAAGTCTCAAAGGCCAGGTTAAGAGAGAAATCTTAGCTTAGAGGAATCGCTTCAAAGCCCTTGCATCATTTAATCATCTAGTTAATTGAATTCCATCTGGTCATCAAGAGTATCTCTTTAGCCTGTATGCTCTAAAAATATTGAACTTAATGACAAGTAATGATGTTTTCAGCTAATTGGATTTGTTCTTCACGGGATTTGATGAGATTATACTATTGTGTGAACTTAGCCCGATTGAAGTCTGGTTAGTAGCTTCTTATTTGATTGATGAACTAGACCATCAGTAGGACCATGTTGGCTTTTAGATCCCTAAACTTCTTATTCTTGAGATGGTTCAAGGAACAGATTTGCTTAGCTAGGAGGGTAGGTAAGTAAGATTTCCCTTCTAAGAATTAGGATGCCAACTCTACCTTAAAATGAATACGATGTGACTCATCTAGGAATAAAATGGCATTGATCACCAATAAGATATAGGAATTTACTCGATGTTGGTGCCAAGTTTCTAAATCCCCATAGAAGATATCTTGTTTCTCTGATATCTCAGTTCAGTGGAGAACCGTGTAATTATATCATCCATCTTGAGGGCCTTTCCCTTAACCAGAGCTTGGTTTATTTATGTTTTTCTTATACCCAACAACTCACTAAAAATTTTTGGTATAGCAATCTCAAGGTTTGGTATAGCAATCTCAAGGTTTGGTACATAAATGTTGTCAATGATAGCTGGAGCCTAAAGTAACTGGAAGTATTTTTATATGGTTAGGCTTGGCTAGTTTAAGCCAAAGCAAAAAGCAACGGCTTTAAGCTCCCAAAAGTGTACCAAGGATTGTATTAGAGTGATATTAGGATTGATACTCTATAAGGATAGGATGTGTCTAATTTTGCTCTTGATAAATTCCTACTTGTTGGGGCTGAAGAGTTGAAACTAACTCTCCAATGGCTTCTGACCCTTACAAGGTGGGTGGATATGGCTCTCCTTGACAGTATCTTGGTAGAGATAACCATTTCTACAAAAGACAAAATTACATCAAAAACTATTCTAAACTTTACATGTGATATTTTATAAGGAAATTTACAGTGAAAGTTACAACGTAAAGAATAATTACAATGGAAAATAATACCTAAAAACTATAATGGCTCTACAGTTGCTAGATATTTTTTTTTGTTGATTTTGCTACATTACGAATTCTTACCAGTCTTTGAAAAGAGGTTTCATGCATGTAGAAAGGTGTATTCTAAAAGTTCTCAAGTTCTATGACTTCACATGTTTTTGAAGAAACAGTTCTTAGGTCACATTAAAACTTGAGTAAGGTATCTCAATTATCCTCGAAAGGTGGTTATCTCACAACATCCGAAGCTTATACAATAGCCTCCCTCTATGGTCCTAAGACAACTTGGCTCTAAACCCTAGGTTAGCTGCAAACAAATGGGTTAGTATATCTATTTACATTAAAAAATAATTTACCAAGATAAATTACAACATGAATTGGATAATTTGAAAAAAAAAAAATCTAACTTCAAAAGGTTTAAGTAGCTAGCCTTCATGACATTCCTAGTAGAGTTGCCAAGTTGTTGAGCTTGAATATTTTTGTTTTTATTCGTTTTCTTAATTTGATTTAAACTAAATCCTATACTTATTTAGTTTAAACCCTCAACTAAAATTAAGGAAAATCAGGTTTTTTGTATTTTTTAAAACAAATGGAGTT
Source organism: Lumnitzera racemosa (assembly GCA_024138005.1). NCBI lineage: Eukaryota > Viridiplantae > Streptophyta > Magnoliopsida > Myrtales > Combretaceae > Lumnitzera > Lumnitzera racemosa. Next base: position 86,015,832 of record JAMXBC010000010.1, on the reverse strand, counting down.
ACCACCCTATAGAACCGAGGGAAAATGATTAAATTAGAACCGATTAGGCAGATCAGTTCTAACTTAGCTACTAGTTTATGTTAAGAAAAATCTTTTAAGAAACCAAATTCATGGATTCGAGGGCTATCCCATCAAACTCTTTCAAGTACCACTTTAACCATCTAAATTTAATTTAATTTATTCAATTACCTATTTAAGAGAAAAAAATAAATAAATAAACAAAATTATATCTAATTATGAAAATGAAGAAATTGGAAAATTACTCACAAAAAGGGATTTTTTTTTTATATATTTTAAGTCTCTTTGTAAGTGCTTACGTACTTTCTGGTAGAGATTAGACTTTCTATAGTTCATTTCAAAAAATTTAAGCAGGTTGATTTATTTTAACCTTAACAAGTCTATCTAGGTTTACGTTTTGGTTTATTGATTTCCTTTTAAGAAAATCGTAAAAAAAAAAAAAAAGTTCCCTAATTTGAGTAATCATCTTTCTTGAAAAATCCTAAAAGCCCAAATTTAAAAAAAAAAAAAAACAAGGTTCATTATTTTTTTTTTAGTTAATAGGTTTTTCTCTTCTAAATGGAGAAAATTTTTTAATATATATATATATATATATGTAAAAATTGGAGGTAATTTTAAAGAAGAAAAAGAAAGAAAAAAGTGAAAAAAATTTTTGAAGACTTTTATTATATATATTTTTATTTTTTACAATTTTTTTTTTTAAAAAAGAACTTCAAGAGAAGAGAAGAAAAAAAGGGTTGGAAACTTTTCAAAACCATAGTTTTTTATTATTTTTAAAAAATAAATAAATAAACAAAACTAACTTAGTACTGGTTATAGGTCGGATTGGGTCATGTCAATCGGAGCTCCATTGGTCGCGACTAGGTCTTAGAAAAGAAGAAGAGGACCAAAAGTAAAAGGCTTAATGCAAGTTGTTCCATACGTCAAAATGAAAGGGAAAAGATGAATTTGTGAGTTTTTTATTAGAGATAGTAAGGGTAGAATCAACGCGTCAATGTTCCATGGCCGTTTATTGGTGGCTCAAGTTTAGGTTAAAGATGGTTGGTGGTGACTGTTTCTTGCAGTAGCTGTTTGAAGAGAAGTGAGATGTTGGGTTGGTGTTTCTAGTCATGAGGAATTCAACCATAGTGTCGGTTTGGTGTCAAAACCACCGTATGGTGGTGTTTCACATGGTAGTTGAGGGTTTCAAGGTGGCTAGTGTTAGTGGAGATAGCTATAAGGCATGGTAGCTTGTGGGAGAGTGGGTTTGGAAGCTAAGGGCGTAGTGATGCTACTGTAGTTAGTAGCTTAGCTCGATAAGGGGAATAGATCGAGAAATTCTTGAGAGAGAGAGAGAGAGAGAGAGAGCTCAGGTATAGAGTGAGAAAACCTGATGAAAGTTGGAATGAGAGGTAATTGATGAGTATTGGATTTATAGAAGGCTTGTTGGAGCTCGAATCACAGATGGAAGGTGATTAATCACCATAACATCGAGCTTGAATGTAGTAATATTGACCACCTTGAATGTAAGATTTTAAATGAAAAAAATCAAAATCCCTAGTCAAAGTACATTTATTGGAGCTCAATCTTGCCACTTAATTAGAAGCTTCAAAATTCATCAATGGAGCTTGAATCAAGGAAGGATCACTGGTGTGCATGTAAGTTTTTTTCAATTTTTTATCCTAAATTTGACTTAGTAAATTTTCGAATCTGGACATGTGGTAGAATTGAAATTAGGCCATGTGTTCCATACAATTCCACCATTAATTCGAGTGGAATTGTATGAAAATCACACAAAAATTGGCTTGAACTTGAGCCACTAAGTTGCTACTTATTGGAATTAAGCTAGGGAAAACAAAGGAAGTCGAGGGAAAAGAGTAAAAAGTGGTGAGAAAATTCCATCCTAGCATATGTGGCATGTGTGGATGCAATTGGGCTAGCGTATGTGCCACATGTGCTTGGGCAAAAAAGAAATGCAAGCGCTCGTAAGCTTATTGCTTTATAGACTTAGACAAGGGCCTTTGACCCTATTTTGTTTGCTTTGTAGACCAAGTTTCAACTTGGTCTGATCCCCTTCCCTTTTTTTTAATAATAAATAAATAAAATAAAAAATGAAATGAAATGAATACTAAACATAAAATTAATCTTAAAACTACCAATCCTAAATTTTAGTCTTGCATAAGTCTCTTATTTTTCTTCAAAATTCTATCATTCTTAAATTTTTTTGTAATTTTTGTTTTTCAAAAATATAAATAAATAAATAAAATACTTAACTATAAATGGGGAGGAGGCAAAAATGAGGTGTCGACAAAGAGGAACTTGCTTAAGATCACGACCATTGTTGAGCTTAAATCTTTCGTTTTCTTGCATTTTGATTTAATTGTTCATTTTTCAATTAATACTAAACCCCAACCCATTTAATATTAATTTTCAACTAAAGAAAATGGAAAATTCTATTTTTTTTAAATAATTTTTTTTTTTTAGAATCGCTACCCAATCGGAATCGGAAAAAAAGAAGAAGTGAAATTGGAATCAATTGGATGGATTGACTACAATTTAACCACCGGTCTTTAATTTCAATTTGATAAAAACAAGAGGGTTTCGAATTCGGAGGCTACCTATTAAATCCTAATGGGTACCACTATCACATTCTGAAATTAGGTTTTATTTTTCAAAATTATCATTTTTTAATGATTTTAAGAATAATAAAAAATCGAAAATAAAATATAAAAACCTAAGTTTTTACAGAATTTTACGTTATCCCAGAAGTACCTACGTATCTACTAGTCGGAACCAGATGTCCATAGTTCTTTCTGAAAATTTTAGTGTATTGATTTGCTTTAATTCTTAAAAACTGACTAGGTTTACGTATTTATCAATTTAGTTTATTAAAAAAAATCTAAACTAGTCGGAACCAGATGTCCATAGTTCTTTTTGAAAATTTTAGTGTATTGATTTGCTTTAATTCTTAAAAACTAACTAGGTTTACGTATTTATCAATTTAGTTTATTAAAAAAAATCTAAATTGTCCTAACTAGAAATTTTATTTCATAGAAAATTATGTAATGAAAAGTCCTAGTTTAAATAAACAAGTTTATTAACTTATTGTTATTAAAACAATTTTTTTTTCTAAGTAAGAAATTCCAAGTGCCTAATAATTGAAAAATAAAGTTCAAGAAGGGAAAAATTTCCTAAACTAAAATAGCCCTTATTCTTTCTTTTACTTTGAAAATAATTACTAAAGACATCATTAACTAATAAAAAAAAAACAAAAAAGGACCAACAATAAAAGAAACAAAAAAAAAAAAAGAAAAGAAAAGAAGTAATGCAACTTACTTGAACATGTTCGAGGCTATGTGCAGTGTAAAGTTGAAGATGTCCGATTGGGTGATTGTATGTGGTTGAGCTTATGGAATGATCGGCGGAGTCATACGCGGTTGCTGTTCGTAAGTGATCGGTGTAGAGTGGTGTGGACAATGACGTGATCGGAGCGTGGATTCATGTGTGTAATTGTTGTGCTGTTGCATTGTAGATTGCGAAGGACAGTATAGCAGTGTCAAATGACTGTGCGTAAGTATGCTGATCATGTGTGAGTGATTAGCATGAGTGGGCATGTGATGAATTGCATCGAGTGCGATGAATTAGGCATGCAGTGAGCTATCGTGAATTGTATTGAAGATTGTGTGTGTGAGAAGATGAAGGTTGGTTGTTGATTTTGTTAGCTATGACAAAGGTTAAGGGTACGCGTGGACGATGGTCGGATGAGGATGGGGTCTACCACGTTGTTGATTGTTAATGGGAATGAGGTGTTGGGGATTGGTGCAACTGTGTTTAAAAGAGAATTGGTCGAGGATCTATTGTAAGGGATGTGGTTGGGTATGTAGATGGTATTTAGTGTAGCAGTGGTCGGTTGTATGGCATGGTTATGATAGTCGAGAGAAAGGGTTGACGATGTTGGAGGCTGGGATGGTTGGTGCGGTGTTTAATTTTGAAATGCATGTGTGGAGCTTATCATAAAGGATGAAAGCACACTGTTGGATTGGTATTTGGACTAGAGATGGCTAGTTGTGCTGCACGTCTATGTTCGTTAGGCTGCTGTTGGGGCATACTGGTGGTAGCTTATATGTTTTGCTGCTGTTGTTTTGTGGACGTACGACATTGGTTCATTGAATGGTGATCGAAAGTGGAGTGTTTAGGAGAAGATGTTGTGAATGAATGGTAGAGTTTGGTGCTTACGGTGTTGAATTGGTGGTTCATACAATGGGTACCATGATTGTAGATTTATGTTGGTGTATAAGAGAAGCACGAGAGAGGATTGTTTGGTGCAATAGAGGCTTATTGGTGTGGGTTTGCAACAGTGGCATTCTGCTATGCATTTGGCATAGATGAAGCATTAGTGACGCGTGAGTGGATAGGCGAGGGTCTTCGGTAATTGAAGATTGGATGCAGCGTTAAGTTGGCATACAAGAATGGTAAGGTTAGAGGGAAAGTATATGAATGAAAAATTTTTTCTTTCCGCGCCATGCAATTCCTATTTATAAAATCCAGAATGAATCTTTTATATTGATTCAAATCTAATTTGACAAAAATCAAAATCATATTTGAATTCTACAAATTTTTTTCACATTGGATTTAACATTATCATATTAGATTCATGTTATCTCCAATAATGATTTAAATATAATTCTATTAGATTCAAAAGATTTGACAAGATTTATAATTAGATTTAAATCATTATTCCATGAGTTGGCTGGAACCCTAAGAAAATGTAAATCAGGACTACACTCTATGAGCTGGCTAAACTACTAAATGAGAATGTGAATTGGGATAGGGCTCTATGAGTTGGCTAGAACCCTAAAAGAGATGAACAACGGGTAAGCACCCTATGGGCAGGTTAAGAACCTTAAGAAGCAAAACAGGGGGATTTAACCTTTTGAAAAACCTTTTGACTTGAGAAATTTACAAACGAGGAATTTTGGTGAAAATCATTTATAACAAAAAAGGCATTAGGGATAAGGTTTCTTGACTTGAAAAAGAATTAATGGACAGAAAAAACTACATCAAGGTGGCTAACTTAGAAGTAGATGACATGAATTGAAGATTTGGCCACTCGTGCCGACATAGATGGAAAAACTTGTAACAAGTCTTTACTTTCTCTCCCTATTTTTCCTTTCTTTTGTCTCTCTTCTCATTTTTTTCTCTTCCTTTTTTCTCTTTTTTTATTTGAAAGTCTGCTAACGAATACAAATTCTTATCTAAGAAACAAGTACTATGACCATCCCCTTCCTTAGTAACCATGTGGAGCCTCTCATATCTATCTTGGTTTCTAGTCTTGATGCTGAGCTTCTTGATGAGACCTTATGATTTTAAACATTTATTTCCTAAGGAAAAGGTAACTCATGATTAGTCTAGTTGAAGAGGACTTCGTTGCACACTTTCGGTCTAGATTTTTGCTTTTGAATATTATTCTAAAATTATAGTCCAATTTGCAAGAGATACATTTTGATAAATCTGTCAGGTCTTTTTTGGTTCAATATTCTGAATTAGGCTTTTGGTCAAATGTTTGCAAAAGGGATTAATGAGAGGGCTTATTTTGAAAGAGATACTTTTATCCAACTTGGATGTACAAGTCAAGAACACTTCGAAAAGAACTATAAGTGTGCTTGCCCCAGTTTCCAAAATAATTTTTATTAAAGATAAATTATCCTTCAAGATCATAAGAGCTTTTATTAAGTGTGGGAGGTATTGTGGGTAGGATGGTTTTGTGTGACTCAAGATGGATAAGAAGGTTTTGTGTTTGTTATTTGGCGTGTGATTCTGAAATGGATATGGGGTTTTGTGTTAGTGGTTGGGAATGTGATTTAAGACCTTGTGTTTTTGGAGCAGCTTGGTGTTTTGGGGCTTCTTTTTTTTTTTTTTTTTGTTGGAGCTTTTCTCAAGCCTAATGTTCAGGTTTTTCTTCCTTTTTCTTTCTTCTGATTTCTTTTTTCCCTTTTTTTTTTCACTTTACCCCATTATTTCTTACTTTTCTCTCCCCAAAAGTACTTTTGTTAAGTCTTTGCCTTTAGATGAGTCAAGGCCTTAAATCCATAAATTTTGAGTGTATGGGCTTGTGTAGTCTTGAGGTGTTTAGAAAAGTATTGACTCTTTTTCAAAGGGAACAATTTATCTAAAACAAAAGTTATCCTTGAATTGTTATTACTAAGGTAAGCATAAACTAATTTTATCCTTCTCTCTTAATCAATGACCTTAACCTTTGCATTGCCTTATTGTGGGGTGATTTTTGATAGGATTTACATTTGAAAGCACTCTAAACAACAGGGTTAACAAAAGATAATTGTGTTTGGGATTTGAAAATGAATGCCTAACTTCATTTCAGTTTGCATATCATATTCAAAACGGACCTCCTTTAAGGAATGAATCTAAAAATCCTTCACCATGATGTCTCTCATCTCTTAAAGTGCTTAAGGGTTAGTGTATAGGATATAACTTACCTCTTTTCATTCCAAATGTTTTTTTTTCTTTTAAATGAGTTACCAATTCCTTACTTAAGGATTAATTTGCCTTAGGTTAGAGATTGACATTGCCCCTAATTCCTCGAAACATGCCTCAATTGTGAAATGATCTCTTTCATTCCACTTGAATTGAATTTTCAAAGACCAAATGCCTTGTAGCTTTCACATTTTTCCTTAAATTTCCCCAAACTTATAGGTCTTAATGCTTCTTAGCTCTTGTATGTGATTTTGAGCCTAGTTCATTAGAGCTAAATGGGCCAACATTGTCTTTTGAGGTGGAAGGGACTATGAATTGCCCCTCTTTTTTTGTACTAAGGATCAAACTTAGGACAGTGTTTCATGACTTCATGCTTTGACTTGGTTCTTGGTTGGCCTTGATGGATCAGGAGTTTTGAGTTGGTTCAATTATCTTGATAGCCTAAGGGTTTGTGTTTGTTTGGTTACCTTCACGAGCCAAGTGATTGTGTTTGTTTGGAGTCCTATAAGGATTTGTAACCACTAGCAACTTCTTTCCTTTTTTTTTTTAAAGAGAGAGAAAAAGTTAAGGGTTTCATGTTACAGAGACCGAGTGATCAAATTATAAATGGAGGATTGCTTTCTTAGGATTCTATATATATTTACATATAGAACGACGCTATTGAGGGTTTATTTACAAAAGAGGAATTCTAAAGAATGAAGAATAAGAGACTAAAATATCATGGCAAAAAGAAATAGAGAAAATATATAAATCCTATTTATGAGAAAGACATTTACGAAGTGCTAATCTATCCGAAAGAACGAATATTCCTAACTAGTAGAATACTTGGCAAAATGGCAATTGTCGAGTCCTATTTCGGTTTTCCTTAATATAACTTATATTAAGTCCAACCCATTTACTATAAATTGCTCGCTAAATTAAGGAAAAAAAATTATTTAGAAAATATTTTTAAAAAATATTAAAATGATTGGAGTCATCAACTAGTTAAACTGATAAAAAGTGAAATTAGGGTTTTCAATATAAAAACTTTAATTTAGCCACTAGTCTATAAATGTTCTTAAAAAAATTAATTTTTAGAAAACTAATCCAGAAAATCCAGATTTGGGGATTAACATATTAAGACAAAAGTCACAATGTAAAAAATAATAAAAAAAAAAACTAATGGGCTTTTATTTTTTATAATTTTTTTAAAGATGCCAAAATATGCAATGATATATATAAAAATGAAATTAAAATGAATTTTTTAACAATTTTTATTATGAATCTTCCAAAAAAAAATTACTTTTTTATAGTTGTTTTAGAGGTGCTTACGTACCAGTTAGTTAGGATCAAATCAACGTAGTTTTGCTTTTTTTAGAAAAAGATTTAATTGGTTGATTCTTTTTAATTTGAAAATTGAGCTAGGTTTACATTTTTTATCAATTTATTTTTATTAAGAAAAATTCTAAAAAAAACCTAATTTTTATTCCCAATTGAAAAAACAAAACTAAAGACTTAATTTTTAAAAAGACTCCAAGTTAGTATTTTTTTTTTGGAAAAAATTGGTACGTGACAAAACTTAAAAAAAAAAAATCCTCAAACACCTAATTGAAAATAAATAAATAAATAAAAGTTGTAAGCTTTATGAATTTTGCTAATATGCAATTATCATGGAAAATGTGCCGTTTTATAAAAAAAAATGCAATTACTATTGATAATATGTCTAACCATACAAAAGGCACCTGAATCATAGAAAATATTTCTGGTTATGAAAAATATGGCTAAACTATGGAAAATATGGCTAAATAATAGATAATAAGCTAAGCCATAGAAAAAGATGCTTGAACTATAGATAAGACGCTTAGACCATGAAAAAGAAGCTTAAACCATAAAAAAGAAATCTAAACAGTAGAAAAGATGTTTGAACTATAGATAAGATGCTTAGACCATGGAAAAGAAGCTTAAATCATAGAAAGGATGTCTTAACTATGGAAAATAAGCTTATATTATGGAAAAGATATATAACCATAGAAAAGATACATAACCATAGAAAAGATACAAATTAAAGAATTTTATTTTATGAAAAGTAAATAAGTGACAAAACAAGTTCTTTTCTTAAAAAATCCCTAAATGCCTAAAAATACAATTTTTATGACAACTTGCTAAAATATGAAATTTTTATGCGAATGTGAAATTTCTAAAAATGTAATGTTCATGCAAAAATATATTTTTATTATTTAAAAAAATAATAACATGCCAAAAATCAACTAATTGGAATTAAGACTTAGACTTGCAAATAAATAAAAATAAAAAATAAAAATAAACTACGTTAGTGCTTATTTGATATAAACAAACCATGTAAATTATGCAACTTTATAAAAATTAATACTACATCTTGAAGTATAAAATATTAACAAAGCTAACAATAACTAAAAAAAGAAGAAGCTAAAACTAAGTACCTACATTAAAAAAAATAAAGTTAGTAAAACAAATTTATAAAAAGGACTAATATTACTAAACTAATTAAAACAATTAAATAACCACAATAATAATAATCATAAAAAAAAAAAACAAAAGAGAAAGGAATCCAATACCATCTAACTAACTAAGTCGGATTAGCTTATGCATGGGTCGGATTCAAGTCCTGTTCGCATTCATGGATAGTGCAGTGGGCGTGTAGTGTGAAGTGCAAGCGTGTGTGTTATGTTGACCATGAAGTGGATGTATGGGGTTGTGTCGGCATATGAAGTTAGGTGTGTAAGATCATCGTGGATGGTGTGTGTTGCGCGTAAGGGAGTGGTATGTGACAGTGGACGTGAGTGAATTGTGTTTAGGTGTGACTGTGGCATGAAGTTTATGTGAGCTGTGTGTTGTGACAGTAATGTGTGAACTGTGTAGGTGATTGATGTGTGGACGTGAAGATTTAGTGACGTATTGTGTGGTCTGGAGTGTTGTATAAGTAAATGAGGCCTGTATGTGACTGAATTGTATGTGTGAATAATCTGGAAGTGTGTGTTTATGCAATTGTCAATTGTGAAAACTTATCCTTTTTACAACCTAATGTCCAGTATTTATAAACCATAAATTTGAATCTTTTGAATCTTTTGTCGCAAAGATTTGATATTAAAAAATCTAATATTAATAAGATATGATGATACCTTATTTGGATTTATTAGATTCATTTAAGACTTAATTAAGTTTCTAGAAACCTTACATTGATTTAGGCTTTCTGTCTTGGGCTTGATTAAGTCCATCTTAATTTAGCCAAAAATACAAGCTAACTCATTTAGTAAATCCTAAGTCTATTTAGCCTAATATAAATTAGATAAGAAAAATCTACTTTATATTAGACTAGACTAAAAAATATTTTTAATGAAGCTCAACTATTTAACAATTTAAAATTTATTAAATTGAATTTACATTTTCAACTATTGATCTAACCCTAAACAATTGACTTGATACGACTTGATTCAATACTTTTATTATTATCATTATTTATTATTTATTATTATTTTTATTAAAACCTGGCCTAATAAAAAAAAAAAATCCTAAAGGTAGCAAAAATAAGATGTCTACAGCAATGACCTAAAATTATTTTACAGGTTTGATTCTTTTTGTTTCGTTGTTTTGTTTTGTTTTGTTTTTTTCTTTTGATCACTTAAGAAAAAAGGTATGGTATTTTATAGAGTAGCCAAACCTAACTTTTAGAAATTATCAAGCATGGATATTTAGAGTAAAATGAAGACATATTGATGCAAGGGAATTTAAATTGGCGAAAGACGCTTAATATGACAGAACTTAACTAATTTTTATTAATCTTTGCAATTGTGAAGCTTTATATCACTTATTTCATTTGAAAAAGAATTTCTATGGAAGGAAAAAAAAATATATCTTATTCTTCTTATGGCTATTAGGCTTGTCTTAAGTTTTCTTCCTCATTTAAATTTTGGGAGCCTCCACTCCTTACCCTTAATCTTTTTCAACAGTGCTTCTAGTGCTTTTATCCTCTGATAATACTCCTCAAAGTAGACTTTCAACTCCTACTCTCTTGATTTCTTGGGTTCAGCTTCAACTTGGATTTCTTTCTCCTTTGTCTCTTCCATATCTTTTAGCTTCTTCAATTAGCGATAGAGAAGTTTTTTGGTTGTCAAACTTTTGCTCGGTTTCCCCTTAGTGGTAAGGGTGGTCTTCCTTGTGTACTAAAGAGCTTAAATGCTTAGAAGTTTGGCTACTTTATCAGCCACCAACAAATTAGGATTATGAAGGTTAGGTGAGACAGCTTCCAATGATAGCTTGGGAATCGTATCTTGAGTAAGTCCATTAGTTAGTACATATCCAGTACAGATGTTAAAGTCGATAGAGGTATTGCCTTGAAATCTTCATATTCTTTGACCATTTCCTTACTCACAAACCATCTGGGCATCCATGGTAGTTCTTTGACTTTCATACCTTGGAAGTATTGAGCCTAGTAACAATTGGCTATGTCTTCAGGTAACTCCATTCGTTCTTCAAAAGACTTGATGAGGTCATATCGTTGTATGAAATTGGCCTGATTGAAATCAAGTTGGTAGCTTCTCATGTAGCTAATGAACCAAACCTTAATTAGAGCTATATTGGAGTCGCTACATAACCGAAGTCAAGAAAAAAAAGGAGAAATTGTAATCAATTGGATGGATTGACTACGATTTTGCTACCAGTCTTTTATTTCAATTTGATAAAAACTAGAGGGTTCCGAATTCGGAGGCTACTTATTAAACCCTAATAGGTACCATTATCACTTTTCCAAAATTAGGTTTTATTTTTCAAAATTATCATTTTTTAGATTTTAAGAAAAATAAAAAATAGAAAATAAACTAAAAAAACCTAAGTTTTTATATATTTTTACGTCACCACGGAGGTGCCTACGTATTTGCTAGTTAAGATTAGATATCCGTAGTTCTTTCCGAAAAATTTAGTGTTTTGGTTTGTTTTAATTTTTGAAATCTGATTAGGTTTACTTATTTATCAACTTAGTTTATTCAAAAAAATCTAAAAGGTCCTAACTAGAAATTTTACTTCATAGAAAATTATCTAATGAAAAGTCTTAGTTTGAATAAACAAGTTTATTAATTTGTTGTTATTGAAAAAACATTTTTTTTTCTAAGTGAGAAATTCCAAGTGCTTAATGACTGAGAAATAAAGTTTGGGAAGGATTAAATTTCCTAAACTAAAATAGCCCTTATTCTTTCATATACTTGAAAATAATTACTAAACACATCATTAACTAGACAAAAATAAATAAACCAAAAAAAAGGGACAAAACAATAAAAGAAACAAAAAAAAAAAGAAAGAAAAAGAAAAGAAGTAATGCAACTTACCTGAACATGTTCGAGGCTATGTGCAGTGTAGAGTTGAAGATGTTCGATTAGGTGATTGTGTGCAGTTGAGCTTACAGAATGTTCATCGAAGTAGTGTGCAGTTGTTATCTGTAGGCGATTGGTGTAGAGTAATGTCGGCAGTGACATGCTTAGAGCGTGGATTCATGTGTGCAGTTGTTATGCTATTGCATTTTGGATTACAAAGGATAATGCAACAGCGTGAGGTAACTAAGCATGAGTATGTTGATCATGTGTGAGTGATTAACATGAGTAGGCAATCAGTGAATAAGGCATGCAATAAGTGATCATGAACCGTATTGAAGATTGTATGTGTGATCGTATGTGAGAAGATGAAGGTTGGTTGGTGATTTTGTTGGCTATAGTAAAGGTTTAGGGTATGCGTGGACGATGGTTGGATGAGGATAAGGTCTATTGCATTGTTGATTGTTGATGGGAAGGACACATTGGGGGTTGGTACAACTGTGTTTGAAAGTGGAAGGGGTTGAGTATTTGTTGTAAGGGATGCAGTTGGGTATGCAGATGGTATTTGATGTAGCAATGGTTGGTTACATAGCGTGGTTATGATGGTTAAGAGAAAGGGTTGGCTGTCTTAGGGGCTGGGACGGGTAGTGTGGTGTTTAATTCTGATTCGCGTAAGTGGAGCTTATCATAAAGGATGAGAGCATACTATTGGATTGGTATATGGACTGGAGATGGTTGGTTGTGCTGCATGTCTATGTTTGTTGGGCTGCTGTTGGGGCGTAGTGGTAATAACTTGCGTATTTTGCTGCTGCTGTTCTGTGCATGTGTGGTGTTGGTTTATTGAATGGTGATGAGAGGTAGAGTATTTAAGAGAAGATGATGTGGATGAGTAGTGGAGTTCGGTAGCTATTGCATGGGGTTTGGTGCTTATGGCATCGAATTTGTGGTTCGTACAATGGGTGCCATGATTGTAGATTCAGGTTGGTGTATAAGAGTAACGTGAAAGAGGATTGTCTAGTTCAACAGGGGCATACTGGTGTAAGTTTACAACAGTAGCATTCTATTGTGCATTTGGCCAAGATGAAGAGTCGGTGACGCATCAATGGTTAGGCGAGGGTCTTTGGTAATTGGAGATTGGATGCAGTGTCGGGTTAACATGCTAGAAGGGTCAGGTTAGAAGGAGAAGTGTGAATGAAAATAATTTTTCTTTCCATGTTGCATAATTCCTATTTGTAAAACCCAAAACTTATCTTTTGTATTGATTCAAATCTAATTTGATAAAAATCAAAATCATATTTGAATCCTACAAATTTTTATCACATTAGATTTAACATTATCATATTAGATTCATTTTATCTCCAATAATGATTTTAATATAATTATATTAGATTTAAAAGATTTTACGAGATTTATGATTAGATTTGAATCTTGTATGCTCAATCAATTTTCGGAAATGGAAGAAAAAACAAAAGGCACGTGTGCGCTTGGTGAGATTCAAACCCATGACCTCAAGCTAAATTTAAATTTAATAACTATTTAATTGAATTGGTAAGTTAGATAATTGGTAATTCTAAGGAGAATTGTTAGTAATCTAAGGTTTTTTCAAATTTCATAGTTCCTTGTAGGATTGACAACTCGGACTCAAATCCATATTTGTGCTATAACTTAACTAGGTGCACTTACCTAAGAGTAATATTTGCCCCTACATCGCTAGAGCATGACCAAGTTTTTAGCACCGTTGCCAACGAGCCAAAAAGAGTAAACTAATTAGGATACTAGAAAATCCCATTTTACTGATTATTTTAACATATTTTGATTCACAACATCTTTCTTATTCTTAGTATTTTCCTTTGATTATTGCTTCTAACTTCTAAACTATTTTAGTATATGACCAAGAATAGCGAAATAGATCTTGTTGAATTTGATCTTGAATTAAGAAGACTACTTGTCTTTACGTAAGTGGAAACGCGAAGCATTGGAATTGATAAATCGAGAATGACTAATTCAATTCAAGGAAGAAGAAGAGAATAGTTTAGAAGAGTAAGAGGAAATAGCAGATATGGCTATGAAAAATGATGATGCTAACAAAACCATGATGGAGTACACTAAAACCTACAGGCATGCAATTCAGGTAACAAATTTCTAAATTTAGTTGAATGTGATTCAGCTAGTGTAGCAATTTGTCCAGTTTCATGCTTTAGTTGATCAACATTTGAACTATTACATCTTAAGTTTCCTGAAAATCTGTGGTACATTCAAAATTAATGGAGTTATAGATGATGCAATTAGACTTAAGTTATTCCTATTCTAGCTTAAAGGTAAGGCTAAGTAGTAGCTCAACTTGCTTCCTAAAGGACCGATTACTACATGGGAAGATTTGGTTGAAAATTTTTTAGGGAAATACTTTCCACCAACCAAGATATCCAAACTTAGGAACGACATATCATCATATGTGCAGATTGATGGAGAAATGCCATATGACACTTAGGAAGGGTTTAAGGATTTGCTTAGATGTTGTCCACATTATGGTTTACCATTGTCTCAATTGTCTTACTAGGCAGATGATTGATGTTGCAGTTGGCGGCACTCTAAGTGTTAAGATACCTAATGAGGCCTAAAAGCTAATGAAAGGTATGGCCATGGATAACTTACAGTAGAATAATGTGAGAGCTAAGGTGAAACCATAACTTGGACTATTTTTAAAAGAGAACTTTTGAAAAATTATTTTCTAAGTAGCCTAGGAGCCAAATACTGTGATGAATTCCTCTACATTCTATAACGAGGAAAAACTATTGATTAGTACAAAAGTGAATTTAGTAGACTGCTACAATTTGCTCTTGAATCATATTAAAATAGTAATGAGTTGAAAACATAAGTATTTATGGATGGATTGGAATCGAAGATGCAAAGAAGGTTGAAAGAATTTGAAATAGGAACTTTTAATGAGCTGGTAGAAAAAGCTTAAGTTTTAGAAGAGGCAAAGAAAAGAGAACAAGAAAGGTTGAAGACAAGAGGAATAATATTAGGAAAAAGAAGTATGGATGAGGATCGTATAAATTCTAAAGGAAAGAGGCCATTCACACGTTTCTTATCGATGGGTCAAAGTAGAAAGGTGGTTGGAAACGTTAATGTGAAATGTTGTAAGTGTAAAGGAAGGCACTATCCAAAAGATTGTATGCAATTGAGAAACAAGTGTTACTTTTGTGGATTAGGAGACCATAGAATAATGGGCTATCTAAAGAAGGTGAATAAGCCACGTTCTAATTGCAAAAAGATTAGACACTTTTCCATGATGCAACCAACGGCTGCCAAGTCAAACCAAGGAACAAACCAAGCTACGAATTCTAAGGCAACCGCTCAAGTATATAACATGGAAGGAGCATGCAAGGAAATGAATAATTTAGAGATGGAACTTATTTCTTTAGATTCCTATGAGATAGAAGATAATGAGCTAGTAGTAGGTTAGTAGTTTAGTTATTAATTTATTATTATATAACCCTTAATCAATACCTAATAGTAAACATAAGAATAAAAGTTACTCAAAATAATAATAAATTCTAAAAGACATGCATGTCTTTTTCCTTAGCAAAAATATTACGGTATGCAATATACCTGTCTATACCTTGTTCGATACGGGAGGCCTACATTCATTCATTGCTATAAGAATTGTAAGACATTTAAAGACAACAAAAACTACCTCAGCTAACAATCTTGGGTTTAAAACACTAGCAAGACACATGATAGTTACAAATAAAGTGTTAAGATCTTGTTGTATTAAGATATTTGATCATGAGTCTAAGGCAGATTTAATAATTCTCCCTATAAGGAAGTATAGAGCAATATTAGGGATGAATTGGATGTCATCTGTACAAGCAATAGTAGACTATCATAAGAAATAAGTGACATTTAATGCTTTAGATAGAACTTGAATGGCTTTTGTGGGAGAAACTATATAAGGAAAATAGAGAGAATTGAGTTTAATAGATACAGTTGCAAGTAGTAAGTACATAGCATGTAATTGGTGTCTAACCTATGTTGTCGAAGGAGAGAAAAGTAAGCTAAACCTTACCAATATCAAAATAGTGAAAGAATTTGCAGATGTATTCTTAGAGGAATTACTAGGGTAACCTCCTAAATGAGAGATAGAGTCTTCAATTGATTTGATATAGGGAATAGAACCCATCTCTAATGCTCCTTATAAGACGGCCCTATTGAACTCAAAGAGCTTAATAAACAATTACAGGAATTGCTAGATTAGGGATTCATATGACCAAGTGTATCTCCTTGGGGAGTTCCAATTTTGTTTGCAAAGAAGGATAGATCCTTATGACTCTATATTGACTATAAAGAATTGAATTGGGTGACCATCAAGAACAAATACCCATTACCCCTTATAGATGACCTATTCAATTAGTTACAATGAGTAAATGCATTTTCTTAGATTGATCTAAGGTTAGGGTACCATCAATTAAGGATTAAGGTAGAAGATGTGCCTAAAACTACTTTTTGTACTCGATATGGATATTATAAATTCTTAGTAATACGCTTTGGACTCACAAATGCTCCTACAGCATTTATGGATTTAATAAATTAGGTATTTCATTCATTGTTAGATAAATGTGCGATTGTTTTTATTGATGATATTTTGGTATACTCAACTATTATGGAACAAAGAACATTTGAGAGTAGAGTTGCAAATCTTGCGAGAAAATTAGTTGTATCCTAAATTGTCTAAGTTTGAGTTCTGGCTAAGTGAGATATCTTTTCTTAGACATAAGATCTCTAGTAAAGAATATTGGTACATCCTAAAAAGATTAAGGCAAATGTACAATGGAAAATGCTAGAAATTGTTACTGGAGTAAGGAGTTTTCTTAGGTTAGCTGGGTACCATAGAAAATTTGTTAAGGACTTTTCAAAAATTGCCAAACCCCTAACCTAATTAACATAAAAGAATGAGAAGTTTGTTTGGAATAATGATCGAGAGAAGAGTTTTCAAGAACTAAAGCAACGATTAGTCACTGTACTAATATTAGTGTTACCCAACAGTAATGAACTTTTTGCAGTATATAACGATGCTTTATGTAATGGTTTAGTATGTATACTAATGTAGAAAGGGAAAGTAATTGCTTACATACCTAGACAATTAAGGCTTCTTACACATCTAGATAATTAAGATTGCATGAGCAAAATTATCCTACACATGATTTAGAACTTGTTGCAGTCATTTTTACCTTGAAAATTTGGAGACATTATTTATATGGCCAAAAATGTGAAATATACACTGATCATAAGAGTCTTAAATATTTGTTCATACAAAATGAGTTAAACATGAGGTAAAGAAGTTGGTTAGAACTCATTAAGGATTATGACCTAACCATTAACTATTGCCCATGGAAGATAAATGCGGTAGTAGAGGCACTAAGTTGAAAAAATTATGCATAAGTAGCATCTTTACTTACTGAACAAAGTGAACTTGTCAAAGAATTTGAAAGGTTGAATTTGGAGTTCTTTTTAGCATGAACCCAATATGGAATTGGCAAACTTAACGATTGAGCCAACACTGATAAGTAGAATAAAGGAAGCCTAACCAAAAGACCCTATCATGAAATCAATGGAGTTAGGTATATAGCAAGGAAAACACCTTGAATTTGATATTAAAGAAGATGGGTCTATATAGAAGGGTAAAAGATTATTTGTATCTGGATGCGAAGAAATATGGAAAGAGATTTTCAATGAAGCCCACTATTCTAGTTCTATAGTTCATTCGGGAGGAAATAAAATGCATCAAGATTTAAAACAAAATTATTAATGGGGAGGGATGAAAAGGGATGTTTCAGAATATGTGGCAAAGTGCAAAACATTCCAAAGAATCAAAGCTAAACACCAAAGGCCAAGTGGATTGTTACAACCACTTCCAATTCCATAATGGAAATGGGGTCAAATAACCATGGATTTTGTAAGTTCTCTTCCTAAGACTCCAGCTGGACATGATGCGATTTAGGAAGTTATAGATCGACTTACCAAATCAACTCATTTCCTTCCGATGAATATGACTTATCCTTTGACAAAATTAAGAAGAATATATATTAAGGAAATAGTTCAACTACATGGCATACCTACAGAAATTGTTTCTGATAAAGATCCTAGGTTTGTTTCGAAGTTTTGGATAAGTTTACAAAAGGAGTTAGGCATTAAACTTCCTTTTAGTACAACATATCGTCCATAGATAGATGGACAATATAAAAGAACTATACAAACCTTAGCAGATATGTTGCATGCCTGTGTAATGGAATTTAAGGGAAGTTGGGATAAACATCTTCTTTTTGGTAGAATTTGCTTATAATAATAGTTACCACTCAACTATACAAATGCCCCCATATGAAGCTCTCTATGATAGGAAATGTAGATCACCATTAGTTTAGGATGGAATAGAAACAATTGATATGGGCCCAAACTTGGTACAAGAAACAATAAGCAAGGTAGCTATTATTAAGCAAAAGATGAAGGAAACTCAAAACAAACAAAAGAGTTAGTAGATCTCAAACGGAAAAGTGTAGAGTTTGAAATTAGTGATCATGTATATTTGAAGATAAGTCCAATTAGGAGTATTTATAGAGTAAGAACTCAAGAAAAGTTAAGCCCATGGTATGTTGGACCTCTTGACATATTAGAAAGAGTAGGTAATCTAGCTTATTGTCTTGCTTTACCCTTGAACTTATCAACTATTCATAATGTATTCCACGTTTCTGTTTTGCAAAAACATATATCTGATCTAGATCGAATGATTGAATTGGAGCTAGTTAAGTTAAAGCCTAACTTGACATATGAAGAACACCTAGCCAAAATTTTAGAGTGAAAAACTCAGAAATTGCGGAACAAAGAGATACATTCTGTGAGAATATTATGGGGAAAACATGGAGAAGAAGAAGCTACATAGGAAATGGAGGATGAAGTTCAAAAACACTACCCTTAATTATTTGAAGAACCAGGTATGACTTTAAGTTTTTAGGATAAAACTTATTTAAGTTTGGATGATGTCTATCTCCATTTGTTTATAAGGTGATAGCCTACATGCTTGTAAGGTAGGTCTTACTTTTTTATGGGAATTATGTTTGAAGTCATTATGTTTCTTATTCTTTTTATGGTTACTAAGTAAGTAAGTTCTAGATCACATGACAAATGAACTAACATAAGTTCTAGCTTATTGTTGTCAACGAACTACATAAATTAATCTTACAACTAAGTAATGCGATTAGTCCATGTCTCAATGGGCTAATGGACATTGTCTATAAGAAGCATGAATTGGGTGCATGAAATAAAACATACCAAAAAATAATTAGGTGTGTGAAATAAAACATGTCGAGAAATACTTAGCGTGTAAAATAAAACGTACTTACAAATAAGAACGTGTAAAATAAAACACATACATAATACATGTTGGAAAAACGAGGTGCATGAAATAAAACGTACTTGAAACAGTTATATGACAAATACTTTTCATTCAACAATGAAATTGTTACAAGTACTTGGCCCTTTAGACTGAGTGGCAATGTACAAGGAATACAAGGGTAATCCTACGACCTATTCTCAAGATTAGCATAAGTAATTTATAGATCAGAGCTTGGGGCTTTCTCCAAGAAAACTTCTTTCTTGGGGCTTGGGGCTCACAACTGGCAGATTTCTCTTTCGTTAGATCCTCATCATGAGCTTCATTATCATCCTTCAAAACAATCTCGATGTCTATATCAACATCGTCCTCGTCCTCGTCCTCGTCACAACTGCTGACTTTATTGTTGAAGTTGGCAAAGTCAAGGCAAGAGAGATCGTCATTAGGGTGAAACTTTAGTATCTCCTCTCTTGTTACTTAGACCTCCTTTAACAATTTCTTCCGAAGAAGTCTCTCGTATTGCCGACTAGGAGTGACTATATCGAGTGCCTCTTCAACAGAAGGTCCTCTCCTCGCAGTCTCTTTTAGCTTGGTAACACGGTTTTATAAGTTCGAGTTGTTAGTCTCTAACTTATCTGCATTCTGAGCTTATCTTCCTCATTTCTCATCACACAAAGAGTTCGACCCAGCCTCAGCACTTTTCTTTCTTTTTCTATAGCTCCTCCTTTAAGCCTTTGAATTCTTTGTATTGCTCTTCAATCTTAGTTTTTAGGCTTGAGGCTTCATCGATAGTTAATGTATGTGCTAACTGTTCGATAGCAAGGTCTTCCTAGAGCTTTCTCGCCTCCATCTTGGCCCTTATCTTAGCATTCTTGGCAACAACAGTCTAGGCTTTAGAAGCATTATATGCATCCTTGATTTTCTACAATATTTTCATTTAGTATGATGAGTATTAAAAGTAATTCGATAGAATACATGAAGACTACTACAGATCTTACCTTCTTAGTTTCTTTATCAACCTCATCCAAAGCTGTCAAAATGTGGCTGCTTATCTGAAAAAGAAAAGGAATATTCGCAAATGAGTAAATTCAACAGTTAAAATATAGATATGGATACTTTCGTTGTACAACTTAGCTGTGATATGGGCTTTATTATAACCACTAACCCTATCAACATCCTTCTTGGCAATCTCTTTATCCTTTGGAAGAATAATTCCTTCCATTAAAGGTAAAGATTTTATCTTGTCTCCCAGGGCCAAGTCAATATCCAAAACATTGTAGTTCCGACACGGGATGAAGTACTCGTCGACCTCCTTGTTGGGGTTGAACTTAGCACTATTGATGTTGAGAGCTTTGGATCGCATTGCCTCTTTCGTCCTTTCATCCAAACCCTTAGACTTTTTGAGAGGTAGTTGGCTGGCGAGTTCCTTCCCTGGTCTCTTATTAGCACTCGGTGCTGCTTCGACCACTAACGACAACACTATGGTAATAGTGGTATCTTTAGCTTTACAGTAGGGTTAGGTCTTTCGATTGCCCTTTCTTAGCCTGGCAATAGGTTGAATATTTTTTACTGGAGGCTCCCTAAAATGAGTGACCTCTATCAGCACAGCCTTCTCACCCACCTTTCGCTTTCCCGCCGGTTGGGAGGTTTTCTCCTGTACTGCCACCTAGTTTGCCATATCCTCCTTTGCTATTTTCTTTGCAGTAGCAAGCCGAGTGTTAGTTGCTATAGTTACCACCCTCTTATCAACTTTTGATTTCTTGGTTTTGGCCTAGGCTAGCAACTTGGTAGGATTTACCTTACTGTTACCCATATCTATAGTATGAGCAAACACATTAACATTAACGTAGGGGAAAAGAATAAACTTACATTCTCCATGCCGAGCAAGGCTTAAAGGCAATAATTCTCCCCTTAAGTCACAAGAACAACTTTCCTCTTGTAGTTATACTTGGTACAGTAGTAACTCATTAGCGTACCTCCTTTTTTAGAAAAAATTGGCTCTCTGTTTTCATAACGCTGTATAATTTTCTTAGCATCCTAGAAGAACATTTTGTTCTTCCTCCTCTCTTGAATTTTCTTCGCTGCTGCAACATCATTCGATATCAGTTCAATATCTTTTGTGTAGATTGGTACAGTCCATTGACTCCAGAAGTCCAACTCCTCATCAAACATTATCGGCACAAATTTATCATGATACTTGTGGATCTTGGACTTTAACCCATCCATGAACTTACGCCCATGCCTCGGAGAGGCAAAGTGCTACCCATCAACTTGCCTTCTAATTATGAAGAAATATTGGAATAATTGAGGGGTAGCCTTGACTTTGACTTCTTTACTGACTATCTCAAAAGCCGCCAGAAGTCAGTATGTATTTGGTGAGAACATACTTAGCGCGACTCGAAAGTAGTTGAAGAAGCCCTTTACATATGCCGAGAAAGGGAAACGCAACCCAAAATCCAAATATTTCAAGTTTATGTGGAATTTGCACTCCCTTGGAAAACATACCCTTTCTTTCTCTCTTGGCCTCCTAAGATTCTACGATCTAGGAAGGTCTTACCAATATTTGTTGTAGGTCGTGACAAGAACTCTATTAATAGCACTGAAAGTTCCACCTGGAGAGTCATGCAAGTAAGCTATACTGTTGTATAGATATTTCGCCAAAGATCCCCCTTCTTTGTCCTTGGGATAATTATCCACCGCAAGAGTATTAATTCGAGTGAGTTTATCCCACCTTTCCTCAACGTTGTCAATCGAGCTACCAGAGGAACATGCCATCTCACTCCTTATTTAAGGGGGAAAAGTAGCCTCAGTTTTCGTCGCTTCGGAATTAGAGAAGACATACGAACCATACCTGAATGGTTATGAAAAATAATATCACAAAAGCTAAAGAATATGAGTGTAAAGACGAGAAAGCAAACGAAAGCTTAGAGATGTAACTAGAGAAATGTATTTTGATTATGAATAGTCCTTTACATATGAAGAAGTCACTCTTGTAACTACAAATTTGTTTCTGACGGTTATGATGTGTTGATTTGATAGTGGCGCAGATTGTTGACACCTTTTTTGAGACAAAAATATGATGGTTGACAACTTTTTGACAATTATTAGGTCTCTGACGTAATGATGATTGTTCTGATAGGTGTCACACCTCCAACTTTTCGATCTCTTCAACAGGTGGGAAATTGAAAATCGCGACCTTTTGATTAGGATGCGATCCGTCTTCCTTCTTACCTCACTTGGCCTTCAGTATACTATATGTTACTCCCTTTGTCAAATTCTCGAACACGGGAGCTGGGGGACAAATGTTGGTAGTTAGTTTTCGTCCACTCGACCTGGCAAGTGTTGACAGCTAAAAGCTTAACTTACTCATAGATTCGGTTGCCGATAGGCAAGTAATCTACATTCTCGGCACCTCACCAAGTAATTGGCATTTTCGACATTTTGCTGAATAATACAGATCTATTCCTAATTTAAATTCTAGTTCATGGTGTGAATAGTTATCACAAGCACAGTTATATTATATAACTGTTTACTCTCCTTATATTTTAAGGAAGGTGTTTAATCAAGAGGCTTCCACGTATCCTAACGATTAGCCCAATAACTACTGCGTCAGATACGATAAGTCCCTCATAAATATGAGAAAGAAACTCTATAGGGACATTTGATAACTCATAACCACTTAATTCACTTTCTTGATTTTTGCTTATTGACTTAGGCATTGGAGTGGTTGCACCGAACTAGTTTTGGTGCTAAGCAATTTTCTTTTCTTTGTAGGACATATTCAACTCTCGAAATCCACTAACAACACTTGGCTAATCACTAAGAAGTTTTTAGAGATATACTTGGGACAGACTAAAATCGCTATGAGAGATTTGAGAGTTATGCCTAAGACTTGATAAGACATCTATAAATAATGATGGAAACTACCCATATACCATAGAATTAACCAAGTCAAAGATAGGAATTGTTAGTCAAGTAAAGTCAATACATGTAAAATAAAGACTAAAAACTTAAGATGGAAGAGGCAAAATTGAACAAGTAATTGGCTATGATATAAGCCATGACATAATTTTCACCTTTACATCAACATCTGCAAAAATTTAGATGACCAAAACCAACCCAAAAGTGGTGCTAACTTCATGTGTGCATCTATACATGAGAATAGACTAAAAGACTAAGACAAAGAAGAAGAAGCAAAGTTGAACAAGCAACCTATTTTCTAGAAACAATGAGGTTATGAATGATGAAATTTCCTCATTACATCATGCCTTAAGTCATGAATTCTAGAAAGGAAGACTCTTAAGTCAATATGGAAATTTCCTAAGAAGATGTACTAAATCTAGAAGACATGATGCAAGGGATGGTGAAATGGTTTCATTACATCATGCATTAACTTACTCGTTTTAGGAGATAAGGCTCTTAAATCAACATAGAAATTGCTAAGAAGGTGCACTACATCTAGAAGAATGATGTAATGGAAATGAGAAAGAAAAACATGTGGAAATGGAATGGGTCAAACAAAGTAGCGGCAAATAAGTGTGTACATGCACCATGTTCCAATTTATTCTAACATTTTAATATAATGAAAGATTAAGTCCATAAAGCAATAAAGCTTACTAAATAAGCTAAATCAACTCTTTTCTATAAATAAGACCCACCATTCAACTTTAGGACCACATTTGCCACTATTCCAACCAACATACATAACTTTCATAAAGCCCACCAACCATTCTTCTTACTTTCGTTCACTAACTAACCTTCTAAGACATTAAGGGTAACCTTTGATAACTTACTAAAAACAAACCTATGAAGAAGAACTTTTCAAACTTCTTTCCATCAAAATCTTTAATAAACAAGAAGAGTTTTTATAAGATGGAGTTTGGAAAGAAACTCCTATATTTTGAACTAAGCTTAAAGCTTAATCTATGTTTTCATAACTCTTTTAAATCAATAAGTTCTTTTAAAAGCAACATTTTTTCAAAAGACTTTTAGATCAAAAGTTATTTTCATTTCAAAGATTATTCTTTATCATGATTTCCAAGAATCAAAAAGGAAAAGAAAATTTCCAAAAGAAGTTTATTCAACTCAAAAAATCTATCTAACTCTTTTCCATAATATAAAAGAAAATTTCCAAAACTTATACTCAAGTGAAATTCAAGAAAGGAACTAAAAGTGTTTCTAAAAACAAAAGATTAACATAAGAAAAACTAAAACAAGTGGACAAAGTCGTGCCTTAAAAGTAACTAACCCGTCGTGTTTGAATAAAATTTCCTTAACTTGGACCTTATCAATATATGGACCTAACATATCAATATCATAACAATTTGCACTATATACAAAGACCAGAAAACTATGGAACAAGAACCAAAAACATTTATGGACATATATGAACCATTCGAACATGATATGGAGACATTGGACATAATTAAATAAAAGACTTATAAGAGAATAAGCTCGAAACGACAAAACTTAACTAGAAAGTTTAGTAATTATATATGTATCTCAAATATCTTTATCTATATAGGTACCTTCAATTTAGAACTCCAAGAAGATTACTATCATGATTAGAAGGCTGGCTAGGTAAGTACCTACTATGATTATCACTTGTATGTGTTTGTAGAATAGTTATACTACTCTTAATCTTATATACTTAGTTTAATTTATATGGGGTATTCAAGAAATGTATGTGCTTGAATTGCTTGTTAAGACATTAAGAATTATCTCCATAAATAAAGTTGATGATTACAATGTGATGTAAATCATATGATTGTGTGATATTTTGATGATCACTAAAATAAATGGAGAATAAGCATATCAAAATCTAAACATCAAAGTGACCATGCATAGCATATTGCATAAACTCCAATTACTTGCCACCACTATCACATATGGAATAGAAAGGCTAAAATCTTCTTCGTTTATTGTAAACTAAGTGACTTTAAGGATGGTTGAACATTAGATGAGGCCGAGTCCATTCTTATGTTTTGGGTTTGCATATATTTGGAGGCCGATCGGGGATCTGATCATTTCTTAGTCATTTGGTGGTCAGGGAAGATATTTTTCCTATTTTCATTTGGGTCTTCCTAAGACCAATCAAGAGATCCTTCTCTTGTGATATTTTTATAGGCCTTTGTAAACATTTCTTTTGGTTCATTTGGTTAACTGGAAGATCCATCTTCTTAGGGATTATAATGATTTTAGGCAAACATTTCATTTGGTTTTCCTAAATAACTAAGAGATTGGTTCTCTTGAGAGATAAAGGGGAATGGGTCCATTTGGTTCTCCTTGGACTAATCAAGAGACATCATCTTTTGACCAATACTAACATTGGGTTCAACCAAGAAATCGTGATTCTACGGCTATTTTATGGTAGCCAAGGATGTTATGCTAAGTAATTTTTTTCTTTTACACTAAATTGGATGCTTGGACACTATTGGAACTACAAATCCTTAACCCAAGGTCAAGGGAGGGAAATTTAAACCCTAAATTGCACGCCGATTACCAAAAGGCCATGTATATTGCTATTCATTATTGTTTGTTGCATAGCATGTACTTGTTTAACTAACTTGCTTGAAAGGTGGTATGAGTTGGTATCTTACTAAGATGGCTATAGCTTACACCCTAATAGCTTTGATGTGATGCAGAAACCCTACTGGGTCTTTTCTGGAAGATCTAGATCTCTAGTTAGGTTAAAAGCATAGGAGCTTGGTTTGGGAGAGCAAGCAAGGAATTTAAATTATGAATTTAGAAAGAAAATATGTTAAGTTAGTTGCATTATGTTTAATTTTGAAAGACCCCTAAAGTATTTTAATTGAGTTTGTAACTTTATATTTAAGTAATAATATTTGGACTTTGTTTTATGCCATTAAGTCCGTGATACTCTATAAAATTATAGTGTTAATGCTTCATGTACTTATTGGAAGTAACTAGAAATGTTTTTCATGTATGTAAATAGTTGCTTCTAATCTGTACATGTTAGTTTGTCACTACTAATCTATCTTCAAGGTTGTGACAAGAGGAATATGTCTAAGATCATGGTTATAATCCTAGGGCATACACATGCCATAATTTGTAAATCTTCTATTTTTGGAAGGCTTCTTTTGAAACTTCGAAGTCAAAGTCCTATATAGAGAGTCTGAGATTTAGTATTCAAGAAGAGCCCCAAGAGGAACATTGTAAGGTGAAGTACAGGGGTTTTTCTCATGCCTCTCAATCTCTTTTATTTTATTTTTGAATAGTAATTTTATTATCTTAGCGAATCTTCTATTGAACCTTAGTTCGATGTGACAATTATTTTATTTTCAATCTATGATATTATGTTTTGTGATCTAATTGCATTGCTTTGTATTATCTTTAATTCAATATAGTCGACTATAAATTATTGTTTAAATTGACTATAGAGTTTGCAAGATCCTCTAATATATGGATTGATGCAATTAGAAGTAATTGGATAAGCTAAGCTAATAGTAATTCAATTTCTCTGGATTAAGGTAACCTACTAGAGGGATTCAAGATCTTGACGTGATCTTGAGATACTTTGTTGCAAAAGCTATTTGGATAGAGTATCTTCAGGATTAAGAGTTAATCAAGAGATGCGAGTCCAGTTAATTCATTCTAAGAATCTCTATGATCCAAAATTATAATTGAGATTGAAAGTCAGATGGAATTAGGTAGTAGATAATAGATTTACTAATGATTGTGCTCTTATGATTTAATTAATCTTGCTTATTTAATCTCATTATTTATTTTCTAGTTTATTTATTTTGTTTGTTTATTTTTATTGTTTCTTTATTTTGTTATCTTTATCTTATTTATAACTATTTAACTAAATTGATAAGTTAGATAATTGATAATTTTAGGGAGAATTGCTAGTAATCTAGGGTTTTCTCAAATTTAATAGTTCCCTGTGGGATCGACAACTCAAATTCAAATTTATTGTTTATACTATAACTTGACTAAGTGCACTTCCCTAAGGGTGATATTTGTCCCCATACCACTAGAGCCTAACCAAGCATACTACAATGAAAAGCTAAGGGGATATATAGAGCTTTTCGATGTATGATAAAGAACTTTATGCTTCATTTGAGCTCTTAATGTATGGCAAAACTATCTATTACATAAGGAGTTTGTCATTTATACCAACCATGAATCTCTACAGTAATTGAGAAGCTAGCCCAAGCTATTCAAGCGATAAGCTCAATAAGTTGAGTTCATGGAAGGATTCTCATTCATTATAAAGTACAAGCACTAGCCTTCTCCTTATTCCAGGGTAAAGCTCTTGACTAGTCCCAACTTGGGGACGACTTGGCTAACGTAACCAACATATTAGCTATTGAGTTTTCGAGTTTCCTATGCCATAAGCAAACTTGTTTAGATAGCTACCAACCTACCTTCAAATCACCTAAAAGCCACTTTGATATGTTCGATTCTAGTCTAAGCAACTAGTGACAAGTGTCAATAGCCTTTTCTTTTGTACATTAATCTTAGGATTTTCCTCATAAGGTAAATTACCCATTTTAGTCAGTTGTCTCTCTTGTAAGTTACCCTAAGTGGCTAGGGTATAAATACCCATCTTGTAAAGTCGTCATACAATTTTTTTATCCTAAATATTGAATATGTAGCTTTTGCTTACTTCTTCAATGTTCTTATGTAAGCTTAGTAGTTGCTACATTCAATACCTACTCTTACCAACTCCTTCAATAAGGACTATGGTGAGAAACTCTTGTAGTTATCCTTTGAATCATATCAAAATTAGCTACTAGGTTCATATGTGGATTAGTAGTTTGTCATATCTACTAGTCAATTCTACTAAAGCCTCAACTTTCACTTCCATTTGAGACATAATCTTAGTTTTGGCCCACCCATTTGATATTGCCACACTTGTCTATTTTCATAGTGGTGGATCACCCACTCCCTAAGAATAGGCCTTTAGGTATGTACAATGCATGATAAATGTAGGCTCATAGACTTAGGATGTGTAGATTAACTGTTCACTTGGTTTAATAAGAAAGAATTACCTAGTTTAGTGCAAAGAAAACTCAATAGGGTATCACATCTCAAAGAGGTGGAGTCGCAATAACCTCACCATATGAACTATTCTAAGATAGAAGTTAATCTTTCAATTGCTATCTAGTTCACAAAAGGTAAACCCCTTCAACCACTTTGAAGTGTCTAATTCTATAACTTCCTATTATAAACTTATGGTGTAATCTTTAAGAATGATTATAGAAAAGCGAATTTGAAACTAATTCTTTTCAAAAGAATTGAGTTTTTATTAGTGATACTCAGTAAAACATTTCAAAGTTGACCAGTATTATGAAATTATATTTGCATAGTAATAAATAATAAGTCCAAGATAAAAGGTATAAAAGTTTATAAGTTTATATACCCAAAATATACATCAATCGTGGAAAACTAAAGGGCTACCTAAGGAGACCTAGTAGTTTTCCTAAAGGTTAGTGAAAGTGATATTTAGAATAAAAGTTTAGCCAGTTCTTCCTCATCCTCACTCCCCAACCTTGCTTTTTAAACTTTTGGAATTAGGTGGTGAGCTCGCAAATCTACTTGAAACCTACAAAACAACTATAAGGAAATGAGTGACAACTTGCTCAATAAGTGGGACGGAGATAGACGTATGTATTTAACATGTCACAAATAGGGTGTTCAAGCAAGTTGGTTAGATGCAATTTATACACAAGAAAATGTCATCGCACGACGTTATCTAATTTATCATGAGATTAAAGAAATTGCACCTGCTTTAATTCGAGTTAAGAGTTTAGCGTTGCACACTTGCAAATCAAAACCAAACCAAAGCTTGCGCAATGGAGAGCACCCTCTACCCAAAACCACTTTTGAATTACAGCCCCCAACCTTATCATGACCCTTTCTCCTATTACTTAATTCGACTAAGGGTAGGGAAAGAATCGTTTCAGCTATCCTCATCGAAGAGGTTTGTATTTGGCTTATGAATCCTTACTATTACCGTTAGTGGGTTACAATGCATGTTAAGTTAGACGTTAGGCCGAGTTTAAATTGGTCTATATTCAGGGTGATTAAACAAGCTCAAACAAGTTAAATAAGGTAATATTCATAGAGCAAACATTACATGGAGTTCAGCTCCCATCATAACAAATAAAATTCAAACACATATGTCGCATACACACAAACAACTAATTACAATTATAGGTAAGTGCATACGAAAGTCTCTAAGTATTCTGAAATAATACTTTGAAATGCAGTGAAGCATTGATCCTATTTAACTCAATGTAGTGTCACTTTATCTTTAGTTGTAGTATGTGTCCTTATTAATAATTCCCTAAAATTTAATACACAACTTTAGTTCTTATTCACCATATGAAGTAAGAATTTATTTTCAATATTAGGTATGTTTTTTAATTTGAGCTAAGTGAGTTCTTTAGTTGTTTATTAAACTTTTAGTTAAGTGAAATAAGTTCTGACCTACAATCTTAATTTAGGTTCTTATCTAGGAAGTTTCTAATTATGGTAAGGGTAAAGTGCATATATAAATCACTTTTTGGCCTACTATCGAACTCTTAGTGAGAGCAACATATTCAATACTAGACTACATTCTAACTCAATTTCTAACATAATTTTTGACCCTATTGTTACTTCGACACTTCTTTACTTTACACTTAAACTCAACTTAGCTTGACTTATAAACCATAGCTAGCCTCTGCATTTACAGCATGATATCAACTTAATTACTATGGCCATCTACTACACTCTTCATCAAAGCTTAACATGCATATATCATCTAATGAAACCTTAGGATTAATCTTGATGTTCATATGATATTTAATTAACATTTCACTCTTCAATATAAGGTTTAATGTAACAAGCTTGCTTCATAAAGCGTATATACATAGATAAGCTTTAAGTTGTCAATAATTTTGTACAAATTATATTTAAGCTTGAATATATCTCCTTTCTTATTGAATATTATGTATATATTCAAACCTCCTCAGCAAAATACACCATCAAAATGTCTTATTTGATTAAGGGAACAAAAATATTAATTACAATTTGCTAATATTTTGTACCTTACTGGTGTAGCTTATATATTAACTATTTTCTATACTTGAACCATTGAATGTAAAAGATTACTACATGAGCCAAAAGAATAGTCATGCTTACCTTTAACCAGTTAACACATAGCCTTCCACTTTCTTCAATTCCTGATCGTCCACACAAAAAGACCACTGTTTGCCATAGTAACTATGTCGAATAGATTCTTCTAGGGAGAGCCTTTAATTTAATTTTTCCTTCCTTCCATCCCCAACCTGTTCTTATGACTTTTAGTTTGGTTAAGATGACTTAGACACCTCCTAAAGTGGTTTATATATATTGGTTACTTTTGGTGGGAATTGATAAGTATAACTCATTTATTCAATCCCATAAATGTCATTTGTTCAATGATGTCACGTGTCTAATTATAAGTTAAAATATCACCGTTTATTTGTTTCAATGGCTGCTATGTCCAAATCTAGTGGCATTTTCCTCATATTAATTACCAATTGAATTGTTATTAGTAAATTAGGATGTAATTACCTTTACATAGTGGCTTTAATTAAATATGAATAAATATTTTACATGTCGAATATGCTTGATTATATATATATATATTTTAAATACATTTTATTACCTTTACAACTAAAATAATTTATTCCTCAAGGCTTGTAAATTATTAGTTATGACATCTCATGTTTCCAATACATACGAGGAACCCCAATATATTTAGCTTTTCCATATTAGTGTTTTATTATTATGTTTCCAGAACAAAACTTAAAACTTACGGTATCATCTTGCCTACTCTATATGGCTCCATTATGATATACAATTTACTAATTTGTTAATCCTTAATTAAGTTAGACATTTTATAGTTAAAGTATATGTCAAGCTATACATATATAGATATATATTTATATACATACACTTTACATATTGAATATATTTGGTATTTCATATTATATTTATTGTCCCTTCCATTCCAATAGTTTATTTCTAAGATCTCATTATGTGTCGTAACTCAGTGTTGGAGTTTTGATTATGAGTTAGACTTTTACTTCTATTTGCAACCATTTAATTTATACATTTAGATAAAACATCACTCCACATCTTAGCTAATTGCTTAGAGACAAGGTCTCATGAATTGTCTCTAATGTTTATTATTTCTTGGTAATTTATATTATTTCTTACTCCACAACTTACCACACCCCTCAAACTAATATTTGATATTGCCACTTTCCTTTTATTTTATTTTTTTCCTTATTCATTTTAGCGTATTTTACATATAATTGGGTAATTTAAGTAATTATGGATATATATTTGTTCATAATAATTGTACTTGATGTACATATATAAATTGCATTTTTTAATAATCTTTTGTTCTTTTTGTATCCATACAATTCAACTCTAAGAGTCCACTAATTACTGAGGCTCAATCTATACGTTTTCAACAGTTATATATTAATATACTAAAACTGACTATTGTTTGCTATATTTTTTATTATTTTATTTTGTTTACGCATATGGAGATCTCTTAACTAATATCCTTAGTCCACACGCATAATCCTAGATTTACCAAGCTACTCTTGTGAACATGTTAGAACGATTGCTTAGAACCAAGTTGCTAAGGTGCAAGCTTATATTCCATTAAATTAGGTGTTTGATCCTAGTTGTTAAAATTGCAAGGTCTTACATAGGCCATAGTGTAATTTTGATCGGAGGATGATATGCTAAGAGGCTATAATATTTCATATGCCAAAATGGCTAAGTAATCATTGACCTTTACTCTTAAAAACCTACCCCATTGAACCAAGCATTGACAAAGAGATACCATTTTGGTTTCAACCAACGTGGTTCGCATACTGTACATGTATTCCAATAATAAGACGGTCTAGGTGAGAGTGAGGGAGGATATTATAAACATAATGGAAGAATTACCTAAAATATTGAAAGAGTAGTGTAGATATCTCATTTTTACCCCCCTTGTAGTTTGAGTATTTACAAGAAATAAAGAAAAAGGTCCTCATTGAAAAATATAAAAAGTAGAAAATTTAAAAAAGATTCCAAAAATTCAAAACATTGAAAAATAAAAAAAAAAAATTGTGAAAAGCACAAAAAAATAGGAAAAATATTTTTAAAAGGAAAATTAGAGAAAAATCCATAAAATATATAAATAGAAAAATAGTAAATAGTTTAGAAATATGCTTTTTTTAGTTTTAATAATGTTCTGGTGTCTATTTTTTTTTTTAAGAAAAAGATAGCCTATTAGGAGTGTATTTAGGCCTAGAAAAATTTGCTCCTTTTAATAAGGCCCAAGTTGTTTTCCCGTAAGTACATTTAGTTTCCATAAAAATAAGGTACCCATATAGTTAGATTCGTACACACACTTCCTAAAGACTTGAGTTTAATCCCCACTACAAGCACTCAGCCTCTTTTTTCTTAATTTTGATTTGAAAGTGCAATGTGTCAGCTTCTAATTGGTTAGCACAACACTTTTCTTTCCCTTTCTCATCATTTTCTCAAGTATTCTAATGCATGGTCAGCCTATTTTATGGCCATTTTTCATCCCTTTTTGTTCATCATTTCACCATTGGTGAAATTGTGAAGAGTATATGATGTGTCTTCAGGGTCGAACACATGAAGAAGCACTACAACAAAACGAACTGAAAGGAAACAGAAGAATGGCCAACAAAACCCGGGCAACTACCAAATGGATATGATGCACCGCTTGTTCCTACTTGGCTTACAATTCGCTGAATATGACACACTGGTCCGAACTGAAGAGTCACTCGCCACTACTCTTTACTAACAGGAATAGATAAGAGTTTAAGAGTAATAAGAACACTAAGGTTGCTCAAAGGATACTTGAATAATTTCATATTGATGATTCTCTTGCGTACAAACAAATAGGGGTTTATATACTCATCCACTAGGGCTATTATACATGTATGAAAAGACAAAAAGGGGATCCTTATAATTAGATTACATGAAACATACTAAAGGGGGTAAAAGAGAAAAAGATATTCAGTACGAAAATGAAAGGATCATTCTGGAATGTCGTATTAAAAGACAAGTGTTACTTAGTGGCTAGACATTAGGAAAGTGATATAAGGTAGGGGAAGATAACAAAGCATTGCAAATATGGGGTTAACTTAATGGGGGTCAAGTCGGAGGCCAATCAATCTGGTAAGAAAGTTAGTTGAATCGAAGTTAGACACCAATGGTTGGTTGGGTAGGAGCATGTTGGACACATATGAAGATCTAATAGACAGGTCAGCAGGAGGCCAACTTAGTGTAGGAATCCCTATCTCGGCGATGGCTTAGAGCTAATACCCTCTAAGCAAGTCCTTAAAGTCCTGTAGCTCGACCTCTTACGATTGGTCTAGAAGGTTGATTCCTATTATCTACTTGGGGGTCAGAAGGATTTGTCCTTAAATCTAAAGTGGTTTCTACTTCTTCTGGGGTAAGTGCAGGGCCTTCTTCCATTGGCTAGTGAGGAATTACATTAGATACATTGAAGGTGGAGAAAACACCATAGTCATCAGATAACTCGATTTATTAAGAGTTGTGATTGATCTTCTTCAAGACCTTGAATGGTCCATTAGCTCAGGGAGATAGTTTGCTTTGTCTCAAGTGCGAGAATCGCTCTTGACTGAGGTGAATCCATACTAAGTCTCCTAGCTGGAAAGAAACAATTCGAGGGCCTCAACTACCAATCTCTTGTTGTCTTTAATTGAACTTGGTGATCTTCCTAGTCATAAACTAGTGCAATTCATGTAGTTCTTGGGCTCGATCGACTACGAATTAACTCTCTTCAGTAGTTGTAAGGGAATCAATCATGTTTAGGGGAATAATAGGATTAAGGTTGTAGACAATCTTGAATGGGGTCTTCCTAGTAGTGCTATGGACAGTTCAGTTATATGCGAACTCCACAACTGGTAGGCATAGGTCCTAATCCCTTAAGTTCTTCCATACAACAGTTTTAAGCAGGTTGCCTAGTATCCTGTTTACCACTTCAATCTCGCCATCAGTCTAAGGGTAGCTACCGGAACTGAACACAAGTTTAGTCCCAAGTCATCTGCAAAGAGTCTTTTAAAAATAGCTTAAGAATTTTATGTCCCAATCTGAGACAATAGTTTTTAGTACCCGATGTAATCAAACATTCTCTTGCAAAAACAAATCAGTAATATATAAAACATCATTAGTCTAATGGCACGGAATGAAGTGCACCATCTTGCTAAAATGGTCCACTACAACAAAGATGGAATCTTTCCCTCTGGATGTTTAGGATAACCCTAGGACAAAGTCTATGCTGAGGTCGGCCTAAGGTAAAGTTGGCGTAGGCAAAGGTATGTACTCTCCATAAGCTTTTCTCTTCCCCTTAGCAAGTTTACACACTTCAGAACTACCAACTATCTTATAGATGTCCTTAACTAAACCTAGCAAGTAAAATTTTTCCTTCAACAGATTGGCTATCTTAACCTCCCTAAAGTAGCCTGAAAGTCCATTGCTATAAGCTTCCTTAACCAATAGCTTACATATAGAGCAGTCTAGAATACATGGCCTATGGTCCTTGAATAGATAGCCATCCTTAAGATAATATCCTCTAGCAACCATTCCTTCTTAACACTGTTCAACAAGAAAACCAAAGTGAGGGTCTTTAGCATACTGCTCAGTGATAAGTGAGAATCCTAGTAATTTTTTCTGCAAAGTAATTAGCAGAGTTTGCCATCATGACAGACTGTCGACAACCACATTTGCGCTTCCCTTCTTATGCCAAATGACGTATGAGAACCCTTCCATAGACCACTTGGCTTGTCTCTTCAAAACCTTGTTTTGACTTCTAAGATGCCTCAAAGACTCATGATCTGTCTAAATAACAAACTCTCGTGGTACTAAATAGTGTTGCCAAACAGTAAGGGCCTAGAAAAGGGAGTACAACTCCTTCTCATACACAGAATGGTTCATGGTAGGACCAATAAGTTTCTCACTATAGTAGGCAACAAGTCATTGCTCCTACATCAAGACAACACTAATTCCAACACCCAATGCATCACATTCTAATTCGAAAGGCTTATCATAATCTGGTAACGATAGGATAGGTGCTAAGGTGAGTTTTTCCTTAATCTCTCTAAAGCTCTATTCAACTCGGTTGTTCTACCTGAATCCTTCAATCTTCTTTGTCAACTTGGTCAATGGGGTAGCTATTGTATTGAAGTCCTTAATAAATTGCCTATAGAAAGAAGCTAGGCTATGAAAACTTTGGACCTCAGTAACATTCTTCGGCGTTAACCATTCCAAAACAACTCAGATCTTTCCTTCATCTGCTCGGATCCCTTACCCCGATACTATAAACCGTAGGAAAACCACCTCTTTCTGGTAGAATGTGCACTTTTTCACATTTTCATACAACTTCTTAGTTTGCAAGATGTCAAATACGTCATAGAGATATTGAACATGGCTATTTAGGTCGGCACCATATACTAATATGCCATCAAAATACATGACCACACACCTTTTGATTAGTGGGCGCATCAATTGGTTCATTAACCTCATGAATATGCTCGGCGTATTAGTAAGTCTGAACAAGATAACCATTCATTTATAGAGTCTGTACCTAGTCCTGAAGGTAGTCTTCTACTTATCCCCTGGTCTCATACAAATTTGATGGTAACCACTTCGTAAATTAATCTTTGAAAATATCTTGGCACCTTGAAGCTCATCCAGCATATCATTGAGCCTTGGTATCGGATATCTATACTTGATAGTAATCCAGTTGATTGCTCGGCTATTGATGCACATATGCTACGAATTATCCTTCATTGGAACGAGCAGAGCCGATACTGCACAAGGGCTCATGCTCTCCTTCACATAGCCTTGCTTTATTAGCTCATCTACCTGTTTCTTCAGCTCGGTGGCCTACTCGAGGTTCATCTTGCATACAAGTCAATTTAGTATGGCAGTGCCTGATTGCAGATCAATATAGTGTTCTATGCTATAGACTGGTAGTAGTCCTCTAAGCAGTTGTTCTGGATACAGGTCGCAAAAATCATCTAGCAAGCTTCAAATCTCTTCTAAGACATGTTGTAATTCCTTCATCTCCAACAATCACTTAACCAACAAGAACATAGGTTCTTCAACTTCTTTAATAACTCAGAGCTCTCTTTAGCTCATCATCAAGGCCTTCTTCTTACTACCTTAAGTGAGCTGGCTATGAGTTTTATTTACTTAGGACGTAGTCAAGGGTTGCAACACAATCTTCCTCCCATCCTTAACAAAGGTATAGGTGTTCTTATACCTATCATGAGTAACACGTTGGTCGAACAACCAAGGTCATCCAAGCAATAGATGTGAAGCTCCCATAAGGACGACACTGCAAACTACTTCGTCCT
Organism: Lumnitzera racemosa; assembly: GCA_024138005.1. NCBI lineage: Eukaryota > Viridiplantae > Streptophyta > Magnoliopsida > Myrtales > Combretaceae > Lumnitzera > Lumnitzera racemosa. Next base: position 85,979,221 of record JAMXBC010000010.1, on the reverse strand, counting down.
TATATACATTTCCAATACTGAACGATATGGCCACCTATTCAGTTACATGCAAAGCACCTTTATTGTGAAGCTAATGCAACTTATAAGGTTAAGATGCTTTGAGATTGATAGACTTAACCTCTGTACAAAGGATTGTGCAATGACATTGGTACAAGTTTCCCCATCTACAATGATTATGCACAATTGGCCTTTGATGGTACACTTGGTATGGAATAGATTCTCCCTCTGGTCTCCCTCAAAGCTCGACAAGGAACTTAGTACTCGTCTTAGGACTAGAGTCATTACTTCTCCTTGGTCGGCATAGATATAGGTTTACTCTTTGTCTTAGACTTTAGGTTTTCTAACATCCTCTTCTTTTTCGAGCTCGCTTTTGTCAGTGCTATCAACTGCATTTCCTCAGAGCACCGTGACACATCGATTCAAACACTCAGTGGCCATATGTTCGAAACCTAAACATTTGAAGCATTTTATTTCGCTAGTCTTCTGTCTAAAGGTCTACCTTTTCTCATATGTCTTCGGTATCGGCTTATCATTGGCTCGGGCTAGCTGGTCTGCTCAACCTGCTAGCTTACTCAGCTTTCATGAGATCTATCAGTCCTATCATCGACTCTGTATGGCCTCCTTGACTTGGCTTAAATAGGTCGGCGTAGTACAAGGGTTCAGGAGAATGTTAGCCCAAGTTGGATTAAAACATTTCTCCTCTATTTTTCAACCCTCTATCCTATCTTGATCACCTCTGCTAAGGTATAAAACCTTTGCAGTTCTACATTGTGGTGGATCTCATGCTTGAGCCTAGAAATGATTCTTGATACTATGTAGGCCTCCTCTAGTTCTTCTACGTCAACTCGAATCATTAACATCTAGAACTCTCTTACATAGTCATGAATAGATCAGCTTCCTTAGTGAAGCTCTTGCAACTTTGCAAATATATCTTACAAGTAAGTTTCGAGTATAAACCTTCCTCTTAACAACCTTTTCATCTCATCCCAAGTTCTAACACTCCGTCTTCCATCCCTTGTTTTAGTTGCGTTTAGATTTTTCAACCACATTAAGGCATACCTAGTAAACTCCAGTGCAACAATTCAAACTTTAACAGCATCTGTGTACCCATAACAGTTAAACACCTTCTCAACCTTCTCTTCCCACTTCAACTACTCATCAGCATCTCCACTTCCACTGAAGGGCGAGATTTGAACCTTGACATTATCTAGTCCTCGAAGAGCTTGGTGTCCTCATCCTTGAGCTTAGTAATAGTTAACTTCTTCTTCTTCCTCCCCAAACTCTTCAACATCTAACTCCTCGTCATCTTCCTTAATTTCCTCTAACTCCAGTCTTCATCTAGCAACTCCTCCATCTTGAGAGGGTTGAATTGGGTGATGGGCTCGACCACCTTGGCCATAACCCTTCTCTTAAATATTTTCAGGTAGAATTTGTGGTAGCATACCCTTAGGTTGTTGCTTGTTAAATTGCATTGCTGTGACTAGACTCTTTACATGGTTTGTGAGTCTGTTGAGTTTGTCATCAATAGACCCTGGGGTATTACTATCATTATGACCATGACCAGGTTGAGCACCACTACTCTTGTCTCCAATAACACCCTGAACACTCTAATATGACTTAATACAAGTACAGATTAACAACTTACTAACAATCTCAATACCCAATAGTTACTCAAACAAAATAGAAACAAACTTGCCTTGTTTTTGTAATGAAAAACAGAGTAAGAACTAAGTAACAAGAAACCACACTTATTATCACACAAATACACTACAGTATCTATGAAAGGAACATAGTATTCACTAATAGTAAAGTGAACCAAAACTTCATTGCAACTTCACACACTCCTTCTCGAAACCATGCTCTAATACTAGTAAAGCTAATGCTTCTTTAAGGCCGAACACACGAAGAAGCACCACAACGAAATGAACCGAAAAGAAATAGAAGAAAGGCTAGCAAAACCCGAGCAATTACTAAATGGATATGATGCACCACTCAATCCTACTTAGTCTACAATTTACTGGATATGATATACTAGTCTAAACTAAAGAGTCACTCGCTACTACTCCTTGCTAAAAGGAATAAATAAGAGTTGAAGAGTAATAAGAACACTAAGGTTACTTAGAGGATACTTGAATAATTTCGTATTGATGATTCTCTTGCATACAAACAAATAGGGGTTTATATACCCATCCACTAAGGCTACTATGCATGTATGAAAAGACAAAAAGGGGATCCTTATAATTAGATTTCATGAAACATACTAACAGGGGTAAAAGAGACAAAGATATTTAATGAAAAGATCATTCTAGAATGTCATGTTAAAAGACACGTATTACTTAGTGGCTAAACATTAGGAATATGATACAAGATAGGGGACGACGAGAAAGCATTGTAGTTAGGGGCCAACCTGATGAGGATCAAGTCGAGGGCCAATCAATCTGGTAAGGAAGTCAGTTGAATCGAAGTCAGACACCAATGGTTAGTTGAGGAGCTTGACTAAGCTAGTCATAGGCTGTCTTCTGGATTAGGAACACACTACTGAGCAGGAGTATGTTAAACGTATGTAAGGATCTAATAGATAAGTCAGTAGGAGGCCAGCTCGGGGTATGTTAAACGTATGTAAGGATCTAATAGATAAGTCAGTATGAGGCCAGCTCGGGGTAGGAATCCCTATTTCGGCTATGGCTTATAGTTAATATCCTCCGGGTGAGTCCTTGGAGTCCTTTAGCTCGGCTTCTCGTGATTGGTCTAGAAGGTTGATTCCTATCAATAATATTTGTATATAGATATGTTTTCTACCACTTAGAAAAATCTATATTTTCAAAGATAAAAAAGAATAGTTAACCCTTTACAAAGTTAGGACCCATTTAGAATTTTCAAAAAATAAAATTACCCAAATTTAGGATTCCTTTCTAGATTTTTCTTAAATCAAATTAAAAGGATTAAACCATAAATTTAACGAACATTGAAGATTAGATGAACTAATACACCCAAAGTTTTCAATAATGAACTCGGAAGTTTGATCACGAATAGCAGATAAGTCGACACTTATAGGCAATTATAAGTGACTTAAAATATGAAAAAAATTATTTTTTCCCCTTTTGTAGATAATTAGATTTAATTTCTATTATTTTCATTCTTACTTGTAAAATTAGATTTATTTCCTAATAAATGTTTATTTTGAAAAGTAAGTTTAAATTTAGAAAGTTAGGGTGGTACCTATTCTAAATTTAATAAGTTAGCCCCTCGACTCAAATTCTTTGATTTTTCAGAATTTTCTTTAAAAAAAATGATTTTTCCCATAGACTAATAGCTATGTTAGAATTAATCTACTCAATTGATTCTAATCTAATTTTTTCACAATCTGGTTAAATGGCGATTCTAAAATTTTCACTTTTTCAAGAAAAACCAAATTAAAGAAAATAAAATAAAAAAATTAGACTCCACAAGTGGAATGTCAAAGTTTTCGATTTAATACATTTGCAAAAGAGAAGGGTATCAAAGAGATTGGTGGGAGTACACAAACCTTTGGCAACAAATCCTTCTCACTTTCTAGTAAAGCTAAAAAGAACTTTAAAAAGTGAATTGATTACCTTACTAAAGAGGGAGAGGAGCTGTTATGAAGGCCAAAGCATGAATGAAGTGAATTAAGGATAAGGAAAGGAATACTCCATATAACCACCCGTATGTACAGCAAAGAAGAGTAAAGAACAAATTTTTTGCTCTTCAAGATCATTAAGGGGTATTGGATTTATAGAAATTAGGGGATAAAAAGTCATGTTTTTAAATATTTCCAATTAATTTATGTCATTACAAAAGAAATTTGTGAAAAGGATAACCTAATAGATATGATGCTTAGATATGGTCTAAATGAGTAGTAGAATAAATAATTGGGCAAGAAACTTTCAATAGAAGAAATAAGCAAGGCTTTTTCTAACATTGGCTCTTGCAAAGCTACTATGAAAAATGGTTTTCATGCCTTGTTCCTCAAAAAATGTTAGAGCTTTTTGGGTAAAGGCATTTAGAAATTTATCCTTCAAGTTCTTGAAGAGAGGAAAATCCCATGGTAGTTTAATCAAACACAATAATGTTTGATTTCTAAATGGGCAGGAGCAACCAATATTAAATCCTTTCAACCGATTGGACTTTGTACCACACTTCATAAAATTATCACAAAAATTTAACGAAAAGGCCTCATTTGGCCTATTTAATCCATCTTGCTCAATCGAACTTTATACTAGGTCATAAAGTTGCAAAAGAACATTATCTTGATTAATGAGCTATGGTAGTTTTAAGAAAAGGTCCAAGAAGAAGGAATGATGCTGATTAAACTAGATCTAGAAAAAACATACGATATAAGAGATTCTTTTTATTTAAGTAGAGCTAAACAATAAGGAGATCTTTTATCTCCATATCCTTTTATTCTTTGCCTGGAGTTCTTAAGTAAAGTAATAGGAAAAGAGGTGTAAACGGGGAGATAGGATGGTTTTAAAGTCAAAGGAAGCTCCTTTTACATATTCCGTGTCATGTTTTTTTTTTATGACATTATGCTTGAAGCAAAAGGAGATGTAGAGAATGCAAGGAATATCAAGTTAATGATGCACTTTCTTTCATCCTCATCTGGACTTAAAATTAATAACCCCAAATTATTTTTGTGTTTTCAAGGAATACATCACTGAATACTAAGGAAGTAGTGACTTCAATTTTGAATATCAGGACAATTGATTCTTTTGGAAAATATTTGTGGTTTCCTCTCCAAGATGAGATCAAATCTAATGTAATCTAGCTAAATTTTATCTTAGAGAAAGCTCAAAAGAAGCTTGTAGATTGAAAAACAAAAAAAAAAAGTATGGTAAGAAAAGCCATATTAACAAAATCTATCTTGGAATCTTTGCTAACCTATTACATGCAAGTTAGTAAGATCCCAAGGCAAATTACAAAAACTATCCCAAATTACTTAGAAACTTTTTGTTGAATGGAATAGATAAGACAATTAAGCTTCACTGGGTTAGTTGAGACAAGATAACTGGTTCAAAAGATATGGGTGGATTAGGTCTTACTAACTTATATAAAAGAAATAAAGCTTGTCCAATCAAAAGGCCTTAGGAATTCAAGAATAGGAAAGTATTGTGGATTGAATTAATAATAGCAAAATATAGAAAATTCCCAGAGGAAGGTAATGTACCAAAGATAGCTTATAGATCCCATCAAGTCAAGGAGTTAATAGAAAGTGAAAAATGGATCCATGAGAATGGCACAATGGTAATAAGCAATGGGGTTAAACACAAAATTTTGGGGAGAGAAATTTTCTTTTTTCTTTTCCTTTTTTTTGGGTAGGTTGTTTTTTTAGGGGGAAGAGAGGAAGAGTTGTGTGTATGTGTGTTGGGGTGGGCGAGGGGTTATTGTTGTGAAAGAGCTTTCTTGTAAGATAAATTATTCCTCGTACATAGAAGAGTTGAAATTTACCTATTCAAGAATGTTAGATAAAAAAAAAACAAAGGATGAGAAGTTTAGTTTTCAAATATCTACAATTTTAAAAGGAATAAGAGAGGTTGCTTCTTTCCTAATGGTATACGTTGACCTCTACAAACTTTTTAAAATAAAATAAAAATGTATTTTATACTAGCAAGTAAACTAGGTCATGTATGTAGTAATAAAAAGAATGGTGAAACCAGGTTGTATCTAAAAGGACTGCAAGCTAATTATTAGATTGTATAAATTATGCCTTTAACTAGGCAATCAAAATGAAGTGTTTAAGTGAATTAAAATAAAATTACTAAATTAACTAAAGCATGAGATTTACACATGAATAAGTTTACTGAGTCAAATGCGTGGGATTTCAACTTCACTATCACCTAACTGATTAAAATATGCTTCTAAAAAATGTTAAGACTAATTACTAGGTCTTTAATCAAATTCATAAGGACTCAATTTCCCTTTCAAGTTGTTATTGTCCTAACTATAGCAGAAATACCCCTTTTATGTGGTTAATTTGTAATAATTAGTTACGTAGTGAACTGCTCTCATAAATATTACTACCTTAATTAATATTAAAACTCATGCATATTTCTATCACAAAAAGTTAAATGTTAACTACATTAGGAGCGTGAATCCTAAAATTAGTTTAAAATGCACATGTCCATGTGAACATTTAAACCAATCCTAGTCCATTTCATGTAAGCTATTCTTTCCCTTTCATGTTTTTCAAGTTTTATTCATGAAAATATTGTTGATCAAACAATAATATCATAAGTTATGAAATCGAGATAATTAAAGATCCAAATGATTAAATAATAACAAATAGTAAAATCACATATTAATTAAATGATCAAGCTATTAAAAAACCCATGTTATTAACTTAACTCATGGTAGAAATAATAACAACATAAGTAAATTCAAGAAACATGATCAAATGAAAAAGGACTAAAAGAAACTTGGCTATCTTCTCTAAGAAATATTGGCATTATTGAATTCTTATGTGTTTTGATTCCAAAATGAGACTACCAAAGATTTCATAGGGAATTTTCCCTATCTGATCTAACACATGGATTAACTAAAGTGACATACATCTAACCTATTGATTCACATTTGTCACCTTCTATGCAGTACTCTTGACCTCTTTATCTATTGCAGTTCAATTCTTAAGAGTTGACTAACTCGGGAAGCTTGAGAATAGGTGAGGTTAAACAAGTCAAATTAGCCTATGTTAGCTTAGTTAAACGACATGAAGCTCGCTAAAACCCGGTCAACTAAGAGTTCAAATTTAAATAAAGGGCACAAACAGTTAGGGAGTTTGCAAGAACAACCACCCATTAGTTGCCAAAATGTAATCCACAATCCTAAAAATTAGAAAGTGGTCTTAAATTCAAAAAGGGTGGACGTATGTATTTTAGAGGTAACAGTTATTAAGTAAGGGATAATCATTAAGTATAAATATGGCTCAACATATATTCGTAAGCTTCTTTTGGACATTTCTCCTCTACTTACTTTCTTTCACTTTACTTCTCAATATACAATAATCTTATTTACACATCAGAGTAGCTATGTCGGAGTTACCCCAATACCCCCCTTAGCCTAATTTTTTCTTTTGTAGAATTCTTGTTTAACAAGTGTCTGAAGATGATACGCTGAAAAGGTGTTTAAAAACAAATTGGAGCACAATACCGGCAAGTATTTTGGATCGTATCAAGTAGTATAATGTTGAAAATAAGAGTCAATCCCACGAGGACTTAAGTAGAGTACTAAACCTATGCTAGCTTTAGTTAATATTTAGGTAGATCAAGAATGGGGTTTTATTTTATTTTTTTTTATTTTGTATACTAAAATTAAAACTAACTTAATTTAATTACAATGAGATCAAAAACTGATTTAAAAAACTTATCAGTGGAAAAGTGACGGGAAATCAAGATTCCACCCTAGAGGTACTAATCAATTTGCCATTGAGTTATATAGAATAATATATGTATGGTTATTTCATTGAGATTATAATTCCTTAAATTAAGGATTCGACCTCTAATCTAATTAGTCCGCTTCTGCTTTCTAATCAATAGTGGATTCTATGGCATTATCATACATCTTCCAATGATATGATAATCTAATATCTTTAGCCCAATTATCCTAATTCCTTAGTGATTAATGAGTCTAAGATATTGCATTAATCTCTCAATAATCTTTGATTAAACAATTAAACACTGCTTCTGCAATTACTTGAATTCTTTAATCAAGAACTCCTAATGAGTTTACAAACACTCCCATGTTTATAACCTCTAACAATCATAACTTAGACAAGTTATAATTGAAATAGAAAGAGCTGCAATTTGAAATAAGCCAAATTTATATTACTCTTATAACGTAATTACTACAATCATTTTAGCACTATAGGGTTTATCTCATTCCCATCTAATAAATTAGTTAGCCATGGAATTCATAGCATCAATATAATTATATATGAAGGAATTCATGATTCAATGTAATTACAATTTCAACACAATTCTCTATGATAACAAGAAATGCGAACAATCTCATCGATTCCTTATATAGATGAAAATTCTGGAAAGCGCACACTTTTCTCAAGAAATTCCAATAGCTAAACTCTTAATTGAAATCCAAGCAAACGTTTTTCAATCTTCCGTAAATCTCACGGTGTAATCTTTCCAATTATATTAAACCCTAACTTCTCAATGTCGAAGCAAAACAACTAAAGGAAGAGTATCAATTATCAGAAAAAAAACCTCCTCTTCTCTCTCATCTCTTCTATATATATATCCCCACAAAAAAATATAATAAAAATTCTTTCTTTTCGTGCACACCAAGTGTACACCACCACCACGGCCGTGGTCCAAGGTCATAAGCTTCACTAATCGTCTCATTTCTACTGCTATTCATCGACTGTTTTAGCCACAGCCGTGGATCCTCCCTTGCTTATAGAAAGTCTTCATTCCTCTGTTTTTTCATACTCCAAATGCACTCTTTCCAGCTCCTTTTCTCCCATTTATACTGAATTGAACCTGAGGCAAATATATTAACTAGTTAAGTGTCAATTCTTTCAATTAAGCACATAAATCTTTAGGATATCGTTGAATTGACACTAATAAAACAGGGTTTAAATTAGCTTTATCAGAAGACTTCACAAAACCCATTCTTACTATCAACAATTTGGTACCGTCTGTTCTTTAAGACCTAATGGTAACTAAGATAAGATCAAGAGAAGCCAACACTCCGAAGGGGAGTAATGCCTCATATGGTTCAAGAAGAAACATCCCTATAATAGCACACTCTAGAAGTACGGTAGGTGGAGGTCAATGATCAGCATGGATGAATATGTGTCCAAAATGACGAAGCTTCATGCATTGCATAATTAGAATCCTTGTGCACCAAATTTTCCAAGGATCTCGAGGAGGTTTAAGCTTATAATCAGGAATTAAGGGAAAAACTGAACAAACATGACATTGCCTCCTCTTCTCTCCCTCACTAAAAACAGTGGGAGCAAGGGCCAACTCTCTTATATGTGATAGTAAATTGCGACAATTACATGGTAAAGCCTCCATGGTGAATAAAGCTACTTAGCAACTGTAAGAAGAAACCTATGCTGAGAAGGATTTCCTACAAACACCAATACAAGCTTGGGCGGGTAGGCATGCTCCAACGTATGTAGAGGGAAAGATTGAGCATTTAGCTACTTGTTTGCCTCAAAAGCCAATAAAGGATATGAGTCTACGAGACTTAGAAGAGTATAACAAGAAGTTAGCAACTAAAGGAACTTCCAAAAAGGAAGCAGATACAATGGGTAGGAAGTCAAGCCCCTTTTGTTCAAGAGGTCATAGATGAAGTTCTGCTACTAAGTGTTCAATTACCCTAATTAACACTTACGATGGGAAAAAAAGGACCCAAATGATCACCTAAATACATTCCATACTTTAAAAGAATTGTATGGACTTTCTATCGCGATTGCTTGCAAGGTGTTCCCTTTTACCTTAAGCAAATCAACAAGCAATTCGTTCAACTCACTAAGAGCAGCCTCTATCTCTTCGTTTGACCAATTACCTAATGAATTCAGGTAATACTTGCTAGCCAGTAAGCCTCCCACAAAAGATTCCTTGCTCTTAACCTTAATTAGGAAGAAGCCTAGGGAGACCATCAGGGACTATGTATACAGGTTCAACCAATTGATGATAGAGATCACTAATTACAATAAGAGCATTGCTTTGCATGCCATTTGCAAAGGTGTCTAAGAAGATTTGGACATTTTCAAATCTTCTATTGAACATCCACCGACCTCCTTGAATGAGTTTACTAAGAGGTTAGAAAATTTCATACGTCGAGAAGACCAGATGCAAGCTCATTGGGAGCTTAAAAAAGAAAAGTTCAACAAAAGGTAGGAGAAAGAGAGAGGGTCAATGAAAGACCATCTTAGAAGGAAATTTTATATGCAAGATAGATTGAGCTAACCTTCAGTAGAGCAAAAAAGGCTAACTCCAACCTTTGCTATACATACCCCTTGAAACAACCTATGTTGGATGTTCTGATGGAGGTCCATAACCAAGGATTCTTAGCTTAGCTAGGAAAAATGAGGAACAATCTCGTAAGGAAAAATTCTAACAAGTACTATGATATTCATGGAAATCATGGTCACAATACAAACAAGTACATTCACTTGAAGAATGCACTAGAAGATGCCATCTGAAGAGGATATATGAGGAAGTTTATAGTAGACAAAGAAGAAAGGATCGAACAACCTACCCAAAGAAGAAGAATTGAGCAATAACTACGAGAAAATGATGCTCAACCTAGTTTTTTGGAGTTGGCAACTCTTGATAATGCTAAAGGAGACAACTAAGCTCCAAGAGTGATTAATGTGATTTTTGGTGCTCCAACAGGAGGAAGTACTTTGGCCACATCAAGTTTGGCCGATTTACAAGGAGATCATATGTTGAACTTTAGAGGAAAAAGACACAAAATAGATGATATGATGACATTTTGGATAGGGACATGCAAGGGATTCGATTTACCTAGGATAATGCACTAGCCATTATAGCCAAAGTAGCCAAGCTCGGGGTCAAAAAAGTTATGGTCGATACTAGGAGTTCGACCAATATCATTTTCAAACATGCATTTAACTAAATGTAACTGAAGCTAAAGAATTATAAGATGTAATCGTATAACTTATATGGATTTAACAATTAACCAGTGAAAGTTTAAGGAGTAGTTACCTTAGCTCTTTAGATCAGGGATGATGAGAATGTTGTGGAAAAAGAAGTTGATTTTGTCATAGTCGATCGTTACTTACCCTATAATGGAATCATGGACTAACCTTCCATTAATACTTTTAAGATAGTAATGTTAATAGCTCATCAGAAAGCAAAATTTCCGATCCCGACTAAGGCAATAACATGTCATAGAGATAAAAAAAAAAAAAAAAAAAAAGCTAAAGCTTTGTACTTAAAAGCTTTGAAGAGAGATTGGTCTATTACATTAAGTAGAGCACAAGTAATCATTTGCAAGGGAGAGGAGAGCCAGCGGAGGAAACTTTAACTAGTTGGGTGACAAACCTAAATACGTTACTAAGGTTAAAGCTAACATGCTAACTAACCTTTGAGAAAGTGTAGTACGCTTCCTTCGAGCTAATAGGGATATTTTTTCTTAGTCCCCCATTGGATGCTCATAGAATCCCAGAGGAGTAAATTATCCATAAGTTGAATGTTGATTCCCCAACTAAGGTAATACAGCAGAAAAAGAGACACTTTTCCCTAAAGAGGCAAACAGTTATAGAAGAAGAAGTTAAGAAGCATTTGAAGGTAAGTTTCATTAGAGAAGAACCATATCCCTCTTGGTTAGCTAATTGTCTATTAGTTAAGAAGGCAAATGGAAAGTAGAGAATGTGCATCCATTTGATCGATCTGAATAAGCCATGCGCAGAGGATTGCTTTCCTTTGCCTCATATTGATCAGATGGTCAATTCGACCTTAGAACATGCCTTAAGCTTCATGGATGCTTTTTTGAGATACGATCAAATTGAGATACACCAACCTAATCGGGTACATACCTCTTTGATCACTAATTTTGCGACATATTGTTATAAGGTTATGCTAGTTAGTTTGAAAAATGTAGGTACCACTTACTTAAGGCTAGTTGTAAAGATGTTTAAACCTCATGATGCATCTCCGAGGTTGAACACATGGAGAGGCACTACAACGAACAAGAAAAGAAAATAAAATGGGGGTTTTAGCAAATCCGTGAGCTATCTTACTAGATATGACGTACAAACAAGATCCAATACGGCCTAAGACTTTTTGGATGTGACGCACCAGTCTAAGTGATAAGGTTGCTTGCCACAATTGTTAAAAGGATTAATGAGAGCGGGTAGAGGAGAGTTTTCTAAGAGAAAAGTTTTAAGGATTTTTCATTAAAATGTCAAAGTTTGGCTAAAACTCTATACATGTGCTCTATTTATACATAGTGGCAAAATACTAAAAGGATACCTTAGTGGCAATTCTGTACATACAAGATAAACATGAAAGTAATTTAGGAAAAATACAATAAAAGGGAAGTCTAAATAACATAAGAAAAAGTAAATGATCAAATGAGATGTCTGGATGAGTAGTGGACAAGCTAGGCTTTGGCGTTCAGTGGTGTCGGTATCCCAAATCCTGTCATCATCCCCCTCTTGAAAAAGTTTCAACCCATAACTTGATAAGAGGTCACTCCAACTTCCACTTGGTTCAAAAACAAATCTGCAAGAGTGAAATAAGAGCAAACTACAACAGCTCAACTCACTAATTAAAGCAAACATAGTTCTATGCTCTTTCCATTCATCATGAGTGGAATCAACCATGCTCTTCATTAGATACCCCTCCTTCTACTCATCATATACCTTGTCAATTACCCCTAAGTAATTTTGGTAGCGACCAATCAAAGGGAATAGCACAACTTTAAGTTTAAACATAGCATGAGCTTGGGGGGTTTGAATATGTAGAAGCTCAAACTACTCCTCAACCTCATTTTCAATAGTCATTACCCGATTCGCTTCCTCACAACTAGCTTCCTCCTTGGTCACCATAGATGGTGTAATAATCCCTTCATCGACTTCTTCCTCCACCTTGATGGCCTCTTGGGGATCTTTCTTTTTAGCTCTCTATCTCGCTACTAACGTTTTAACAATCAATAAATCATCTTTAAGATTAGTCAGGGAGATAGGTTAGAGCACAACTCGTTCCTTGTCATGGAAGGAATAAGCATTCTTCAAGGGCATATAGCTCATGCTATGACTTGTTTTCCATGGAGAACCTAAACACATGTAACAATCTCTAATGTCGACAACATCAAATAAAACTTCATCGTAAAATTTTCTAATGGAGAAGGTTATCCTTATTTGCTTCGTCACTTGAATCACTTTATCATTATAAATAAAGTTATGGATTTGAATGGTTGATAGTTTCATAACCTAATCTTCTAACAACAATTTTAGAGATAAAATTCACAAGATAGTGACTAACCTGAATTAGTAGAATACCTTGTTCAAGTCTTCCCTTAATGTAAAACTTATCCATGCTATAAAATTGAGCTTGAATTAAGTTGATGGCACCATGGTCTACAGCCTCTAGAAAAACTGGAATTATCTTTATCATGTTCATAATAGCACAGAAAGGCTAAGCAGATAGCTCGACAATTGGTTCAGGTACACTTCTTCGTTGTTCTCCTTGGACTAGCACATGTGTTCTAGCTAAACTCTAGTCACTAATCAAGTCTACAACACTCCAAGCTGGTTTGTGCACACATTCATGAAATGGGCTAAGGCAACTTGGTTTGGAAGTATTTAGTAACTCAATGAATTCCCCTTAGAAAGCGTTCAATACAAAACTTTGTAGTAGAAACCAACTCAGTCATGGCTAAAAGGACAACAAATACACAAAGTTCGATCTTACATAGAGTAATAGCTCGACAATTGATTTTCTTGCAGTACGCAATGCCTTGAATTTCAATCCCGGAATTGACATGTTCGATCTGCACTCTAATAATTGGCCAACTTCACAGCACACTACAAACTTCAAGTCACACACGATAGCTCCTTGGCATACGTGATAACTTTGATTTTAAACATATTTCATATGGTGATTTTATAGTATTTTCCTCACATTTTTTGTTTTCTTTAAAGAAATTGATACTTAATTGAGTAAGATTTTGATTTCTAGGTTTGAACGCGTTCTAGGATCGAAAACGAAGAAAAGGAATCAATTTTCACTCAAATCGGAGTTCAAATGAAAAAGTTATGAAGTTGTGTAGAAAATTTTGCCTTAGTGCAGAAAGTTACACGACCTAGGGACACAGCCATGTCCCAGGCCGTATCTGGTGACAAAAACAGAATCTTTGTAATACACATATAAAAGGATATCTTAGGGTTTAAAAGAAACGGAGAGACATTACAGAAACGGAGAGATACAAGAGAAGAGAAAGAGACCTAAGGAGAACATCAAGAAAAAGGCGAAAACAACATCAACTTCAAGATTGGAGAGATTGTTTATCAATTAAAGGGGTTTTCCATATTTTATTTTATGTTTTTTATGGAACTCGTTTTTAGATTCATTATGATTGCTTAGAATTCGTGTATTTAGGATTATGGAACCTAGGGTTTCATGTGATTCTTGGATTGATTTAGAATTTTCAATAAAGTTTCTATCTTTGCTTGATTCAATTATGTCGTTTAATTGTTAATTGATATTTCTAGAATATCAATATATGATATTATGCATGTTGATTGAGAAATTGCATGTATAATTAGATCTTTACATAATTGAAGAGAATTACATGCATACTTAGAGATAAGATACATGTTTCTTCTGGAAAGTTAATTATTTGTATGGGAATTCATTATACATTAATGCAATTCTAAATTATATTACTAAGTGAAGAGATTCCGGTGAATAATTTAGGACTAGGGTTGATATGCTTGAGAAAGGTATTAACTTTAGTTGTAAATCCCTCCGGTTAAGCATAATAGAAACCGAATTAAATATATTTTAAGTAATCACATGATTAACTCTAAGGGAAATAATTTCTAAATACGTTATTACTTTCTTAAAGTCGTTCTTAATTTTATTGCTTTTTCAATTGCTTAATCAAGTCTTATAATTAATTTAGTTTGTTAATTTTATTATTTTTAATTAATTCAAACTTTCATAATTTTCCGGTTATATAATAAATTCATAATTTTCCGATTAGATAATAAAGCTAAGGTTAATATTAGTACTTGAAGTCTCTGAGAAATCGACTCGGATTCATATCCACTATATTAAAATTGATAGGTGCACCTGCCTGATATCAATACGTTTGTTCAACCAGGCACATTTGGTGGTAAGCAACTCAACAACTCGGCAATTGGATACCACTAGGGCAAAGGTGGATACCACATCATGTACTACAATTCTTGAATTGAGAATCTCACGGAGGAACTCGAATAGATATTATCTTCAATTTCGTCTACACACTAACTCATTCGATAATTCAATCCTCAACATATACTCTTCACGACTATTTCTATTGAGTAGTTCAATTTGGCACTTTGGATTGTTGTAGCTTAAAGCTCGGACGACGGCTGCAATTCAGCTTGGCAAAATAAGGAAAATAGCACCTCTGTATGGTCTTTCCTCGCAGCAAATTGGTCTCGGACGACTACAATTCAGTGGCAAAATAAGGAAACAGCTGCTCTATATGGTCTTTCCTCACAGCAGATCGGTCTTGGATGACTACGATTCAGCCCGGTTCGGCAAAGTGCATTTGCCTCGGATGGAAGATTCACTTCGGCAGTTCGACACCAATCGGTACACAATTCGCGCAAGGTCGGCTCGGTTCGGATACTCCATTTTTAACTAGGTTACAATTCACCTCGGCTCGGACGTGCAAGGTCGGCAACAGCAGTTCGGCGATGACACGGAACAACTCGGCCCGGTCACAGCCTCAATTACTTCGGCACTCAGTCAGCACCAGCACGGAACTTGGTTGGCTCAGTGTTGGATGGAGCTCGCAACAGTTCGAGAAATCAGTAGTGCGGACTCCTCGCTTGTTCGGCTCGGCGAGTGTTGAACGGAATAGCTCGGTCCTATGATTGTGGACTACACAAGCTCGGATTGAATCCTGTAAGGAAGCTCAGTGCTCATGGCCACTTGTCCAGCTGCACTTACTATAAGTTGCACGTGACAGCACTCGACACTTAAGCTCAGCAACACTAAAGTTCATCTCACCACCTCGGATTACAGCAACTCTAAGCTCGGACACTGTAATATTTTGGCTCGGCAAGTTTAGCAAAATTACTCAGGTCAGTACTTCGGGTGACAGTGGTTCAGTACGGCCTTTATACACAACAGCACAACATGAGTCCACTTCATGTCAGCTTAGTTCGGGACACCTTATCAACTTAGATATGTACCACTCAGCAACTCGGCAATTAAGTCCAATCAACTTATCGCCTTGGGTTAAACAGTTCGGAGCTTGGATCACTGCTCCAATTCAAGTTAGCATGTACTGTCACAACAGATGGGATTATAATATACTCCACTTCGTCAAGTTCTACAACTCGGTCCGATTGACAGCAGCTTGGACAACACAAGACGAGACGGCACGTCACACAGCAGCTTAGATAAACTTCAAGGAAGCTTGAGTTTAGTATTTTCTTCAGTTCAGCAAATCCTTCAAGAGCATAGCAGCTCGAGTCCTCAAGCTCAGTTCGGACAGTAAAACAATGACTAAGCTCGGCAATTGGTTTCCGCGTGGCAGTTCGGTACTTGATTTACAATAGCTGGGACAACATGTTGAGAGTTCGGCAGAATTGGCAGCTCGTACAATTTGGGATTCAAGCTCACCTTAGTTTGGTAGTGAGTTCCTTCATAGTAGTTCGAATTGTAGTAGATTGGGGCTCGATCGCAAACACGAAATCATGTACAGTTCGGCACAATTTCTTCAAAGTTTGATACACACCGAAACTCAACCACAATCTGTAGTCAAGTATAGTACAGGAATAATCACACCATCAACTTCAATATCAATTACACAACACATAGACATAGTTACCTGCACAAATTAAAACACGACTAGATACCACCACTGCAATACCCACAGCAATCTACTTTTAATGTGCAGTACCAGTGAGTTCAAACCACCGACAATAAAAACTCTGGTGACTACTATTAACAAGCCCACAATCTCATACTCAATTTCATGCACTAATATTCACATACAGCAAAAATCGAATATGTCAAACCCTAGGCATCATATTCTCAAGCCAACAATAGCAAATTAAGAAACCAATTCTTAAATAAAAATGTCAATAGCTATACGAAAACCTACGGCTTCAATAACCTTGCACAGATATTGATATGAAAACCAAGACTCATATTAAGTACTCTCTTCTTCGGAGCTACGGGTGTTGGGAAAGAAACATCAACTAAGCTTGTCAACAAATCTACATAAAGGATGTTACAGCTTAATCTAAGAGTAAGGTGACCTCATGTATTAGTATGAACCTAACTTATGAATTCTTCAGTAAATAAATACTCTATGATGCTACAAAACCAATGAACCAGCACCCTTTCAAATACAAACCAATAACCTCAATACATTGCAGCAGCCATGGAAAGGACAGAGCAGCTACTAACAACAACAAGAAAGGAAACTTCATAGCAACGTCGCACAATCCTTTGCTGAAATCATGATCTGATACTAACGAAGCTAATACAACTTCGAGGTTGGACACACAAAGAGACACCACAACGAACAAGAAAAGAAAATAAAATGGAGGTTTTAAAAATCCATAAGCTATCTCGTTGGATATGATGCACCAACAAGATCCAACACGGCCTAGGACTCGCCAGATGTGATATATCAATCCAAGTGATAAACCATATTCCTTACTAAAGGGATTGATAAGAGTGGATAGAGGAGAGTTTTCTAAGAGAAAATCTCAAGGCTTTTTCATTAAAATGTCAAAGCCTAACTAAAACTTTATACATGTGCTCTATTTATACATAGTAGTAAATACTAAAAGGATGCCCTAGTGGCATTTTTGTAAATATAAGATAAATATGAGAGTAATTTAGGAAAAATACAATAAAAGGAAAGTCTAAATAACATAAGCAAAAATAAATGATCAAATGAGATGTCCAAATGAGTAGTGGATGAGCTAGGCTTTAGCGTTTGGTGGTGTCAGTACCCCAAATCCCATCACTTCATATATACAGGAATATTGGGGTTGATATGGATAACATGATTGTCAAATGTAAGACCAATGACAAACACCTTTCCAACTTGTGAGAGACCTTCAACACACTTAGATGATGCAATATGAAATTAAATCCTCAAAAGTATGTGTTTAGAGCGTCTTTAGGGAAATTTCTAGGCTTTATGATGACACAAAGGGAAATTTAGGCTAGTCTTAAGAAGATCCAAGATGTATTAGACATGGAGTTACCAAAGTCTATAAAAGAGGTTCATAAGTTAATTGGCAAAGTGGCAGCATCGAATCACTTCATGTCAAAGAGTGTAGAGAGGTGTGTAGAGTTTTTTCATGTCCTAAGAAATCCGTTTGAGTTCAAGTGGACTATAGAGTGTAAATAAGCCTTCAAAGCTCTAAACGAATTTTTTACTAAGCCATAGATCTAGCCAACACTAGTTAAGGGCGAAACCCTTTACTTATACTTATTTGTAAGTAACTAAACTCTTTCATTTGTGCTCATATGGGTAAAAGGATGAATACACAAGTCGGTTTATTATTTCAATAATCAATAGTAAGGCCTCAAGGCTCATTAAGGTATAGTCTTAACTAATCAACCTTTGAAACAAGTTTTGCAAAAGCCTAATGCCTTAGGGTAAATGGTTAAGTATGCTTTAGAGCTTAGCACTTTAGGGATTAAGTACTGACCTAGGGAAGCCTATGAAGCCTAGATCTTGGCTAACTTTATAATTAAGTTCACTAGAACTGAAGGATCTACTGTACAAAGTGAAGAGCCAACTTGGACCTTATATGTTAATGGATCATCAACATGTGAAGCTAGTGGTGTTGGCTTAATCTTTAAAGGCCTAATGATAGATCAAATCTCTTATGCCTTAAAGTTCAAGTTCTTAGCCAGTAACAATGAGTTAGAATATGTGGCACTCTTAGCAGGGATGAAGGTTGAAGCTAAGTAGCTAGATATTTATTTTGATTCATAGTTGATTGTTAATTAGGTTAAAGGGGATAGTATGGCAAAGGATGAGAACATGGTTAGATACTTACAATTGGTTAAAGAGCTAGAAATTGGCTTTGAATCTTGGTAGTGGTGAAAATCCCCAAAATACAAGATTATGCTATGAACAAATTGTCCAAGTTGGCTTCCATAGAGGTGACTTGCAAAATGTTTAGAATTATAAGAGAGGGAGATGAACCCCTATTGGATGGATCCCATTCTTGACTACCTAAAGAATAGGGTCTTACTTCAAGACAATAAAGAAGCTTGAAGACTAGTCTACAAAGCTGCCAATTTCACAATAATCAATGAGAAGCTATATAAAAGAAGATTGAGTTTGCCCTATTTGAGGTGTTTGCAATCATCTAAAGCAGAGCAAGTCCTTTCTGACCTATATGCCGGAATGTGCAACAATCATATTAAGTTTGGACCTCTGTATGTAAAAGCTTTACGTCTTGATTACTAGTAGCCTACAACAAAAAAGGATTCCCTCCGTTTGATCCAAACTTAGAACTAGCATTACAAAAATGCTCTAATTGAGAGAGCTCCAAGTGCATATTTGATTCCACTTACTAGCCCCTGCTTATTTGCCTAACAGGGGTTAGATATCTTAGGTCCATTCTCGACGACCACCAAACAAAGGCAATACATAATTGTTGAGGTGAATTATTTCATAAAATGGGTTAAAGCAAAGGCAATGGCAAGTATTATAAAGAGAAGCATTAAAGCTTTCATGGTTAGTAATATTCTGACTAAGTTCGAGATTCCTTATGCTATTATTATGAATAATGGCCTCCGGTTTAACAATGCTAGGTTTAGAGAGTTTTGTGAATTTAAGTAGATCAAACTATACTATACATCAATTGCACACCCATAGAGTAATGGGCAGGCAAAGGCCATAAATAAGGTCATTCTCTAAAGTTTAAAGAAGTGGGTGGACCAAGCTGATAGTAAGTGGACAAATGAGCTACCAAAGGTCTTGTGGGGTTATAAGACTATGTGACTCACTGAAAATGTGAGTACGTAAACTGATAAGTGTATCAGGTCGTGGAAGTAGTATAAACGGTGAGTCAAGGTCATATTCCATAGGGAGCTAGGTGCTAAGTACTAAAATATTTAAGTTTTTCCCTAAGTTAAGCTATCAATAATTGAATTAAAAGTGAGTGAAAACCAAATAACAAGATGAACACTAAACCGAATATTCTAGCTACATTTTGAGGGTCCCGGGTCTAGGAGATAAAAGAGATCAAACTAGGATTCATAAATCTATTCACATTTGAATCAATGTGATGTTTTAAATCAATATTCGAAATTGAATACAAGAGATTTAATTAAACTCACTAGAACTCGCCTATTTCCTAAAATAGCGAAATTCTAATTATAGCATAAATTCACCCGTTAAGACAATTTATCTATAATTATCTGATAAATAATAATATGTTTACACCGAATTTATTATCTAGTTAGAAATATGGTTTAAGTGTATCCTCATAACCCGAACCATACTTCCAACAGCATTAAGTACATGAATTTAATTAAAACCGCATATCCCTATGATAAGCTTTTTCAAAAAATCAAACTATGTTCAACACGAGTTATCGAAACCCTCCTAGATATCCTATAACTCTATCTAGTAAAAAAGTAATAAACACGTACTAAATAACTAGCTGATGAATATAATAGAAAAATACCCAAACACTTAATATTGACATCGGAATAATACATGAATACTTCAATTTATCGAATCCGTCGATACAAAACCTAATTAAATTAAGTACTAAATTATTTTGCAAAACCCAAATGAATCAAGATATATCTAAATTGAAATAATAAGGAAAAGAAAACACCTCAATTGATATATTCAATCCCAAAACCCGATACAATAATCAGCATATCCCGATTCTTTCGGAACTCGAGATGGTCCTCTAACAAGTTAAAACAAAATGATTTAGAGTCATGAAATTAAACACGACATAATCGAATTTACAAAATACGAAATAAAGTTTGTGATATTTACTAAACTAAAATAAAACAAAAAATCAAAATCCCTAAGCTGCCGATGTTTTTCTTCTCGTCCTCTGTCTCCTTTTTTTGTTTTTCGGCTACTGTCTATCCTTCCCCATTCTCAGCTGCTGTCCCCCTTTTATCCCCTTAGCTCCTAAAAGTTTCTTCAAGCCGAATATTCTATAGCCCACAGCACGTGTTTCTCTGAGATTTTGCAATCTGACCCAACATGATGTTCATTCCCTTATCTTTCTGTCCTCTGTTGCTGTTTTTTTTTCAGATGGAAATGGTACCGATGGACAAAGGCCTCCGAGTAGAAAGATGACCCATACACGAATATTCAGTTTAATTTATTTCTGGTTCAACATAAAATGCTGTTGCTCCTGTAATATGCCATGATATTGTGTCGGTTTCTATCCACGTGGGCTGTTGCGTATGATAATGGGCTGACACCTTCTTTCCAATTTAGGCTTGTATAGTTGACATGTATGAAAGGGGTATCTAAGTGAAGCATTCCATATACAACACCAGTTGAACTCCAGGCCGATCAACATGTACAATTCTAGTTGCTCTGTTTTACATTGGAGTGTTTCAGTTGCTAATAGCTATCCACATGACATGCTCAGTTTAATGAGTGTGTGGCAGCTAAAGTTGGGGATGCAGCTACCATTCAATTAGGTGGTCAAGCTGCTGAAGTTACTTGGAGTTTTCGGCCGTTGAATATTTAAAACAAGAAGATGCTCCTCAATTTAATTCTGCTTCGTCATTGGTCAAGATTTAAATCAGTCGAGCTCTCGGCCTTGGAATGTTGCAGCTGCCATTCGCCAAGGGCTGCTCAAGTTTGGGACGCAACGGTGCTCAAATTGCTGTCGATTTCAAATGGAGCTACTGTTGGCTTGTTGGTTGCGTGAAGTTGCTGCAGGGGATGCTGTTGCTGTTCAATTTCTGCTGTTGCTTTCAAGTGGCTCTAGGTTAGTCAAAGCTCAGCATTGAGTTTTTTGCTACAGGGGTTGCCGCTATCATTTGGAGTTCTCAGCCTGCTGTTATTCTTGGATAAGGGCTGGTTGTGTTTGATTTGCTTGGAAAATCTGTTATAAAAAAGCAACATGGAGAGAACCAATAAAGTTATTTTAATGAAAACCAAGCACAAGCCAAAAAAATTGACCATTTTTCTCATTATTTATGCAACTAACCAAGAAAATTACATTTTTTATAATTTCTAAGCATAACTTACAATAAAAACATTATGAAATGCATGAATGCACAATAATTAAGTAGAGATAAATGTGTACTTTTACACAACACATTTATCACTATGCAAAGAACTTCAACAAGTCACACTTGTTAATAGTTGGCCTTTGGATCTGAAGTAGTGTTGTGGATTGAACTCCAAGTGGAAAGTACGAGAGTTTAAGCTTATGATTCTAAATATAATGCTATTGGCCTCTAAGAAAATTCAAACACTATCCATGAGACTTGAGCATTGGCTAAAACTCACCTCATTGCCTATCAGCAACGAGTGGCTCAGTATTATAACAAGCACATCAGACACAAGTGTTTCCCACCTAGGATCTAGTCTACAGGAAGTTAGAGAGACTTGATGGACAACCTATTCCTCGAGCATGGAATACTAATATTCTCAAGCCTTACTTTGAATGATTACTTCACTAAAGAAGATATGTGAATTTCTAATTTCGTGTTGAAGATATGTAGATTTCTGATTTTCTGTTTAGAATTTGTTTATACTAAAAATGATGCTTGTTTTATAATTATGTTGTGAATTGTTAATGTTGGGTGGTTGACCTACATGTTGATTTTGTTATGTTCTAATATTCATGTTATGAACTATTGGTGCTAATTAACCAACCCAAATGTTAAGGTTCTATAGTTTACTACTTAATGAAGTGTTCATTAGTTCAACACCCTTTAACTTTATTTTGTACTACGCTTTATTCTAGCATTTGTTCTATGCTTTATTTCATACAAGCATAATTTGAAAGATACTTGACGTAAAGGTCCTAGCTAGTCTATACTAATACGCATGTTAATGGACCTTCTACTAATCTTCTTCATAATGAAAAGGCCAAAACGCCTATAAAGCCCTACCGTTAAATCTTACAATCAACAGACACGGGAAATGGATATTCGTAAAACTCTAAGTCCTGAGAAGAACTCGAATGATGAGATATAGTGCCTTAAACTCTTCTAAAAGTGATAGGTACAATTGCTATAAGTCCTAATAAAGGATGTTGGAGTTTGGCTGCCAGGAACTTTATTGGAGGTCAGCAGAGGGATTAGAAGGAGGATCTAAAGCAGGAATCTTAGGAACCTTAAGAGCATCATGAGCCTCTTAGAGATTAGCAGAAGTAGCCATAGTGATATGAGTACCTTTAGCAGGATGATCCACCACCTCGGTTTAAGCAGTATTATCTTTGGTGGTAGGGGCCTCCTCTTTTTGACCTTGCTTAGTGAAGTCTAGGCAACTCAGGTTGTAATTAGGGTAATAGATTAGAATCTCCTCCTGAGTTAGATTTACCCAATGCAACATCTTTTTAGCCATAAGATTAATATGCTATTGGCTCTCCTGAATATCCTCAAAGGCCTTCTCATAATCCTTATCATAATTTGAACCCTGCTCCTTCTCAAGGTCTCTTATTTTATTCCACAGCTCATCATGCGTGCCATATAGGTGGCCAATTTCTTTGATATATTTTCCTTTGAGGCTCTCCACCTCGTTCTGTGCCCCTACAACTAGAGATGAGTTGATAGTTCTTTTTTTTCTCTCTCTTCAGTTAGAGCAGCATCCTTTTCTTCCTTAAGCTTAGCCTCTTAGTCTATTTATCTTTCAAATTTTTCACTTCATCCTTAAACTTTGTTTTCTCTTCCCCCCATTTCTACTAGAGCTTTAAGTCCTTTAGCCTCAAGACTAGCAATTTGGTTTTTATAGTCTTCAGTAATCTAAAACAAAACGCAGAATTTCATAAGTTGAAGCAGATCAGAAAGTGATAAAGGACCGTTACGTGAACTTCTTACATCTTTCATCTCCTCTTCCAAAGCTTTAATAATGATCATCAAACACTGAGAGCTTTAGAAAATGAAAGAAAAGTTAGAAGAAAGTACAAAAACTTTACATGCAAGCGATAGTTAGACCCTTTACATCATAAATTTCAAGGCCACCAACTACAATAAAATATTAGAACCTAAATTCTAGCAAAAAGTTAATAGCATTTGTTAGAGGACCTACATGCTCTATAAGACAAATTCCCCTCACTGATTCCATAGCAACTTTCCCATTTCCAAGGGTGTAATCAATAGTAGAAACATTCCAAGAAGGAAAAAATTGTAAAACCTCCTTATTCTCCTTCCTAAAAGGAGTCATAAGTCCCGACAAAGTAATAAGGACTTCCTTAGTCTTCTTGGGATCCTTTGAATTGCCATTATCATTGTCATCTTTCTTATGACCTTCCTTAGGGTCTTTTCCCTTGATCAAATCCCTTTTTAAGGGTAGTCAATCATGTGCATTAGGCCGCTTCCTCAGTTTAATAACCTCCATGGCCTTTCTCTTCAGAGTAACTTTTGTTGGCTGTGTTTCCTTAGCAACCTTGTTGGTGGTAGTGGTAGATTTCCTAGGTTGCTTGGCAAGAACCTTTTTCACATCCTTCTTTTTTCCTAAACTGCTAACTTTTAGCTAAGCAAAGAGATCTTTTGAGCTGTGGTCTTTTAACGACATGTCTATAAAGAAAGAATGGAGAAATTAGGTCGGGAAAATATTAAAATGAAAGTAAAATAACTTACAGACGCTATGCTGAGCACAGACAAAGAAGACCACTTAGCTCCGAAAGTAGATGTAAAGGTCCCTCCTCTTGTAAGTTCACTCAACACAGTGAAATCACAAATAACTTGTACCTTACTCAACAATAATACCTTCTTTTGTGCCCTCAACATCTTCACCTTGAGTAGCATTAGCGCCCTCAAGGGCTCTTATTTCATCTCTGGGAAAGATCAAAGCACTGCAGGAATACTTGTTTATGATGGTGTCCATATCCTAAAGAATCCAGTTATTGTTATAAGCCTTTGATGAATGTACTTATACACTCATTCATTATGCTATTTCTTTGAATATTTTGAGATATTTCTATGCAACTTTGTTGAATTTGCTATTGATTTGAGTTATTTCTTGATTTCAAGGCTTAGATGAAGCAATAAGGCAAAAAGATGAGAATTTAGGCAATTTTTTAAGGACTTTACACTAAATTTGAAGCATAAGTTGATGATAGCAAGCATAAGAGATCGTTTACCTAAGGATTAAGCAAAGAGGAAGACTACAGTTAGTCTTCATGGTCGTGTTATTTGGCCTTGAAGCTCACATCCCTAATTTCCAATCAAAGTTTGAAGAATTGTTGGCTAACTATGAGACTACGGTCCAACACCATACCCTATGGTATGTACCCTTAATCCTCTTATCATCAATTTCAAGACAATTGTTTGAAGAATTATTTCAAGAAGTCCATGCCTGGATTTCGAGGCCATGTATTTGTCCATGGATTTGCTATGACTTTAAAACACTTGTCATTTTAAGATTATATTTTTCTAAACAATATAAATAGATGTTAGACACATGTACACAAAAAAAAAAAAGGGGGGGGGGGGGGGGGGGGGGGGGGGGGGGGGGGGGGAAGAGATGCAATAGGCTAGAGAGAAGTCTTCTCTTAGGGTTTAGTCAATTTTTATCATGAAAGTTTGTATTTTTATCACATCTATAGCGTAGAAGTAGCAATATCTAAGCCCATAACCATTAAGGTAACATGTTGCATACTTTGATTTTTATTATTTTCATGAAATTTTCGTATTCTTATTTATTCAATTACATATTTCATTTTGATTAAATTGTTATTTATAGATTCTCAACTTAATTATCAGATTTTATATTTTAAAGTTGCAAAGCCAATGCATAAATAGATCTACTGTAATTAAAGAGATTTGATGCAAGCTTACAGCTAAGTTATAGACTTCTTCTAGAATTAAAATTTATTTCTTATTTGTTGTTTGGAATTCCTATTCTTAATGTTGTTATGAGAAGTTCTATTCTAGAAGTAAGTAATTAGAATTTGCATTAATAGATAACAATTTCTATTAAATTAGTGATCAAGTTCTTCTAGTTAATAAGAATAAGGAATTCATTAAAAACCCTAGGCAACTGATAAAGGCATATTTTTCATGTTTTAAAGTATAAATTAAGATAGAATTATTATTGATTTTATAGAAATCATTAAGAAATGTTACTTAATTATTTTCATTTGGACATTTCAGGAATTAAAGGATTCAAGAGTAGAATTATGGACGATTTAGAAGAGTTTTATACAAAGGAACGAAGTCTGAATCAACACACGCAAGTTGGAATTGAAGGCAGCTAGCCTACAACTTATACCAGCGGGCTTTTAATTCTATGTTGCTAGCCATCATGAAAAAGAAGCTTCATACGAGTCAACCCTAATTTTTCTTATAAATAGCTTTATGTTTTATCGTTTGGGAAACTTTTGATACATACTTTCTTTAAACTTAAAGAGTCGTACAATAATCTTTAGATAATTCTTGAAGAATTCTTTAGGAGAATCACTTAGATCATTAAGAAGAATTTTCTTTTGCTGTGGAGACCAAGTTAAAGTTGCAATTGAAGATTATCTTTTCCAATACAGAATTGCTGACATCTATTTTAATTATTCTTATGCAATTATGTGAATTACTTATGCTTTCAATTATGAATTTCCTTACAATTTCAATTAGTATTTGTGCTTTCGTTTCCAAATCCATGGCTGGCTAAATTTATTTGTGGGAATTGATGAAACCCTAAATAGGTAAGATGATGATTATGCTAATGTTATAGGATTAAGAGATATATGGATGATTCATGATTGCTATTTCGATTATAATTGTTCAATTGATTATAATTGTTAGAAACCCTAATTATACGGAAGTTGATATAGGATTTGTTAGAAATTCTTAGTTGATTTGATTAATTAATGTGGAAGCAGAGTTAATTGAATTAATTAGAAATTATTTAAAGATTAATATAATGTTCGGCGATTGATTATTCACTAAGACATTAAGGATAACTGATTTAGGATATTAGACAATTATAGTATTAGGAGATATATGATTGTAATGTAGAGTCTTTTGTTAATTGGAAGATGCAGAAGCTAACCAATTAATTAAGGGTTTAAATCTTTAAGTTTTAAGGTATAATAATTTCACTTGAATGACCATATAGCTATTAATCTATATAACATGATAACAATTTGATTAGCATAATCTATGGTGGATTCTGTTTTCCCACAATTCTCAATTGATTGCTTAATTTTAGATTTTTTATAGTTATTTTCTTTTCAATAGTTTTAGATTAATTAATTTAATTTTGATTGCTTGAATATTAATAAGAACAAGCATATGATTAGTAATTTCTCAGTTTTCGGGAGATCGACAACTTTACTTTCTCCATATTACTCGATTCCGACCTAGTATACTTACTGGAGTGTTCGCGATTTATATATATACATATATTTTAAGCGAATCAGCTACTACATGTTAATTTCTTAGTGATCAAAGTCTAGATATCATTTTCATGGTCAATTAGGTTTTGTTCAATCATTGCATTCATAATTGTTTATTGTTAATTAGTTCTTGTCTCAACAATTCTATCCAATTTATCATCAATATTTCTATAAATTTTAATTAAAGTAATTTAGTTCGAGTGAGTGAATGCTTAGTCCTAATGAGGTCGGCAACCTTAGACTCTTGAAGTCTTATATACTATTACTTAATAAGAGTACTTGCCTAACTAGCATGTTATATGCTCAATCAAGTTTTTGGCCCATTGCCAGGGATTGTTGATCAGGAAAGCTTGTTCCTTTATAACTCCATTATTCTTCTTTTTATTATTTTTATATTTCTTTCTCTTAAGTTAATTCAAGTCCAATTTAAATTTTTTGGTTTATGTTGAGGAGAATGGAGTGATGGCCAATAACGATGACGCACTGAAGACTATGTTTGACTACATCAAACCATTAACGAGTGGAGCCCACTCCAGTATTACCAGACTAGCTATTGTTGCGAACAAATTCATGATCTCACTAATCATTATCCATATGGTCCAGTAGCAATTACGGTTTAAAGGTTCTCTAAAGGAGTATCCACATACACATATTGTAAACTTCTTAGAGATATATGCTACCTTTAAGATCAATTGAGCTACGGATGATGCAGTATTATTTCCTTTTTTTGTGTAAGGAAAAGTAAGGCAATGGCTAACCTCACTTCAAAAATATATGATTACATCCTAGAAATTACTAATAGAAAAATTGTTAGAAAAATAATTTCCTTTAGCTAGGACAACTAAAGTACATAGTTATATTTTGTCATTTACTCGATCTAACAATGAGATGATACATGATGCCTAGGAGCATTTTAAGAAATTGCTTAGAAAGATCCTAATCACGCTCTTCTTCTTTGGATGCAAGTACAGACTTTATATAATGGATTAAATTTTGCTACTAAGTAGTTTGTTGATACATCTGCAAGTGGAACATTAAATTCTAAAACACCTAATGAAGCCTATACTTTGTTCAAAAGTTTCTCAATGAACAGCTATCATTAGGAAGGTACTAAACCTAATAAGAAGAAGCTTGGCATAGCAACTGTAGAATCTACCACAACCTTAGCAGCCATGGTAGAAGTAATGAACAAAGTTAGACTCCTATCTTATGTTAGCACAACCCTCTATGATGCCTAGTTTAGTTAACCCGGGAGGATATATGGCAATGTATTGTCAAAGACCAGTTAATAATTAATGGGGTTTTCAACATATGCCTTATCACAACCATGAAGAACGGGATAAGGAGTGTAATCTTTATGTAGGTGGTTATTTCTATACAACTCAACCAAAGGATGTTAATATTCCTTATCAATTTCAAGCTTCTCCTCAAAGAAAAGAGAATTCAAGACCAGAAGAAATGTTGACTGGGTATATATAAAGTAGTGATGCTAGTTTGTTAAGTAACAACTCGCCATGATCTTTATTGAGAAACAACTAGAGCCCTCACCACAAGCTCAAGTTGAATCTATGACATTAAGAAGTGGTAAGGAGTTGCAAGTTGATAAAAAGCCTAAGAAGACCTAAGTCAACGTAGAACTAATGATAGAGGAGTAGAAAGATAAAGTGGCAAAAACTTTAGAACCAAAACCTCAGTAGGTTAGAGAGTACAAACCACCCATTCCATACCCTCAAAGGTTAAGGAAGAAATGCTTGGTAAGTTTTTGGATTTATTTAAACAATTACACATTTGCTTACCGTTTGTAGAGGCTTTTTAGTACATACCCAAACATGCGAAGTTCTTAAAGGAGTTGCTCTCAAACAAGAAAAGATTGGAGGAGTTATCCATAATTATGCTCAATGAGAAGTGTTCAACTATTCTTCATAACAAACTTTCCACGAGGCTAAAGGATCCTAGGAGTTTTACAATTCCTTGTCTCATTGGAAATATATCTATTAAGAAAACACTAGCTGAACTAAGTGCTAATATAAATTTAATGCCTTATCAATTGTTTAAGTAGGTAGGCTTAAGTGAACCTAAACCAACTTGAACGAGTTTTCAATTAGCTAATAGATCATTAATCTATCCTAGAGATATAATTGAAGATGTGCCTACTAAAGTAGATAAATTTATTTTCCCTATTGATTTTTTCATCTTAGATACTAATGAGAATATTAAAGTACTACTCATCTTTTGTAGATCTTTTTTAGCTACAACTAGATTTATAATAGATGTTAACGATGGTAATTTTACATTAAGCATAGGAAAAGAAGAGATGGTAATTAAAATTAAAGAATTAATGAGAAAGTTTGCTGAACAGGATGATACATGCTTTAGTCTTAACGTTAATGACTCTTTAGTGTCTAATACTTTGCAAGAATTAGTATCTAAAGTAGACAAAGAATCCAAGTGGAGCCATCTAATGATCCATTCATAGCTGATGCAAAAGCTCAATTACAAGTCAATCCTCCATCTATGGAGCAAAGGTTTGAATAGGTACAACAAGTAAAATTGAAACCTTCTATCAAGGAGTGACTAGAACTAGAATTAAAGCAACTACCAGATTGTTTGGAGTACGCCTTTTGAGAGAAGTACTCGAAACTACTTGTGATAGTGTCCTCAGTGTTAATTAGCTAACAAAAGGAGAAGCTTTTGAGTATGTTAAGGGATCAAAAGAGAGCAATTGCTTAGAAGATTTTTGACATCAAGGGAATTAGCCCCTCATTTTGTGCTCACAAAATTTTGTGAAAAGAAGGGCACAAACCTATAATGCAACCGTAAAGGAACTTAAACCCGAATGTGAAGGAAGTAGTCAAAGCAGAAGTGATTAAGCTTTTGGATGCAAGTATGATTAACCCTATTTCTAATAGCTTTTGGGTTAGTTTTGTCTAGGCTATATGTAAAAAGGGAGGCATAATGGTAGCACCAAATGAGCGGAATAAGTTGATCTCAATGAGAGTAGTTACAGATTTGCAAGTCTGTATTAATTATAGGAAGCACAGTGAAGCTACCAGAAAAGACCACTTTCCCTTACTGTTTGTCGGCCAGTTGTTGGAGTGATTATTAAGTCACATGTTTTATTATTTTTTAAACGGTTTATTTGGTTATTTTTAAATTCCAATTACCCTAGAGGACTAAGAGAAAGCTACTTTTACATGTCCTTATGGTACTTTTACATATAGGCAAATTCTTTTTGGTCTCTATAATGTACCCGCAACTTTCCAATAACACATGATGGCAATTTTTTATGAATTTACAAAACATATAATGAAATTTTTTATGGATGATTTCTCGATCTTTAGGAATTCATTTGATAACTGCCTTAGGGATTTACAAAAATTTTTTGCTAGGTGTAAAGAAACTAATTTAGTTTTAAATTAGAAAAAAAAAATCCATTTTATGATACAAGAAGGCATAGTATCAGGACATAAAGTATCCTGGAAAGATATAAAGGTTGATAACACTAAAATTGATACTATTGCAAAACTACACCTCCTACATCTATTAGAGCCATACGTAGTTTCTTAGGTCATTTCAATTTTTTAGGAGGTTTGTTAAAGATTTTTCAAAAACAACCAAACCATTAACCCGGTTTTTAGAAGAAGATGCTCCATTTATATTTGCGCAAGATTGTCTAGATGCATTTAATACTTTGAAAGATAAATTGACTCATGCCTCAATTATTGTTGCCCAAGATTGGAGCTTACCATTTGAACCGATGTGCAATGTTAGTGATTATGCTATAGGGGCAGTGTTAGGTTAAAGGTACGAGAAACATTTTTAGCCAATCTATTATGAAAGCAAGACCCTCATTGAAACTCAAGAAAATTACACCACCACAGAAAAAGAACTCCTGGAAATGGTCTTCACTTTTAATAAATTCAAGTCATATTTGATTCTTTCCAAAGTTATTGTTTACACTAACTACTTTACTTTGCGATATTTGTTAAATAAGACAGATGCCATGATATGAATCAACCCACTAGACCAATCACCCACAACCGAGCTAAAGGACTCCAAGGACTTACTAGGAGGATACTAGCTCAAAGCCATATCTGAGACAGAGATTCCTATCTCGACTTAATCCCTTACTAACCCGATTACCAAACCCTCACACGTGTTGACCTACTTTTGCCAAGTAGCTATGCTCTATCAAGACAATTGAGAAGACAACCTCGAGGCCTTTCGAGCTAAATTTTAGAGCCAACCACAAGCATCTAACCTTATCTCAAGCTGACTACTCTGTAGCGGGACTGGCTGGCCCCTGACCTAATCCAGATGAAGTTGGCCCTTGACTGCAAACTCTTTTCTCTCACTTACTTTATCTCCTAACACAATATTTAAGAAGGATTCTTTACTTCCATACTAAATATTCTTTTTCTCTTTTATCCTTTTGAGTATATCTTATGTAACCTAATTATAAGAATACCCTTTTATCTTTTCATACACATAAAGTAACCCCAGTGGCTAAGTATATAAACCCCCACTTACTTGTATGTAAACAATTAATCAATCATCAACACAAAAAATTATTTACGTTTCTTTTGAGTAACTTAGTGTTCTCATTATCTTTTAACTCCTATTTATTCCCTTTAGTAAGGAGTAGTGGTAAGGGACCCTTTAGTTTGGATCGATGAGTCACATTTAGCAGATTATAGGCTGAGTAGGATTGAGTGGTGCGTCATATCCATTCAGTAGCTGGTTGGAATTTGTTAGCTTTTCTTTTGTTTCCTTCAGTTCACTTCGTTGTGGTGTTTTTCTGTGTGTCCGAACCCCGGAAACACATCATGCTAAGCCACAGTTGATCAGGTGGATTTTATTACTACAAGAATTTAACTTAGAAATTAGAGACAAGAAAGGGGATGGGATTTTGGCAACTAATCATCTCTCACGCTTGGAAAATCCATCATTGGAAAAGCTTAATGAATAAGACATAAATTATGAGTTTCCAGGTGAGAAACTGTACTAGGTAAGTCCTTAGGAAACTCCTTGGTTTGCTAATATAGCCAATTATCTAGTAGCTAAGATTACTCCTTCAGGACTAGATTATAGATAGAGAAAAAAGCATACTAACCTTGATCTTAAGCTTAAGCATGCAAGTGAATATAGGAAACTTTAGTTGAATGAGCTTAAAGAATGGCAAGATATAGCTTACGAAAACCTAAGAATATTTAAGGACTGAGCAAAGCGATATCATGACAACCGAATTAAGCAAGGAAAGTAATTTCAAACTGTAGATAAAGTTCTCTTGTATCAATCTCAATTGATGCTCTTTCCAAGTAGGCTTTAGATCTAAATAATCTAAGCCTTATACTATGATGCAGGTTTTCCCATATGGAATGGTAGAGATTTCAAGTTTTGAGAAAAGAACTTTCAAGGTAAACAACCATCAACTCAAGTTGTATTTAGGAGGAGAGCTTGAGAAGGAAAATAACAATGAATATGACCTCCTTCCAATTAAAGAAAACAAGTAACTTTGGTCTTAATCTGTCGAATGAATGACATTAAACAAAAATACTTCTTCGGAGGGAACTCAAGCCATTTTTCATTTTTTTTTTCATATTACTTAGATTTCCATTATGTATCTTTTGATTTATGTTTGATTCTGTAACAATTTAACACAACTTGTTCTCACAGTTTTCTTAGGTGTTGCAAGGAGGAAAAATACTTGATAAGGAGTTATGATTGCTAGGGATGAGAGGATAGGGATCATGATAGTGAACCAGGGCATGAAGCTCGAGGTAAAGCAAGGTAAAAATAAGTCTAAGAGGGTCATGGTCAAAGATCATGCCTAGTCTCAATTGTGTTCCTTTTAACATAAGATTTGCTTGAATTTAGAATTTAGAAATTTAGTCCATGGGGATTACAATCACGGACCACGCCAGTAGTCCTAATCGTATACTTCTAGATGTGAAAATTTCATAAAATTGAACATGGAAATTAGGTTTGAAGGTCCTATAGGCAAAAACCACGCCTATGATCTTACATGTAGATTCTTCAATGAAAAATTTACACTTAAAAGGAATTCTGAAAAATTGTGATCTTGATTGTGGACTTGCAATACTCATTAAACATAAGTTCCACTTGAATCTTTCTTGATTTTTTTGTATCACACCTTCCAAATTTGAACTCCTCTTACCTAAAATTTACTTTCCCTTTTCCAATAGCTTTCCCTCTTTTCAAGGTGCAATGTATATTCAAAGTAATCCCCAAAAATTACTTATTACCTAGATTAAAAGATGTAATTGCCACTTTTGATTAAAAGAAGTTTACTAATTAAAATTGCAACATCAATCTATAGTAAGTATTATTTAAATGAACTTTTTAATTTTGAATGTTCTTCATTGCACTCTCAAAATTCCGAAACATTAACCTAAGAAACTACATGTAGGGGAAGAAAGAAAACGTCTAAACACAACTATGGCACCTAGAACCATCCATCGCACCACCCGTAAGACCTTTTCTCAACCCATATTATAATAGGATTCGCTAGCTACACTTCTACCTCATCCAATACACATGTTAGAATTTGATAACTTCAATCATCAAGCTTGTAATGAAATTCTTGCTAAGAAGACTTTTTCCCAGTCAAGCTTCATAGATTGGGAGGTTATGAAAATAGCTAACATGGAGTCAAAAATCCATACCATGGTGGAAGAAGTAAGTTAGGATGATCTATTTAGCATTTAGGGACCCGTATATAAGGAATTAACCTTAAAGTTCCCTATGACACTGTCTTTCAAACATGATTAAGTGTCGTCCAAAGCCCACAACACCATCTCCTTCTGACTCTAAATACTAAATTCAACTACTTAATAGTAGAGTTCAGCATTTTGATAGGACTCTATAAAAAGGAGTTTGTCTGTTCCCTTGCATTATAACACTTCCATGCGAATTACTCTGTAGTGTTACCTTCGCAACCTATTGGCTAAAATTAAGTAGCGAGAAAATCTATAACTTAAAATTTACATGCGGATCCTACTTGAAGAACCCAACACATTGAGTTCTCAATTGGCTACTCACCCATACCATTAGTAGGAGAAGGAAAAGCACCGATTTTGTGGCTATGCATGAAGTACTCTACCTCTATAACTTGGTTGGGGGTATTCCATAAACTTAGCAGTCACGCTTGCCTTTTACATGAGACATCAGGCAATTGACACTTAGGTAAACCAAATAAGGTGTAGACCATATATGACGATCTTGGCTACACAACTTAAACTCATTGTCAACAACCTACAATTGACAATCGTTAGAGATGTTACCCTAATGCCTCTATCCACCTTTCGCAGGATGGGACTCCTCTTAGATGATGTTGATAAAGTACCCCTAAAAAGAAAGGTTAGTGTAAACTCCACTAACTAAGATACTTTAGTATGGGAAGTAAAGAAATTGAAAACAAAAATTCAGAGGTTGGCTACTTCCCATGAATTCTTTAAACAATCCCTTAAAAGGTTGTTTAGGTACTAGACAAGAAGATGGAGTTTTGTAGTAATCTTGTCGACCAAGTCACTATGAAGATTCCTCCACCAACGGATGAGGAATTAATTGATATGGTCTGGCGAATGAATGTAGGGGAGGACAAGGAGGAGGCAACATCCAAAGCATAATAAGAGACATCAAAGGGCAATGAAGCAACTGAGTCGATAACCATTGAATCAAACAATGAAAACAATGATGAGGATTTAGACCTCTTTTAGATATTCAAGTGTTAATTTGTTTTTGTTTCGTTTTCATGTCTATGTTGAATAAGTCATTAGTTAGTTTCAATCCTCAATTTTCATGTTTTTAATTTCTTAGTTGATGTTTCCATCCATCACATTAATAATAATAAAATTTCTCTCTTTTTGTTGCGTATTCTCTTTTTTTTTTTTAAGTTTACATATTTAGATTTATTTCAAGCAAATAATTAGACATCATTCAAGGCAAGTTTTCATGGATAATTCAATCAAATTTAATTTATTCTAGGGAATATCGCTTATCTCGAACATTTCCTTCTCCATTATATTTACTTGATTAATCTTTGTGTATTTATTTTTCCTATAATCTAGAGTAAGGAACATTGAGGACAATGCACTAAATTAAGCATAGGGAAGAGATATATGACTATTATTCAGTAATTAACTTGTAAATTTTTAGCCCTAAATTTTTCGAATTTGTAATCACATTCTAATAAGAGAATAGTTCTTAGATCTATGTTTTCCTACATCACTATTGTGCATTGTACACATGAATAGAATTGAATAGTGGAATTCTTATGAAGCAAAAGTTACACATTATTTAGGTTGGGATTCCAAGACATTAAGTAATTAAAATTTGTAATTGAGCTTTAGTAAAATGCTACTTTTGAAGTTTACTTAGATGTATGTTTATCCTTTTTTATTTTTAGAGCCCTATAATCCCGAGGAAATAAGTAAATGAAGCTTGTCTCAAATAATTTGTCCTGAATTTTGTTAAATTGCTGAAGGGTAAGTAAGGATAATATGATAAAAGGCAGTTGGTAATCCACACAGCGGTCTCGAACGCCAATGGGGTTCGAATGGGAACAAAGAACGAGAAGTGAGAATAAGGTTTTGACTTTGAATATGTATGGATATCACACACCAGGGCATTCACACACCAGGGCATACACAATCAGGAGTTGAGCTCGAAATAGGGTTCGATACAACTCACGAATACTAAATATCACTCGAGTTTCAAAAGAGAGGTTAGAGGCAACTTACTAACTCGCTCAAATGAAGGGTTCATCACAATCTTAAAGGTAAGATTGATAAGAACACGAGAGATTAAGGAGTACGGTACACTCAATAATCTAAAACGCCAGCTCAAAGGGCTCAAGAATGTCCTTACTTCTAGAAGGAACGTTCAAGTGTAAATTCATTGTATGAATATTCTTCACTATTTGTATTCTATTTTGATAATTACAAATGTTGCTATTTATAGCAAGTCCTAAAACCTTAGTGGCAATACTGTAAATAATATACAAGGACTTAAATCTCAAAGAATGGCCCATAATTAAAATAAGGAAAATATTTACAAAGTATACAAAAATGTGTAAGTAACAGAGTGGTTAACATGCAGTCATCTAAGCTGTCTATGGGCTTGAGTAAGGGTCGGTTGGCAGGCAGGTGTTCAAGCAGGGGTGGAATGTTTGGAAGTCTTATTGTGCTTGGCTGAACTCCCAATGAGGTTGTCCTACAATTTTTGTACTCATAGATTGCTTGGCGTAATGTCTCTTGTGCTGTGCCGAGCTATTCTTTGGCCTTAAGTGCTCGACCGTGTGGTTTCTCAGCTTCTCAACAAACGACATACTTGAGGCCAAGAAGCTCCTTTTCTTCCCCTTACCCTTCTAGTATTAGCTCAGCCTCAACAAAATCTATTTAGCCTTGGCTTTGAACAAATTGGCCTTAGGTTAAGATAGGTCAGCTTCGGCTTCTAGTAGGTCGGCATTGTCTTAAGATAAGTCGACCTCAGCTTAGGGATCATCGTGGACTGATTCCTATCTATCTTTAGCCATTTGATTATACAAACCTAACAAAACTCACATAGTCAAAATTAAATTACAGTACTAAGGGTGTGCATAGGATCTAACATGATTATGTGTTTATCAATGATAGAAATATGAAGCATCATTAAGTAGAAGCCAAACTTCCTGACAAGTCAAGCAAGAGACAGGTCAACTTCAATAGAAAATGCTATAACCTTATTAATAAGTTTATAACAATTAGCTCTAATATGAGAAAGGTCAAACATCTTAGAATCACCATTTATGCTAAGAGAGAGACCTATGTTGAAAAGTTGTACCAATAAAATGTTCTTCCTCTCCTTGATGAATTTCATCAAAGAGACTCCAAAGCTAAATGTTGATAGGGAATTTTTCCCATCACATCTAGCACATAGACTAACATAAAGTGACATACATCCTACTTATCAATTCACATTCAGCACCTTCTACACAACACTCTTGGCGTCTTTATCTATTGTAACTAAGTTCTTAAGAGTTGACCAAGTCGAGAAGCTTGATAATAAGTTAGGTCAAATAGGTAGGATTAGCCTCTATTAGCTCGATTAAACAACATGAAGCTTACTAAAACCTGATGAATTAAGAAGAGTTTAAATTTAAATAAGGGGCATGAACAGTTAGAGAGACTATAAAAATAACCACCCATTAGCCACTAAAATTATCGACCCTTAAAAATTTTAATATAAGTATGTAATCACTATAATATAATTTAAAGATATATTTGAGATAGGTTAAAATCACTAAGAGAGATTTGAAAGATATAATTTAGACTACTTCTAAACTTTGTAAGTGCTACTAAACACTAACTCTTGTAGACTTAAAATAGGACTTCTAGGAATCAAGGAATTTAGTAGAAATTTAAACCTAAAAGCTTATCATAACTATTCTAAATCTACCTTAAACTTACCATAACCATGCTAATTCACCTAAGATAAGAACCAAAACCTATCAAGCAATTAAAAAATGGAATGGATGGATTCAAGAGGCAAAGTAGCCTAAGGATGTGCCATCCATATGTCAAATAAATGTCACTTTCATTTTCTATCTACCACCTTATCATGTCACGTAAATGTCATTTTCATCATCCATCTACCACCTTATCTTCATATGTCATCTAAGTGTCACCTTCATCATCTATCTACCAACTTATCTACACATAAGCATGAAAGTGACCTAAAGATAAATCTAGTCAAAGTTAATCTACCTTAGTAAAAAATGATGGCGAAGTCGAAAATGACATCTTAATGACCAAAGACCCACCATATGACCACTTTAATCTTAGATTAACTAAACTAATTAACAACTAATATTCCACTTCTCCCACCTAACCTCCAATGCTAACAACAAAGCCTAATGGGTTGTTTTTGAGTTTCCAAAAGCAACTCTCAACTAAAAAGTAGTAACAATTACCAACAACCTATCTCTAATTCCATAGTCTTCTTTTCAAGTTAAAAGACTTTTCTAAACTCCTATTACCAAAAAGTTTTTCAAGAACCCCAAAAGAATCAAAAAGTACCTTTGGTAAAGCTATTTTATGAAAACTTTCAAGTTTTTCCAAGAGTGATTTTGTCTTTACAACTTTCCTCCAAAAATCTTTTCAAACCTACCAAAAATCTCACTTAAGTTTTAAACTCATCTTATCAACTATTTTCAAAACTAAGTTTATGATAAGCAAAATCTTAACTAAAGTATGTTTTTGAAAGAAAACCCTAAAAACCAATATCATTGCCAAAATCTCTTTCTTTTGAAAACCTTTCCTATGTGCAAAAGTATCTAAAGGCTGACAAGATATGTTTTCTACAAAAGGAAACCCTTATCTTTATCAAAATGTTCTTTTTTCATTCTTAGATTCAATTTGCATACATCTCTAAAATATCAAGACTAAAAGATTATGTTTTCCTTTTCAAAATAACTTAATAAGAAACTTAAAGAAATCAAGTGGACAAATCCATGCCTAAATAATGATGCCAAAGTTTCATGCCTAGATCTTTATGACATATACATATCTTGGAACCATGACCCTGGACTTATTGGACACATGAACATACTTTTAACCTTGACTATTTGAACCTTAACAATTGGACCTATTACGAGGATTGGAAACCCGAACAAAAGGACTATGGAGATGAAACGATAAGGATGATTCTAACATAACACTAATTAACTAAAAGACTTTATAAAACTATAAAGTTATAACCAACAAAGAAATCTTATATATGAATATCTAGTATTTACTTCTTATTGTGTTCTTTTAGGTGATTATGAGTTTGAGCTACTCGAAGACTATTATAATGAGTAATAGTAATGGCTAGGTGAGTATCTACGATGAGGATCACTTACTTGTATTTGTAGTTAGTAACACTTTAAAAATACAATATTCTATATAATATAGTTGATGATTATGATGTGATGTACTCATATGCAAGTGTTTGATAATTGGTTGATCACTTATTAATCAACCTTAAGCATATCGAAGCTTTAATGTAAAAGTAGTCATGTGTAACGTACTGCATAAACGAATTTTTGCCACCATTGCTACATAAGGAATAAAAAGGTAAGAACCTTCCCCATCTTTTAAAACTAAGTGACTTTCAGGATGGTCATATAAAGGATGGGGTTGTATCCATTCTTTTGTTTTGGGTTATGTACATCTAGAGGTAGATCAGCGATCTAATTAGTCCCTGGTTATTGATAGTCAGGGAAGGCATTCATTTCTTAATTTCATTTGGGCCTTCTTGTGATCAATCAAGAGATCCTTCTCTTGTGACTTATTTATATGGCCGTTGTTGACAGTTGATTTTTGACTTGGTGTGTAAACACTTGTAAAACATGAAAATGGCTTCGAAGGGCACCAGAGGGTGCTCCAACGCGACCACTCCGATACCTAAGTTAATCCTCTTGTCATGTGGAGAGAAATGTCAAGTAGTTAGGAAAAACGAGAGAATAAAAGAAGGTCCCCTTACCTGAGGGTTATGCCTGGTATTTATAGTGAAACAATGAAGATTGTACCCGGACTAGATAATTGCCTCTTCAAGCCTTCTCACCTCTTCATGTGCTTTCGCCTCTTTAAACGCTCGATCCTTTTCAGGCCTTAGCTTCCTTAGTCATATTAGCCGCTTTAAGGCATTGTCTCTTCAGGCGCTTCAGCCTTTTTAGGTGCTTTGGCCTTTTCATGCTCTTTAGGCACTTAAGCCTTTTCAAGCCCTATCCTCTTCAAGCATATCAGCCTCTTTAGGCCCTCGCCTCTTCAGGCACTCCAGCCTTTCTAGTCACTTCCGCTTTTTGCCTTTTTAGGCCTTCACTTCTTCATGCACTCTAGCCTCTTTAGGCTAGGATTATAAAACTTTCTAGAAACCCCACAAAATCAACCTCCCTAAATACTCTCTTTTCCAACTATATCACCAAAGAGAGTAGAGGGAAAGTATTGATGGGCATTTTTAGATAATTATTATGTGGGCTTATATTAATCAACCCAATACATAAAATCAGCCCAATTATATATTCTAAGTACAATCTTCATTATCTCACTACAAATACCAAGCATAACCCCTAAGTAAGGGGACCCTTTTCCATTCTATCATTTTTCCTAACTACTTGACATTTCTCTCTACATGAAAATAAAGATGACTTAGGTATCAGAGTGGCCACGCCAAAGCACCTTTTGACGCCCCTCGAAATCATTTTCATGTTTTGCAAGTGTTCGTGCACCAAGACAAAAATCAACCATGTAAACCCTACTTTTAGTGGGCCTAAGAATTGAGTACGAGTACTTTCCGAACATTCCCAAAGATCAACTAAACCAAAAACTTAAGTTTATATTTAGAAATGAATTAAATTTTTCCAATCCAAAACCAATTATCAATAAAACCAGAGCTTAAAGAGCTGCAAGCTCTAAAGTCACTTAAAACCCTAAACCCTAAAATAATTAAGAAATTTTAACCCTAAGTAATTAATCAATAATTCAATTTGAATAATTTCATTCAACTTTATAAAATTTCACAATTTTATAGGAATCGAATCATAAATTACGAAACAATGCAAAATGAAAACCCTAAAACAATTTGCTATAAGGCCATGCCCTTATCTTCATGTATAAGCTTTACACATAAATAAGTAGACTAACCAATCACCTTAGATAACTTATCAATTGAGAGTTGGAATCATTTATCAATTGATAACTTATCAAAATCTAATGATAGGACAATTTCCTTATCACCCCTTCACTTATACTACATATGGACAATTTTTCACAAGATTTCATAAGCTTAACTTTAATAAATGAGACAAGACCACTCATGGCCCAAAAAGACTTTAAATGGCAGATTTGGATAAGGGAGAAAGGGGGGCCATGCTCTTGTCTTCCAACCATCAATCACTTTTTCTTATACATCACTATTTACCCCTTAATGCTTACATCATCAATAGTTGCAATTGTTGACTTTGTGTAAGCTACAAGACAACACTTTCAAGACATTTAAACACTCATTTTCTCCCAATTCCAACCAGCCACTCTCTCCATCATTTCTCTCACTTTCAATTTCACTTTCCCATCTTCTTTCTCTCCTTTGAAACAAACATAAAAAGGAGAAACAACCTTACCCCACAAAATCAACTTTTCTTCCATTTTTGAAGCTTCACTCACAGCAACTGTTTCTTTTATTCTTGTATCATTTCTTTCACCATCTAAGACCTTTTAATACCATTAGAACCTTCCATAAACCCCATTCTAAAAGACCAAAAGATTCGGGTTCCAAAAGGTGACAAAAAGGAGGAGGCAAAGTTAAGAGCTTAAGTAGAACCTTAGTGCACAACCACCAAACTTTGCTTTAAGGACGAATAAGTGTTTCTTGTAATATGTGGATTAGTATTTATGTTAGGAGACTTTGATTTCTTAAACATATGAGTAAGGTTTAAGTTGTTACAACACCAAAAAATCGTTTTAAGAAACAAACCATGAAACCCTTATATGAAGTTGAAACATGAGCATGTAAAGTTGGTGTTTTGTAAAGATATTTGTTTAATGCTTTGAATGGAAGATTTTAAGCTAAGAAAATCTTGAAACAAGAACTTGAATGGAAGATGAACATGCTGGATGTAAGGGTTCAAAGGTCATTTGAATGTTGATTTTTTTTCCATTAAGTTAAACATGCTCAAATCTAGACTTAAGTTAAGGAAAAATCCATCACATGAGGTTTTATGAAGAAACCAACTTTATATGACATGAGCTATGATACAAGAGTTGTATAAAATATAAGATCTTCTATTTCTTTGTGTGGAACATAAGTTAAAGAATCATCTTGTGAAAGAAAATTTAAGTTAAGATTTGGACATAAGTAGTCTAAGTGCGTAATCTACCACCTAAACTTAAGGAAATGATGAAACAAGTTGAAAAACCAAGTAAGGACCCCTTGGCCCTTGGAACCATCATAAATAGATCGAGAACGTAGGAGAAAGAAGCCTAAAAATATGATAAAAGTGAATGAAAAAAGTGAAAAGATTAACCCAAGCAAATATGATAAGCATACAAAGCCTAAAACTCAAAACTAAGCCTAAAACTCTCAAAACAAGCATAGAACTCTAAGTTGGGCCTTCAAGGAAATTCTGACTAGCACCTTAAAGTATCAAGAGAGTTTGTTTTTAAGCCCATAAGAAATCCACCTAAGGCCCCACAAGCCCACCAAAGTCACTAACTTTAGTTTGAACAAAAAACAAGCCCATTTGACAACTTAAGCCCACTAAAGGGCCCATGAAGTGGTTGTTAGCCTTAGAAATATAAATCAAAGTTGTAAATATGATCTCAAGGAGTATTTTAAGCTTAGGATAAAATCTTAAGACTAAAAGGATTTCTCAACTTATCAAAAAGCCCATTTACCATACAAGGCCCAAAAGCACTCCAACACATGAGGAATGCTACTGTTCTGATCTATGGACAGAATTGTATGCCTCATTTCGAAAATATAACCTCACTACATTAAAGTACACTAAAAAACGATGAAGATTGACTATAAGTTCATAAAAATCGGATTTAAAAATAAAAATTTATACGCAATTGAACTTTTAAGTAAAACCGGAAAAATTTATGAAACCAAGTCTAAAGTATAACTTAAAGGGTTTTAGCTTAGTTTTAAGGGTTTTAGCTTAGTTTTCTAGGTTTTATTTCAAATCCTTATAGTATCATATTTGTGATGTCCAGGGGACCCGGCTTTGGGGAGACGACTTATCCCGGATTAGTTTAATTGATCCGCATGGCTAAGTGAGTAAATTCCCGATGACTCTTTACTTGATTGTGCTTGTAGAATAGATGCACCTAAACTTATATATATAAATTTGGATGCTTGTGGGATATGGGAAATGCATGTGTATGGATTTATGGATGAATGTGATGACTTGTTAATTATATATATAATAATGGGAATTGTTTGTATTAATATATATATGTGAATTGTATGGAATGAAACTGTTTGATCACCCTAAAAATTGAGTTAATCACTTATACGATTGGGAAATCAAAATGAATCATGCATTCTCCATATTGCATATGGATAACACCGACTGCCACTTCACGCAGAAGATAGGAAATAACTCACAGGAATACGAGTTTCTTGCAGGATTAGGCACTATCTATGCCATCATATATATTGAGTCTCTATCTTAAGTTGATGGGCTTACTAGGCACTGGGAGACACCAACCATCGGCAAGGGGCCAAGTCTTGTGGCTTCTGCTTAGGGCGTATGTTTGTGGACTATGGGGGCCACCACATTACGAGACTTGGGATTCTAAAAGATATGATTTGATTTTGGTAAAGGAAGTATACATATATATATATATATATAGAGAGCGAGAGAGAGAGAG
This sequence comes from Lumnitzera racemosa, assembly GCA_024138005.1. Classification (NCBI taxonomy): domain Eukaryota; kingdom Viridiplantae; phylum Streptophyta; class Magnoliopsida; order Myrtales; family Combretaceae; genus Lumnitzera; species Lumnitzera racemosa. Next base: position 85,935,544 of record JAMXBC010000010.1, on the reverse strand, counting down.
AGTTTTGTTTTGGCATGAGCACGATAGTGCAAATGAAATAAAACCCAAGGTCTAGAACCCGGATTTTGGTTTTGGTCGGTTAATTATCTCCAAACCCCGACTTCATGGGGCGTAATTCTGAGTCGTATGCAATTCCTAGGTCATTACATGCGTTGTTTGGCATACTGATTATTCATGCATTTATATGATTGTGCACTTAATAAATTTCTGTCATGCGGTATTGATGAGGGTAATTATTTCACTAAGCATAAGCTTATACCCTAACAATTCTTTTCCTTGCAGGTTGATCGATAGTTAGGAATGGGATAGGAATCAAGTACAGAGTGCTACCATTGAATCAGCATGATGAAAAGCGTATGTATTTAATTCGGAATGCTCCGAAAAACGACTAATGTCTTAATTAAGTTTAGTATCTTTAGTAAGTTTAGAATTTTCTAAAATTTTCTATCTTATTTCACTATTTTGGTAGGGGATATCGATTCTCTAAGGAACTGTGAAAAAATGGATATCCATAATTATTTATATTATATAATGAGTCAATGAACTAAAATTGAAGACTCTAGCAAATAACTATTTAAAGTCTTACAATCTCTGACTTGCAAGGCGATTTTCTTATCATGGGTGTACACGTGATATGGAAATTTTAACCAATACTACTAGACCCCTCCTAGGGTCGCTACAAACCATCAACAACCCTTGTGAATATTTCTTTTTAGTTCCTGAGGCTAATTAGAAGATCTTTCTTCCTGAGTATTATAGTAGATTCTAGGATGAACATTTCTTTGGTTCTCCTAGATAACCGAGAGATTGGTTCTCTTATGACGTTAGAGAGAATGTTACCCATTTGGTTCTCTTAGGACCGATCAAGGGGCTAGAGAATTAAGATTCTATGGCTATTTCCCTGGGATGGCCAAGGATGATAGGAATTAGGCTACCAAACCTTTGACTTGAGCCCAATCCCGAGCCTGAGCCCGAGGGTTAGAAAGTATGACTAGGTAAATACATTCCTTATAACCTACTACTAAAGAGTCTAAGCTGCTACAATTTCTCAACTTAATGCCTTAGCCAAGCCAAACCCTCTCTTACTTATCATTATTCTCCAATTGCCGACCTAAACTATAGTTAAGCATTAGCTCAGCTCATCCGACCATCGGCTCAGCAAACTCGAATCCAAGCCAAACAATCCTAGGCGAATTCACCTTGGAAGAATTAATTGATCTACTCGACGTAGCCAACCTACCACCTTTGCTCTGTAGATACCAAATTAATCGCATAGAATTGCCTTTTCTACCAGAAAGCCATCCATCCATAAGGAGCCACGTGTCTAAGTAACCATGTGACAGAATCCTCCATACGGGATACTCATTTTTGTTGTATTTTCAATTGCACCCTTATTATTCCTCGTACATTACTTCTTTTAGATACTAGATACTACCCTTTTTAGTCTTTTCCATTTTTGGTAGCTTGCCCTAGTTTTCAAGTATAAATACCTACTATATATGTAGCTGCAAACATCTTACATCAGAATATTAAACATAATATTTGTGAACATTGCTCTCGTTAGCTTCTTTACTTACTTCACTCTTATCCTAACCTTTAAGTAAAGCTAGGTGGTGAATATCCTTATTGGACCATCTCGTGCGTCATATCGAGTTATGCCGTGAGTCTTCAAAAATTCCCTAGTGTGTCATATCCTTAGAGTTGTTCATAGGTTTGCTTGTTTTACCTTTTACTATTTTCGTATGATTCTCGTCACTTTCTTCAAGTTTTCAACAAGCTTAGACCTATCCCCACAACCGACCTTGTCAGTCTTTGGCTCTGATTTACAGCATCTTGGTATCAAAACAGAGGTTCCATTTGGATAAGATGTTCAAACTTTCTTGTGAGTAATGATTATTGTGGCAGTGCGTTGTGGTTACATGGAAGTTAGTTGTAAGTATTGGAGCAAGTAGAAGAAGTAGAAGTTCGTTTTGGTTACATACTCTGTTTTGCCTTATTTCGAGTATACGAAAATAGAGCAAGTTTTCATTTGGGTTTGTCATTCTTTTGAGTGTTTGTATGTGTAGTTATTTAGTGTAAAGGAGAAGTTTCTGTTGTTTTGTGGATTTTGAGTTTGTTTGCCAAGTCTTAACAAAAGAATAACTAATCTTAGTGTCAACACCGGTATTAGAGATGATAATAGTGGTGTTGTCCATCATAGACAACAACCCTAGAGCACCCCCAAGAGTACAAACGAATGACTAGATGAGGTTATAAGCCCCATAGTTGATTTAACCAGAGCTATTCATATAATGGCCTATCAACCTGCTAAGGCTATACAAAATACTCCACAAACTACTCGACCTACTAGAGGAGTGGAGGAGTAAGAGGACAAGTATGAAGAAAGATTGATTTAGGTGATATGGATGATGATAAAGAAGAAGAGTATAATGAGGATGAAGAAAAAGCTTAAGCACCCCAAGCTTCCGACAATGTGAAATTGTAAATCCTAAGCTTCAATGGTTCTAGGAATGAGAACGACTATTTGGTTTGAGAGGAAAAGGTTGAGAATGTTTTGATTATTACTAGTACGAAGACCGAGAGAAAGTGAAAACTACTACTGTTGAGTTCTCAAGATATGCCACAATGTGGTGGGAGAACTTCTAAATCATGAGAAGACGAAAAGGATATAGAGAAGTGAATACTTGACTTGAGACGAGGAGGATACTCAGAAACAGGTTTGTACTGAATACTTATTTGTAAAACACTTTTGCTCAAATACAAGAGATGAGACAAGGAAGCCGAACTATTGATGAGTATGTTCAGGAGTTCTAATTACTCATGATTTGTTGTGAAGTGGAAGAGCCATTAGCACAAACAGTATCTAGGTTTCTTATTAGATTAAAGAGTAACTTACAAGGTATTATGGAACTTTAGCAGTTCACCACACTAGATGAGGCTATAAGAATAGCCTAATGAATGGAACAATAGAGAAGAAGTAGAATACCAACCCACCCATCGACAAGCCGACCTATTCAAGGAAGTTACCAAGCTCAATCAAGTACCAAGCTAGACAGAACTGTAGATGTCAAAGCCGAATAGAAGGGCCAACTTAATGGTGATGTGCCAACGAAAACATATGAGAAGGGACAAGGATCCAGAAGAAAGATGAACCAGATCAAATGTTTCAAATGTCAAAGGTTGGAGCACATAGCTGCTCAATGTCTAATTTGAAGGACAATGATTATCAAAGGAGATGTCCCAAAGATCAAAGTGGATAGTATAGATGAGGAACCAGAGGAGGAGAAAGAAGTAGAAGATGAGGTTAATAATGCTAAACTGATTATTGAGGATGTGTTGGCAAAGGATCTAGATAAGTTGACCCTAGCTGTTTGACATGCAATGAGTTTGGAGCCCTTTACCGAAGAGGAGTAAAGAGAGAACTTATTCTACATCACTTGCATAGTGAATGAGTAGGTCTACGCTCTCATAATGGACAGTAGAAGCTACACTAATGTTGCGTCTGCCAACTTGATTAAGAAGCTTAAGTTGCTGACCATTCCACATTTAAAACCATATAAGTTATATTGGCTAAACAAGAAGGGAGCACTACATGTCACTTAGCAAGTGTTGCTGCCGATCTCAATTGGAAACTATTCTAACAAAATTCTTTATGACATGCTACCCATGTGTGCATCTCACGTACTACTAAGCTGACCTTGGCTTTTTTATCAAAGGGTTATTCATGACGGCTACAAGAATACGTATGTGTTTGAAAAGGAAGGAAGGAAGATTACGTTAAACACTATGCTATCAAGTTAAGTTAGCAAGCTGCAAACTAAACTTGCCTACGGATCAAAGAAGGCTTTGGTATTGAGCAAAGCCGAACTTCGAGAAGCCATTAAGGTTAATGTACCAACTTTTCTATTAATCAGACGAATGCTAGAATTGTAGGAGTAAGGTGAACTACCTTTGGAAGTTAAAAACTATTAGAAGAATATGCCAACTTGTTTCCAGAACAGTTGCCTAAGGGGTTAATTCCTTTTCGAGGCATTGAACATTACATAGACTTGATACCCAGTGCCACCTTATCCAACAAGCCAGCTTATCAAATGAATCCTAAACAAGCTACTGAACTCCAAAAACAAATCAATGAACTACTAGAAAAAAGATATGTGGTGGAGTGCCTTAACCCCTATGATGTACCTACACTGCTTATGCTAAAGAATGGAACTTAGCATATGTGTATAGATAGCAAAGCTACCAACAAGATTACAATCAAGTACAGATACCCTATCCCGGGCTAGACGATATGTTAGATGAGCTAAGTGGTGCAAGAGTGTTTAGCAAGATCGATCTGAAGTCTAGATACCACCAAATTTGAATAAGGCAAGGAAATGAATGGAAAAATTAAGTTCAAGACCCGACATGGCCTGTACGAGTGGATGATTACGCTTTTCAAGCTATCAAAAACCCCAAGCACTTTCATGAGACTAATGAATCATGTACTGAGAGATCCAATCAACAGTTTGTTATCATCTACTTTAACGACATCTTTGTCTATAGTGCCAACCTGGCAATGCATACTAAACATCTTAAAGTTGTTTTCAATGCCTTCTAAGAAGACAAGTTGTTTGGGAACTTGAAGAAATGTTGTTTCTATCTGGAAGATGTGATCTTCCTAGGATATGTGGTTAGAGGAAGAGGACTGAGAGTGGATAAAGAGAAGGTACAAGCCACTGTCAAGTGGCCGACCTTAATAGGATTCCAAGTACTAATTCAATGACATGCCTTGTTTTAGACTATATGGGAAGCTTATTCACAAGCTTCACTCAAATGATTGACTTATTTATGAGCTCCATTAGTACTAAACGGCCTGACCTGCTCTATTAGGTCTACCCTATAATGTTAAATACACCTTGCTCTACCTTGACCGAGCCTCTAGAGAGATCTTTCTATGAGATTCATCCATATAGGAAGACTTGCCTTACTCAGAAAGTTTAGTCCTAGCTGACTAGTGTTCTGTTTCATCGGAGCTATGATGATGCAAGAAGGCTGACCTATCACTTATCATAGCGAGAAGCTTAGATGAGCGCAATTAAACTATTCTAATTATGACATAAAGCTTTTGGCCCTAGTCCGAGCTCTCCATATGTGACAACATTATCTTCTGCTAAAGGAATTTGTTATATACACAAATCATAAGTCCTTAAGATATTTGCAAAGCCAATCAAAGCTTTCTAAACACCAAGCCTGATAGATTGAGTTCTTAGAAGGGTTTAACTTCATCATCAAATACAAGCAATGCAAGAACAATGTAGTTGCTAATGCTTTGTCAAGAAGACATGCTCTTCTCACTAAGTTGTAGCTCCGACTATTAAGGTTTGCAAGCATTAAGGAGCAATATCAAAATGACCCTCATTTTGGCCCTATATATATGAACTATAGAGAAGGAAGAGTAGTAGACGAGTATAATATTGAGGACAGTTATCTATTTTGAGGTGGCAAACTGTGTATGCTGACCTGTTTCATCAGAGAGGTACTAGTGAGAGAAGCCCGTGATGGAGGACTCTCTGCACAATTTAGAGAGTAGAGAATGTATGAGTTATTGAATGATAGATTCTTCTACCTTAGAATGAAGCGTAACATGCATCATGTGATTGAGAGGTGTGCCATCTGTAAGAGAGAAAAGAGCTGAGCTACGCTGAGCAAGGGAAAGTAATGCATCTGCCTATTCTAACCAAATAATGGGTCAACCTGAGTATAGATTTTGTCCTTAAATTACCACGAATTACCCGAGGCAAAGATTTTGTAATGGTTATCATAGATAGGTTCAGCAAAATAGCACATTTTGTGCCCTGCACCAAAACTAATGATTCCTCAGCTATTACTTCTTTGTTTTTACAGGAAGTACTTTACTTGCACAAAATACCAAAGAGGGTAGTCTCGGATTGAGATCCAAAATTTCTACGCCATTTTTGGACAACCCTCTAGCATCAAATGGGAACCAAACTGCTATTTAGCACATCTTCCCATCCCCAAATGAATAGCTAGACAAAAGTGGTCAACTGTACCCTAGGATCACTGCTTCAAGCTGTAATGGGATGAACTTAACTGACTAGGACATTTGCTTGCCCATAGTCAAATTTTCTTATAACAAGATAGTACATGCTACCATCGAACACGCCCCATTTAAGGTCGGCTATGGTTTCAACCCCAAACTACCTCTCAATCACACCCACATGTCATCTATTGACCAAGAAGATCCTATGGCAAGAACCAAAGCCTAATCCATCTAGAAAATCTATCAACAAGTCACTCAGTAAATTGACAAAGCCGCTAGAAAGCTAAAGGGGAAAGGCAAAGGAAGGAAGATTAAGCAATTTTAGCCAAGAGACAAAGTGTAGTTACACTTAAGTAAGGAAAGATTGCCTTACAAGAAGAAGAACAAGTTATCTGCTAAAGCTAAAGGACCGTTTAAAATACTTTAGAAAATGAATGATAATGCATACTATTGATAGTCAGTTTTCGCTCACTAGGCTTATCAAACGTTGATACTCAAAGCTCCACTCACTCATCCATTTGGTTGACGACAGGCCGAGTAATCTGTATTCTCGACATCTCACTGAGTAACACAAATCCATTCCTAATTTGAATTGAAGGGAATTGGCATAAACAATTATTGTTGCACAGTTATATTACATAACTACCTACTCTCCCTACATATTAGGAAATGTGTCCAATCAAGAGTCTTCTACGTATCTCGATAGTTATTCTGATAACCGCTACCTCAGACATGACATTTACCTATAAATACGGGAAAGAAACATTGTAAGGGCATCTGATCCTTTTGGCAACTCACTTAACTTTCTCTATTCATATTTACTAACTTAGGCATCGAAGTGGCCGCACCGACTTGCCCTGGTACCAAGAGATTTTTCTTTCTTTGCAAGATAATTATCAAAATCCACCAATAACATTTAACATAGTCTGTTTTTTCTCAAACACACCCACATGGGAAAAACTGGAATAACTAAGAGTGCAAGTGTTGGCACTTCCTCCTAACTCTCTAAGGGCAGGAGTAGGCATACTAATAAGTAATGTCTGGCTAGGCTCACATAACTTTGCCTCAATTTAGCCAATGAAAAACAAGAATTAAACAAAAAAACATGAACAGATCCTTAACCTTCTCTATAGTAGTGTTCACCCAAATCAAAATAAAGAGCATGGCGATCATGATGCCGAGAACAATGATGACTCAATTTATTCACCTAAAATGCCATAAAAGCAAGCCAAGGTTACAATGGGACCTTCTGCTCCTACACTCAAAAGGATTGACAAAAGCAAGGAGCTGCAGCAAGTGCACCATGCTGGACCTTCGCATGTTAATACCCCTTTTACAAAGAGCAAGTAGTTCTAAATGAAGAAAAGCCTCTTCACTCATAAGGTTTTAGAGGTAATAATACCATGGCACATCAATCTGACACAGTTTGAAACTTATAACGGGACAAAAGATCCTAAACACCATTTATAGTACTACCGTACATTAGCCAAGTTGCACAGTTTAAGTGATGCAGTGGCCTGTTAAGCTTTTCCCTTAACCTTGAGGAATGTAGCTAGTTATGGTTCAAACTTTTGAAACCAAACACCATTTCCTATTTTGAAGAACTAGTAGAAGTTTTTCTTCAATACTTCCTTGCAAGTAAGCTTCCTGTTAAGGATTCTCCAATTCTTAACATAATCAAATGAGTCAATTAGAGATTACTTGGCCAGGTTTATGGCTGAGATGATCCAGATCGCAAAATTGGACATGAGTGTAGCCCTTAACGCCGTAATTGATGGAGTCAAGCCCCATGGAAACATTTTCAAGTCTCTCGTGAAGAATAAGATGAGAACTTTTGCCGAGTTTCAGGTAAAGGCCACCTCATACATTCAACAAGAAGATAACATAAAGGCTCAGTGAAAAGTCAATCAGAATAGAGGAGATAGGAAAAATGACAAGAGGAGGAGTGCAAAAGATAGACCTAAGAGAGATAACGATCAAAGTTTGGATGCTGAGAGAAAGAGACCAAAGATTCCAACATATTCATCCCACACACCTATTAATCGTCCAATTTGGACATATTAATGGAGGTACGTGGGTAGAGGAGTGTTCTGCAATAGCTGAAAATAATGAGAGAAAATCCCTCAAGGAGGAATTCTGATAAGTACTACGATTTCCACCATGATAAAGGCCATAACACCAACGAATGCATCTAACTTAAGAATGCAATTGAGGATGCCATTCAATATGAGCATGTACGAAAGTTCCTAGTACATGATGCCAAGAATAATGAGAGACCATCTCAGAAGAGACGTGAGGAACAGGAGAATAACACTCGACCAGCTATTGTTGGGAGAGATGCAAGGGATAGGAGTTCCATTAGAGCACTCAATGGAGTAATTGATACTATTGTCAACAAACCTACTATAGGCCAGTCAAGCTGTTCGAGTCTGACTAACACCAAAAATTATGTTTGCAACGTCCAAGACAAGAAGGTCAGGATCGATAATACAATCTCTTTCACAAAGGAAGACTTTGAGGGTATCCAAAGGCCACATAATGACACACTTATTATCGGTGCGAGAGTTACCAATTTTGAGGTCAATAAAATTTTTGTTGACACTGGAAGTTCAGTACACATCATTCTCCAGCATGCTTTTGACCAGATGAGACCAAAGATCAAAGCACAATTAAGATCTTATAAATATGATTTGTATGCCTTCAACAATCAACCCGTTTGGGTAGTTGGGGTAATTTCTTTGCTGATCAAATCGAAGATGACAAGCTTATCGTAGAGGATAAAGTAGACTTCCTCATCATCAAATATTGGTCCCCATACAACATGATCATGGGATGGTCGTATCAACATCTATTCGGCATTATCCCTTCTATTACACATCTCAAAGCCAAATTCCTTACTCCTACGAGAGTTAGTGTATGCAAAAGGGATCAACAATTGCCAAGGTCTTTATACATGAAGGCCTTGAGAAGGGAAGAGGTATTTCAATTAGAAACTTATTCGAAAGGAAAGTCAATTGACATAGAAAATGCTAAGAATGATACAGAAGAAATCTCTTTAGGAGATGACCCTGGGAAAACAACGAAGATAGGAAAACCCTTGTCAACAGACATTTGACAAAGTTTGATCAACTTCTTACAAGTCAATGCCGATGTGTTTGCATGGTTCCCTTCAGACATGATGAGTATCTCAAGGGACGTTATGGTACACAAGGTCTAGATTGGTCTAAGAGCAAAGGTGATCCAACAAAAGAAAAGGCATTTTGCCCTTGAGACACAAACGACCATAGAAGAAGAAGTCTGGAAGCTATTAAAAGTAACATTTATTCTGGAAGAGCCTTATTTGACTTGGTTAACCAACTATGAACTAGTCAAGAAGTCTAACAGTAAGTAGTACATGTGCATAGACTTCACAAATCTCAATAAGGCCTATCCCAAGGATTATTTTCCACTACTAAAAATGGATCAAATGGTAGATTCAACCACTAGACATGCGTTGCTTTCTTTTATGGATGCTTTCTTGGGTTACAACCAAATTAAGATGGACAAAGAGGAAGAAGTCTACACGTCATTTGTTACCAATTTCGAAATGTATTGTTATATGGTGATGCCTTTTAGGCTAAAAAATGACTGTACAACTTATTAAAGACTTGTTACCAAGATGTTCAAACCCTAAATCCACCAAAATGTTGAAGTATATGTCAATGACATGATTGTGAAGAGCGTGACAAAGGATCGGCATCTTGTTGATCTTGAGGAAACATTTGCTACTCTAGGGAGATAGAACATGAAGCTTAACTTGCAGAAGTGCATCTTTAGCGCAACTTCGGCAGAATTTTTAAGATACATGGTCACTCGGTATAACATTAAAGCCAACCCTAGAAAAATTGAGGTGATAATAAACATGAAATCCCTTCATATGGTCAAGGAAATACAAGAACTCACTGAGCAAATAGCCTCCTTCGATAGGTTTGTGTCGAGAAGCGCAAATACGTACGCAAAATTCATTAAAATCTTAAAGAATTCGAAAGAATTCAAATAGTCCGATGATTGCAAAAGACCTTTCAATGATCTCAAAGAATTCCTTGCGTTAGCCCCAATACTCTTAACACCCATCTCTAGAGAAAATTTATATTTATACTTATTGGTCAACTACCAAGCTCTTTCATCTATATTGGTCCGAATTGATAGCAAGGAGCATCAACCCATTTATTACATGAGTCATGTCTTGTAAGGGCCAAAGCATCAATACATGAAAATTGAGAAGTTTGTTTTAGTAGTAGTTCTTTCGGTAAGGAAATTGAAACCGTATTTTGAGGCTCACTAGATTGCAGTCCTCACTGATTAGCCTTTACAGCAGGCATTTCAACAACCAAACTCCTTTGAGAGCATGATGATATATGCCCTAGAACTAAGTGCCTATGGTGTATAATACAAACCCAGAATGTCATTAAAAGCCCAAGTGTTGGCAGATTTTTTGGCCGAGTTCACTAGTGAGGAAATTAGTGTGGAGCTTGCCAAAAAACCCGTATGGTACCTTTATGTAGATGGTTCTTCCACAAGAGAAGGAAGTGGTGCGGACCTTATTCTTCAAAGCCCCCACAACGTCAATGTTAATTATGCTTTGAAATTTGGATTCCCAACCAACAATAATGAAACTGAGTATGAAGCTTTGATTGCCAAATTTAAACTGGTAAAAGAGATTGGTGCCAAGAAACTTGAAGTGTTCTCTGATTCACAACTGATGGTGAATTAAGTCACAAGAAATCATACGGCAAGGGAAGAAGAAATGAGTAAGTAACTATTGATGGTATGAATGCTCATAGAAGAATTTCAATCTATAAAGTTCCAAGAAGTAAGAATATTGCTACTGATAAGTTGTCAAAGTTAGCTAGTATCGCACTCCCTAACCTGAGTGACAAACCTTTTCTCAAATTTCTTCCATAGAAAAGTTTATCCACTATATTGCAGAATTGGAAATTGGCTCCTTTCCTGAAAGAAGAGTCTTGGATAGATTCCCTTATATATTATTTGAGAGATGGCACCCTACTTGATGACAAGAAAGAAGCACAAAGATTAGCTTATCAAGCTATAAACTACACGATGATAGATGGTCAGGTATACAAACGAGGCATATCACAACCTTATCTTTAATGCCTTCCTTTGAGAGACACCCAACAGGTGTTATCTAAACTATATGGTAGTGTATGCAGTAACCACATGAAAGCTCAAACATTATATGTCTACGCTCTACGACTCAGCTACTATTGGCCAACCATGAAAGAAGATGCAAGGATAGCTATTTCACATTGTTTACAATGCTAGAAGCATGAGGCATCAAGTCATGCGCCCTCAACTGAATTATATTGCCTATCCAGTCCTTGGCCCTTTGCTTAGTAGGGGGTTCGATATTCTCAGGCCTTCCTCGAAGTCTACTGCCCAATGACAATTTGTCATTATTGCTATGAATTATTTTACAAAATGAGCAGAAGCCGAGATAATAGAGAGGATCATTGAACACAAAGTGGATGCATTTGTTTTTAACTCCATAATATCGAGATTCAAGGTTCCTTTTATGATAATCATGGACAATGGCCCACAGTTTGAAAATAATAAGTTCCAAACATTTTGTGAGAAATATGGCATTCGCCTAAACTACACATCTATAGCACACCCTTAAACGAATGGACAAGTTGAAGTCATCAACAAGATCATATTGCATGGCTTAAGGAGGAAAGTAGATCAAGTTAAGGGGAAGTGAGCTAATGAGCCGCCGAATGTCTTATGGGGGTATCAAACCACCCATAAAACCGTAATAGAGGAGAACCCTTCAGGTTAGCATTCGGCACAAAAGTAGTTTTGCTAATTAAGTTAGATCTGCCCAATTTATGAATACAGAATTTCAATGTGATGGTTAATTAAGTTGGATTAATAGCAAATTTGGACACCATCGAAGAAATTAGAGATATCGCAACAGCAAGGATTACGGCATACCAACATAGAGTAGCTAGGTATTACAACCAAAAAGTAAAGTGTAAGGTTTTCTAACCTGGAGACTTGGTTTGCCGAAAGCTAGACACAACTAAGGCATAAGAAATTCAAGGAAAGCTTAACTCAAATTAGGAGGATCCTATTAAGGTCTAGGAAGTTGTTGGCGAAGGGGCCTATTAACTAGAGAGGTTAGATGGACCAATCATCCCTTGAGCATGGAATGCCAAGAATTTGAAACTCTCTTTCAATTGATTGTCTGGATCATGTTCATTTGCATTTATTTTGTAAGGCAACAACGTACTTGTTTAAGACAATTATATTTCAAGTTTTATTTTGTTTCTTGATCTATTTATGACTAACGAGTTAATAAGTTCAAATTGCATGGCGAACGAACTAACATAAGTTCAAGCCTATCACAGTTAACGAGCTTTGAAAATCAATCCTATAACCGAGTAAAACGGCTAGTCCACTTGTCAAATGGCTAACGGAAAATGTCTATAAAATACACAAGAAAGGTGTGTGAAATAAGACATGCTAAAAGAATTAGGCATGTATAGTAAAACATGCTAAGAAAAACTTAGCGTGTGAAATAAAACATGCACATTAATAGAAAAATCATACATGCTAAGAAAACACGGTGCATGAAATAAAAAATACTAGAAATACTAAATCATACAAAGAACAAGTGTTTCTCAAAATGATCAGTCTATCGGCTTAAAGTACTATGTACAAAGGACATAAGTATAAGACTATCTTACGGCTTATTTTTTGAGTGAGCAAATGTAATCTTTGGATTAGAGGCTAGGGCTCTCTTGGAGCATACTTCTTTTTCGGCACTTAAGGTCTCAAAACAAGTGGATTTTTCCTTTCGCTCATAGGGGATTTCCTTTGACAAACATTCTTTGTCTTCCCCAGCATCCTTGACACAAGCTTCCTTATCACCCCTCATAACAATCTCGACTCCTAATTCATCGTTATCACCCTCATCACAACTATTGATTTTGTTGTTGATGTTAGTGAAATCAAGGCATGAGAGATCATAATCAAGGTGAAGCTTGAGGATTTCCTCTCCTGCCACCTAGACCCCCTCTTATAACTTCTTCTGCAAGAGTCTCTTGTATTGCCAACTAAGAGTAACGATATCTAATGCCTCGTCAATAGAGGGACCACTCTTCAAAGTCTCCTCTAACTCAGCAACACCGCTTTGCAAATTTGGGTTATTGGTCTCTAGCTCCTTGATTTATACTTTAACCTTATCTTCCTCATCACTCATTGTGTAGAGGGTTGGGCCCAGGCCCTATCATTCTTCATTTTTCTTCTGCAGCTCCTCTTTCGAGCCTTCAAATTCCTTATAATGCTCTTCGACCTTAGCCGTAAGGCTTAAGACTTCATTAGCAGCTAATGAGTGTGTCAATTTCTCGATAGTCAGTTCTTCCTAGTATTTCTTGGCCTCCATCCCAGCCCTTATTCTTAAGTTCTCAATAGTAGTAGTTTGGGCCTTGGAAGAATTGTATGCATCCTCGATTTTCCGCAACAAGATGATGAAGAGTAATGAAAATTCCAAATGACCTGGCAGAATATGTGAAGACTATTATTGCTATTACCTTCTTCATCTCTTTGTCAGCCTTGTCTAAAGCTGTTAAAACGTGGTTGCTTATCTGAAAACAAATAGGTGTATCGGCAATAAAACAAACTTGATTGTTAAAAGCATGCTACAGATACTTACATCATAGAGTTTGGCCATAATATGAGCCTTATTACATATGATATGAGCCTTATTACAACTATCGATCCTATCAACGTCTTTCTTTATGATCTCTTTATCTTTAAGAAGAATAATGCCTTCCATCAAGGCTAGAGATTTCATCTTGTCACCTAAGGCCAAATCGATATGCAAGATGGTGTAGCTTTAAGATGAGATGAAATACTCACCAACCTCTATATTGGGGAAAAATTCAGCACTGGTGATGTTGAGAGCCTTGTTGCACACTGCCTCTTCCATCCTTTTGTCTAGCTCTTTAGACCTCTTCGTAGGTAGCTAGCCAATAAGCTCCATCCTAGGTCTCTTACTAGTGCTCATCACTACCTCCACCACTAGTGACAACCCCTCAACAGCAGTGGTGATTTCAGCCTCATTTTTTGGTTGGGTTGCTTAGCTACCCTTACTCAACTCTATAGCCAATGGAACATTCTCAGCTGGAGGTACCTCAGTTGGTGCAGTCTCGGCCAATGCATGCTTCTTACTTCCTTTTCACTTTTTAGCTGGTTGGGATGTCTTTTGGGCTGCTACTTACTTCGCTGTACCCTCATTTGTTGCTTTCTTCATAGCAATTAGCCGAGTAGTAATGGTAGTAGTGGCCACACGCTTGTCAACTTTTGACTTCTTAGCCTTGGCTTGGGCTAATAGTTTAGCAAGGTTCACCTCACCAACACCTATATCTACAATATACAGTAAACATATCAATATTAATGCGAGGAAAAAGAACGAACTTCTACTCTTCATGCTGAGCAAGGCTCAAAGGGAACAATTCTTCTCCCAAGTCACAAGAATGGCTTTCCTCTTGTAGCTATACTCAGTAAGGTGGTTACTCAGTAGCTTACCTTCCTTCTCAGAAAAGATCGGCTCTCTACTTTCATAACATCTTATTATTCTTTTTGGCGTCCCAAAAGAACATTTTGTTCTTCCTCCTTTCCTAAATCTTCTTTGCCATAGTGGCATCATTCAACATCAACTCTATATCCTTAATGCGGATTGGCTTGATCCATTGAGTCCAGAAATGTAACCCCTCATCTGACACTATTGACACGAATTTGTCATGCTACTTATAGATCTTAGACTCCAACCCATCCATGAACTTCCACCCATGCCTCGCAGCAACAAAGTACTAGCTGTCAAGTTACCTCCTAATTGTAAAGAAGTACCAAAACAGTTGAGGCATAGCCCTAACTTCAACCTCTTCACAAATTATTTCAAAAGCCGCTAGAAACCACTATGTATTTTGTGAAAACATACTCAACGCGACTTATAAATAATTGAAGAACTACTTGATGAATGCCAAGAAAGGGAAGTACAATCCAAAATCAAGATACTTCAGATAAATGTGGAACTCGCACTCTCTCGAAAAACATACTCTTTCCTCTTCTCTTGGCCTCATAAGATTCCATGCCCCTAAAGGGTCTTGTTAATACTTATTATATTTCGAGATAAGGACCCTATTGGTGCCACTGACTACTCCGTCTAGTGAGTCAGGGAAGTAGACTATATTATTGAATAGATACTTAGCCACAGATCTTCCCTCCTTATCATCTAAGTAGGTATCTACTATAAGGGAATTGATTCAAGCAAGTTTGTCCCACCGCTCCACCACGCTATCAACTAAACTACCTGAGGAACACACCGTCTTGCTCTGTTTTTTTTTTTTTTTTTTTTGGAGGGGAGGGGGTGGGGGGGGGAGAAGTGGCCTTAGTCTCCGTTGCTTCAGAATCTGAAAGGATAACTTAACGAATTACGTTGCGAACCATACCTAATTGGTTATAAATTCACAATGTTCGAAGTTGAAGACAAAAATATCAAAAGTAAGAGAAAGCTTATGAGTGTGATTGTAAAGTTTGATTCTACTATCGGAAAACTCTTAAATACTTTATTAGAAATGACGTGCTAAATAGAAGATAGTACGAATTACTAACGCGTGTTGTAAGACAGAGATCCAATAGTTGCAAAGGCTCTGACAATTATTATGGCTTATAATATAATTATGGCTAATGTGACAGTTGTCATTCATGTCATCGCTTAAGCTTTTGATAGATGAGAAAATTGAAAGCTATGACCTTTCGCATAGGATACAATCCACCTTTAAGAAATCAAAAAACTTTTTTGATTATTTGGCATTTAGGAAATTATTCCTTACTTAACCCTATAGAACTCAAGATGTTTACTGCCTTAGCTAAATCCGAATACACAAGAGTTGGGAAGCAAATTTTGATAGTCGGTTTTTTGCTCACTTAACTTGTCAAATGTTGATACTCAAAGCTTTACTCACTCATCCATTCAGCTGACAACAAGCTGAGTAATCTATATTCTCGGCATCTCACCGAGTAACACAAATTCATTCCTAATTTGAATTCAAGGGAATTAGCATGAATAGTTATCGCTAATACGATTATATTATATAACTGTTTACTCTCTACATTTCAGGAAATGTGTCTGATCAAGATTCTTCCATGTGTCTCAACGGTTATTCTAATAACTGTTGCTTTAGACACAACATTTACCTATAAATATGGGAAAGAAACATTGTAAAGGCATCTGATACCTCTTGACCATTCGCTTAACTTTCTCAATTCATATTTACTAACTTAACCATATCGAACTAGCCCTGGTACCAAGAGCTTTTCCTTTCTTTGCAAGATAATTACCAAAATCCACCAATAACACATACCAACTTAAGCTTTTAGAAGATTTCAAAGTGTCAAAAGTGTTTACTGTTGCCAACCTTAGCCCCTTATCGACCTAAGGAGAATTTAGACAAGGACTAGCTAGATTTGATCCCAAATCCTAATAAGCTTAACAGGGATGATAGGAATCAAACTATTGAACCCTTGACCTGAGTCCGGAGGTAAGAAAGTATGGCCAGGCAAATTCTTTCCTTATGACCTACCACTAAGGAGTTTGAGCTATTGTAATTTGCTAACCTAATTGCCTAGCCGAGCCAAACCCTCTTGTACTCATCATTTATCTTTCAAGCATTGCCTCAGCTCATCCGACCATTAACTTAGCTTACTCGAATTCGAGCCATATTGAATACGTCTAAAGCAAATTCACCTTGGAAGAATTAATTGATCGGCTCGATACAGCCAACCTAGCACCTTTACTCAACATCTTGACTCGATAGAACTGATCATACAAAATTGTCTTTTCTAATAGAAAGCCATCCATCTACAAGAGTCATGTATCTAAGCAACCATATGATAGAATCCTTCATACAAGATACTCATTTTTGTTATATTTTCAATTGTACCCTTATTATTCCTTGTACATTACTTCTTTTAGATACTACCTTTTTTAGTCTTTTCCATTTTTGGCAGGTTGCCCTAGTTTTTTAATATAAATACTTACTATAGATGTAATCGCAAACATCTTACATTAGAATATTAATATACTATTTGCGAAGATTGTTCTCATTAGCTTATTTAGATACTCACTCTTATCCTAACCCTTAAGGCTAGGTGGTAAGTAACCTCACTAGACCATCTCGTGTGTCATATCAAGTTGTACCATGAGTTCTTAAAAGTTCTCTAGTATGCCATATCCTTGGAGCTATTCGTTGGTTTACTTATTTTACTTTTTATTGTTTTTACGCAATTCCCATCACTTTCTTTAAGCTTTCTACAAGCTTAGACTCATCCCCACGACCAACCTTGTCAGTCCTTGGCTTTGGTTTGCATCAAAAGATGTATGCCAAGAAACTCCAATTATTAAATTTAGATACCTAGGCACTAGTAAATTTACTAATTCTCAACCCAAGGTCAAGGAGGGAGTATACCCTCTTCTACATGCCGGCTACTAGTTGGTCGCATATATTGATGCATATGTTTGATTGATTGATTACATTGCATATGTTTCAAAACTTACTTAATTTACTTAAAAGGTGATATAAGTGAAGCTCTCATTAAGCTAGTTATATCTTACTACCCTATAGCTCTAACATTTTGCAAAAACCTTACTAGTTGTATCCAAGAAGGTCTAAACCCTTAGTGAGCTTTAAGAAGATTAGAAGCAGGCTATAGGGGAGAGTATGAAAAGATCATTTTAAGTACTTCATTCGTAATGGTTTGTAATATTAACTATTAGAAAGACTCCATAAGTTCTACACCATTTATTTTATAATACGATGTAAAATTTTATTTTGTACCACTAAATCTTTGCTACTCTACAATTTGTTCTAGAGCTGATGCTTTATGTACTCATTGGAAGTAATTAATCAGTAAAGAAAGTGCCAATTGATCATTTCTTATTAGTACATAGCGGTCTGTCACTACTAAACTAGCTGACAGATTGTGACAAGAATGCAATCTACGTTTCTAAAAATCATTGAGTGTTATTAAATTCAAAAAGGATGCACATGTGTATTTTGGAGGCAATAGTTAATCATCAAGTATAAATATAGCTCAACATGTATTAATAAGCTCCTTATGGATACTCCTACTCTACTTACTTTCTTTCACTTTACTATATGACTTTGAAAACCCTTTGGTGGCATGCCTTTAATTAAAAGATCAACTAACATCAATTCAATGCTTACATGCTTAATAACCACTTTATCTTCCTTTATACATTCCCTTATGGCTAAATACTTGATGTCGATATTTTTATTTAGACTTCCACTTTTGTTGTTCGTAGCTAAGAAAACATCAGTTAAATTGTCACAATATATCCTCAATGGCTTAGAAATAGAATCTACTATTTTAAGCCCATATATGAAACTCTTTAACCATATACCATGTGAAGTTTCCTTAACACAAGAAACAAACGTAGCTACCATCGTAGAAGTGGCAGTTAATGTTTACTTTGCACTCCTCTAAGAATTAGCTCCACCAACAAGCACAAACACATATTCTAATGTTGATTTTCACAAATCAACACATCTAGCACAGACCAAATCTGAGTAATTAACTACCTTCAAATTGTTGTTTCCTCTATACATAAGCATGTAGTCTTTAGTACCTTTAAGGTACCTCATCACCTTTTTGGTTGCTCTCTAGTGGTCCATACTTGGATTACTCTAATTTCTTCCCAACATTCTAATAGCAAAAGCAATGTTAGGTCTTGTACAAAACCTAACCATACATTAGACTCCCAACAATGGAAGCAAGTGGAATGTTTCTCATTTATACCCTTTTAAGCTCATTTTGCAGGCATTGGTTCAAATTGAATCTATTACCTTTCACAATGGGTGCAATGCTTGGCAAAAAATCTTTCATTCTAAATCTCTCCAAAACCTTGTTAATATAGGTTTCCTATAATAGGCCCAAAACTTATTTAGATCTATCTCTATGAATCTTAATGCCAATGACATCAGATGCCTTACCCACATCCTTCATATCAAAAACTCTTAGAGAGAAACTATTTCGTGTCATATACCAATCCCTGATCATTCGTTGCTAACAAAATGTCATCATATGTAGAATAAACAAACAAATCTTACTCTCATTAACCTTTTAGTATGTACATCAATCCATGGTATTCTCTTCAAAACGAAAGGATGAGATTATATCATGAAACTCCAACTACCATTGATGGGAGACTTATTTAAATCCATATATGGGTTTTTTGAGCTTACATACTAAATGCTCACCATCATTAGAGGAGAATCCTTCAGGTTATTCCATATAAACCATCTCCTCTAGCTCCCTATTGAGAAATTTTGTTTTCACATCCATTTCATGCAATTCTAAGAGATGAAGTACTTCTAACGATATATGCCCATATCTAGACAACAAATATCCATATATATGATCTCGAATAGGCTCTTCTTATCACTTTTTCTTTACCTTGTTAGTCTGCTTTTCCTTTATGCAATCTACACAAGTATCAAAATTGGTGTAGTCTAAAGTACCAAGTGCTCCATCATTTACCAATATTTAAATCCTTTCAATGGATATATAGACTAATTTGCAATGCCACAACACAAAGGAATTTTCATTCATAACACATATTTTAATATTAGCTTGAACATGCATTACATTTTGAAAAACATCACTTTGCACATAGATTTGATAAAACCCATTAATAATTATGCCATCTCCAATAAGTTCCAGTTTGAAAAATATTTTTAAAAAAGTATCCATTACAAAAGAAAAAACCTAATGGTGTAAGTTTTACAACTGAAATCAAACTTCTTGAAAAATTTGGTACATAAAATGTCTTTTCTAAGTTTAAAGCAAAACCAGAACTTAAAATCAAACAGGATGTTCTAACTTCTTCCACGTATGAGGACATCTTGTTTTCTAAATAGATGTACTACTCTCCTCCTACTAGCTTCCTTTGGTTTATAAAGCTCTGCAAGGTATTTACAATATGGATTGTAGAATCAAAATCAATCCACCAAGTGTTGTGACAAATATCAATCATATTAGATTCATAATAAACAAGTGAGATGGAAGTACCTCTTTTCTCAAGCCAAACCTTATATTTGGCACAATCCTTCTTTATGTGCCATTTCTTTTTACAGAACAAGCAACCCGATTCCTTCTTGATGCTATCTTAAGCAAGTATTGTACTCTTCCTTTTTTATTTGGCCTATCCCTTATTCTTTCCAGGTGTTACCACATGTGTACTTTCTCCTATTTTCATAAACAACTTTCCTTCCTGTTGTACACATGGTCAACAGTTCATTAATTGACCATTTATCCTTGTGTAGAGTAAAAAATTTTGAATGGACTATATTGAGGTGGAAGGAAATTCAGTATGAAGTGCATAAGGAAATATTCAAACATCTCAACTTTAAGAGACTTAAATTGAACCTAAATGTCCCTCATCCACATGATGAGCTCACGCACACCTCTCACTAGTGAGCTTCATTGATGATAACTTGACCATTAAAGTGCTAACAAGGGCCTTATCTAAAGACTCAAATTATTCATCAATAGCCTTCAACAAACCCAATATGATTGGATAATAAGAAGAATAGGAAGAAATGTTTTATGAAGATCCTTAACTGGAGATCTTGCTTTTGTTAAATGATGAATTGTTAGGTTGTGACCAAAACATGCAATGTTAAACATGTTATAAAGGCTTTAATCGATCATGATGTTTTGTTTGACAGACATTAGTAGTAACTGTAACTACTTTTACATATTTATTGGCTAATGAATGAATTTTTCTTACTATTGAAATAAAATCTATAAAAAATGATTTTTGAAAAAAAAAAATTGGTATTGACGTATAAATAATATTAAAACTTAAAAAGAATTCAATAGGAAAAAAATTAAAGAAAATAAAGACTTTGTTAAAAATTATCAAAACCAACTAAAGAGGTTGTACAAATGCATATTCAAAAAGATTTACCATTATACTTTTACATTTAAATAAATATTTGAAATTATGTATTTATATTGACATGCTGATATTACTTTATTTAAGTATAACTATGGATAACATAGTACTTATGAGCCAAACCCCATAAAAGTTTTGTTCGAAATATTGTTATAAAGACTGTCAAAAGCATGAAAATATATCATTTTTAAGGAAAATGTTTTTTTTTTTCTCAAACAAAATATGTTGTGAGAACAAGATTTTTTTCCCTTGAAATAAAGAGGGCTGACAAGATTTTAGGATAGAAAAGTACAAAATGTTTAGGCAGTCATTAATAAACAAAACACTTGTTTTACCCCAGTTTGAACTACTAAACAAAACACTTGTTGTAAGCCAATGTTTAAGCATTCATTAACTAAAAGTTAGATGCTTTATCTTGGACAAAAGAGAAAAAAATCGGTTAGATGCTTTATTATTTTAAAGTTGATCACAACCCTTTTTAAGTAAAAAATGATGTTCTCTTGCGCTTTGTACCTACAATACATGCCATTTCGATGTGGCAACAGATTTATCAAAATACCATATACAAGTACCTAGTGTTGCAGCCTTCTACCAAAACTAACCACAGCGGAAAAGATCGTTGGCTGGACCTAGACATGGACATAGAGCCTCGCCTCCAAGATCACCATGTCTCAGGTCTCGTCTTCGTGGAAACCCTGTCGATTCCATGGCAAGTCTTATACGGATTGGTCAGTTCTACAGCTTCGACTCACTGGTTTTTGACTTTATAAGGAAATATGATGCCGAAAATAAATAAAATAGAAATAAGAAAGAAACCGACTAAGTCACTAAATCCAAAAAGTTGTCATCATTTATTTTGTATTGCTAAAGTTTTCTCTATATTATAAGATTTTACAAGTATATTTATAACTTGTGCTGCTAATCAATGGCATTAATATCCCTTTATATGGTGCTACCCTTATATGCTAGTTCTTTCTTGAAATTTAAAGATGTCTAAAATAAGTTATTGCCATGAGACAAACCATAAAGGTCAAGAATAGACATAGACAAAGAGAACGATTGCTTTGATATACCTTTTTTATCTCTATACCAGTGTCACAAAGTACTCGAAATGATGAAGTGTTGGGCATATAGGTCCAACTTATACGTGGACCGTAACTATTAATAAACAATAAAAGAAAATACAAAAAAAAAAGAAAAAGAAAATCGTAATATATATATATATATATATATGTGTGTGTGTTAGAAGTTAGAATGCAAGACAAGGAACTGAGGACGTGTAGCTACAGGTATGCAAATGGACTTGGCTCGCAGGTCGATTCATTTAACTCGTTTTCAAAATGGGTTAGGATTAAGATTTTTTTACCCATTTAAAAATGGGCCAAATAAGCCCAACCCGTTTAACCCATGGATCAAAATAAGCTGGTTTGAGTCAATCTGTTTAATAAATTTATACTTTTAGCTCACAAGACGGCCCGTTTAACCCACTTTTTAGGCGAGTTAGGACCAGCATTTTTTAGCCCGTTTAAAAACGGGCTAAATGAGTCTGATCCATTTAACCTATAGGCTAAAATGGACCGGGCCGGATTAATCCGTTTAACCCGTTTGTATACTTCTACGTGTAGCCGCAGGCTAAAAAAGAATCCGAGACGTGGATGAACCGACAAGAAGTCCGACGTTTTTTTTATTATCAATTGAATTGGACTTACGGCGTGGCTCGTAGAACTAAAATCCAAGAAGAACACGAAGTCGGGGACAAGGGCGAATAGCGTCACTCGATTGGAGCATGTCAGACGATCGAAATTGAGAATGCATTGAATTTGATTTGGTAATCCCATATTCGAAACGAAAACTTGCCAACGAAATGATTTCGAATCCATAATGGGATAGCTTATTCAATCTCAATTATGATGAAATCTCAGTAAATGAATTCGTGTGTTATTTTCAATCTTTGCAAATCTTTTTCAGTTGGTTAGGTTGAATTTATATATTTACGATTTCATAAATTTGACTTATATTAAAATTTTATCTAAATCTAACGTTTGTAATGGAAATTATTTATCCACTAGTATAACAAATAAAAAGATACTCTATAAGTCTATTTTTTAATTGATAGTAAAAGATTTTAAACTATGCGATCGTATTGATTTTTTTTATTTATTTTAGGATTTTCAACGTTAAATCTTAGTACTTTTTGTCTCTTATTTTCAGTTTATTGTTATCATTTTCTTAACATGAAGAAATGCATACAAATATTCAAAGTTAAATATGTATTCCAAATTTATATGGTGCTACATATTTTGGTTAGATGTAAATGGACGGTGTCTCCTCTTTTACCAATTTTTACCACCCAATTCGCTTCTCTTCTGTTATTTTCTCAAGTTTTTAACATCAATCATATATTCCTTGAATGATACAAGTGTTCAAGCAAGGGCTTAAATGGGAGCAAACTGAGGAGGAAACAATTCACAAAAAGACGGAGACGATGAGCACTTTCACCTAACCAATACAAGTAGCAACATAAGGAAAGATAATGCAATAGATATTCAACTCTAAATATTGTTCATTCATTTTTTTTTATCTTTGCTAGTATCATGTACCACTATAATTGAAATCAACATTTTATCAAAATAATCGATACCTTTGCATTTTTCTAGTCCTTGGCTTCTACATTCCACTTGAATAGAATAAAGAAAGACAATACAAGTAGCACCATGAAAAGAGATGTTAAAAGTCCATTGCAAAACTTATATTATATAGAAGTCATAAAATTTAAGAATCTATGAAAAATATTAACATATAGATTTTGAACGAGAGTGGGAAAAATGAAATATTGACAATATTCCTTTAGAAAAGAGTTACGAATAAGAAAGTAGCCAAACCATCAGCTTACATATGGATTTGGCAAGGTTGGATTTCATTTGAAATTCAAATTTTTTTCTTTCTTTTTCGATTTTGTAATATTCTCCTATCACACTTAAAGGCTGCATGTAACAACACAAGGTGCTGAATTAATGAAGATTGCATTTTGCAACCGTTGCTACGAGCAACTCTGAGATTTTATTTTATTTTTTTTTATTAAGGGTCGGAAAACTCGTGGTCGATCCTTCACATCATACACTCGACTCACTGACCCATTAAGTCCACCCAGGTGATCTATGTCGACGGGGCAGGACGGGTCTAGCCCGGCAAGGTCGGGTTCAGTTTTGGGATACAGGACCTATCATATGCCCATGTCTAGCTAGAGCTATGGTGGATAAGTTTTTCTTTTTTCAATTATCTAAGATGTACTTACATTAACAGAGAAAAGGAGTATAGCAATTCAGTCGGGCTCTTTACTTTCGGATGACAAGATTATAGCGGAATTTCTTAGAGTCTGCCGTTCCAGATAAGGCCCGGAATTGCTAGGCAAATATGAAAATCTAGTTGATCTAGCAATTAAATTGTACTTCTAACATCACATAGTGTGTGATAGGGGCTGTTCTAGCTAGCTGATCACGTGCAATAGGCATGCCAGTTGACGTAAGAGATATCTTGAGTTGATGATACATAAAGAGATGTTAAGAAAAGATATGGGAGAAAAAAAAGGGCAAATTTAGTATCTTAAATGTGTACATGTGACAAACTGTTGGTTTGGTCTTCTATGGAGTAATCTCAACAAAAACTTGGTATTTATCTCAAGTTGGTCAATGTTTTGAATCAATTAAAAGATAAAAAAAAGTCTCCTATCTATAGAGTTTGGAGATTAATCTTATCCATTGAATGGCTTTAAGATAAATGTCTAAAATAGAGCTCTATCATGAAATCTTATCCTCTCCCTTAGTTTTTTAGACTTGGATACAAGTTTGAATATACTTACGGCTTATAATAATTAAAGAAAACCCATTATTATTATAACTATGCCTAAAGAGCAATTCAATCACTTTAAGACCTAATAATGACAACGACACCCAAATGGACCTCAAAAGGTCATTTCCTAGCTTATTTTTTTGCGCATGAGATAACTAAGTAAGGACAAGAGCAAAAAATCCAATCCAACAATTCCCATTTGAGCCTATTAAGTCAAACGTCTCTATGACATCCTTAAATGAGCTCAATCTCCTAGGCTCTAGCACTAACCCAAAATATTGGTTCATGATATTAAATTGAGTTAAAATTCAATTCTCATGATAGCCCTCTTAACATCGTCATCTAAGTTGTATGGACAAATTATTAGTAGGTCCTTAGCAAGGCTTTCCTGAGAATGTAATATGAGATTCATAACTAGACCCAAGCACAAGTTGGACCTACCCTGAACTTGGACCCGTCAAGTTATCGATCTAAAAGTGGGGAACCATAACCAACTCGTGATGGTTGGTTTACAGGGTGGGTCACAATCCAATTCCTATACCCATGAATCGCTTCTAACTTTTTTTTTTTTTTTAATATCAACGTTAGCAAAATATATAACATATATATATATATATATATTTTCAACAATGCCGACTACATTACAAAAATAACAATTTATTTTACTTGATAATGTTGTAGATTACATAATATATTAATATTATAGAAAAACAAAATAACGTGTTAAAATTTGGAAAATAACAAATACAATGAAGATTTACTATATTATTTGTCGAAATAGAAATGTTGGGGGAAAAAATTTTTCAAATTTTAAGGTCACTTCATAGGTACTTAGATATCCATTAGCCGAAATCAAACCCCCGCAATTCGATTTGAAAAAAAATTAGTATGTTCATCAATTTTAATTTAAAAAACAATTCCAAGTTTACGTGATTAATTAGATTATTTGTACTGGCAAAATATCCTAAAAAACATTCTATGTTTTATCTGTTCGACATTTTCAAAGTACTAAATATGATTTCCTAACTTTCAAAACAATCAGTTCATTGATTTTATAATTATGAAAAAAATTTTGCTAAGTGTCATAATTTTTAGAAATAAAACTTAAGGCATATAATCACTTTCACCTTATTAATGCTCGAGTGTAGATACTACTGTGCTTCCACTCGTTGGGTTGAAATCACTAAAGTATTCATCATCTTCATTAGATGTCTTACATGGTTCCTACCCTCGTTTTTCTGCATTTGCCTAATCTTCAACGCATGCAAAAGTATCTACAGTTACTATCGATAACAATACTGTACAATCATCTAAAATTAGTCTAACCGTGCTAAAAGCTTGTTCAACAGTAACCATTGATATTGGAGCCACGAGGATATGTCTTTCCATTTAAGAAAGGATTGGAAATATTTTTTCACACCTCTTCCAACAATTGATGACATTGAAATCTCGAATGTGAATACTATCATCAAACTCAAAAGTTGCATTAAGGTAGTTGTCAAGTTCCTTTGAGGCCCCACCAAAACCTCTTTATCTTTAAAATCCCTATAATAGCAACCAATCCACGATGGATAAACTACCAACACGACCTAACTGGGTAGTAGTAAGGGGTGATGGACTCACCGGAACTTGACCACCATAAACATATAAAAAATGTTGGAACAACTCATGCTATACCTGTAAACCCTAGAAAAATAGTAGTTGAACCTTAACTCAAGTCCGAGTGTTCTAAACTGTACAATAAGTCAATAAGGCTAGTAATAACAAAAAAATATGAAGTTTAATAAATCAAATATAACACCGATAACAAAACCTTAGGAATTAATCAAAACCCTAAATCGCTCATTAAAACCCTAAAACTAGTTTACGCACTATTAATCAAAATTATACCGGAAATTGCTTAAAACCCTAAAATCATAAATATAAACCTATAAATTAGTTAAATATTACACAATAGCGATAAAATTATAGTCGAATGTAATTTTTTACTAAATTGCCTATTCACACAAAATTGTAATGAAATTGCCATAATAACTTATAAAAATTATAATTGTAACGAGTACCAATTAAATTGATGAAATTTCATAAAAATTTGAAAATTAATTTACTAGGAGAAACGTTATAATTTATATGATTCTAAAAATTACATATATTTGTTAATAATTTTCATTTTCCTTCTCTTCTATTTTCAATTTATCTCTTTTTCTTCTTCCATTTCCACTTTAATGTTTCTATCCTGCACAAAACGTGGACAATCAACAATTAAAATAACAAACGCAACCCACGTGAGCAAAACAAGTTACCATGTGTTGATGTTAAATAAAAAGAAAAGATTACAAATGATTATTTTTGTTTTATCTACATTAATGCAAAATCTAACTTAGCTTAAATATTAAGCTATCAATCACGTGAGCAAGAGAAAAATATAAATATGGAAAAAGAAAAAAAAATTCTGCACAAACACAAAATTTAGAGAGCAAACTGTAATGGAAAGAAAGAAGGAAACGAGAGAAAGAAGGAAGAAAAAGAAGAAGAAAACAAATAAGAGAGCCATTTATTTTTCTAGTGTAGATGTATATTATGTAGTATATACATGTATAAATATAGTATTTGAACGGTATTTTGTATATATAATATTACTAAGTCCATGTATATGAGCAAAAACACATAAATTGAATTATATATACATATATTAGGCTATGTATGTATACATGTATGTACATAGGTATATGGAAAAGTATGTATTTTGTATATTTTTTTTTAGTATACATATGATTAGTATTAAGTATTTATATTAAATAATTTTAGTATATCTATGTATATGTGTGTACCGAAAATATATATATATATATATATATTAACATACTTCCATAAGTAGTAATATGAGATATATAAATATATATAATATAGAGTATAAGTATTATAATAAACGGCATATTATATATGTAATGTATGGTATACATAGTTTATGATAAATCCTATATAAGTATATATATATGCCGAATATATATATGTATTTATAGGTATGTATACATGTAAGACATATATAAATAAATACAAAATACATATAAATATATGAATATGTGTATAAGAGTATGTTTTAAATAAATACATATGCATATGTAATATATAGTGTATATATATATATATATATATGTAAGTGGTATACCGAATATGTATTAGTATCTATATACTATAGTTACTAAATCCTTAAATATGTAAGGTGTATGTATATATATATATATATATATGATACCGTAATTTAAGAATTTTCAATAACATAAATTATATATTATACATATATGAATATATATATGTATAATCGTGAGGTACATAAGAAAAATAATAAGTAAGAAAATGAGAATAGTGAAAATAATAAAAATATTAATAATCATAATAATCATAATAAAGTTAAAAATCTCAAAAAGAGGAAAATATACCCAAAATAATAAAAATATCAAGTATATGATTTAATTAATTATTAAATCATCAATATGTTACGAAAAAGCGAAAATCAATATTTTATAATTTTTAAACTTAAATAATAATTTTTGTCTCTACGAGCCACAACGTCCAAAACGGACCTCATTACAAGAAAATACACTCGAAAATAATCAAAATAGACTATAAGTTCATAACGATCCGAGCTAAAACGAAAAAGTTACACACGATTCAATAAAAAGCTCGAACCAGGAATTTCATATAACTAAGTAAAGTAGACCTTACAAATTCTAACACTAGTTAGCTTTAAATTCCATACCTTACAAAATTTTCATTATTCTCAGGTGATTTTGATATCAACCCTAAGCTGCCGCCAGATTACTACGACATTTGAGCTAGCCATGGCTGAGTGAGTGTTTCCTAATGATTCCATACTTGTATGTACTTGTAGTTAGTGAACATAAATTATGAATTATAAATGAATGTGTATAGGGTTGGGTTATGCTTGTGCATGATAATTGTTGTTGATAGTGAATTTACCTTAAATTGCAATAATATAATGTCTGTTGCATAATAGATTCACTAGATTGATTGATTATGGCTTAGAATGATCACTGAATAAATAAGACTAAATTTTATTCGACCAGAAAAGTTAACTTGGATCATGCATAAATCATACACTGCATAATTAATTCCGAGCAGTCACATTACACGGAAGTAGCGAAAGGCCATACGTGGGTTGATTATTGAGTGTTATTGATTTCATACAGTGCACACCTACGATATGACCTCACCCCAACCCGCAGGATGACTAAGCGTTGGAGGCACCAACCGCCTGGCTATGGATCGAGTCCAGAGGCCTTCGTTTAGGGGTAAGTAAGGGCTACATGAACCTACTCACAATCATATGTAAAACTCATTTTGATAAAAATGGTAATGGATGTACCATTACATTTTAAATACGAAACGTGGAGTTTCGTTGTGAAATAAGTTCTAATATGATACTCAGATCTGACTGTACCGATGAATCTCCAACCCTGACTTTAGAGGGTGTTAAATCTGAGTTACATGCAGTACCTGGTCACCTGCATGTATTTGTTTGGCATACTGTTTGCCATGCATTCATTTGGTTAAACCTAACTATTGTATACCTTAATTGCTGTGTGGTTGAGGGAAATTATTTTACTAAGCTAGTTAGCTTATACCCTTGTAATCTTTTCTCGTAGGCCAAGCTTTTTTTGAGTCAAGCTATCTCATGCCCGAGGTTAGTTTCTACACAGGGTCGGTATGGGAGCTAGATGAGATCAGAGAGTACTTCTAATAGTTTATAGATTTGATATGTAAATGTTATACTAGTTGAACTGAAGACATGTTTCAGTCTTCATACTTGTAAACTTTTATACAAATCGATTATGTATTATGTTTTTATAATTTTATTATTTGTAATGAAATGATATTGTTTAAGCTTGCACACTCTTAATATTTAGTAGTAGCTATAGTCTTGTGTATCATATAAAAGGGTCATCAATTGTAAAGGAATTCAATCTGCAATCCTTCGTATGGTATACGGTAACTACCATGACTAGCCCCCTCGGGTCGTAACAATACCTAGTTCATTCGTCGAAGGATATTATACATAGAAATTGAGTAAACATTTTGTATATTGGAGAACTTATCAACATACTTATAGTAAAAATTTATATAATTAAAGAGACCATCAATTTTAGTACAAGGATCCAATACAATGGTAAGAAAATAAATATCAAGAATTTTTCTATAATAAGTCAACCTTTCAGAAGCCATATCATTAATAGGTTCTTGTAAGAGTGGATCATAACGTGCATCTACTAAGTAACTAGTATGTTTACCACTTCCATAACAAATAAATGAGAGCTAGACTAGTATATCTATGAGAGTGTCTTAATGTAATCATAAAAAAATTTTAATATAACAAGTAACTTAATGCAATGTTCCCAATCACTTTGATGTAGTGGAACCTCTTGGATATATTGTCACGCCTCGAAAAAGTAAAGTCGTAACAGTCTTACCATGTAAACCATTATAAGATAGAAACTATCCCCATAGCTACTATCGTAGACCTAGTTCACACTAGGCGTACTTAACTCTATCCCTTTAAAGCATCCAATTCAATACTTGTTTGATATAAACCTATAGAGTAATCCTTTAAAATAATTTGTTAAAAATAAATTTGTAATTTGATCTCATAAAATGGTAATAGTAAATCCCACAGGAATCTGTCATTTCATATACAAACAAAAATATTGAAAACTACCAAGCCTGTTGAGGAGTCTTGTGTAATTTTCCTTAAAAGATAAAAAGTTAATATTAATGGCAATAACTGACCATTTCTTATTACATCTCACTCTCCGTCCCAGTTTACTAGTGTTATGATGTTAGGTAGGGACTTGTAGTCCAATTGAAACCTATAAAACAAATGATAGAGGAGTGAGTGATAACTTTCACAATAAGTGGGGTGGAGACAGAAGTACACACTCAGTACATCACAAGTAAGGTTTTCAACCACGTAGGTTAAATGCAATGTATGTATAAGCAAATACCATCACATGATGTTATCCAATTTGTTGTGAAATCAAAGAAATTACACCTGCTCTAATCCGGGTTGAGAATATTGATGTCACATACTCACAAATCGAAACTAAATCAAGGCTTATGCAATGGAGAACACCCTCCTCCCGTGACCACCTTCAAGCTACGACTACTAACCTTGTCACGACATCCTCTTCTGTCACTTAGTTTAAATAGGGGTAAAAAAAGGACCATTTTAACTATCCTCACCAAAGGGAGTCCATATTTGGCTTAAAAATCTTATTCGCTACCCCTAGTAGGTTACGATGTAGATCAGGTTAAATATTAAACTTAGTTTAAGTTAGTTTATTGTTAGGAAGATCAACTAAACTCAAATAATTTAAACATAATATTCATTACCCCTAGTAGGTTATGATGTAGATCAGGTTAAATATTAAACCTAGTTTAAGTTAGTTTATTGTTAGGAAGATCAACTAAACTCAAATAATTTAAACATAATATTCATAGAACAACAATAACATTGAGCTTAACTCCCATCGTAGCAAATCAAAACCCAACCACAAGTGCTGCATACGTACAAACACCTACCTATAATCACAAATCAATACATACTAAGGTCTCAAGATATTCTAAAATAATACCCTAAATTACTGTAAAGCATTATCCCACTTACCTATTCAAAAGTTCATTACGGAAGACTTGGGTTATCAATAATCTAACCATTGGAGAATCCTACATACACAAAATCCAAATTCAGTTTTTATAATAGTTACGAAAATATTAGGATTTTATCTGAAATGGTTATATACATATTTATATATTTATACTATCACAATAATATATATTATAGTTTTGTTATTATATATATTGAGTTAAGTTATTAATTATTGATAATATACATAATTTATACTATTACGTATTATATATCATTTTAATCGTATCGAAACATACTTTTAATTGGTTAAATCATGTTTTAATTCCGGTAAGATTATCATAATATATATATATATTCTAGTAATATTATAAATTTATAGGTTATATTACCTAAGATTGTCTAATTTTAGTAAAATTAGTGTCATTGGGTTCATACAGACCTAACAACACAGGCTATGAGTCATATTTCTAGAGATGACTTTTAACAGGTAATTTGAGTTTTTAATACAATTATACGTATCCATATAAATATTATCGTATTATACGTATTTTAGGTGATTAAATCGTATTTTACCTAATTTTTCAATATATTTATATAATATAGATATTATCTAATCTTAATACATAAATCATATATCCCGATAATTAAAATATCGTTAAACATATTAAAAATATAATTTTTATCCAATCTAACCAGTACACATATAAATAGTTTTTATTCAACTATTTATCATATTTTAACTTATTATTACTAAAAATGAGTCTTGGTTTATAATTTAAGTTATTTTACTACGTAAATTCATAATAAATAACTCAGGTTACCAAATAATTCTTTGAAAAATTATATAGACTCCTAAAAATATAGGAAACTCGATTATTACTAGGTTTCAAGTATTTTATCTATCGCCTATATATTCGTATTTACGATTTTACCTTTGAATTATTCTAAATTACCCAATTATAATCCTTTTTGTACCAAATTGATTTCAACTTGTCCCAACATTGTTATTATTCACTATAAATCAATACATGTCCATTTCATCTTTTAATTTCATAATTTCCTATTTATTTCACAATTTCAACCTATTTTCGAGCTATTTTTAGTCCTAAAAATACAATAAATATTAAAAATATTCAAATCAAGAATCAGGCTACCTAGAAATTATCTATATATCATCTATATCTTACACAAAATTTTTGAGCTAGAAACTACATCATTTAGTATATTTATTTGTATTTATGTTGAAAGTCAAAATTTGGATGAATAGCAATTTTCTTAAGCATATATATAAAATAATTACAATTTTTAAAAAATTAAATTAAAACATGAAATTATATCTAAAATAACCTATATTTAATTTTTTTTCATAATTTTCTAACTTAATTTAATATTTTTAGAAATTATAAGAAAAACAAGGTAGAAAATTAATCAAACTGTTCGTTGATGCTCCGGCCACCGTTGGCTACTGGGGGTATGTCATTTGGCAAGGGTGTTAATGGTGCTCCATGGTAGTGGAAGGATGTCACAGCAGATCAAGGTTGGGTTTAGGAACTAGCTAGGCTTAGTCCTTACTTTGTTTTTCCTATTTTTTCTAAATATTTTTCCAAATTTTCTTTAGATGTTTTTGGTTGCCAAAATGTTAAATCTAAGTCCGAATATCCTATTTACAGTTTTTTAGGTTGGTTGGAATTTTTCTTAGTCATTAAGTAATTATTTTTTTTTTCATTTATTTGGTTATTCTCTTAAGGAATTTGCAAGTATAGGGTGTCAAATTTTTGCTTAGTTACTTTTGATACAACTAATTATTCTTTTTAAGTTGCTCAATATTTAATCCAATCATATTCCATGTTGTTTCTTATTTTTTTTATAATTTTTAGAAGATATTTTAAGGTATTTTGGTATTTTATATTAGTATTTAATGATTTAGGTAATATACACATAAATATCTCATATATAAATCATACACGTAATGAGTAATTATATACATGTAATCATGTTACTAGCATATCTTTTATTGTTAAGATACTTTTCCTATTTAATTATGTGATTTTAACACTTATTATGTAAAATTATATAATTTTAGGCTAATTTATAGGTATATTTATTATATATACTAGGGATACTCACAAAAATACGTGTATACTCATATAGTATATTATGTTATATTATTTTCTTTTATTACCTAATTAACTTATTTCTAAGTCATTGTTGCATTCCTAAGGATTTCGATCAACTTTACATTATAATGATTAATGACACTTTTAAGGCTAAAATTAGGATTTTTAGTCATTATTTTTTAAATCTAACCTTACTAGGTAATTTCAACTAACTTAATCATATAGTTTAGGCTCAATTGAATAATTTTTCCCGAAAGCCCTAAATTCAAATATGATTGTCCTAAATTCGATTTTTGGGTCTCATATAATGTAAATTCTTACTATTTGATTGTATTCTTAATATTCTTATTATATTTTAGATTTCCAAACATATGAGAATTTCCTTATTATGGTTATCAAGTTTCTCATAAGTTTTTAGCCTAATCGGTTTACTTTCTCAAATACCTTAGATTGACTATTAACCCTAATTATACAAGGATAAGGCTTTATCCTGATACTTAAGTGTGCATATCTTAATTGCTAATTTATGAGATATTACATATGTTGTACAACAAATCGACACAAATAATCTTTGAATGGGATAGTACTTTGGATGAGCTCATATATTGAGTTTTACCTATACTGTACATTTCTTTTGAATTTTTTTGAGTGTTTGCCCATACTTTTGCAAAATTTCATCCATTTTTTTGTAAATCATTGGTTTATCTAAAGTTTGATCAATTACTTGTTTGATAGGATACATTTTGAAGTTCAAACAAGCCAAACCATCCTTCACACACAAGTTTAGTGTAATACCCTAAGATTTGAAGCTAATTCAATAACATTAGTATCCGAGCTCTTAAATTTAAGGCATTGGATTAAGTTATCCATTCTATTTCAAACTTCATAGTAAAGTTAGAAAAGTTAGATAAAGTAATTTTAGTAGAGTCAATTTCTCAGAATAAACTATATAAAAATATTAATTTAAGAAAAATGTTAATTTATTGATAAAACCAATAATCGTAAAATTCAAACTTTTAAATATAGTAAGATATTAGAGATAAGTTAATTAACTTTCAAAAATAATAATGAAGTTGAATTATACATAATATACATTTATTTACATGTGATATACATTATATGTATTAAATATATACATATAATAATAATAAATTATCAAAATTAGGTAAAATAATGGAAAATTAATAAAAAAATTGAATGGATAAGTCATCGAATAATGTATCAACCTAGTACAATTAGAAATGATGAGTCAACACTTAACTAATGAGGGAATAACACATGTCATTTGGGAAAATGGAAAATTGATATGTAGCATACTTATGTCCAAATTCTATTTAATTAAGTAAACTTTAAAAACTATAAATAGGACCCAAACCCTCAATTTCAATATTTTAGAACTTTGAAAATAAAAGAAAACAAATTAGAAAAATTAGGAAAAATAAAAATAAAAATAGAACAAAAATTAGAGTAGAAATTGAGTTAAGGCAGTTCAATAGATTATCCACAACCTGACTTAGTAGGGCTTGGAGGTCTAATAGAGGGTAGTCCAAGAAGCTCTTCCGACAAGGTGTGGTAGCTAAGTAGTTGTCAAAGGCAGTCGGTTCAGGTGAACCAATTTTCCACCCTGTAATTTATTTAATTTGCTAAAAATATCAAATATTGTCAATTAATTATGAAACTTGATTTTCTAAGATTATTTCAAGTGTAGATTAATGTAATGATTTTATTTTAATTAAATAATTAGTGATAATATGGGTTCCTTAAGAAAATGCCCTATTTGGGCAAAAATTAAATAAATTTTTATAAATATTAGATGATATTATTTCAAGCTCAATTTTTATATATAATACACCTAATATATATATATATATATTTAATTTTGGTAATAATAATTTTCAAAATTAAGCATGTTAACTATTTTTTATAATTATTTTGAATAAAACTGTCAATTTTACCTAATTATTGAAATTAATGAATAAGCCCTACATGTTTAAACTTCTGGATTTTATAATGATATTTGGAATATTTTTATTTTTATCTCATACATAAATTTGTTTATTTACCCTAATTTTTAGTAATTTCGAGGTAAAATTACTATTTTTGTAGAAATTGATAATAGCTAGTATAGTATAATTATTGATTGATAATTAAACTACATATTTTTTTAAGTCTATAAAGTTTTTCACGAAATTAATATACTATTTATTGTGTATTTTTCTAGTATAAACCCATATATTAACTTTATATGTAATATAACAATTGGTACTATTAAAATATTTATCAAATCTATGTTAAATGAACACATTAGGGTATATTAAGGGTTGCTAGATAAGTTTAGAAAGTATGATTTTTGGGGTTTTTAGTTTAGTACTAAATCTTACTCAGGTCAATTACGAAGTTATGATAACGTACGGTCAAGTCGTAATAAGAAATGGGTATTTTTAGACCTTGATAATATTGATAGACTTAATTCTTATGATATGTCAATAGTATTCGAAATAACGATCGTGACGATATAAAGTTTACTTAAATCGGATAAAAAAATGAGTAGAATACAGTCAAATGAAGTTTAAAAATGCGGAAATGAAAGCTTATAATAATTCAAGTTCGACCCATACTTGATTTGAAGATTGTATTATATTTTCATAAGTATAATAAGTAGGGAAGGACCATGTAGCGGAGTTTAGGATTTTACATTATTACTCAGCTTAGATAAGTGAATCTAAACCATGCTTGGAGTAGATATATTGCAACTCATAACACTGCGTACTACTTGATACTGTGTTGATTGAATATGGGTATTTCTTAGGTGAACTAATACGCTACTATAGTAGATGCTAATGTGGTGATTTTAAAAGATAGTAACTATATCTTGGTTAAACTATTATGTTGTTATGTTAAGTGATAATTTGTGCTTACGAATGATCGTGCTAACTAGAAAAGTTGAGTGATTACTTACTCAATCTTCTAGGTGTTTACCTAAGTGAACCTTAAATAAAATACTAAAATTTTGCTATGGAGAGTTCGAAAATTAGAATCAGAAATAAAACTTAAAGATTGATTGTGCTAATTGATATTCTTGAGTTGCTATTGCATATCATGGCACAAAAATGGACCTACGAGTTAAAATTTTCAGAACAAGGCTTTCAAGTAATCATGGAAAAACGCATGGTTTTATGAACTCAATTTTTAGAAACATATAGATTGGATTACCCAAACATTGTCACTATTTTGATAGTTAGATTTGGTAGACTACAATGTGTTGTCTAATTTGGTAACATTGCCTCTTTAATTTAGTGAACTACAGTATATAGTCTAATTTTGTAAAGTAAAGTTAGGAGTCCTATTCTCAAGCAACTCGTTGTTAACCTTTTTAATAATGATAAACTACAGTGTATAGTCCAATTAGGTAATGGTCCTACTCTCAAGTAGCTCCCTGTTGCCTATAGGTTCCTAAACGCTATATTCGGATATCCAACTATGTCAACTAACTAGAAGAAGATTAAAGGGCATAGGCTATTGGTACCGATGTATGCCATGTAATAAGTATAGCATGATACACTACTAGCAATAAATGTCTAGTTAAGCGAATGCATATGTGAAGTTAAACCTAAGGATTATGATTGAAATGTTTCAGTTATAATATATGATATGTGACATTTTCTATATTGTATTATTTGTTATTCACTCTCACTCAGCTTCAATAGTTGAGGGGATAAAATGTTTTATCCTTAAGTTAATTACATCATGAAGGGCCCAACACCGAAGAGGGATATGTATATACTAAGAGCATGAGTCGCAGTTAGTGAATTTTGTTTAGAAACTGTACTAAATCAGGAATCCTATTATTATGAAGATAATAAAGGAAAAAGTTGGTTCATATTTTGATGTAAATATTATACTATATACATAAGTTGTAACAGAATATCCAACTAAACTCCAATGTAGCAATCCATTTATCATGTAAACAATGTTATCTTTTGATGAATGAGCTAGTTAAGTTAAGTTTTCAATAAGTATTCATGTGTGATTATGCATTTCGTGCTAAGTTGGGATGTGATACGATAGTGAATGTCGAGGAATGTGCCCTCGAGTGTAGGCTGGCATAGTCTTTGCAGCTCCAATATTGATGCCGTATTGGCTACAGCATTATCAAAACAATAAGGAATATTTCTCTACTCAACTTATGTTCTTTTATAATAGTGCATAGAATAGCATAAATATTTTGAGTCATGTAACAGCCATTTAATTTTTGTAACGTAAGCAACATTTTCTGTATCCGCCACTTTTTATCCACCTAGTGCCAAGTAACTCCAATGTGTGCATTCTGATTCCATCTATCTATCCATATGTCCACACAAATGAAAACATGCATGTCAAGAGCGCTTAGCATAGCTGCAAGTTATCGCTTACCAGTATGGTAAAAATGAATATTTGTTCTACATAATGTTCGTGAAGAAAATGATTAAGCATTGGGATTTAAGCAATCTTGTTCACATGATACTAGAAGTTAATTACTACCTACCTCAGAAGAGATACATACCAGTTATCATTTTACACAGACCTTCCTTTTTCTTTTCCTTAGAAAAATATAACAACGTAGACCTTTGTGATGTGGATAGCCCTGCTATTCAATGTTAGGTATTCTCTAAGCTATACTTCATTAGGTGTTTTTCTCGCATGTGTTTTCTTAACATTCCATATCGATAACTAGTTTTCCATGCATAATATTTATTACATAATTATTAAATGCGTGAATATTTCCATCTTCACCTACAACTTTGTAGAAATATATAGTAAATATTTCTAATTTTAATAGCCT
Organism: Lumnitzera racemosa; assembly: GCA_024138005.1. Lineage (NCBI taxonomy): Eukaryota > Viridiplantae > Streptophyta > Magnoliopsida > Myrtales > Combretaceae > Lumnitzera > Lumnitzera racemosa. The sequence goes on along the minus strand of JAMXBC010000010.1, from coordinate 85,897,006 downwards.
TGGTGGCTTACTATTGGGTTTCTCTCCAATACCTAGAGGGCCTTCCATCTCTTGCTACTATTACTTCTCTTCCTCCTTTTCATCCGCATTCAGGTTATACATAAGCATCATTTACTCAAACTTTAGTGAAGGACTTTGCATTATCTTAGAAGCTTGATCTTGCCTCAAGTCTTAGAAATCATAATCCGACTCCATGTTTTGCATGGGGACACTAGATGATGCTTGTGTTTTACCTTTGCCACTACCACTCTTCTTACTTGTAATGCTATGAAAAAATATTTGCCGTGATCTACAAACATAGGTTACTAAACAAAAAAAAAAATGATATGATTTTATTTGTTAAAAATTAATACAAGCAGGGGATATAAAAGTAAATATATGTGGACACTATTATATTAGAATAAAAACTTAAATGTATTAGATAATAAAGTTGTATTGTATAAAATAGATAATAGAAAAAATCGTGCATTTGAGTTGAATGCAATTCTCCAATTTCTAGTCTTCATTTTCTAAAGTCTCCAACATTCACCTACCTACATTTAATTAAGTCACTTTTTTCACAACTTTTCAAACTTCATATTTGCATAATCTAAGGCTTTTCAAAGCAATAATTCTCCATTTTGAAATTTGAATTTGTAATGTATCATTCTCAATTTCCCGTCTACATGTTTGTCCTCCATCTACCTTGTTCAATCACATCATCACTTTTGAATTTTATCTTTTTTATTTCTTTATCTCTCATCAATAATGATCCAATTCCAATTTCAAATTGCTGGTGAATTAATTAAAAGCAAAAAGTGGTCATTTTGAATGTGTAACTCTAATTTCAAAGTACAAGAGAATTGACTAAAAGAAAAAAAAGCGGCACATGTGAGCGTGCATGTGAAAATAAAATAACCCAGGGGAATAGCGGTCCACGTGAACGTATAGGTGAAATTACTTCCAGAAATAGTATATAATATAGGCTAGACAATGATATATAAGTTTGGCAATAATTATAAGCATTAGTGATAAGTTTTGTCATAACTTACTAAACGGAAAAATTTAAATTTTTTTTTTTAAATTTTTGCTCTTAGATTTGAAAAAAAAAAAAATATTATCGCACAATTCAACCTACCAAATCATGACAGGTCTTCAATTTGATTCCGACCCAAACTATGCCTAGGTCAATCAATAACATTAGTACTGTTATTCGTTCTACGAATTATTACCGTTTCTTCTTTCTGTGTATATATAAAATATGTATGGACAAGACAAAAATACGAAATCGGTTGCTCCTGTGTATACACGTCGGAACGAAAGAATAGTTATTGTTTTTATTTCTGTTTCAGTGTTTACTTTGATGTTGTGTGTCCGTTGTTATTTGCAAAGTTGTGGGCCGCGGAGTTCCATATTTTTCCTCCCTTGCCTTTTAGGCCATGTATGGTACTTGGCTAATTCCACCATGTATTTATATGTGTCGTTATGTAATGGAAAGAACAAGTTGAATTTTCCCTATTTCCTTATGAGATGTGCCCAAACACACTTTCAAAAGTATGAAAGAAAAAGGACACAGATCAGGCAATGACGACTTAACCCTTGTTAGACCTACGACAAGACGGCAGGTTCAATCCTTTAAAAATACACTTTCAAATAAGTAAGGGTCAAAGTTAAGAACAGAAGACGACAATAAAATAAAGAAAAATGTTACCGTTAATAAAAAATAAAAAATAAAAAAAGGCTGCTGCTGTTGGTGCTTAATATTCCATGAAAAACTTAACCGAGTTTAGACCAAAAAGATACCCCAGGGTCCTGTTTGAGTTATGATCCCAGTATATCGATGTTCGTTTGTTCAATAATACTACATAAACCGGACCGGTAGCTGGGATGGATAAGGGTGACTCCTAGCTCCCTCTTCATACGAGCATTTGAAACTCGCTTCTCACCCTGAGGACTTGCCGTCTCCACCACCGGTGCTGATTGCACAAGAGATGTCCTTTCTGTAAACCTGCCTGGCCACTTCTTCTCAACCAAGTCTGCTGCGTATTTGAACACTTCCACTCTGGGCGCAGGGTCATCGTCAACAATGTTGAATATTTTACTGAGGAAAAAAAAAGGATTGAAGGTTGGAATATGATTCGTTACGTAAATATTTTGATCCAGAAATGAAAATACTGAAATTGATTGCCAAAGAAGATGACTTAATAACATGCTCTCATTTATCGATCCATATATAAATAGCTATAGTACAAAAGCAAAGCCACAAATGAACTAATTTCCCTAGCTAACACATTGTTTAAGCACATCAATTATGTATACTTTCTAGCAAAAAGGGGAACATTAAGCGCTAATCATGAGACTTTTCTAAGTTAAAAATTGCAACTGAATCGATAATCGCAATTGCCGATAACTAATAGCTACAAGGACATGACAAAATCAAATTAGGTAGAGATCAGCAAATTTCAGGGTAAATATTTGTTGTGTATTTCGCTCAACATTGACTAGCTATGTTGGGTCATGTGCTGGTTTTGTTTGCATGAGTGGCCAAGCTGTTAAGTCTAGATATGCTACAAAGGAGTTTATGGTGCTGTTATAGCTCTCATTTATATGCCCCAAAGCCTCACAACATACTTTTGACATCCACCATTTTAGTATCACATTGATCTTCGTGTATTTAATTACAAAATAAATTACCCATAATATCAAACCAATGAATATTGTACGAAAAGATAACATGGCCTGCTTCTAATCATCTACAACTGATGGTTGCAGTAATCAAAAGATCCAAACCAGCAATTTAAGAAATAAATCCAAAAGCATCTAATCAGTCTTCTTCTTTCTTTTTTTTTTTTCCTTTTTGCTTTTTCCAATTCCAGAACTTCACGGCCATAAATTAACTGTTAGGATTCAAAGGTAGATCGTAGTGATTTACTTGGAAATGGAATGAATACCTTCCAGGAGGAAATACACTGCATAACACGAATGCTCCAACAACAGGCCTAAAAGCTCCACAAATCTGACGGGAAATAAAGTGCTAGAATGACTCCTACTAATAATTCCCTCTTCATTTATAGTCCTAACACCTGTAAGACTTGCCACATGGTAACAAACACTGGACCCTACTAAAGACCATACTCCTAGAGTCTAGACTATACAAATCGCTAAATCCATACTAACTCAAGGTACATAACTGTGCCACCACCTAAAAATTGGCCTTGTCCTCAAGGCGATGTTTCAATAAGCTGGCTGGAATGGCTGCTACTGTCTGTTTCATCTTGTAATAGAGCTCTGCCTCAACAAGCACCTCTTCTCCAACTTCATCTTCCAAAATGGCAATTCATAGCAATTTGTTTGGACATTGATGAAATGGGTGTATTGGTTGATCAAACAAGCCCATAGGCCCTGCGTCCTCCTTGCTTGAATTTCATCATAAGTACAGAGGCAATTCCCTTTTGTTCCTCTATTGTTGGATGACATGCACCATTACAAGCTGTTGTAATTTGCATTCCCTTGTTTTCACTCCATTAGAGGTTGAATCCAAATGAACAGGTTGATCTTCCAAGTTCTCATGATGCCAATTACATAGATTTGAAAGTCGAGTCTAGTTATCATTATTAAAACCCATCATTGGATTGCTAAAGTGCATATTTTTCATTCAAAAACCTCCTCTTGTCTCCATCACTCTCAACCACCACCCCCATCCACCATAGCACGTATGTGAGTAGAAGTTGAACCACCAAAACCAACCAACATTTCATCCTCAGTGTCAAAAGCCAACTCTATGGCTATAACTGCTGACACTGAAGCGTGTGTATGCCACCTCCTTATCTCATTTCTCAAGCCACTAAAAAATATCCCACTAGCTGCTTTTTATGCACCAAAGTCAGGAGTTGCTTCTAACATTTATTGTGTCTTGCAAATCTATGGTACAGATTAGTGCAGATGTTTACACAGTATTGTCACACCTCTTTTATGTTATGTGCTGACGCAGTATATACTCACTGTGTACTGCATGTGTATAAGCCAGGACAAAGTTAGGATTTGAAGACCATAATAAATCCATTATAAATGGAGGATGTAGGATTCTATTGCAGCAGGTCAAAGCATTCTTGGTCATGTACAAAGAAGACCAAGCCCATTTGTAAGCCAGTGAGTAATAGTCTCACAGCAAATAGCATGTCTTTCACAGGGTCTTGCTGGCCATGGGTTGGAAAATCAGGAGATGGAGGGAGCTAGCAATAACTAGGTAAGAAGTGGCATCTAGCAACTGTGCATGAATGGCATTGGCTATAAAAGTGATAACTCTTTTGCCACATCAAGAAGTGGCCACTTTTACAAGTAGCTTTAAGGAAAATATTGCTATGGAAGTTCAGTTACATCACCTGCAACATCTGCCTCATGCCATGAGTCTTGCTTGCCTCTATGGGAAAAGATGGGCCCAACTGACATTGAGAAGCTTAAAACTGGAGAACTTGGTCTAACACTCACACACCTTTACCCAAAAGCCAATTCACACCTCATATTAAGCAACTGTCCAGACTAGAAACGAGGGAAAGAATTGCTAAGGGTCTTCTTTCATTTGAAACAAGAACTCCCCGGTGGGGCACAAATGTGAGAAACTGTCTTGATTATCAAAAAGATGAGCCCAATCAGCATATGATGCTAGGGAATGAAGTGAGTTAAGGTAGAATAAACAAGGAAAGAACAAGCATGTAAGGGGTCCACATGGAACTCAAGAAATAGGAAATTATTCTCAAATTTGGATTTTCCAGAATACATCTGCCTCCATCTGATGGTTTGTAGCAGCAGCTTTTGTTTTTTATTTTTTTTTAATGAAATTGAGCTTTTGCATTTCTTTAAGAAATGGAAAACAGGGAGAACCCCACTTTACAAGGCACAAAATACACGTATTTAGATAGACCTCACAAGAGACCTAAACACTCGAGCAAAGCAACTAAAAAAACAAAAGGGTGCTCAGATCGAGAGCTTGGCTAGACACAATCAAAGGGCATTATCATTAGCAAAAAGACAGGAAAGGATTGTGTGAGTAACATCAGCTCATGATCATGAGCTGAGACCAAGCCTTTTCTCATTCCTTTCTTTCCAAACATAATACACCACAAAACGTAGTAGAGGTTTTCCAAGCTGACGATAACCGAGGACCAATGGGATCAAAGAAATCTGGTATCTGGATGGCACTAGAAGGCAGTAAGCTTGAATCTGGGATAACTTCTATTAGTTTGCTCCAAATGACGAGTACAAAAGGACATTTGAGGAGTGGGTGGCAATGAGACTCCTTTTCAATGTTATATAAGTAACAACAGTTTTGTGTGGTTATTTCCCACTAAACAAGCTTATCAAGAGTGCTAAGCCTTTGTTGAGATACCAACCATAAGAAAAAAGAAAATGTTGGAGCTATCTTCTTGCACCATACAAAACCATACCAATGCATGCAGATTCCTTGCTGTTGAAGGGAGTTGCAGGCTTCCTTGATAGTTAGCTGTTTTGAAGGTCTATTTCTCCATACCAGTTTTTCACACCTGATTTTAGGAGTAAAAGAATTCTGGAATTCCTTCCTAAAAAGATCCCATAAGGCTCCAAAAGGCCAATCCCACCCTGCCTCATTTATGACACAACAAAGTCTCGCCTCCTTAGGGAGACTAGTACTATATATTGTGCGTTCACCCACGCAAGAGCCCAAAGTGCCCCCAAGATGCCAATCATCATACCACAGCAATATAGAATTACCATTATCCACCTCCCGTTTAAACAAACTTTGCTAGAGGTCTCCACTATAGTAATTTCTGCCATGACCAAGAGGCAGTTGAAGGGATTTTCATAGACAAAAAAATTATTTCTTTTATCAATTCAAATAGAGCCCAACTTGGCCATGACTATAAGGAACCAGCAATATCCATGCATAAGTACCAGATATGTTTTAATAGAGCTGCTTTATTCTACACCACCAAATCAAAAATTCGAAGCCCACCTTCTGATTTTGGTTTACAAACTGTGTTCCAATTCACTTTCGCTTTAGCCTTCTCATTGTCATTTCCATTCCACAAAACTGCTTTATCTTCATAGTCAACTCTTTAAAAATACACTAGGGAAGAATAAATATTGAAGACTAATACACTAGAAGGGAAAAATGGACACTATTAGTCAACTGTACATGACCGGTATAGGATAAAGTCTTATATATCCAGTGGTTAATATGCTTGCTAATCTTTCAACAAGGAAATGACATGTAGACTTATTTGGCATTGAAGAGGATAGAGGAACACCCAAGTACTTCACAAGAAGATCTTCCACAAAACCCATCTGTTGTAGAATGTCTTCTTTCACATTTTGGGGAATGCTGCTAACAAAGATATGACTTCTAGGCTAGCTTTGAGTCTGGACAGCAAGTAAAACTTGTTGACTACTTTGTTAATCAACAAGGTAGATTGCAAATCACCTTGATAAAAAATCAAAACATCATCTACAAAGCATAAGTGGTTTAACCACTCCTTATGACACTTCCAATGATAGGAAAATCCCTCCTTCCTTCCTATTCCTCCATAATACAAGAGAAAAATTGCATTACCAAGACACAAAAGGTAAAGGGAGATCAAATCCCCTTGTCTTAGGCCATGAGAGATAGGAAAAAAGCCAACTAACTCATCATTCAAGTTCATAAAGAATTTAGGTGTCATAACACATTTCATTATCCAGTCCATAAATTAAGGAAATTCCAAAGTTAGAGACCAGCAAACATCGTTGTAAGCCTTCATCATATCCACTTTAATAGCACATCTTGCCCTGAAGCTTTCTTTTGTGATAACCAAGAAGATGATCTTGAGCTATAAAGACATTGACCACTATTCTTCAACCATCGCTGAATGCCGTTTGCTCTTTACCAACAAGATAAGGCAGAACCAGTTTTAATCTCTCTGCTAGAATTTTGGAAATACACTTATAAATAGTATTACATCAAGAAATAGGACAGAAGTCAATAAACATTGTCAAGTTTCTAGTCTTAGGAAGGAACCTACAAGATTCCATTGAATTGATAGACTTGACTAGCGATCCACATGCAAAAAAGTCCTTAATGGCAAAACTTACATCCTTACCAACGATACCCCAAGTACTTTAAAAAAAAAAAATTAAATAAAAATCGATATTATAACCATCCGATCTAGGGACCTTGTCATGGGCCATCACATCAAAAGTAGCTTTAATTTCCTCATCTACAATTGCACTTTAAATCTCAGAAGGAAAGGATAGCCGCTGACCTGCAAAGTTGCATAAAAACCGAATGGCATCTTTATGATATTTCCACTTCAAATAGTCGAAGAAGAACTTGGAATTCCAATCCCCCTAGCTCAAGCCAAGTCACTCTAGATTTTTGTCATGTAAAGAACTCCTCTAATGAAACATCTGTGGGTTCAAACAAAACAATTCCATTCACTACAACTCAGACTAGAAGAATACCTGCTAGTGAGCCTCCTCTTCAAGACAATTGTGTAGCATTGTTTAGCAAAATCACTCGAAGGCACTATCACAATCAGATTCAGCTCACCCAAACACCAGATGCACAAACTTTTGTTCTTTCCTGCTCTCCTGATAGAAATGACAACACAAAAAATATTTCTCTGCCGCCCTCTCTCTCTCCTCCCATTACTTATTTATTTCTTTGCATTTTCCTCCACCCCCCAAAATGGCCAAACTTCCCCTTATTATTATTATTACTACTCATGTAACCTGCGGTCCATAGCATAAAACCAGAAAATGTAACAGGCCCACAACATGGCCTAATATTATTTTTCATTCAGTAACTCACCAACACCCGACTACTACAACACTCCCTCATTCACAACACACCTAATAACTCCCTTAGTCACAACATACACCTACTATATTTATGTAAACTTCAATCCACAATTAAACAGCCAATGAGGCAAGCGCCTCTTCTACACCCTCAACATGGGGTTATTCACTCAGGGATGTTGCATCGACAATACTAAGAAAATAATAATCCTTTATAGCTTCTTTTTTGTTCAGTTAAGCTCCTGGCAACCACATAACTTCTCCTTAGCTTCATGGGTACACCGTTGTGTGCTCGAAAAGAAACAGTAGTTGAGTTCTCTAAGTTCCTTTTTCAGCAATTTTAAGTTTTGTCACTACTTGGAACATGGGAGTACCCTCAATTTGTCCATCCCAAACCTGTTGAACCATGTTTATAAAATCTGGATGCTCTAACAAGAAATTGAAGAATTAAAAAAAAAGGCTTACGAGCTGTCTTCTCAAAATTCAAATGAACTATTAGCGGACATTGATCGGACAAAATCAGGCTAATAAATTGAATTTTAGAATCTGGATAAAGTCTAACCCAAGACTGAGTCAGTAAGGCTTGTCCAGCTGCCTACAAATCAGATTTGAGGGGCAACTATTCATCCAAGAAAAAAGATTCCTGAAGCATGGGAATCCTCCACCTCAACATTGAGGCAAAAACTCATTAATAGCTGCCTTTTGACAAAGTGACATTTCCTACCAATTTTTCTTCAATGCTCCGGCATTCATTGAAATCCCCAAGGATTAACCAAGGTACCAAAATGCTAGCTTTTAGTCCCATTAAGCTACTCCAAAGGGATCCTCTTAAAGCTTCATTATTGGCTCTATATAAACAAATTAAGTGTAAAAAGAAATTTTTGCTTTACCATCTTTTGACCGAGGGTCACTGGGTATAGTTGGAAAAGGAAATTTGGAGCCAAATGCCTCTAATACCTCAAATAGAAAATCCATCTTTCATAGACTTTTATGATGCTTTACAAGAGAGAATTCTAGCTCACATCAACTCTTGGACCTCCAAATTCCTCTCCTATGCTGGCAGGCTTCAACTGATCCTATCCATGTTATTTTCCATGCAATTCTATTGGGCTTCTAATTTTCCTCCTCCCTAAATTGGTTGTCAAACAGATAGGTTGAACAAAAATTGAGTAATTTCCTTTGGAGTAGGAGGCCAAATGTTAGTACGAAAACAAAAGTGAAGTGGGGAGTGGTGTGTAACATTTATGATAAAGCTAACCTTAGAATTCCTAGATTGGAAATTTGGAATAAGTCTGCCCAATTAAAAAATATTTGCAATTTACGTAAAAGTAGCCAAGAGGTATTTGGGTAGAATGGATACAATGCACTCAACTTATCTAAAAGGCCAAAGTTTCTAGTCAATAAGGACACCAGCGATTTGTTCTTGGAACTAGAAGAAACTCTTGAAACTTAGATCCTTGGCTTGTCCTTGGATATTGGAGACAGCTTATCCATTTTAGTTTGGTTTGATTTTTAGCTCCCATTAGGCCCTCTTGGTTTGTCTAATAGCGCATGGGAAATAACATAAACTGGTCTACCTTATGACACTCACCTTTGCTCTGCAATTGACGATTAAAATTGGGTTCTACCTCAAGTTCTTTCTAGGAAAATTTCCAAATTCCTAGTACCGTACGGCCAGAGTCCTCCTAACCTAATGTTTTTAAGTGGAGACACTCTTCTTCAAGGGATTACACCATTACATTCAGTTATGATTTCTTAACTCCACCCCACCCACACATTCCTTGCCATTTCATTGTATGGAACAAAAGCACCATCCCAAGGCATGCATTTTGCCTTTGGCTTGTATGGCAAAATAAACTACAATCCCTAGATAGATTAAACGCAGGGACATAGCTTCTACAAGCACATGTTATCTCTTGCAACAAAGGTATGGAGGATTACAGCTACCTGTTTTCCTTTTTTCCTTCTTAAATCAAGTCTAGTATTGTGTTTGCGATAATTTAAATTGCCCAACATCCTTTAGATCCTGGACAGGAGTTACTTTGGGTCTTCTCACCTATAAGCCACTCTCACCTATAAGCCACACACACGGATACATGATTGGTGCTCTACCTTAGCTACCACAGTCTATTGCCTTTGGAGAACGCAAAACTGAGTTCTTTTGGAGAAAGCTTATCCTCCTCCACTCTTCATTGTAAACCCAATTATTTCCCATATTCTAGATTGCATTAGAATTCTTAGTTTAGTTTAGCTTTGTTTCCTACAAATTTTTGTACTCTTTCTATTATAGAATAGAATTACTATGTAAACCATACTGTCTTTGACAATTGTATATTTCACTTATTAATGGAATTATTTATTCATCCCACAAAAAATAAAAAAATAAAAAAAAAAACATACCAACTATCTTACAAAAACAATGGATTACTTGATCGAAAGAAACAAGAACTTGAACATTCCAAATATTTTGATTCCATCCAACTCAAAGCCAACAGCTTAAGTGTGCTTCCAAGCTCCAAATTGGTAAGATACACCCCCAAATCTCTTGTATGTTTCGAGATTTAACTTTCTTCTCCAAGATACTAAAAAGGGAACTCTTGTGATCTCTAAAAAAATCCACAACTTCAATACACTTTAAATAGTCATTTACACCCCTAATATTCCATGATGCTATCATAATATTTACAATAGAAAAGGGATTGAAGTATCCAACTTTTAAAAAGATGGGAAGTTTGAGGAAGCCCCGGCTTCCTCCCTCTCCTTTTTTCTCCCTAGTGTGTTTTTTCCTTGACTTCTTTTTCTTCCTTTCAGCACTTTTATCCCACCATTGGACTGATCGATTAGGTTACCACCACCAGCATATCCTTGCAGTGAGTTTAGGAAATTGAGAGGTGTCTCACTGACATTAGTTTCATCAGCCTGTTCCACAGAGACTCAGCAGCCCACATCAATTCCGAAAGATTATCAAAACAAAGTGGAGGAACAGAGGAATCAGAACTAGTAGAGGCCTCCAGAGCATCCACTGCCTTAGCCATTCCTAGAGTAACAGGAACTTGAACCGCAAGAACTATCCTAGAATTCTCCATGATTAACAACATCCTGATTTTGCTCCTCCAGTGGATTTCATTTGGAGGTTTCGTTCAACACATTCTGCACTTCAACACAAGGTGCAGCCCATGGTGATATTCTGATGATTCTTTGCATGCACAAGAGATTGGATATCACCCACACCTTGCCTAGAACACTTTGAGTCACTATGCCCAAACACATGGCAGAAGGTACATCTCGGAGGAAGTAATTGGTTCTCTAGATCAACTCTGTGTACTGATCCATCTGCACATTCCATTTCAAACTCTTGTAAAAATTAACCATCCACTTCCATTTCTGCAAAAGCATGGAAATAACAGGGACACAAAAGTCTGCTGCTGTTACAATATCTACTTGAAGAGCTTTCCCTAATGCACTTGCTGCATACCCCACCCCCTCATTGTGTAAAAACTCCATCAGAACTCCCCATAACCCCACCCAAACTGGCATCTTCCTTGGATAAACACGCATAAAAGCCATTCGATCCTCCATAACTCCACCAATAGCGTTTTTTTTTTTTTTTCGGGGACAAAACCAGTTGTCAAAGTACTTCTAAAGGAGAATCTTCATCAGCAAATTTAAAAAGATAATACACACATCCATTGGTGAGTACTTCGATGAGCCCCTTCTTGACCCAAACGGCTCTTGCAATATGCTGCACTACTGGGAACAGCAGAGTCCTTCCCAAAAAATACCCAAATATTTATCCAAATTCTCTCTCCTACTTCTGAAATAGATTTGGGAGGGTTAGCTCTAACCTTTCCATTCACATGCTAGGTAGGTAATAATTTAGGGCAAGGTTCACCTTCGGGCCAAAGGAGAGTTGGTCAAAACTAGAAGGGTGGCCCGAAACCACCTCATCATGAGTTGGGCAGTTTTGGGACTTGCTAGTAAGCCAAATCAGCTTTTCCATAGCCAAAGGCATGACTCTCTATTTACTGTGCTACTTTAGTTAACACTTTCTAAGTAGAGTCACTCTTGAATTTTGCTAGAAGTGGAAGTACGCTGGGTAAGGTTCCTCCTTATTACTCTAGACAGGTGAACCAGAAGAAGAAGAGCCTTTAGAACCAGAAGGTGAAACCTTGTTTTCTGGGTTGTTCTCTAGACCATCCATGTTGGGTGAGGTTACATCAAGATCCTGTTTTTCAAAATTAGACCCCATATTTTTCTTTTCCTTCTTGGCTAAAACTGCTTTCACCAAACTAGAAGCCACTTTTACTTTCCCTCCACTAGACATCTTGTTAGGCAGATCCTTAAAAGGCAGAGAATGCTTCTTCTTGACATGGCGAGAGGTACTCATCTCACCTGTAACAAGCATTTCAGTGGCTAACTAAACGACTAGTTCCTTCATGCAAAGGTCTTCATGATAAAGACAAAAAAGATACCTCAATCTACAAAGCTAAGAAGGGAACAAGAACAGACAAAAAGGGATGAGGCCAAAAGGAAAAGGTTGTGGGTTTAAGGGTCTTTGTGTTTTTGTGTTTGGGTTAGAGAGTAGAAGGGTTTTCATGTCAGGGTAGGGGAAAAAAAAAGGTTACACGTTTTAGGGTTTTTGTGTTTAGGTTAGAGGGTATTAGGGTTTTTGTAATAGAGTAAGGGTGAAGCTAGAAGCTTACCGAGAATGAGGGAAGAAAGGTTGAAGAGGAGAGGGAAGGTAGAAAAGAAGGAAAGAGGAGAGGATCTCCTCACTCTACATTCTGAAGAGAGAACTTCAACAAATATTTTGTGTTTGCCAAGTGAACCTTGACAACAATTGGAAGCAAAGATTTCATCACAACATATGCATTCATGGGAATTTGTCATTATATTGGCAAAAAATATTTGATGATTGCATTTGAGGTCCAATATGGCATTTTGAAGGAGGGAAGTAATGTTATTCACCAAAGGTGGAACTGCTTTCAATCATGTTATGAGTAGCATGTATCTATTAAGAATGACAGTAGTTACATAGTAGTTGTTGTCTTCAATTCATGCTAGTGGAGTAACTAGGGAGAAATGAGTGAACAATAACCGAGGAGTTGTCCAGCAAGGTCGTTTCAATGCTTGAGTTACCGTTTATAGGTAGAGAGGGAGTATGGACACAAGGAAAGTATGAGTACACAAAAGTGTAAATGGATGTTACCCAAAGGCTTCATCCTCTATTTCTAGGGTATGAAGCGGAGATAGAACAGGAAAGTGTATCTCCATGTTGATGGTCATGATCCAAATATCTCAAAAAATGGTTGGAGACAATTGGCGATTGCCTTCCATAGCTACCCTTCCTGCATAGAAAGGATGGAGCTACGGGCCAAGCCTGACTGACTTGAGCCTAGAGGCACAAGTCCCTTGAGCTTTGAGGGTCTTCATCTAGCTCGACTAGGGCACATACATCAGGTTGACAAGGATCCCCCGTGACTTGCTCTGGCTTGACGTGTTGTGCTAGAGACATCATGCTGCATGGAGCTCAATAGTTGTGAAAGAAGGTCGGACTATGGTTGAGGAGCTCAGGCATGCCTTAAACACGTTGGATTGAGCATAGGGGACCCATGCCCAAAATGGCTATCGACGTTAGCGTTCTTGCATTTTTTTTTCCCTCCTTTGTATGCTTATATCGCATATATTTGCTTTGTGTTGTATATATTATTTTGACTATGTAGCCAAGGTATGGTGCATGCCCCCATTTTTTTACATCGTTTTGTAGTTAGCTGCAAGCAGTTACTAAAGCTCCCAGACTGTACATAGAAAATATGAAAAAGAAATATAAAGTTCCATCTTTTTAAACCATAAAAGAGGGAAAAAAGAAAACATGAAGAGATCTTACATTCTCTCTTAAATTGAGCCCAATTCTTAGAGATCTTGGGTTCGCTTATTAAGCCTCTAACATCTACCTAGATACATAAGCAAAGAAGAAAATCAGAAGAAATTTCCATCAATTTATCCCTAGCTGTACCATAACAATAAGATCACACACATGATCCTGTAATATCACTACTCTAGTATATTTGGTGCCGAGCCAGCAAAAACATTAAATTCTTACACATGTTCATCAACACTTAGACTATTTATGAACCACCAATAAGAAGTCAATATGGATTCGATGCTTTGCAACCAAAATATCTCCTCAAGAATTCATGAGTTAAAATATTCCATGCGCAATTCCCTTCCCAAAACCCTAAACTAATGCACAACTTTTCCTTCCATACAAATAAAAGGCCAATTGGACCTTCATCTCCCATGTTGTGTGATAGGCTTTGAAATGTTGCTCAGCCTGTGGATCCAACTAATTGGTTTGTTTCCATTAAGTGCTAGTAAATCCACTCTATGCACTGCCAGTTTCATCCCCTCCAATATCTAACTGGCTTCACCTCCAACATATGAAACTCCAGATGAATTGAACAGCAGGGGTATTTCTGTCAAATCAGAAAGTGAGTTCAGCACTATGGAGTTCACACATACCTGATCTCCATCAAAATATTTTCAGGCAATTCCTTCAACATTTATGGTGAACAAGGACCATAAAAGTCCAAAAGAACTTGTGATTCAGCTTGAAAGAAAAGCATCACTTTTATCCTTCAACTCACAGTTGGAGAAGTTTTCTCCATCACCATCATTAAATCATTGATGATAATTAGCTTTTGGAGAATCTTCACATTCTATGCTCCATCTCATCTCCATCATATTTGATCACATGAATATCCTCTTTCCCTCATTTCCCCAAGTTATCCATTGAAGTTTCCAGCTTAATCATTCTTCTTCGTCTTCTCCAGTGAGTATTCAGCAAGACAGACAAATTGTTAGGACTCAAAGATATATTGCATTGATTTAATTGGCAATAGAATGGGTATAAACCCTATTTCCCCAAGGAAATCAGCCACAGAGCATGATTACTCTAAGAACACAGAGACAAAAGCTCCAACCATCCGATGGAGAGAATATAAAGTGCAAAAATGACACCTAAGAATAACTAACCCCCTGTTTATACTTCCATAACCTCTAAAAGTCTTGTGCACGGCCAATCCACTGGGCCCATCTAAAAACTATACTCCTAGACTATGCACTATACAAATAGCTAAATCCATTCTACCACTAGGTACATAACACATACTTGACAACAAAACAATGCAAGGATAATCACAGTAGTACCTGAAAGAAGGCAAGTTAATACTAGCCCAAAGTGCTTGACAAACATCATCAATGTGGATTCTTGGTGTGTACTGCCTCAATAATCTTCTCTTCTGTCCTTCTGACAAAGGTTTTGTGCCAATTATTGTATCCACAGCACTGTGATAAAATACATATAGGAATGAGTAAATACTGGAAAAATCTCAGAACATTTAGCACAAGGCACTACTAAGATATAGAGGACATGTGACTCTTAATCAAAGGACCTAACATGTTTTAATTCCAAACAAACTAAGTCCTCAAGACAAAGAAAAGTAGTATTTGCATGTCCATAGTAGTTTATAGATAGTTTTTTCTATACTCCCATTTGTCCTTGATTTATAAAAACCTAAAAAAAAAATGAAAAAAGAAAAAAAAAAACTCAAACAAAATAGCATTACCAATACAATTTTAGCCAACCCCACTAGTAAAGCTTACACATGAATTACAGTGTACAACACATCCAACAGAAAAAGAACCGACATAAGCAGTCATGCTTAAATATTTACAACCTTCTTCCAGGGCCATATATACCTCCAAGTCGAAAGACTCTTGCCGAATCTTTAAGAAAATAGCCTCCATTTAACCATCCCTCCTCTGCTTTTAATCTTAATTTGGCAGAAGGAGTAGAAGGATTTGCAGGGTAACTGCAATGAGGTATTGGACACATTTAGCATGCATATGAAAGCAGATGCAGCAGTTCAAACCAAATTAGTGAAAGGAATACTCACTCCTCATCCACTATTGTGCCACCACAATCTCCATATACACCTATAACCAAAGTCAGTTAGTTCATACCATGATGTCTTCAGGAAATATGTATCTACACTTTAAGCGGTACTGCAAATTTCAAGTACTGAATTAGTTGGCTTAAGAAGGTCTGATATTCCAAAAACATTGATTTCCAGCAAATAAATTTCGGAGCCCACCAGTAGATGACAAGTAGCAAAGCCACTGTAAATTTCCATCTTTGAAGGCACTCCTCATTAGTTGTCCATTCTGCAGCATCTACGAGAAAATGAGAAAGCATCTGGTAAAATCTAACTAGTGACACTAGTCTCATAGGATCTATAATATGGTTGTCAAGAACCAAGAATGTGTTTACTAAAGGAAATACAAAGAATGTCTGGACGTGCTGATAAGTTTTGCATACCGGATCGCCAATGCCCACTATGGGTGGTAAGGAGACAAGAAGATGGGTGCAGTCTTTAATAGCAGTAAGCACACTAACCCTGAAAGATTCTATTGATAAAGGTAAGAAATATGAGGAAAGCTGCAAAAATCAACCACCATCATAATTATTAAAGAGAGAGAGAGAGAGAGAGAGAGAGAGAGAGTGTGGGGAAGAGGAGGAGGAGGAGGAGGAGGAGAAGAAGAAGAAGAAGAAGAAGAAGAAGAAGAAAAAGAACTAATAGGCCACTCCTTTTTTTCTTTCTGGGCCCAACTACTATAGTCCAACTTCAAATGTGTTAGTGACATGACGTTAACTTTGGTGTCAATTTCCATCTATCGTCAGTAAATCATTCAACTTAAACAACAAAAAAAGCATGGGGAAAAATGATTGAGATAAATAAATGATATCTGTACCGGAGTGACCATTAATTATGCTGATCATGAAGTTTCCTAAAAGCAATATCAGAGGGTTATAGCAAATATTCATCAATTTGGCTTCCTAGCAAGCTAACACCGTTTTGGTAATTATTGACAAATCCTGTTGCTCGCATATATGGATCTTATTTCTTGGTTATTTGGATTAAAGACATTTTTTGATGATCAAACACCACAACTTTAAGAAATAAAGCATATATATAGAAGGATCACACCTTTAGATGATGTTAGTATTACACACAGGTGCATCCATTTAGTTTTTACAAGTTTAATAATATAGGTTGTGTTCACAAAAACTTCCACTCAAAGTACATAAATAGATGTCCATTTTTTCAACCTTCATATGTCTCACCTTCTCACCTCTGAAGTCACTAGTTTATACTCCATTTACAATCGAAATGATTGACTACTTTTAAAGGATTCCTTAGCTGAGATTAGCTGTATAAACAAGAAAAAGGACAATCGAGATTATGACACATGATAGACAAATCAAGTGTCACGATCTAAAGTGTCTTTCTCTTGCACCAGTTATAAACCAGGAAATTAACTTTAAGCCATTTGTATCCCAAATGGGATGATCCTAATTTGTAAGGAATATACATAAACTGACAAATACACAGGGTCCATCATATTTACTGTCCAGTTCATGGAAGCTACACTTGCCAGCCATTCCAATCTGTCAAAAGTGTAGCCTACAGATGACAAGAAAAACCTCTATCCTAAATATTCTGTCATGAAAACTTCACGCCCAAAGAAATAAGAAGGGATTTAATCAAACATGTTTATTCACATAAAACAAAGAAGCTGCAGTAACATGTAGGAGTCTCATGTGTGTGTAAGTCTTATTGTGTATGTGCATTTGAGTCTTATGTGTGTCCATTGTTAATGTCTCGGTTGTGTTAAAGGAGTGTTGGAGATGTTAGACTTGTATTACCTTTTACTTAGTGATAATTATCTTCTATTCAAGTAAGGTACAAAATTTGTATAAATAAATGTCTGTAGACAATCGATGAAGAATCAAAAGGAAACTTATATTTGAAACTAGTTTAAAGTAGGTTTTAGGAGTAACTAGTAGTGTATGAAATTGGATGGTTAAACAAGCCATCAATACTAATCTATTTGAGAGTTCTATGATCCCTCAACCCCTTTTATACAAATATCACCCCTTTCATACAAATATCACTAGTGGCTGGATTTATCACTCCCATAAATTCTTAGTATCATAGCCAAATATCAAAGGAGGTTCCAAGCTAAACCCATTTGAAGCATTCATTTAACAATGTGAGCAAGACCAAGTAAAAGGGGAGAGAGATCATATAAGACAAGAAAAAGGAGCAACAAACTTAACTACCATACTTTTTGAGATAAGTAAACAATGAGAAACATTGGAGATTCAAATAACGAAAATTCATAGTCATTCTAAAGAATATACTATTAAACAACACATTAGACTAGTTTAGATTGCAAGTGCTAGTGGCCAACCAATACAAGAGGTGGATAACATCTAAATGACCATGCTACCATAAGTTGAGCCTCTAGCTCTAACCTAATGCACAATATCCAGCAAGAATAGACCCACCACCTATTCAGCCTAGAGATGCAATCGAGTTGAGTCAAATCAATACAATATTGAGCTCAAACTTGACTCAAAAACTTGAAACTCAAACTCGGTTCAATTTCAACTAAGCTCTAAATTTTAAGAGCGAGCTCAACTCGAATACATATATAACAAGCTCAAGTAGCACAATTAAACTCAAAATTTTTATAAATTTTGCCTAAATACCTTAGATGCACTTATATTTAAAAACTTAAAAATAAATTAAAATTCATGTCAAGCACAATTAGGTTTGCAAGCATAACAAGCTCAATAATCTAAAGCTTAAGCTAAGCATAGTTTACTACTTAATTAGCTTGAGCTCGAGATTAAATCAAATTCGAGTAAAGCTAAAGCCAAACTCGAATAGTTTATGAACCGATTTGGTTTATTTACACCCTTAGTCCAACCATCATCTACTTAAAAGGGATAGGTGATAACCTCAACCATTCATGTTGTGCCATCATCTCCATCATGAACCATGACTAGAGCTTCATCCAACTAAAAAATTCATAGAGCATATGTTCCCCACTATATCAAGATTGATTTCTCAACCTATTGACAAAAATTCCTATTTGTTGCTTCCACAAAAAACTTCCCACGTAATGTTAAGAATATCTACAAAAATCTTAGTAATAGGAAAGGATTATCTTTAAAATATGACAATAAATATTTATATTTCTAGGAGATCTTATAGATTTATAATATCATTTATTTAGTAATAGTTATCTTCCATTTTGGAAAGGCAAGATTATAGAGCTTGTATAAATAAATGTATTTAAGACATTAATGATTTAGCAAAAAGACTTATATTTGAAACTAGTTTGAAGTAGTTGTTAGAAGTAGCTATAGTTAAAGAGGTTGGAGAGTAATCTCTAAAGAGCCATGATTCTAAGAGATCAAGAATTCTTTCTGACAAGCCTCAAATTTTTCTCATACAAATATCACTTCTGACTCAAACCATTACCCAAGCCTATTAGGGATGCCACTAGGGTAGGTTTAGAACGGATTTTACAAAACTTGAACCTAACTCGGTACTCTCTAGTGTATCCTCTATAGGGTTTTCACCCTATTTCTTTAATACGTCCTCATAGGATTTTGGAAAACTCAGTTAAAACTTGATCCACTTATGCTAAAAGAATACATTTAATAAAAATAAACACTTCTTTTCAAAAAATAAGATACTCAAGAATATAAGCATACAAAAGAGTTTATGCATCATATCACTATAAAATTTAATTTTCAAATAAACCACTATTATAAATCCTTATTGTAAACCCAAAAGTAAAACATAAAAACAATATCCATATAAATGTTATACGACTTAAGGTTGTTTGAAAAGAAAGAGACAAAAAATATTATTCTATTATTTATATTCTATTAACACTTATATTTTATTATTATATTATTTATAAATATTACTATATTAGTAACTCATACTTCATGAAGTACTAATTTCCTATTACATAGACGTAATGATATGAACTTTACGGATGAGATTAAAAACTCCTGTATATGTTTTTAAAATGAATTTGAATTTTCTGTTGAGTTTTTCCTAAATTCCAAAACCTGACCCGTAACCCCATAGGATCTAAAAATTAATTCCAAAACCAGTCCTTATAAGACCTTTAACAATTCGAACAAATCAAAAACCCTATAATGACTCGCTTAGTAGCATCCCTAAAGCCCATAACACTATCACCTTCAAACCAATGGGGAAGCCTAACTATGAAGCAAATAAATAATACCAATTCATGTAAATACTCATGATTTTTAGCTAAGACCAATCATGTAAAACATTAGTAGAGGGAGCATTGCACCAGAATTCATTTGTAGACTTACAGTGTCGTGGCAATAGGTCTTGACACTACAGAACATGACAATCTATTTGGAGTTGACAAGACTAATGTAGGTGCTATTAGCAGTCAAACCCAAACCTAACCCATATGACTAATTAGAACAGTACATGCTTTTATAACAAGCAAG
The DNA here is from genome assembly GCA_024138005.1 of Lumnitzera racemosa. Lineage (NCBI taxonomy): Eukaryota > Viridiplantae > Streptophyta > Magnoliopsida > Myrtales > Combretaceae > Lumnitzera > Lumnitzera racemosa. The sequence goes on along the minus strand of JAMXBC010000010.1, from coordinate 85,876,803 downwards.
GATTTTATATGAAACCAATCACAGTTATAATAGGACTATAGGATTACTGATTTACTACAAAAGCACTATGAAAAGAGGAAAAATTGCATAAAGTTTCCATACCCCAACTGTTGTCTCTGTCCATAATTCTAGCAACTACGTCCCAGCATGTATGAATTAAAAAGTAAAATGTAAGTTTCCGATACAAATACACATCATGGTTGCATATGACTGGCTGATATTTAGATTGAACTAAACTGCAGTAGATTTTAGGGGTCAAATTGCAATGGATTTGGTGTAATTCCTTTGTATTTTGTAATTGATTAGTAGAGAGAAAACAGTGCAGTGATGGAGATTGATGGTATAGATGATAAGTAGAACTGGTGCAATTACGTTGTTGGATGCGGCAAACACTAGAGAATTTTCTGAATGCAGAAAATCGCAAGACAACACAGGGATAATATTTTTCCTACTTTTTCATTGATGATGATTGATGCAGTATTTATATACAAAATATGCTAGCCTCTCCAAGGCCCAATGGTTAAAAAAATGTTAAAAACTTCTAGAATATTCTGGAATTTCCAAAATATGCCAGCACATGCTTACTATTTTTTATATTTTCTATTTTTCTTTCCATTTTCTGTTAATATTTCTAAACTCCAACTAATACTATTTACAATTTATCAACAAAATCTAAATAATCCTACAACAAGAACACAGGGATTAAAAGAACTTGTCCGAGAAACTCACTCTGGTCCATTGGCATCAAAAACATAAACATGGAACCCTTTATCCTGAAGTTCCTCTTTTTTCTCTCTGCTTGTACAAGTACCACTCACCACCCTTAAAAGAAAATAAAAATAAAAAATAAAAAAAATAAAAAAAAAAAACTAAATCCACAAACTTGAAAACAAAAATAGGGCGTGTATAAGAGAGAGAGAGACTAACCAACCCTGGCTCTTGAGCTGCAGAGCAAAGGCTTGTCCAACGAATCCCATCCCAAGAACAAACATTGTTCGGTTCTTGGATTTGTGTTCGGTCCCATCGGCTTGGAAACTTAAGCAATTTACACGAAAAGTAAATGGTTTGGATCTAGCATGGTTTGATAAGGGCGGATTGAGATGTGAGTGAACTGGAGATGGAGAGACGCACCAGGAGGCGGAGAATGTCGCCATTGACGCTTGCCTGCGATATTTCTCTCTTTTTTTTTTTTTCCCCGGGGGGGGAGGGGGGGGTGGGCGGGGGTGTGGTTGGTGGGGTGTGGTGTGGTGTGGTGGGGTGGGGGGTGGGGAGGAGAAGGGGGGTTGGGAATCGCTTGCCAGAGATTGATTCTGTGTCCGGCAATTTTTAATATAACAAGGGGACCGAAAAAAATTAGGTTTTTTGGAGCAAATTGCAAGTAATTAGGGGTTTTTTTTATTTTAAGGGAAGAGAAAATAAAAATTACAAAACAAAAAATTATAAAGATGTGGCTAGGAAACTATTCCTAGAGGAATTCGTTTGTTGCGATGAAGTCAGGCTTTTTGAAACTCAATTATGGAAAGCCGAACTCATAAGGATATTATGACTTGGGTCTTTAAAAGTCGAATTTAACAAAAATGGTTAGATTTTGTTTTTTAAAAATCATTTATATAAGCAACTACAATCAATACAACTTTTGTTATTTTCAATGAATCCATATACAAATGTGTTGCATTATACATATCTAACCTAAAAATGTATTATAATTTGCACAAGTACATTTATTACATGATATGCCTCGATAACGTATCTAGACTATTCAACCTAAAAATCCACTACACAATATCTACTAAACTTCTATTACTTAACCAAATTACAACCATAACCAGAAATAACGAAAAGTAACCAACAAACACTAGATAAAAGAGAGATTGAACAAATAACTAAACAAATTTTCTATATTATGCGAACAAATGTGCAATTACATACAATATTTATCGTGAAATATATAAACAAGTAGATATCAGTATATCCACCTAGAGATGCCTACAGCAACAACGCCTATAGGTAAACTCCTTCCCCTACTCATCCATCTAAGATCTAGGTTAGAGCTTCACCAACTAATCGCAATCTAGCTATGTAATATGAAAGCCATGCCAACCCAATGAGCTCAAAGAGTATGACATCTACATAAGTATCGAGAAAAGGTCAACCTATATGAGCTCCTCACCCATATCTCTAAGCTGATTTATAGGTTCTCTTAAATAAGGCTAAGGTATTTGATTAAGACTATTGGAACTCTCCACTACGGCAAGTGTCTAGTATTAGACTAAGGGCTATAAAGCAAATCAGTGAAAATGCAACTATCCCTACCCACGTCGTAGTCTACAGCTCTAGCCATGACAACGTCCTTATTAACATCCTCCTTAGGAGATACCTTTCAAAGGGGAGAAGTCACCATCTACATCGAAGCCTAGCATCTATGCATTATCTAGCTCCTGTAAGGCGATGCTGTCACGCCCCGAAGCGGTAGAGTCGTAACAGCCCCCGCCGTGTAAACCGCCCTAAGATAGAAGTTGGCCTTACAACCGCTATCTTAGACCTGATCTACACAAGGCGTCCACGACTAACCCGCTTTGAAGTAGACAATTTGTAATTTAAACAAATCATTCAAGAAAGTGAGAAAAGTTATATATAGTCACTATAATTCAGTTATTACATTAATCAGAAATGAAAAGTAAAACATGTTTTGATTCTTCAATATTTTTCCTCACTCCCCAGGATCCAGCAGTTGCTAGCTTCAGAGTAGTTGTTGCCGCTTCTTAACCAGCACCTGCACGATGTCTATACGGATGTGAGCAACCACAGCTCAGTAAGTTAGGACGGAGGACTTAAAACTATACCATACACACAACAAGGTTTTCAATCACTTATTAGGTGCAATGCATGTGCAAGCAAATGCCATCGCACGACGTTGTCCGGCCCGTCGTGAGATTAGAGAAATTGCGCCCGCTCTAATCCGGGTTGAGGAGTTGCCGTTAATGCAACAGCTCACGACCAAACCCAGGCTTGTGTAATGGAGACCTTGCTCCTCCCGCGACTACCTTCGAACCACTGCCTTCACCCTCGCCGCGACCTCCTCTCCTGTCACTTAGTTCGACTGAGGATGAAGAAGGGACCATTTTGCAATCCTGCGCTATCCCTTCTGAAGGAGTCGGTATTTAGCCGGAGAGTCCTAAGTTCCCCTAACGGGTTGCCATGCATGTCCGATTATGATTACTGGTCGGATATTTAATTAAGTCCAGTTTAAGGTGATCAATCCTTTCATACAAGTCATATAATATGTGTCAGAGCAACAAACAGAATCATAGCATCACGCATAATCAAGCACATGCACACATTCTCTATCTAACAAGCACAACCAAGCATAATCTTAAGCCTCCAAAATACAGCATCGTATTAATCCCAACTTACTTCAACTCCTCGCTCACTCACTCGAGGTCCGATTTGCTCAGGCCATCGCCGATCATCCCTATAACACGAACGTGGTTTCAGTATTGCATATAATATTATAAGTTCATTTTATCCGATAACGCTTATTGTTAGGTTTTGTTTAAGGTTAAATATACCTAATTATTTAGGTATTAAGTCTTTTATAATTATTTTAGGTTTGGGGTTAGGTTCAGGTTCAGTTTTCGCATCGATTTCTAAATTAAGTTTTTAGTTCGATTTCTAAATAATGTTTTAGATTCCAACCCTCGAAATCCGTTTCAACCCATAATGTGAAATTAATCACATTACTTCTCGATCTCCTAAATACGATTGCTACCCCTAGTTCGCATTTTATTCCATCCGGTACACTTAAATCCGTATTAGTGTACCGAATTTACTCATGTTGTGAGAAATTTTTACATTTTTCATATAATTACCTAAAATTGAATTTTGTTTCAGATTTGTTATGTTCTAATTTTCATTATATTATTATCTAATTAAACCTAATTTTTCCATATTTATTAATTTTTAATTCTACATATTCTTAATTTTCTACATTTACCACATAACACCTTCATTACTTATACTTAACACTCCATACACTAGGATTAGGTTTCCACATCAGATATTAACATCCCTAAACATCTAATTACTATCTCAATCAGTAATTAACATCCTAATCACCTAATTAACCCTAAATCACCCAATTTTTCCATCATTTTAGGGCTAAAAATTAACTTAAAAATTTATAAAATTAATTTAAAAAAAATGGCTTCATAGCACTGTTCTATATCACATGAGAATCCTACAGAAAAAAATTGAGCTCCAAACTACACTCATAAGGTCATTTATTTCTAAACCGAAATGTGCTCGGTTTTGCATGATTTCTTAAGGACCCTATATTACGGGACATGTTTTCATCTAAATAATATTTTTCCTACAAACTACATACAAAAATATCCCAGAACAACAAAATTCATAATTTTATAATTATATTTACTATTTTTAAAAAATTTTACAAGAATCGGGCTAGAATTTGGACTCACCGGTTTTGGTGGCTCCGGCCACCGCGGGCCACCATGGCCTTGTCGGCTGGCCTGGGCGCTGTCACCACCGTGTGGTGGTGGTGGCCTTCCACTTCCAGCTCCTCTTCTGGTGTGGGTTCCTTTTAAAACCCTTAACTGCACAATTTTTCTTATTTTTTTTATTTTCTGGATTTTCTCTCGAATTTTCGACTCTCCCTAATTTTTTCACTTTCCAAACTGTCCAAATGAGCTCTGTAAATTTTTTCCCTATTTATAGACATTTGCTGTAATTAATATGCATTAATTTGACAAGACTTTGTCCAAATTCCTTAATTTTTGGCTTTTGTGTTGTTCAATTTTTATTGGCTAATTTTTATTTTGCAGCTTTGGACCTGCCACGACCTTATCTTGATTCATCTTATCATCTTCTGATTTTTTTCTTATTTTTCCATAATTATTTTATATTTTTCTTTAATTATTTGCTTAGTTTTCGGCCAATTTTAGTAATTACGCGTATTTTTATCTACACGTAAATACATGTAGGGTACACGTGAACATTCCTAAATATTATTTTGGTCATTCTAAAATTTTTAGTATACATATAATCTATCTCTAATAATTTATTGGTTATTATATTACACTTTTTGCCTTTTCGGTAATTAGCAGTTATTATGCTTAAAATTTGAAAATTTTATAGTCTCCTATTTTGCTATTTATTTTCTTAAATTTAAGTTTACGGGGTCATTTTTACTAATATTTCTCTCAATAGTTTATAATTTGGGTGTGATCGGATCCTTTAGCCGATCGCCCTAAACCTTGGGTTCTAAATTCAATCCTACGGTTACTTGGCTGAACTTTGGGGCTTACAGATGCCCTCAAAACTGCTGAGCAATCCTGCTAACCTTCGACTGCTTAGTAAGGATATCTTCTTATGTCATCTGTAGTAGCTAATTAATGAAGTTCGTCTTCACAAAACATAACATTAAAGGATTAACTCAATCCCGCAAGAAGTAATGAAATAAGGTCGGTAATGTGAACAGATAAGGTCGGTCGCGGAATGAGTCCAAACTTGCAGAAAGCTTAAAAAGAGTCAATTCGAAAAGGTACGAAAAAGTGAAAACAAATGACGAAAATAGTAAGAAAAAACCCACGAACAATTTTAGAGGATATGACGAACCAATGGAACTTCCGAAGACTCACAGTACAATTCAATGTGTCGCACAAATTGATCCAATGAGGTTACTCATCACCTAACCTTGCTTAAAGAAAAGGATAAGAATGATGTCGAGAGTAAACAACAGTATTTATGTAGGAAAAAAGGTACTTAAAAGTATATTGAAGATTATCTATTTTTTTTTTTTTACAACTACAAATACAAGGATATTTATACCTACAAACCATGGCAACTTACCTAAAAGGAAAAAAAAAAAAACAAACTATGCCAACTTGCCCAAAAGGAAAAAAACAAAAAGAACATTTCCTAAGGAGGGCAATGTACATGTTATAAAGGGGCAAAAATGAATATACAAGAAAAATAATCATTAGTGCTACAGATTCTCCATGTGATACTATATACGGAGCGATGCGACATTGGCGAGGTCGTTAGGAAATGCGAACAAAAAGTACGAACGCATGCATTTGTCTAAGCATGGATGACCTAATCAGTTCGGCTTTCTCTCCCAGCTTTTCAGTAAGGAAGGGGCCGAGTAATTGGTCAACTCAGCTGTAAACCCCATAAATCTAACATTCTGAGTATAGAATTAAATTCACTACTGTAGATGATTCCCTTAAGTCAACATAGTTCGTAAAATTTAAAACCAACTAAAATTCTAATTTGAAACCTAAAGAGAATATGAAAAACCTTAAATTATCAATCAAAACTCCAATCGCAAATAAAACCTAAACCCAAAATATGTATAACTGTAAGAGATTGATTTCGAACTAGATAAAAACCCTAATCGAGTATAAATACATAACGATATGCTAAATTATATAAAACCATCAACCAATGATCAAAGATAACTTTCGATTATCCATAAATGTATACAATACTAATTTAATTTACTAAAAACTAGAAATATTGCATTATAGATCATATTCATTTTCTAATTATATAACTAGGTTAGTATTATATAGAAGTAAGTGTTTAATTGATATTTACACTAAATGTAGTCAATATTAACATACTAAATAGCACTTTTCATAATAATTATATTAAGTACTATACTAAATGATGTATATAGGATATAAATAATTAGAAAAAGTTTTCAATAATGGTTTTTGCTAATTACTTCATTTAACTCCATATTCCTTTCATTTCCTTAATTTTTCTCCTAATTAGCCTTAATTCCCTCCTTATATACACTACTTACATGTGGTTTGAGAAAGTTGACTTGGTCAACATTTGACTATTCATTTCTTTAATTTTTCTCTTAATTAGCCTTAATTCCCTCCTTATGTATACTACTTACATATGATTTAAGAAAGTTGACTTAGTCAATATTTGACTAAATCAAATGTTAACCAAGTCAATATGTGTCTTTTTCATCTAGAATTCTCTTTCAATTTCTATGAAATTCCTCTCATTTCTCACATGATTTTTTTTTTTCAATCCTTATCCCCTCTTACCATCCACTTCCTCCCCCTTCTAGATTTCCCTTTTCTTCTTCTATAAAATACAAATAAGACATAACAAAGCACATTTTTGTCCTCCCCATCCAAACCATGACCCCTCTTCTTCCTTCCTTTTTTTTAACTTTCCAATTTCACTTCTATATTTCCAATCACTCATCCTTAAACAAATTCACTATATACTTGCTTTCCTATTTCATATTACAAAAGAAAAAGAGGTATATTTTCATATAATTTTTCATCTTAATTAGTAATTAGTTGTTTATGTTATGTTAGCCTTAGAGTTATCATGTAATATGTACATATATATTGACACAAATAGGATTCTTATACACGTGTACATAAGTGTACGAATACTTAGATATAAGGGTAGACATACATGAGTACATATACTAAGTGAATTCATTTGAAATATTGTGTATAAATTTTAGTAAAGTACTTAATATAAGTATAGGTATATGCATATAGATAAGTGTAGAAGAACATGTATACATATATAGGTGTAGAAATACATATACATATATGGACTAAATAGGTATATATTAGTAGAATCCATAATATAACTATACATGCACATAGATAAGAATAGGAAAACTACTTATACATGAATACCCTCAATGTATATAACCTAAAATAAGAAGTATACTAACTATATATACATGTAACTTGTTAAATAAGCCCATAAGATGTAAAAATATGGATTTTGTGAAGATTTCCTAAGAAAGTATACAAAGAATACGAAAATACATATAAAAATACATATATAACCGTATATATATACTTGTATAATACGGTATATGTACAAGTATATATATAAGTATACTAATATACATACAAGTGTATTAGAAGTATTTATGTATATATAAGATAAGTATAGGATACGTATGTATTTAATATAAAAGTAGTGCATACATAACTTATAACATAATTACTTAAAATACTATAAAAATAGTATAATAAAATAATAAAATATGCAATATGTACAAATATATACATAAATGGGCCAAAACATAAACGACCCTAATATATACACACTAACTCATATTAATCTTAAATAAGTGCATATAATAGTAATAATAATGTAAAATCACCTAAGTATAAGAATCTAATGGTTAGTTAAATTATAAAGTGCTAAAATGAGATACAAAAATAGAAAACAAGAATATTCGAGTCATAATAATCAAAATTACAATAAATTAAACCCATATTGTAAAACACAAGTCTTAACATTCGCAATGAACTTTATCATGTAAAAGTACGTTTGAAAACGATAACAAATGACTATAAGATTGTAAAAATCGGAGTTATGATGAAAAATTTACGTACAACTAAAGAAGTAAGATAAAACTAAAAAGAATAAGTGAGATAACTAAGTAATAGGCCCCATAATTAATAATGAAGAGCAATAAGTAACTAAATACATAAAGTACCATAATTTACAACTATACAAATATAATTACTATTAATCTCACTAAAGTATGGTAAACCTTGTGTATGCCATACTTAGGTCATGTTGGGAAATTAGACAAACCATAATAAATTTTTAGTTCACTAAGGAGTCTGATTCTTCAGGATCCTTATAAGTTTATTTATCTTTTAGGCATCTTAATATCGAGTTCTAGAAACCTTAAAGCTTGGAGAATGAGCAATAATCCAAGTGAGGGAGTTCTAATGATCTACTTACTTATGTGTGTTACTTGTATGAGGTTTTGCTACTTATATGAGGTTTTGCTACTTACTGCTGCTTGTATGTCTGAATGAATGCTTTGCTTACTTGCTATCATCTATGTGATCACATTTTTAAATTGATAAATATAAGTATTAGACCAAAATAACCAGTTATACTCGTTGCATATCTATGACCCAGTAAAGGTATGAATAGAGAGTGCTAGCTTTGCAAAAATCTTGAGAAAAGTATTTTTCGAAAAAGCTTTTCTATTCTTAATCATATTTTATATGATCTCTATAAGGGCTCATAGAGCCATAAATAATATTTTAACATTAAGGCAAAGTTAGCATGGGATGTCCAGTTGATAGCAATAAGACTCGCTTTATTGTACCTATGAGGCCTTAGATAATTGTGATTGCGAGAGGACTTACATGTTTGTGCTGATGAGCCTCAAATTATGGATAATCCTAGTTTGGGATTCACCTATTTGAATTGGAACTCTTTTTTCGACTAGGGTAATAGTTGAGTTTCGCTTAAAGGAATGGTGCCCTTAGGCAGCCTTATGTAGATAAGCTGAGGTACCCTATACGGTTAGGTATAGAGGATAATTAAAGTACGGATGATGTAATTCTACTCCTTCCATAGTTCTGAACTCCTATGGATGTGTTGCTTGTATTCATCACGCCTGCATTTATTTTGTATGTAGATAGTTTGCATATGTGATAACTTGCTTGAATGATAATGGTGAGAAACGAATTCACTAAGCTATTATATGCTCATTCCTCCTTAATTTCTTTTGTTGGTTTACTTACGTTGAGATTAGGATAAGTCTTGAATGCCGAATGTAAGATGAAGATATGTATATTAGTGTTAAAAGTAGCTGAGTACTCTATAGATGATACATAAACATCCTTTGTAGAAAATATTTATATGTTAGAACTTAATATTATTTAATTTTTCTTGCATTTTTATAATGTTAGTATATCCTGTTTTATTATTTGATAGGAGATAACGATTCTCTGTGATTTTGAGGAACTGTAGGATATCGGATATCCATAGTTATTTATATTTATATTCTACAGTAAATTATTACTTAAAAATTAGTAACCTCAGTAATTAATTATTTAGAGTTTTGCAATCTCTAACTTGTAAGGCAATTTCCATATCATGGGTGCACACGTGATATGGGAATTTTAGATAATCCTACTAAGCCTCCCTTAGGGTCCTAACATCGGCAATAGAGAGTAAACATTAACTTAGCATACCACATAACAATGGATGGTCATACGACACGACATTAGAGGTGACTCGGCAAGGAAGTACTCGACTTCGGTAAGGGTTGGTTAGAACATAAGGATTCGTTGTGCCAACCCCTCTATTTCTCAAGCCCAACTTTAGGTCAGGGGCCCCATAGCTTGATTCTCATTATTCCCTCCAAGTTGTTTTGGATTTGGGATCAAATCTAAATGGTGTTCACTCAATTCTCTGTCAGGGTAATATAGATCAAGGTCGACAATGTTGAAGGCATCAAAAACCCTATAGTTCTTAGGTAGTTCCAACCCGTAGGCATTGTCACTAATTTTCTAGAGGATTCTGAAAGGTCCTTCCGCTCTTGTAGATAATTTGTTTTTCCTTTTGTTCGAGAACCATTTCTTTTTTAAGTGTAGCCATATCAAGTTTCCTGGCTAAAATTGTTTTGCTGACTGACCCTTGGTCTTTTCACGCATTCTTTTGGTAGCCTGGTTGATATGCTAAGTAACCTTATCATACATGTGCTGAAAGGATTGTGCCCTGGCCAAGGTGTCGAGGTCCTTTTGCCTAGGTACGAGTACAAGGGCATGGTTGAGGGGCAACTAGGGATTAAATCCATAGACTAATTCAAATGGGGTCTGCTTAGTGGTATCATGTATAGTTTGGTTGTAAGAAAACTCAACCACTAGTAAGCAGATGTCCTAATCAACTACGTTCTTACCAATTGCAGCTCGGAGCAGTGAACCCAAAGTACGATTAACCACCTCTGCTTGGCCATCAGTTTGGGAGTGACAGGAGGTATTGCAGAGTAATTTGGTTCCTAGCCAACGCTACAAGGTTCTTTAGAATGACTTAGGAATTTCGAGTCTCTATCGGAGACTATACGCCTTGGTACGCCATGTATCTGTACAATTTTCTATAAAAATAGAGAAGCAATAGCTGAAGCGTCGTTGGTTTTAGTGCAAGGCACGAAGTGTGCCATCTTACTAAACCGATCCACAACGACCATCATAGAATCTTTTCCTTGGGTAATTCTCGGTAGTTCGAGAATAAAGTCTATGCTTAGTTCAGTGTACGACCTCATTGGAACAGGTAGGGGCATCGCCTTTCCTTATTCAGCTTGGCACTTGGCCTTTTTACATGTAGCACAGCTTTCAATCACTTGGTGCACCGAGTTAAGTCTTAGGGGTTAGTCAATGATACTCTGTAAATCCAAATTATAAAAATATAATAAAATAAATTATAGTTAAAATGATTAATTTCATTAAATTACGTTATATTGTAATTTGTTTGCAAAAAACGTACAATGTAGATAACAAAAACTGACCAAATACTAGAGATAGAATATTTGCATTAGAAAATCATAAAATTACATAAAATAATATATACTTGTAATTACCTAAAATACTATAAATTATATAAATTTAACTAAAATTTATTAAGAAAAATAGAAAAAATTATTAAATTTACTAAACTACTAGAATTATATAAGGATTTAAGCATGAGACAACAATAGACAGCTGTTGATTAATAATTAGCCTAATGACTCCAAATCTGCAAGAAAAAGAGGGGGTATTTAAGCTTGAAAGAGAGAGAAAATCCTCATTTGAAACCATGTAAGCTCAGGAATTTTCACTAAATCTTCTTTAAATGTTCATGAGAGAATGAAAAAAACTAGTGTAGACACCCTATTTTGCCCCTTGTAATTTAGCTTCTTTTTTTTTTTTTTTTTTTACTTAGAGAAAGGGTCATTTATAAAAATTAAAATAAAAAATTTGTTTAGCTATAGGTCTTTTTTAGGAAATTTAAATTAGGATCATGAAATTTTTTAGACCTTAATTGGGATTAAAGGTCTCAATTTTAAGATAAGTTCAAGTTTAGGGTTTTATTTATCCATTTATTTATTTATTACTTTTTAATTAAATTTATTTATTTGAAAAAAAAAGGGCTCAGTTGGATCGCAAGAAGGCTAAAATCCTTATCACGTTTTAAGCCAAAAAAGCCTTAACCATCCTAAGCCTAAGTGGGCATGACATCAAGGAATTTTGTTGCTAAATGGCATGTGCATAAGGCATGGGTCACATGTAGAGTTCATCTCCATCCTTAAATGTCTATCAAAAGGAACAAACCAAACAAAAGAAAAATCGGGTATTTTAGAATCCTAATTTGAAAGCAAATCTGTTTGAATTGTTGTTGTTGTTAAATGGAGTTAACAGAATCATTATCAAAAAACAAAAATCTAAAAACAATAATCTTAAATTTGATAAAATGAAAATTTTTAGCAATTCAAATCTAGATTGAATCTTATCTAGGATGGTTTGAGATGACTCAAATCTGTTTACGAGATTTAATCTCACCTGCTATAAATAATGATTGTCCTACGAGATGGAAAAGGCATTCTTTTCTTGATCGCAACCTTCCAAACACATAGAACCAACTTTATCTTCAACCTACTATCGGCCACTATTGAACCCTATCCACATACATATGATACTATTGCAGTTTGCAGCAACACATCCATACCCATCCCTTAGTCTTTAATCACAAACCTAGTCATCACCCCATAACTTACTGCCCAACAAACAACCCACGACCAAACCTGAACCCACTTCAATAAACAAACAGTAACATACAGCTCTATCTTCCTTCTCCCTGATGCTCTACTGTAGCATATTACGACAACAGCTAAACACATCTACATACACTGATTGTCCCTCACCATTGTGATAGTAGCAACGCCGAGCTTATGTCTGTATGACTTACTCTTATTACATATGATCACCATCCCTACTATTTATATTCACTACCCAACCACCTGACCTTAATCAACACCAACAACCCACTATTAACATTCCCTTTCTCATCTATACTCTCGTTCAACAATAGCCACAACCCAATAGTGAATACCATTTCTCTTGATAACCCCTTGTCGACTTCAACCACTTACACGTAACATCCATGATTGACTGCTCTCTCTCTACTCAACCCAAACACCAACCAACACTCAACATGCTTGATCCACAATCCAATGTGAGATATTCATCATCATAGCTATATACCCCAATTGTGACTACTCGCTTAGTTGATGACAATCCCTTATGCACTCCATTAAACCGTACCCAACAACATCTAACACTAATGTACATGTATGGCCAAGTTTTTGAAAACATTGAAAACTATTACTAACCACTACGGTGTAAGCATAAAACCCTCATTCTCCAATTAGATTCACACAAAAACTCATTCCTCGCTAGTTTTGGTAGCCAAATCAATTGGATTGGATGTTCAATAGCCACTGGAGTTAGTTTTTTCTTGGCAACCTAAAACTGGAGTTTTATACGAATATGGGTTCTTTTGCGAAAAATATTACGGAAAAGGGTTAATTATTTTAAAAAATACGAATATGATATACTGAAGGTATATCGAGTGAATACACCTTTAGTTACTTATGTTTTTTACACTAAAGGCGTATGTAATGGATGCGCTTTCAATAGGCTTTTTAGTAGAAATTGAACTGAAAGCGCATCAAGTGAATGCGCCTTCAATATAAATATTTACACTGAAGGCGCATACAATCGATGTACCTTTAGTATCACAATTTGAATTAAAGGCGCATCAAGTATATGCACTTTTAGTGTAAATATTTATACTGAAGGTACATTCACTTAATGCGTTTTTAGTTTAATTTCCATTTAACCTACTAATTTCCCCTTGGTCGAAATGATAAAGTAATGTTATTCTAACCATTAACTCACAAATTGAATGGAAAGTTTGATATAGTAATCAATTATATAAAATCACAATTAGTGGAAATAAATGTATAGGATGATCATCCAATGACCATACGAGTCTAATAGAAGAAAAAATAATTGCAAATTGTAAAATTATGATAAATAAACAATGCATTGAATTGCAATATATGATGAAAATTGAATTGTATTTCGAATAATCAGTATATACACGAAATTTGTAATCAATTAATGAGAGACAATGGAAAAATAAAGAAGAAAACAAAAATAATAGATTAAACATATCTATTGATACCTACGTTGTATAAAGGCCCTTACGGTACGAGAAAGAAGCGAATACCCCTGTTTATCATGTATTTGAGTAGGCTCAAGTGGTGGATTGTCGAGCTCAAGTTCCCCAGGAGAAACTAGGTCGGCTGGATAGCCTGGATGCAGTTGAATGACGTCCTCACCCATGGATGACTATATGAGGGTGGAACGTCACTTTTGAGGAGTTGGTGGAGTCATGAGATCAAAATGTTGCTGGAACTCAAGAGTCATGTATGTACATCTTCTTGCTGTAAGTAAAAGATAAGGCCATTCTACTGCTCAATAAAGTCAAGTGCCCCATCTACAATACCATGTGCTATAGGATAGTCAGGTGCCAGTCTAACACTCCTCAGCGAGTTGTAAGGACGATGAACTAAATATTTAGATGACGTTATAAACTTCATCTACACACCGAGCAACAACTTTACAAAATGCACTTAATTATCTCGGTAAGCTACTTTGTCAACACAACTACTTAGCTTTAACTTTCTAATTTGTCTCAACATAATAAAACACACACACACACACAAAACAATTTCCACTTACATTTGAACATTATTTATACCCACATTCATATAACTTATCTACCGTAATACAAAACACTCTTAAATTTATACAACATAAAATAAATTTTTATGAAATATTAATAATTTATACAACTTATGGTACGCCTATGATTATGAAATCTACGTAATAACGTAACAAATTTTTTTCTAAAAATAAAAATTGCATAATGTTGATTATTAATAAAATAAATAAATAAATAACATATCTGTAAGTTATAGATTGTTATCTGTTTCAAATGTACACTTGCATAAAGAAATGGTCCAGCACTTCAACTATAGGTTTCCTCAAGTTTTCTCTATGTTTTAGAAATTTTAAAAACTGATATAAGTAAGAATGAGTTGTGGCCGAGCAAAATAGAGTATATATACCTAGTATACTGAAGGTACATGTAGTGAATGTGCCTTCAATATAAAAAAATAAGTAACTAAAGGTGCATTCACTTGATGCGTCTTCAGTATATCATATTTGTATATTTTTAAAAAAACTAGCCCTTTTCTATAATATTTTTCCAAAACAAAGCCCATATTCGTATAAAACTCCTAAAATTGTGCCCATTATCTAATTTTGACTCCCATTCAAATCTATCAACTTAAATCATGCTTAACTTACTGACCTCGGTGCTTGGATTATTTTAGGTCATTACCTTTTTTTTGTTTTTTTTGTTTTTTCTTATTGTTCCATTTTACTTGTTTAGTTGTTTGTTAATTAAATGAAAATAAAAAAAAGAATAATGATAGTAGCTAATAATTAAAAATAGAATTATTTTACCACTTAGAAAAAAATTACTTTCCAAAAAACAAAAAAAATTAATCAACATGTTTTCTCTAAACCATGGCTTTCCTTTAGAGATTTAAAAATAAATAAATAAAACTTCAAGTGAGGACCCGTTTTTCTAGATTTTTTTAAATAAAAAAATAATAAATTAAAACATAAACTAGATTAATTTTCGAAAATTAAAAAAGAACTAACCCATTAATGTTTTTCAAAGAATGAATTACGAACTTTTGATTTTAACTAGCGGGTTTGTAGGTACTTTTGAGGTGATGTGAAGTTTGTAAAAACTTTATTTTTTCATTTTTTGTAAATTATAACTTGAATCCCCTGTTTTTGTAAAAATAAATACAATTTCATATATTTATTGGTGAGTGAGCTTTGTTTTTTTTTTTTAAGATAATTTTGAAAACTAAACTAATTTTGGAAAATTAATAGTGCTACTCGTTAAGGTTTAATAGGTAACCCCCAAATTCAGAAATTTGTGGTTTTTATTAAAATCAAATATCAGTAGTTAAGTTGCAATCAATTTATCCATTTATTATAACTTTTTTTTTTCAACTTTGGTTAGGTGGTGACTCTAAAATTTTTTTTTTTAATTTAAAAAAAAAACTAGAATCTTCCTTATTCTTTAGTCAAGATTTAATATTAAATGGGTTAATTAGTTGGAATAAGGAAAATAAGAAACCGAAAATTTAGACTTGACAGTTTGACGACTTTACTAGAGACACCAAGAAGGCTAGCCAATTGAGTTTTCTGAAATTAGGATTATTTTTCAAAAAATACCTAAGTTGTAAATTGTCTATGTAAATTTTCTTTTCCTTCTTCTTTTTATTATAAAAAATAAATGCTCGTGCTAAACCTTTTGTTGTAATTCACCTACGAGGGGGGGATGGTGGTGGGGGTGATGGGGTGATGTTTATTTTATGAGTCATATGTATTGTAGATATGGTTAAAACCATACTATCTTAGAACCTTGAGAGGAAAGCTATTGTGTAAGTTTCAAATGTTGTAGAGTAACCAACTTTCAAGATCGATTAGGTTACCTTACTTAAGCTTTTATGTGACCAAGAAACTATTTCTTTAGAAACACATGAAGTTACAGAACTTGAGAATCTTGACAGCCTACCCTTTTACATACATGAAAACCTTTTTTGATGAATTGGTATGAATCCATAATGTAGCAGACCTAAATAGAGAAATGCAATTGAGCTCAAAATTTTTGTGTTAATTATTTAGAGGTCGTAAAATAATGTTATGAAGAGATTTTTCAGAATTGGATTTTCCAAATTTTAGGTGATTTTTAGGCCTTAAATTTATGTATAAAATATGTGACTTTAGGCTAATTAAGTAATTAAATAGATAATTATTGATTTAGTGTATAATTACATATTTTATGATATTAATTTCTGATGTAGTATGGTAATTGTAGCATTTGGATAGTTAGATGTAATTATTAGGTGTAATATATAGTGAATATGTGAAAATTAATAATATGTGAAATTGATTTTATAATAAATATAAAATATTAAGTTAAAATTAATAATATAATAATAATAGTAATATATAATAAATCTGGTAGGAAACTTAAATTTAAATAATTATAATTATATGAAAAATGTGAAATTTTCTCACATCAAGAGAAAATTTAATACATAAATGAGGACTAAGGTGTACTGTATAGGCTAAAATATCGATTAGGGGCTAAAAGTAATATTTAGAATATCCAAAAATAATGTGATTAATTTCATATTATGATTTGAAACAAGATCTTCAAATTTATATATATAACATACGTAGTTGAAAATTGAATTAGAACCTAAATTGGAATTGGATTCGAAAACCGATTTCAAAACTAACTTAAAATGAATAGGTAATAAAATATATATATATATATATATGGAAAATTGAGTCAAATCATGACATAAAGTTTATATATCATAAGGATATAAATATTAAAAGAGTATTTATATTATAGGACACACGGAGACGAGTGATCGGCAACAAATCGAGTAAGCTAATTGAGGACTTCAAGTAAGTTGGGTTCAATACTTCATTGTAATTTGGAGTATTATATTAAAATACTCGGAGGCTTAGGATCTTATAAGATTGTACTTGTAAATAGCTATACATTCAAATGCTTGTGTATCTCTGATTACTAGCTAAATAGTGATATGTAGGTAATATGTGATGAATTGAGTGGTGTGAAATTTTTTTGTCATCTTAAATCGAACATAATTATAATTGATCTAAATAACTTAATTAGACGTATAATGTAACCCATTAGGGGATTTTTAGGATTCTCTAACCAAATACTAACACCTTAGAAAAAAATAATGCTTAATAGCATAATGATCTTTTCTTCATCCTTAATTGAACTAAATAACAGAAGAGAAAGTCGTAGTACGGACAATAGTAGTAGTTCGAAGGATAATCATGGTCGGTGGGGAGCGGTATCTCCATTACACAAATTTAGGTTTGGTTGTGAATTATTGCATAAATATGAAAACTTCTCAACCTAGATTACAGTTGATGAAATTACTCTGCTTTCACAATGGGCTGAACCATATTATGTGATGGTATTTGTTTGTTACATTGTATAAAATTTATTGTTTAAAAACTATATTTGTGTTTGTTATACATTCTTATGTTTTCATCCTAGCTTACTGAGCTATTGGTTGGTCATACCCTTATGGATTTTCTTGTAGGCACTAACTGATATGTTACGGTATAATTATCTTGAAGTTGGTTTTTTTTTTTTTTTTGAAGCGCTATGGGAGAGTGAGAATCAATTGGCTGTATGATCAAGTCCTTTAGTGTTTTGTTAGTACTTTTAGGTTTATGAATTGGTATTATGATATGTTAGTTAACAAACCACTATAGTACGTATAATTTCCTAAGATTATCAGATAATGTGAATGTAATTATGTATATATGACTTAAGGATTCTGGCTTTTTATGTAAATTTTCGCATTAATTTTAATTAACTGTTTATTTCAAAGTGAGGAGTTATGAACACCTTATGTAAATTATATCTATGATAAAAACTGTGAGGTTAGTTATTATCATAGGTTGGTTTACACAGTAGAACTGTTGCTATTTTGCGGCTTCAGGGAGTAATAGAAGGCCAAAGCGGCAGAATTCTACTCTTATGGAATACAGCAGTCTTAGAAACTAAAGTAGTCAAACAAATGCCTTAAACTTTTCATCTCTTATGCAAGGTTAGATAAGCTTCACACTTTTGGTTTTTGTTAGCTATTTATGGTTCTTCTAATCTTTAAAGAAACTTGATTATTGGCAAGACATTAGGAATTTTGCATCTTCTGTTGTAAATGGTAAACGTTGGTGTGTAATAGGAGATTTTAATGATATTGTATATGCTTATGAACAATGGGGTAGGGATACTTTACATAAAGGTTAAGCTTTTAACTACATGCAATGCATAAATGATTGTGGTCTATCAGACATACACTTTGTAAGTACTAAGTACACATTGTGTAACAATCAATAATTACTAGAACTTATCTGAAAGGACTAGATAGAGCTTGTTATAACATAGAATAGAGGAGGATTTATCTTGAAAACAAAATCTTTCATTTGAGAAAATAACCTTGGGATCATAATGCCATTCTTCTTAAAACACACCTAATTAAGCAATCAATCTTTAGAAATCATCTTTTTAGGTTTCAGCCTATGTGATTCTCATACTTTGGCTGCATCCCCTTAGTCGAAGAAATCTCGCATCTGAATAATCAAGACTGCTTGAGAGCAATTACAAATATCCCTATAAAGTTTAGAACATGGAATGCTAAAATTTTTGGTACCATCTAGAAATAAAAGCTTAAGATAATCTCACAACTCAATGAGATTAACACTAAGATGTTTTAATGTCTTAGTACATAGCTTTTAGAAATACAAAATAAGCTGAAAGTTGAATTAAATTGTATGCTAGGTAGATAAGAATGCCCATGGAGAATGAAAGCTAGGCAAAATTGGATCCTTAAAGGGAAAGAAATACAAAGTTCTATGATGCTACTATACTGAGTAGAAGGGCCAAGAATCAAATCTTTAGTCTTCAAGATAATCATGGAAATCGGATTTTTGAGCAACAGCAAAACAGATCTCTTGTTAAGAATTACTTTATAAATCTTTTCTCTTCTTCCAAGATCTTTGTGACCCTTGAAAATCCTATTCCTAAGGATCTTAGAGAAGGCTTAACAACTGAACTGAAAAATAACCTAAAATCTCCTTTAACTCAAACAGAAATTGTTAAGGCTTTAAAACCTATAGGATTTCTTAAAGCCCAAGCAAGGATGGTCTTCATGCTCTTCTTTTCAAAACTTGTTGGAATTTCATGGGACTGCTAGTAAAGGCACTAATTAAGAACATTTTTTATACTAAAAGCATCCCATCCACTTTGAACCAAACTATACTATGTTTGATTCCAAAAAATAGGCATGCTAATCACATAAAAAACTTTAGATCAATTAGATTTTGCAATACCTTATATAAATTGGTAACAAAACTCCTTGTGAGCAATATGGGGCCTGTACTTGATTCACTTGTCTATCCTTCTCAATCAAGCTTTATCCTAAGTAGAAAAGC
Organism: Lumnitzera racemosa; assembly: GCA_024138005.1. NCBI lineage: Eukaryota > Viridiplantae > Streptophyta > Magnoliopsida > Myrtales > Combretaceae > Lumnitzera > Lumnitzera racemosa. The sequence continues at coordinate 85,856,794 of JAMXBC010000010.1, read as the reverse complement.
AGCTGATAATATGATTCTAATGAATGAAATACTACACAGTTGCCATAGTAAAAAAGGGTAGAAAAGGTTAGATGATCATAAAACTTGATTTGGAAAAACCTTTTGATTCCCTTGAATACAATTTTATTCAATGGGTACTGCAAAGTTTGACTTTTCCAACAAGTCGGATTGAATTGATTTTAAATTGTATTATAACCTCCATATATGAGGTCATAGTAAATGGCAATCTTTATCCTTCCTTTTAGCTAAGTAGAGGTATTGGATTAAGGGATCCATTATCGCCTTATCTCTTCATTCTTTGTATAGAATATTTTAGTAGATTTATATAGAAAGAGGTTGATAAAGGGCCTTGGATGCCATTCTATTTAAGGGGATTAGACTTGCACATTCTCATTTGTTTTTTGTTGGTGATATTATGCCATGTGCTCAAGCCAACGAAAAGAATTCCTAAATTATTTTGGATGTGATCACAAATTTCTCATCTTCCTCGAGCTTAAAAATAAACAGAAATATATTAGGAGTGTTCTTTTATTTCAATGTTAGTCAAAATTTGAAATAGGTGCTCACTGTCACTTTGTGAATAAAAGAAAATAACCTCCTGTGGAAACTATTTAGGATTCCCCTTTAATAAGGGCTTGAAGCCTATTGCTTAAGATTTTAACCTCTTGATAGAAAAAGTACAAAAGAAACTAACTGGATGGAAAATGAACACATTTAGTATGGCTGGAAGGCTAGTGCTGGCTTAGTTAACTTTGTAAGTTTTATTAATCTATTATATGGAAATGTGTTCAATTCTTAAAAGTGTGGTTCAAAAACTCACTCGAATCATTAATAATTTTATTTGGAAAGGAAATGATGAAATGAAAAAAAAAAAAAAAACACATTGGGTGCAAAGGGAAACCATAGCCACTCTAAAAGGTCAAGGGGTGTTAGGACTCTTAAATCTGCATAAGAGAAACAAAATAGCATCATTCAAAAGATTTTTTTGAATTGAAACATAGGAAAGTCCTCTGGATTAAGATGGTCAAGTTCAAGTATAAAAAACCTCTCCAAACACCCTCAAATCCCAAGCTATCCTCATTATCCTACATAGCAAAAGAACTTGTGACCTATAAAAATAAAATGAAGCACTCTAAATCAATAGTTTTGGGAAATGACAAGAAGGCAAGCTTTTGGTATGGTCAGTGAAACAAGTTGCGGCCATTAAGATCTTATTTCTATAGCCTTTTATCCCGAAGATCAGAAAAACTAATTATTCATGATTGTTGGCCTTCTGAAATGAGATGGAAGGAAGACTGTATTTGATTTCCCATATCCTCTCAACTGTAATAGCTTATTGGCTATGTGTTTCTAAACAGACACCTAGTAGATTAAAGGATTTTGGATATTGATAATAGATTGAATCTAACTTCCAAGGACATTTATCAAGCTCTTATTAGCATTGATGACTCTAATAACTAGGAATGGATTTGGGACTTTCCCTTTCCTCCAAGAGTGAAATTGTTTTTATGGAGAGTATCGCATCATTCACTACCTACTGTAGAGGAATTACTAAAAAAGAAAAATTATAACTTCAAGAAATTGCCCTCGATGTGGGAATCCAAATGAAACATTGCAACATGCTCTGTGTGATTGTGTAGCCATTAAAGGTCTTATTGGTCAATGGCAATCATTCACTTTGCCTCCAAATTGCAACCGGGATAAGCTTGTGAATTGGACAAAAACAACTGTTTGGTAAAGAAAAGAGACTTAATAAATCCCACTTACCCTAGCCAATTAACTTTTCGGATCGTGCTTGGAAGATTTGGTTAGACAGGAATTCCCTCCTTCACAATCACTCGTCTTTATTTACAAACCTATAATAGAGCATCAAATGCTTTAGCTATGAGCAATGGGGCTCTATAAAAGAAAGGAGGTCTCGGAAGTTCCCCGAATTCATCAATCTCTCCTAGTCTCTACCACCCCAGGATTGGGTGCAATCAAAACACAGATGGATTTGTCTTCTCATCTACTTAGCAAGCAACTATTTTTGCTGTGATTAAAAACTCGAATAGAAGATGTATCCATGTTTTAGATAGGAAATTAGGGAGATTGGATATCTTAACAGCTGAGCTATGGCCCATTTTATTAGGGCATTTCATATTTGCTTAGAAACAGGATTAAGAAAAGTCAAAATTCGTTTTGATTCAGTCGCTAGTGCGTCGTTCTTGTAACAAGATTCTAACTTTAAATTTGCATACCATAATGTGTTGCATGCTTGTAGGGAAAAGCTATTGAGGATGGAACGATGGATGATTGAAGCTGTTCCCTGAGAAATTAACAAAGTGTAGACTCCCTAGCACTGGATGCAATCTTAGGATTCTGATGATGAAAGGTTTTTAAGTCCTTCTGTTTTTTTTTTTTTTTTTTTTTGTCTCACTTTAATAAAGGAGGATTTGCTTAATATGGGTTTGTATAAGGAAAGGAAAACTCCTATGTTGATTTCTGCCGTAGAAGATCAGGCTAGCTCAGCCATTTCTGGTCGTGGACATAGAGCTTCAGGCTCTACTTATGTTTTTATTAAGGGTTAAGCCCCTCTTTTGTCTAACTGTTTAATGTATTCTACCAAATAAAAAAAAGGCGACGCACAACAGTATCTGTTTCTCGGCGTAGCATCGGAGCTTCCAAAGTCTGTTGCCAGCTTGCCAACCAAATTTAATCCATAAATCGAAATAAACAATGATCCGCTAAAACCATATAACTCATGTATGGGCATTTTACTAATGTTTCTTTATGGGGTTCCTTGTGGCATCTAGGTGGTCCAATGTCTGCCAAACAGCATAATAGCACTCTCAAATTGTTAAAAAACACCTACTAGAGAAGGACACGTCACTTGATTTCCAAGTCCCGTCAACACGTGATTAAAAAAAAAAAAAAACATAATAATAATAAAAATAAAAATAAATTCATTTTGCTGTTTCATTGGTCAATACCGTTCCCTCTATAATCGTACAGATAGCCTAACCCCTACCTATATTTTAATGATACCCAGGTTGCTGAACCGAACAAGGCTGGTTGGTGGTTTTCATAGTTCGTTTACAACCAGAAACGGCAACATTAATCGCCCTACTTTTTGAGCAATATTATTATTATTCATCGTGAGATTTTCACATTTGGCAGTTGGACGTTTCCATTCATAGCGCTGGGAGGGTTATTTCAATATGGAAGACCATATTATTATGAATCAGATGGTGTTAGGAGTGATTTCGTGGTCGACGGGGTTCATCTTACTAAGGAAAACTTTGCCAAGCCGGTCGTTTGAATTTTGCAATCGGGTTGTGTCCACTTTTCATGCCATTGCTGCTGTTACTTTAGCTTCTCTCTCCGTTCAAGATTGGAAGTCACCTATACACCACCCTTTAGCTTCAAAACCATCTCCAAGACAGGTACTCCTTTTTTTCAACCCACTAAATCTAGTTTTAATACCAATATAGGAATGTACAGCTTGCGCTTGAACCACCATTGCAAGATCCCCGTGATGTTTCAATATACAATAGCTGGTGCTATGAATGGAATTTGATAATATGGTTGTTTTGATTTTTCGTGCAGATTCAGGCACTGACGGTGTCTCTCTCCTATCTAATCTATGACCTCTTATGTTGCCTTTTCGACGAGAGGTTTAATGTCGATAATACAATCCATCATTTGGTTAGCATCATTGGGATTGGAGCTGGCTTAGCTTATGAAAAGGTACCCTTTTCCTTTGGTATAAATTTCTCTCCTAAATTTCATACCTATTATCTCCCATGGATGCCAGTAACTTCCTTTTCTTTTATTATTCTTTTTCATCTCTTTCTTTCCCCCCTTTTTTTTTTTTTTTTTAAATAATGGAACATTTTGAAAACTTTCGTCTAAAAGTGGATTTTACAAGTAATCTACTCATTGCTGATTTCTTATATTGAAAGTAGCATATAGAAATAAAATAAATAGAATAATATAAAATATTTCTTAATGTCTATTTGTATATATGAATTAGTTTTTAATCTTTTTTAATCCTTAATATTTCAATAAATTTACAAAAAATCCCTTTATTAGTTTTTTAATTATATATGGATATGTTGATAATTAAAACAAACTAAATGAAAAAATTAAAAAATGATTCGTACATAAAAGTAAATATTAAAATCATTTTTATAATTATGTAGACTAATTATATGCTAATACATGTTTATAATAATGAAAAATTTAAAATTTAATAGAGCTTAACGGAACGAGGATTAAATGGAAAGTTTACAACTCTGTTAGGAGTTTTTTTTTTTATATTTTTCCCTAAAATAAATTATAATAGAATATTCTTTTACTTTAAACCATTCCTTGTCTATTAGTATATTAATTAGCTATCTGTACAGCATATTCCGAATACCTTGATGATATAGGAAAGAAATGATCCAAAAGGGATTTGACTTTTTGAAAGTAACATTTCCGGTAGGCTGTATGCGGTATGCATTGAATGCACTTGCTACCTGTGAAAAGTAAATATGTATGTATACATAGGGAATCTATCATGGAAGCATAATTTTCGGAGTTGTAACAAATAATTAGGGGATAATGCAGCCACATCAGACGTTTTAAAAAAAAAAATATTATCTAGTTAGATTACTATTTTTTAATATTTTTTTTTACAAGTAAAGAAAAGAAAATTACATAGAAATCGTCCCTATGAGTAAAATTATCATGGAGCAATTGACACATTCCCACAACTGCAGTGACAAAATAATTCCATCATCCATGCCAAACACGCTTTTAACTCCTTCCTGTATTTATTTGTTGATTTAATATATAACTAATGTACCTTCCATAGATAACAAGTAATGCTTACTATTATTTGACAAAGCAATGTAGTCCAATTTTTCCAGCAGGTACTCATAGCGCTTTGTGTATTTTTCTCAGTATTTAAAGCAATTTAATATTGTTGAATGATGGTGGTTGATGATAAATGGAAACAGCTTAGAAACTGAGTAATGGCTGCCACTATGAAATTTAATGATGGATAGCGACAGATACGGTGTTTTTTTTTTTTTTTTTTTTTCCTCCCTTTCTAAACAGATCTGGTGCTGGTGGTTGGCACTATGTTTATCGCAATAGCCATAAAGTATTTTATTTAGTTATTTATTTATTTTATTTGTGAATAAAGTAATATCACAATTCTCATCCATATCAACAGAATAAGTGTTATCTTTTTCTCTTCTATATTTATTCAGAAAATATATAGCGATTAATGCAATTGCTTGCTTCTTAAACCAATCAAAGCGGTTCGGTAAAAAAGTGGCCATGAATCAAACCCCAAACTGACATAAACCAAACCGAGCCAATTTTATTCACCTCTAGACTTTTTAAAAGAAATGTTTAATAATGTGTTTGTGTTTTTTGCTTTCACGTGTAGTGTATTTCAGAGTTAGTTGCAGCACTGTGGATCACAGAGATATCCAGCCCATTCCTACACTTAAGAGAGCTCCTAAAGGAACTTGGTTATAGGGACACAGATCTAAATTTTGCCGCCGATGTAAGTTCATATCTCCTCACGACATCAACAAAAATTACATTTCGCATGTTTGAGGAAATAGGAAATCACTTGAAATTAGCAAGGAGTTGAGTCCTTAAGAGTTTCAAACTAAATTAATGGTTGGTTTATAATCGGGTGTATGAAAAGAGAAAAATTGTCTCTCTTTGAGATAAGTTAACCTCTATGAAAATTAAGAAGCATGTTTGATTGAAATAGATAATTGCTTCAAATCAGCAAAGAGTTTAGTTCTTATACCCATACTTGTCAAAATCCCGAGTTTATTCATATATTTTTATAAGTTTACGATTTTACAAATCCTTTTCGAGTTGAATCATATACAAAATTGTGATTCTAAGTATGCAATTCTACGAGTTTATAATTATGTAATTCTATTCGATTTTATATAAATCTGCTTAATTTGGATGTAATGAACTATTAGAATTAAGAAAAAGAACTAAGTTTTTACAATTTAGAGCAAACAAATCAAAATTGTAAGTGAAATGATACTATGTTTGATTCCTCAACTTATGTTGATTATATTATTAGTTCAATGTTTAAAATCTCTTACAAAAATGAATAAATAATTAAGAAAGAAAATATATTTAATTTACCAAATGATGATTTGTTAAGTATTTTATTAAGAGTAAGAGATAAGAAAAAAGATGAACGTAGTATTATACAGAAGGTGAGTGTCCTTATAAATATTAAGAGTCATGGCTTATAAGAGATGGAATGAAGATGATTAAAAAATTCACCACATTAGTACTATTAAAAATAAAGTACGAACCAATGCTTTAGAGACTTGGAATATTAAGAGGTGGATACTATTGGTAGTAGGATTAACAGTGGTTAGCAATAATAATGATAATAATTATGTTAGTTATTTCCTTTTACTAAAATATGATCTGCGCTAAGGCTTTGTAACTTAATAGCATTATCATTAGTTTTCTATTGAGATAGATTAGAGTTTGAATCTCCTCTTCTCCATTGTTGGCAAAAAAGAAATATATATATATATATATATATATGATTTGCAATTAGTCTTCTAGTAATTTTATTGATGATAAGACATTTGATGATTTATTTATTTTTTAGTTTAGTATTTTATCATAATAATTTATGTTATAATGTAATTTATATGAACACTAATATTCATATTTTAGTTTTATACATTAGCATAGTAATTTTTTCTTAAACATTTGTACTATAACTTCTATTGTGACTAAAGTTTAAGTTAAATTTCTTTATTTACATCATATATTTCAATATTCTTATGAATTTATAAGCATATTTATAGTTTTTGAAAGCTAATTTATGTGAGATATAGAAATTTACATTTCTAAGTTTCGATTCCACGGAACCCCTAGCAAGTTTGATAGCTTTGCTTTAGCATAATATCTATATTTTAAGCCATATATCAAGTGTTCGAACTAAATTAATGATTATCTTAAAATCAAGTGTATGAAAATAGAAAAAATGTCTTTATTTAAGATAAAATAACCTCTATGAAAATTAAAAAATTTGAGAGAATAGGTAAATGTCACATTTGGTATCAAAACTTTATTTATTTTTACAATTAATCACTTGCAGTTTATTATGAACAAACATGATACTGCATTCAAGAAAACAAATTATGCATCTAGAGGTCTAAACAAACAATCAAAAAACAACAAATAGTTTAATTGGGATAGGGGATTCACCTTCCAAAAACTACAACATATCTTAAATTTAGCTTGAGTAGTTACTCAATGTGCACATGCATTGGCTTCCCTAGAATTAAAAGAGAAGTTACACCTGTGAAATAAAGACTTTAAGGATATGATATGATGAACAAGTCAAGTCAATCACCACGGAGTTGATTTAGGGATTGAGATGGCCCAAATACAATTAAAAGAATTAGATTTAACTCTATATCTTGCCAACCTCGATCCTGTGCTATTTACAATCCCTCACATATCGCTGAAGCTTCATTTATATCAACATCAAGAGTAGGAATAGGAATTGTAGTAGCTTGCATCAGAGTTCTTGATGAATCACAATAAACCACTCTTATGCCATCCTTACCGTTGTGCATGTCTAAGGAAGCATCATAGTTAATCTTTATGACATTTTCATAAGGACAACATCATAACTGTCACTCAACATCTACTCTTTGTAAAGTGGATTGAGGGTTAGAATGAGCTGCTTGCATACTCATACAATGAGTGAAACTTGGATTTGTTTTGGCAAAAGGAAATAGGATAATCTCCTTTAGGGTTACTATAGTTATAAAATGAGGATTTGGCTACAAACTATTGAAAGTACAATGGTTTCTATGTGTTAGATGAACCGCATTACAATCGTAACACATGATAGAAATTCTTTCATTTCTAACCATGTATAATTAGGTGTTTGAATTAGATCTTCAATCCATGAATCAAATCTAGAAATTGCATGGTCTTCAATGGAAGAATATGTGATCTACAGTCTCATCATAGCAACAAAAAGGACATAGAGGATTAGCTAAGGTTTTCTTACAAAAAATATTGTGGTTAGATGCAATAACATCGTAGCATAGCCTCCATAACAGGTGTTCATATTTAGGTTGATAATCTAAATGCCATATTATCTTCCACACACAATTATTAAAATCAACTAAGCCCAATAGCACATTAATCTATTAATCCCCTGTACTATTTTACATGTTGCAATAGTAGCTTTTGACTGAATAAACTCTTGCTTTGTCTTTTTCCCACACCAACCTATCATAATGTAAAGTAATAGGAATAGGGATGCACATAATAGCATGTTTTTCTCTATCAGTGGGACAATGTTTAAGTAAGCTAAGATTCCAACTAGAATTTTCATGATCTAATACCTTAGAAACCTTGATATTTTGAAGATGGGGATCTACTTCCCTAAAGACAATTTAAAGTCAAGCAGTAAGGGTATCTAAGGGTTTGACTAAAGCATAATAGATTGCCCATCACCCACTTGCTAAATAAACTCCCTAGCTATAGCTTCTGTCCCTCCCTACCACCTTTACAAGCATTCAAAAGATCATAGGAAAATAAACTCTTCAATAATCGAACTCACAACACATCAGGATTTTGCAAAATTCTTCATGCAAATTTCCTTAACAATGCTTGGTTGATATATTTTCCAATGAATTTTATTATCGAACTTAGTTTCACCCCACAAAAAATTTGAAATCAAACTATCTACTTCCTTACACCACTTCTTAGTGATCTTATAGATACTCATAAAATATGTCGAGATGGCATATGCCTTCGACATAATTAGGTTTCCCCCCTATAGATAGTTAGTTTCATTTCCATTCTTGTAGCTTACAATTCTTTGTTTCACATAAGCCAAGGCTAGACTCTTAAAATGACCCTAAGTTGTAAGTAAGCCATGGTACTTACCTAGGATGTTGTTAATGTGAATTTTCATAACCTTAGCACACTCCTACACTTCCATCAAATGGAAACTAAAGTAGACTCAATAAAGACCAAAGAAAATTTGGCATAATTTACCTTCTATCTAGATAACTGGCAATATTGCTTAATAATCTCTTTTAGCTTCTTAAGATTTGCTTTATTAGCTCTACAAAAAAAAAAAAAGAAGAAGAAGAAGAAGAGAAAGTCATCACCAAAAAAGATGTGTAAGTGATGAGCTATTATCCTTCATTTGAATGCCAAAATGACCATTTATACTTGCTTTATGGATCATTTGAGAAAAACAATTAGCCACAAGAATAAATAAATATGGTGATAATGGATTGAATACCCCTAGATGGACTAAAATGTCCTACTCTTTAACCATTAACTAGAAAATTGTAAGAGACTAAAGAGACATACCACTATCCCCATTGAATTTAAATATCTGAAAAACCCACCTTATTACTGTTAGTTGGGAATGTTGACATACGGCGGCCGATATCACACAAACAGAGGTGGTTCCAAACCTTAGGACGGCTTGAAAGATAAATGGAAGTCAAAGGTTGAGAATGGGTTTCATGCACTAAGGATGGATATGACGCATTAACTCTTCACACAAACTTGAGCTATACTTGATATGATGCATAAGTATGATACGAGATTGCTCGCCACTAGTCTATGCTTAATAGCCTAAATAAGAGCTCTTTTAGGACTTGGTTCTCAATAAGAAAACATAAGCTCAAGAAGGAAAAAAGAGAGAGGGAAAAAGGGCTGAGATTTAAATGTTACTTTCCATATAGCTATTACATATTGCAAGTATTTATATGGCCTTAATTAGGGTAAGTCGTAGGTTAATGTAAATTACAAAAATGATTCCTACTAGTGAAGGAAAGATACATAGTTTACAAGGGTAAATTTATAAAGTAGACAAGAGAATATTTGGGTACAGAAAGGATAGTATGGATGTTAGAAAAAAGATGTATGTCAATTGCTCTTTTTGTAGTCCCAAATGGTGCTATTTGCCAAGCATAGATGGACTGGGTAAGTTGACCTTAGTTTAGCAGCTTAGGAACTTGAACTTGGTATGGATTGTTACGGCTTGGATGGAAGGAGGTCAGTGTTGACCTCAGCAGGTTAGCTTGGTGATAAGGTAGCTCTACCTTATTCACTCATCAGCTTTGTAATGTCAGGTTCTTCTCCTTCTAATTCTAAGAGGGTGATAATAGGGGAGCTCGAAAGACATGTCAGGTCGGCTCGAATGAGCAACTCCTCCTCTAAAGTTGAATTCTTCTCAACTATTTAGTGAACCAAGGAGATTAGGTCGCATGCTCTTAATAGAGTTATCAGTCTTTGACTCCTATCATTCCCTCTAGGTTGTTTGAAATTTGGGATCAAATCTAGCTCGGTACTGGGTAACTTGTCTTCTAGGATATAAGGTTAGAGATTGGTAATGTTGAAGTAGTCAGAGACCCCGTACTCCTCTAGCAGTTCTACTCTGCAAGCATTTAGATTGATTTCTTTGATTACCTTGAATGGTCCATCTGCCTATAGAGATAATTTGTTCTTCTTAAGGTGGGGAAACCGATCCTTACTAAGATGATTCTACACTAAATCTCTAGGCTAAATTCTTTTGGCTCTTCGTCCTTGTCTCTTTCTTTTGAGTTTGGATGCAACTCGAGTTAGGTGATCCATAACTTTTTGATACATGGTTCAAATGGCTTCAGATTGTAGCAGCTCAGGATTGTATCTATAAGAGACCTTAAAGGGTGACTTCTTAGTGATGCTATGAGTTGTCCCATTGTAGGCAAACTTAATTATTACTAGGCATATGTCCCAATCAATTAGGTTTTAACCAATAGCAACTCTGATTAGGATTCCCAATGTTTTGTTGACAACTTCGGTTTATTCATTTTTCTAGGGGTAGCAAGATGTACTGAGTAGCAACTTGGTTCTTAGTCATCTACAAAGGGTCTTTTAGGAATGACTTAAGAACTTAGGGTCTCGATTAAACACTATAGTTCTCGATACTCCATATAGCTTGACCACTTCCCACAAAAAGAGAAAAGAGTAGCTAAAGCATCGTTAGTTCGTCAAAATGGCACAAAATGTGTTATCTTACTAAACCGATCTGTGACCACCATGATGGAGTCCTTCCTATAGGACATCCTTGGCAACCTTAACACAAAGTCCATACTTAGATCAAACTATAGTTTGGTCGAAATAGGTAACAGCATATAAGGTGCTTGCTTAGCTTGACCCTTTTCTCTTTGATAGGTTACTCATCTCTTTAGCACCGATTGCATGTCTTTTATCATTTTGGGCTAAAAGAATCTTGAGCTAAGTACTTAGAATGTTTAGGTCTTTCCAAAATGACTAGATAGTCTTCTTTTACGTTCTTCATGCACCAATAATTATCTTATAGAATAGGTCAAGATATACAACTTTCCATTTTTTAAACAAACATCCATCCTCCTTGTAATAGCAATCAACGGCTCGGCCATTAGCACATCAAGCATAGACTAGCCTAAAGTGTAGATCCTCAACATAAAGACTTTTGATTATTGAAAATCAAAGAAGTCTAGTTTGAAGCTTTGTCAAGAGGGAACGTTGTCTTAATAGGGTATCGGCTACTACATTATTCTTGCCATTTTTGTATCTAACGACATAGGAAAATCTCTCTATGATTTCTACCCATTTTGCTTACCTCCTAGACAACTTGGGCTGGTTCTTTAGGTATCTCAATGATTTGTGGTCTGTATAGATTACAAATTCTCTAGGTAACAAATAATGTTGCAGAACTGTTAAAGCTAGGATCAAGGAGTAGAACTCTTTATTATACAAAAAATAATTGAGTGTGACTCCTCTGAGCTTTTCACTAAAGTAGGCAATAGGTCGACCTTCTTGTATAAGCATGACTCCTACACCTAGTTTAGATGTGTCACACTCGACTTCAAACACTTTGTTAAAGCTTAGAAGAGCTAAGATAGGGGCAGTAGTTAGTTTCTCGTTTACCTCCTCAAGAATCCTCTGCACTTTCTCTCTTCACCTAAACTCAACATTTTTCTTCTACAGCTTGGTGAGTGGGGCTACAATAGTACTGAAATTTCTTATAAATCGGTGATAAAACAATGTCAGGCTGTAGAAGCTTCATACATTGGCCAAATAGGTCAGCACAGGCCATTCTATAATCACCCTCACCTTCTCATCATTAACTACTATGCCTTTACTACTCATAACAAATTCCAGAAAGATTACTTTAGGTTGACAGAAGTCGCATTTCTCTAGATTAGCATAAAGCTTCTCAACTTAAAGTTTTGAGAAAACAATTTAGAGATGCTCATTGTGAGTCACCAGGTTAGAGCTATAGACAAGAATATTATCGAAATATATAACAACAAACTTTCCAATGAGTTTTCGGAGTACATAGTTCATCAGTCTCATGAACGTGCTTAGTGCATTCAACAACCCAAATGGCATCATAAGCCATTCATACAATCTATGGTGTGTTTTGAATGCAGTCTTCCCTTCATCTCCTTCTTGTATCCTAATATGATGATATTTAGACTTAAGTTCAATCTTCAGAAAGATTCTTGCTCCATGAAACTTGTCAAGCATGTCATCAAACCTAAGAATAGGGTACTTATACTTAATGGTGATTCGATTAATAGCTTGGCTGTCTACGTAGATCCTCCATGTGCCATCCTCCACGTGCCATCCTCCACGTGCCATCCTCCACGTGCCATCCTTCTTTGGCACTAATAGAGCTGTCACTATACATAAGCTTAGGGACTCTTAAACATACCCTCTCTTCACCAATTCATCTACTTGCCTTAACAACTTGACAGCTTGTTCTAGATTTAGCTTATATGCAGGCTTATTGGGCAATGTAGCTTCTGGCTACAGGTCTATTGCATGTTTGATTCCTTTGATTGGGGGTGGGCCTTCTAGCACTCACTAAAGAATAGGTTGACAAACTCATCTAGCAAGGATTTCACCTTAGTAGGTACAAATCCTCATTTAATTCTTTTATCTTAAGTAACCTTTTGACCAGTATATAGGTCTCTCTTCTAGCTTCATCTCTCTCTTTAGCCTGGCTTAAGTCAGTACTAAAACCTCTTTCTTTAAGATTTGGATCATTTGAGCCTGCATGTTTTTAACTTGCTTAACAGTCATAGGGATAAGCTTAACCTTTGTTCCCTTATGCTATAATGAACACGTGTTCTTCCTTCCATGGTAAATCACATTCCGATTAAACATCTACGGTCACCCAAGAAGAATTTGGGACACATTCATAGGTAACACATTACAAAGTACTTCGTCATCATAGTTTCTAATAATGATGGGCATGAACACTTGCTTATTCACTTGTTAGGCTCTTTTGTTACTAAGCCAATGTAGCTTGTAGGGCTTGGGGTGGGGCTTAGTCAGCAAATTTAATTACTGGACCATAAATGCAGATGCCACTATCAACAACAAGTGCATACAAAGACCTATTGACCTTATAACCAATGTGGAATAGGTGCTCACATAGCTTATCCTTTAGTATAGGACTGACACTCATGACTCTTTTTAGCACTAAAGATGATCTCCTCCTCCTTGGATTGTTTAGTATGTCTAGATTCTTTCTTCTCTTCAATCTCTTCATCAGTACTATTGACCTAAATGGTCAGCACCTCTCCTTTGATCAACATCACGCATCTATTTGGACATTGCGCGACCATGTGCTTGGATCCTTAGCATTAAAGCATTTGATCTCATTAGTCTTCTAACCAAAGCTTTTTCCTTTCTCAAACTTCCTTAGACCCTCTTTCTCATCTACTCCAATAACTGGAGTTAGTTGGATATCACTTGTTTGGCTTGGTTTCGATTATATAGGTCTGCTCGAAATAAGTTGGCTAATGGGAACTCGGTTAGTAGGGGTACGGAATCAGCTCATCTGATGTCACTTTATCCTCCAAGTTACTTGAATAGCTTCATCAAGTGAACCAATATCTGTAGTTTCCAGAATATCTCCAATCTCATACCTCAACTCGTTAATGAATTGAGATATAGTTCGATCTTTAGGTTCAACTACCTTACAACGGATCATTAACATTTGGAATTCCTTCACATATGATTTAACACTTGATCCTCCTTGCCTTAGCTCCTGCAATCTCTTAAATGTGTCTTGGAGATAGTAGCTTCGAACACATCTTCTTCTCATCACTTGCCTTATCTCATCCTATCTTCTAATTTCCCTCTCTCCTTCTCTCCTTGTGTAGCTTGCAGATTTTTTCATTATAGGGCAACATAACCTGTGAACTCTAGAACAACAAGTCTCACTTTAGCATTTTTAGGCATCTCATTACACTCAAACTACTTCTCAATTTTATCTATCCAATCAAGATAGTCCTCAATAACACCAATGCTAGAAAAGTTTGAAATCTATAGCTTCAGTCCTTTTAGTCTTGGAGCTTAAGCATTTCTTTCCTCATGCTCGTAATATTCTTCCTCTTCATCAATTGACTCCTCCCTTTCTTCTTTTATCTCCTCCAATGCAAGACATCATCGAGCAACCCTATCAACTCTTCCAACTCGAGGTGGTTGAATTAGAATATTAGCTTAGCTAAGTTGACCATTGCCTCTCTTAGGAAGCCCATTAGCTCGACCCCTATATGGGTCATTTTAAGCTCGCTGCCAATCCTCATTGATGGCAGTTACTAAGCTAATCACCAAATTGATATGTCTATCCAGTTAATCGTCTACAGATTAGGGTGTGAAACTCCCTTATTAACCGTAGCCATTACAAACACCACTCTTTTGGTTACTTAAGGTCCCTTGAACACTAGAGTTGGACATTGTTGTGTTTCTTCAATATATTAACAACTGAAACATACTTTGAAAGTCCTCGTTCAAACAAGAACGAACATCTTAACACACTAATAATTACCATAAGAACAATTATATTATGCTACTTAACAAGAAAACACTAGTCCCATATACTCTGTTTTATGAACATAAAATAAGGCAAAAGAGAGCACTGAATTTCTTTAACTTAGCACACTACTCTAGTACTTACTAAAACTATGTAGATCTCCTTCAATATGATACTAGTCTCAACTTGCTAACTTCATAGATAGTACACTACAAGAATTACTCACAAATACAAATAACCATAAGCTTACTAGAACGTAGCCAAGCTTTGATACCAAAATGATATGGTTTGTCAGGATGGTTGACACACAGCTACTGATATCACGCAAATAGAGGTGGGTTCAAACCTTAGGACAACTCGAAAATTAAATGGAAGTTGAGGGTTGAGCACGGGTTTCATGCACTGATAATGGATATCATGCACCAACACCTCAAATGACTCGAGTTATTTTAGATATGACGCAAGGTTGCATGCTACTAGTTTACACTTAATGGCTTAGATAAGAGCTCTTCTAGGACTCGGTTCTCAATAAGAAAACACAAGCTCAAGAAAGAAATAAAAGAAGGAAAAATGGTCGAGATTCAAATGTTACTTACCATGTGGCTATTACATATTATAATTGTTTATTTGGCCCTAATTAAGGTAATTCCAATGTTAACATAAATTGCAAAAAGGATTCCGACTAGTAAAGGAAAGATACATAGTTTATAGGGGTAAATTCATAAAGCAGACAAGAGAATATTCAAGTATAGAAAGGATAGTATGAATGTTAGAAAATACACACATGTTAATTGCTCTTTTTATGGTCTTAAATAGTGTTGTTTGTCGGGAAGAGTTGAACTGGGTAGGTCAACCTTAGTTGGGTTGCTTAGGAACCTAAACTTGGCATGGGTTGTTTTGGCTTGGATGGAAGGAGGTCAATGTTAACCTCAGCAGGTCAGCTTGGCAATAGTGCAGCTCGGCTTTGTTCACCTGTTAGCTTAGTAATGTTAGGTTCTTCTCCTTCCAATTGAAAGAGGGCGATAAGGGGAGTTTAGAAGACATGTTAGGTTGGACTCAGATGAATAGCTCCTCCTTCAAAGTTAGGTTCTTCTCAACTATTCTATAAACCAAGGATATTAGGCTACGTACTCGAGATTGAGTGATCAATCCTTAATTCCTATCACATCTTATGCATCAGCTTCTCTAGGAAGTGCTATTCCATTCGATCGTAAGCCTTAGCCATATTTATTTTAATTGCATAGAAGTGGTTTTTCATTGTTTATTTATTTCAAGAAAATGGAAAACCTAATTTGCTACAATTACATTATCCTGTATTAGATGACCAGGAATAAATACGCTTTGGAATGGAGATACTACAATATCTAGAAGAGTTTAAAGCCTATTAACTAGGACTTTAGATATTATTTCATAAGAAAAATTACACAAGTTTATTGGTTGAAATTAGGAAATACAATCAAGATGATTGACTTTAGGTATTAAAACAATATTATTCTCATTAAATGAGTTAGGGATCTACATAAAACTTTTAATAACTTCAAAAATGAAAGAGCCAATCAACTCCCAATGTGACTGGAAGAAGATATTATTGAAACCATTAGGGCTTAAAGACTTCAAACTCGTAAGCTGGAAAATAACATCACGTACCTCTTTAATATAAAAGGGTTGGGTTAACCAATTATTTATGATCTTTTGTTATAACATGATTTATTTGGCTCATAACCTCTATTAGTAGTGGAGGATGTTTAGAAAAATACAATGTTGAGAAAAATGAAGGAAAGCCTCATTGATCAAACTCATATCATTACACCATCCACCATCTTCAATGCAAATTTTTGAAATTTTGTTCTTCACTCTTCTATTTAAGTTTTTCTATGGAAGAACTTTGTATTCCAGTCTCGACATTATAGCCATTGAATAAGTAACTATTGGTGCTAGTAAAGCTCCTCTTGTTGCTAAGCAAACTCTTATCGTTGATGTAAATCCAATTCCTTTTTAAAAAGACCATTTAATACATCTATTTGTGTCTCAACTAGGCAAACATGTAACTCGTCTATTAGACTTTCATTATTTTGTACAACACCTTTCCTCCATCTCAATAAAAGCCCTCCAATACTCTTGCAATTTATGTACGAGGCTTGATAAATCTAGCACTCCACAATTTCTCAGCCAAGCTTGTTGAACAACATCGACATAACCCTTTCCCTTTAACTAACTCTATTCAAATTGAAAGATTCTTGATTTTTTCTAATCATTCACATGAAGCATCCATGGTATACATACATTAGCAACTAAAGTAGGAAACCAATCCAACAACTTCAACCTTTGCCTCAATTTCGGATGAGCATAACAAAAAGCTATATGCACTTGTTCTCTACTCACCACCTTAGTGAAAGTGACATCAACAATATTTCTATCACTCTAATAACATCCATAACTTGGCCATCTTGCCACTATAATGCTAGACCACCTGATAAACTAATGGGATTGACATATAGTTTCAAACCATACTTAAACCATCTTATAAGAAAATCAAATTTGCTACTCTTGTTGTACGTTTCCATTAAGAACACAATCTAGGGCTGAAACCTAAGGATTAACTGTTCAAGCTCTCAAACCATCAAAGACAGCCTCAAGCCTTGATAGTTCTAACATAAAGCAATTAGAATGGTCATGTGCTTGTTAAAGGATAGCTATGAGAACCTTCGTCTGTAATCTCATATGCTTGGAGCACATGAACTTTAATCAAATCTTCAATTTTTACCTTATCCTTCACTACCATTCCCTCGACGAGCAACTTTAAAGATCTCTTGCATTTTCTCTAAACTCTTTTCTACTTGCTTACTACCTTAGACTTCAATACTTCTTTCCCTTTTATCATGTTCATAAGGGTCTATAAGTCCTCCTTAAATTGTAATCTAAGCTTCTTTAAAGAGAGAGTTTGCATAGCAATTGGTGATAAAGGGATAATGGATAAGTTAATAGAAACAGATTTAAGTGGGTAACATTCAGGAGATTTAGAATAAATAATAGCAGCAAATCAAGATCTCGAGAAACCTTGAGGAAAGCTAAGGGGACTCCGAGGTTGTTAAATGGGGTAAGTTTGCAAAGTTTGGGTGATCGATAAAAAGTGTGAGTTGACAAGGTTAGTCGAGGATGGGGGATAATGGTTGTAAATAGGGTATAGTATGGAGGAAGTGTTTAGAGTTTGTGAGGTTGGGAAAGATGTGTGTTGTGTAGGACTTAGATTTTGATGGGGGTTCGAAGAGGTAGTAGCATAAGGACAAGATTGTACAGGTAAAATAAAATTTTTACCATGTGGGCTTGGTATCAAGAAGCTAGGCTCATAAGGGTTATAACTAGGCCCAACGTCTATTCATGGTTCTTTACCTTTAGAAGAGGCAACAGAATGGCTTAGATGGACTAATTTAAATAGCATAACGTTAGACCTAAAGGGCTCATCACAATCGACAACTCCTGCATTGTCTATTTTTAGCTGAAACTATTATGCATTAGAGATAAGATTAGATGATGTCACATTAGCAATGCTTCTTGAAGATACAAGAGTTACATGCTTAGAATGGGATACGTCACCAATGGGTAGTTTTTGCAAACTCAAACCTTCTAAGGTAGTACATCTACGTTTTAGAAAAACCTTGGTTTTGGCCTTGAAGGAGGAGTTGAGTCCTTTATGAGTAAATGGTGGACAATCCTTCAATTGATAATGATCTTCATCACATCTAAGTAATTTACATGGTACATAAAACTTCAACAATCATTCATATTTAACACAATCCTTGATTTAACCATCCATATTTTTCAACGAAATCCCTTTCATTAAAGGTTTCTGGATTAGAAAAGACATTTTAACTTTGAAGAAATCTCATGTAATCCTTTGGTTATCTTCTACCAAAATAACTTTTCCCATCTTTGAGGCAAAAACAAATGCATTTTTTGTAGTCATCATATGAAGAGGCAACTTGTGAATTTGCATCCAAAAGACAATGTTGAAAAAATCTAAATCTTTAACGTTCTGGGATAGTTCCTATTGTTTGATAATCAAAGGATATCGTAGCACTAACCAAGGATCCAATTCGAAGATGGATGAAATAGCTAAAGCATCTATTGTATCTATAATAAAGAAGTTATTGTGGAGGTAGGATATATTAATTTTCCCAAATCTTTCCTAGGCATGTCACAAAATATTTAAGACTACCACTTATGACATTGTCTTGTTTGCAATAACCATGCCTATTAGATGGAAGGAATTGGTATTGGAGCTAATTTCTATGTCCTAAACATCTAACACTTCTTTTATTCTTTGTAAAATTGATTTATCTACCAGTAATGAAGAGTTAACTATTTTGTAGAGCATTAACAAGACAAATTAGCCACTAGAGGGAGAATAAACGTGAAAAACATAAGCGACTAATAGGATAATAAAGAACCAAACATCAAGGTTAAAAAGGTTAAAGTTAAACTAAAGCAAGATGTGAATAAAGTAAAAAACACAGCAAAGCATATGAGAAAATGCAAAACTCTCACTAAAGACAAAGGAAACAAACAGGACTAAAAAGCTTATATATTCATTAAGGACATAGAATGATTAGCTAAGAAATTTTCAGATGCAATAATGTAAGTAGATCTTAAGGAAGAGAAATTCTCTCTTTTCAAGAGTGAACTATGAGATTCTTTTAATTTCAATCACTTGTAGTTTAAAAATGTTAATCTACCAGTTGAACTTTGTTCATCTTTTCAATTAATTACTTAAACTATGCTAATTTTTCCTGTTAATTGCATTAGCTCAATACTTTTTTGCAATTGACTAGCTATACCAAGTACTATAATTGACCTAAAAAATTTTGTTAGTAAATTAGCACTTTTTAACTTGAGGTAGTAAAAAAAAATAAACAAAGTTTAGGACCAAACATAACTGTCTTCCTTGTGAGAGTAGAGAAGTAAAGAAATTTAGAAGAGAATTTTCCTTGCTTCTCAAAAACAAATCTATATCACAAATAAAGCTTGTGTATAGGTTTGCTTTACCTAACAATTAGATAGTTTTAACTTTTAACAAATTCTCTAACTAAACTAAAAAGTAATGTGATAATAATGAGCAACTTATATGCTTAATGAGTAGTTCATGTGTGCTTCAAGCAGATAGCTTTTGCAATCATTTTCTCATTGGCAAGGATGGTTGGGGGTCCATATTTGACAAGAAGGACGTTGTTTGCAAACAATCCACTCATAATTAAGGTGGGTAATAGGTAATCAAGATCAACCACTAGACATTCACACATGGATTCTTACCATAAACTCTTCTATATAGAGATCATATACTTTGCATATTTATTTATTTAGTTCCTTGTGCTATTCCAGGTCATGGCAATAGGACTGCAACTAGTCAGTGCATTTTGGTTTTACAAGATCGCTAGGATGGTCAAGTATAAGCTTACAAAGAGGATGACTCCTAAAACAATTCATTGAAGTTGGCCATATCAATATTAATATCAATAGAGTTATAAATGTTTATTTCATTGAACTTCCTCTGTCAATACTTAGAAAAATTATTTGTTAAGCCAAATTCATGTATACTAATAGCCAATTAAGAATTATTAGTAATTAATTAAATTTGTAATTATTAATAATTATATTATTGATTTCACCAAAAATATGATTACAATATGTTGACCTCTATTTTGGCTTTTTTTTTTTTAATTTAACCTATATTAAGCTCGATTCGCTTTATATATATTACTCGATATTAAATTAAGGAAAAATAATTTTTTCTAAAAAATGTTTAAAAAATATGTTGCTAAAAATAACTTGAAGATGACAACCAGTAAAACTAGAAAAAAAAAAAATTGGGGGTTTTTGGGTAGGAAAGCCTTAATTTAGACACTAGTCTACAAATTTTCTTAAAAAATATTTTCAAAAAATTGAGGTCCAAGGCTAACTAATTAAGACAAAAGCCATCATATAGGGATTATTAAAAAAGAAAAAACTAAGCGATGGGCCTTTATTATTTTTTTTATGATTTTTCTAAAAGACATTAAAATGACAAAAACATGCAAAATGCATGAAAAATAATTTTTTTCTATTTTTTATTACGAATTTTCCTAAAATAAATTTATTTTTTAGGGTTACTATAGAGGTGCTTACGTACTAATTAATCAGAATTAAACCAATGTAGTTTTTTTTTTAAACTTTAGTATGTAGTTTTTTCTTTTAATTTTTAGGAAAACATCATGTTTACATTTTTCTCTAGTTTATTTTATTAAAAAATAAACGAGAAAGAAAGTCCTAATTTTTATTCTATATTTTGAAAAACCTTGAGAGAACCTAATTTTTGAAAAACCTAAATTAAGATTTTTATTTATGAAAACCCTTTTGCCACATGACAAAACTTTTTCCTAAAGAAAACCTAAAAGATACCTAATTATGCAAATTTTAATAGATATGAAATCCTATGTAAATGTGCAATCTATTGGAAAGATATGAAATTTTTATGTAAATTATACAATTTTTATGGGAATATGAAAAATCTACAGTTTTTATGAAAAATATGCAATTTTATGCTAGATACGAAAAGGATTGCAATTTTATACCAGATATGATAAACATGCAATTTTTATGCTAGATATGAAAAAAGATTGCAGTTTTTATGCAAGATATGAAAAAAAAAAAATGCAAAGCACGTCTAAATATGCTAATGCCTTGTTCACGTAAGAGGAATTAGAATTCAATTTCTCATTTATTCTTTACTATAACGTTTACTTGGTTTTTTTGTCTCCGAATCGTAATTCCTTAGGAATCTTTATTACGTGAAATTAAATAATAGGGATTCCTTAACTCGATCAAAGAATCACGATTCCTCACAAAATTTTGTATTTTTTTCAAAATATAACTTCATATCAATTTAACGATGACCACCATTGTTACTATCATTTTACCATCGCCATCGCCATTGTTACTACTGATGACCGCTACTATCGACAATCACTACTACTAGCACCACCACCAATCACCATTACCACTACCATCACTATCGCCATTGTCGTTGCCGCAAGCACCTATTATCACCACTAATTACCACCACCACCACCATCGTTATCATCACACTACTACTGCTATTACCATCGCTACCACCGTAGCCACTTCCGCCGCCATTACCACCACCACCACCATCATTACCTTTGACTACCGCTGTCATCACCACCATTGCTATCGTCACCACCGCCGCAACTACCTCCGCCCCTCTTCGAAGCCACTACCCTAACCATCGCTACTACCATTAACCACCGCTACCGCTACCGCCATCGCTATTGTTACCACCGCCATCACCGCTTGCAACCACCATCGACTATTTCCACTACTACTATCTATTACTTTAGAGTTACTTGAGAAAGAAAATGAATCAAGGGTATTTTAGTTATTAAAGTTCTATTACGTATCTATTCTTAAGTTTTTTATTAATTAAACTAAAGAAAGTAATGGGTATTACACTCTTATTATATTCCTTAAGAATTCCAATTATATTCTTTTTTCATTTCATTCAGTGAAATGAATGAGCTATAAAATCATGATGTTTGTAATCGATGAACAAAACAAAAAAAAATCTATAATAAGATCTTTAAGTGCACATGTAAGCATGATGATTCATAGTAATTGGCATAGATAATTATGAAAGTATACAACAAAGTGCAAACAACACCAATTTTTAATCCTTCACTTGACCAAAATTTCATACATTATACTATTTTAAAACAAATCATACTAACCGTACAATTCAAATATGTTGACATGTGATAATAAAACTATAAGATAATATGCAATGCTCATGAGATAAAACAAATAATAAAAAACCAGCAAAACAACAAAAAGGAAAGAACTTGGTCACATGTTTACCTTAAAATAAACCATAAACTTAATAAGATAATTATTATTTTTTTTATTTTTCTTTTTTTTTAAATGGAAAATAGTAAAAAAATAATAATAATAAAAGAAGGGAAAAGGGAAAAGGAAAAAAACCGACCTTCTTCAATGCAGACAGTTTGATCTTCTCAGACTGCGGATGTAGGTTGTGGATCTAGCAATAACTACAGTGGTGGCACGCTAGTGGTTGACATTGGTGGTCGCGGCTTCACAGTAGTTCGCATTTAAGGGGCCGGTGTCTATCAACTTGAGGAACAAATAAACCAAACCTCTAACCTTCAATTATACCAAAAACTAAAAGAATTAAGACTACAGTTGATTTTTTCTTGATCTATTAGGTCCTTAGATGCCATTGGGGGTGTTGTTTTTGTTCAAATTTTGTATGAAATAGAAGAAATTATAAAGAGAGAAGGTGTATTTTCTGGCAGGCAAGCTAGATAGAAAAAGTGTTTGTTAATTTGATTTTAATAATTTTTTCCTAAATTTTTTATTGTATCATTTAGTTTAGTGCATCCTCTTATTTATAGAATACCCATGGACAAGATTTTAGCACTTTAGATTAACTTAAATCGAATAAAAAAAATCAAGTGATAAAGTATGATATTACAAATTTTTAGATTCGATTCAATTTATGTAAATCCTTTTAAGATAAATTATATATATTGAAATGTAGAAGATTTTCATTAATTTTTCATAAAAATCAGGTAAGATTTATCCTAAAAAAAATACAAGTGCTTTTATTCCAGTTTCCCCTTATTCAAACCATTCTAAACGCAAGTGAGGAAGATGTGCATGTGCCATCCCCATGCACGAGTGCGTAGCTTACATGCGCCTGGTACAAAAATCATTCTCATCCCCTTTTTTCCTTTTTCTTATTTCAATAATCGTACTTAACCTTCAAATTCATGTATCAACTAAACAACCTATTAAATCTAATAAATTAATTAAACTAATTATTCTATATTTTATATTAACCACTAATCTAAATAAATCAAACCCCCCCCCCCCACCCCCCTCCCCCCTCAAAAAAAAAAAATCCTAGTGCACGAAATAATTAAATTAAATAAACTGTTAATCTAATGGATTAACTAATTTAATTACCTACTAAACTAACTAACTAAAAACAAAAATTAATGTAAGCTCGGCAAATCGAAACTAAATATATGATAAAAATGAGTTGTTTGCACATCGTTGACAATAACCTATGTGATGTAGAACTGTTTTAGGATTCATACTTTAATTTGTATATAAGAGAGTTTACTTATAAACATTCCTAATGTAATTAGTAATAACAATCATTACTTCACTAACCTTTGACTAAACTATAGCATTAGTTCTATAATTGAACACAATTAATTCACCAACGCAGAACGTAAACAAGCTGATATCAAGTACTAAAAAAAATTATCTTCTCTTTATAATACTGTAATTTCCAAAACTATCCATTGTGATCCAAGTATATAATACTGGTATAAATGTAAATAATCAATATATAATTGTATAGTTTTATAGAAGTTAGTACTTTTTATTAGATTGTAATAGTAGTTTTAATGGTTGTAATAGTAGTTTTAGTTGTTACATTAGGAGGGAAAGTTAGTTACTTGTAATAAAATAGTAAAATTAGTAGATTTAGATATATTTCTATAAATAGGGTAATATAAATGAGAATAGATAAACAAGTTTCGATCTAGAAAAGTGGTCTTATACCCTTTAGAGAGTAGTTCTTTTGAATTAATCAAAATCAAATTCCATTTGCATTGTCATCACATTCATTCTTCCATTGTTTCACTAGTGCCAAACTTCTTACCAATATCTATACTGTCATTTACAATAGAATAAGAATTACGGGTGCTAACAATTGGTGTTCTCATAGAAAGGGCCAACTCCATAGAAGGGGTGACTTAGAAAAAGAGTAACTTGAGAGAAGGGAATCTAGAAAAGGAGTGATTTGGGAGAGGGCTACTTAGGAAATGGCTACCTGGTAAAGTAGAGTGAAAGTCACTTAGAGTAGACAATCCAAAGTAGGCCAACATAGGTGTTGACTTTCAAAAGCGGGTGGTAATATTACAGTCCCATATGAAAAAGTAACATGAATTAAGTGTTGCACTTAAATTTGAGGGGCTCTCCTACCTA
Organism: Lumnitzera racemosa; assembly: GCA_024138005.1. NCBI lineage: Eukaryota > Viridiplantae > Streptophyta > Magnoliopsida > Myrtales > Combretaceae > Lumnitzera > Lumnitzera racemosa. The sequence continues at coordinate 85,831,854 of JAMXBC010000010.1, read as the reverse complement.
TTGGTAATTTTTTGGGTTGAGCTTTACCCTTAGGCTTGGGTTATAACATTGTCTTACCCAATACTTGCCCTCAATTTATGTAATTGAAAATGATTTCTTGAAGTATTATTGAGCCTTTTAGAAATGTAACATATTCTAATTATGCTTCTTTTGAAGCTTTTATTACCTAAGTACTTAGTTTGTGGTAGAGTTCATAGTTTTCAACTTTATTTAGTTATAAGTGACATGTTTATTTGTTAGACATGTTTATAACAATTGGAGATATATAGATATCCTTATGAACAAATATTTGAATTTGCATAATATAAAAAGTCATTTTTCATATGCTCTTTTTTCTTCACTATGAATCGTTGCATTAAATGCATCATCAACCTTTCATATCATGGACTAAGATCAAGATTCACATTCTTTTTTCCTATTTGCCATTGTTATCAAGTGCAAGCAAAGATACCTTCTTAATAGTGCTTGTGCTCTTCAAACCATGTAAACTTACCTATGAAATTTTAGAGAGAGTATAAATTCCCTATTGAATTACTAATTTGGGAAACACTAATTAGCTCTTAGGCACCATTTAGTTATGTAAAATTTATGAGACTGGATTGGATAAATTTTTTTATTCAATGTTGAGTTTACAATTTAAGCTTATTACCGGACAAAAAGGGTCTAAAGGATTGGACAAAATGTTCAAAATTAATCTTATCTAAAATATGGTACCAAAGTTAACTTCATTGGAAAAAAAATACAAGTATTATACAAATATTAAACATTATTGAGGGTATAAATATTAGCTAATATTCAAAATTCAAAATTTGTACTTTTTAAATAATCTAAAAATATAATTAAATAAATATTAGACAATATTAAGAGTGTAAAGGCTAAAATATAATATTGATTTCAGTACTTGTGTATTCCAAATAAGAGATATCACAAAATCTATATTTAATACTACGTAAACCAATAAGATCTTAAAGTGTACATGTAAGATATGATGATTCATAGTAATTGGCATTAATAATTAATTATGAAAGCATATAATAAAGTGCAAATTATGCGAATTTTTTACCATTCATTTGACATAAATTTTATCCATTATGCTATTTGTAAACAAATCATGCTAAGCTTGCAATTCAAATATGCTAACATGTGATAATATAACTATGTGATAATATACAATGCTTATGGGACAAAACAAATAATAAAAAACCGATAAAACAACAAAAAATAAAGAATCTGGTCACATGTTGACCTAAAAAAAACCATAAAGTTAGTAAACTAATTATTATTATTTTTTATTTTTCTTTTTCATTTTTTATAGAAAAAAAAATTAAAAAGAAGGGAAAAGGGATAAGGAAAGAAACCCACCTTCTTCAATGCATACAAATCAGATCTTTATGGGTCATAAGAGTAGGTTGTCAATTTGGCAGCAATTGTAGCAGTAGCATACGAATGGTTGATAGTAATGGTTGTGGCTTCATAGTGGCTCGCGTCCAAGGGGCCAGTATCCATCAACTTGAGAACAACAACAAAAAAAAAAAAAAAACAAAAAACACCAAACCTCCAACCTTTGATTTTCCTAAAACCTAAAAGAACCGAGACCAAAGTTAATATTTTTAAAAATCTATTTGGCCCCTAGATGCTATTTGGGGTGTTGTTTTTTTTTTTTTTTTTTTAATTTTGTGTGAAATCAAAGAAATTCTAGAGAGAGAAGGTATATTTTTGGGTTGCCAAGCAAGAGAGAGAAAGTGGTTGTTAATTTGATTTCAATAAGTTTTTTCCTGAATTTTTTATTATGTCATCTAGTTTAGTACATCATCTTATTTATAGAATATCCATAGACAAGATTTTAGCACTTTAGATTGAATTAAATGGAATAAAAAATTTCAAGTGATAAAATATGATAGTATGAATTTTTAGATTTGATTCGATTTATGTAAATCCTTCTAAGATAAATTATATCTATTTGAAATGTAGAAAATTTTCATTACATTTTCATAGAAATCATTGAAAGTTGGGTATGATTTATCCTTAAAAAAATATGGGTGCTTTTACTTCATTTTCCCTTGGTTCAAAGCATTTTGGGTTTAAGTAGGGAAGATGCATGTGTAGCACATGTGCGTCAACCATCCCCACACACCAGTGTGTAGCTTGCATGCGCTTGGTACAAAAATCATTATAGTCCTCTCTTTTTTTTTCTTTTTTCTTTTTCTTATTTCAATAATCCTACTTAACATATAGATGCATGTATCATCTAAACAACCTATTAAATCCAATGAACTAATTAAACTAATTATTCTATTTTTTATATTATCCTCCAATCTTAATAAATTAACCAATAAATAAAACTAAAAAAGAATTAAATCCTAATGCATGCAACGATTAAATGAAACAAACTATTAATCTAATGGATTGACTAATTTAATTACCTACAAAACTCATCAACTAAAAAAATTTAATATAAACCTAGAAAATCGGAACGAAATATATGGCAAAAATGGGATGTATACAGTTGCTTCTCTTTGTGGTGAAGTTTGAGTAAAACTTCATTACAAAGACAAAAGATATGCCTCTTTTTTGCCTAAAGATTACCACATACTTCCATCTATGGTGCCAATCTCCATAACAATTGTGCTTAAACAAGAATATCGACCCTCTTAGCAATTGGGCAAGAAAATTTTCAATATTAGGTTATCTATCAAACTTAAGTTAGGGATTCTAATTGCTAAACTATCTTTTGAATTTATGCTTCAATTTTGGAATGCTAAACCATCTATTGAGTTTAGGCTTTAATTTTGAGTGCTAAACCATCCGTCGAGTTTAGACTTTAATTTTGAGTGCTAAATTAGTGGTCAAGTTTTGGCTTCAAGTTTTGAACTATTTATCAAGTTTAGGATTTAAGTTTGGGTGCTTGGCTTATCTATCAAGCCTAGGTTTAAAGTTTTAAGTGTTAAACTATCTATTGAGTTTAGGCTTTAAGTTTTGAGTGCTAAACTATCTATCAAGTTTAGGCTTTAAGTTTAGATGTTAAGTGTGAGACCCTGGTCTTTGACTAGTTATCAAGGACTTGAAATGTTAACACATGTATTATATGGAACTTGGAAAATACAAATTGTGAAGTGATAAAATAAATGACTCATGAGGAGTATGAGGCCTGAATATTATTATGTATGCGATTGTGGTTATTAGTAATTGGTAGATTTAGGGTTCCGAAAAATATTTTCGGAATCAAATGAAGTTTTAATATGGGCTTATCAAAGTTAAAAGAAGCATCCTAGTGAAGTTTATATTGTACAATAAAGGGGACAAAATATGGAATCTAATAAAAATGTAGTTTTATTTAGTAGCAAATATTTTTGTCATAAACTTGAGATGCGAGATCGGAATCTAGCTAGACCTTAAAAATAAATTTACCTAGCTAGACCTTAAAAAATAAATTTACTTAACCTATAGAAATGATAATATGGAAAAAATTAGGATTAAAGTAGATAATATAACTATCATGTGTAAAAGTGTACACCTAAAATTTGAAAATAGTAATATATTATATACAATATACTAAAGAATTAAATTAACTAAAGAGTAAATAAATAATGCGTTAAACTAAATTAAAGTTGTTGCAATTGTAAGGAGATGTCATGGCAACAATAGGGAGTAGGTGTAAAGGCTTTAACTTGTATGATCAACTTATGAAGGATACATAATTCTAATTAATAAAGGAAAACTTTTTCAATATGAACATGGAAATGCATGCGAATTCCCCACCGATTGACGCTTCTATAAATTCCCTATATAGCTTCCATTTACACTTTTCTTAGCAGATTGGAACTTTTGAACACATATAGGGGACAAAAATTGGAGAATAGGGTATTTAGGGAAGATTTGGAAATGTTGAGGAGCAATCGAAGCAAATGATGTATGTGGTTAAAGATGCAATCTAACAACCATCCACCAACATTTCCTAAAGGAAGACTCAACGCTTAGCTTCATCGACAAGCTGCTAGTGGTGGTAGGAAACATAAACGTTAGTGAGCACTTTGTTTTGCCCCCAATATTCAATTAAATTCTAAAAACAATAAACAAGGTTAAAAAAATTATTAAACTTGGTTTTCTTAAGTATTTTTGCGTGAGAATTCCAAATATCAAACCAAATTTTTTAGATTCAAAGAAAAAATATGGGTTCCTTAAGAAAGGATGCTTAAGAACGAATTTTGTAATAAATTTTAAGAATAGCAAACGATCCTGTTTCTACCCTAATTTTTTGAATGTAAGTTCCTCAAAGGGTTTATTTTCTCTTGTGTAAATATTTTGAAAAACTATGAGGTTATAAGGTTAGATTTTGGGTATTTTTATTTTTTAAAGTGGATTAATGTGTAGGAAATTCTTAGAAATAGGGATTTACCAAGTAATTTGATTTGCATATATAATATCTTGGTTCTAAAGGAATTTAAGATATTGAATTTTTCTAGTAGAGTATAGAAACGGGGAGTAGTGTTGGAATTTGGTGATTTGATGATTTAAAGAATGTTTTACATAGGTTAGAATGTAAGTTAGGAGGTATGTTAGAATGTATAGCAGAAAGAAATGTGAGACAATTTATGTACATGACGCACGTTAGAAACTAATGTAAAGGTTGATTGATTTCTAAATATGTATATGCATTTCTATAGTAATTTTCTATGTCCTTTTGGCATGGTTAGCAAAATAGTTAATTTAATTGGTATATTAATGATACTATAGGAAATTAGATGTATAACAAGTGTTTGATAAAGTCATTTATCTTAGGATCAGAATAGTATTATAAGGAAATGAGATATAACAAAATCTATATAATGTTCAGAATGCTAGAAATTATATGAGAATGTACATTGGAGGGACTTTGCATGCAAGGGTAAGTTAGAAACTACGTTAGAAATTGGGTTAGAAAGTAGCTAAGATTAAAGTTGTCTTAAAATGAATAATACCAAGACTTAGATCCTAAGTGTAAGTAAGTTAGTGATATAATTGATGTATATTAACTTAGATATTGTATACGTCTTCTTTAGGAGTTATACGTATGGAAAAGTCTTGAGGATAAGAGTATGGCTTGGGAAATTTGCTAAGTGGCCTAGGTAAGTGGATTGCTTGTGTTCTAGAGTAAATTTTGTCTACTCTTAAATTATTTAACTACAACGAATGTGATTGATCTTATATGTATGAATGTGACATGTTGATTGTTGAGTCATGAAATGCCTTTTTTAACTCTTTTGGTATATTTTGTTGGATGAGTTGGGCTTGACTAGTGACTATGATGACTTTGATTCTGTATATTACTTAGTTATATTTGATGCTATGGATTTGTATATCGTTTGATTATGATTGATGATGTGGAGTTGTATTAAACTTGGATAAGCAACTAGGTACTAACTGCTAACCCACCTCTTAAGGAGTTCACTTAAGTGAACCCATTATTGAGGTTTTAGAGATGGAAACATAAATAAAGTTAAGTTAAACCTCGGCTACTGAATTGATGAATAAGCTTGCTTGTGTTACTTGGAATTGCTTGATTTTTCTTGGTATGTGGTTGATGCATTCATGGCATGGCACGAAGAGTACCTATGGGTTAGGTTTCCTAAAAATTAGGATTCTATTTGGTTAAGTTTTATCTTGAAAACTAGATTTTTGTTAAGCAATTAGGAGCTTGTTTTTGTAATGCAAATATCTTGGTTTACAAACCGGTTTTCGAGCATATAAAATTGCATAGCTTAGGCTAGGTAGAGTTTATTAAACTCTATCTTAGATTCTTACATTAGTTAATTTAGATGCTTGATAGTGTTGACTACTCGGATGACTAAGTCTAAGGTAGGGGCTAAGTTACGATATTGGCACCAATCATGTCACATATGTGAGCATGGCACAGATGTGTTACATTTGCATTGCTTAGTTGGAAAGAAGCATTCTATGGTTGGAATTGATAGATTGATAAGTGTTTATGATGAAGTACTATTTTGTATTATTGCCTGTCTATCCACTCTCACTCAGTTTACAGTAAGCTGAGGGGATAGGTTTTTCTTATCCTCAAGTTTTAAAAGAATTTAGCTAAGATCTCACATCATGGAAACCAAGGGACTTGAGCATATCTAATTTGTATCTTTGAGGTAAACTGTAAAGAAAAAAGTGAGTCAAAATGTTGGTAAGAAAGTGTACTGGAGTGAACTCCTATGTCGCACAAGTGAATGTAGATGAAGTTTGTCAAGTTATGTAGTATAGGCCTCAATAGAAGATTATAAAAGTGTTGTATGGACCTTTTAATCAAGTTGCATTATATATAGATAGCTTAATTGAGCTATGTATTGTTAAAGACTTTACAGTTATGATACTATGGGTTGGCTCACTAATGTAAAGATTTTCACTATTGTTGTTATATAAAATGAAAAGTGTTTTGGTAATCGGAGATTCAAATTGTTGTACGATAGGTATAATACAAATTCCGCATTATCCCTAACTTAAGGATGGCAATAATAAATTGTTTTCGGGTACTAAAAGTTAAGAAAAAAAAATTTAAGCATATACCTAGAAGGTAAGGCATTACACTAGGTTATTTGTCAAGCTTAGGATTAGATTTAAAATGCTAAACTATCTATCAAGTCTAAACTTAAAAGAGTGTTAACCATCTATCAGGGTTTGGACTTAGATTCGATTTTTAGGTTATTTGTCAAGCTTAGGCTTAAGAGAGTATTACCCAACTATTGAGTCTAGGCTTAAAATCGATTACTAGGCTACTTGTCGAACCTAGGCTTAGGTTTTAGGTGCTTGATATGAGGCAAGTGCACCTATCAGTTTTAATATAGCGGATGTGAGTCCGAGTCGATCCCTCAGAGACTTCGAGTACTAATATTAACCTTAGCCTTATTGTCTAATTGGAAAATTATGAAAGTTTGAACTAATTAAAAATACTAAAATTAACAAACTACTTTAATTAAAAGACTTAATTAAGCAATTGAAAAAGCGATAAAATGAAGAACGACTTCAAGAAAGTAATAACGTATTTAGGAATTATTTCCCCTAGAGTTAATCATGCGATCACTTAAAATATATTCAATTTGGTTTCTATATTTCTTGACCGGAGGGATTCACAACTAAAGTTAATACCTTTCTCAAGCATATTAACCTTAATCCTAAATTATTTACCGGAATCTCTTCACTTAGTAGTATAATTTAGAATTGCATTAATGTATAATGAATTCCTATACAAATAATTAACTTTTCGGAAGAAACATATATTTTATCTCTAAGTATACATGTAATTCTCTTCAATTATGCTTAGATCTAATTACACATGCAATTTCTCAATTAACATGCATAATATCATATATTGACACTCTAGAATTATCAATCCATAATTAACGACATAATTGAATCAAGAAAAGGTAGAAACTTTATTGAAATTATAATTCAATCCAAGGGTTACATGAAACCCTAGGTTCCATAATCCTAAATACTCTAATTCTAAACTATCATAACGAATCTAAAAACGAGTTTCATCAAAAACGTAAAATAAAGCATAAAAACCCCTCTTGATTTGATGAACAATCTCTCTGATCTTGAAATCGATGTCGTTCTTGCTTCTTGATTAATGTTCTTCTCTAATCTCCTCTCGTCTCTTGTGTCTCTTGTTTCTGTAATGTCTCTTCTTTTTCTTTTGAAACCTTAATATGTCTTTTTATAGCGTATCAAAAAGATTTTGTTTTCGTCACCCGACATGGCTTGGGACACGACCGTGTCCCCAGGTCATGTAACTTTCTGCACTTAGGCAAATTTTCTACACAACTTCAAAAATTCATAACTTCTTCGTTTGAACTCGGAATTAAGTGAAACTTGATTCCTTTTCTTCATTTTCGAGCCTAGAACGCGTTTAAACCCTGAAATCAACATTTTACTCAATTAAGTATCAATTTCTTTAAAGAAAACAAAAAATGTAAGGTAAATACTATAAAATCACCATATGAAATATGTTTAAAATCAGAGTTATCAAATTTCCCCATACTTAAGCATTTGCTTGTCCTCAAGCAAATAAATCAAAACAAAACTTTTAGGACAAGAAACGCTAAACAAAATTTATCACTATTTAGGAAACCGGTGAACGAATACACTTGACCCTTAGAAAAGTAAGAAAATTATTCTCAATCAACTTGCAATAATAAAGTCAACCAATTTCATCTGATCATATTCGAATGCTCCAACAATACTTAATACTAGAGTTCACTAGTTAATTTATGAAAATCAAAGTTTACCCAAGACATTTAACTAAGGATTCTTAAACTAAAAATTATATTTAACATCTCGCCAACCAAGAAAGAGTCATAAAAATTTTGTCCATTCAACTAAAGTGTATACAATTCTTTTTTTCATCTCACCAAGCACCATAATCTAAAACAAACACATTTTACATCCACTCATCCTCTGATCATCCCCCTAGTTCATACTTTTGTTGAGAGGTCTTTTTAAATTAACCTTATTTAAGTACAATTGCGTTGGTAGCGGGAAAGAATCTTGCTCTTCTGACGGACCAAGACCGATCCATACCAACTTATTTCTTATATTGATAGCAGGAAAGAACCTTGCTCTTCTGACGGACCAAGGCCGATCCATATCAATTTTTTTTTTCATTTGAATTGGCATTGGGACTCAATCTCGCTCTTCTGACGGACTAGGACGAATCCTTACCAATTTTTTCTATTCCTACACTTGTTATTACTTTTGACCTCCAATCATTGTGATTTTTCAGGGGTTTCTCAAAGAAAAAATTTCATTTGTTTGTTTGCTAAAAATTATAGGACTCTTAAAAATTTTTAAGAGAAGGGTATACATAAAAGTAAATTTAAAAATAACCATGACTAACTCTCAACTAGTGATGTTGCTCTAATCTCAAGTCTTAAAATCCTAAGCTAAATAACTCGTAACTTTGCCTTCTAAAAATTTGACTAATCAATTCTAGTAAAGTATAATAAGATCAATAATAATCAAGATGAAACAGTTAATTTGGCTTAATACCAATCAATCACCTATTGCAAGTTAGCTTAAAAAGTAATTGGGTCAAATATGAATAATTGGTTTCCTAAACAGTAACAAATTCATATATAGCCCTTCCCCACACTTAGTAATGTACATTGTCCCCAATGTACAACAAAAAATCATAACAGCATGAAAAAGCAGCATAGGGAAAAAGAAAACATATGTACTGAAAAGAAAACTAATACTTCCCTGCTGTCGAATAGAGGCGCAAAATGAAGAAGCATCATCATTATATTGCAGAGTTCACAAGCCTTGAACAACAAAAGTTAACACAAAAAATGAAGAACTAAGAAGAGGGATCGAAATCTGTCTCTTCATGTGCCTCATCAGACGATGCCTCAGCCATCGTAGCATCATCATCGTCATCACTGGCCTCGACATCCTTATCACATTCGCCAGCTTAATCATGAGGAAGAGAGAGCAAAATTAAGTAGGAAAATTACTTGGATCAAAATGCGGAATGCAAGAATTGTGGAGAGAAGAGGGAGAATAAGAGAGAATATGAGAGAGAAATGTTTGAGTGGGAGTGTGTGAGAGGGTGTATTTAATTTAAATAAAACTGGCCGTGTGCAAAAATCGTGTGAGTTTGGGTCGACAAGGGCTGGGACACGACTGTGTAACTAATTTTTTTTTAATTAATTAAAAAGATAAAGGAAACTTAGAAATAATAAAATTAAAGAGAAAATGAAAAATTAAAGCTAAGAGAGGAAAGAATTATGACGAAAAAAATGAAAGCAAAAGAAAAGAGGGAAAGTAAATTTGGATTGAACGAAAAATAAAATGAAGAAAACTTAAAGAACTAAAGCATAAATAGAGTTAGACATGGGTTGCCTCCCAAGAAGCGCTTTAATTAACGTCGATAGCTAGACGGGATACGTCTTCTCACGTTAGTTCCGTCGGATGGAGATAAAACTCCTCCCGGCCAACATGCTCCAAGTTTTGACTCAAGTATAATTTCAACCATTGTCCGTTTACCTTAAATGTGCCCTTCTCCGGGTGTATAACTTCAACAGTCCCATACGGGAAAACTCGGGTAATTGTAAATGGTCCAGACTACCTGGATTTTAACTTACCTGGGAATAGACGAAGGCGGGAATTATGCAAAAGAACATGATCACCTTCTTTAAATTGTCGACCTTGTTTGATGCGCTGATCATGATACTTTTTGGCCCTTTCTTTGTATAATTTGGAGTTCTCATATGCATTTGCTTGCCATTCTTCTAGCTCGTTCAATTGAAGCTTCCTGTGAGAACCTGCACGCTTAAGATCAACATTAGCACGCTTAATCGCCCAATAAGCCTTATGCTCTATCTCTATCGGCAAATGACAAACTTTGCCATATACAAGTCGGTAGGGTGTGGTACCGAGTGGTGTTTTGTAGGCGGTTCTATATGCCCATAGAGCATCATCCAACTTTTCTGACCAATCTTTCCTATGATACTCTACAGTTTTTTCAAGAATTTGCTTAAGATCTCGATTGGCAACTTCCACTTGGCCACTACTTTGGGGGTGGTATGGGGTGGCTATCCTATGTGTAACGCCATAATGTTTCAATACTTGGTCGAGTTGAGCATTGCAAAAATGTGTTCCCCTATCACTTATAATTGTCCTAGGGATGCCAAATTGAGAAAATAGGCCTTTCAAAAATTTTTTTACTACCCTAGCATCATTAGTAGGTAGGGCTTTAGCTTCTACCCACTTAGAGACATAGTCTATTGCTACTAGGATATATTTGTTTCCATTTGAATTCGGAAAAGGGCCCATGAAATCGATCCCCCACACATCAAATACCTCAACCTCGATGATGGGGTTTTGTGGCATTTCATTCCTACGGGATATATTTCCCACTCGTTGGCAACAATCACAACTCTCAACATATCTCTGGGCATCTTTGAATAGGGTAGGCCAATAAAATCCTGCCTCTAGGACCTTATGAGCTGTCCTATTGGCACTATGATGCCCACCCGTGGGCCCCGAATGATAGTGGCTCAAAATTCTCCAACCTTCGAGGTGTGGTACACACCTTCGAATGACATGATCTGCACATACTTTAAAAAGGTAAGGATCATCCCAAAAATAATATTTCACATCAGAAAAGAATTTCTTCTTTTGTTGGTGTTGAAGTCCCTTCGGTATGATCCTAGCAGCTAAAAAATTAGCAATATCTGCAAACCAAGGAATTTCCATATCACTTACCTGGGCGATGGCATAGAGTCGCTCCTCAGGGAATTCATCCTTGATCTCGTTCTCGTCGAGGGATTCTAAGTTTGGATTCTCCAATCGGGATAGGTGATCTGCTGCTAAATTCTCAGCTCCTTTTTTATCTTTGATCTCCACATCAAACTCTTGCAGCAACAAGATCCACCTAATCAATCTTGGTTTTGCATCCGGCTTTGCTAACAAGTACCTAAGGGCAGAATGATCAGTATAAACAATCACCTTAGATAGAAGCAAATAAGAGCGAAATTTATTAAAGGCAAAAACAACGGCTAGCAACTCTTTTTCTGTAGTAGTGTAGTTCTCCTGAGCATTCGTAAGAGTTTTGCTAGCATAGTGAATTGGTTGAAAGTGCTTGTCTCGCCTTTTCCCCAACACTGCCCCGACCGCGTGATCACTTGCATCACACATAAGCTCAAAGGGGAGAGCCCAATCAGGTATTACCATGATTAGAGCATTGGTAAGTTTCTCTTTAAGGATATTGAAAGCTTTCAAACACTCCTGAGAGAAAACATAAGGCACATCCTTCTCTAAAAGCTTAGTCAAAGGGCGGGCAATTTTCGAGAAATACTTGATAAATCGCCTGTAAAAACTTGCATGTCCTAGAAAACTTCTTATGGCCTTAACCAAAGTTGGAGATGGGAGTCTTGCAATCGCATCCACTTTGGCAGTATCCACCTCAATTCCTCGATAAGAGATCTTATGGCCCAGCACAATACCTTCTTGTACCATGAAATGGCACTTTTCCCAATTGAGGACAAGGTTGGTCTCTTCACACCTGGTAAGTACCCTGTCCAAATTATCCAAACAAAGGTCAAATGAATTGCCAAAGACTAAAAAATCATCCATAAATACCTCCATTATGTCCTCAATCAAATCATCAAAAATAGCTAACATGCATCGCTGGAATGTAGCCGGTGCATTGCAAAGACTAAAAGGCATTCTGCGATAAGCAAAAGTGCCATAAGGACAAGTGAAAGTGGTCTTTTCTTGATCTTCCGGTGCAATAGGTATCTGAAAATAACCAGATAAGCCATCCAGAAAACAATAAAACATATGTCCAGCTAATTGTTCTATCATTTGATCAATAAAAGGTAAAGGGAAATGGTCTTTTCGTGTAGCATTGTTTAACTTTCGATAATCGATACATACACGCCAACCTGTTATCGTTCTCATTAGGATCAATTCATTCTTTTCATTGGGGACTACTGTCATCCCACTTTTTTTTGGAACTACTTGCACTGGACTTACCCATGAACTATCAGAGATAGGATATATTATACTTGCATCAAGGAGTTTGATAACTTCCTTTTTGACTACCTCTTTCATGTTTGGATTCAAACGTCTCTAGGGCTGCACAACCGGCTTATAGTTTTCTTCCATTAAAATCTTATGAGTGCAAAGGAGGGATTGATACCTCGAATATCGGATATTTTCCAAGCAATGACCCTCTTATGCTCCTTGAGTACTTTCAGCAACCTTTCTTTTTGTTCTTTTTCCAAATTGGATGCTATAATTACCGGTAATTTGGAGTCCTTCTCTAAGAAGGCATATTCCAAATAGTCAGGTAATTGTTTTAGCTCCAATACTGGTGGCTCCTCAATCGAAGGTTTTAACTGTGCTTCCTTCCTCTTTTCAATTTCTTCAAATCCTTTCTCCACAGAGATAGGTTTATTTGCCTCCAGTTGAGCTATCACCTCGGATTTGACAGGATCTTCCGAAGCTTCCTCCATGCCTAATTGCAAGCAACTCTCCAACGGATCCTTAAGAAGAACTTCCTGCATATAACTTGAAACAAAAGTGTTAGTAACATCAAGAAGGTAGTAAGTATCATCCTGATCGACAGACTTTTTCATAGCCTCCGAAATTTTAAACATAATCTCTTCATCTCCAACTTGAAGAATGAGCTTGCCATTACTAACATCAATGATAGCCCTAGTGGTAGCTAAGAATGGTCTACCTAGGATAAGGGGCAATTCAAAATCTTCATCCATATCCAATATCACAAAATCAACTGGAAAAATAAATTTACCCTCCTGAACTAATACATCCTCAAATATACCTCTAGGGTACGTCACAGATCTATCAGCTAATTGCAAGCTCATGCGTGTGGGCTTAGGTTCCCCTAGTCCTAGTTTCTTAAAAAATTTATAAGGCATTAAATTGATGCTAGTACCCAAATCAGCTAAGGCTTTGTCAATTAACAGGTTACCAATATGACAAGGAATTGTAAAACTTCCTGGGTCTTTGAGTTTCTTGGGCAGCTTATTTTGCACGATCGCTGAACACTTTTCATCCAAGATGATTGTAGAAAGCTCCTCAAGCTTCCTCTTGTTAGATAACAAATCTTTCAAGAACTTAGTGTACTTCGGCATCTGTGACAGGGTATCAACAAGAGGTAAGTTAATATGCAGTTGTTTAAATAGGTCAAGGAACTTACTGAATTGTTGGTCATTGCGATCTTTCTGGAGTCTTTGGGGATATGGGACAGGTGGTTGATATTCCTTCACCTTTGATGGCTCTACATCTGCTGTTGCTTTCGTCCCCTCCTTGCTTTCGCTAGTTTCCTCGCTGGATTTCCTCTCAGCATGCAACTCCTTCCCATTACGAAGTGTCACTGCCTTGATATGTTCCTTTGGATTGGTTTCTGTATTTCCTGGTAATGATCCTTGCGGTCTTTCAGAGATTAGCTTCGCAAGTTCACCAATTTGGTTCTCAAGATTGCGATTTGAAGCCTCTTGATTCCTCAGCGAGGATTCAATGTTGGATAAGCGAGCCTCATTGCCTTAAATATATTTTGTAAGAAGTTCTTCCATACTGGATTTCTTTTCTTGAGGGAGAGGAGGTGGGAATAGTCTTTGAAACCCAGGTGGGCCAAAGTTGGTCTTCTGCTGACCTTGGTTTTGGTTTCCCTAGGAGAAATTGGGGTGATTCCTCCATCTTGGATAGTAAGTGTTGCTGTAGGGGTTATTTTGTTGCTTAGGTGGATTTCCTAGATAATCCACCTGTTCCAGTAGTTCTTGTGCTCCATACCCCTGCGTACCAAAATCACTTACATCCGATTGCACTTGTTGAGGGCCAACTGAAAGTGCATCAATCTTTTTACTTAATAAGTCCACTTTGGCTGCCAAAGCAGTAGTCAAGTCCACCTCATAAACTCCCATGGCCTTTTGCTTGGCTCTGGTGCTTTCCCACTGATAATTGTTCATCGCTATTCCTTCAATCAGGTTTTGTGCTTGCTCAGGTGTCTTTGTGTTCAAAGTACCTCCTACGGATGCATCAATCATCTGTCTAGTGGATAAATTGAGACTACTGTAAAAGGTCTGAATCTGCATCCATAGTGGGAGGCCATGATGTGGGCACCTCCTGAGCAAGTCCTTGAATCGCTCCCAAGTGTCATATAGCGTCTCCGCTTCCAATTGAGCAAAACATGAAATATCATTCCGAAGTTTAGCGGTCTTTACAGGTGGGAAATATTTCTCTAAAAATTTCTCTACCAATTCATTCCAAGTTGTGATTGAATTTCGCGGTAGAGAGTTCAACCACTGTTTTGCTCTACCCCTCAAGGAGAAAGGGAATAGCCGCAGTCGGATGGCATCATCCGTGGCTCCGTTGATTTTAAGAGTATCATAAATCTCTAGAAAGCTAGAGATGTAGGCATTGGGATCTTCATCTTGGAGACTGTCAAACTGAACATATTGTTGTACCATTTGTATGATGTTAGGTGCAATCTGGAAGTTGTTAGCTGCGACGGTTGGCCTTGCGATGCTAGAGTCAGCTCCAATAAGTGTAGGCCTTGAATAATCAGACATGGTCTGATTTGCTTCATTCCAGTTGTTCGCCATGTGTGGTGGATCTTCCTGTTCGATGAATTGAGTGTTAGTCTCTTCACCTTCTTCCTTGATTTCAACAATTGACTCGTCGTAAATGGTCGCCACACTTTGTCTAGGTCGTGATTTTAAATTTTGAAGGGCAGTTCTCTCAATTTCAGGATCAAGTTCTACCAAATCTTCCGGGTTACTTCTAGTCATGCACTGCAAGGATAAGAAATATAAAATCAATTGCAGCTCTAGCGAATGAAAAAAATAATAAAAACAAAAGAAAAAAAAATGGTTAAAGTAATAAAGCAACTAGTGTTCTTAATATCGAAAATCCCCGGCAACGGCGCCAAAAACTTGATATAAGGCAAGTGCACCTATCAGTTTTAATATAGCGGATGTGAGTCCGAGTCGATCTCTCAGAGACTTCGAGTACTAATATTAACCTTAGCTTTATTATTTAACCGGAAAATTATGAAAGTTTGAATTAATTAAAAATACTAAAATTAACAAACTACTTTAATTAAAAGACTTAATTAAGCAATTGAAAAAGCGATAAAATGAAGAACGACTTCAAGAAAGTAATAACGTATTTAGGAATTATTTCCCCTAGAGTTAATCATGTGATCACTTAAAATATATTCAATTTGGTTTCTATATTTCTTGACCGGAGGGATTCACAACTAAAGTTAATACCTTTCTCAAGCATATTAACCTTAATCCTAAATTATTTACCGGAATCTCTTCACTTAGTAATATAATTTAGAATTGCATTAATGTATAATGAATTCCCAGACAAATAATTAACTTTCCGGAAGAAACATGTATCTTATCTCTAAGTATACATGTAATTCTCTTCAATTATGCCTAGATCTAATTACACATGCAATTTCTCAATTAACATGTATAATATCATATATTGATACTCTAGAATTATCAATCCATAATTAACGACATAATTGAATCAAGAAAAGGTAGAAACTTTATTGAAATTATAATTCAATCCAAGGGTTACATGAAACCCTAGGTTCCATAATCCTAAATACTCTAATTCTAAACTATCATAACGAATCTAAAAACGAGTTTCATCAAAAACGTAAAATAAAGCATAAAAACCCCTCTTGATTTGATGAACAATCTCTCTGATCTTGAAATCGATGTCGTTCTTGCTTCTTGATTAATGTTCTTCTCTAATCTCCTCTCGTCTCTTGTGTCTCTTGTTTCTGTAATGTCTATTCTTTTTCTTTTGAAACCCTAATATGTCTTTTTATAGTGTATAAAAAAGATTTTGTTTTCGTCACCCGATATGGCTTGGGACACGACCGTGTCCCTAGGTCGTGTAACTTTCTGCACTTAGGCAAATTTTCTACACAACTTCAAAAATTCATAACTTCTTCGTTAGAACTCGGAATTGAGTGAAACTTGATTCCTTTTCTTCGTTTTCGAGCCTAGAATGCGTTTAAACCCTGAAATCAACATTTTACTCAATTAAGTAGCAATTTCTTTAAAGAAAACAAAAAATGTAAGAGAAATACTATAAAATCACCATATGAAATATGTTTAAAATCAGAGTTATCAGTGCTAAACTATCTATCGAATTTAGGCTTTAAGTTTAAGTGCTTAGCTATCTGTTGAGCTTAGGCTTAAATAAAATGCTAGCCATCTATCAGGTTTAAGCTTTGGTTAGATTATTAGGCTATTTGTTGAGCCTAAGCTTATAAGAATGCTAGCCATCTATCGAGTTTAGGCTTAACTTCTAAAATGCTAGATTATCCATCATGTCTATGCTTAAGGGAGTGCTAACATCTATCGAGCCTAGGCTTAAATTTGGTTGCTAGGCTATTGGTTAAACATAGGCTTAAACTTTTAGGTTTTAGGGTTAGACTATCTGTGGAGTCTAGGCTTAATTTTTGAACTCTTTAAATGTTCTAACTTAACAACCTTTGAAATATTTGTCTTTTTTCTTCCAAAAATTGGGGTATTCACAAAAAATTTACTAGAAAATTAAAAAAAATGCATTTTTTAAGTGAAAAAGTTCTTTACTAACAAGTAGAAGAGTCTCTTAGGCTCTAAAGATCACAAATAAGTGAGACGCTTACCCTTTATTCATCAATCACTCATTCTTGTCTATAGTCATAATCCTTAGGGCATCTTTCATGATTTCCGAAATCTCTCGAAGTAATGAACTCAAATTTGGGGATAAATGACAACTTATGACCTTGGGAAAGCATTCAACTATTCTTTCATTTTCCATCTAGGGAATATGTATTATTACTTGAAATGTTTAGTCTAAGAGGACTTTCTCAAACTCTTATAGGCTTGTTTTCACTCTTAGACATCAATTCTAAAAATTGCAATCCATCTTATAGGTGATACATCCTAGTTAAACAGTTAGGTCTTTCTTGGGACCGTAATATAAGGCTTTTGGTAAAAGGTTTAGTAAAAGGAAATCTTTGTAGTGGCTAATTTGAAGGAAATCATATATATGCTCTATTCGGGGTTTACAAGTCAAGAGCTTATGAAGAAACTAAAAAAAGGCTTACCCAGTTTCATAAGCAAATATTGCTTAAGATAAGTCTATTTCTTTAGTTAGAAGAGCTCCATTAGGTTCAGCATAGTAGGTAGGGGCTTTGGCGTCAGACTTTATGCGTCAGGTTTGAAAATCTTACTTAAGTTTGTGTTTTGAGTACTCATGGAAGACTCAATGTCTCAAGCTTGGAATCCAATCATGGTTTTTGGACTTAGTGATTAGGTCTTAGAAGTTTAAGCTCATCTTTAAATAGGATTACCTTGCCTTTATTTTCCATCTTTTTCCTTTTTTTTCTTTTTTCTTCCCTCTTTTTTTCTTTTTCTTCTCCTTTTCGCTTTTCTTGAAGGTGATCACTATCCACTATCTTAAGTTTCCATTTTCCAATATTTAAAGCCCTAAAACCACAAGTGTAAATAGTATCAACCCACTAAAGTGTATATAGGTTTGGAGTGTTTAAGAAAGATCCATGGGCTTAAGGTGTATGAATGAGTGTATGGGTTTAGAGTACTCAGAAAGATTCATGGTCTTAAGGTGTATCGGCCTAGGTGAAGTGTATATGGATTGGTACTCTCCTTGATTCCAAAGAAATTGAATTATCTATGATGACTATTGCTCATGAATCGATGTAACTGGGGCAAGCATAAGTTAGCTTATTCCTCCCTCTAAATTAGTGACCCTAACCCCTTGATTGCCCTAGTGTGGTATGGTTCTTGATAAGGTTAGTTTTTGAAAAAACTCCCTATAAGGCTTAATTGGGTTTCGTAAGGGATGATTGTGGTTAAGAATGATGAAATGAATGCCTAACTTTATTTTGGCATGTGTATTAAGTTCAAGACGGACCTCCTTTAAGGAATTAGCCTAAATACTTACATTGATCGCATTTATCTCTTACATATGTTTAGGATATGGTTTGCCTTTTTCATCTTAAACTTTTCAAGTATTTAGATCACATTTCCTTAAGGAAAATAACATACTTTTTGATTGGATCAATTTCGCTTCATTAAATTTTTATTTGTCATAGCTTAATTGTTAGGCTTCATATTTTAACACTTCCCTTTTCACTTCAGTTTTCAGGATGTACAACTCTGATTGGCTAATTTAAGACTTTCCAACTATGATGGGCCCATGTGCCCCTTTTGCTCCTTGACTTGGTCTAACGATTAGATCTTAATTTGATCCTTTTGAAAAATATCACCAAACCCACTTAGATAGGCTAATTCTTGGCATGCCTTACTATTCCTTCATAATTAATTGAATGGATTGGTACTTTACTTGGCCCATTTATTGCCCCTCAATCAAGCTCATTTGGCTTATTTATAGTGGATATGAGCTTTGTGTTTGGTTTTAGGGTTAGAATGGGTGGGCTAGCTTTATGGAGTGAGTAGGTATCAAGTTTAGGACATTTTAGACTTAGAAAGGGTTAATGAAGGTAGGCAGAACTTTAAGTGAAATTAGTATGCCATGTGTTTGGGTTCTTTTAAGCTTGAAGCGGGTTGAAATAGATGGGAAGGTCTAGTGTTTGTATTTAAGCTTTTGTGTCTTAAGTTGTTGAAAAGGTCTAGTGGTGCACTTCTTGGGTTTTTGGTTTAAGGATAGGTAGATGGGTCTCGTCTCTACTATTTTCAAGGTCCATGCCCCTCAATATTGGTCTTAGCACATGGGCTACTGAGGACTTTAAGCTTTTAATGAGTGCTATTGGACCTTGGATTGGGTCAACTTACTTAAATTCAATCTTTAAGAGCTTTAGGAAATTCCTTACTTGTAAACAATGCCCTGCCCTTACCACCCCCACCCCTCCCAACTCCCTTATGAAAGTTTTTTTTTTTTTTAAAAAAAAACCCTTATTAATAAGAGTTAAAAGACAACCTATGTAAATCTCTTAAAGAATAGAAGAAGTTTATTGTAAAGGTGGGATGGAAAAAACATAATTATAAAGGTAACAAGGATAATTAGAGAAGGGAAACCTAAGAGTAATGTTTTTTTTTTTTTTTAGTTGCCTATACAAGGGTGACAGTTAAAGAGAAACAATCATTTATAAATCATACATTTTTTTTTTTAATTTTGGAACCTCTTTTTTTTTTTTTTTTTAGAAAACTTTATTGAAAATTAGTGCTTATTTTATCTTACAAATAGCCTAACACTAACATTGATAGATCTAACTAATTTGTTGCATAGAAAAAAGGTTAAAGATAATGGAAACAATGGGACTATAACTAAGGATAGAAGATGGTAAGATGACATAAAGGAGTGGAATCTTGACTCTAGGAAAACCTACTAGAAGATGACAACTTAGAAAAGAACGACCTCAAGGTGACAACTTATGGAGAAAACTTTATGAGAACTGTTTTTATTTAATGGGTCAATATATTTTACCACAACGGTGATGAAGAATGAGAACTTACATATTTACACGATTGATGACGGGTTTTTTTTTGGGTATTTTGTTAGTTCTTAACAGTATGATACATGAGGTATATTGCAATAGACATCAACTAAGTAAAAATCACCATGAAACTAGTTTGTCGTAATTTTTTTTTTTAAATTTTCTTTTGAAAATCTGTTAGGAAGCCTTAAAAGGAAAATTGACAGTGCCATAATAACCTATACCTTAGTTAATTTCCATAATTGCATACTTTAGAAAAATTTACGAGATTGAGGATTTCTTTTCTTTTTTTTTTTAAGTAAACATATGTACATTACGGCACAAACATTCAAGTAACTAACAATCATGAAAAATAATTACATACATACCATAAATAAATAAATAAATAAATGATGTACATAATAAAACACATGGATACAAATATAAGGACTAGCAACTAAATAATAATGAGATAAATTTTTATCATTAAAAAGTGTCAAGAGTTGGTAACTTTATTTACATTTCATGATTACATCAATCAAGCTAGAAACAAGTTGGATCCCTATTATACATAATATTTTTTTTATATGTCACAATAAAAATACTATATAAAAAGAAATCGATTACGAAAAAACCTAAGGAAAAAAACTTTACATATAAACTTTTCCTTGTCATTTTTATGTCACAATGAAAATACATGAAAATAATTTCAATAGTTATGGTAAAAAAAAAAATAATAAAGTTACAACACTCTATTATATTATTATTTTTTTATTGAAAAATGTCTCACTATCATTTATTTACTGGTCTATTATATGAATGTAATAGGGTGGGCTCTATAGGTCCTCAAGCTATATGGCTTTACACATTTCAAAGAAATAGGTCATAGGCTACATCAAAGGAAGAGTAAGCTTGTTTATCATTGTCAGACGAAGATAAAGACCTACGACTTAAGGATTATACAATGGTGGCTTGTCTTGAGGTCTTAAGATGGCCTAGGTCTAACCATATCTATACATACATTTTGATTCATAATGGAAAAAAGAAATCCCCTAAAAGCTTAAAAAAACTTGGCCAATTAAGCTGGTTTCTCTTTTTATTTAGCCTGCACCTTTAAAATCCCATTAGTACAACCATTTGTATGAATATACAAATGAAATTTAAAAATAAAGGCCTAATAGTTAATTTTTTTTTTTAAAAAAATTTTCTATATGACTAACCCACTTGAGGATTTTATGGTCTCTAATGGAGTAGTCAATTCTGTTAAGCTTTATTTTGATTTTCCTTAATTTAACCTATATTAAGTCTAACTTGCCACTACACCAAATTTACACTTATGAAGCGACTAAAATCGTCTTAATATATAACCTAATAGAGCGGCTAAGCTCTTGTAGCAATCATATACTATGTCTTACAGGTGGCTATAGCAATAACTTTTTAGGAGGATTTTTGGCATCTTAATAACCTCTGCCACAAAAAGTACATAAAAAGACAATAAAAGCCAACCTAAAATGTCTAGTCATAACTAACAAGATATCTAATTTTAATACATTAATAGCCATCTTAATAGTTATAGCCACAAAAAATGCATATAGAGGCAACATAAGGCATCCTAAAAGGTCTATCATAAAACATATATATAGTTTTCAAGCCACTAATAACCGTCTTAAAAACTTATGAAGATTAATATTAGAAACTCAAGCTATATAGTATTTTATAAAGACACATATTGCCATCTTAAAAACTTTAACTAACAAATAAGAAAGCTTATAAGATAACACCTATTTATCCTAAAAGACCTACGAAGTATATATTGGTTTTATAACTGATAAATGCTTTTATCTTTCTTAACATAACTACATTTACTTCTAAACATTAGCAACTAATATATAATATCGTTGAAAGACTTGTATAAAAATCGGAATGATCACAACTTATCTTTTGGTTCGATGAAATCATCAAATAAAGAAAAATATGTCAATCAAATACAAATAAGAAGATCACTCATTAGAGAAAGAATCTTACCGAAAAAAATCATAAGAGAAAGAAATTGAATCAAATTACATTGTCTATCAAACTTATGGAGCCTTGTTAAATATTAAACGGACATTTCAACTAAAACTCTTATTAAATTATCAAAGGAAAAAAATTGTGACATCCAGCACTTGTTCATGCTTCTCCTATTAGAGCATCTTCATCATCTAGGAAAGTAATTGCCGGCAACTCAATTTCCTATTGAGTGTAAACTGTGCTCTGAGATAGTTGCAAGTGTTGAACTTCCCTTAAGTGATAATTCATGTTGATGCATGGTCACTTCCATTCACCTGGTAAGAGTAATAAGTATTAGATATGGAATATCAACCATATGAGAGGTTTAACACAATTTAAGTAATATATGCATGGTGTCACAGTTTGGGGCTTTCTTTAGCACACAAACAAATCGTGTGGCACTTACTGTCCTGCCTTTACAGTAGTAAGCAAGCTTAGCTTGCACGCAATACTGACTAATAAGGTCTAAAGCTGTAAGCAACACAACTAAGGAAGAAAGCCAACAAAATATAAGGGACATATGCACGAATGGAAAAATGAATAGTATACTTTTATTAATTCCGACAGTAATACAAGGCTATAATGTATGTGTACAAGGGTACAATGTATGTAACAGGTGCCATTAATCGTAATCAACCAACGTGGTGAGTAAGAGCTTCAATCTAAAAGAATACTCACACCCTCGTAAAGAGCTTTACAGACATTTTTAGACCTAGTATGAGGAGACATTAAAACTGGTGAAATGACACCACTTTCTAAAAGTGGAAATTTCTAATACTAGTAAGGCCCTTAACTACACAAAAAAGTTGATCCTTATGTTACAATATGTACAAAAGAATGACCTCTGACTAATATGAGTATGTTACAAAAAGGGACCTTGACATTCTCCCCTACTTAATTTTATTGATGTCCTTAGCAATATTTACTGGAGCTTGGATCTAATGGCAGAGGTCTTTTGGTTAGCAAGGTTGACTTTCTCTCAGATAAGGGCTTCAGATCTTCTTCAGTCTCCCAACTAGTATCTTCTTTTCCTCGATCTCTCCTCTTGGCCAAATATTCTTTATATTCTTCTCCAGTGGCGGGATCTTTGACTTTTTACTTTGCAAGGATGTCTTCTATGGCTTAACTAACGTTGAACTTGATCTTGACGTACGATTGCTTGGACACATTACGAGATGGGTCTTCCATGTCTAGATAATATGGCCTCAAGATGCTGACATGAAAAACTGGATGGACCTTCAACTACATAGGAGGCTCGACCTTGTAGGCTACTCTTCCAATCTTTGAGATGATCAGAACTGGACCAATGTACTTTTGGATCAATCTTCTATCCTTGTTCCTTAACGATATGACCTGTTCTAGAAGAAGCTTTATAAGGACCTGATCTCCAACATTAAACTCTCTAGGTTGGCGGTTCTAGTCTGCCCATTTTTTCATTCTCTTGGAAGCCTTTTCAAGGTACGCTTTTGCTACTTTTGAACTCTGCTTCCAATCCCTAGTGAACTAATATGCTCTTGGGCATCTCTCGATATATGGTGCTACCACTGTGTGGGGTAATAATGGTTGTTGACCTGTAATGATCTCTATAGTGCTTTTGTTGGAGGAAAAGCTCCGTTGGATGTTGAAACAGAACTGGGCGATATCTAGCAAGTCAACTTAATTCTTTTGGTTGGCATTGACAAAGTGTCGAAGGTATTCCTCCAACAAACCATTGAATCTTTCTGTCCACCCATCACTCTATGGATGGTAGTTGGAGGTCATGCTCAGCTCGGAACCTAGGAGTTAGAATAACTCTATCCAAAATTTCCCTGTAAACCTAGCGTCCCTATCACTTATAATATTCTGGGGCACACCTTAAAATTTCACCACATGCTTGAAGAAAAGCTAGGTTGTCTCTTCTGCACTTGAACTCTTCGTGGTAGGAATGAAGGTGGTATATTTAGAGAACCTATCAATAATAAGAAAAATGGATGAGTATTCTTCTACTTTTGGTAAGGAAGTGATAAAGTCTATGGAGATACTCTCTAATGGGCGAGATGGCATAGGAAGTGGCTCTAATAGGCCTGCACCTTTTGTCTCTCAACTTTGTCCTACTGGCAGGTTAAGCAAGTCTTTGTATAAATCATTACATCCTTCTTCATATCCAGCCAGTAATAGCCCTGCTTTAACAAGCTTAGTATCCTCTGCTACTCAGGATGTCTAGTTCGTAGAGTATCATGGCATTCTCTCATAAGTGCCCTTCTTAAGTTGC
The DNA here is from genome assembly GCA_024138005.1 of Lumnitzera racemosa. Lineage (NCBI taxonomy): Eukaryota > Viridiplantae > Streptophyta > Magnoliopsida > Myrtales > Combretaceae > Lumnitzera > Lumnitzera racemosa. Next base: position 85,807,579 of record JAMXBC010000010.1, on the reverse strand, counting down.
CTTCCTTTGGGACATACAATCGACGCCCCTTTATATAAATGAGGTCGCCCTCTATCCAAAATTTGCGAGTCTTCCCTTCCTTAACTAATTGCTTGAGATTTTTGGCCAACAGGTCTTGACCTATATGCTGCTTGATCTGCTCTTGAATTGAAGTCGAGATTTGACTTGTCGACTGGTGTGCAATTTGTGCTAAGGATGCTAAATCGGCTCACCTACTTAAAGTATCTACTACCTGATTAGTTTGCTCGCTGTGGTACTCAATCTCCATATTAAACTTAGTAAGAAAATCTTGCCATCTTGCTTACTTGTCTAAAAGCTTTAGTTGAGTCAGTATATAGCTGGCAGTAGAATTGTCTGTCTTCATTAGAAACATGGATCTTAGCAAATATTGTTTCTAGGTCCTTAGACAGTGAATAATTGCAAGTAACTCCTTCTCTTGGGTTGAGTAACTATGGTCTATTTGATTCAGCTTCCTACTCTTCTATTCCACTGGATGGCCCTCTTGCATCAACACTACTCTTAATGTATTTTCTGAGGCATTCATATGGACTTCAAAAGGCTTAGAAATGTTAGGAAGTGCGAAGACTAGCTCCTCTGTCACTACACGCTTCAACTCCTCGAAGACACTCTGACATATCTCATCCCATGACTATGTTTAGTCCTTCTTTAATAGATCTGTAAGGGTTATGACTTGACGGAAATATCTCTTAATGAATCTTTTGTAGTAATTTGTGAGTCCAAGGAAGGACTGCAACTCCATTACACTCTTAGGCATTGGCCATTGCCTGATTGCTTCTACCGTAGTCATATCCATTTAGATTCGCCCTTCTTTAACAACATGACCCAGGAAGTTGATGTGCTTCTGCCTAAAGGCACATTTCTTGTGCTTCATGTACAAACGATTCTCCTACAACTTCTTGAAAACCATTCTTAAGTGATTCACGTGGTCTTGTAATATCCTGTTATATTAACAATGTCATTTTAATGACTTAAATTTGTTGAGATTTCATGAAATACATTATTCATTAAGGTACAAAATGTTGCAGGAGCATTAGTGAGACTGAAGGGCATCACCAAGAACTCATAAGCACCATACGGGGTTACACACGTCGTTTTGGGCTCATCATCCTCACCAATGCAAACCTGATGATAGCTTGAGCGAAGATCTAGCTTTGTAAAATACTTAGCTCTACTAAGTTGATCAAACAGATCAATAATTAGTAGAATTGGGTAACGATTCTTTACTCTTTAGCTTGTTTAGAGGTCAATAGTCAATACATAATCTCAAGCTCCCATCTTGCTTCTTTTAAAATAGAACAGGAGCCTCGTATGGTGCTTTTAAGGGTCGAATGAAGCCTGCCTCTAACAACTCATCCAATTGCTTCTTCAATTTAGCAAGTTCAGGAGGTGACATTTTGTAAGGAGCTCTGGTGAGTGGTTTGACACCAGGAATCAACTTAATCTCATGTCTACCGACTGTTTGGGAGGTAATTCCTTTGGGACCTTGTCAGGCATCACATAGTCAAACTCCTTTAGGACACTCTCTATTTATCACGACCCAACGGTATCATTGTCGTGGTAGGTCGCCGTGTACCGTATAAAGGTCTATTATCAACCCCCTTGCTGATTATAGGCCTTTCATACGATACATAAGGCTCCTTTCACTCTACGTTACCACTAGGCCCATAGACAAGTAATATAAAGTAATTTAACTAAAATTACTTCTATGTTATAAATTAGCTAATTATGTGGGCTCGTGAAACCTACACCAAAAAATATTACAAACAAATGCAGTTCATAACGGAACTGCATTAAATCTATGTTATGAGAAAAAATATAAAAGTATCTAAATGTCTATAAATTTATTGCAAAATGTCCTCTTCACTCTCTGATTGCTTCAACCTATCCCCATACGAGACTTACCACGGGCATGCCTTAGCTCGGATTAGTGAAGAGGTTTTCTTGCATCAACAAAAATCTATAAGGGTGTAAGCTTAAGCTTAGTGAAATAGATACCCTCGTCAGTACTACATGATAGAAATTTATTAGATGCACAATCATATAAATGCATGAACAATTAGCATGCCAAACAACGCATGCAGTAACTTAGGAACTGCATACGACTTAGAATTATGTCCCCTGAAGTTGGGGTTTGGAGATAATTAACTGACCCAAACCAAAATCCGGGTTCTAGATGTTGGGTTTTATTTCATTTGTACTATCATGCTTATGCCAAAACAAAACTCTCTCTCTCTCTCTCTCTCTATATATATATAGATATATATTTATACTTCCTTCACCGAAATCAAATTATACTTTAAAATCCCAAGTCTAACGATGTGGTGGCCTCCGCAATCCAAAAACACATGCCCTAAGCAGAAGTCACAAGACTCGGCCCTTCACTGATGGTTGGCGTCTCCCAACGCCTAGTAAGCCCATCAGCTTAGGACATGGACTCAATATATGTGATGATATAGCTAGTGCCCAATCCTGCAAGAAACTTGTATTCCTGTGAGTCCCTTCCTATCTTCTGCGTGAAGCGACAGTCGGTGTTATCTGTATGCAATATGGGGAATGCATGATTCATTTTGATTTCCTAATCGTATAAGTGATTATCTCAATTTTCAAGGTAATCAAACAATTTCATTCTATACAATTCACATATATATATTACTACAACCAATTCCCATTATTATATATATAATTAACAAGTCATCACATTCATCCATAAATCCATATACATGCATCTCCCATATCCCACAAGCATCCAAATTTATATATATATATATATATATATATAAGTTTAGGTGCATCTATTCTATAAGCATAATTAAGTAAAGAGTCATCGGGAATTTACTTACTCTGCCATGTAGGTCAATCAAAGTAATCCGGAGGTAAGTTGTCTCCGTACACGATATCCCTTGGTCATTGAAATAGTATTTATAAGGGATTGAAATAAGCTTAGAAAACTAAGTAAATTTTGCTTAAGTTATACTCTTGACTAGTTTTTGAAAATTTTCTCGGTTTTTACCTAAAGTTTAATCGCGTGTAACTTTTTCGTTTTAAATCCGATTTTTATGATCTTATAGTCAATATTTATCTTTTTCAAGTGTACTTTAATGTGGCAATGTTAGATTTTCGAAATGAGGCATACAATTCTATCCATGGGTCAGAACAGTAGCGTTCCTCATGTGTTGGAGTGCTTTTGGGCCTTGTATGGTAAATGAGCTTTTTGATAACTTGAGAAATCCTTTGGGCTTGGTCTTAAGATTTTATCCTAAACTTAAAATACTCCTTGAGATCAGATTTATAACTTTGATTTATATTCCTAAGGCTAACAACCACTTCATGGGCCCTTTAGTGGGCTTAAGTTGTCAAATGGGTTTGTTTTTGGTTCAAACTAAAGTTAGTGACTTGGGCGAGCTTATGGAGCCTTAGGTAGATTTCTTATGGGCTTCAAAACAACCTCTCTTGATACTTTAAGGTGCTGGTTAGAATTTCATTTAAGGCTTAACTTAGAGTTGTAGGCTTGTTTTGAGAGTTTTAGGCTCAGTTTAGAGTTTTAGGCTTTGTATGCTTACCGTACTTGCTTTGGTTGATCTTTTCACTTTGTTCATTTACTTTTATCATACTTTTAAGTGTCTTTTAGTTAGGTTTCAGATCTGGTCATGATGAATCCAATGGGTTCTCGCTTAGTTTTTCAACTTGTTTCATCATTTCCTTAAGTTTAGGTGTTAGATTATGCACTTAAACTACTTGTATCCAATCTTAACTTAAGTTTTCTTCCATAAGATGATCCTTTAACTCATGCTCCACACAAAGAAATAGAAGATCTTATACTTAATACAACCTCCATATCATAGCTCATGTCATACAAAGTTGGTTTCTTCATAAAACTTCATGTGATAGATTTTTCCTTAACTTAAGTCTAGATTTAAGTATGTTTAACTTAATGGAAACAAAATCAACATCCAAATGACTATGGAACCCTTACATCTAGCATGCTCATCCTCCATTCAAGTTTTTGTTTCAAGACTTTCTTAACTTAAAATCTTCCATTCAAAGTGTATGTAGTATCAGAGTCTACCATTGCACTGGCACTCTTGTCCTTGATGTTCAATTGGACATACATCAACTCATTGTCGGTCTTGGGCTTATGTTGTACTGAGGAACTCTTTCCAATAGTCGACAACATGTGTAATGTGCCCATTCAAGGTTGATCTTCCCCATCACTCCCCGACTCATCATCTTAGTAGATACTCTTTGCTTTTCATACCATAGCATTGAGTGCTGCCTTATGTGGACATTCAGCTACTTTATGTGGGCCATTACATAGAAAACATGAGAATGAAGGCTTCTTACCTCCATTGGTTGCCCCACTCTTTCTAGATGAGTGAGAGTTATAGGATTTCCTTTGACTCCCTCTAGTGTTACTACTGCTATTACTTGAACTGGGGGCTCCCCTACTCTTGGGTTTGCCCAACTTGATTGACTTTCCACCTTTACGTCCTATCGACACATTCTTCCCTTTATTGTCTTGAGTATAGTCAGTTAAGTGCTCAACTGTTGTTTGTGCTGTAGCCAAGTTGGTAACCTATTGCCTCTGCAACTCATTCCTAGTATAGGGCTTTAGTCCTTCTAGGAAATAGAATAGCTTATCATCTTCAGCCATACTCTTGATGTCCAAAATCAATATTGAGAAGTCACAGATTTCTAATTTCATCATCTTATCGAAGTTTCCTCAACTTCTTTCGGGCATTGTACTCAACATTCTCTAAGAAAAACTGAGTCCATAACTTAGCCTTCAACTCAACCCACGTATCTAAGTGAGCGTTACCATTTTGGATATCCTTATATTTGATGCACCACCACAATTTGGCATCCCTAGTTAAGTAAATTGTAGCCATGGTGACCTTTGTTCTCTCATCATTTGTCCCCACAACAGCAAAGTATTGCTCCGTATCAAATATAAAGTTCTCCAACAACTTGGCGTCCCTCATGCCAGTGAATGCCTTAGGCTCAGGTATCTGTAGATGTCTCGCATGAGTAAGAACATGTATGGGGGTGAGGTTGGAGTAGGAGTATTTCCCACAGCTCGAGTCAAAATAGCTACTTGTACCCTTAACTCCTCAACAATCTTGATTGAGGCACGAGTTATAACTTGTCTTCTCAAGTCTTCTACTTAAGTCTTCAAGTGTTGTCTTGCCTCATCAGTTGTTGCGTGCATTTTCCCTTTGAGTGTTTGCACTGTAATACCGAAATTCTTAGCCATCTTAGTCATCTTAGCATTCATCTGCTGATGATTGGCCTCAACTTCAGCCACTCTTACCGATAGTGTGACTATATCATCCATCCACTTGGACAATCCCTTAAAGATTTCCTTTAAGCCATTTAACCTCTTGCTCCCTTTCTCTTATTGTGTCACGGTTGTTCTTGCTGGAATAACCTAGGGCTTTGATACCAACTATTACTGTTTGGAGCTTTCTTTAGCACAGAAACGAATTGTGTGGCATTTACTGTCCTACCTCTACAGTAATAAGCAAGCCTAACTCACACGCAATGTCGACTAACAAAGTTTAAACCTATAAGCAGCACAACCAAGGAAGAAAGCCAACAGAATATAAGGGACAAATGCACGAATAGAAAAATGAATAACACACTTTTACTAATTCTGATAGTAATACAAGGCTACAATGTATATGTACGGGGGTATATTGTATGTAACAGGTGCCGTTGGTTATGATTAACCAACGTGGTGAGTAAAAGCTTCAATTTAGAAGAATACTTACACTCCCGTAAAGAGCTTTACGAACATTTGGGTTTAGCAGGAGGAGACATTAAAACTGATGAAATGACATCACTTTCTAAAAGTGGAAATTTCTGATAATAGTAAGGCCCTTCACTATACAAAAAAGTTCCCCCCTCCCGTTATGTTACAATATGTACAAAAGAATGACCCCTTGCTAGTACAAATATGTTACAAAAAGAGACCTTGACACATGGCACATTAACCTTCAAAGCTAACCTAAATATGACACATTCATTCTCTACATGGCATCCTTTCAATTATTAAATTGAAAGAAATCAGAAAATTGTGATGTGCCATTACGCATATTTCCTTTATATTAAGCAATGACCAAACTTCCCACTAGTAGCAGCAATATAGATACAAATCGAAAGCATTTTTATATACCATAGTTTTCCGATTTGTATAGCTTTCCAATATTTACACATATTTCATTATTACTTGCTTTTTATGGCTTTCCAAAATTTACACACCATAGTTGGTATTGGAAATTCTAACAATCACCTATTTTCCTTTAATAAGTAATCCTAGAATTAAGAGGGGAAAAAACAATGAAAATCAGGAGATCCTATAACTTTTTAAGTACTCTTAGTTTAAATAATGAAGTAACTTATAACACTTCAATAACTTTGGTAAATATTATGCTACACTACATTTTATTTTTTAGCCACAATGAAAAAGGTCAAGCAACCTTTGTCGAGATAAGCAATGCACATTTAGCCCTAATAAAAAAATTGTAGCTTTAGATAAAGTGTTTTCATTGATGGACATACTTGGTGTATAACCAAGTGTAAATTCATAGAAAGCAAAAAAGTTAATGAAAACCTAAATTCTCATTTCTAAAAGATATTCGAAATAAAAAGCAAACATTCCTTTATTGTAGATGTGGTGTTTTAGAATCAAACTGACAACTTTAGAAATAAGGATATTTTAGATATGGTGTTTTAGAATCAAATACACAACTTCAGAAATAAGGATGGTAAATCCATCACAAGAATTGGAAAATGCATCTAGATATCAAAAAATGGCACTTACCTATGGATCAACTTTACTTGATTCACTCTTGTATCAATCAAATGTTTTAGCTCTATACGCTTCCTAGCATGGATCCTACACAATTTCTCCTTAGCTTGTATGACAAAAATGCCCACCTTCATTAATACAGTCACTAGCATAAAAAATTATTACATAGACCATGCAAGAATATAGTACCCTAATTATGCTCTCACATGCTATTGTATTTAGTTTATAGACCTAATTCATGTGTGCAAATTCCAGTATTACACAATTTCAAGCAAAAGGCTACAAGGAAGCAAACTCAAACAAAATAGATTAAGGGAAAAGAGCTCAAATTCCTTTTGTTATATTTACAATCCAAAAAAGCTGTATCCAACAAGCCATCCATATGATTATGACATGTTTCCATTGTAAGAGCATATATGATTAAAGAAAATTGAATTACAACAAAGACATCTAGCCAATACTATAATAGGCATACTAAAGGAAGGAAAAGATTATGCAGCTGAGGCATCCTAACAGACCGGTAGACTTGAACCTTGTTCTTACATGACCCGATCAATTCGATCAGTCATTCGCGCCATCTATTTTCATTGTTCAACTCTTTGACAACATGAAAAAAACCAAAAGCTCTGCCCCCCCCCCCATATCTATCTAAGGGATGGAAGGGCAAAGGCCTTTGGTGTCCCCTCCAGCAAGAATTGGGGATTCACAATTACTAGTCAATATGCTTTTCTCTCATGCCTTTCTTCTTTCATGGTTCGATATTCCGGTGTCCTAGGCGTAGAGGAACCACACCAATCCAAGCAAGTTTTATCACAAAGTTTAATAGAAAAGGAAAAATAAAAAAGTATACTAGTATTGCTTAAAAATGAACACCATACGGAAAATCAAAAGGTAACATTAGTAAATGTACCGACTATACAAGCTTTTAATTGACCTTTTAGCTACATAAATGAAAAATTTAAATTATTAAAGGATAAGATCAATTTAGGATAGGACTTTTAAGATACCATCATGTCAGGCTGAATTCCAATAACTATTTTGAGACCTTCAAAAGACTGTACTCTACCTTATATTTATGTGTTAAACAATAAACAAAAATCACCTTGTATTTATGTGTTAAACAACAAACAAAAATCTATTTAGGATGAGAAAAACTCATTAATTATTAATTAGGAACAAGTTAAATGGTAAGGAAATTGATAGGGTGATGTGCATGACCTAAAAAAATTTGTCAAATATTTTATTTTAACTGAAAGGCAAGAGATTTATGGGTACCTTGCTAGTCTTATCATCATTGAAATTGTTTGTAATGATGATATCTTTCTAAGCATTTGTGTTTTGCTCATCGTTTTTGTCCCTCTACACTAAAGAATATACAAATCTATAAATAAAAATACAAGGATCACAAACCAATTTTTAATACATTCGTCAATTACGGAACCGACATGTAAACAAAACATAAAAAAAGAATAGGAGGATCTTTTTCTCCTTTGTTTCTTATTGAAAAAAAAGGAAGAAACAACCTCATGCTTCTAATCACTAGAATAAATCACTAAATGTTTCGTAGGTAGGGCAAGGAGTCTAGAACAAATGTTAACTCCTAACATTAATTTAATTAAGCATAATGAATATTACAAAGGTTAGAACAAAGATAAAAGATCATTAGCAAGCACCTATCAAGTAAGGGAGTAAAACAAAAATCAAGTAACTAAGCATGATGAAGATAATAAATTTTCATACAAATAAGTGATGTAATATCCTAGAAATAAGATCTGCAAAGATAAAATGTATCTTCTCTATATCTGTTTACTTTTCATTTCTGAAAGACATAACAAAGTTTACGCTTGTGACCAAAGTCCTAAATAATCCTCATTCAAAGAATTCCCAATTCAAAATGCTTTTTTCCATAAGATTAAAAATTACAAGATGGTGATAAAAATGGAACAAGCATTGTATATAAAGAGATTTAGCTTTTAAAGAAGACTTGAACAATTCAATACAAACGTTGGTGTATCTTCGAAAAAGTTTAATTGTCTATTATCTACACAATCTTTCGTATAGAGTAAAGATGAATATACTTGCTAGAGAAAGTAATTTATCAATAACAACCTATAGTCTTTCAATTAATAAACTAAGCAAACTTAATCATATAAACAATGCTTTTTTATTCTATTTAAAAAAGCCAAAATAGGCCAATTGAAGATGGTTATTTCTACATGATGGCATCATATGAAGTGCTATGGTAGGGAAAAAAAGGAAAAAAAAAAAAGAAGAAACAAAAAAGAAAACAATGATTAATGATAATAAAACTTAAAGTAGAAACCTTGATTAGAACTTGGATTCATTAAAATACATTGTTGAAATAGCCATGTATAGTATGTCTGTTCTGTAACCTAGAAAATTCAGCAGGTTTGTTCCCTTTTCCTTAGAATAATGATTTGATTCAAAAGTGAGCAACAAACTGATCATTTATATATGCTACTACGACTGGTCAAAATTCTTTTCCATTTAGGGTCTTATAGTCAATATTTACTGTACATGGATGGTGTGTTGCAGAGACCAGTACTTAAACGATAGAGGGCTAGGGGATTCTCAAGCAAATGAATACCACAATACTGCTTTGTTTGGCATAAATTAGTTCAAATTATGCAAACCATTACCTTGATAACTAAATTAAAATAAAAGTGCACTAAACAAATCAACCTTAACAAGTACTGGAATGTATACAAGGTAAATTTAGAGTTGTCAGAGGGTTTTAGGAAATACTTACTATAGGATGAGTATGGTGTGTCATACATAGTGATGAAGAGAGAGAGAGGTTGCAGACCTGTATTGCAGAGATGTGACTAATCTTGCTTGGGCTGGCCATGCTTTTTCACGCTCTTAAATCCCCTTTCAAATTACTCTAGAGGAGTTATGGCTTTCCATTGATTTCATCCTTACGTAATGACTTCAGTCTCGCTCTAGTAATCTTTGTAAAAGATTCAATTTTCAGGTTTAATTCAACAATGGATTTTTACTTTTTCTTTTTAGGGTTTTCACTCAATTGTTTTTGGGTTATTAATCCAAGAGGAGTATTAGTGAAGAGAGAAAGAATTGAGAAGGGGTGTGGTAAGGAAAAAGCTTTAGAATGGGTAAAATGAGAAGCTATAAGGAATGAATTGAAGAGAGAAAGGGCAGTGATCTTGTTATTAGAGGGGAAGAGAGAGAGAATATAATTAATTTAGCCTTTTTTTATTAAGAAAACGAGCCTTTTAAATTGATGTGTGCTTTAATTCTTTTTCACTAAAACGAATTTCCCTCCAAGAGAATCATGAGGCATCTCATAAATTTTACTCGCCATTATAGAGGCTATTTAAGGTGGTTTTCATAGCCTCCCCCAAAAGTATGTCTTAATATGTTAAATATATTGTAGTATGCTTCATATAAATTATTCTATATTAAATTAAGGAAAAATATTTTTCTCTAAAAAAATATTTAAAAAATAATTTAGAGTTACTAACCAGTAAAACTGGTAAAAAAAATAAAATTAGGGTATTTTAGATGGAAAAATACTTAATCTAGCATCTGCTTGAAAACCTGAGGATAAAACACTTTATCCTCTCAATCTATTCTAAGCAAAACAAAAATACAACATACATAAGTAACAAATTTGAATAGCAAGATCATGACACAACATGAAGTCAAATTCACTTACAACATGAGTATGTAAAAATGGAATGCCATGCTAATGTACATGGCATGTATCAGTATCGATATCCTAACCTAGCCCTACCCTTATCTAGTTGGTTGACTTCAATACATGTATTTAGATAAGTTTTTAGAAACTTAGCAACCCAGCCTTGTCATAAACACAATGGTTACGGTTATTGGTTAATGCAAATCTACATTCATGAAAATCTAATTTTTACTAAACAATTCGCTTATTAAGTAAACTTTCAACTTTTCATTTAAAATTAGCTTAGCAAACTCTAAAGCTTAGGAAACATGACATATAGGTCACTTTTTGTGCCATACCATAAATACATCAACCATTCATCCATTCATCATATCTATACCAAGCAAGTTCAATTCTTAATCTAGCTTTTACTTATATTTCCTTTAAATTCTAAAGCTTTGGTATTGAGTTCACTTAAGTAAACACCTTAGGGTGCTGGGTTAGTACCTAATTCTTTTATCAACTTAATGTAGATCCAAGCATCACAAAGTCAACAGTAACCCAACAAGAATACATATTTCAGTCACAAAAGTATGAGTCAACTAGTAGCACTCATATCCAAAAAATCAAGAATCATTTTAGCAACTTATCAAACGTATCACATTCACATACATGATCAAACACATTCATTACATTTAGACAAGTTAGGAGTAGATAAAATCTACTCTAAAATACAAGCAATCTACTTACTAGGGTCACTTACTGGTTTCCCGTAAAAGCTTACCCTTACACTTGAGACTCCTCGTTCGTTTCACCTAAAACAAATACGTACAACCTCTAGAGTCAATATATGTTAAGTAAGATTACTAACTTACTTACACTTGAGTTCCTTGTCTTGGTATTATTCATTTTAAGGAAACTTTGGTTTTAGATACTTTCTTACCCTGTTTCTAACTTACCCCTTATAAACAGGGTCCCTTTAGCACACTTTGTAACATAGTTTCTGACCTTCTCAACATTATATGGATATTATTATATCTCATTTCCTTATCATACTACTTTGATTCTAAGATAAAAGACTTTAACAAAACACTTAGTAAATGACCAATTTACTTTAGCATTATTAAAATATCATTTAAGTTAACTATCTAGCTAAACACGCATAAAGGACATAAATAATTACTATGAAAACACATATATGTATCCATAAATCAATCAACCCTTGCATTAGTTTTTGATCTACATTCTACACATCAAGTTATTTCACATTTCCTTCTGCTTTACATTCTGATGCATATTTTGACTCACATTCTGATTTACACAAAACACTCTTTAAATTATCAAATCACCTAACTCTAGCATCTATGCCCCTGCTTCTTCACTTTATCGCTCTGACCTAATACTTCAAGTCTTAAACACAGTTATATATTAGCACTTGGTAACCAAATTACTCAATTTAAAACTCTTTTTAGGAAATTTCGACACACAAGCAAGAAAGCTAATTGGAAAATACCCAAAAATTTAACTTTTGAATTTTACAAAACTCTTTTCATGGAATGAAAGTAGATACTTAGTAGTGATTATACGAAAATTTTAAAATCAAAACAACATCATTTAGGCTTTTGAAACTATAATAAAAATTCGTTTTTGGCCAAGTTTCTTAAGGAACACATATTTTGACATTGAATTTTAAAAATTTGATTTCATTTTTGGATTCTACATGAAAAATTACTTAAGGAAAGCAAAATCATAATTTTTGGACCTTGTTTGCTATTTATAGAAAATTAGAAGAAAAATTAGATAAAACCAAAAGCTCATTATCACCTAAAGCTTTGGCCACTATTTGGGGGTTGGAGTGTATTGACGAATCCTAATGCCACTTCTCTTGTCACTAGGTAGTCTTGTTCCATTTTCAAATGGTGGCTAGCATAAGGAATTCGTAATCTTCTTATTTTTGCCCCATTTCTTACTAAATTTTGTAAAAATCCTTTTTGATACTTCCTAAGCTCTCTACTATTTTTCTCAAATCCCATATTGCGTAAGCTAATTTCTAGGAGTGGATTTGTGATTTTATAGCTTCCCTCTTATCAATGGTGAATTCTCTAAAGCTGAAATATCCTTTTTCCCATCATCTTCATATAATATTTTATTATTTAACCTCTTGTAAAGTGTTCCAAACCTTACACCAACATTATGCCATGCCTCTTCCTGATTTAGAAGGATAAACCAACTATCCATTAAGTATTTTTTACTCAATTATCTTAATTATAACATTGCTTTAAGTATATTATATAATATATAACTATTTCTCCTATTTAGGGTATACAACTATATACGAGGTACTTATACTAGCTATTTTATTTTCAATTTGCTTGAAATTATTATCTTTATAGGTTAGGTAAATTTATTTTTTAGGCTTCTCTATATTCTGGTTTCGCATTTCAGGTTTAATGCAAAAATATTTACTATTGATAAAATATGTTTTTATTAATTTAAGTATTTTGCTGACTTAATTTTATAAAATAAACTTTATCAAGGTATTTCTTTTAACCTTTTGGACCTTATATTAAAATATCCTTCAACGTGGAGAACTTTTTCTGGGCACTCTAAATTGCACCGATCCTAAGTAGTTAAGGTTTAACAAAAAAACCTAATTTAGACACTAGTCTACAAATTTTATTTAAAAAATAATTTTTATAAAGTTTTTAACCAAAAAATTGAGTTGGAAGGCTATCCTATAAAGATCAAAGTCACCACGTAGGAATTGTATGAAAAAACTAAGTAATGGGCCTTTCTTTTTTATGATTTTTCTAAAGACAAAAATGACAAAATTATGCAAAATGCATGAAAATAACTTTTTTTTTTCTATTTTTTATTACGAATTTTGCTAATTTTTTTTTCACATTTTTACAATTGTCCCCGGAGGTACTTACATACTCGTTATTCGAGATTAAGCCAATATAGTTCTTTTTTTTTAGCTTTAATGGGTTATTTTCAGTTTTGAAAAGTGTTAGGTTTACGTTTTTCTCTAGTTTATTTTATTTAAAAAAAGACCTAGAAAGAATGTCTTAGTTTTTATTCCCAATTTTGTAAAACCCTAAAAAACCTAATTTTTGAAAAACCCAAATCAATATATTTTTTTATTTAGAAAAACCTTTTTTATTTAGAAAAAGGTGATAAAACTTTTTTCTAAAGGAGACTTAAAAGACAACTAATTATGCAAATTTTAGAAAACATGTAATTCTATATAAATATGCAATAGAATGTAAAACTATGAAACTTTTATGCAAATTATACAATTTTCATGAAAGATACAGAGTTTTATGGTAGATAGGAAAAATATTACAAGGTTATGCTAGATATGAAAAAGATTGCAATTTTATAGCAAATATGATAAAGATGCAATTTTATGCAAAATATGAAAAAAGATTGCAATTTAAGCAATATATGAAAAATATATTTTTATGCAAGATATGAAATAAATATGCAATGTTATGCAACATATGAAAAAGAAAAAAAATGTATAGAACATCTGAACATATTAAAATCTTGAAGTTTGAAATTGATGAAAAAAGAAAAAAAGAATTCCCTAATAAGATCCTGATGTGCACATGTAAGATATGATGATTCATAGTAATTGGCATTCATAATTAATTATGAAAGTATATGATAAAGTGCAAATTATGCCAATTTTTAATCATTCATTTGACTAAAATTTCAAGCATTATGCTATTTTTAAACAAATCATGCTAACCATGCAATTCAAATGTGTTGACATGTGATAGTATAACTATATGATAATATACAATGCTTATGGGACAAAACAAATAATAAAAAATTAACAAAACAACAAAAAAGAAAGAATTTGGTCACATGTTGACTAAAAAACAACCATAAAGTTAGTAAACTAATTATTATTTTTTTTTATTTTTCTTTCTCGTTTTTTTTTATGGAAAATAGAAAAAAAAATTAAAAGGAGGGAAAAGGGGTAAGGAAAGAAACCTACCTTCTTCAATGCACATAAGTTGGATGTTTACAAGTCACAGCAACAAGTTGTCAATTTGGTAGCAACTGTAGTGGTAGCATATAAATGGTTGATAGTAGTGGTTGTGGCTTTATAGTTGTTCGCATCCAATAGGCTAATACCTATCAACTTGAGAATAAAAAAAAAAACCAAAATTGAAAGAACTGAGACCAATAGATGCTATTGGGGGTGTTGTTTTTCTTTGAATTTTGTGTGAAATCGAAGAAATTCTAGAGAGAGGTGTATTTCCAGGTAGCCAAGCTAGAAAGAGAAAATGTTTGTTAATTTGATTTCAATAACTTTTTTTCCTGACTTTTTGATCGTGTCATTTAGTTTAGTGTATCCTCATATTTATAGAACACTCATAGACAAGATTTAAGCACACTAGATTAACTCAAATCGAATAAAAAATTTCCAAGTAATGAAGTGTGATATTGTGAATTTTTAGATTTGATTTGATTGATATAAATCCTTTTAAGATAAATTATATCTATTTGAAATGTGGGAGATTTTCATTCATTTTTCATAAAAATCATTAAAAATTGAGTATGATTTGTCTTAAAAAAATAAGGGCACTTTTACTTCATTTTCCCCTTGTTCGAAGCATCTAGATGTAAGTGGAGAAAACGTGCATATGTCATCCCCATGCATGATCATATGGCTTGCATGCGCCTGGCGCAAAAATCATTCTCATCCCCTTTTTTTTCTTTTTACTTTTTCTTTTCTTTTTTCTTATTTCAACAATCCTACTTAACCTTCAAATGCATGTATCAACTAAAAAACCTATTAAATTTAATAAATTAATTAAATTAATTATTCCATTTCTTATATTAACCATTAATCTTAACAAATCAAGCAACAAATATAACTAAAAAAAAAAAATCCTAGTGCATGCAACAATTAAATTAAGCAAACTATTAATCTAATGGATTAACTAATTTAATTACCCAGTAAACTAACCAACTAGAAAAAATTTAATGTAAGCCTAGCAAATCGGAAACAAATATATAGAAAAAAATGGGGTGTCTATACATTATTGATAATAACCTATGTGATGTAGAATTGTTTTAGGATTCATACTTTGATTTGTATATAAGGGATTCTATCTATAAACATTCCTAATGTAATTAGTAATAACAATCATTACTTCACTAACCTTTAATTAACCTATAACATTAGTTTTATAATTGAACACAACTAATTTGCCAACCTATAACGTAATAAGATAATATTAAGTACTAAAATAAAATTATCTTCTCCTTATAATATTGTAATTTCCAAAATTATCTATTATGATATAAGTATATAGTAATAGTATAAATTTAAATAATCAATATATAATTGTATAATTTTATAGAAGTTAGTACTTTTTACTAGATTGTAATAGTAGTTTTAATAGTTGTATTAGAAGGGAAAGTTAGTTACTTGTAACAAACTAGTAGATTGAGGTGTATTTCTATAAATAAGATAATGTCAATGAGAATGATAGATAAGTTTCGATCTAGAAAAGTGGTCTTGTACCATTTGGAGAGTGGTTCTCTCGAATTAACCAAAAAACGAATCCCATTTACATTTTTATCAGATTCATTCTTTCATTGATTCATTAGTGCCAAACTTTTTATCAACATCCATACTATCATTAACAATATAATAGGAACTACGGGTGCTAATAATTGGTGCTCTCGTTGAGAGGTTAACTCCACAAAAGGGGCGACCTAGAACAAGAATGACCTAAGAGAGGGTTACTTAGGAGAGGGCTACTTGGTGAAGTAAGTGTAAGCTACCTAGAGTGAAACCTACTCAAAGCAGGCAATCTAGAGTAGGTCATTGTAGGCGTTGACTTTAAAAAAAGGGTGGTAATGTTATAGTCTTGCATGGAAAAGTAATATGAACTAAGTATTGCACTAAAGTCTAAGGGGGTTTTTCTACCTATCAAGCTAGTCTTTTGGGTTAGGCTCTCCCCTTCAATGTAGGTCATAATAATGTCGTGCCCAATACTTTCCCTCAATTTGTGCAATTGAAAATGATTTTTGAAGTATTATCGAGCCTTGTGGAAATGTAACGGACTCTAATTATGCTTCTTCTAAAGCTTTTAAAGCCTAAGTACTTAGTTTGTGGTAGAGTTCACAGTTTTCAACTCTATTTAGTTATAAGTCACATGTTTATTTGTTAGACGTGTTTAATAATTGGAGATACATAAATATCCTTTTGAACAACTATTTGAGATTGCATAATACAAAAAGTCAATTTTCATGTGCTATTTTTTCTTCACTATGAATTGTTACATTAAATTCATCATCAACCTAGACTAAGATCAAGATTAACATTCTTCTTCCTATTTGCTATTATTATCAAGTGCAAGCAAAGATACCTTCTTAAAAGTGCTTGCGCTCTTTAAACCATGCAAACTTATCTATGAAATTTTAGGAAGAGTATATTTTAGTTGCTACAACTCTTGTTGATAAATTCCTTATTGAATTACTAATTTGGGAAACACCAATTAGCTCTTAGGTACCATTTAGTTACATAAAATTTATGAGATTAGATTGAATAAAATTTTTAATCTAATGTTGAGTTTACAATTTGAGCTTATTAATATATTGAAAAGAGTTTAAAGGACTAGATAAAATATTCAAAATTTGTCTCATCTAAAATATGGTACCAAAGTTAACTTCACTGGACAAAAATACAAGCATTAAGAATATAAATGTAATTATACAAATATTAGACATTATTGAAGGTATAAATATTAGCTAATATTCAAAATTTGTACTTTTTAAATAATCTAAAAATATGATTAAATAAATATTAGATAATATTGAGGGTATAAATGCTAAAATATAATATTGAGTTTAGTACTTATGTATAGTAAATAAGGGACATACAAAAATTTATGTTCAATACTATGTAATCCAAACATAGTACACTAATGTTGTACTGTCTTGTACTTCTTCTATTTGTACTGTTTAGTTCTTCTTATCTTATCCAATCCTAACAACCACGTGCTATCTTATTTTGCAAAATTTCCTTCTATTTTGGCCTTACAATTGGCTCCCCATGTTATCCAACTATTATTGGTCATTCAAAAGATGAGTTTCATGCTAAAGGTCATGATTGTACATTTTAAGGATATCTATCAAATCAAAGGGGCTATAAAATCTATGATCTTGACATTCATCAAATGTTTCTTAGTTAAGATGTTAGTTTTGATAAGAACGTTTTTCCTTTTGAAAAATGTTGAAATGGATCATTGATATTCTATTATATATAATTTCTTGCCCCTATTTTATACATGAAATTTTTTAGTCATTACTAGTGAATAAATCTTTAACTTTAGAAAGTTGAAATTTGTCTTCTCAGTCTAAGTCTGTTGATTCATCTTATTTAAATCCAATGAATGTCATTCCATCTGATCCTTTAAGACAATAAAAGAAATAGAGGTACTCTTACTTAACTTCATAATTTTATTAATAATGTAAACTTAAATTCATCACACATAACAAATCTAAGTGTATCTTATTGACATTTGCTGTATCTCATTTTTAACAATCATTCACTTGACCATTTTTGTAAACTCCAAAATAGTGAAGTCATAATAGTCCTATCACCTATCATTTAAACTAACATAGAATAGATATTTGACTCTATAGCCATTATCATAGACTTGGTCTACATAAGGTGTATATAACTTAATTACTTTAAAACATTTAGTTTAAAACACATTTGAGATAGACTGTTATTTTATATATATATATATATATATATGATATTTACATAGAGTTCATATATATATAGTATTTATAGATCTACTAGTTACTTTACTATTGTTGATATCAAATTTTATCTTAGCAAATGAACACCTACGAATAGAAAAAAGGGCTATAGAGGGCGTTGGAGAGAGCTTCATAGCAGCTAATTCGATATCTAAGTCAACCGTCTTATGATGAGAGTAAAACTGTAATGTAATGTGAGAGGAAGAAAATGAAAGAGGGTCTTTGTACCTAGGGGTTTTATATTGTATTTATAGTAGATGGGGACAAGTTCACTTAGTTTAACTTATTAGACTTGGGCTAAAATCTTGGACTGGTTAATATAAGCCTATATTTGTATGAACACTTGGCCCCCATTCTCTTTAGTGACTAGGTTGGCAAAGAGAGTACTTAGGGAGGTTATTCTTGTTGGAGTTTTGGAAAAGTATATGATCAAAGGCCTAAAGAGGTAAAGGTTGGGAGAGGTCGGAGCATTTGAAGATGTTTATATACCAGAAAAGGCGATGGCTTGAAGACTTTGGAGCGGCTGAAGAGGTTGGTTAGCCATGAATCCATTAATGTTTTTAGAAATTGAGCTTATTTACTCGTCATTTGTTTGAGGTGTTAGATTAGAGTATTTAACTTGTTGATGTTTAGTGGCTTAGGGTTTTCAGGTAGCTCATAATCTATTTGTTAGGCTTATAGCATTATGCTTGTCGCCAATTGATAACTTAGAGCTTTTAGGTGGCTCATCGTCTATATTAGACTTAGAGTGATATGCTTGTTGTCAATTGCTAGCTTAGTGCTTTTCAAATAGCTCATTATCCTTTATTAGGATTTATAGCATTACTCCTGTCGTCAACTGAGACTTAGGGACCCATAAATAGCTCATCATCCTTAAGAAGATTTTTAGCTACTATGCTTATCACTTTTAAAAGATTTTAAGACTTTATATCTCATCATCCTTTCTTAGGACTTAGAGATTTAAGGATATCCTTTTTCCTATTGTCCATCAAATATAGGACTTAGGGATTAGTACTTTATTATTTACTCATTAACAGTAGTGTGCAGGGTTTAGAAATATTGAGTAGTAGCTCATTAGCAAGTTTTACTTGAGTGCGGCTTAAGACGGAGGGCATTTTTGTGGCCTTGATTTGCCTTTGAGCTCTTATACTTGTCTTGAATGGAGGTAGAAATAAGTTTGTTAAGAATTGAATAAATTGTTACAAGTGACAAACAGTTAATACTTTTCATTATTAGGCTTGTCAAAGCTCAGATCGCAAAGCAACACAAAGTTAGATATAAATCAACTCATAAAAAAAATAGACCAAATGTGAATACTAGCAACAGTTAAGCACAATATACAATGTAAAACACATATCTCTAAAGATAAATAATCGACAGCTATGAATAGTGGTAATGATATGTTTAATCATCTTTCACCAATGAGGATTTGCACATGAGCGGGACATAAAGCTTTGTAGCTAGGTGATGTGTGCCCAAAATTATTGCTTAGTTGTTGTTAATAGTAGAGCTCCACTTGATATATGAATTGGCAAATCAACTCTTAGTTGAGAGTTTGTGTTGTTACAAAATTTGCTTAGGGTGGATTGTCTAAAATATTGAAGGATGACAAAAGTCTTCCTGAAGAATAAGTTCAAGCAATTGCAAATCAGTTGTTGCATTATTTGCACTCCAACAGTATTATTCAGCGTGACGTGAAGCCACAAAATATATTGATTGGTGTCGGCTCCATTGTTTAGCTTTGTGATTTTGGTTTTGCACCTGCAATGTCCACGAGTACTGTTATCTTAAGATCAATAAAAGGAACTCCTCTGTACATGGCTTCAAAATTAGTGAGAGAACAGCCCTACAATCATACTGCTGATTTAATGTCCCTTGGAGTTATATTGTACGGGTTATTTGTTGGTCAACCTCAATTAATACAAACTCGGTGTATGCTCTCATCTGGCACATTGTTAAGGATCCAGTTAAATACCCGAACAACATGAGAGTGGATTTCAAAAGCTTTTTGAAAGGATTGCTTAATAAGACACCACAGAAGCAGCCGACTTGCCCTGTTCTTCTGGAGCATCCATTCGTCAAAGATACCTCAAAAGAAATGGTAGCTGAGGGGGTTTATGCTCCATCTTTAGTTGCTAAGAGAGATGATATGGCACCTTGTTAAGAGGGGAATGTCAACAAGCTCCTAGCCGACCCATGTTCCACCTTCCCACACGTGCACTCTAAAAGACAATGCACATACTTACATGACCGCACTTAACAGCTCCGAACTAGCGACGCACTTAGCCTGCACACAACATTATTCAGCACTTGTGAACACACAATATTCGAATACAACTGCACTCTGCACACTTCAGCGCGCAATTTGCTAGGCTCTGCGCTGATTATATTTGTTCACAGCGGGTCGGCTAAGTGTTGCTTAACTAGGATTATAGCTTGGATACCACGACTCGAGACATGGTTGCTAGCTTGGAACTTGAACCTCGGCTATTAGGAGCTCGGTGCTTAGAAAGTGCAGCTCGGAGAGTATTCAAATCTTGTTCAGTTCGGCACTGACCAAGTATCCAAGAGCTCGGATCCAGAGCGTAGATGTTGACTCAGGTCTGGAACTCTGCTGCTGCCAAGAGCTCATGTCGGCTAAGAGGTAGAAATGCTAGGACACTCAGACTCTGACCAGCATGAAGTTCGGACGAAGGGCTATTGCGCAGATGTTCGGACTTGCATGAAAAGATCAGCTTTTATCTTATTTGTCTGCTATTGAGATCGACTCGGTCAGAAAGAGGTCGGAGATCGGTAATACGTAACGCAGATTGGCATTTTGAAAACCTGGTCGGCTTATGAAGTCGGCATCGGAGCCAACTTTAACCGGTCATTCAAGTCCAAGAGGGGCTTGTTTTCAGGAATGCTCTAGTAAGTGCTTAATGCAATAACATAGAGGAGTTTTGTCCCATCTTCTCTAACCAGACGACCTAGTTTCCTGAATAAAAATCTTCTTAGTTGACGCTAAAAGAATACCTTACAGACCAGCCGTGGAGTACATTGCTCCATTTCTAGTGCAGGTTTTTAAAATTGCAAGTAATCCACGGACCATCCATGTCCTATTGGACATGAAATTTCCAGTGTTACCATTCCAAGGTAGCGAGGGAATCAGCTCAACAGCAAATCAGCAACTTGGAAAAGAAGAATAGCTTAGTTCTGCACTTTGGTTCAGTAGCTTGGTCTTTGTTCAAATCTGCGCAATAACTCGGTTATGTGGTTCTTTGTCTTTCGTGCTTGTACAGCTCGGTACCCATGGCTCTTCCCACGGCCATGTGGAGAAATTACTCGGCTGTTGTGTAGAACAGCTCCGATGGATAGTCAATGTGTTAGAAATTCTGTTTTTCCTCATTCAGAAAAAACTTCTAGGACGCTGAGGTCACGCATTGATGCACTTGCTGCTGCAGCCAACTAGTTTGATGATTCTTTGGTATCACGATCATTTGCTAGATAGGAGCTCAGACTTCGTACATCTTCAATTGTTGTTCGTTTATTAGAAGAGATTGGCATGGCCTTGTCCAAGTTTGGATTGATATCAATGTGCTAGCAAGCTCGGGTCTGCTCGGATTACCTCTCGACTTAGTTGCTGCAGTGAAGAGGTCGGGTTTTGTATATAATTTAGGACATGCTGCAGCATTTATGAATAACTATGCTCGATGTGGGCAAGGACTCAGATCAGTCATTACCATTGTGAGAGGCTTGGGGATAGTTCAACCCTGCACTTTAATTCACGTGCAAAACAACATGTATACAACCATAGTAGGTTGAAGAACGATGAAAAAGGGAAGTTCGGTTGTATCATCTCTGCTCGGTACAGTGTTGTAGAGCTGTACGGCCGCTGAAGTAGGTCGGCAATAGTTTGGATTTGCTTATATTTCGTCGGGGATTGGTGCAGCTCGGCCTTCTGACTCCATGGGTTGATACTCGGACATTGTTAATAAGATCTCGGTAGCTGAATTAACTCGGTTCAGCAATGAGTTCTTTCAACAGCTTGGGAAAGTTCAACTCGACACCGACCTTAATTACCCAACATGAAGTAGCTTGGCAATTTAGCTCCAAGCAAAGTTGGAGCTTTGATGGTGCTTTGATCTGCAACAAAGAGCTCGATGCAGACTTGCATGGTTAAAGGGAACTTGGCGTCAGTTGGAGTTCGACTAAGTTGTTCACTCTCATTTGGAAATAGTTTGGTACCCATAGAACCATCAGCTTATCGTACTGTTAAAAGTTTGGCCACTCCAGTGTTCAAAGTCACCAGCTCAAGTCCCGGTTTTCGGCGATCTATAATAGATCAGGTCGCAAATGTGGGTCCTCTCATGTAGTTCTCTATTACTCGTGCTTGGATCTGCTCGTATAGAGCTCGGAACGAAGCTTCTTTAACCTCATGCACAATTCGACATCATGATGTTGGAGCTGAAATCAGATCTGGGAAAGCTGGGTAAGCCAATGTGTTGCTCGGTGAAGAGTTCCAGGAAAAGAATACTGTATGCTCTTCCATTCGACTTAAACGAAACACCAAGAAGCACACAACTCGACTCGAGGGGCTCTACCAAACACGATTACACACACACCGTTCAAGGCAACTTGATAATTCCGTAAGTGAGTGTCTTTGCTGAAATCACACAGGCTTTGCACTAGAGTTGTAAGTATGTTCACTGAAATATTTAGCCGAACCAAGCAACGTTCATTCCCATATTAATTTAGTTACTGCCACAGATTAATCTAGGATTAGTAAAACAAACTCACAATGGAATCTAAGGTGCAAAGAAACCACATATATATACACCAGGTTTGTAATTGGGGATGAACTTTGTAAAGTCCGAGAATCTAGAAAGTGGCTTGTGGCGGTTACTAGGACAATTTCCCAGTCTTTTTAATACAAACAGGTTCAAACAAGTGTGGAAACTACCAATTCCAGAGTCCAAAACCTCAACAACCGTAAAGATACGAGTGAAAGGAACATCAATCGCCAGGTTCACACCAGATTCACGGCAAGAAAAAGAAAGAAAGTCCAAGAACGCGACATAAATTCCTAGACTACGAACAGACTTTTCCAGACTTAAAAAGAAAGAAAATAAACCGTAATGAATCGTACTCGTAAGGATCCATAAAAAGGGAAAGACACTTCCCTGTATAATTTTAGGAGAACCGCTCAAGATTATGACGATAGATTGCATTTTTTTTTTCTTTTTTATTCCTACAAATGGTACCAATTGTTGTTATTAAATTTTATTCTGTTAAACGAATACTTGTAAAATAGAGAAAAGGGCTATGGATGGCGTTGGAGAGAGTTTTAGCATGGCTACTCCAATATTTAAGTCAATCCTATTATAATGAGAGTAAAACTATATTGCAATATGAGTGGAAGAGAATAAAAGAGGTTTCTTTTGCTTTGGGGTCTTATCTTGTATTTATAGTAGAAGGAGAGAAATTTACTCGGTTTGGGCTATTGGACATAGGCTAAAATCTTGAGCTAGTTAATACAAGCCCACAACTTATTTTATAAAAAAGCTATATCAACAACTATTGTCATTGCTTTCTCGCCTATTAGGAACTTTAACTTAGAAGTTGTCTTGTAAGTGCATAAGATCTTCCTAATTTGTAAAACTATGTACCTTATTGGGATCGAGCTTTTGGGGTGGGGTCTTTGGCAAAGAGACTTCGCACTTAAGCTAATAAAGTGCATATGTCATATTGTACCTCTAACCCGTATAACCCATTCAAATCTAACCTTGCTCCAACCCTACCCTTATCCTCACCCCTTAACCCTTACTCCTATACAAGTAGAAGATCCATCAACATAGAGAATTTACATGAGTTTTTCTCTTTCTTTTGGTGTTTCCTCTTCTGATGTGTATTGTGGGCAGCGGATTAGAAGAATAGAATGGGTATTCGTGGATTTGAGTAGGTATGAAGAACAGGAAATAAAACAAGGGTTTTGAGTGTAAATGTGTATGGATATCATGCACCAAGACACAAATACAATCAGGGGTTTAAGTTTGAAATAGGGTTCGATACAACTTATAAACACTAAATGTTGCTTGAGATTCAATTAAGAGGTTAGATGCGACTTATTAACTTACTCAAAGGAAGGGTTCACCACAATCTTAGGGTGAAGATTGATAAGAACGTGGGAAAGATTAAAGAATTTAATCAACACTCAATAATCCAGCAAATGCAAGCTCTGCTAGCTTAAATATAATCTTGCTCGAAAGATGAAGGTTTCACTCTCTATATAGGAATATTCTTTACTATGTTTAAACTACTTTTAATCATTACAAATATTGCTATTTATAACAAGTCCTAAACCTTAGTAACAAAACTGTAAACAATGTATAAGGCTTAAAAACCCTAAAGAGTTGGGCCCATAAATAAAATAAATAAAACATGTACAAGAATACAAAATTGTACATTTAATAGAAGTTAGCATGCGATCACTCATCTTATCCTGGAAGGAGTAGGATCTGAATTGGGTAGGGTTAGCAGTTGGATGTCCGAGTTGGAGAAGGAGCTTCTAAAGTCTCACAATACTTGGCCGAGACACCAGAAAGGTTAGCCCATAATTGCTGAGTGCTAGTTTTAGTCGCCATTAGTCTCTCGGTACCGTACCGTACTGAGTGGATCTTTGGTCTTGAGTACTCAACTATGCATTCTTTCAGCTTTTCGATAGACGACAGACTTGGTGCCGGGTGTTTACTTTTCTTCCCCTTAGTCTTTTGTTATTAGTTTGGCTTCAGTGAAAGCTGATTGGCTTCAGCTTAGGATTAGTCAGCTTTAGCTTGGAGATAGTCTAATGTTGATTCTTATCATTATTGCGGGTTCGAAAGGAAGTCATCCTCGATGTTAAACATTGAGCACATATTGGGATGCTGAACAAACTTCTCTTCCCCTTTTGCTTCAACATGGGTACCGAGTGTCTTTGGATTTCCTCAACGTTCATGTAGTTCAAGAAATAGCTCTTTCAATCTTTCTAAACAGTATAAGTGTTGAGGAAACCGTCATGAATCACTTTCCAATCATACTCCCGTGGTCGGCTAAGAAGTAAATTTACGGCATTCATAGGAACTATGTTGAATTCAATCTCATCCTCATACTGCCCTACCGTGAATGTTATTTGAGCTCTTTTATGCATATGGACCATACCCTTGTCATTAAACCACTTCAATCTATAGGGTAGGGGGTACGGGTAGGTCGGCAATTTCATCTTTTCTACTAACTTAGCGGAAATGATGTTGGTGCTACTTCCCCTATCAACAATTAGGGAATAGATCTTCCCATTCACCAGGTACAGCATATGAAATAAATTTTCCCTTTGTTCGACATCTGCCTTTAAGTTGACTTGTGTTGCCATAGCTAAGGGTTCATCTAGATCCTCGACATAGACATCTTCTTCTATCAACTAGTCTTCTAAACTCTTGTCACTCTAACTCTCGATTTGAGCCTTGGGTACTTCGCCCTTCAATACCATGACCCTCTTATTCAAGCATCGGAATGTAATGTGTCTGTAGCCTAAGCATTTGAAGCATTTCACATCTCAAGCCTTGTTACTAGGTGCCTTTTCTTTCTTGGCATGGATAAGTCGGCTAGGCTCTCCTTTCTCCATCCTCCTCTCTAGCCCTTTCCTCTCAGCATGCCTCTTAGGCTTGGGCTGCCTTGTTATGGTCGGTTACTTGGCCTCTGATGCCTTTATCTCTCTACTCTTAATGCTAAATTGATTAACTCATCTAGAGAGTTGAACGGTTGCAATTCAATTACATTGGAAATATCATCTTAGAGTCCATTCAGGAACCTAGTAATGGTGTGGTCCTATAGCTCGACAATCTCACATCTCATCATTAAGGTCTCAAACTTTTGTAAATACTTTTCAACAGTATTTTGACCTTGTCTTAGGTGTTGGAAAGCATGGAGCATCTCTTGCTTGAAGTAGGTTAACATAAAGCGCTGATTCATTAATCGCTTCATATGCCTCTAAGTTCTAATCGGCTCCTCTCCTTTAGCACCTCACTTTGCAACCAGCTTATCCTACTAAAGGTTTGCATATTCAACAAGGGATAATGAAACTAGCTTAACCTTTGTTCTATCATCACACTTGTAGCACTTGAACAACTTTTCGACTTAGGGAACCTAGTCAAGGAATTTTTCAAGTCAGCAGTTTAAGCTTGATATTATCAAGTCCTCGATCAGGTGCTCAGGGTTCATCCCTTGCATTCCTAGCAGGTCAGTTCACCTTAGATCTGCCACTTCTATTTTAACTCTAGTCAGCCACATCCCTTCTTGGCCTCGGCTCTCTTCTTTGGGCTTTTTGATTTGCTTTGAAGTTAACACTCCTTTCATTTCTTCCTTTTGGCATAAGTTGGTTTTCTCTCCTTTTCGGCTTGGCAACTCTTTTCGGCTGTCGCTCATCATTGTTAAGTTCATTGGAACCACTTTTACTAGCGAGTGTTCATTCCTTTCTTTCTTTTCAGCCATCACGTTTGTAGCCCTTGACTAAATGAGTGAGTTCTTGGATAGAGTCAGTGATTTTCTGAATCTGGTATTCTAAGTTATCAACACATCTCTTCAAGCTTCCGTAAGGACTATTGCTAGTGTTGTTGGCATTATTTTCCTACATCCTTGTTTGTACAGTACTGTTCCAAAAAAATTAAACAAACAACAAAACACAATTATAGTAACCCAGAAACAACCACTACTCGGCTTCTTCAACTACCACTATTAATAAACACTTCCACAACAACTAGAATCAATTGAACAAACAACAAAACAAAATTACAGTAACCCAAAAACAACCATTACTCGGCTTCTTCAACTATTACCATTGACAAACACTTCCACAACATCTAAAATCAACTGTTAAGATTAATGTTATTGGACTCAACTGTAGTACAATACCATGAGTACTAAAAACATGAACAACATAATAATTACGGAATGATCATTATCAGAAATATTCAAACCACAAATCAACTTTGAAGAACACTAGCATGTATGTCTCCCCAAAGCTTTGATACCAAGATGATGCATATCGTAGGTAGCGTATCAGAATAACAAAATGTGTATTTATAGATTTGAGTAGGTATGAAGAATAGGAAATAAAACAGGGGTTTTGAGTATGAATGTGTATGGATATCATGTACTAAGACATAAACACAATTAGGGGTTTGAGCTTGAAATAGGGTTTGATACAACTCACGAACACTAAATGTTGCTTGGGATTCAATTGAGAGGTTAGATGATTCTTGTTTCGATATACAAACAACTGCAGCATAAGAAAACGGCTACCAGGGGCATTGAATGGTGCTCCGGTACGGCTACTACGATGCCTAAGTTAGTTTCCTCGTTATGTAGAGAGAGATATTAAGTAGTTATGGTGTTCAGAGAATGGAAGAGAGGATCCCTTACTTGGGGTCTTGGCTGGTATTTATAGTAAGTCTATGATGTTTGTCCTTAGATCGAGTCATTGGACTTAGCTTAGATATTGGATGAAGTAATATAAGCCCACATGACAATTATCTAAAAATTCCTATCAACACTTGCCCCCCACTCTCGGTGATTAAGTGAGAAAAGAGAGTATTTAGAGAGGTTGATTTTATGGAGTTTCTAGACAAGTTTGCAATCCTGGCCTAAGGAGATTAGAGTGCTTGAAGAGGCAAAAGGCGGGAGTGGCCAGAGCACTTATAAATATTGGTATGCTTAAAAAGGTGAAGACTTGAAGAGGTCGAAGTACTTAAAGAGGCGAGGAGTGCCTGAAGAGGTAAGTATGCCTGAAGAGGCAAAAGCTTAAAGAAGCTAGTGTGATTGAAGAGGCAAAGAGAGCCCAAAGAGGTGAGCATACCTGAAGAGGCGAGCATGCCTAAAGAGGTAAAGAAGGCCTGAGGGGGCAAAGAGGGCTTGAGGAGAAGAAGAAGCATGCAGGTCATCCAGGCTGGGTATGACCTATGCTAAGTAGAGTTGTAAAATTGGCTGGTCAATCTCTAGTCCTTTAATGTATAGGACTTTGGTACCATATGCTGGATTTGAATGTTTAACCCGTTACCATTTGATGATTGAAGGATTTCAAGTGGCTTGTTTTCTATTTATAAGACGGAGCATTTGAGTTTACACTAGCTTGTTGTCCATAGTATGTAGGACTTAGAGCTGTTAAAAATTGGCCATTAGTAGATTACACTTATGTAGGCTTAAAATGGGGGCATTTGTGTAGCCCTCGTTTGTTTTAGAGTTCTCACACTCATTTCTAAAAGAGCAAGAATTAGTTTGCTAAGAATCGAATTAACGATTTTTAGTGCTGAATAGTTAGCACTTTTGATTATTAGGCTTGTTGGAACTCATATCACAGAGCATCATGCATATAGATAATATATAAAGCATGGATCAAGTGTGAATGTCAACAAGTGATTAGCATGAGGCACAATATAGGCACACCTCAAAAATAAATGATTGAACAAATCATAAATAACAGTAATGGAGTCTTACTCATCTTTTATCAATAGGAGTGAGCAAGAGAGTGGACCCTAATGTGCAGTAGTTTTAGCATCAGTATGTTTAGCATTATTGTTTGCTAACTATTGGCTATAGAGCTTGGTGATTAGATTTTGAAACTCTTAACAAAATTCAAATGGGATTCAGCTTTAATCTTGTTGCAGCTTACTCGCTTTTGACTTGGACTACTCGACGAAGGAGTTGATTAATCAAGAATGAGCTCTACTCGGCTACATTGTTAGCAAGGACAAGCTCGGCTGCTCCTTTCACTCGGCAATGGGCTTAGATAAAAAGCACTCGTCCATTCGGCATAGACTTGGACAAGCTCTCGACACTAGGAAACATTACGTTTGGAGTTGCTCAAACTTAAAAATTATCAAGCTACTGCTCTCGGCCTTTTGGTTATGTACAAACGAGTTTGAATGTAGCTTGTTCCTAGTGAATTATAGTGCTCTTGGCACAATGTCTCTCGGTAGCAATCTTCCACGGCCACTATAATTAGTTAGTAGCATGTACTCGGCTAGCTAAAATTACAGCTCGTATGTTGCAACTTAAGTTGTGGACACTAACTCCGTTTAGCCATAGGAGTTTAGATTATTGAAGGCCGAATTAACAAAGGCCGTTAAAGACTGGATTGAGTCTTCTCAGCTAAGAGCTTGGCACTAGGTTGTTTGCTCGGCCAGGAGCTCAGCATTTGGCTTGGTCTTGTCTACGTATGTGTGTTAGAACATTGTGTGCTGCAATTAATGTTAACAATGGAATTTTTAACTCAGTAGTTTGACACGTACACTTATAAAACAACTGTACACACATACTGTTTGGCACAACCATCGTTAAGGAGTTTAGTTCACTCTCACAAAATTGAAAACAACCTTGTTTTATTCAAGTGCAGGGGGATTTCCGAGTAAAATCGGAGCTTGGACCTGACGTTTTGTCGTTCACATTTCTTGTAAAGTAGGATAGCTCAGCTCAGCAAAGTGGAGCTTTGCTCGGATCAGAGAGTCATCTTCTTGGATCTTAGCAAGTCAATTTATATGACTTTTACCCGGTATTTGAGTGGCTTCTTTCATACTGGAGTTCGAGGATCTGCACTCGTAGTCTCGGCCTCACGATTGGGACCAAAGTCTCTCTTCGACCACTCGAGATTCAATGAAGTTTCGAATGGGAAACTTTACCTTGTTGAGCAGCAGCTTAGATAAACTGTTCTCGGTACTCGGCTATGGAGGCACTCTTCTGATATTCGGCAAGTATTGATTGACAATTTAAAGTTTGTTAGCATCTTCTCAGCGAGTCGGCACGAAGCTTAACGACTTGTTAATTCTGACAAACTCTACAAAGCTAGTGGTTTGGCTTAAATTATAACCCGATGCAAGGCAGTGCTTGGCACATGAAACTGGCCACTAAGTTGGCATGGTACAATAACGCTTTTGTCTTACCTTGCTTGTGGAAGCTTAGGTAGGCTACTTTCAATTCGGCGAGGAAGTTAATCGGCAACTTCATTCGGTTTGGACATGCTCGGAAGCCACTTTTAGCTCGGCAAGGAAGTTAGTCGGCAAATTCATTCAGTTTAGGCATGCTTGAAAGCTACTTTTCGTCTATTTGGCATGGAGCTTGACTCGGCCAAACCAAAATTAGTGTTCAGCTAATGGTTATATGGATGCTTCGAATAGTTTGAATAAGCGGTTCGGCATTAGTGCCAACAGATTGTACTGTGCTCTAATAGTTTGGCACAATAGAGTTGGAACTTTTTATTATAGGCTGATTGAGATAACTGGGCATCAAAATCTCGAGCAGCGACTCGGCATGGAGATTAGAGTTCACGTTTAAGGAACTGCTTGACAAAAAACTTCTTGACCAAAAGTGCCAGTTAAAGCTTCACAAACTGAACTTTTAGAGGGATGAAAATGCATCGAGTATGATATCTCATGTAATAATGTTGGTATTTGCTGAAGATGTTGTTGCCTTGAAACGTATTAGTGCTTTAGTGCCTAACAGGGGCTCGCATCCTGTTGATTTGCAAAACTCCAGTTGTCTATTAGGAACGGTTTTCACTTTTCACGAGTGGTTACATGTAAACTCAAATGGAAGCGATAGTTACATAGCAGTTTTCAACTTTCTTGCTAGAGGCAAGTCTTCGAAAAATCGAAATTAGAAAAGAAATCTCTCCACCGAATTCAGGAAGAATAACAACACGTCTTATGGCAACCAAAAAGGAATATCTAAAGGAGAAAACTCTAATATCAAATTTCAACATCGAAGGAGAAAGAAAAATTCCAGAATTCTAATTAATAAACCGTGAATAAATCCAATTTTGAATGCATAATCTCAAGGAATTGTTACATATTTCATAATGAAATGAATTTTTTCTCGATTCCTATAGACGGTGCCAATTATTGACGGGTGATTCTCGTTCTAATATGTGAATATTTGCAGCATGAGAAAAGGGCTACAGGGGGTGCCGGAGGGTGCTTCGGTGCGGCCACTCCGATGCCTAAGTTAGTTTCCTTGTTATGTAGAGAGAGATATCAAGTAGTTATGGTGTTTAGAGAATGAAAGAGAAGATCTCTTACCTAAGGTCTTGGCTAGTATTTATAGTAAGTTTATGGGGATTGTCCTTAGACTGAGTCACTGGACCAAGCTTAGATATTGGACCAAGTAATATAAGCTTACATAACAATTATCTAAAAATGCCTATCAATAGATGTGATTCACTAGCTCACTCAAATGAAGGGTTTACCACAATCTTAAGGTCAAGATTGATAAGAAAGTGAAAAAAATTAAAGAGTTTAATTAACACTCAATAATTCGACAAATGCAAGCTCTACTAGCTCAAGTATAGTGTTGCTCAAAAGAGGAAGGTTTCACTCTCTATATGGGAATATTCTTTACTATGTCTAAACTACTCGTTGTGATTACAAATCTTGCTATTTATAATAAGTCCTAAATGCTATGCTAAAGGCAAAATTGTAAATAATATAAAAGGCAAAACTATAAATAATGTACAAGGCTTTAAACTCTAAAGAATTAGGCCCATAAGTAAAATAAAGAAAACATGTATAACAATACAAAACTGTACGTTTAATAAAAGTCGACATGCAGTCATTTAGCTTGTCTTGGAAGGAGCAAGATCCAAATTGGGCAGGGTTAGCAATTGGATGTTTGGGTTTGAGAAGGAGCTTTTGAAGTCTCACAGTACTTGACTAAGATACTAGAAAGGTCAGCCTATGATTGTTGAGTGCTTGAATTAGTCGGTACTAGTCTCTCGATGTAGTGCTGAGTGGATCTTTGGTCTTAAATACTTGATTGTGCATTCTCTCAGCTTCTCCGCAGACGATAAACTTGGTGCTGAGTGTCTCCTTTTCTTCCTTCAGTCTTCTGTTATTAGTTCAGCCTCAGCAAAAGCTGATCGGCCTCGGCTTAGGATTGATTAGCTTTAGCTTAGAGATAGTTGGAGATTGATTCTTACCACTCTTCTATGGACTATTCAATGATGAAGTCTATAAGGCCTTAAACTTTGATTATATCTTATAGTCTATATTGTATGGCATAAGCTCTAATGTTTATTACATAATTGACCATTCATCTTAAGACATTATGTTTTTAGAGAATTGTATTAGTGGTTAGTTAGTCAAGACAATCATATGGTATGCTTCAAAGTAAGATTGAAGCTTTTTAGTTGAGATTACTACTTTTAGGGTAGACTTCTACAATGTTGAGTATCTAAGCTCTTATTTTGGAGAATGTGGTTGTTGTAGTAGACTATTTTGAGTTCATTTTCTTTGGCCTGGTTGGGGACCAAAGAGAGAGGTTTAGCAATAACCAAACTCCTCATGTTATGCCACAATTATTGATCATTTAAAGGGTGAATTTCATGTTATAGGTCATCATTGCACATTTTTAAAATACCTATCAAATCAAAGGGGATATAAGCTCTTTGATCTTGACATTCATCATATTTTTCTTAGTTGAGATGTTAATTTTCATGAGAATGTTTTTCTTTTCAAAGATGTTGTTGAAATGGATCACCAACATAATACAATAGAGGATGTCTTGCCCCTATTTCATACATGAAATTTTGATAAAAATATTGCATCATTACCAATGAATAAATCCTTAACTTTAGAAAATTCAAATTTGTCTTCTCATTTTATGTCTGTTGATTTATTTTATTCAAATCCAATGAATGTCATTCCA
Organism: Lumnitzera racemosa; assembly: GCA_024138005.1. Classification (NCBI taxonomy): domain Eukaryota; kingdom Viridiplantae; phylum Streptophyta; class Magnoliopsida; order Myrtales; family Combretaceae; genus Lumnitzera; species Lumnitzera racemosa. The sequence goes on along the minus strand of JAMXBC010000010.1, from coordinate 85,774,592 downwards.
TTTAATCCTTCAAAACAATAAAAAAGAAATAGACATACACATACTTGGCTTCATGATTTTATTAATAATATAAATTGAAAATCATCATATGTAACAAATTTAAGTATAACCCCTTGATATTTGTTATATCCCATTTTTTATAATCATTCACTTAACAATTTCTTTCATATCCCAAAAAAGTGAAGTCGTAACAGTCTATCTATGTAAACCAACTTAAGATCTATGCTAACCTTATAACCATCATCCTAGACTTAGTGCACATAGGGTATACATGACTTAATAGCTTCGAAGCATTAAGTTTAAAGCACATTTTTATGTAAATAACTTATAAGATAGACTAATATATATATATATATATATATATATATATATAAAATATATAATTATAAGGAGTTCATATATATATGTATATGTAGTATTTATAGATCCACTAGTTACATTACCATTGTTGCTACTTTTTTTACTAATAGGAACTTTAAATTAACAGTTGTCCTACAAGTGCTTCAAGATCTTCCTAATTTGTAGAAGTAAGTATTCTATTGAGGGATAGTTAGGTAGGGGTAGGAGGGGAAGTTTCTTTGGCGAAGTGACTTCGATGCTCAATTTAATAGAGTGCATATGGCATATTGTACATTTAACCCATACAACCCCTTCAAAACTAACCTTGCTCCTCCTCTTCACACCTTCCAACCCCTTCCCCCGCAAAATAGCGAATTCATCGATGTAGAGAGTTCATATAAGTTTTTTCTATTTCTTTTGTTGTTTCCTCTTCTATAGTCGATTTAGTGATGAAGTTTGTAAGGACTTAAACTTCGATTGTTTCTTGTAGTCTATATTGTATGGTGTAAGCTTTAAGCTATAATACATAATTGACCATTCATCTTAAAACATTATGTTTGTGGAGAATTGTCTCAGTGGTTAGCCATTTAAGACAATCCCTTGGTATACTTCAAAGTAAGATGGAAGCTTTGTAGCTGAGATTACCATTTCTAGGGTAAGCTTCTCCACTGTAGAGTATATAACCTCTAGTCTTTGGAGAATGTGGTTGTTGTAGCAGATTAATTTGTATTTTTTTCCTTCAGTTTGGTCAAGGACCAAAGAGAGGGCTTTACTACTGATTGAACTCCTCATGCTATGCTACTATTATTGGTCATTCAAAGGACATATTTCATGTTATAGGTCATCATTGTGTAATTTTAGGATATTCGTAAAATGAAAGGGGACATAAGTTCTATGGTCTTGACATCCATCATATTTTTCATAGTTAAGATGTCAGTATTCATGAGAACATTTTATCTTTTAAAGATACTATGATATAATTCATCAACATTCTATTATAGAGAGTATCTCATCCTTATTTAATACATGAAATTTTTATGAAAATTTTGAGTCATTACTAAGGAATAAATCCTTAACTTTAGAAAACTCAACTTCATCTTCTTAGTCAAATTTTGTTGATTCATCTTATTCAAACCCAACGAATTTCATTCCATTTAATCCTTCAAGACAATTAAAAGTAACTGAGTAAGTATACTCTTACTTGGTTTCATGATTTTATAAATAATGTAAATTCAAACTTAAAGCATGCAACAAATCTAAGTGTATCTTATTAACATTTATTACATCCCATTTTTAACAATTATTTACTTGACCATTTTTGTCACATCCTAAAATAGTGAAGTCATAATAGTCTTACCATTTAAACCAACATGGGATAGATGTTAACCTTATAGCCATCATCATAGACTTGGTCTACATAAGACTTACACAACTTAATTGCTTGAAAGCATTCAATTCAAAAGACATTTCTATGTAAATATTATAAGATAGAATGTTATTATATATATCATATATGTATAGGGAGTTCATATGTATATAGTATTTATATATCAACTAGTTACATTACTGCTGCCACTACTTTCTCATCTATTAGGAGCTTCGACTTAGAGGTTATCTTGCAAGTGCTTATGATCTTCTTAATTTGTAAAACTAAGTATACTATTTTGGAGGGGTACAGGTGGTTAGTGTGGATTTGTCTTTGGTGAAGAGACTTCAACTCTCACGTTAGTAGAGTGCATATGGCATATTGTACCACTAACCTATGCAAACCCTTCAAAACTAGCCTTGCTCTAACCTCCTCCTCTTTAAAAGTAGAGGATCCATCAATGTGGAGAGTTCATAAGTTTTTATATTTCTTTTGATGTTTCCTTTTTAATAATTGATGGATCAGAAGTAAGCCGAAAAACTAGATGAGGGATGTTTAAATGGATCAAAAGCAATCTGAAAACCAGATAAGGGATGTTCGAATGGATAAGCTTAAGGATAAGGTTAAATCATGAAAACAACAACAAATTTTTTCAAATTCAATGTCAAAGAGGATTTTGTGTAGATTAGATTCAAGAGAGATATTGCTAAGCTTTAGGTAGGAGATATTAGCAAGCTATATCCAAAAGTTTCTAGTTTTAGATTTGAAAAAACTAACAACATTTGAAAATATTCTCCACAGTTTTATTGTGCAAGCTTATTTACTTTAGTTTTTTAAACTTCGAAATATGAAGATATTATGGAAATTCAAAAGCCCAAAATAATGTAGACATTTTATCTAATAATAGTAAATTGAAGCCTAATGTGTAGATTAAAAAGAAGAAAAAGGCTAGGGATATTTATGTTGCACATTTTACGAGATTAAGATATTTCCAATGGTTAATTCAAAATAGAGTTAAATCCTTCAAAATATTTACATATCTACAATGAAGACATTACACAAGGCATCATATACAACATAAGTTAAAATTTCATAACTCATATTTGATCTCCATCTTTCAATTGCTACCTGTACACATATAAAGAAATCATAAGCAAAATCAAAGGATTGTCCTACACTTACAACTTTCAACTTTATATTTTCATTTCATTCTTATTGTTAGAGGAAACTTCTATTCACTCCTCAAAATGTCTATTACTCTTTATTTTTTAGTGTTATTTTTATACTCAAATATGTGATAGGCTAAGAGATAGGTTAGGGATATAGGGTAGAATATTGTTGTTTGTAATTTGTCTTGAATTGAATTATTAAAGTGGATAGTAAAAGGACAAAAATAGGGAATGCAGGGTCCTCGGTAATAGAGCTAGAAGAATGCAATAGGCATAAGGTTAAAGTATTGCAATTTTCTTGCCTAATCTTCTCTTTACCTTACTCCTTTTTACTTTTCCACACACACACACACACACACAAATATATATATATATTAACTAGTTAATTGTTTTACATGTCAAGCTTTTCGAGGTAACTAAAGGGAAAACCTTAATTAAAATTTATAGATAATTTGAATTTTAAGCAACTAATTTACCCCTCCTCTCTTGGTTACTTTTGGTATCGATAGAAAGTATGTAAATGTCTTACTTGTAGAAGGTTGAAACAAATTGTTAGCTTATCAACCTCTTCTATAATCTCCAAGATCAAATTAGCTCTTCTCCTTCATTAGCTCTCATAGGGACCAATTTATCCTACTACAGCATCCATACTCAACAAAGGATAAGGAGCCAACTCAACTTTAATGTGATCATCGCACTTGATGAGTGTATAAATATACATATTTCATAGTTGATTTTATAATATCTTTATAAAATTTTATAGGTGGTTATATTGAACTTGATGTTTAATTTGTTTATATTTTGATTTCAGGCTGCATTTGAAGAGTTTGATGATTTTAGACAAATTTTTGGATGATTTGGACAAGTTTTGAAGCTTATGAAAGGATTACACCCATAAATAGGGACCATGAACTAACATGGTTGGGTAAAGGAGTAAGAAAATGAAGAAGAATTGATGAACAGAAAGGATGAAGGCTATGATGATGGGCGTTAAACTCCTATTTTACTTATTTGAAAATTTTGAGTAGAGAAAGATCATGAGTAGGAATCATAGCCATGATTTAAAGGGTATAAACATGCTATTCCTAGTAAATTATATTATTTTTGGAAATATTTGAAGCCTTAAAAGATGCCATACTTCCATATGTCTTTTAATTATAGCTAAATTTGGAAAGAAGAAATATTGAAAAGATATTTTGAAGATACATTAAAGATCTATTTCAAGATTCCTTTTATACTATAAATAAACACATAAGCCTTGTAATTTAGATATATAATAGGAGGGCTTAGGGTTTTAAGACTTGAAGAAAGTTGTCACTTAACCCACTCTTATGTTTACTTATATGTTTCTTTTTAATTTCTTTTCAATATTTTAATTTGTTCTTTTAGTATTTAGACATTGAATTTGATAATCTATGTAGAATATATTTCTTATCAATTAAATCTATGATTTCTTGCAATTATGATCTAATTACATCGTGCTTTATTGTGTTAAATTAATATTTACTCGGGTTGTTAATTCAATACTAGAGTTCACCTTAAAGTTTACAAGATCCTATTGTTAATGGATTGATGTAATTAGCAGTAATTAAATAGATTGTGGTTCAGCTATTTGATCTTTTCGAATTAGGATAACCTAATAGTGTTGTTTAAGAACTTAATGTAATTTTGATATATTTTATTATAGAAGCGACTCAAGTAGAGTATAATTGAGATTAAAATTTAATTTGAGATGTGAGTGTAGTTAATTCAATGTAGGAACTCTTACGATCCAATAGCAAGGATGAAATTGAATGTATCATAGATTATAAGAGAAAATTTAATATTTAAATACTAAAGTTGATACGTTCTCAATAATTTCATTTGTATTCTCTTTTATTTTCATACTTTAGTAGTTCTTTTATTATTCCTTTAGATTAGATTAAATTAGATTATTTCAATTTAGGTTTAATAATTTGATATTTAACACTTGATTGTTTAGTTAGTTAATAGGAAAATGAGGCAAAGTACTAATAATTCATAATTAACCATTAAAGGATCGATGCTTAAACTGAAATTTGCTATACTATAAAATTGATTGGTGTACTTACCTCTCATCATTTCTTTAGCACTATTGCGAGGGATTAAGAATTTTGAATATAAGGAAAATCCTTTGACTTATTATTCTAACCATTATTTGTAAACCTTAGGAGTTTTGAGCATAGTTGGAAGTTAGACAAGAGAGAGAGTTAATGGATGATCCATAGAACTTTACAGAAATATAAGAATAAAAAACTTAAAATAAGATAATTTAACCTTAAATATTAAGTTAAAAACCCTAATTAATAAGATAGAAAGCTCTAGAGTAAGTTTAACCTTAAAACCTTAATTGTATGTATAAAACCCTAGAAACCTTAATACATGGGAAACTCTAAACAATAAAGAAGCCTTAACTATTTCTTAAAAACCTTAGAGTATTAAGAAAAACTAATCTTAGTGAAAATCATTCATTAAGTATAAGCAAGAATTTTGATTTCCTAAGACCCTAAGTACTAAACATATACGCGACCCAATAACTGTAAACGTACCTAAAACCCAAGTAAACCTTAGAAGTATACATATGGCATGACACTCTATTTAAATTAAAATAATAAGATGTAGAAAAGCCATATAACTTCCTTGATTTTGCTTAATCTACTTAATTAGACTTAATCATGATTAATTTCTTAATCAATTTAATTATAACATTTGAGTTGAATTAATTTGAACTTAAGATTTTTAAATTTTTTTTTGAGGTACGAGTACAATTAACTCAATTTAGAAACTCTCATGGTCCAATAGCAAGAAAGAGATTGTAAGTATCATAGATTTTAGGAGGAAATTTAATATCTAAATACTAAAGTTGATGCGTTCTCAATAGTTTTATTTTTATTCTCTTTTATTTTTGTATTTTAGTAGTTCTTTTATTGTTCCTTTTGATTAGATTAGTTTAATTTAGATTTAATAATTGGATACCAAAACTTAATTGTTTAGGTTAGATAATAGGAAAATAAGGAAAAATACTAGTAATTCATAATTAGTCCTTAAGGGATCGACACTCGAACTCAAGTCCTCTATACTATAAATCTTATAGGTGCATTTACCTTCCATCAACACTCATAGCTCAGGAATCTCTATCACTCTTCTCCTCTTGGTTTACTCATTTTTCATCTCATCTAATTTCACATTGGCCTTAGACTAACATAGTTAACTCTTACAGTAGCTTAGTGATATTTTGTAATTGATACTGCAAATCACTAACCCTTTATCTGGAACTATCTCCTTGATTATGCAACTTTCATCTAACATTTTGCTTGCAAACCTTTCTCTCAACCTCTCTTAGGTAATCTATTAAGCCTTTGGTACAATTGCCCACTATTGAACAAATACCTATGAAATTTCAACTCATCAAACTACTTAAATCCTCACAATCACCATTGCACACTATAAACAATCCTTTGGACAATTTTAATGGCGCCCTCACAATTACCACAACAATCATTATGAGCAATCCTTTGGATAATTTCAATGATACTGAACTGCAACAAATTCAACTATATAGTAAAAAAAAAAAAAAATCAAACCATGACTCAGCTAGGTTGAAAATGTAGAAAACCACAAATTGGATACTTTTACAATCAAAACCTATGATGAACAAAAGATAGGTTCTTGAATACTTTACATATCTCAATTCCAAAACTCTAATATCAAAAGACGATATGCCTTGAAATCTTAAATTGATGGCATGAAGGAATAGAAGCATGTAGTAGTTTGAATGGGATCCAAAATGCAATATTTTAGAGTTGTTAAAAAGAAAATTCAAAAAATCTAAAAAAATAGGAAAATAAGAAAAATATAAAAAATTGAAAAATCTTAAAAATTAGCAAATTCCAGAAAAGCACAAAAAGCTTAAAAAATGGAAAATACAAAAAAAAAAGGAAATTTAAGAAAAATGGATAAATAAAATTCTTGGGAAATTAAAATAATAATTATAAAGGTTTTAGTTGGGCATGATTTTTGGATTTGGCTTAAGCGTTGGATAAATTTTTAATTCAAATATAGCCTAAGCCAAAACGTTTATAGATATTTTGTTTATATAAATAAATAAGGTAAGTGCCAATAGCCTATTTGGTACTATACTTGGTCTCAAAATTACAAAAAGAGAGAGGTTTAGGGTTCAATCGTTACATGGTGCAAGTTAAACCTTTTGTTTTTTCCTCCCCTGTCTGCCGTATGTCTTAATCTTATTAAGCCATGCGGTTAATTTGGTACTACATCAACATCTTCTTTCTTCTTTTTTCCCCTCTCTTTCCCTTCTTTTCTTTTGTTCACTTACACAAATCTAGCTTGGTGAAATTATGAAATAAAGTTGGGATACTATGGATTAGTAGCTAAAATACGTCTTAAGTATGAGAATTTTAAAGACCAAATTAGCCATGAAAAATTGGGAAAGAGTTGAATGCAAAGAGCTCGCTCTATGTTGACTAAACTTAAATTTAGTAGAATCAAAGCTTCCAATCCTTTGTTTTAGTAAGAATAAACATCATGTGGTTTGTTTTAACCACTTATTACACTTTAATCACAATTCCTTCGAAATGAAATCATAAATGGCCTATTCATTGTGATTCTTGAAATCAATAGAATGATGGACTTTCCATGCTTGAATCAATATGAATTAGTATAAAAGGGAATCGAGGGGACTCATCAAATCTCACTCCCATACTCTCAAACATATGCTTATTCCATTCTCTCTCTAAGCTGAAGGAGTTCACTCTTTCCCTGTATAAATCCTTTAACTACAATATTGGTTAAAGGAATTCACCCAAATAGTGTTGCACGTCGTTTAAGCATCTCAATGCCATTATCCATGCAAGCAACCATAGTCCATTACTCCTCCACCATTTAACTAGGGTTTTGAACTTACGGCTACTATAAGAACCACCACCTTATGATAGTTTTGACGTTAAACCCTCATCACCAATGAACTCGCTATACTAATAAACCCAAGACTTGACCATCCACTAACTACTAACCACTACCATGTGAAATAACCATTGTTATTATTCACTACCCAATCATGAACTACCACCAAACAACCATTGAATGCTATAACATCACCAATAATTAGCTTTTTGCCAATGACTTTCACATGAAAGTTAAATTTACCCTTCGTTTTGGCCCTTAAAACAACTTGTGGAATACCTTTTGATGACTACTCATTCTTCTTCACTCTAGGCACATGTAGGTTACATGTGATTCGATCTGAACCTATTGCTCTAACTCAAAACCTAATTGTTCACTCCAAATATGACTCATGCCCAAGCCATAACTGGTCTAACCCTATTCTTTCATTATTTATATTATTTTATTTAATTTCATTTTATTGTCATAAAAAAATAATAATGGAAAATAAAATAAAATTATAATTATAATTATAATTGAAATATTTTTTCTCTTCATTTAGAAAAACCTATTTTTCAAAAAATTAAAAATTAACGAACCCTTTACAAAATTAGGACTCTTTCAGAATTTTTCCAAAAATGAAACATCAAAATTAGGATACTTGTTAGAGCTTTCTCTAAAATAAAATATAAATGGCTAAGAGACATAAACTCATCCAATTTCAAAATTGAAATAAACTAACACATTAAGGGTTTATAAAAATGAACTATGAAAGTTTAATCCTAAGTAGCAAGTATGTAGGTACTTGTAGAAAACTGCAGTGTAACTTAAAAAATGAAAAAAAGTCTTATATTCCCTTTTCCTTTTAATTTTTTAAGTTTTTCCTTTTCTTTTCAAAAAAATTAATAAATAAATGTCTTCTTCTTTACATAAAAAAAGGGCATTAGAAAATGAAAAAATGGAAAATTACAAACATAAACTTATTGAGGCTATTTTGAAGGATAGACTCAAACTTTGAAGGTTTAGTTGGTATCCGTTTAGGGTTTAATAAGTTAGTCCCTGAATCTAAAATCTCTAGTTCTTAAAATTATTTTCCAAAAACATTTTTTTTTTTTCATAGTATAATAGCTAAGTTGTAACAAATTTACTTAATTGGTTATAACTTAACCTTTTTCCCAACTACGATTGGGTAGCGACTGTAAACCTTTCTGAAAATTCAAAAGAAACCATGTTTTCCTTAATCCTTAGTTAAAAGTCAATATTAAATGTATAGGTTTAATATTAATCGGATTAAGGAAAATACCAATTAAAAATTTAGGTTTGATAGAATGATGACTTCATTAGGGACCGCTAAGTAGGCTAGCCACATAAACCTTCGAAAATTAGAATTTTTCCTTCAAGATGCCCTTCCTATGTCCAATGTATATGTTTGCTTATTTTTCATAAATAACCTATGTTATTTTCAATAAAATATATGTTTGTATATTTTTGGTACTAACCTATCAAGTATCATAAAAAGGCATGAGTTAGTGTTTTTACATGAAATATGTGCTAGATACGGTCGAACCTAGGCTCTCTTAGGAACCTTAGGACCGGGGATTATTGTGTAGGCTTCGGGTGTTGTGGTGTAATTACCACTTAAAGTTGATTGGATTACTTCATTTAAGTTTTGATGCGACCAACAAACCATTTTCTTAAAAATGTATGAGGTCATAGAGTTTAATGACCTCTAGAACCTACCTTAATTGCATATATCTCCCTTAATCTTTAGTTAATACACTAATTCTAAGGGTTCTAATAGTACTAATGATTCGATAATCTAAAAGTATGACCAATTGTCATATTGGTTCCTTACAAAAGTTTTCTGTACCCTTTTAAAATGCTTGCCAAAAGTATACACATTCTTTTATAAGAGTTAACAGTACTTTATAAACATTGAATCATTGGTAAGGTTGCAATTTAAAAAGTTAATGTGTTAACCAAATGGTTTATAGCATCAATGTGTTCTACTTGCATCCTTCCATTAACTTATTCTTACATAATAATTCTGTAAGCCTAAATCAAATGGTAAGAGATTAAGAAATCAACAATAGGAGAATCAATAGACCATAAGACCTCCCTAAGATTCATGAACAGTTGGTAAAAGCTAAGTTTGCCTATTTAAGAGAAAACCTTAGATGTTCTAAAGCTCACAATTGGGCCTTGGAAGCCTTACTCAAACAAGTCCTTGGAAGAACTTGAGAAATGCTTGAAGACCTTAGAACTCGCCTATGAGAGTTAGATTAGGAATTTTTCAAACTTAATGAAAAGGCTTGGAGTAAACATCAAAATTCCATAGAATAAATATTAGACACCTTTGTTTTGCTCATTTCCTGTTAAAATAATAAAAAGGGAGCCTGTTCACATTTAGAATTCATTCTTTTGGCAAATCCTCTTTCCTAGTTTTAATCAATTGGTTCCGGTTTCTATCTTTGCTCATTTATCTTTATGAAAATATTCATGCAAAAAAAAAAAAAGAAGAGAAAACGGGTAAAAAAAGAAAAAATCAAAAGGACTTTCCACTAGGTTGTAAATAGTTTTCTTCTTACTCCTTTTCAACTTATGGCATAGGATTCTCGTGTATACCATTTACGTTGATTCCAACTTTATTCTTCAAAATAATTTTTTAAATCTTCACTTTTTTTTTAAAAAAAAAAAATAGAGATAAAAATAAAAGAAAAAGGAAGTAAAGTTTTAAGCACTCATCTTTGAGCTTTCCAAGTAAGGATAGTTGGTTCATTGATCATTTCTCATTGATTTTGCACAACCTTCTTTTGAATACTGTACATTCTTTCTTTCCTTTTAATCGTTAGGCTAAAACTCCTCTTTAGGCTTTTGAGTTGCCCTACGTGTCATCATGTGACACGTGGCAACTGACATGGCTTGATACGTGGCACTACATCAACACGTCATCCAACTCAACAATGCCACATGTCAGGACATATGGTGCAAATAGATCTTGACACATGGCAGTCCCTGATGTGATAAAAAATGAAAAAGGCTTTTACATGCCTTCATCAAGATTCAAACTTAAGACCTCTAATCAAAACCAATGCATATGTCCAAGTGTTTATCTATTAGGCTGTTGGCTTATACTGTGTCCATATATTGAATTAAATTACACGTATGGACTAGATTAGCTTAGGCTAGATTCAAATCTAATCCCAAGCCCAACGACCCGACATCTAAACTTATTTTAAAATTAAAAATCTACCCTATTAAATTGTTATTTTCTAAACTCCCTAAAATCTTCTATTTTTTGTAATTTTTTCAAAAATTCTTATTTTTTCTAAATTTCTTATTTTTTTTTTTTTCTTAAGTTAAGACATATTTAGGAAGAAAAATAAAAAATAAAATAAAGGAGGCAAAAATTGGGTATCTACAGTTATCAACCAAAATTAATTAGATACAATGAATGTTCAAGCAAATGCCATCACACAACAATATTTAGCCCGTTGTGAGATTAGACAAATTACATCCGCTCTAATCCGGGTTGAGGAGTTTTTATTAATGCAATAACTCATGACTAAACCCAAGCTTGTACACTAGAGAAAATGCTCATTGCATGATAACCTTCGAACTATTGACTTTACTCTTGTCACGACCTCTTCACCTGTTACTTAGTTCAACTAAGGATGAAAAATGGACCAATTATGCTATCTAGCACTATCCCTTTCAAAGGGGTTATTATTTGGCCGAAGGATCCTAATATTCCCCTAATAGGGTGCTATGTAGGTCTAGTTTAAATTTATAAGTCAAATATTCAGTTAAATCCGATTTAAGGTATTCAATCCTTTTAAACAAATCACACAATTACAAGCTAAAGCAATAACTTAGTAATCATATCAGTAGCTCTGAATAAGCACATGTGGATAACCAATCATTTAACAAGCATAATCAAGTACAATTTCAAGCCTCCAAGTACGACAAATTAGTACTCCGAAATATAGTAATTTATTAATCTCAACTTACTTAGACTTCTCACTTGCTCGCTCGATGTGCAACTCGCATTGGCCATCATAAATAATCCCTATAATACAAATATTGTTTTAGTGCGAGTGTATATAACTATCTTATATAAACTTCATCCTATAGTTCTTTTATGTTATCTTTATTTTAAGGTTTTAGTTATACTTAATTATTTAGGTTTTTAAGGTTGTTAAAGTTATTCTTAAATTAGGTTATGTTTTGATTTAGTTTTGAAATTTTTTTCTAAATTAGGTTTTTAACTCAGTTTTTTATCAGGGATTTTACATGTAACCCTAGGAAATCATTCCAACCTATAACGTGAAATCAATTACATTATCTTTGGATATCCTAAATATCATTTTTGGTCTCTAACCAATATTTTAGTCTATACGGTACATCCTAATTATAATTTAACTACCGAATTTACTCCTGTCATAGGAAAATCTTATATTTTTCATATAATTATCCTAATATAAGTTTCCTACCAGATTTATTACATATTTTTATTATTGGTATATTATTAATTTTAACATAATATTTTCCTACTCATCAATTTTTTAAACTTATATATTATACATTATCACCTAATATATTCATAATATACACATTTAATAGTATTATCACTTCAAATATCATCTCTAACATCAATTAACATCTCAAAATATCTAAATTCATCCCAAATTAGATTTTTCACCTATTTACCCTAAATTACAAAATTAACTTAAAATTTACCATTTTTACCTATTACATATTTACTATATAATACCCTAATAATTACATCTAGAACCCTAAATGCTACAAATATCATACTTCATCAAATTTTAACATCCTAAAATATATAATTATACATTAAATCTGTGATTATCTATTTAATTACCTAATTAGCCCAAAATTTCCCATTTTATGCATTATGTTACGGCCTAAAAATTATCTAAAAATTTTGAAAATTAATTTTTGAAAAAAGGCTTCATAACACTACTTTATAACCCCTAAGTAGTGTACACAAAAATTTTGAGTTCAAAACTACACTCCTAGGTCTATTTATTTCTAATTTGAAACATGCTGGATTTTATATAATTTCTTAAGGATGGTATATTTCAAGACATAAGTTCGTCAAAATAAAAATTTTTCCTAAATCTACATCCTAAAATATCTTAGAATAACAAATTTCATAATTTTCTAACAATATTTAATATTTTTACAAAATTAAACAAAATTGGGTTGGAATTTGACTTACTCGACCAATTAGCTTCTAACCACTAGTAGTAGCTACAAGTGTGTCGGCAGCCTTGGGAGGTAAGGGTAGAGTGGTGTGGCGGTGATCGTTCATTTTTAGGTGGTTGTCGAGTGTAAATTTCCTTCTAAAGCCCTAATTATACATATTTTTTTATAATTTTTATAAATAAACCTTAACCCTCATTGTTTCGATTCTGTCTAATTTTTTTGCTCTCTCAACTAACTAAATGAGCTTCTGAAAATTTTTGGGTATTTAGAAGGCTGCCTAGATATTTTTTTTTTTCTCATTAATTTGTCTTGACATTAGCCTTATCTCCTCTCCTTTTTGACTTTCTATTTAGCTAAATTTAATTGGTTAATTTCCTTCTTTAATTTTTAGGTTGCCATACCCCATTTTTGGACATTTCCTCATTTTTCTATATTTTTCTTTAATTAATTTGCATTATTTTGGCATATTTCGCGTATTTTAAGTAATTTCGTTTATTTTTACCTACATGTAAGTACATATATGGTATAAATAAATAATCCTAAATATTATTTAAGTTATTTTATGAATTTTACTGTGCATATAATTTATTTTTAGTGATTCGTTAGTTATTGGAATTCGTTTTAAGCGTTTCCAATAAATAACGGACAATTTTCATAAAATTCAATATTATATCAACTAATCATTTTATTACTTATTTTCCTAAATTCAAACTTATGGAATCACTTTTACTAATAATCTTAGCTTCGTTGTAAAATTTGAGCTGGATCGGACAATTTACTTAATCATCCTAAATTTTATAAACTTAACCCTGAATAGCTAATTACAGGGCTTACATTTCTGCCCCCTTTACGTTATTTTCATCATCGAAACTACTATATATTTATGTATTGCTCACTTAACTAAGATTGACAGCTTATATTCTCTTACTATTCTAAAAATTGAAGAAACCACAAGTAATGCTTCGTCTTCACTACATTAAGTTCTATTATAGCTTTTAAGTCTAGACCTTCGTCCCATTGTACCTTTACCTGTTTTATATCTTAACTTCTTTGACTTCTGAATCTGATTATCTAGTATTTTTATGAGTTACTTCATAACTTTGAAATCCATCTTCCATTCCACTTGCTGTCTTCTAATGAAGCTTCTAAGTAGTCTTCTAATTAAGTTTTCACTTCTTCTCTATCTGAACATTTGCTTGACCTCTTCATTTATCTTTCAATTTCTCAGTTGTATTTTCCTTCTTTTAATTCTGTACTTTGATATCACTCATGCCTTATTCTATTACTGAAATCCTCTAGTTGCTTATATTATCTTATGACTTAGTTTTATAATCTCATAAGGTTTCTTGTCAGTTTATCTGTTATTTATTCCTTATTTGATTGATTCCTAGGTTTTACTTATGATCTTTGGTGGCTTTAAGTTTACCTCATATCATCACCTTTCCTCTTATCCATAATCTTCTATTCACATTGACTATACTATTGTCATAGCTTCTCATTTGTTCTTCATATAGCTTAGCATAGGATCAACAGAAGCAAATTTGGCAAATCTTGACTTTTCTCCATCTCGGTTTCAAATGAGATGATTGACATATTTCTTGAATATGTGATGAAATATGGGTCAACGATGAGAAGGTCCAGTTGGAAAAATAAACGGTACAAACTAAAATAATTGAAAATAAAATTAGTCAAACTTATGTTACCTCCTAAGGAGCACTTTTGTTTTACGTTATTAACTCAAAGTTTCACATTTCTTTCCTCAATTCAATTCTAAACCAATTGGTTTAGGATTTGATGCAATGTTTTCAAGCAAACTTCCTTGTGGTTTTTTAGTGATTGATCCTGCCAACTTGCCTAATTGGTTCTCTAAATTTTTTAATGACACTTATGTGTTTCTTTATGTAGCTTCATTGGCTTAGAATCTAACATCCAAACTCTAGATTAATCGGTTTAGCAACTCCTCGACATTAGGGGACTTGTTAAGCTATTGCACATTACGATTTTATTGTTGCTATTGGCTTCTTGAAGAAAAATTGGGATGATTCCTCCATCCTAGGTTATAAGTGTTACTGAATGGATTATTTGTAGAGCGGTCAACAACAAAATGCACATGTTTAGTTTTCGTTAAAATTTCATCCTAGACTAAATTAATAGGTTTCATTAATCCATTAATCTTTTTAATTAAATTTTCAACTTGAGTAATTAATGCAATTATAGAATCAACTTCATACCATTAAGACAATTTTACTTTGGCTCTTACAATATCCTACAGTGAATTATTCATTGTTATGCCTTCAATCAGTTTTTGGGCCTTATCTAGTATCTTAGCACTTAGAGTACCTCTAGCTATGGCATCAATTGTTTAACCAATGGAATAATTAAGACCATTATAAAATGTTTCGATTTGCATTGCATTCACTCAAGTGGTCTTTGGTTTAGGCACCTCATCAATAATTCCTTAAATCTTTCCTAAGTATCATAAAGAGTCTTATCATCAAATTGGACAAAAGTAGAAATGTTATTTCTAATTTTTGCCATCCTAGCAAGTAGGAAATATTTTCTTAAGAATTTATCTATTGAACATTCCTAAGTTGTAATTGAGCCTTTAGGTAAAGAATTGAGCTATTGTTTCGCCTTACCACGTAGGGAGAATAGAAATAACCTTAACCTTACTACGTCATCTAAGACACCATTGATTTTGAATGTGTTGCATATTTTCAAAAAATTTGAGATATGATTGTTGTTGTCCTTGTCAATCAATTCATCAAATTGGATGAATTGTTGGACCATTTGGATAACATTAGGTTGAATATAAAAATTTGTTTAAATTGTAGGTATAACGATGCTGGATTTAGCTTTGGTCAGCATTGGCTTGGCAAATTCCATGAGTGTCTTGTTGGTGTTTTCATTGTTGTGTTTTACATTTTTTGGTGATACGTTTTCAATTTTAACTTCTTGCTTACAGTTTAAATCTTCTGACTCTTCCTTTAAGCTTAAGGGCCAGCTTTGATCCATAGTTTCACGATTTCTATAGAGATATCATATTGGTTTTTTTCAAGTTTTGGATCAAATTCCACCAGATTTCTACTGTTGTTTCTTGTCATAGACTGAAATGTTTCGAAAGTTAGTAATAATATAGAAAGAGAGAATGATGTCAAAATAACTAAGGAAAGAAATATTATAATTATGTTAAGGTAATTGATAAATCTATGGTTTTTACCGATTTCCTAATTAGATTACTTTATTTTAGCTACTCGACAATGATATCAAAAACTTAATGGGGCATAGATTGCGCTAATAGGCAAGTGTACCTAATCAAGTTATAGTATAGATAAAACGAATTTTGAGTTTAAGTGTTGATGATATGGGGAACCATATATGGGAGTATATCTAATTATTTTTAGTAGTAACACCTTGAAACTATTCAATTACCTAACTTTAAATAGCAAGAGATTTAATGGAATAGATTAAGAACATAAAGTAAAGATTACAATAATAAAATAAAGGATTAAAATAAAAGTAAGGAAATAAAATTAAAACAATTAACTAAGAATGAAGACAACAAAATAACTAAACATCTTAATCTAATTAATAAAGAGATAACCTTTTCCTTAGTAAATTTCATTGTTACTTACTACCTAGTCGTAGGTGAATTATCTAATCTTAATTGCTATATTAGATCATAGAAAATCCTATTATGAACTGACTAGACTCACATTTTTAGCTAATTCCTAATCTTAAAACTCTCTCCACTCAACTGACTTCTAAATAGAGCACTGTAAGATCACATGATACTCTTGAATCCCTCTATTAGGTCATCTTAACCTAAAAAAAAACAACTAAAAAAAGTTTCAGCAAGCTTATTTCATCTAATTGTGTCAGTTAGTTATAGTATATGCTCTTGTGAAATCAACAATAAACTCTAGTAATAACTTAATCATCGATATATTGAATTAAAGTAGCCAATACAAACAATAATTAGATCACATTATGCAAAATCATAGACTGAACTTTATTAATAAAAATCACTCTTTGAACATAGGGTTAAATAATGATTTACTAAGCACTTAAAGTAAAGACATAATGCATAAAAGAAATAGGAAGAGATAACCCCCCTTAGTAATTCTATATCCTAATAACTTGTGCTCAAGAGGCTCTCTCTATAATGTTAGGCCTACGTACCTATTTATAAGAAGTAAACTTAAAATTACAAAGAAAACCTAACAAAAATAGAAGATTTGGAAATTGTTGCAGGTCTACACTTAAAGTACATGACCATAAAGCTTAGGCATATACTTGAACTTTGTTTGTAATCTTCAATTTTCAATAGAAAATCATAATGAAGGGATCACTAATAGGGACGATGGGTGTAGCCCTCAACCTTGATCTTTGTTAGACTTCATTGCTTGATTGAAACTCATCTACTTCACTCCTTGATACATGTTTTTACATTAATTGAGCTCAAAACTTTATAAAATGTTCTTGGAGTCCCTAAAATCAATAATTAAGTAAATTAAGCTTCAACATAACATAAAGTCAATGAGAATAATGTCTAAATTAGCATAAATTAATCATAGAAAATATATGTTAAATCCATATTATGACAATACTATTGGGTCCATTATGACCAAGGGAACATCAGGAATTATGGTTGATGGATTCTATAAGGACTAAGGTTACTTATTCAAGATAGGCTAGTTGTGTATACCAAAAAGCTCAGTAAGTGATTACTAGTTCAAGAAGCACATGTTGGAGGATTAGCAAGACATTTTAGGGAAAAATAAACTTATGAGTTGCTAAAAGTGCATTTCTTTTGGCTTGACATTAGGAAGGATGTATACAGAGTATTAGAATTACGTGAGGCATATAAGAAGGTTAAAGGAAGAAAAGAATGCTATGGAAAGTATACACCACTAATACCCCCAAAATAGCCATGAGCCCATTTGAGTGTAGATTTTGTGCTCAAACTACCTAGAACAACTAGGAAGCATGATTAAGTTATGGTAGTTATAGATCAATTCAGCAAGATGTCTCACTTTATTCCCTACCATAAGACAAATAAAGCTATACTTTTTGCCAGCCTTTTTGTGCAAGATATAATGCAAATATATGGGGTATCCTACAACATAGTTGGACTCAAGGTTTATGACTTTCTTCTAGAACCTTTTAGAGTAGACCTAAGACTAAATTGATGTTCAACACATCCTACTATCTACAGACTAATGGCCAAATTGAGGCATCATTAGTGTTTAGACCAATTATGGGAAATAATTTGAACGCGCCAATTTTATGACGTTTTGCAAAGAAAACGGCATCAATCACAATCTGTCAACAACTTAGATTGTACAACAAAATGGATTGGTTGAATGTAAGAATAGGACAATCTAAGAAATGATAAGAACCTTACTAAAGGAAAGTGGTATAGCTGAGTATTTTGAGGCTAAAGCAATTTCTATATCAATAACTACTGCCACTACTTGAAGAAGAAGATGATGATGAGGAAGAACTCATACATAATGTCTCCGATGATCTTAAGAATGCTGAAAAAATAATGCAAAATAAAAACGATAAAGACAAAAAGTGAAGTATTTAGCAAATAAACTACAGAGGTCAATATATGTATTCAGATGAAATAACTAAAGAGACAGTTGTTAGGAAACAAAATAGATGGATCATGTTCATTCTCGGATCCATCCACATGTTCGATGTTAGTTGTCCAATGATTGAGATAAGACCTAATAGTACCTTTGCACACAAATGCTTGCTCCTTGCATCAATTGCACAAAAATTTATGCACCAACAAATTAAATTTATGCCTTTCTCAGGAAGCACATCATACACCTAAACCCACCTGCCACGAGTATAGGTATTTCAACATAGCTTGGGATAAACATGCATAAACCCAACTCAAGGAAGGCAATGCCCCTCTAGCTTGTCTAGCACTTATGCAGGTCACACCTCAAGTCAATTAGCTTAGAGTTGCAATGTGACTTAAGCCCAATAAAGCTAAAACATTAAAGCTCATTCCTCACACATTGAAATATCTCCAAATCAAAAATACCTCGGCATTAGGCTCGAAACATTGACCACAAGATTACTCTTATTGTTGACATCATATTAAAGAGAGTCAACGGCTAAGGAGTTAGTAAAATAAAAAACCTTAAAGAATGGATTACATAAATCCTTGTAAGAAAATAAGCATCAACAATTAAGCCAAAAGAAAGAAAAGAAAAATCAAGTAGAGGATTAACATCACTCAAAAAAGGCTAAGCAATACTTACAACGAAAAGGTTGCTAAGGAGAGTTGAGGAGTGAGGAGTTAGTAAAACAAAGACCCTTAAAGGACAAATCATGTAAACCCTTGTAAGAAAATAGGCATCAACAATAATTGAGGTAGGAGAAAGAAAAGAAAAACTAAGCAAAGGATCTACATTACTCAAAAAAATTAAGCAACAATTGCAACAGAAGGTTGATATCCTGACCTAATACATTGCAACATTGAACCTATAAACCTAAGGTCGATTACCAAACACATTACATAAAAAGTGAAGCCACAACTAGTGCTTAGAAGTAATAAGGTCGGCATCTCGGCTTAACTGCAGTATGATAATTATTGAGAGTGATTTCACCCAAAGGTCATAATTGACCTAAATTGAAGGGTGCCCGACTTATCTATTTGTTCTCACCCACTTTTTACACTATTTCCAACCACCCTTAGGCTACACTTGATGAATCAACTATCTTTGGAAAATTGATGAGCTAAATGTGTTTGAGCAATACTGAATAACCTGACTCGAGTAGGTCAGATAGGCCTTGTTCTGCTTGAGGTAATTACTTGTACCTCAATTCTTAGCTTGGTCAACCTTAGAGGGTTCAAATTTAAAAACATGGCCTGAATAGTTAGTCTTCTTATAGGAATAATTACTAATCAATTGCCATTACATCATGCACATCCACTAATATCGAGAAGTGATCCTACATTCAAACTTACGACACGTATAGATTTTGGAGGCAATAGTTACCAGACAAGAACATACCCTTAGTTATAAATAGAGCTTGAAATGTGACAATCAGGTTCTTTTGGACACTTTAGGCCTTTACTAGCCTTTCTCTTAGACTAAATCCCTTAATCTGACTTAGGCATCAAAGTGGCTATGCTGGAGTCGTCTCGATACCCTTATAGCTTAACTTTCTTTTCCATTTTACATATCAATCCCATGTGAAGTGTCATACTTTTCCTAATACCAATTTCAAGCATCAATAGTTTGGCATCGTTTGTTTCTAAACAACCCAATAATGACTACGATGAAATCTAAAGATACCAATAATTTAGGGAAGGGAATAGAGCCTTTTAAGTTAATTATGAAGAACAATCACTACAACAGCATACCTTAAAGGTACGTCAGGTTGAAGTCTATAATCAATCCATTTAGCATCAAGAACAGAATGATGATGGCTTGCATATATCACAATTGGAAGCTCTATGTGCTAAATTTGCTAAAGAACTTAAGGATCAAATGCAAGCTAAGAGAGAGCTTGAGAAAGACAAGATCAAGAGAAGGATAGAAAAGGATATTTGAATGAGAATGTTGTGTTGTCCAACTAAGACGGGATCTATAAAAGATTAGCTTGGAAAGAAGTTCGACGTTTACTGTAAGTTGAGCCAAACTCTTAGAGATCGGAAAAGGCCAATTCTTTCCTTTGTGGAGCATACCCCCCATCAATTGATACGTCAAATATCTTGATAGAGCTGTGTAATCAAGGCTTTCGAGCTTAGCTAGAAAAGGTGAAGAATAACCCTACAAGAAAGAACTCTAACAAGTACCGCGACTTGCATGGAGATCGAGGTTACAAAATAGATGAGTGCATACATCCAAAAAATGCACTTGAAGATGCTGTCCAAAGGGATTACTTAAGGAAGTTTGTAGTGGATATAGAAGAACAAATTGAACGACCTACTCAAAGGGGAAGGATTAAGTAGCAACCTTGGAATGTTGATGCCAGACCTAATAATTGAGATTTAGTAGTTTAGGGCAATGAAAGAGGAGATAGTGTAGCTCTTAGAGATGTTATTAATGTGATTTTTGGTGGACCAATAGGATGGAACATTTTGTCTACAATAAGTTTGGGTGATTTACAAGGAGACAATGTATTGAATCTAAGAGGGAAGAGACATAGAGTTGATGACATGATTATTTTTTTTAAAGAAGGATATGTAGCGAGTTTAGTTCCTTCATGATGATGCATTGGCCATTATGACCAAGGTGGTAGAGTTCAAAGTTAGGGAATTGATGGTCGATGCAGGGAGCTTGACTAACATTATTTTTAAGCACTCATTTGATCACATGTGACCTAAGCTTGAAAGTTACATAATGCAATTGTATAAGTATAATCTATACTAGTTCAACAACCATTCAGTAAAAGTCCAACTAGTGGTTACCCTAACCTTATAGATCTAGGATGATGAGAACGTTATGGAGAAGAAGATAGATTTTATTATAGTAAATTATCCTTCACTTTACAATGGCATAATGGGCCGACCTTCCATTAGCACTTTTAAGATGGTGGTGTCAATGGCCCATTAGAAGGAGAAGTTTCAAACTTCTATAAGAGTTGAGACATGTTATGGGGACTAGTGATTAGCCAGAGCTTTGTATTTAAAAGCTTTGAAGAGACTTTTAAGATAGTGGTGTTGACAACCCATTAGAAGGAAAAGTTTCCAACTCCCATAGGATTGGGGACATGTTATGGGGACCATCAATTAGCCAAAGCTTTATATTTGAAAGTTTTGAAGAGAGATCAAGTCTATAATATTAAGCAAGATACAAGCAACTGCCTATAAGTGAGAGGGGAACATATGGAGGAAACATTAACAACCCAATTAAGTGATAATCACGAGCATGTTACAAAGGTCAAAGCTAATATGCCAACTAAACTTAAGGAAAGTGTGGTACATTTTCTCCAATCTAATAAGGATATCTTCGCCTGGTCTACTTCCAATATGCCTGGAATCCTTAAGGAAGTTATCACATACAAACTAAACATAGATCTAATTATAAAGGTTATTTAACAAAAGAAAAGACATTTTGCCTTAGAGAGGTAGGTAGCCATAGAGGAAGAAGTTCAAAAAATATTGAAGGCAGCTTTCCTTTGAGAAGAGCCTTATCCTACCTTACTTACCAACTGTATCTTGGTTAAGAAGGCAAATGGAAAGTAAAGGATATGCATCAATTTCATCTACTTAAATAAAGCATGTTCAAAGGATTGTTTCCTTTTACCTCGAATAGATCAAATGGTTGGTTCGACCTTGGGACATGCCCTTTTGAGCTTCATAGATGTTTTTTCTAGGTACAATCAAATTAAGATGCATCCTTTTGACTAAGTACATGCCTCTTTCATTACAAATTTAGAGAATTATTGCCATAAAGTCATGATGTTTTGTTTGAGGAACACGGGTGTCACATATCAGAGGTTGGTTTCAAGGATGTTCAAACCTCAAATACATAGGAATATTGAGGTTTATATAGATGATATGATATTTTAAAGGCAAGACTAATGAGGACCACCTCGTTGACCTTCAAGAGACCTTTAACAACTGAGAAAACATAATATGAAATTAAACCTACAGAAATGTGTGTTTGGTGCATCTTTAGGCAAATTTTTAGGCTTCATGTTGACACAACAAAGAATTGAAGCCAATCTAGAGAAGATTTAAGCTGTGCTAAATGTGGAGTCATTGAAGACCATCAAAGAGGTCTAAAGGTTGATTGGTTGTGTGGCAACATTGAATAGATTCATTTCTAAAAGTGCTATAAAATTTTGTAGAATTCTTTTATGTTTTGAGAAATCCTTTTGAATTCTGGTGGACTAAGGAGTGTGAGCAAGCCTTTAAGGCCTTAAAGGAATTTTTAACCAAACCATCGATCTTGTCAAAGCTAATTGAAGGAGAGAATCTTTACCTATACCTGTTTGTGAGCAACTAAGCTCTTTCCTCTATACCAATATGGGTGGAAGGACAAGAATATAAGCTGGTATATTACTTAAGCTACATTCCATAAGGTCCAAAGTTGCGATACACTAAATTGGAAAAGTTTGCCTTTGCTATTATTGTAGCCTCTAGAAAAATCCAACTTGATTTCAAAGCTAACCAGGTTGTGGTCCTAACTGATTAACTACTAAAGCAAGCTCTGTATTGGAAAAGTTTTTCTTAGCTATTATTATAGCCTCTAGAAAACTCCAACCTTATTTCAAAGTTAACCAGGTCATGGTCCCTCCTAATCAACTACTGAAGCAAGGTCTGCATAAACCTAATGCTTTAGGATAGATGGTGAAGTATGCCTTAGAATTTAATGCTCTTAGAATTCAATATTGACCTAAAGAGGTGTATAAAGTTTAGATCCTTATAGACTTTATAATGAAGTTTATGGGGATCAAAAGATCTATTATAGAGAGTAAACAACTGACCTGAAAGTTGTATGTTGATGGCTTGTCTACCTACTAAGGAAGTAGAGCAGGTTTAATCTTGAAAGGTCCAATGGGAGCTTGGATTTCCTATGCTTTGAAGTTTAGATTTTTGACAACAATAATGAGTTGAAATATGAGGCATTATTAGTAGGAATGAAGCAAGCCAAAGAGGTCGAAGCAAAGCATTTGGACATGTTCTCTGATTCCCACTTAGTGGTTAATCAGGTTACGAGAAGTAATATGGTTAAGGATGAAAATATGGTTAATTATTTGAAGTTGGTAAGGGAGATCGGGTTAGACTTTGATGCCTATCAACTGATGAAGAATCTAAGGGTGAAGAATTATCTATTAGATAAGTTGTCCAAGTTAGCCTCTACAAGCATACCAAATTAGGAGTAATGAATTTTCATTGAATATTTGCTAGAGAAAATCATGAAGAGATAACCAATGGAGTGCTTGGAAGTTCAACAGAAAATTTTGGCATGTCATTGGACGAATACTATCTTAAACCATTTGAAGGATGGAATTTTGCCTCAAGATACTAAGGAGGCTCAAAGCCTTATATATAAGGCAGCGAATTTTACCATCATTAATGGAAATTTATACAAGAGAGGTCTAAGCATGCCCTACTGATATCAGGCAAGTGCACTTATCAGTTTTAATATAGCGGATGTGAGTCTGAGTCAATCCCTCAGAGACTTCGAGTACAAATATTAACCTTAGCTTTATTATCTAAACAGAAAATTATGAAAGTTTGAATTAATTAAAAATATTAAAATTAACAAACTACTTTAATTAAAAGACTTAATTAAGCAATTGAAAAAGCAATAAAACTAAGAACGACTTCAAGAAAGTAATAATGTATTTAGGAATTATTTCCCCTAGAGTTTAACATGTGATCACTTAAAATATATTCAATTCGGTTTCTATTATTCTTGACCGGAGGGATTCACAATTAAAGTTAATACCTTTCTCAAGCATATTAATCCTAATCCTAAATTATTTACCGGAATCTCTTCACTTAGTAATATAATTTAGAATTGCATTAATGTATAATGAATTCCCACACAATTAATTAACTTTCCAGAAAAAACATGTATCTTATCTCTAAGTATACATGTAATCCTCTTCAATTATGTAAAGATTTAATTACACATGCAATTTTTCAATCAACATGCATAATATCATATATTGATATTCTAGAAATATTAATCAATAATTAAACAACATAATCGAATCAAGTAAAAATAGAAACTTTATTGAAATTTCTAAATCAATCCAAGAATCACATGAAACCCTAGATTCCATAATCCTAAATACTTGAATTCTATGCTATCATACTGAATCTAAAAACTAGTTTCATCAAAAACATTGAATAAAACATGGAAAACCCCTCTTTATTGATGAAAAACCTCTCTAATCTTGAAGTTGATGTTGTTTCCGCCTCTTTCTTGATGTTCTCCTTAAGTTTCTTTCTCTTCTCTTGTGTCTCCTCGTTTCTGTAATGTCCCTCATCTTTTGAAACCCTAAGATATCATTTTATATGTATATTACAAAGATTCTATTTTCGTCACTAGACACGGCCTGGGACATGGCCGTATCCCTCAAGTCGTGTAACTTTCTGCACTAAGGCAAAATTTTCTGCACAACTTCAAAACTTCATAACTTCTTCATTTGAACTCCGATTTGAGTGAAACTGGATTCCTTTTCTTCGTTTTCGATCCTAGAACGCGTTCAAACCTAGAAATCAAAATTTTACTCAATTAAGTATCAATTTATTTAAAGAAAACAAAAATGCAAGGAAAATACTGTAAAATCATCCTATGAAATATGTTTAAAATCAGAGTTATCACCTACTTAAGGTGGTTGCAACCATCGAAAACCAAGCATATCTTCTTCAACTTACATTCTAGAGTATGCAGTAATCATATTAGGGCTGCAACTTCATATGTAAATGCATTGCGTCTAGTGTGTTGGTGGCCTATAATTAAAAGGGATGCACATTACCTAGCTTAGAGTTGTGATTAGGATCAAAGAAATGCCCCAATAGAAAGAGTCTCAAGCTCATATTTGATTCCTCTCATTAGTCTTGGCCTTCTACCTAATGGAGAGTAGATATACATGGTCTATTCTCGAAGATGACCAAGCAGAGAAAGTCTATTATTGTTACGGTGGATTACTTCACCAAATGGGTTGAAGCCAAGGCTGTAGCGAGCATAACTAAGCAAAGTATAGAGGCTTTCATAGTTAGCAAATCTTAAGCAAGTTTAGGATACCTTATGCCATAATAACATAAAATGGGCCACAATTTGACAATGTAAATTTCAAGAGTTATGTGAATCTCGGTAAATTAGGTTGTGATATACATTTGATGCATATACTCAAAGAAATGGTTAGGTAGAGGAAGTAAACAAGGTTATCTTACAAAGGTTGAAAAAAAAAAAAGGGTGAACTAAGCTAAAAACAAATGAGTAGACGAACTACCCATTGTCTTATGGAGGTATAGGACTATACGAAGGACCTCAGTAGGTCATATTCCATACCAATTGGCTTTGGGGTTGGAAGTTATATTGCCAATTGAGCTTTAAGTGGAAAGTGAAAGAGTCCATGCTTATACCCTTGAATATGATGATATAGGCCTCTGAGCTAATTTAGATACCATCCATGAAACATAAGCGTTGGCCAAAGCTTATCTTACAGCTCATCAACAATGAGCAATTTGGTACTATTACAAATAGGTCATGCATAAATGCTTCCAGCTTGGAGATTTGGTTTGTAGGAAGCTTAAGGTGTTAGGAGTGAGAGAATGCTAAGGGAAGTTGACCTTAGCCTGGGAAGATCCTATTAAGGTAAAGGAGGTAATAGGAAATGGATATGTTTACAGGTTAGAAATGCTCAATGGATAACCAATTCCTAAGGTATGGAATGCCGACAACTTCAGGGCATATTTTGAATGTTGGATGCCTAGAAGAAGATATGTCTTTTTGTTTTGCAAAGATATGTTTATTTATGTGTCTTATTATTACTATTTGTTTGATTATTGGTATGTCTGTAAGTAGACTTGTTCCATGAACTTGTTATATGTTTGTTTGTATTTGTTAATGTGTTATACGAGGTCAAGACTGATAATCCAACCTTGTTCCTTTATAGTGTCCTATGCAATGAAATTATGTTGTGTGAGGATAGAGCCTATGGACCAACTTAGTTCCTTCTTGATGTTTCATACAATGAAGTGTTTGTTTATCTACCATTGTTCAAGTTTATATTTTACTTTGTCTTAATATATTGCTTTTGTAAATGTACAAACATAATCATGTGATGATATGATATTTATCAAAGATCTTTGATAAGAGGGAATGCAAAAATATCTAAGCCTTATGAAAGGGTGATGAGCAAGTTATAAAGCACTAGATCCCTAAGTCCTATATTTAATGGATGATGGGAAAGAGATGTCCTAAGATCTCTAAGTCCTAGGAAAGGATGATGGGAATTAAAAAACTTAAAACTATTTTAAGAGTGACTTATATAGTAGCTATGAATCCTTCTAAAGATGACGAGCTATTTGTGAGTCCCTTAGTCTTCAATTAACAATGGGTACTATGCTTTAAGTCTAGCAAATAAACAATGAGCTATTCAAAGGCCCTAAGCTATCCATTAGTGATAGGTGTAAAACTCTGAATCTACTAAGCAGATGATGAGTTATTTAAAGACCTTAAAGTATAGGCATGACTCTTAAGTCTGGCTAATGGACAAATAAGCTACTATCGGCTTAAGTATTTTAGGTAGTTCTCAGGAGACTCTCGAACTACGAAAATGCAGGCATAGTACTCTAAGCCCCATAATAGACAGGGGCGACAAGCTGAGCAACAATCTAGATCATTTAAAAGCTTATAAAGGCTATAAAGCAAATTCATTAAAGAAGTTACGGATCACATACTTGAACGTTTGATGACATAAATGCTATTAAAAAAGTTTTGAATAAATAAGTAGTAAGGTCCTTTACAAGTCCTAAGTTGGAACCAAACAAAGAGTTCATTACAAAATTTGAAGGTTGGCATACCGACCTAGAAATTAGTTAGAGATTACGATAGATGAAAAATAATCAATCTTCTTAACTTTGATTAGTGGCTAAGGTCTAGTCTTCGGAAGCTTGAATGGAGATAAGTTAAGGGTTTGCAAAGGGATTCGAAGAAAGAGCCTTAAGGACTTTAGGAGTGTCACATACCTCTATTGGCAAGGTCAACTATGGGGGTATCGACACCTTTACTTGGCTAGTCTTCTACTATAGCCTCCTCCCCATTAGTCTTGTCTATGGGAGTCTTCTTCTCATGACCTCATCTGGCAAAGTCCAAATAGCTCAAGTCACAGTTAGGACGGTAGATAAGGACCTTTATATGGTGTGCCTAGGAGCTTAGTTATCACTAGGACTTACCATAGCAAACTTAAACTGAATGGATCCTTCGAAATATTGAAGAAAAATAGAGGGAAATGATTCACAGACGAATTAAAGTAGTTGACGTGAGGCTGCTCGGAGGATGTGACTCACCAACAAACACAATACAACTTGACACCTCACTTGATATATGCGCAACTGTTACTGAGAGGTTCTTGCCAAGTGACGAGTGACTTACTTACCAGTCGAGTAGTTTTCTCCCGGCTTATTACCATTTCTCTTCTCATCTCAGCTCCTTTCTTGTCATAATATCTTGGTCCCCCTCACTTGCTGTACTTAGAGAATCTTCTTACGGGACCAATGTTGCATCGCCACCTATCCACCTCATCTAATATTGTACTACTTTTTCATTTTTGTCTTTTGTCCTTTTTACCCTTTTTTGTATATACTAGGAATCCTTTTTTTATATATACTTTCTTGTAATTTTTTTATTTGTAATGTTACCCCAGGGATTTACTATAAATATTCCATTTCCCTTATAAGTCTTAGATAACTTGACAAATAAACATCAAATAATCTATTCTTGTGAGATAACCCTCTCTAAGTTCATTTTTCATACACTCTTATCTAATCTTACCAAGTAGCTCAGGATTAGGGGTGGGTAGACCTTGACATTAACTTATGCGTTATATCAAGTGAGGTGTCAAGTCATGTTATGTTTGTTGGTGAGTTGCATCCTCCGAGCAGCCTTACGTCAGCTACTTTAGTTCATCAGTGAACCATTTCCCTCTATTTTTCTTCGTTATTTCAGAGGATCCATTCAATTCAAGTTTGCTACGATTAGTCCTAGTGATAACTAAGCTCTTAAGCACATCAAACCTCCTACTAAGCTAGGTTTATCCCATTCGAGCATTTTCTACAACATCAGGCTTTTGTACTCTTGACTCTTTTAAATGTCTTGATAAGCCTTGTCATAGGCCTTTAGGTACCTTGAACCTTAGTCCTTTTCCATGTTGGCCATTTAATCTCTAACTCTTCTATAAGCTCCGCAGGTAGGTGATCTCTTCACTATGTTTGCTCTTGAAGGTTTCTACCTCACTTTCCATTCCTTGGAGGTAGGACACCAACTCAAAGCATTTCTTTTATTACTCCACCAAAGCTGCTTCTTCTCTTCTCCAGTCTAGGCCCCCCTCTTTGCCTTTTCTTTCTAGTTTTTAAAGCTCCTCCTCCATTTTTACTTTCTCTTCCTTTAGCTTTGCCTTCTCAATACCCCATTTCTCTTGAAGATTCTTTTTCTCAGCCTTTACACTAGTAACCTCATACTTGGCCTCCTTAGCAATCTAAAGGAAAAGGGAGTTGTTATCTTAAAGAAATTAAAGGAAAAATATAAATAGAACATGGAAGAAAGCTTACAACCTTTTTCTCCTCTTCGAGAGCCTCAACAACCATCATCAAACATTGAGAGTCTTAGAAAATTAAAGTTAAGTCAAGTAACAATCCACTCATATTACTTATAAAAGATTAGAATAAACTTACGTCATATATTTTGGAAGTGGCTAGGCAAAGTAAGCCGTTTGATCCAAAATTTTGGAAAAATTTTATAATGTTCATTAAGGGTTGGACGTCCTCTAGGAGATGAATTCCCTTGATTAGCTCCTAAGTGACTTGACCATTCCCTAAACCATGGTCAATAGTAGTGACATTCTGACAAGGGAAGCATTGTAGTACCTCCTTATTTTCTTTCTTATTTGGTGTAATGGAACTTGGTATCTTGAAGGGGGACTCCTTACCTTCCTTCAGATATTTAGAGAGATCCCTTGGTTTATAACCTTTAGGGGCCTTCCCCTTGTTTGGATCCCTCTCCAATGAGGGGAAAATAATGGTTATTGGGTTGCTTCCTCGGCTTAGTAGTCTTAGTGACATTTCTCTTAATAGAAATTTTTATTTGTTAGGTCTCCTTGGTGGTCTAGGAAGTAGTAGATTTTGTAGGTGGCTTGGTTGGTGGTTTTGTTGGTGGCTTTATTGGAGGAGCCGGTTTTGCAAAGGTCTTCTTAGTATGCTCCTTTCCCTTCAAGCTACCAACCTTCAATTAAGCAAACAGGCCCTTAGAGCCGTAGTCCCTCAGCAACATGTTTGCAACAAAATGTTCAAAAATTAGATCGGAAAAGTATTAAAATATAGATATTAGAACTTATAGACACCATACTCAGCACGAGTAAGGAAGACCACTCAGCTCCCAAAATGGACATGAATGTCCCTCCTTTTATGGTCCTCTCTCAACACAGTAAGATCATAGAAAGCTTATACCTTAGTTGACAAAAATAGCTTCATTAGGGCCTTCAACATCCCCATCATAAGTAGTGCCAGCTCCTTCAACCATTCTTACCTCATCTCTAGGGAAGATCGAAGCACTACATGAGCATTTGGAGATTATAGTGTTTGCATCCTAAGGAAACTATCTATGATTATAGGCATCTGTGATCGTATCATGAGCTTTCTTGTCATTGGGAGTAGATGTTTGATGATAGATTGCCTAATTGGTTGACTCCAAAAAGTAGAGAAATCAAGTATGGTAATCGACCTAATAACCACCCATTTTTGCTTCTAATCATGAACGGAAGACTCTAATCTTATTGAGAATTTCCTATGAGGTCAGACACACATATAAAACCAGCTGTCGTTTCTCTTTGTAAAGAAGTTCTAAACAAAGTAATTGTAGCCCTAACTTCTAAGTCTTCACAAAAACACTCAAAAGCCACTAGTAATCTATAGGAGTTTGGAGTGAACATGGATGAATAAGTACAATGGCATGTGAAGTAAGATTTCTGGAAAAGAGAAAGGGGAAACCTGAAACTAACCTCAAAGTACTTCTTGAAGAGAACAAATTCTTGTTACCCAAGTGCGGTGATACGCTCGTATGGCTGAAGCCTCTCAATTGTCCATTCTCAGGGGATAGAATGGAAATTGAGCCTTAAGGCATCGAACTCTTTCTTAGTCAATATGCTGGCCGCACCATTAGGACTCCTTCATACTCAATACCAATGTGTAAGGGGATGGCTTGAGAGTTACCTTCATTATTTACTGGATAATAATTAAAAGGAAGCTTCTTGATTTTCTACGACCTAAGGACACAGACTCTTACTAACCCTATTAACCCAAATAAGTCCTAAGGGAAATCCTTAACGTCGGAATCTACAGTGCTAAGGGGTTCTTCTTAAAGAGGAGAGTTGCCTACCTAGTGTATGGTAGATAATTCCAAGGTGCATTATTATGTATGTATTGACTCATTGGATTTGGTGGTCGACATTGTTACCTTATTAAGTACAATTGATAAAAAGCAGAGTAAAGGGAAAATGAGTGGTAGTTAGAGCAAGTAAGAGGGAAAGTTGAAAGTAGGAATAACACAAGGGAATGGGGAAGTTAGTAGTAAGGAAAGAGAAGGAAAAAGGAGGAGTACAAAAATGAAGGAATAAAAGTGATAGAAGGAGTTATGGCTTTTTGGGATCCATACGGGCTACAATTAGCAATTAATGCAATCCATTTGATTGTACACTCATGACCTTGATTTGACAGCCTCTATTGAATTGTGCTTCCAAGAAGCACACATAGGTTTTGACATGGTTGCGTAAATTCTGATAATCGGACATGAAACGTCATGTTGATGGGTATAAAGCTTCCCTAACAAGTTAAGCAAAAAGTAGAACTATATTCATATAATACCTCATTATAATTACGGACAAGGTTGGAACAAGGTGCTTGGAACTCGGATTCAAATATTAATGCATCTTCTAAAAAAAAAAAATTTCACAATGAAGAACATGAACTAAAATATCCAGTTAGAGAAACATTGGTACTTTCGTTGATGTGCCCATTAAAAGGAATAGGAGGGAAAATATTAGTAGTGATTTCTCCTAAAGGTTAAAACTAACCTAAATTGAAGGATATCTAACCTATCTATTTGTTCTCACCCTCCTTTTGCACTATTTCCAATCTCCCTTAAGTTACTCTTAATGGACAAACTAGCTCGAAAAAGTTAATGAGCTAAATGTGTTCAAGTATACAGAATAACCCAACTAGAGTAGCTTAGATAGGCCTTATTCAGCTTAGGTTAACTGCTGGTAGCTCGATTCTTGACTTGGTAGGATTCAAATTCAAACACATGGCATAAACAGTTTGCCATCTTGTAGGAATAACTACTAATCAACTGCCATTACATCAGCTACGTCTCCTAATATTAGGAAGTGGTCTTACATTCAAATTTATGGCAAGTGCAGATTTTGAAGGCAACAGTTACCAGACAAGAATAGACCTTTAATTATAAATAGAGCTCAAAATGCGACAATGAGGTTCTTATGGACACTTTACACACTTACTAGCCTTTCTCTTAAACTAAATCTCTTAATTTGACTTAGGCATTGAAGTGGCTGTGCAGGAGTCGTCTTAACACACTCGTAACCTAACTTTCTTTTCCATTTCATAGATTAATCCCACTTAAAGTGTTTTACTTTCCCTAATACTAATTTTAAGCATTAACAGTAACAAAAAGACTTATGCTATGAGGGCATCCTAGAAAGGGCCAATAGATCTCATAAAATAGCTCAACATTTGATAAGTCCTCGGCAAATAAGGACATTGATTATTAGTCACCACCAATGGTATTACAATCCCTTAAACCAAGGAAGCTAAATCATCAAGGCAACATCTTTTTTTCAATGTGATGTCACACTTATCCGTTGAACTCTACAAATAACTAGTAACATCTTTGGTATCCTTCTATAGGAAAGGGCCATACTAGCAGGTTGAGGCAAAAAAAGCCCGATAGTTGAAGGACTTAGGGTCAAGACGACTTAACTTACTCTTACATAGGTCCTAGCCATAGTCTAGAAAGACTTAAATACCTACAGAGTATGACCAAATGGAATTAATGTTAAGGGCATTTCTTGGTTAGATGGATCAGGCCTCATCCTCCCAGCTTTACCTAAGAGATTTTTTCTCCCTTCCTCATGGAGAGTGAAAAGATTGCATGGCCCTAATAGCATCAAGCATAGAAACTAATGAGTAGGTAGAACTCTAGATCAGCATTACAATCATAGAGAGTACAACTAAGCCAACAAGCCATCTCCTAAGGTGAAACATGAAGTTAATTCCCCATTAGCTAAGCTTTGAACACCAGCCCCAATGATATGAAACAACTCTAAATATGAAATGCAAAGATAGAGCCCTTAGAGATATGCAAAGGGAACTATTGTCCCATTTAGGGATTCTAACAAGGATTTTTTGTTACCAATTTATCAGTTTTCAAAGGAGCAAACAAAAGGGTTGATATTGAAAGACTTGTGGAAAGGAAAACAGAACGCTTTAGATTAGCCAATAAGTCAAAGAATCTATTTATAGATAGGGAACTAGCATCAAGAGCAACACCAACATTGAATTATCCTTAACAACTGCCAATAAATCTATTCTCGTGATAATGAGATTTATGGTTGCAATGAAGCCCTAGATGATCTCAACTACACACATAGCCAAACCAATAAGAAAGGGTAACCTTAAACAAACATATGACTTAGGAAGTTGCAGTTGACAACTTGACCCCTGGAAGCTTTGTTGTACCAACTACCACATTATCACACCAAGCAATGCATCGCGCTCGATCACATCAACTAAAGTCACGACCGATCAATTAATTACAATGTCCCAAAGGCCATGCTACAAGTAACCTCAACCTTACATACCCACTCCCAACTCGATTCTAATGCTTACTACCTTTAAGGAGGATTGGTCTTGATGTAACAGTTCATTCTTTTTCACCTCCAAGCCCATATGGCAATTCAAGGAAACTCACTCTATTCACCGACCTATCACCGAATAAAGTAGGGGCAAGCAAAACAGGAAGACCCCTATTAGGAAGTCACAACTCCTTTTTGTACGGTAACACTCTCTTAATCTTTTAAGCTAGTCCCATCTTTGAAGGCTAGAACATTCTCTCTACTTATGGCTTTATCTTCACTTGTAAACCAACTTAGGTATTGGTGTGGCCATGTCGGAGCAACCTCAGTCCCACTTAGTCATGTGTTCCTTATGTGAGCACATCCAAGTAGATCGTAGGCCTATTAAGCCACTTTATAATCTAGGATCATCCAAAGACTCTACTAGTAAAATTCTAAGAATAACACATCTTACTCTCATTGTAACAAATAGTCAATTTCCCACCTTTAATGAAAACGATATTATTTTCTCTTGAGCATAGTTGTCAAACTTGTGATTTTACTTATATGATTTTACAAGTTTACAAATTTATGAGACTCATTTGAGTTAACTCAGGTATAAAATCATTTTCTTATAAAAACTTACATTTTTAACTAATTTTATATACAAACTCAATAGAAACTTATATTTTTAACTAAGTTTATCAATTCTATATATATAAGTTTGATGAACCAAAACTAAAGATACATACATATATATATATATATATATATATAATTAGGCTTTCACTAGCCTATTGACTATTAGGGTATTAAATCATTTCCTTATTCTATTCCATTTTTTCTTCCTCTTTATCTCTTTCCTAGTCCCTTATTTGATATTTGTATCATTTATTCTTATTCCAACTCGAATGAAGTTTATAAGAAAAAACCATATATTTAATTTTATACTATTAACAACTTAAAAATAAGTTGAAATATTAGGTTCTCTTCAATTCATCACTTTTTTCAAACAAAATAATAAAAAATGATTTAGTTTTGACTTTACTCGTCATTCTTTCATGCATGTTAGATTATAAATTAAGAATTCTTTCATGGAAATGAAACTTAACTTCTTTATTTATTTATTTTCATCATGTATTTAAAGTACTTTATAACTACTATAAACATGTCTATAGTTTTTTTCAAAACTATTTTAGATAGGTTGTAAAAACTTGCATTTTTTATATTTTAATTTTATGTTTTGATTATGTACAACCTCTAGTAATTTTAAGGAGAATCGCGAGTTTGACAACCTTACTTTTGAGAGAATTTTCAAACTATTCCACATTATGAGAGTTTACTTTTTGATCTTATACAATTAGATACTTCTATAATCTAATTGTGGTGATTTCATTAACTAGACTATCTCATAAGTGATATCAAGATTTTCTTATTAACACATTAATTTTCAATTGTCGTAAGTTATATCAATCACGAAACTATTTCGATTATTGAGTCATTTTTAATAATCGTTCATATCCTCAATTTGTTTTTATTTTCATCTATAAAAAAACCAAAAGTACACTTTCTTGCAATTATTTGTTTCGATAATTTTATTTATAACGAAAATACATCTTATTCGTCTTCACAAATTGCTACGTTAGATTCAATAGCTTATGCTTGGAATCTCCCATCAATATAGATACATCATTTCTTAGCTCAAAACATCCTATTTCTTTTGTTTTGATTGATTTTTCTTTAACACATTTGGAATGGTCCCATAAATATATACTTTGTGTAACGTATGAGCTTTAGTTTTGGCATGGACTATTTTTACTCATGTTAAAGTAACAAGAAAAGGTCATAAAGTTACTTAAAGAGATCTTCTCTTATCCCAAACTTCTAGCTCCCACCCTAGTGATATGTTAGTTAGAAGCTTATTTTTCAATTTGAGTTGAATAACTTTTGAATCTATGTTCCTTGCTACTAGGGTTAATGAAAACTCTAAGAGTTGAATTATTCTATGTTTTTTGCGTCAATTGAGTGGAGAATTGGTGGTGGTAGTGTCATGTCAAGAAAGAGGCTACATGAATAGTGTTGTGTTGATCAAGGTTTAAGGGAGAGTTTTTGCTTTGCAATTTGAGTTGTCCTCAAGAGTTGTCACCATGGATATTTATAGATGAGAGAAGAGGTGATCATGGCTGGTTTTGGAGCCTTCTAGAGGTTTATAAAAGGCAAGTGATAAGGATAAGGCTAGGTGTCACCAAATTAGGATTGTTAAGTGCATACCTCAAATACATGGCACTATCTGAGGTAATCTAAGTGTTAACGTGTTGAGATGAGGTGTTGAAATCTTAAAACTCTTGATGACATGTCCAAGCATGAAGTAGCACAACTTGGTCCAACAAAGTATGACACGGTCTATGCGCTTAGTTATGATGACATAGAAGTGCTTAGTCGCCATCACATCATTAGTTGTTGAGAACTTAACATGGCATGATCCTATTATTCCATGTGTGTCACGTAGCACTCTCCCATTATATGTTGGAGATATTATGCTCAAATTCTCATTAGTCGATAAGGTAGATGTCACAGTCTCTGATTGGTTAAAAAGGAAATACTTAGTTCTGAAGGTCCTCTTTAAGCTTTTAAGATGCAAAAAGTGAAACTTTGAATCACTCCCAAAGATTTTTGTGGATTGATTCCCATCTTCCCTTGCCCCTATTCTTGTTCTATAAGTCCTTAAAAATAACTATTTTAAATCACTTAATTTCATGCTAAAATGAAACTTAGGCGATCACTTGAAGTTTGATCGACAATGAGAAATCTCTGCTTCTAATTTAGGCTATCACTCTACAGCTTGCCCTAATCTTCATAAGCTAGTTCTTTTAAGCTTAATTTATATTCTTTAGAGTTCTTTAAGCTTAAAATATAGATCAGTATAAGTATTCTTAGGTTTTAGCTTCTCTAATCCTTCAATTTCCTAAAGACATAGATTTTCCTTACTTATATGGTTTCCTTAGGCTATAGATTTTCTTACTTATTTTCTCTATTTCTAATTACTTTTTATTTCATTTACCCTTGAGTGTATCTCTTAAACTTCTAACCTTGAGTTATACCTTCACATGCTATATCCAAGCCTGAGATACTTCTAAAAATCAACCCTGAAGGAGTCTTACATTTGAAGGAATTCCTAAGTTTATTGTTTCAAGCCTTGGCTAACACTTTCTAAGGTTTCTTAGGTTCAAAAGTTTAAGTCATTACAACCTAAGAACAAAGGTAGCCAACAACATGTTAAGGGGTTCCTAAGCTCCTTAGTGCAGTCGTTAAGCACCCTCTAACCTTAGATCACTAACACCAGCCTTATTTTCCTATTTTCCTAGTGGCTATATCTTATTGTTATAAGTGGGTAATGTGACCATCAATAATGGGTAGTCATCCATCACCTAAGGGGGTTTTATAGTCTCCTTACGTAGTGGATAATTACTTACCATGATAAAAATATTTTAAGTAAAAAAAAATGAGAATCTAATTTGTTTGTGAAATCGAATCATGATTTGTAATTACTTGATAAGGAAGATAATTAATAAGCCAGAATTCTAGTACATCCTTATTAGTTTGTCACTACAATTCATTGCAAATATTCCCATACATACTTTTTCATAGAAGGAAAAAAAAAAAAATCCATGTTACGGAAAACTCAATTCACGTTCTATATATTTCTACTTTTGTTTTTGCTTTAATTAACTAGGAATCCGAATCAATCATGACGTATGTAATGTAATAGTATGCAACATTTTTTTATAGTCAATGCATTTTTCTCCAGAAATTTCTATTGCTAATTGGTACAAACCCACTTGTTCATGTTATGCAGGCTGCAATATTGCCAAGAAGGAATACAATACATTCCTTAGTTAACTTATAAAATAGAAGGGCGTAACCAGAAGAGACACGTGCGTTTCCCTTACAAGCTAATTCCTTAATTTAGCGGATAGGTTCATTGTGTTAACTTGAAAACCGGCAGAGAGAGGAACTTCCATCCCAATTCCTTTTGTATAGGGGATAAGTTTCAATACTAAAATTTTAAAACCTACATTTACGTGATAGGTCGAGGACCATTCGCTGCAGAGGGAAGGGGTTGGCCTTAAAGGTATATTTTCCAGAATAGAGAAAATCCAATCAGATAATGCAATTTACATACGTGCCAGCTCACACAACTCGGCATGATGATACCTCAGCACAAAACGATCTTACGCTCAGCGAGTCCGTAACCCTTACCTTAATATGAAGCTTTTGTCTTTCATTACGAGAAAAATCAAAGATTTAATAAAAAGCTTTTCCAGCCGAGACGGCAATCCAGGTCAAGTTATGAAATATTCACAAACATAATTAAACATGAGTTTAAATCACATGCGCACTTACCCATGTTGAAGCCCTATCATGTTTGATCAAACATCAACATATTTTAAAAGGGATAAACCTCACCTAATCAAATTCAAAGTCGGTCACTGTCACTCCAATTTGAGGTTGAAATAACATACAGGGATGTCATACTCGAAAAGTCACAAAGAGAGCACTCTAATGAACAGTCCTTTTTACTGAGAGGGCTGATAACTCAATACCTTTGTCATTGGTGTCAATATTCAAGAATCCACAAGAACCACAGTTTTTTTAGATAACTATCAACAAAATATACTCTTATCTTGACAAATGCTAATCTCTTCAAATTACTTGCCCATGAACAATTAATTGACACACTTGATTTCCTACAAGTATGTCAATTCATCCAGGATAAAATCAACCACAACGGGGATTTCTTTATGCAGTGAACATGTGAAAACAGAAGTATTACTGCAGCAACATGGCTGTATAGAAGAGATGCAGCATATTCCTTAATCCTTCCCAAAATCAGCACTGTAATGTGCACTTGACTCAAGCTTCTTTGCATCATTTAATTTCCTGACAGCCTGAGATGAAATGAACAATGAAACCATAACGAATAGGGTAAAAACTATGTACAATATCACAAGCAGAAGTAGCCAAACCTTCATGAAATCTTCATGAATGACATAATCATGCTCCGCTCGAATTGCAAACATTCCAGCTTCAGTACACACATTACGAAGATCTGCTCCATTAAAACCCTAGAAGACGGCGGAAGAATAACGTCAATCATGATCATCACTAAGAAATAAGAATAACAAGCAAATAACCATGTTAGCCCACCTCAGCAAGTTTTACAACAGCTTCATAGTCAATTTCTCCATGCTTAGCAATTCCAGCTGCATGAATCTTAAGAATCTCCATTCTAGACTGCTCATTTGGCAAGGGGATCTCTATCTTTCTGTCCAAACGGCCTGGACGAAGGAGTGCTGGATCAAGGACATCCGGTCTATTTGTGGCCATTATCATTTTCACCTGAAATCCCAACAAATCACCAAAACACGTCTCTTAACTATTTCAGATATTAGCACAAATAAGCTGTATCTCTGCTTACAAAGAACAAGAGAAGTTCCTCCACTTATACTGTATAAGCAGGCTATACTTGGAATGCAATAAGGAGCTAGACAAAGAACACTTAATTTTACCATAAAAGCCCCTGGCACCCAAAAGAAATTCCATATACCTCTGTATTTCCAAGTAGCAACAAATCTACCTACAAATTTTCAAGCTGATTGCAATAACCAGAATCATATTGCTACAATTCACATGCATTAATTTTAAAGTAACCCAAAGATAGCAAGATGGACCTTTTTAGGCAAGTTCTGCTCTCAATCTAGAACTATCACCTGCACATGTTTTGTTATTCTTGAATACAATATGTAAGAGGAAAAATCCTCCAAACTATTAGAGAGAGAGAGAGAGCAAAAACTAAAAAACTTTGTATCATAATACAATTTGCACCAACAAAGGAAAATTAAACTCTAGATGAATGTCAAATTATAGTTAGAAAAATGCCATAAAATAGGCAATGCCACAGCAAAAGTTGGAATGATAAAATATAAGCAATACCTTGCCTAGCTGATCGAATCCATCAAGCTGGTTTAGTAACTCCATCAATGTTCTTTGTATCTCACGATCAGCGCTTGTCCCCTCACTAAAACGACGACCTCCAATAGCATCAATCTCATCCATAAAGATGATGCAAGGCTTGATATTTAATGCAACTGTCAGATTGGCCCATTTAAATTATAGACAACGAAGAGCAGTCTTATAAAATTTCCAGATCTCACCTGGTGGTCACGTGCATATCCAAACATTTCTCGAATCAATCTAGCACTTTCTCCAATGTATTTATCAATGATAGCACTAGAAACCACCTACAGCATAAGCCCGCAAAAGAAACATAAGCCAATGTGACAAATGAAATACTTAGACCAACAAAGAACTATCAAATATTTTAAGGAAAAAAAAAAAAAAGGAAAAAGACTTGCCTTTAAGAAATTTGCATCTATATTACTAGCAATTGCTCTGGCCAATAATGTTTTGCCAGTGCCAGGAGGTCCATAGAGAAGAACACCCTGTCAAATACACGGAAAAATTCAAGCTTCTTTCACATCATGCATTAGCCCTACCACCCTCTCATCACACAAACAAGAGAGAGAAAGAGAAAGACGTCTGAGGAAAGGAGTAAATACCTTTGGTGGTTTGATTCCAACCCTAAGAAACAGCTCGGGATTCATCAAAGGAAGTTCAATAGATTCCCTCAGTTCTCTGATTTGATCAGACAAGCCACCCACAGCAGAGTAACTAACGTTACCAGGATCTTCATGAAGCATGTTGTAAACAACTGGATCAACCTGTGAAAAACCATAACAGGTTACAAGAAGAATCCAATGCAACTATCCTACTTTTTGTCGTCAAGATTACAAATTCCATAAGACAAATCAGAAAGCATATCACATCACAGTCCAACTTACTTCACGAGGTAAAGCTCGCATGATAGTAAGTGTTGTCATATCTAGGACCACCCTTGTTCCCGCGGTCAATTTCTCCTTATCAACTTTACTGCGGCAACCAACAACATATCTTGGGCCACTGCTTGCTTTTACAATCACTGGAGGAATTTAAAAGAGGATTCAACTTATTCAGCAGTATCATCAGCAGTACGGTTATTTGTCACTGATGAAAGATCCTTTCTATCTTTTCTACAATAACTCATTCAGCAAAAAAATAAAAAATAAAAAAACCAGGCAGAAGAACCACCCAGAAAGAGCACTTACAACGTTCGTTATCGAGAGGCCTCAGAACTTCTCCGATAATTTGTCCGACACTTTGAAGGGACTTCAAATCATCCTCAG
Source organism: Lumnitzera racemosa (assembly GCA_024138005.1). Lineage (NCBI taxonomy): Eukaryota > Viridiplantae > Streptophyta > Magnoliopsida > Myrtales > Combretaceae > Lumnitzera > Lumnitzera racemosa. The sequence goes on along the minus strand of JAMXBC010000010.1, from coordinate 85,733,721 downwards.
TTTTATTAAATTCCTTCTTCGCACCACGCAAATTCTCTCTCACTGCAAGAGTATTAGATCCAGGTCCAACAACACGTCACTACTATTATCTGATATCATTTCTTTGACATAACGAACCACTCATTCTCTCACTTGAAAAACCGAAGATACAAATTAATTCAATCTATTAATCAGCTGAGAAAAGGCCTTACATCAAGCAATATTTGTAAGATTGGAGCGTTTTAAATTGCAATTCTGCAATTCAATTTACGTGTAACTCTTACAGTATATCTAAAGACACAAACTATAAAAGACAAGGCAGCATAATCTATCGAATTGACTTAAACAAATTCATATTATTTTCAACGCTAAAAAACTCTGATAATCTAATTGTGACGGAGACATCACATATCAAAAGTAAATTGTACTTTTGAGGTTATTAAAGATAGGGTTAGGGTTAGGGCTGACCGGAACGAACTCGGGATTCAAGCTCTTTATGTTGAAGAAGTTTCTTACGGTACTCGGTTACCGCACTGCGGCGGCGTGCGTCTTCTCCGTCGCTCATTGAGGCGGCTTGGTTCTTCTCACAGATCAGCTTTTGGATTGGATTTGGAAATGACTTTAGGAACAAGTAGAACCTTTTTCACTCCTGAGTTCTGACTCGGGACTTTTCACTTCTAATAGCTAAAAGTTAATGTTTTTCTCTAAACTTTTAACTTTGATGCAAGTTATTCCATAAACTTCTAAAATTCAGTTTTTGAATTATAAATTTTCATGATTTGATAAACAATTCTTTAGATTGAGAGTAACCCGGTTTAAAAATTATTTATATACCAAAATTAAAATTGAAAAAGGTTATAGGTTTATTCATCAATTTATGAAAGTTTAAAGATCAAACACCATAATTTAAAAATTTAAAGGAGTAATCTACACCAAAGTTAAAATTTAAAAATATTATAAATATTATTTACCAAATTATAAAAGTTTTCTTTTTTTTAGCAACTATATATATTATCTATTATATTAATGTATAAATGCTTTTCGCGTTTCAAAATCTTAATAATTAAATTTTCAAGAAAAGAATTATATTAATAAAACTATTACTTTAACTCTCATGAAAAAAAGAAGCGTTTTTTTAGATTTTTTTTCCTAAAAAAGATAATTTATTAAATCAAACATAAGAATCCAGTAGAGACGTAGTCCCATCTATAAATAAAGACAACAATTCAATTAGGGGAAAAGAAAATAATCTCAAAAATACCATCTTCTTAAAAATAATCTAAAAAATACGGTACATAAATTTGACTTTTCATGATGCAAATTCATCTTGAAATGAATTCAGCTTTTGAAAAACTACTAATTACATGTATAGCGTACATATAATCAACTTTTGATAAGCTACTTTTATTTATATCTAATAAAATTAGCTCATGGGAAGTCGATTTTATTGGGTTATAACTTGCTATAGCTTTCCTTCTTCCTCATTTGAGAATTCCTTTCTTTTTATAATATAAATCCTAACCCAAATCTTCTCTCTTAACCACCATTATGTCTTTTTCAAATTTAAGTTGAAATTGCGATCTAAATCACTCCCGAACACTATATTTAGTCAGATTTTGTGATTTTTTTGAAATATTACATAGATTTGAGGCACTTTCTTTCTCTCTATAATTATAAAGTTTACTACTTAAAGGACATATAATTAACTAAAAGTACTTCTCAATCATTCTCAAGGATTAACATGTATATAAGGTGAATACATAGGTAGTTTACTTTAGGTAATAAGCTTATAAATCTCTTATATGAAAGTTAGAATATGAGTATACTAAGTTTGGTATTATGTAGGATACATGTCTAGTATTTAGAATAGAAGTTTCTAAATTGAGAAAATCATTAAATATGAATGTGGAAGATTGTTGAACATATTGGACATAAAGTTTTAGGAGAAGTACGTTGGTATTATTTTTATTTTTATTGAGTTACATGTGCTTAAATCTAGCTTTAGGTCAAGGAAATTTCATTACATGACGTGTTATGGGGAAATCAACTTTTTTAGATGTAAACTAAAGTATAGAACTTATGATAAGTATGCGATTTATAACTTAGTACTTAAGCTAAATAATCACCTCATGAAAGATAAGTTAAGTTGGAGTTAGAATATAAGTAGCGCGAGCTCTTGATCCATTACCTAAACTTGAGAAAATGATGAAACAAGTTGAAAAATCAAATTAGAAGCTCTTGGACTGATGTTACGCCCCAAAGTCGTAGAGTCGCAATAGTCCCGCCGTGTAAACCATTCTATGATAGTAATTGGCCTCACAGTGTCTACTATAGACATGACCTACATAAGGCGTCGACGACTCCTCGCTTTGAAGTAAACAGTCTGATTAACAATTAAACTACAATTATGATAAATAGTGCAAATTTCTAATAACATGTACAATATTATATATATAAGTCCAAAGAGCTTCCCAGGAAGTTTTACATAAACATAACAGTTCACTAGATTACATATTAACTATCAGTCTTTCATCCTTAATTATACGGTCACTCTAGTTACACATTATACTAAGTAACTTGATCCTCATACCCCTAGCTTTAAACAGACTAACCTTTAGGTAATTGTAGGGCGGCATAGTACTTGAAGTGTTCAGAAATCAGAACCTACAAAAGGATCTATAAGGGTATAAGCAACTACAGCTTAGTAAGTTGAATTGGAGACTCATGAATGCATACAAGCACAAATAAGGTTATCAAACAATTATTTTCATGCAATGCAACAATCGAGTGTCATCGCACAACGTAGTCCAGTCCGTTGTGAAATTAGAGAAATTTCACCCGCTCCAATCTGGGTTGAGGAGTTTCCATGTTATGCAACAGCTCACAACCAAACCCAGGCTTGTGCAATAGAGACCTCGCTCCTCCCGCGACTGCCTTTGAACCATTGACTTTACCCTCACTGCGACCTCCTCTCCTTTCACTTAGTTCGACTAAGGATAAAGAAGGGACCATTTTGCAATCCTGCGTTATCCCTTTCGAAGGGGTTGGTATTTGGTTAGAGAATCCTATGATCCCCTAACGGGTTGCAATGCATGACATTTTCGGTTATTAGGGTCGACTATGATTAAATTTCATTTAGGGTGTTCAAATAATTTCATACCAATTCAATCAATCATAAAATCACTCATAATACAAATTCAGTACGAATTCAGATACATCAAACACATGCGTAAACTACTTACAATCACAATCATATACAAGCCTAAGTCTCCGAATACTACAAAACTACAATAAGCAATAACCCAACTTACTTGGAATTGCTCGATCCCTCGATCCCTTAATTGTAAGCTGATTTGTCTCTAGGTGTCCTATAATACAAATAGGTCTTTTTAGTACTTATAATTTATGGTTTCATATTCTAGTTATATTTTAACTCATTTTTTTTCCGTGTATACCCATTATGTCCTAATGATTCGTTGTATTCTATTTCGGTGTTCGAATCCTAAATGAGATTTTAAACTTTGATTTCTAAGTCTTAAATATGCTCGAATCCTAATGTGAAATTAATCACATTAAGCTCGAGTGTCCAAATATCCCATTGGATCGTAATTTGGTATTCGAAACTATTCGGTACATGCTAACCCTAATTGCGATATCGGATTTATTCTCGATGTGTGAAAATCTTACATTTTGAGACATTTACTTAAAATTAAATGTTATTTTCAGATTTATTATTTTTCTGATTTCTCTTATAATATTATCTAAATAACCTTATTTTTTTAGATTTATTAATTTACAATTTCACATATTACTAATTTCTTATATTAATTACCTAATTTCCTAAATTAACCATACTTAATACTCCAAAGGCTAGGATTAGGGTTTCATATCAGAGATTACCATTCCTAAGCATCTAATTAATATCTAAATCAGTAATTAACATCTTAATCACCTAATTAACCCCAAATCACCCAATTTTTCCATCATTTTAGGGCTAAAAATTAACTTAAAAATTTCAAAAATTAATTTTAAAAAAATGGCTTTATAGCACTGGTCTATATCATATGAGTATCCTACAGAAAAAAAAATGAGCTCCAAACTACACTCCTAAGCCTATTTATTTTCCAATCTAATCATGCTCGGTTTTGAACAATTTGTTAAGAACCTTATATTTTCAGATATAATTAAACTAAATCAATATTTTTCCCTAAATCTACATACAATAAAATCTCAGAATAACAAGTTTCATAATTTTCTAGGTAAAATAACTAATTTTACAAAATTATTCAAAATTGGAAAATTTAAGAGACTAATCGGTCCAAAGCTTTCTGGCCATCCAAACTCGGTCCAAGGTTGTCGGCCGACCTAGACGGTAGGGCTAGAGTGGTGTGGTGGCGGCGACTCGGTCCCAAGTGGTGGTGAAGTGTAGGTTTCTCTCACTACACGAATTTGTACAGTTTCCTTTTTTTTTCTGGATTTTCTCTCGATTTTTTTAGTTTTCCTATTTTTCCTAAATGTTAAACTGTCCAAATGACTTCTGGAAAATTTTTCCCTATTTATAGACGATTTTTGTAATTATTATGCATTAATTACACAAGACTTTGCCTAATTTCTTTGATTTTTGGCTTTTATGTTGTCTAATTTTTATTGGTTGATTTTTCTTTTATAGATTTTGACTTTCCACGACCTGATTTGGATTATTCTAGGCTCCTTTGATTTTTTTCTGATTTTTTTCATAATTAATTTATAATTTTCCTTAATTATTTACTTAGTTTTTGGCTAATTTAGGTAATTTCGCGTATTTTTATCTATACGTAAATACATGTGGAGTATATGTGAACATTCCTAATTATTATTTTGGTCATTCTAAAATTTTTAGTATACATATAATCTATCTCTAGTAATTTATTAGTTATTCGATTACACTTTTCACCTTTTCGGTAATTAGTGCTTATCATGCTTAAAATTTGAAAATTTTATAATCTCCTATTTTATTATTTATTTTCTTAAATTCAAGTTTATGAGGTCACTTTTACTAATATTTCTCTCAATAGTTTATAATTTGGGTTTGATCAGATCCATTAACCGATCGCCCTAAACCTTGGGTTTTAAATTCAAGCCTACAGTCACTTGACTTAGCTTTAGGGCTTACAACTGAGCCTTCCAGATTTGGAACCCTAAGAAAACTCACTTCAAAATATGATAAAAACAAAGTAAATAAAGTGAAAAGACCAATAAAAGTAAGTATAATAAGTGTATATAGCCTAAAACTCAAAATCGTGCCTAAAAACTTTCAAAACAAGCTTTGAACTTCTATTTGAACCCTCACCAAATTTCTAATCAATACTTTAATTAATCAAGAAAGGTTGTTTTGAAACCCATAAGAAGCTCATATAAAACTCCCTAAGCCCAACAAAGTCAATAATTTTAGTTTAGACTAAAAAGAAGGCCATAAACCCACATAATAATCCAAGAAAATATTAATAGCACTAAGGTCATATGTCAGGGATGGAAATCTGATCTTAAAGAGAGTTTTAAGCTTAGAATAAAGTCATAAGCCCAAGCTTAAAAGAATTCCTAAAATAACAAAAAGCCCAATAACCAAACTAAGCCCAAAAGAGCACCAAACATTAAGGACAGCTACTATTCTGACTAGTGGATAGATTTATGTGCCTTATCTCGAAAATCTAACAACACCACGTTAAAGTACACTTGAAAATGATGGAAATCAACTTTAAGATTATAAAAATCGGATTTTAAACGAGAGAGTTATACGTGATTGAAGTTTTAAGTATAATTAGGAAGAATAGGAAAACTAAGTTAAAAGTGTAACTTGAAAGATTATAAGGTAGCCTTCAAATTTTATTTCAATTTCTTATAATATCATATTTGTGATATTTAAGGGACCATACCATTGGAGATGATCTACTCGTAAACTATTATGACTGATCCGTTATGGCTAAGTGAATGATTCTTGATGACTTCATGCTTAGTTTTTATTGTAGTTAGATACACTTAAATTTTATATAATGGAATTGAATGCATGTGGGAAATGAGAAATGCATGTGTATGATATTATGATTGAATTCCATGATTTGGTAATTAGATAATAATCATAAGTGTTTGTGATGGTATCTATGTACAGTTATATGGAAGGAACTTGTCTGATCATCATGAAAATCAGATTAAGTAATTATTCAATTAAGGAATTCAATGAATCATGCATCTCTCATGATTGCATCGTAATTTTATCGACTGCTATCTCATGTGGAAGGTAGGAAGGGGTTCACAGGCGTGGGGGCTTCTATAGGGATTAGGCAACAGCATACCATTTATATATTATTAAGTCTCTACCTTAAGCTTATGGGCTTACTAGGTACTAAGGGACCCTAACCATTAGTGAAGGGTTGTGTCTTGTGACTTTCGCTTAAGATGTGTGATGTGGACTATAGGAACTACCACACCATTAGGCTTTGAGAATTTTGACTTAGAGTTTGATTTTTTAAAAGGAAAGTGTATTTCCTACATCAAAAGTAAAATTGTTTATATAATGTATAAGTCTGAGTTGTTTTGAGCATGTTGGTGCAATTAGAATAAAAACTTAGGTGCTAGAACCCAATTGATGGCTTGTATTGGTTAATTATCTCCAACCCCGATTACAGGAGGCGTAATTTTAATTTGCATGTAGTTTCTAGGTTGCTATATGTATTGATTAGCATTTTAAGTGTTCATGCATTTGTATATTGTGCATTTAAATTATCTTGTTTGTATGGCATGGCGAAGGAATTAACTCACTAAGCGTGAGCTTAAACCTTAATAGATTTCTTTTGATACAAGATCACCTCTTCGTTTATCCAGGTCAAGGAATTCCCCAGGGAAGTCTTGTGCTAAGATAGGATTATGTGTTTCAAGAAGTGAAGAGGGAATTTGTAATGATGGCTTGTGGATATTTATTTACTTTATTTAGTTTAATTCTATAGTTAGAATTTCTTAACCCAAACTCTTGTAGGATTTTAAATGTGTTATAATATTTTGTTGTGGAATTCTACGAATCCACACTTTAACTTCCATTCTTTTGTATTTAAATGGTAAATCTTAGTTAATATGCTCAATATTGCATATTTATGGATTTGATGGTAATATAGAGTGAAAGGAGCCTTGTGTATCGTATGGAAGGATTATGATAAACAAGGGAGTTAATTGTAGATCATTGTATGGTACATAGCGATCTATTATGACAATAATACTGTTTAGGTTGTAATAATAATTGGTAGTACGCGTAAAGGTACTTTTCTTCTCTAGATTGCTTAATCTTGTAATATATTGCTTTCTCGTTCTTTAGATGGTGATTTTCATGCTTATATTTTATGTTTTGACATTTTATATAGATATGTAGACTAATTATATTACAGTTTGTACTTAGTAAATTACTTAATTTTAACAATTCATTAATAATTTGAATGATTTTTTATCATTTTGTACTTTTTAGAAAATTTATTACATTTATATTATGTATAATTTACATTAAAAAAGGGTATCCTATGACCATGTAAGAAGCGTTAGCAATAAGTTTGTTATTACACTATCTCAAGCTTTGTATTGAAATCCATCATCTAGGACTTTATATAAGACTCTTATGATATGTCAATATGCTTTTAGCTTCTACTCAAAAATTCCAATTTCATTATTATGAAAGGAAATTATAGAGAAGTTAAACATTAGCTACATTATTCTTCAAAAGTCATTTTAAGTGATAGTTAGCTACTAATTTAGACTTGCTAACAAATAAATGTTAAATGTAGATAAGTGAGAAGATGGATGAAGTGTGAGTAATTTGCTATACATATAGCTATATTATGGAAGAAGAGAATGGGGTATGTTATGATAGGCATATGGGACAACTTATGAGTAGTTAGTAGGTATCATATGTAGTCATATTTAGATTGATTTGATAATCTACTAGATTGAGTTGATCCATAGGTATCCCATTGAAGGAGTTAGTAGGGGTACTTTTTTGTTATGCCTATGAGTGGTGATTATGGTGTGTGACAAATGTTGGCATCTTGCTAAGGATGTAATGGAGTTGGTGGTTGTGCGGAGTTGTACATTGAAATTCATGAAGTCGATATTCTTGCTACAGCTAAGTTTGATGTAGGATAAGAGAATAATACTGAGTTTTAAGTTGAAACCAAGGTTTATAAATCTCAACCTATCCCAATTACTTAAGAAGTAAGTGGCAATCAAGGTGCCTATGAAAACCAATACATTAGGTGCAAACGAAACTAATAGAGAGATAAATATTGAAAATAACTTAGTATGTGAAGAAATTTTAAGGATTTCAATGACACAGATTTTGATGATGATAATGAGAGAAGCGAAGGTTGACTTTAGACCTTAAATGAGGTACATAGGTTGAGTACGAAGAATGATTGGCGATGTGGATTCCCGATAGATGTGGATACGATTAGGAGTTCAAAACCTATGTCATTCTATACAGTTAATATGGGTAATGGATATAATTTAATCCAATAAGAGCATGAATAATTGGAGTTTCAATAATGAGTTCAATACAGCGTTTTTTTTTTTAAAGAAAAAATAACACTTGATACATGCTATGAAAATGCATTAAGATATGAACTATCATGACTTTATAATGATGCAATCAAAGAAGAAAATCTAGTCCATAAAATGTGTTAATAGTGATAAGGTTGTGGGTGAAGGCTAAGAGCATGCTAGGAATAAAAAAAAAAAAAAACAAGTTAGGTACTTCATGATCACTAAGTTTAAGGGTCTATAGACGTATGTGGACCCTACTATTAGCTAGGACCATCCACAATTGGACTCTACCACCTTGTCCTACTATATTGTTATGGAGGAATAGGAATCATTGAATGTTAAGATAAAAGATCTTTAAGCAACTAATTATAAGCAATTTAGGTATATTATACATTTCGAGAAAATTTAGGAAGCTAAGTATAAAGCAATTAAACAAGTTTATGTGAAATGAGATGAGTCATATGAAGTGCTCCCTAAGCTATTATATGCTTAAGAGACTAATCTAGGTATCATGGTTGAGTAGAAATGGACAAAAAACAACACTACAAACTATGTGTTTTTTTTTTTTTATAGAGTATTCAAGGCTTTTGGACCATGCCTTGAAGTGTTTGTCCATTATAAGTATGAGGCTATGCCTTATTTGTGTTATAATATATAACTAATAGCTTGTTGCATGAGAAAATTATTTAATTGTCTATTTTCCACTTTAGAGGCTCATAATCATCATTGATGGTCGTTTTTGTATAGAAAACATAAGTATAAGTTTCTCATACGACTGAAGTTAATGGTGTAAATCACATCATGCCATTAGGATTTGTAGTAGTAGGTGAAAACTATCAAAACAATTTAGGGTAGTTTTTAAAGTGTGTGCTTACATATGTGATAATGGATCATATGGATATCTGCTTAATCTTCGACTATTATGCTAGCATAAAGTCTGTAGTAGAGAACAAGAATGTAGTATGGCCAAGTGGTTAGCCATGGTGTTGGTGTATTTGCTGTGTAGTAAGTAACTTCAATTCCTAAGCTAAGAATAAAGAATGTAGAGACTTACCGATTAAGCATGTCAAACAAGTACACTTAGTCAAGTTATAGTATAGTAAAAATTAACGTGAGTCTGAGTGTCGATCCTACAGGGATTCATATGTATAAGAACCTAAGATATTGTAAATTTACCTTAAAATCTACAATTATTTGACTTAACAATATGGAGATAATTGTAATTAAATGGGAAAGATGAATAAAAAACAATGATTAAAATAAGAACAATAAAATAAATAAGAACGTGACAAAATTAAAAAAAAAACGAAACTAAAGCAAGCATAATTTAATTAAGAAATATAATACATAATCCTTAGTAAATTCTTGTTATCAACTCTCAAGTTCTAGTCAACCATTTAATCTCGATTATTCCTTAGCCCATAGAGATACCTAATCTTATTCCTATGGAATTCGAATTTTGAATCGATTGGACTCGTATCTCTAACTTCTTTTTAATGCTCAGACCTTCTTTATTTGAATTGCTTATAAATAGAGTATCATAGGATTGCATTAAGAATATGCATCCCTTTATTAGGTTAGCTGCCCAGGTTACTCTAATCCTGAATAATTGAATTGTTAATAGTTTAGTCAATCCTAATCCTTTCTAATTACACTTGTTTGTTTACAGTAAGACTTATGTCTTTATAACAAACTCATATGTTAACATAGCAACTCAAGTAAATACTAATTGATGATAACAAAATTAGTATAATTAGATTGTTAAGCTTGATTTTTCAGTTTCTTATTTTGATTTCATTTCCTATTTTCTGATTAATACTAAACTTTAACCTACTTAATATTAATCCTCGGCTAGAGAAAATTAGGAAATTCTGGTTCTTTTCTATTAAAAAAAAACTTTTGGATTTGCTACCTTACTAAAGTCGGGAAAAAGAGAAATTGTAATCAATTTGGTAAATTGATTACAATTTAGCTACTAATCTTCGATAAAAGCTAGAGATTTTCAAATTTGGAGGCTACCTATTAAACTCTAATGGGTATCATTATCACTTTTTCGAAATTAGTTTTCCAAAATTGTCCTTTTTAAATATTTTTAAGAAAAATAAGAATAAGATAAAATAAAAAAATAAAAGAAAAACCTAAGTTTTTTTTTTCTTGCAGATTTTTATGTCATCTTGGAGGTACTTACATACTTACTAGTTGAGATTAAATATCTGTAATTCTTTCCAAAAACTTTAGCATGTTAGTTTTTTTTTTTTTTTTAATTTCTGAAAACCAATTGAGTTTACATTTTTATTAATTTAGTTTTATTGAAAAAAGTCTAAAAGGGTCCTAATTGGAAGTTTCAATTCATAGAAAACTATCTAATGAAAAACCCTAGTTTAAATAAGCAAGTTTATTAATTTGTTGTTAGTAAAACAATTTTTCTAAGTGAGAAATTCTAAGTGCCTATTGATTGAAAAATAAACTTTAGGAAAGGTAAACTATCCTAAATTAAAATAGTCTTTATTCTTTCATATAGTTAGGAATAAGTACTAAACATATCATTAACTAAACTAAATAAATAAACCTAGGAAGGAAAAGACAAAACAACAAAAGTTAAAAAACAATGCAACTTACTTGAATGTATTTAGGGCTATGTGAAGGAGATGTTGTATAGTGAGGTTCTAGTTCGTTGTTTGTTGATTGCAAGGGGTATGGTTTGGATTAGGTTTGTTTCTAGTTGGAGCCAACGGTTAAGTGTGTGCATTGGGCTTCGTTGTTAATTATTGGGCGGTGCTCGAGGTGCTATGAATCAAGAGTTGTGTGTATTGTAGATGTAATTGTGTGGGCGTGTTAATGATTGGCGTAATGTTGGACAATGGCGTATAGTTGACGTAAGTGAAGGTTGTATGTTAGACGATTGAGAGAAGGACACTGTTGTACTATAGTTTGGTTTGTTAGTTACGGTGCTATTAAGTACACGATGAAGAAGAAAGTCAAATGTGTAGGGGTTACGACTGGTCAGTAGGTAGTGCTGCTGCGTGTTGGGTTGATTCAGTATATCTTGGAGATAGGCTTAGTCTATTCGCGTGGAGTTAGTTTGACATTGGTTGCTATTCTCCGGTCATGGTTGAAGGTGTGGCCATGGGACAGTGGCAAGAGAGAGAGGTCAGGGATTTATAAATAGTAGCATTGGGGCTGTTTGATGGTGATTGGAAGTGTACTAGCTCTTGGGTCGATCAATGTCGCTATGTCGTGTGTAGATGAGTAAGGTAACATTGCTATTTGAGGTCGAAAAGGTAGCTATCGTAGTGAGCATGTTTTGGCTGGTTCATAGTAATGATAGTAAGAGGTGAATAGCGCTCAAGTGTGGGCATATTGGACAAAGGGAATTATGTTAGAGTGTATAATTTTTTTTGTAGGGTACGATCCTAATTTATAAGGCTTGGAAATGAATCTTTCGTATCGATTCAATCTAATTTGATAAGGATCAAGATCATATTTAAATCTTACAAATCTTTATCACATTGGATTTGACATTATTGTATTAGATTCGTGTTATTTTCAATAATGATATAAACACAATTCTATTAGATTCAAAAGATTTGATGAGATTTATAATTAGACTTAGATCCCATACATTCGATCGATTTTCCTTTTTTTTCGTTATCTTTTTAAAGAAAAAAAAAGAATTCGCAATGGAAGAAAAAGCAAAAGGCAGATCCTCCTTTTCTTTTGAAAAAAGGGAAGTAAAAGGATCTTCTTCGGTGAATCTCCCTTATTCCTATTAAAATTCAATGAGGATTTGGTTCATCCTATACGTACGCATCATGGTCATCATGCCTTTCTATGTTCTCTAGATTTGTATGTAACTATTGAGAGTGAGGATATTCTACATAACGTCACTATTCCACCGGAAAGCTTTCTTTTGTTTCAAAATAATCAATATGTAGAATCTGAATAAGTAATTGCTGAGATTCGCGCAGAAATATAAACTTTAAATTTTAAAGAAAGGGTTCGAAAACATATTTATTCAAACTCAAAGGGAGAAATGCACTAGAGTACTAATGTGTACCATATACCGGAATTTACATATGGTAATGCCCATCTTTTACCAAAAACAAGTTATTTATGGATATTATCAAGGGGTTCGTACATTTTCAGTGGAATCCCTTTTTCACTCTCCAAGGATCAAGATCAAATGAATCTTCGTTCTGTTTCTCAATGAATCATGATCAAATCAGATACAAATTATTTAGTTCTAATTAGATGAACTAAGTTGGAGCTATGAAAGCTTAAGAACGCTTAATATTTTATTCATCTAAATGTGTACCTAGTGAGATTCGAACCCATGACCTAAAGCCCAGATTCAACGCCATGTTTAAGTGTTTAACCATTAGATCGTTGGTTTGTGCCTTGACATTTAGTATAACTAAATTGTATTTAAGTTATGTGACCTTTTAAAATAAAGCTACTTGAAATAAGCTAAACCAAAACTATTATCCTTAAAACATTTTATTTTCTAAAAATCTATTTTTCTAAAAAATCTTTATAATTTTTCTTTTTTTGAGAATTTTCTTTTTTATTTTTGCCATTTTCAATTTTTTTATTTTATTATTATTATTATTATTATTATAATTTTTTATAGTAGGACCCTTTCAAAACTAAAACTAAAACTAAAACTATACGGAGGCAAAAATGGGCCATCCACATAGATCATCAAAGAACAAAATCATAAACTAAAATAGAAGTTATTACAAGAAGAATTGGATTTCAATAACAATTTGCTAAGAATATTTAGAAGAACAACATAAATTAATGAAAAGAAGAAATTGTTTGAGAGACCCCAAATACAATTTTAGTTTACAACTCTACTTAAGGAAGCTTTCTCTAAAACCCTAAGTCTAAGTGTCTATATATAGAGAATAGGCTTGGGTTTATAAAGAAAACCTAATAAAAATAGAAGATTCACGCATCATAGCATGTCTATAGGCTAGGTATAAAATGTATACATGCACTTCGTGTGAAATCTTGCAAAATTGATGAATTATAAGATGCAGGGAACATGGGTAGGGACTATGGCCATGGTCCCTTACCATGGTCTTTATTGGGCTATATGCTTTGCTCTGTTCTCATATGCTTCAATCCGTGATCAATGCTTATGTCTAAATTAAGCTCAAAATGTGATAAAAGCCATTAAAACTAATGCTCTCGAAGTTCTTTAAAATGAAATTTAAATGATTAAAATTAAAATATTACAAAATCGACTAAATTAATCTCTAAAATAGCACAAATTAACCATATAAAATGTATGTTAAATTCGTGTTATTAAATACCCTTATACATAGGCTTTTGCTTGTCTTTAAGCAAAATAATAAAAATCAAAGTGAAGAATATCTAAAAGATAAGATGATCATAGACAGTTTTGAAAAAAGTACACACTCAAATTTGAATAGCTTAGCAAAATCTTTTTGAATCACCCTTTTCCTTAACTTTGTAATGCCTTTAGAATACTTAATGCTTAAGGAACTACTAGATTTCAATGATTAATCTAAATAACTTAGAGTTAGCTACATCACTTAAGTAGAAACTAAACTAAAGGTAAAAACAAATATAAATCAATAAAGAAAATGTTATAAAGATCCCTTTACTCTAACTCGAGAGGAGAGAAATCTTTCCTAATTATTTTTAACTTAAAAAACTATATTGGATGCATATTATATCAACTCACCATCTAATTATCCCTCTACTTCTATCATTTTTTTTTGTTAGGAGGCCTTTTTAAACTCAAATCAGTTTTCTTATTGGAACTTTATTAGCATTGAGAAAGTACCTCACTCTTTTGACGAACCAAGGTTAATTATTACTAATTTAGCCCATTTAATTATTCAATAATTGTCAATGGGAAAGCACCTTGCTCTTTAGAGGGATTGAGGTCAATCCTCAATAATTTTAATTAATTTTAGTTTTGTGATTAGCAACAAAAAAGAGCCTTACTCTTTTGAGGGACTAAGATTGATCCTTACCAAACTTCAACAATTATTTTAATTTAATTGTCCATTTAGTACCTCTAACTATTTTGATTTCTCAATTGACTTTCAAAGGAGAAATCTCTTTTATTCATCTAATCTAAAAGAAAAAAAATGAAAAAGAGGGATAAAAAACTACCTTATAAAATTAAGCTTAGAAATCAAAATAATTAGTCCTTAACATATTCAAAACTATCTTAATCCAAAGTTTGAGTTTAAGTGTAGACATCTCATTTATTCCATTTGTGTTTTATTATTTTTATTTAGCCTAAAATAAAAATAAATAAAAAATATATATAAAATAAAAATAAAAAGAATTGGAAAAAAAAGAAAATTAGAAGATAAAAAAAGGAAAAATAAAAAAATATAAAGTGTCAATCGTATCGAGTTAAGTCAGATCATTTAGTATCGAATTGGATAATGGTGAGTGATCGATTTAATAAATCTTAAGTCATTAAAAGATCGGACTTCATTAAAATATTTTAGCCCAATTTGATATTAAGTGGTTTTTTTTAATATCTAATTTATATTGGGTTAAAATAGACTTAGGGTTTATTAAGTAGGTTATTAGGCTAAATCAAATTGGATTGGATCGGATCGAGCTCGAAAAATAGAAAGCCCAAATTAAGTAAGGTTTTTAAAAGTTAGCTCGAATCTTCAAAGAATTGTTATCGTATTATCATATCTTTAGTTACAAAAGATTTAATTGGGGGTATTATAGATAGAAACTCAATAGTGGACTTGAAGAGGTTTTTTTGAGAATGCCCATTACACATAATCTCTTCCCCCTTCACTTTACTCCGATCTAGCCTACACATCAATCACTACTCTCAATTCCATACATGTTGGCCCTTGGACTAAACAGTAACCAACAGCTACTACTCTACACTACTATGTTGACCCCTTCACTGAACCAAAATTCACTTGCATGCCGAAGTCCAATCTCCACATACGAGCTACATGCCATCCCTGCTACGTAGCATACACAATTGAATACAGCACATTTGCATTGTCTTACACAGTAGCCTCTAACAATTCACATGCATGTTGATGCTATGACATTTACATATTCACTTGGATACATGCACCACTGTATCATTACTGACATGTTCACCTTATTACACATCCTTATCCTGTATAGCATCTGATCACTACACCAAAACACACACTGGTCATCTAATCCTCATGCAGCACATATCGTACAAACGCAGGCTATATGCCACATTGCTTGACATAAGCCGAACGTTTACAATTGAAGCATACGTTGAAGTCCATGGTCAACATGACGTAAGTGTCACGGGTCGATTTAAAAGGGCCCAAAATCATGAGGTTTGTTCAAGCCTAAGAGGAAATAATTCAGAATATTCTAGAAGATTTAGAAGGTCCCAGAATAGGTGGTAGGTAAAGTAGATAGATGCATTTAATGTAAAGGTAGGTGAGGATTCATTTGTAATTGTTAGATTGAATTGATAAGCCCTCCATCTTGAGAAGCCTCTTGTATCTATAGGGGAGATCCCTTTAGTTGTATCATCAAGTTATTTCAAGTGAATACTATTTAATTGAGAGTTTCTCTCTCTATATTTTCTCTCTCTAAACATTGTGAGTTGTTACTGGCTAACTTAGCCTTATTTAGTGTGGTCAGGAATGCTAAGTACCGCACGGGTTCGAGTAAGATAGTCTACCTATGACAAGTGGTATCGGAGCCAGGTAAAGAGACTTTATGTTGAGAAGATGTCCTCTGGAGGAGATAACAATACTTCAATGGTTGAAGAGTTAGGAAATCAAGAGGATCGTAGAGTCACCAAGCAAAGGGCTGGGTCTCGGGACTTACTGAACTCCCTCCTTAATAAGATGGATAGAGCGGAGTTGAGCAGTGCTGAAGCGAAGGAACAATTTGATGAATCACAAGGCAGCCTTGAAGAGATAGAGGAAGAACTTTGAGGCGAGTTGCAAGGTGCATTGAATTAAGCTATTGAGGAGCTGAAGTAGCGTGATGAGGCAATTGAAGGGAAGAATGAAGTACTCCAAGCTCGAGTTATTGCTTTGGAAACTAAAGAGGAAGATTATGAAGCCAAGATGGATGCTGTAATGGTAGCCATGCACCAGGAGATTGAAGAACTTAAGAACCAACTAGAAGCATGTCGGGCGGTAGTGGCAAATAGAGTGACCATCTAGTTTGCTCATAAGATCGGTGTGGCTAAGCTCGAACCTTTCAATGGGATAAGATCCGCTTGGGAGGTAGACAACTTCCTCTGGGGAATAGAATAATATTTCAATGCTGTAAGAATCTTGGATGACCTCAAAAGGTATGTATTATTGCTATGTATTTGAAAGATTTTGCTATGGTATAGTGGCGTAGAAGGGTAAACAAAATCAATACTTGGGCGAGCTTTGTACATGAAATCAAGGGGCAATTCTCTCCTCAAAATGTTGCTAAAGAAGCAAAGGTGAAGTTGCATCACCTAACTCATAAGGGTGACATCAAGCAATATGTGAAGGAATTCTCAAACCTAATGCTGGAGATCCCAGACCTTAACAAGGATGATGCTCTAGTGATGTTTTTAGATGGTCTGGAACCTTGGGCAAAGTTAGGGCTAAATTGAAGAGGAATGGAAGACATCTCTAAGGCCATAGCAGTTGCTGAAGGCCTAACGGAGTTCAAGAAGATAGAACATAAGACCCCAATGGAAAGGTGGAAGGGGGGAGTTGAGAAGGAAAGGAGTGGGAGTTCCTCAAGAAGGAAGCTCAAGATGGAAGAGAAAAATAATGATTGGGGAAGGACTTATGAAGGAAAAGATGGGGGACGATGGAAGCCCCAAGAATTGAAGTGCTATTTCTGCAATGGGCCTCATTATGCCAGGAAATGCCTAAAGAAAGATTGGTTGGTAGCAATTATGGCAAATGAAAGCTCCGATGAAGGGGGCGAGGCTAAATTGGGTTCAGTACAGCTGCTTAGTGCTATGAACATGTAGGAGAAGCAAAAGGGGTTGATGTACACTAAGGTGATAGTTGCTGGCAAGAAGTTAAATGCCCTTATTAATACAGGGGCATCTCATCTATTCATCTCTGAGGTAGTAGTAAGTAAGATTGGAATGGAAGTGGAGAAAACTAAGACATGGCTTAAGACAGTAAACTCAAAGGAAGTCCTTACTATTGGAGTCATCAAGGAGATAGAACACCATATGGGAGGGTGGAAAGGGAAAGAAACCATCGAAGTAGTACCTATGGATGACTTCGAATTTGTGATTGGGATGGAATTCCTAGATCATATTGACATACTTATTGTTTCTCGTGCGAACTGTAATGTATACTCAAGACAACTCTCAATGTGTGGTGCCTGTTACAAGGAAAGCTGGTCAAGTCATAAAATTCCTTTCCGCTATGCAATTAGCGAAGGGCCTAAAAAAGAATGAAGTTACGTACATAGCTACATTAAAGGGGGAAGAAGAGACGGGGAGTCAAGAGGCAATTCCATATCTAGTGGGGGAGTTGCTAGAAGAATTCAAAGACATCATGCCTAAAGAGTTACCAAAGAAACTACAACCAAGAAGGGAAGTGGATCATGCGATTGAGCTAAAACTAGGTATAAAGGCCCCTACTACAGTTCCTTATCACATGTCTCCAAAAGAATTAGAAGAATTAAGGTGACAATTGAAGGAGTTATTGGAAGCTAGATTTATCCAACCATCAAAGGCACCTTTTGGAGCTCTAGTTCTCTTCCAGAAGAAACACGATGGGTCCCACAAGTTGTATATTGATTATAGGGCCTTGAATAAGGTCATTGGAAAAAATAAGTACCTTATTCCTTTGGTATCAGACTTGTTCAATCGATGGGGAGAGGCAAGATATTTTTCAAAACTGGATCTACGATTGAGATATCATCAAGTATGGATAACAGATGGAGATGAGTCCAAAACCACTTGCGTCACAAGGTATAGTACATTTAAGTTTCTTGTTATGCCATTTGGGCTCACGAATGCCCCGGCTACTTTTTGTAGTCTTATGAATAGGGTATTAGCACCATTCTTAGATCATTTTGTTGTGGTTTACTTGGATGATATCATGATTTATAGCAAGTCTATGGAAGAGCACCTAGAATATCTTCATACAGTTTGCTTAGCCTTAAGGGAAAACAAGTCATATGTAAAGCTAGAGAAATGTGCCTTTGCAAAGAAAGAAGTGGCCTTCTTAGGGCATATAGTAGGAAAGAAGAAGATCAAAATGGATGAAGAGAAGATACAGGCCATTTGAGAATGGAAATGACCTACTAAGCCTATCGAATTGAAGTCATTTCTTGGCTTAGTAAATTATTACAGAAGTTTCATACGTGGATACTCTCGAATGGTTGCCTCCTTAACGGATGTACTCAAGAAAGATGTTCTATGGGTATGGAGGGAAGATCGACAGAAGACATTTGATACCCTGAAGGAAGCAGCTATTAAAGAATAAGTTCTTGCGCTCCCTAGTTTTGGTAAAGTATTTGAAGTATGCATAGATGCTAGTGATTATGCCATTGGCTAGGTTTTGATGTATAAAACCATCCAATAGCCTTTGAGAGTCGAAAGTTGAACAATATGGAGAGGTGATACCTAGTATATGAGAAAGAAATGACAGTTGTAGTGCATTGCCTTTAAGTTTGGAGGCACTTTGTAAGTACAAGTTAGCGGGACTGGTCTAGGTTATTGGATGTCATATAGCTCTCTTTCAATCTACAGAAGAATAAATCAACAGGGCATAGTCCATTTGAGTTTTTCCTAGGGAGACAACCGCTAACTACCAATACGGTAACCACAGGATATATGGGGTTTAGTTCCCCAACATACAAAATTGTAAAAAAGTGGTAAGAGAGCCAAGACTTAGCTCTGAATTACTTAGACAAGGCTATTAAGAGAATGGGGGAAGTTACAGGTAAGAAGTGTCAACCAATGGAGTATCAAGTACTTATGAAGTTACACTTAATCCAGTGGACCAAGGGCCAATTGCACAAAGGACTAATGAGGCGTTATGAAGGACCATTTCTCATCGTAAAACGAGTGGGACGAGTATCTTATAAGTTAGAGTTACCTCTAAGATTAAAATTCCGCCCAGTATTTTATGTTAGTATGCTTAAGCTATATCATAAAGATGAGGATGACCTTAGTAGAATAATATCATAGAGGGCTCTAGTTGGAATTAGGGAATTATACGAAAAAGAAGTTGGAAAAATTATTGTGGACAGATATGTGAGAAGATGAGGCCACTCCCCTAGGTATAAGTATATGGTTATTTGGAAAGGAAAGCTGAAAAGTAAGGTCAGTCGGGAACGTACTGAAGCTTTATGGTAGTTTTCCAAACAAAACTAAAAAATTTCATAAAGAAAATATGACGAGGACGTCGTTGAAATGAGTGGAGGAGAATGTCACAAGCCAATTTAGAAGGGTCCAAAATCATGAGGTTCGTTCAAGCCTAAGAGGAAACAATTCAGAATATTCTAGAAGATCTAGAAGGTTCCAGAATAGGTGGTAGGTAAGGTAGATAGATGCATTTAATGTAAAGGTAGGTGGGGATTTGATAACTCTGATTTTAAACATATTTCATATGGTGATTTTATAGTATTTCCCTTATATTTTTGGTTTTCTTTAAAGAAATTGATACTTAATTAAGTAAAATTTTGATTTTAAGGTTTGAACGCATTTTAGGATTGGAAATGAAGAAAAGGAATCAAGTTTCACTCAATTCGGAGTTCAAATGAAGAAGTTATGAAGTTTCGAAGTTACACAGTCTTAGACATGACCATGTCCCCAAGCTGTGTCCATGCTGGGAAATTGGCCAGGAGCAGAAAGTTACATGACCTGGGGACACGGTCATGTCTCAGGTCGTGTTTGATAAAGAAGACGAAAACCTTATAATACAATATAAAAAGACATATTAGGTTTTCACAAGACACATGAGACATTAGAGAAGAGAAGAGACTTGAGGAGAAGGAGAAGAAAAAGGTGAAAGCAACACCAACTTCAAGATTGGAGAGATTTTTCATCAATCAAAGGGGTTTTTCATGTTTTATTTTATGTTTTTGATGGAATTCGTTTTTAGTTTCATTATGATAGCTTAGAATTCGTGTATTTAGGATTATGGAAGCTAGGGTTTCATGTGACTCTTAGGTTGATTTATAATTCTCAATAAAGTTTCTACCTTTGCTTGATTCAATTATGTCGCTTAATTGTTAATTGATATTTCTAGAATATCAATATATGATATTATGCATGTTGATTGAGAAATTACATGTATAACTAGATCTTTACATAATTAGAGAGAATTATATGTATACTTAGAGATAAGATATATATTTCTTCCGGAAAGTTAATTATTTGTGTGGGAATTCATTATACATCAATGCAATGCTAAGTTATATTACTAAGTAAAAAGATTCCAGTAAATAATTTAGGATTAGGTTTAATATGCTTAAGAAAGGTGTTAACTGTAATTGTGAATCCCTCCGATCAAGAATAATAGAAACCGAATTGAATATATTTTAATCGATCACATGTTAAACACTAGGAGAAATAATTCTTAAATACGTTATTGCATACTTGAAGTCGTTCTTAGTTTTATTGCTTTCTAAATTGCTTAATCAAGTCCCATAATTAATTTAGCTTGTTAATTTCAGTATTTTTAATTCATTCAGCTCATCATAATTTTCCGGTTAAATAATAAAGCTAAGGTTAATATTAGTACTCGAAGTCTCTGAGGGATCGATTCGGACTCACATCCACTATATTAAAACTGATAGGTGCACTTACCTGATATCAGGATTCATTTGTAACCGTTAGATCGAATTGATCTTAGGCCTCCATCTTGAGAGACCTCTTGTATATATAGGGGAGATCCCTTCAGTTATATCATCAAGTTATTTCAAGTGAATACTATTTACATAAGAGTTTTTCTCTTTATATTTTTTCTTTCTAAACATTGTGAGTTGTTACTGGCTGACTTAGCCTTCCTTAGTGTGGTCAGGAACACTAAGTGCGGTACGGATTCGAGTAAAGGAGTCTGCCCGTGACATAAACACAACGTACATGATCAACACGAAACCAATCACGTACAACTCGATTCATTTAGGTAAAAAAAAAAGTTTTATTTTATTTATTTTATTAGTTAATTCAATTATTTTTACTAATTTATTATTTTTAAGTGCAAGTTTTTTATTATTATTTTCATATTGCTTGTTTGTTTTTTAGATAATCTTAATTTTTAAATTTAGCTCAATTATATTTTTTAGTAAAATTGCATGTTTTGAAATATAGTGTATCTTTTCTCCGAGATTCATATTTTCAAAGAAGATACACATTGAGATACGTATCTTGCATTTAAGATTTAAGTGAGATACGTATCTTGCATTTAAGATTTAAGAAAGATACATAGCTAGATCGTATCTTATCGTATCTTCAATATATCTTGCATTTGGGTTTTAGAAAAAATATGTATGAAAATATGTATCTAGATTATATCTTAGTAGATCTTGTATATAAGATTTAGAAAAAAATATCTTTTGACACATAGTGATTTTTTTAAATAAATAAAATATCTTAATAGAAGTTTTTCAAAAAGATTTAGTTAATTAGGGTTTTCTTAGATTCATGAAATTAGATTTTTTAGGTTTTTTTTTTAAATAAATGGTTAAATAAATGTATACTTGGCTTGATTTTCAAAAATAAAAAGAATCCACTTAATGAATATTTTATAAGAAAACTATATTGGTTTGATCCCGACTAGCATGTATGTAGGTACCTTCGAGGCAACTGTATAAAAAATAAAAGAATTTTTTTTTCCTTTTTCTTGAAAAATTCGTAATAAAAAATAATAAAGAGATTATTTTAATTATCTTTTGCCTATTTGTCTATATTTTAGTATTTCTAGAAAAAATATAAAAATAAAGCCCATTAATTGATTTTTTTTTTAATTTTTACATGGTAACTTAGTTTTAATAGGTTAGTCATTGAACTTAGTTTTTCTAGTTAATTTTTCTAATTTTTTTTTATAGAAAATATGCAAATTAGTGGCCAAATTGAGATTTTCCTACCTAAAAACCCTAATTTCATTTTTTTATTAAGTTTAACTAGTTGGCGACTCCAATTTTTTAAAATATTTTTTTCAAAACATTTTTTAAAGAAAAATATTTCTTTAATTTAATGTTGTGTAATTTATGTTAAGCGGGCTAGGGTTAACATGGATTAAATTAAGAAAACCAAAAAAGGGCTTGATAGAATTGGTGACTTTATTAAGGAAGCCTAGTGGGCTAGCCATGTAAAAATTAAAAATTAATTGATGGGCTTTTGTATTTTTTTTTCTTTTATTGTATTATAGTTGTACCAATTGGTTTTTAGTGATATATGCCCTAAGAAAAAAAAATTGGACTAATGGGGCCTTATTGGGGATTTAGGAGAGGTTTTTAGTTATTGACAATTATTTGCATGCTTAGATATGGTCGGATTTGGGTCACTTTAAAAACTTAAGACGGGCTACCATTGTGTAATTTTCAGGTCGTTGGGGGTCCTAATTGTGATAGGCGAGCTTACTCAAGCCCATTAGATTTTTCTTTGAAAAGCCTTGAAGCTATATAGCCTGAGAGCCGTAAACCCTACCTTTTTGCATTATTTTTTTTGAAAAATGTGTAGTTATTTTTAAATTATAGGAAAGGCCTGATTATTCTGCAGTTGGTTTGGCTTTCTTTTTTGTAAAAAGGGGAAATTACAAAATCAGTAACCCTTATATATAAGTATTCACAAGCTTCATTTTTTTAAAATCCTATTTTGGACCTACTTATATATAAGGATACTTTTTGATCGTGGATTCATAATACTTCTTATAATTTATTAATTATTGACTCTTATTGCATTATATTCATGTGTAGCATACTGCATTTTTTTATTTAACTTTTTTTTATGCTTATTTCTATGTGAATATTTTATTTTTTTTGTATTATATGTGTTTTATTTTTATCATCTCTTAGTAAGTAAAAGACTATGTAATTTCTAATTTTTTTTTTAAAAGCTACAAAATTATTAATATCATATCCAACTTTATTGTAAATTTAGCGGCCTAGTTGTAAATAATCGCATCATTTCATCTTTGTAATATAGATATGGAAAGTTAGGGTAGTGTTAATCCTGAGCCTATCCATGAGGTCCAGTTAGATAAGTACTCCTTCCATGAGGCTACCTTGAAAGATTGGTTAAATCAGCTTCCACCTACTAAGTAAGATCACATTCGCAAGAAAATTGGGCTGGTCATATCCCTCATATGGGTCCAATTCTATTGGCCTCTAATTCAAGCCCTTATCTATTATTGGGATCCGAAATTTGCAGCTTTCAAGTTCGACTCACATGTGCTGATGCCTACTTTAGAAGAATACTCACAGTTACTTAGTTCCCTACCTCTTGAAGTAGGCATAATTGTCTTAAATCTAAGAGTCCAGCTCGAGAAAACCTTCATGACCTTGTTAGGAGTCAAAAAGGCAGCCCTAGTGCCATTCTTATCTTTAGAGGGCAAGAAGTGTCTTAGCATCTTAAGACTAGTAGAATGGTTTTCAAGCCCAAATGCTTATAAAAAACATCGTCATGCCTTCTGTGGAGGATATGAATCATGGACCGAGAAAAGGGTAAATGCCTTTATTGTAGTAGTATTCTAGATGGTTCTATTTCTTGTCAGATTCGGTTAATCCATTATAAGGTAACCGAGTTAGTAACCCAATTGTTAGTTAGTAAATCCTATATACCGGTATTATTGGTAGAACAATTTAAGACCCTTACCCATTTAAGGAAGTAGGGGCACAGGTAATTTATAGCTAACCCTATAATCCTTACTGTGTGGTTTCTCAGCTACATATAGGGGTATCGAGGGAATCTTCTTAGAGCATCCCTGACTGAAAATATGAACTTGATTGACGATTTTGCCTGTCACCTTAAGGCATTAGATGAAGCTTAGTTTAAGGGATGGGTATCAGTTATAAGCAAAATGTAGTCGGTAGCTTTTAATTGGACAGCTAGGTGGAGTAACTGTACTTAAGCCATCCTAGGGTGCGTTAATTATGTAGGGGTCCCTCTTATCGGTATTACAGGTTGTATAGGATATTTCCTAACTTATGTCACTAGACAGTTGGGTTCGCTTCAAGAGATAGCATATAGAGATTCCTTGGAAGACGTCACATTGAGTTATCAAGATCCTTGTTTACCTACGGCTATTTTGATTCAACGACTAGCAGAACTTATGAAGTTGTGGGAGCAGAGGGAAGTTAAGAAAATAGTCAATGTGGGAACTTTGAAGGGAAAAGTTGAAGAATATCGGGCTACTAAGCAATCCATCTATGATCAGTTAGAGAAGATTGGAAATATACGGTACGAAGCTTTAAATGTATTTAGACATAAGCCAGAGCTAGAATATCTTTCACCTATTGAGCAGGCCTATTGAGACACCATATGAGCTAGAGTTGAAGCCTAGTTCTAAGAATGCAAAAGAATCATTAAAGAGTTAAAGATGAAGAATGAGAGATTGCTGGAAGAAAATCAATTCTTAAAGAGTAAGATTCAAGAAAAAGATGTTACAGTCCGAAGGCTTATGAGAGAAGTTGATGAAGCCCATCTTAGCTAGATCCGTTGACTCTTATAGATATAGGATTTGAGTTTTTTAGAAAGATTAGTTAGGAGTTTTCTTTTCTTTTCTCTTCTTTTAGTCCATTATATAGGTTGGATTTCATGATCATTAATAAATTTCTAACTTCGTTAAATGAAAATATTTATTGATTGTGATGTCTTTTGCTCATTTTTTTTATAAGTTTCCTTTTAAATAAAAAATAATAAAATAAAAAAAGGAAAACAAAAAAGGAGCAAAAATAAAAAAAAAAGACAAAAAACAAAAAAAAAAGTTCACAAAGATGTCTAAAACTTGGGTTTTCATTTAGGATTTTGAAGATAGTACCCAATCGAGTAGACTCAGTTAGAAGCTTGATATTCACTTGTTCTAAAGCAAGAATATCAACTTAAGGTATTGGAAATGTCAATTAAATTGAGCTCGATCTGAAAGTCATAACTTTGGAAGAAAACATGAACAAGATGGCCGAACAAATCTAGGCTCCTACTCGGGCTATTGGAATTCTTAATGATAGATAAGGATTTTAAGTCAATCCGAATCGGAATGTAGAAGGGACCCTTCCCCTTGAATTGGACGAAGCAAAATTAGTCCCTCATGTTGAGATATGGAGGAAGGAGATTGAGGAAAAACACCGAGAGATGGAAAAGAAGTTTATGTAGAAGTTAACAGAGAAAATGAAAACCCTAGAAATTGTTAATAGGCTTAAGCAGCTGGGAATGATCAACTTGCCGACATATGAAGATGATGATTTCTTGGAAAGATTTAAGGTGTTAGAATTCGAGAAATATGATGGTATTGGTTGTTTGAAGCTCCACAATAGGTTGTACATTAGAAAAACAGGGAAACACTTGAAGTATGATAAGGTGATGGTCTAGACCTTTCGGGATAGTTTGACTGGGCTCCCCTTAACTTGGTATGCCTAATTGGACTTGAACAAAATTGATACTTGGGATAAATTAGCATAGGTTTTCTACAACTAGTATAAGTTCAGCATCGAAGTGACCCCTTCCATGTAGGACTTGAATAATTTGCGAAAGAAGACCAACGAAAGCTTTAAGGAATATGCTTAGAGATAGAAGGGCATAGCGGCGAGGGTGACTCTACCTTTAACCAAAAAGGATTTGACTTTCGCTTTTATTAACACTCTTGGAAGCTTATACTATCGACATTTGGTAATACACCTCGCTTTTAACTTTGCAGAAATTATAGCTTCAGGGTACCGAATTGAGGAAGTTATTGCTTTTAGAAGGATTCCTAATCCCAAAGCAGTTGAGAAGAAGATGCCTCCCATGAGATTTTCCAATAAGGCTAAAGAAGTTACTGTAAGCATTGTCAATATTGGCAACCTCATCAAACCTGCAACCTTGGTAGCCGTGACAGGAGGATCAATCCCCTACTAAATCTGAGTCAGAATAACCGCTTATAAAGGAGATAGTTTACTCATATCCCCATTCCTCTAAGCTAGGTCCTTGTAGGACTAAGGAAAGAGAATCTCCTGACATTAAAAATACCAAAGGAGGGATAGAGACTAAGGGACTATAACCCAGAGCTCCATTGTGATTATCATTTGGGGTAAGTAGACATTCTACAAACTAGTGGTAGAGACGTAGACATAAGATTCAGGATCTCATTGATGCTAAGTTAGTTCGATTAGACTTTATTCAAACTCCTGCTCTTAACGTGGGTAATAATCCTCTACTGGATCATGGACACTTAATTAATATGATTATTGGTGAAGTATCTAAACTAGGATTGTAGATTTTTTATGAGGTTAGCATAATTGAAGTGTCAAGATAGGGGGTATGGGGTTGCTTGAAATGACCTAAGTAGTAGATTGGAATGTTTGGGCTTGGATGTAAGCCTACTGAAGAGGAAATCCAAGAAATGAAGGCCAAAACTAGAGGGAAGAGAGGAGATTAGTTATAACATGCTCGTATGGATTTTCTAGACATTCATTAAACATTCCCAATACCAGTTGGTGCTAAGAACTCGAAGTAGCTAGTTTATCTG
This sequence comes from Lumnitzera racemosa, assembly GCA_024138005.1. Lineage (NCBI taxonomy): Eukaryota > Viridiplantae > Streptophyta > Magnoliopsida > Myrtales > Combretaceae > Lumnitzera > Lumnitzera racemosa. The sequence continues at coordinate 85,706,539 of JAMXBC010000010.1, read as the reverse complement.
AGGATTTAGCTTAGCAATGCAGTATCGATCCAAATGAGATGAAAGATAGTAGCATCCTAGTTTCTTTATACAACTGATTTTTTGTTCCCGTTAATAGGTCTCTTTAGAAAAACAATATTTAGTCAATTAGGAGCATTCGACTTCATAATTAGTTTGATTAGTTAGGCCTTTCTTCCAAACAATTTGAATTCATTCAATAAAATTAGTTCGTTTCTTTTTATCAATTCTTCCTTGTTATTTATTTGTTATCCTTTTGCCATTTCCTTTATTTTTCAGATCTGATAAAAATGATGAACATAATAGATATCTTACCTTTGTAAATGATGAAAGTACCAATATCACCTTCGGCCTTACTGGGTTAGACGTCGGAGATGATATTCAAACTTTGAGTGAAACACAAGAGAGTTGGTGTCAATTTGAACAGGGTAGAGTGATATTTGATGAACTAATAGTTGTGATTAATTTGAGGACAGAAGAGAATTCGTGAAACTTGAAAATTGGGGGTAATCTAGTAATTAATCAAAAACAAGAGTTGTCATAATTATTATTAGAATACTTGGACACATTCGCCTGGTCCTATGAAGACATGCCTAGTTTAAATCCATCAATCGTAGTTCATAAGCTGTTAATGAGAGAAGATATTAAATCAAAAAGGCAAAAGCTTAGGCAGTTTAGGGTGAATATACTCTTTAAAATAAAAGAAGAAGTGAAGAAATTATTAGAGGTTGGGTTCATAGAAGTGTTGGATTACCCCGAGTAGGTAGCTAATGTAGTGGCAGTGCTGTAAACTTTTGTGATTTAAACTAGGCGATAGTTAATGATAACTTACCTTTACCACATATTGATGTATTGGTGGACAATATGGCCAAAAATCATCTTTTCTCGTTCATGGATGGTTTTTCGGGATATAATTAGATCAAGATGGCACAAGAAGATAAAATCAAAACCACTTTTGTTACCATTTGAGGAACGTTTTGTTATCGCGTGACGCCTTTTAGGTTAAAGAATGCTGGGGCAACTTATCAACGTGCTATGGTTGCCTTGTTTCATGATATGATGCATCGAGAGATTGAAGTTTATGTACATGATATGATTGCCGAATCCAAGAAGGGTGAGAATCATGTTGATGTTTTACGTAAACTATTTGAGCAATTGAGAAGGTTCCAATTGAAACTAAACCTAGAAAAGTACACCTGTAGAGTAACGTTGAGCAAATTGTAGGGTTTTATAGTTAGTAGAAAAGGAATCGAAGTGTACCTAGATAAAGTTAAGGCAATCCTAAACATGCTTGCATCGAAGACAGTAAAAGAAGTTTGGGGACTGTTGGGGAGGTTGAATTACATCGCTCGGTTTGTATCATAACTAACCGATAAATGCAAGCGGTTATTCAAACTTTCAAGGTAGAACGCAATGATAGAATGGGATGAAGAGTGTAAGTATGCACTTGCTAAAATTAAGGAGTATTTGATGATCCTCCAGTATTGGTCACTCTTATGCTAAGATGGACATTAATTCTTTACTTGATGATCTTTCCTGAATCGATAGGATGTATGCTGGGTAGAGAGATGAAATAAGAAGAAAAGAGCATCCTATATATTACTTAAGCAAGAAATTTATAGAAAGCGAACAAAAATACTCAAAGGTGAAAAGAACGTGTTGTACCTTAGTATAAGTGATGCACAGGCTCAAGTAGTATACTATCTATTACACAGTAGAGCTGTTGACAAAATATGATCCATTAAGGTATTTAGCTGAAAAGCCGGCATTGATCAAGAGAATATTAAAATTTTAGATGTTACTCTCTAAGTTTGATATCAAGTACGAAAGTTATAATTCAGTCAATGGGTAGGTAGTGGCCAATCAATTAGCAAAATACCCATTAGAAGTTAAAGATGATGGTTTAGAAGCTCAGTTTCCAGATGAAAATATGATGGTGATGAATGAACTAAGTGGTGAGAAATCGGAATGGAGAATGTATTTTGATGGAGTAGCCAATGTGTTTAGATATGTGATAAGAGCATTATTAGTATCACCTGAGGGTAATCATTTCCCTGTGGCATCAAGATTAGCATTTCCATATACAAATAACATAGCAGAATATGAGGCCTGCATTTTGAGGCTCAAAATGGCATTAGACAGGAGAATACAAAAACTTGAAGTGTATGGGGATTCTTCTCTTATAATTCTCCAGATCCTAAGGGAATATAAGATGAAAGACGAGAAATTGATACCTTATCATGGGTATTTAAGTAAGCTGATTGAAAGATTCCAAGAAATTTTGTTCACTTACATTCCAAGAACCCAAAATCAATTTATTGACGCACTTGCCACGTTAGCATCAATGTTGAAAGTCATGGATGGGATAGAAATTCAGCCCTTGAAGATTGGATAGAAATTCAGCTCTTAAAGATTGAGGTAGAAGAAAAATTAGCTTTTTGCTTGACGGTTGAAGAAAAGGAATCAAAGAAACCCTGGTATTATGATATCAAAAGGTTACTTCAAATGAGTGAGTTTCTTGATGAAGTTGATAGAAAAGAAAGAAAAGCTTTAAGGAGATTGGCTACTCATTTCCTCTTAAGTGGAGCTACGTTGTATAAAAGATCACCAGATGTAACTTTGTTAAGGTATGTAGATGAAGAAGAAGCTAATAAATTAATAAAAGAAGTGCATGAAGGAGTATGTAATTCTCATATGAATGGGTACATGTTAGCTAGGAATATCATGAGGATAGGATATCTTTAGATGACGATGTAATCAGATTGTATCAGACATGTGAGGCATTGTCACCTAGATGAGATATACGTTAATAAAATCAATGCTCCTCCTTAAGAATTACATGTGTTTTCAGCTCCTTAGCCTTTCTCGATGTGGAGGATGGATATGATCGGTCCAATTTTGCTAATGGCTTCAAATTGGCACAGATTCATTTTAGTCGTGATCGATTATTTTACCAAGTAGGTAGAGCTAGCGTCATATGCTACAATGACTAAAGGAATAGTGGTCAGGTTCCTGAAAAGAGATATCACTGCAAGATATGGTGCTCCCGAATCTATTATTATAGACAACGGGTCAAATTTGAACAACAATTTGATGGCTGAAGTATGCAATTAGTTTACCTCAGATGAATGGGGCAGTTAAAGCCACTAATACGAACATTAGGAGAATCATTAAGAAGATGGTGATCACTCATAGAGACTAGCATGAGATGCTTCCCTTTGCTCTTATAGCTTATAGAACCTCTATCAGAACCTCTATAGGTACAATACCTTTTTGATTGGTATATGGAACTGAAGCAGTACTATCAGTAGAAGTAGAAATACCTTCGTTCTGAGTATTGATAGAAATTTAGCTTGATGAAGCTGAGTGGATGAAGAAGTGAACGGAGCATTTGAACCTCCTAGATGAGAGGAGGCTTATAGAAATATGTCATGGACAAGGTTACTAACAAAGGATGATCCGAGCTTTTAACAAAATAGTATGCTCAAGGTACTTCAAGGAAGGAGACTTGGTGTTGAAAAAAGTATTGCTGAATGCAAAAGACCCTAAAGGAAAATTTGCTCTAAAACTATGAAGGCCCTTATGTGGTGAAAAGGGTATTATCTGGAGGTGCATTAGTGTTAGCAGAAATGGATGGCCTAGAGTTAAGGGGACTTGTGAATTTATATGCAGTCAAGTTGTATTATCCATGAAAAACTGAGTTTAATAAAGATTATAATTTTTTTTTTAGAATTGTTTGTGGTTAATCTTTTATTGTTTACAAGTAAAGTTGATATCCATTGATATTCTCGAATTCAGATGGTTATTGACCGATAAACACTTCACTAATAAACACTTGTACACCATGATTCTTAGCCTCATACATTTAAACACCAAACACTTACCAATGAGTTTAAGTTACTAAATGAATTGAAATCGAATGTTCTTAAAGATTTAATCTGGTTTTTCAAAAAGAGATTTATTTTTTTCAAGAATCACATAAAGGTAGAAATTGAGGCTTGGTGATTGTAAGCCCCACAACTAAGCAATCCGAGGTTTCGATCGGTTGAATGATCCGATCGAGCCTAAATTATAAAGTAAAGCTAGAAATATTAGTAAACTGATCCCGTAAGTTTGAATTTAATAAAATAAGTAATAAAATAGGAGACTACAAAATTTTTAAATTTTAAGTATATAACTCGTTATTTATCGAAAATGCGTAAAAGGCATTCCGGCACTTAACGAATCGCTAGAGATAAATTATATGTATACTAAAAATCATAAAATAACCTAAATAATATTTAGAAATATTTATTTGTACTATATATAAATTTACATGTAAGTATAAATACGCGTAATTTCTTAAAATATGTGAAATGTGCTAAAATAATACAAAATGCTTAAAGAAAATTCATAATTAAATAAGGAAAAATCAAGAAAAATCAGAAAAAATCATGAATGATCCAGAATTGGGTCGTGGCGGCTGGAAAAAAATAAGAAAAAATTCGGCCAATTAGAATAAGCCAACATAAAAACCAAAAATCAAGGGATAAGGCAATTGTCTTGTCCCATTTAATGCACAATAAATCCTATAAAGCCCTATAAATAGCGGAAAAAATTCGAGAACTCATTTGGACAGTTAAAAATCAGAAAAAATTAGGGAGAGACAAAAATTGAGAGAAAAATTCAGTTTAGAAAAAAAAATTAGAAAAACTGTACAATTAGGGCTTTCAAAGGGAACCCACACCAAACGAGGAGCTGGGAGTGAACGGCCACCACCACCACACGTTGGTGGCAGCGCCCAAGCCGGACGATAAGGCCACGGCGACCGGCGGTGGCCGGAGCCACCCAGATCGGTGAGTCCGATTTCCAGCCCGATTTTGTGTAATTTTGTAAAAATAGTAAATATTATTATAAAATTATGAATTTTGTTATTCTAGGATATTTTTGTATGTAGTTTGTAGGAAAAATATTATTTTGATGAAAACATGTCTCGTAATATATGGTCCTTAATAAATTATGCAAAACCGAGCACATTTCGGTTTAGAAATAAATGACCTTAGAAGTGTAGTTTGGAGCTCAATTTTTTTTCTGTAAGATGCTCATGTGATATAGAATAGTGCTATGAAGCCATTTTTAAAAAATTAATTTTCTAAATTTTTAAGTTAATTTTTAGCCCTAAAATGATGGAAAAATTGGATAATTTGGAGTTAATTAAGTAATTAAATTATTAATTACTGACTTAGTGAATAAGTAGATGTTTAGGGATGTTGAAATCTGATGGAGAATGATACTTGTAGCATTTAGGGTGTTAGATGTAATTATTAGGTTAATTATGTAGTAAATAAGTAATATGGAAAAAATAGTACATTTTAAGTTAATTTTGTAAATTAGGGTAATTATGAGTAAAATCTGATTTAGGATGAATTTAAACATTTTGAAATGATAATTGATGTTTAGAGATGATAATTAGAGTGATATAAATATTAGAAGTGTGATATATACATAAAATGTAATAATACATAATAGGTAATTATTGGAAATATAATAAATAGGAAATATTATAATAAAAATTGATATTGTGATAATAATAAAAATGTATAATAAATCTGATAGGAAATTTGAATTTATGTAATTATATGAAAAATGTAAAAATTTCTCACATAATGAGTGAATTCGGTACATTAATAAGGATATAAGTGTACCGGGTGAAATAAAATACTGACTAGGGGTAATGATGGTATTTAGGAGATCAGGAAATAATATGATTAATTTCACATTATGGGTTGAAACGAATTTCTAGGGTTAGAGTATAAAACAATACTTAAAAATCGAACTAGAAACTAATTTAGAAATCGATGCGAAAACCGAACCCGAACCTAAATAATTGTAAAAGACGTAAGACCTAGATAATTAGGCATATTAAACTCTAAACAAAACGTAACAATAAGTGTTATAGGATAAAATGAACCTATAATAGTTATATGAAAAGATGAAACCACGTTTGTGTTATAGGGATGATCGGCGATGGCCTGATCAAATCGGACCTCGAGTGAATGAGCGAGGAGTCGAGGTAAGTTGGGATTAATACGATGTTGTATTTTGGAGGCTTAAGATTATGCTTGGTTGTGCTTGTTAGATAGTTGAATGTATGCATGTGCTTGATTATGGGTGATGTTATGATTATGTTTGTTGTTTTGGCATATATTGTATGAATTGTATGAAAGGATTGATCACCCTAAACTGGACTTAATCAAATATCCGACCAGTAATCATAATCGGACATGCATGGCAACCCGTTAGGGGAACTTAGGACTCTCCGGCCAAATACTGACCCCTTTGGAAGGGATAGCGCAGGATTGCAAAATGGTCCCTTCTTCATCCTCAATCGAACTAAGTGACAGGAGAGGAGGTCGCGGCGAGGGTGAAGACAGTGGTTCGAAGGTAGTCACGGGAGGAGCAAGGTCTCTATTGCATCTGCTTGCACATGCATTGCATCTGCTTGCACATGCATTGCATCTGCTTGCACATGCATTGCATCTGCTTGCACATGCATTGCATCTGCTTGCACATGCATTGCATCTGCTTGCACATGCATTGCATCTGCTTGCACATGCATTGCATCTGCTTGCACATGCATTGCATCTGCTTGCACATGCATTGCATCTGCTTGCACATGCATTGCATCTGCTTGCACATGCATTGCATCTAATAAGTGATTGAAAACCTTGTTGTGTTTCTGGTCTAGTTTTAAGTCCTCCGTCCTTGCTTACTGAGCTGTGGTTGCTCACATCCCTATAGACGTTGTGCAGGTGCTGGCTAAGCAAACAACTACTCTAAAGCTAGCAACTGCTGGATCCTAGGGAGTGAGAAAAAATATTGAAGAATAAACACATATTTTTAAGGTCTAAGTTTTTATTATTTTTTATTTCTGAATGATGTAATGATATAGAAAAATACTATAGAGAAATATTGTAAACGATATTTTAACTGCAATAACTAAATTATAACATATATATAATTCCTTACTTTTATAGGTAAATGATTTATTTAAATTACAAATTGTCTACTTCAAAGCGGGTTAGTTGTGGATGCCTTGTGTAGATCAGGTCTAAGATAGCGGTTGTAAGGCCAACTTCTATCTTAGGATGGTTTACACGGCGGGACTGTTACGACTCTGCCGCTTCGGGGCGTGATAGTGATGATAAAAGTAAAATCAAGGCATGAGTATGGTACAATTAAGCAAAAGGTTTCAATCATGAAAAAGACCTTATTTCAAGAAGGAAAAAAGAAAAAATAAAGATAAAAGGGAAAGAAAAAAGAAAAGAGAAGAAAAAAAAAGAAAAAAAGGAAATGCCTTGGTGATATTCTACTGATTAAATGAGTGAATATTGGGAGACAACATGAGGTAGGTCGATTGATTGTTATCTGCGAAATTCTCCATTCCCAAATAAAATGATCCTCAAAGTCTTCAAAAGAGATATTTAGGGGAATTAAAGAGTTTTTTTTTTTATTTTTTGGAAAATCTCGAAGAGATTTATTTTCTTTGGATTATCTACCAAACTAAAACAAATCTGAAAGAGATATTTCCTTTTCGAATTATTCACCAAATCAAAAGAAAATCTCAAAGAGATATATCCTCTTTGGATTATCCACCAAACCAAAATAAATTTCAAAAAGATATATCCTCTTCAGATTATTCACCAAATCAAAACGAATTTCGAAGATATCTATTCTTTTCGAATTATTCACCAAATCAAAACAAATCTCCAAGAGATCTATCATCTTCGAATTATTCACCAAACCAAAACAAATCTGGAAGAGATCTATCATCTTTGAATTATCTACCAAACTAAAACAAGTGTTTTTTGAAATCTTGAAGACATTTATCCTTTTCGAATTATACGTTAAACCAAAACAATTTAATTTGATCCTTAGTGGTTTTTGCCTTATCCTTCTATGATAGCCCCCCTTAAATTTTTTGCCCTATCTTTCCAAAATAGGCACCCCAATTCCTTTGCTCTATCCCTTCAAGAGAGGCCCTTTAACCTTAGCCCTATTCCTTACCTCATCTACTTAAGATGGGTTTCCCATTCCTTTGCCCCGTCCTTTTAGGACGGGCTGTTTATTTTTTACATCGACCTTTCAAGTCGATATCTTTCTTCAAGATGAAACATAGCTCTATTGATCATTTAAGTCAGTAATCTTCATTTAGTTCAAAGTAGGGTTTGACAAAAATGGGTATCTCTTTTATCTTTATAGTAAGTTCTAATCGAGTTTCATTATAAAGAGAAGTAGCTATAAACATCTTATTTTTGCTATTTTCGTTTTATTATTTTTATTGAGCTAGAAATAAAAATAAATAAAAAATATATATAAAATAAAAAAATAAAAATAATTGAAAAAAATGAAAATTAAAAGAAAAGAAGGAATAATAAAAAAAGTATAAAGTGTCAATTGTATTGAGTCTAGTCAAGTTAAGTCGAGTTAGATTGTTTAATATCAAATCGGATAATGGTGAGTGATCAATTTAATAAATCTTAAGTCATTAAGAGATCGAGCTTCATTAAAATATTTTAGCCCAATTTAATATAAAGTGGATTTTTTTTATCTAATTTTTATTTGGCTAGAATAGACTTAGGGTTTATTAAATAAGTTATAGGGCTAAATCAAATTATATTGGATTGGACCCAAAAAATGGAAAGCCCAAATTAAGTAGAGTTTCTAAAAGTTAGGTCGTATTGTCATATCTTTAGATATAAAAGATTCAATTGGAGGTATTATAAATAGGAATTCGACAGTTAACTTCAGGAGGTTTTTTTGAGAATGCCCAATATACATAATCTCTTCCTCCTTCACTTCACTTCGATCTAGCCTACACATCCATCACCACTCTCAATTCCATACACATTGAGCTTCGGACCAAACAACAACCAACAATTGCTACTCCATGTTGCTACGCTAACCCCCTTACCGATCCACAATTCACTTGTATGCTGAAGTCCAATCTCTACTTATGAGCTGTACGCTGTCCCTGCTACGTGGCACATACAATCGAACATAGAACATTTGCATCGTCCTACACAGTAGCCTTCGACAATTCACATGCATGCCACAACGTTTGCATATTCACTTAAACACACACACCACTACATGATTATTAACATGTTTACCTTGCCGTACATCCTTGTCGGCACAGCACTTGATCAATGCACCAACACACATACTGTTCGTCTGATTCTTATGTAGCACACATAGCACAAATACAAGCCATACGCTATATTGCTTGACAGAAGTTGAACGTCTTCAACTGCTGCACACGTTGACACAGAGCACAAACACATGCATTGAAGTCTACGATCAATGATGAACTACACATACACGTTGAAGTCTATGATCAATACGATGCAAGCACAACGTATATGATCAATACGATGTCGATCATGTACAACTCAATTTGTTTAGGTAAAAAAAAAATAGTTTTATTTTATTAGTTAATTCAATTATTTTTACTAATATATTTTTTTTACGTGTAAGTTTTTTTTTTATTATTTTCATATTGCTTGTTTTTTTTAGATAATCTCAATTTTCAAATTTAGCTTAAATACATTTTTTAGTAAAATTGCATTTTATGAAAAATAGTGTATCTTTTCTCTAAGATACATATCTTACATCTAGGATTTAGAAAAGATGTGTATTTAGATCGTATCTTCAATGTATTTTGCATTTGGGGTTTAAAAAAGATACGTATCTAGATCGTATCTTTATAGATCTTGTATAAATGATTTAGAAAAGATATTTTTTGAGACATAGTGATTTTTTTAGATAAATAAAATATCTTAACCGAAGTTCTTCAAAAAGATTTAGTTAATTAAGGTTTTCTTAGATTCGTGAAATTAGATTTTTTGGGTTTTTTTTTTAAATAAATGGTTAAATGAATGTATATTTGGTTTGATTTTCAAAAATAAAAAGAAACCACCACTAAATATTTTATAAAAGAACTACATTGGTTCGATTCCGATTAGCATGGACGTATGCACCTTCGGGGTAACCATATAAAAAATTAATTTGTTTCCCTTTTTCTTGAAAAATTTGTAATAAAATATTCTTTTTAGTTATGTTTTGCATATTTTTTTATATTTTAGTATTTCTAGAAAAAAATATAAAAATAAAGCTCATTAATTGATTTTTTTATTTTTGTATGGTAACTTAGTTTTAATAAGTGAGCCCCCAAACTTAGTTCTTTTGGTTAATTTTTCTAATTTTTTTTTAGAAAATACATAGATTAGCAGCTAAATTAAGGTTTTCCTACCTATAAACCCTAATTTTATTTTTTACCAATTTAATTGGTTGGCGACTGTAATTTTTCAAAATATTTTTTTCAAAACATGTTTTAAAGAAAAATATTTTTTAATTTAATGTCGAGTAATTTATATTAAGTGAGTTAGGCTTAATATATATTAAATTAAGGAAAACTGAAAAAGAGCTTAACATTAAGCTTAAGAGATAGGTAACTCTAAATCATAAAGGTTTAATCATTTAAATTCAGCAAAGTTTTCTAAATTTATAAAAGATTAGGAGAAATTTGATTTTTTTTTTTGTTTGCTTTTATATATAGGGGGTGCAAATTTCTAATTTTTTTTTTTAAGATAAATTTTCAAAGGCTTAAATGTGTATCTAATTTTTAATATACATCATCTAATCTTTCCCCTTATACTGAAGTTGGTACGGATTTGTAGATGAATACATGAACCCAATATCATACATAGCCAAAAAGGGTGGGTCCAAGTCGTAAGATGGCTTGAAAAGTAAATGGTAGTTAAGGGTAAGCAAGGGCTTCTGCGTACTAATGGTGGATATGATGCACCAACGCCTCACATGTGCTCAGGTTACACTTGATATAATGCACAAGTATGGCTAGAGGTCACTCATCACTAGTTTACAATCAATGGGCTAGATAAGAGTAGTTCAAGAATAAGCAGAAGGACACTTAGCTCAAGACTGAATAAAAGTTCAGTATATTCTCTTTGTATGATTCTTCTTTCGGTTATTATAATATGGGAGTATTTGTAGTACCTAGTTAGGGTAAGTTCAAATTACTAAAAATTATAGAAATGAATCCTTAGTTGTTAAACAAAAAGGAGAATAATTTACAGGGGAATCATGAAATCGTACAAAAAGAGCATCCTTTATCAGAAAGGATAGTATAGATGTTAGAAAGGACAATGTACACTCGTTTTACTTACTCTACAATCCTGATAACACTATGAGCCAAGTAGGGGTGAGCCCTTTGATTAGGTTTGGTTAGCATTGGTTGTTCGACACTTTGATTGCTGGGGCTAGATAAGGGTTGGTTTGAGGATGACTCACATTCTGGTTGGCTTCGGATGGTTGGCTCTTGGCAGTTGTCAAATTGGCATTGGCATTGTGGAGATAGCTGTTTTCTTAATTTAGCACTTGGACTGGGGTGTGTAGAGTGGTTGGATTTGTAGGTCGGTTGATTGCCTCGGTAGCTTTTTGGATGGTGTAGAGAGCAAAGTAGCTTGACATATTGGATTACGGTAAACACTACTCTTTGGCACTTAACTCACTTCGGATAGCTTGGTGGACTACCTAAGAAAGCCCTTGGGCTTAGGAATGAGTGATTGGTCCTTGATCCCTATCATCCCCTTTAGGTTGTTTGAGATTTGGGATCAAATCTGGTTTAGCTTTAGGGTGCTCATCCTTAAGAGTGTAAGGTAGAGATCGGCAACATTAAAGGAGTTTAAGACTCCATATCCTTTAGGTAATTCAATCCTATAGGCATTAGGATTGATCTTTTCAAGCACTTTTAAAGGTCCGTTGGCTTTGAGAGACTATTTACTCTTCCTCAAGTTTAGGAATCGTTCTTTGTTGAGATGTGTCCAAACCAAATCACCTTGCTAAAATTCTCTCTTTCTTTGTCCTCAATATCGCTTCTCGAGCTTAGTATTAGCTTGGCTCAATTATTCTACAACCTTTTGGTATATGGCTTTGATGGCTTCAACTCTTTCAATAGTTGGCCAGTTATCATTAAGCTTTAATTAAGGTACTTGGTCTATCGGAAGCTCAGGGCAACCCCGAATAGATACATGATTGTTATGTTATGGGTAGTCCTATTGTAGGTGAACTCATTGATTGGCAGGAATAGATCCCAATTGGCCATATTTCATTTGACAACAACCCACATCAAAGTTCCCATAATTCTATTGACAACCTCGGTCTATCCATTGGTCCGTGGGTGTTAAGACGTGTTGTACAATAGCTTGGTTCCCATTCGCCTCCAAAGTGTCCTCCATAAGTAGTTCTTGAACTTTAGGTCTTGGTTTAAGACAATGGTTCGGGGAACTCCATGAAATTTGATTGCTTCCTATAAGAAAAGAAAAGTGGTAGCTGAAGTGTCATTAGTTTTAGAGTAAGGCACGAAATGTGATATCTTACTAAATTGTTCCACAACCGCTATGATGGAGTCCTTCGCTCAAAACGTCTTTGGCAATCTTAATAGGAAGTCCACACTCTGCTTAGAATATGGTTTAGTTAGGATGGACAAGGGTAGATAATGTCCTTGCTTAGCTTGGCTCTTTGCCTTTCGATAAGTCACATACTTCTTTAATATGGACTATACGTTTCTCATCATTTTCGACCAAAAGAATATCATAGGTAGTACTTCAAAGGTTTGGCACTAGCCAAAGTATCCTTTCAATCTTCCTCCATGCACCTTGTACACTAGCAGTTCTTTAGTAGAACAACTTGGGATACATAGCCGCATCTTCCTGAATAAGTATCCATCTTCCCTGTGATAGTCGTCTAATGTCCTTCCTTCTTCACATCAAGCATAGATAGGACTAAAGTGTAGATCCTTAACATACAAATTTTTTATGGTTGAAAAACTAAGTAGTTAGCTCGATTGGGAGGGTATGTCATCTCGATAGGGCGTCGGCTACTACATTGTTCCTTTCATTCTTGTGTTTTATGACATAAGAAAAACCCTCCATAAACTCAACCCATTTGGCTTGCCTCTAGGTTAACTTAGGTTGGCTCTTTAAATATTTTAAGGATTCATGATTGGTGTAGATCACAAATTTTTTTAGGTAGCAAATAGTATTGCCATATCATCAGGACTTAGACTAAAGGGTAGAATTCCTTGTCATAGATAGAATAGTTGAGTGTAGCTCCACAAAGTTTCTCGTTGAAGCAAGCAATAGGTTGGCCTTCTTGCATCAACATAGCACTTATGCCTAGTCCAATGCATCACACTTTCCTTTGAGCACTTTGTTAAAGCTTGATAAAGCTAAGATAGGGGTTGTAGTTAGCTCCGCTTTCACCTCCTCAAAACTCCTCTTCTCTTTCTTTCCCTATCTCAATTTAATACTCCTCTTTGACAGTTTGGTAAATGGGGTTTTAATCATACTAAAATTCTTTATAAATCTATAATAGAAAGATGTTAAGCCATGGAAACTTCTTATGTTTACAGAACAGGTTGGCTTAGGCCATTTTATGATCGCTTTTGTTTTCTCATCATCAACTCGGATGCTACCTCCACTCATAATAAACCCTAAGAAGATCACCTCAGATCAGAAAAAGTTGCACTTATTCAAATTGGCGTCGAGCTGTTTAACTTAGAGTTTTGTAAAAACTCTTTGGAGATGCTCTTAGTGAATCTTTAGGTTAAGGCATAAATGTGCTTCCTATTAATTCTCAGAGCATGTGATTCATCAGGGGCATAAATGTGCTTGGCGTATTGGACATTCCAAATGGTATTACAAGCCATTCATATAAACTGTGTTGTATCTTGAATGCAGTCTTCCACTCATTACCCTTATGCATTTGAATATGATGGTATCTAGATTTAAGGTCGATCTTGGAGAACACTCTTTCTCTACTTAATTAATCTAGCATGTCATCAAGTCTAGGTATGGGATACCTGTACTTGATGGTGATTCAATTGATTGTTCAGCTATCTATACACATCCTCTAACAACCATCTTTCTTTGGTACTAACAAGGTTAGAATGGCATAGGGGTTAATGGAATCACACACATACCCCTTCTTCATTAGCTCATTTACTTGCTTTTGCAGCTCAGCAGCTTGTTCAAGATTCAGCCTATAAGCAGGCTTATTCAGTAATGTGGCTCCTGGTTGCATGTCAATCGCATGATCGATGCTTCGGATTGGGGGTAGACCTTTCAGTAGTTTCCTTGAAAATAGGTTTGTAAATTCCTCTAGTAAGGTTTTCACTTCAACATGCAACTCCTCTTCGAATCTCATCTCTAGAACTCTTCGAACAAGCAAATAGGTTAGTCCTTTGCACTCCATCTCCTTTTTCTATTTGGCCCGGGTCATCACTAAATCCTCCTTCTTTAGGTTTCGACTAAGTTGGGACTATATGACCTTTACCTGTTTAGCAATCATAGGACTTAATTTCATCTTCCTGCTTTCATGCTCTATAGAACATGTATTCCTCATTCTATCATATATAACTTCTCGATTAAACATCTATAGTTGTCCAAGTAGAATGTAGGATACACTCATAAGCAGCACATCATACAACACTTCATTTCGATACTTGCTAATACAGATCGGCATAAATACCTACTTGGTCACCTATAGGGCTCCCTTATCACTAAGCCAATGAAGCTTGCAAGGTTTCGGGTAGGGTTTGGTTGGTAATTTCAACTATTAGACCATAAATGTAGATGTTGCATTGGTGCAACTCTCACTATCAACGATCAGCATGCATAGTGATTCATTTACCTTGCATCCAATATGGAAGAGATTTTCCCTCTATTCATATTTAGGTATGGGTTTGATGCTCATCATCCTTCTCAACACTAGAGTAGCTAGCATAAAGTTTCCTTCTTCATTGTAGATAACTTCCTCCTTAAATTATTTGGTTTGTCTATCCTCTTTCAACTCTTCTACTTCTTCATCAGTATTGTCAACCTTAACAGTCGGCACCTTGCCTCGGATCACCATTGTTTGCTTGTTTGGATACTAAGTAGCCATGTATCCAAATCATTTACATTTGAAACACTTGATCTCACTCATCTTCCTCCTTGAACTCTGGCCCTTCTCAAACTTCCTTAAGGCTTCCTTCTCTTTAGCTCATGTAGCCGGAATAGGTCGGGTCTTAACAACCTTAGTTGGTTCTGTTTGCACCAGTATGCTTAAAATAGTTTAACTACTGCATAGTCAGCTAATTGGCAGTTGGAACCTTCCTGTTCGGTGCCTTTCTATCCTCTGGGTGGCTTAGATTGCGCCATCAAGCGTTCCAATATCTAAGGTTTCTAGAACATCCCTAATCTTATACTTTAATCTACTGATGAATCGAGATACAGTTCGATCCTCCAGCTTTACGACTTCACATCAATTCATTAACATTTGGAATTCCTTAACATAAGTGTTTACAATTGACCCTTCTTAGCTAAGCTCTTGTAGTCTTTTGAAGGCATCTTGAAAATAATAGCTTGACAAAAACCTTCTCTGCATAACCCTTTTAATTTCATCCTAACTCCTAATTTCTTGTTCTCCTTCCCTTCTTCAGGTGGCTCATAAGTTTTTCCACCATAAGGTAGCATAGCCAATGAATTCCAACACAGTAAGTCTAACCATTGCATTATTGGGCACATCATGGCATTCAAACTACTTTTTAATCCCATATACCCAGTCTAAGTATTCCTCTGCTTCATCGTCTCCTTCTACTTCTTCCTCAATCTTTAAGCACTAGCCTTCGTCTTACATCCCTACCAATTCATTCAGCTCAGGGTGGTCGAGCTGTGGCTTTAACTCAGCCATGTTGATCATCATCTTGCCCTTGCTACTTACATTCTCTAATGGGGCTATTCCTAGCTCATTGCTTATCTTCTTGGATAATAATCACCAAACTAGCAATCGAGTTGGTAAGCCTATCTAAGTAGTCACCCACTAACTAAGGTGTGAAGCTTCCTTCTTGCCTTTAGCTATGTCGAGTAATACTTTTTTGGTTTCCTAAAGTTCTATGAATAATTGAGTCTAACATTGATGGTTACTTCACAAAAATTGACGTATAATAATATCACTTGGAGGCTAATAATTGATACTCCAATCACTATGACAACTACACAATAAATGAATAACTAACCATACTTTGTTTTGCGTATCGAAAATAGGGGAAAATAGAGCACATAATACTTCTCAACTACTAAACTCTAAGGATAACAATAGGATCGTTATCTCATGAGAGCAATAACAAACCACTCAAAGAACAAAGTAGTAGAATCTAGCTTCAAAAATAGCCAAGCTCTAATACGAGGATGATATGGATTCATGGATAAACATACGAACCCAATATCATACGTAACAAAAAAGGGTGAGTTTGGGTTGCAAGATGGCTCAATAAGTAAACGATAGTTGAGGGTGAACAAGGGTTCCTGTATACCAATAGTGGATATGATACACCAACGCTTCACATGAGCTCAGGTTACACTTGATATGATACACAAGTATGGTTGGAGGTCACTCATCACTACTTCACACTCAATGGGTTAGATAAGAGTACCTCAAGAGTAAGTAGAAGGACACTTAGCTCAAGAGTAAGTAGAAGGACACTTAGCTCAAGAAGGAATAAAAGTTTAGTGTATTCTCTCTATATGATTCTTCTTTTAGCTATTACAATATGGGAATTTTTATAGTACCCAATTAGGATAAGTCTTAAATTACAGAAATGGATCCCTACTTATTAAACAAAAAGGAGAATAATTTATAGGGGAAGCATGAAATCGTACAAAAAGAACATCCTTTGTCAGAAAGAATAGTGTGCATACGTTTGATGTTAAAAAGGACAGCGCGCACTCGTTTTACTCAGTTTGTGGTCCTAATAACATTGTAAGCCATGTAGGGGTAGGCCTTTTAATCAGGTCTAGTTGGCATCGATAGTTCGACACTTTGATTCTTAGGGTTAGATAAGGGTTGGTTCGGAGACGGCTCACATTCGGGTCGTCGTCAAATGGTTAGCTCCTAGCAGTTATTAGATTGGCTCCGACACTTTAGAGATAGCTATTTTCCTGATTTGGCACTTGCAATAGGGTGTTGCGGAGGGGTTAGATCCACAGGTTGATTGATCACCTCAGTAGCTTCCTGGATGGTATGGAGAGTGAAGTAGCTCAGTAGATCAGATTGGAGAAAACACTGTTGCTCGATGCTTAACTTACCTTGAACAGCTTGACGGACCATTTAAGAAAGCCATTGGGATCGAGAGCAAGTGATTGGTCCTTGATTCCTATCATAAGTTATACATTGTTCCTAATGTACATAATACAATAAAAATCAAAATTCAAAGTGCATAGAAAAATGAAAATAACAAAGGAAAAGGAACCAAGACATTGCCAATTTTTAGCATTGGTCTTGAAAAACGTCAATTCTAAAGCTGAGTTCCATAAATCAATTATGCGTACGAAGTTTTCTTTGCATTAAAAATGAACTAACTAAGAAAAGAAAAACAAAAAAGTTAAACTAAATAAAACGATAACTAATTCAATTACCATATATTAGTCTCCTATAGAACTTACAAACATAGAAAGTAAAAATAGTTACCTAAGAAGAAGAAAGCAATAGAATATATGTTAGTTATTATAGTTATCTAAAATAGAAAAATATTAAATCGAATATTTAAAATAAAAATTGAAAAGATAAGATCACTCATTGTCTCCATCTTCATCTTCTGTTTTAATCTTATACTCTCCATCTAACTCCTCATCTAAGTCAAGCTTTGGCATATGAGGTCATGATGGTAGTTGAATCTATAAGAGTACCATGATTGAATCCTGTCTTTATAGAGTATGGTTTACCTTGTGCATTAAAATCCTTTACTTCATCAGTATTTTTGTCATAAATTTCTTGATTACTCTAATTATTGAAGAAGATAAGCCACATTGCTACTGTGATGGTGAGGAAGTAGCCTCACCAGTTGGCCCAGGAAGATCTTCAAATGATGGAGGCAATTGCATAGCTGTGATTGCATCATAGGTGAAGGGAACAAGAAGATCTAATGCTCATATGCGGGGTACATTGCAAAGGTTGGGAAAATTTGTCACTAGGTGAGTAATGAAGGGACTTGCAAAAATATACTTAAAACGCCCATCATAGCTTGGTTTCTAAGGAACCAAGCCATCCTAATAACTAAGTTGATGAGTTGTCTATTAGCGATGTTATACTGGTACAATATATCTCTTTCATTTATGACCTCTTGGTTATTTCCTCTACTTGTAAATCCTTTGGCTAAAACATAATAGATTAGCCTCAAAGCAGGATTAGTTAAAATTAAGGCTTTCGACTTTCCTAGGTTATAAGTTCCTTCCTTTCCTCTAGTTAAATCACTCCATAGAAAGAATTTAAGAAAACCCTAGGGGGATTTAAGAAAACCCTAGTATGATTTATAAGGTAAACACATATTCTCCCTAATCATGCAACAAGACGACATAAACACTAAATAAAAACTTATTGATTTGAAGACACTTTATAAATAGAAATTTTAAAATAGTATCAATCTCTTAATTAACCAGTGTGTTGAATTGTTTGTAGTAATAAAACTAGTGAATATTCATTAACTCATTTCCTTAGGGAAAAGGGTTTGGTTAAGTAACAAATTCTAACCTGTTACTTTAATCTAGGTTAATTGAATAAGAAGTTGTGAGTTGAAAATAAATATAACTAAACGAGAATGAAATTTAACAATAAACACAAATTCTAAAGGTGTGGGCTTATGACATGTTTCCAAAGTAGTGGTAAAGATATGTCGTTAAGATAATAGGAATGGTTTTTAATTGGATTTTGATGGAACTTACTCGAGTTCGATCTTAGGTAAGGTACCTATATAGTAGAAAATCTCCTATTGGTCTTATTTCCCTATACGAATAACTAAATTACTTAATTCCTATCATGAGTTAAGTAATCCAATCCTATAAATTAGGGAGTCAATCTCTTCTTGGTCTTATAACCTGTCTTAACTCACTAAGATTGCATAATGCATTGTGAATTCAATAGGGAGCACCTAATCTCCTCTGAGTCTTATAAGCATAAGAACCCATTACTGATATTCTATCGACTCAATGACTTAAATTGGGAATTACACAACTAATCTCCTTTTGGTCTCATAATCATGCAACCCCATAAACTCTCAAGGGCACTTCCTAGGACTAATCTCCTCTCAGTCTCATAATTATAAGGAAACCCATTGAAAATTTCATAAAAAAACACCTTAAAGAGCTTAGATGCAATACTAAGAATCAAAATCTCATTTAAACATAGATATCTAAATCATAACTATAAGGTTACATCATTTACAATATCCACATATTCGCAAACCCACTAAAATCTACTTAGCCACACATAATATCAACAATGGTAGTAATAAAAGATGGGAAAAATATCCACATATTCACAAACTCACTATAATCTCTTGTTCATTTCTTCATATGCACCTATGTGTATGATATAAAATGTATCAAATTTGTTAAAAAAAAATAACACTCTTCCATGCATTTTTAACAATTTTTCACTAGTTAGTTCATTTTGTGCATAAACACCAATTTCATAAAAAATTAACTAAACTTTGTAAGAATTTATGCACAAATGCAGGTTTTAAAGTTGGAAAAATCGCACGTTTTGAGTTGTGATCAGTACCTCAACTTTGGAACCTTACTTATCCTTAAGCAAGTTTAAAAATCAAGTGTGCATTTCGTTTATGCTTAAGTGTAATTGTAAGTATATTATATGTGGAAGGCTTAAAGTTGGCATGCTCTTGATATAGTGCAAAAACCTTTAGAAGTGATATTGAAATTGTTCCACTTTTTCCAAATCAAATGCAAATAAATCAAAGACTATGTAATTAATTCGAGAATCGATGCTTAGAAAAGTTAACTTCCCATTTAGGCTAGGTTTATGAAATTTGAAGTCAAGTTTAACATTTTAGACTAAGTGAAAGATCTCCTTGTTTAATTGGTTAGCCATTATATATACTTCTTCCTTATTGGTCTCTTAAGTATGCTAATGCCATGTAAATAGAGAGTAACCACTGAATTGTACCTTGCTTTGCCTTCTTGACTTGGAATAACTTTCACACTTTGCCCTTATTCTCTTTTTAGATTTCAATTTTAACTTTTTCTATGCCTTTCTATTTTTTTTCTTTTCTTTTTTTGACTACATTTTCTTTTTATGATATACTTTTGATATGTAATGTCTTTTCTTGATCCCATCACTTTTTTTCTTTTCAATTTTTCTTTTCTTTTTGGGAATTCATTTTACATTGATTAGGGAATCTTTATATGAAATCCAGTACCTATTTTGGTTCACATAACATTAACAAACCACTTGATTCCTCAAAAGAATGGTATATATATACAAGTTAACTTTTGAAAACACAAAAATGTAACACCCAATCAAAATATTTCCCTAACTTGAAATCTCTAAACTACGCCTAAATTGAGCATAACTAAACAAAGCAAATATGGCATGAAATGATTACAAAGTTTTGAGAAATGTTCACAACTTATTCACAAGGGACTTCTTTCACAATGAAGCTTTAATCACCTTTTCTACTTTCTTTCATGCAAACTTTCGTAAATGATAACATACTCAAAGATTAAGGTACAAAGCATAAAGGAAAATGGATCCAACTTTTCAAAAAGAAACTATCTTATCGGTGCATACAAGGGATAACAATATCAAGAATTCAATCAAATCATTGAAGCTTATTCAAAATCACATAACTTCAATGTTTAGGTCTAACTTTCCTACCCCCAGCTTTAATTCAGATTCATATATCTCATAATTTAATGCACAAACAATGGGAAGTAAAAGAGAAAGTTAGAACAGAGGTCCTTTGGTTTCTTAGTGTGTTCCGAATTCCTCAAATCCCTTAAGAATTCATTTACGATATCTTTAAATCAATGGATTCAACATTTCCTTTATTTATTCATAGGTATTTATTCATAGGTGCCTACTTAACATTAAAAGAGACATAACTAAAAAAACTTGAAATTGAAAATGCTTAGTCATAAACTTAAATAAAACAATAGAGTAAAGATAATGGGTTAGGTTACATCCCGCTAAGCCTTTGTTTCTAAGCCATCAGCCTAGCTTTTTGATATTACTCATGGTAGGTCTTCCAAATAGGCAATTCTTTTCACTGGTTTCAATTCCTTTTATTTCATAAAAGGGTTTTAGCATGTGCCTGTTTACTCTAAAAGTTTCTCCTTCAATCTCAATAACTCCATGAGGGAGTATTCTCGTAATTATGTATGGCCTTATCTACTTCGAATGAAGTTTACTAGGAAATAACCTTAATCGAACATTATACAAGAGAACCTTCTATCCTACTTGAAAATTCTGTTTTTTCTTATCATGTCACCTCTTCTTTTTCTTATAGCTTCAAGCATTCTTAAAGGCTTCCTTCCTAAACTCTTCTAGTTCCCCCACCTATAGCATCCAATGGTAACCTGTTAAATTTTTATCAAAGTTCAGGAATTTAATTGCCTAATAGGCTTTATTCTCAATTTCAACTGGCAGATGACTTGCTTTCCCTAAACCATTCGATAGGGGGACTTCCCTATAGGGATTTTGTAAGCTTTTCTATGAGCCCATAATGCATAATCTAGTTTTGAAGCCCAATCCTTCTTGGAGATGTTGATAGTTTTTTCCAAAATTTGCTTTAATTCTCGATTTAATAATTTAACCTGTCTACTTGTTTGAGGATGATATGGTGATGCCACCTTGTGTTTAACCATGTACTTGGCTAATAAACTATCAACTTGATTGTTACAAAAACGCGTTCTCATATTACTGATTATAGCCCTTGGCACCCTAAAACATGTGAAGATGTTTCTCTTAAGAAACTAAAGGACATTCTAAGAATCGTTAGTATGTACGACGTTGCATTTCCTACTTTGAAACATAGTCCACTACCACCATGATGTATTTATTAAACATTGATGAGGGGAAAACCCCCATGAAGTCTATTACCTAAACATAAAAAATCTCAATGATAAGAATCCCTTGTTGTGGCATTTCATTTTGCTTTGATATACTCCTTATTCTTTGACATCTTGAGTAATAAATAATGTGCTTGTTGTAGTTAGTAAAAATACTAGGCTAGTAAAAACCACATTGCAAGATGTTTGTTACTATACGATATGCTCCAAAATGACCCTCTACAAGCTCCACATGATAGTAAGTAATAATGTCCTATGCTTCTGTGGTGGTTATATAATGCCTGATCACTTGTTTTGCATAACACTTGAACAAATATGGTTCTTCCTAGAAACAGTTTTGCACCTCCTTCAGAAATTTTCTTTGTTGATTGTAATCTAAACAATATGGCTTAATCCCTTTACCTAAATAATTGACTATGTTTGCATATTAGAGCAACTAAGTTGAACCAATCATGTATAGTTGCTCATCTAGAAAGCTTTCATGAATAGGTTGGTAACTTTCATTGGTGATGATTTGTGACAAACGATCTACAACTGGGTTCTCACTACCTCTCTTGTCCTTGATGTGCAAATCAAATTCTTGTAGTAGGAGGACCTAGCAAATAATCCTTTGTTTAGCATTTAATTTATTTAATAGATACTTTAAAGTTGCATGGTCTATATATATTATAACCTTAGAATTAAGTATGATTGAAACTTATTATATGAGAATACTACTGCTAACAGTTCCTTTTCAGTAGTTGCATAATTTTTTTTTTAAGCATCATTGAGCATCTTGCTTGCGTAGTAAATCGTTTGGAAAACTTTGTTTTTCCTTTGTCCTAAGACTGCATTGACAGTAATGTTACTTGCATCACACATGAGCTCAAATGGTAGCATCTAGTCATGAGTCACTATGATTGGTGTTGTCACTAATTTTTCCATTAATATCTCAAATTCATTCCTATAGTTGGAGTTGAAATCTAAAGGCACATCTTTTGCTAGTAAAACACAGTGGTTTTGAAAATTTGGAGAAATCCTTGATAAATCAATGATAGAACCCCACATGACTAAGAAAACTTCGAATTCTCTTCACATTAGTTGGTAGAGGCAGCTGACGAATCAATTCCACCTTTGCTTTATCTACCTTTATTCCTCGCTTAGAAATTTTATGTCCTAGCATAATTCCTTCTTATACCATGAAGTGGCATTTTTCCCAATTAAGCATTAGGTGAGTTTCCTTACAATGTTTTAAAACTGTTGCCAAATTCTCAAGACATTTCTCAAATGTTTCTCCATATATAGAAAAATCATCCATGAATACTTAGATCTTATGTTTGATTATGTTTGAGAATATTGATATCAACACCATAATAATGACATTAGAAACACTTTGAAAGTTCAAGCTACCCCTGACTAATCATGCCTTGTAGAAGCTCTAACTTCATCATCGTCTAGCTAGCCTTCTTGTTGAGACCTGCTTCTAGGAAATAGGGATGAGGTTCCTTCGCCTAGATTAAGTAGTGATCTTAGACAATAAACCACCTGGAACAACTTATGAGGCAATAAAATATCAATGTACTCTTCCAATTCAAGGGCATCAGGGTAGACGTCAATGATGTCTGGCTCTACATTAGGGAAGTAAATATTAGCAGGGGATACTAGCAGAGGAATTCCATTTTGCTTATCCATCTAGACCACTTGAGGGTGGTCAGCTCCTAGGTTACACACTAAGGTATAACCGTGGCCTATTTGTCACCAATGTTAGAAATTAGGGACAATCATCCTTAGGCCATCTTGCACTAAGAACACCATCTCAGCTTCAATGCCAGCTTTTTCCTCCCTTTCCAAGAGGTAGGCTAACTTCACATCAAACAAAACGGGTTTACGTGTCTGGATTAGGGTTCCCGGTAGCGCATTCTTCAATAGGGGCTTAGTCTTGCCCTCTAGGATGTCCATATATCTCAAAGCCTATATGGCATCCCTACTAGACCCATATCTTCACATATAATTCAGAGTCTTTATCAATACTTGACAAGAGTCTCTCCTTCATATATTGTTAGAAGCACTAGGTTCTGACAAACCTTGTTTATGTTCTCTTGATCAACAAGAAAATTTGTTAAAGATTACATGTTATTTTAGGAAAGTTTTGTTACTCATTTAATAACTTAAAAATCCTAACCCGATTCTACCCCATTCTTCCTTACTTGGTAGGGGATTCCTAGTGTCTAGGGTTAGGTTTTACTTGCTTTATTATTGGTTTAAACCTAACGCTCTGATACCACTAAAACCTATCATGACCTAATAGTAACGTTGCCATGTAGATCAGCATGTATTACATAAAAGTCCACTATTAACCCCCTTATTGATTGTAAGCCTTTCATATGACACACAAGACTCCTTCCATACATTACCATTAAGCTCATAAATAAGTAATATAGAGCAATTTACTAAAATTAACTTCTAAGATATAAATTAATCAAGTAAACATGTCGACTTGTTAAGTTCCACACCAAAAGAATATTACAAACAAATGTGGTTTGTAAAGGAAACTGTATCATAAACTTCAAACTATATTATGAAAAAAAATAAAGGTAAATAGTTATCTACAAAACTATTACAAAATCTTCTCTCCGCTCCCTGTTCGCTCAAACCTATCTTTATGCAGGACTCACCTCGAGCATTCCTCGGCTGGGATGAATGAAGAGGTTTTCTTATAACAAAATAAATCTATCGGGGTATAAGCTTAAACTTAGTGAGATAAATACTCTCATCAATACCGCGTGACAGAAATTTATTAGGTATACAATCATATGAATGTATGAATAATCAGTATGTCAAACAATGCATGTAGTGGCTTAAGAACTACATACGACTTAGAATTACGCCCCTATAGTCAAGGTTTGGAGATAATTAATTGACCTAAACCAAAATCGGAGTTCTGAACCTTAGGTTTTATTTCATTTGCATTATTGTGCTTAAGTTAAAACTAAACCATATATATATACTTTCCTAAACAACAAATTATATTTTCAAAATCCTAAGTCTAGTGATGTAGTGGCCTCTGTAATCTACAAACACATGCTCTCAGCAGAAGCCACAAGAAATGGCCCTTCGCCAACGGTTGGCATCTCCTGGTGCCTAGTAAGCTTATTAACTTAGGATAGGGACTCAATAAAATTATGGCATAGCAAGTGCCCAATCTTGTAGGAGGCCCTCCTCCTGTGAGTCCCTTCCCATCTTTTGCATGAAATGACAGTCAGTGTTACTTGAAGGCAATTATGGGGAATGCATGATTCATTGAATTTCTTAATAATATAAGTGATTAATTCGGTTTTTCATGGTGATCAGACAATTTCATTCCATATAATTACACGTATGAATTATCACAAACAATTTCCATTGTTATTTAATTAACAAGCCATAGCATACAACAAATTCATACACATGTACTTCCCATATCCTACAAGCATCCAATTTATGTATATATAAGTTTAGATGCATCTATTCTACTAGCAAAATCAAGTAAAGAGTCATTCGGAATTCACTCACTTCGCTATGTAGGTCAATCAAAGTAGTTTGGGGGTAGGTCGTCTCTAAACGTTGGGCCCCCTAGACATTGCAATCATAACACTATAAGGATTTGAAATAAAACTTAGAAAACTAAGTCAAAACCCTTTAAGTTATATTTTTTACTAGTTTTTGTATTTTTCCCTATTTCTTACTTAAAGTTCAATTATGTACAACTTTTTCATTTTAAATTCAATTTTTAAGATCTTATAGTCAATTTTCATCATTTTTTAGTGTACTTTAATGTGGTGAGGTTAGATTTTCGAAATGAGGCATGCAAATTTGCCCATAGGTTAGTACAGCAGTGGTCCTCATGATTTGGAGCCCTTTTAGGCTTTGTTTGGTTAATGGGCTTTTTGGTAACTTGAGGAATCCTTAGGGCTTTGGCTTAAGATCTCATTCTAGGTTCAAAATACTCCTTAAGATTAGATTTACAACTTTGATTTATACTCTTAAGGTTAACAACCACTTCATGGGCTCTTAAGTGAGCTTAAGTTGTTAAACGGCTTTGTTTTTTTATCTAAATCAAAGATAGTCACTTTTTTAAGCTTAGGAGGTGTCTTGTAGAAGTCTTGAGAGTCTTAAAACAAATTTTATTATTAAGCTAAGTTTCTGGTCAGAAACTTAAGGTGGGTTCAACTTGGTGTTTGAGGCTCATTTTGGAAGTTTTAAACTTGGTTTTTTGTTTTAGGCTTAATATACTTATCGTACTTGCCTTGATTGGTCTTTTCATTTTGCTTACTTACTTTTATCATATTTTTAAGTGTCTTTTAGCAAAGTTCCAGATCTAGTTAGTTTGAGTATGAGAGACTTGATTTTCTAACTTGTTTCATCATTTCCTTAAGTTTAGGTGTTAGATTATGAACTTAAGCTACTTGTATTCAAATCTTAACTTGACTTCTTTTCCATGAGATTATTATTTGGCTTATACTTTACATGAAAATAGACGATCTCAAATTTGTCATATCTTACAAAGTTGGTTTGCTCATAAAACTTCATGTGATAGGTTTTTCTTTTACCTAAGTTTAGATTTTAGTATGTTTAACTCAATAAAAGTGAAAACAACATCCAAATGACTTACAAACCCTTACATCTAGCATGCTTCTTCTTCATTCAAGTTCTCATTTCAAGATTTTCTCAACTTAAAATCTTCCATTCAAAGTGTTAAACAAGTATCTCTACAAAACATTAACTTTACATGCTCATAATTCACTTTTCATGTAAAGGTTTCATGAGTTTGCTTCTTAGGATAGTCTTAGATGTTTTATCAACTTATGATTATACTCATTTCTTCAAGAAATCATGGCCTCTTAACATGAATACTAAACTACAAACACAAAGAACACTTACTCATCTATAAAGCAAAGATATGGTGGTTGTGCACTAAGGTTCCACCTAAGTTCTTTGTCTTACTCCCTCCTTCTTGCACCCTTTTGGAAACTCAAGTTGTGGTCCTTTGAAGTGGTTTGAAGGATGTCCTATGGATCTTAAAGGAGCTTTGAATGTTAGAAAAAGAAAGACACAAGAAGAAGTTGAATGCCATGAGGATTGGAGCTTGAAAGTGGTGGCAAAGTGTAGGATTTTGTGGGTCTTAGTTGTTTCCTCTTTTGAGTTGATTTCAAAGTGAGAGAAAAAGAAGTGAAAATGAAATTGAAAGTGAGAGCAATGGGAGAAAGAGTGGCTGGTTGGAAATAGAGTGGAAAGTGTGTTTAATAAGTTTGATTTTGTTGTCTTTTAGCATGCACAAAAGTCAACAATTGTAACTCTTGATGATGTAAGCATTAAAGGGTGAATAGTAGAGTGTAAAATAAAGTGATTGATAGATGAAAGACAAGAGCATGACCCCCCTTTTCTTACTTACAAGAGCCAGCCATTAGGGTCTTCCATGGCATGGAATTATCTTATCTCATTTATTAAATTTAAGCATATGAAATCTTGTGAAAATTTATCCATATGTAGTATAAGTTAATGGGTGATAAGGAAAGTATCTTATCACTAGTTTTTTTTATAGGTTATCAATTGATAAATGACTCCAACTCTCAATTGATAAGTTATTTAAGTTGATTTGTTGGTTTACTTATTCACATGTAAAGCTTAGACATGAAGATAATGGAATTATCTTATAGGAAATTATTTTAGGATTTACTTCTTAAATTGTTTTGTAAATGATGGTTCAATTCTTATAAGATTAAAAAATTTTCTAAAGTTGAATGAAATTATTCAAATTAATTTATCGATTAGTTGCTTAGGGTTAAAAGTTCTTAATTATTTTAGTGTTTAGGGTCTTAGGTGACTTTAGAGTCCGTAGTTTTTCATCTTTGGGTTTTATCGATAATAGGGTTTCGAATCGGAAAGTAAGTTCATTTTTAATTGTAAACTTGAGTTCTTAGTGTAGTTGATCCTTGAGATCATTTAAGAAGTACTCTTAGTAGAATCATAGGCTTACTTAAAAGTAGGGTTTACAACAAGGATCTGATTGTATCTTAAATATCTATCCAAGAAGCAATAATATTCATGTCCTGCTAGTCGCTTAACCATCTGATCAATGAATGGCAAAGGGAATTGATCTTTTTGCATTGACATCATTTAACTTATGGTAATCTAAGCACACTTGCCTACATATCACAGCCCTTGTTGGGATCAACTTGTTCTTTTTGTTTCTCACCAGTCATTCCTCTTTTCTTGGGGACCACTTGGATAGGACTTACCTATTTATTGTCCAAAATTAGGTAGATTATCCCTACATCTAACAATTTTACCACTTCCTTTCTTATTGCTTCTTGTACAATGGGATTGAGTCAACTTTGTGGTTATACAACAAGTTTACACTCCAATTCAACAAAAATCCTATGCATGCATAGTGAAGGATGAATGCCATGTATATTTGCTATGGTCTAACCAATAACCTCTTTGTTCCTTTTTAGTGTCTCTAGCAACTTTTGCTCTTTTTCCTTAGATAAATAGGAGGCTATTATCACTAGCAAAGTTTCTTTTTCTCTTAAAAAGGCATATGTCAGATTATCTAGCAACCGGTTTAATTCCAACTGAGGTAAGGTTTCAGTTGATGGTCGAGGTTTGTCTTTGTTGGGCTCAATTGCTATTGGTTTTGCTTCTTTTAACCAAACTCCGGCTACATTTTCAATTGTGTCCTCTTTTAGATTATCTTCCTCATCTATGTCACTATTAATATCACTTCATTCAAAATCTTCTCTCTACTTGCCAAATCTCATTTCAACGATATCGTCCTCTTTTAGCTTTTCCATTAAATCATCAATTAATTCCATAGCTTGGCAGTTGTTAGCTCCTTGTGGTAACTTCATCTCTCAAGGTACTTTAATCGTGATTTCTTCATCAAGTGCAGTCAGTGTAAGCTTTCCTTATTTAACATTTATCATTGCTTATGCAGTGGCTAGAAAAGGCTTTCCTAAGATCAAAGGAACATCGTTATCGACATCAATATCTTGTACAATAAAGTCTATTAGAAAAATAAATTTGCCAACAGTCATAAGCACATCCTTAGCTATTCCTCGAGGACACTTCATACTCCTGTCTACCAATTGAAGAGTCATTTTAGTTGGCTTACACTTTTCTAATTCAAGAATTTTGAATGTAGAGTATGGCATCAGGTTAATGCTTGTACTTGAATCACATAATGCCCCACTTTCAAATGTCTTTCCTAGTATGTAAGGAATTATTGAGCTTCCATTCCAGGGTCCTTCAACTTCCTTGGTAATGCATCTGGCATGATAGTAAGGCACTCCTAAGAGAGCATCATCACTTCCTCTTCTACCTTTCTTTTCCCAGTTAAAATTTCCCTTATGAATTTTGCATATGAAGGCATTTGCGCAAGAGCCTCAAAAGGGAGTACATTAGTATGCAACTATTTGAATGTTTCTAAGAATCTGGTAAATTGTTGATTTAGTTTTTGTTTTTTCAATCTAGCTAATAAGGGTATTAGAGGGGTATAAACTTGTGGTTTAAGTCATTTCTTGGTTTCTCCTTTTCTTTGTCTACCTTTTCCCTTGCATTCTTGGTTATAGGTTCATATTCCCTTTCAATAAATGGTCATTTAATTTCCCTTCCACTTCTTAATTGAATTGCCTTAACTTTGTTGGGTAACTGTTGTTTGCTTCTGATAACTCGGATTTTAAACATATTTCATAGGATGATTTTATAGTATTTTCCTCACATTTTTTGATTTTCTTTAAAGAAATTGATACTTAATTGAGTAAAATTTTGATTTCTAGGTTTGAACGCGTTCTAGGATCGAAAACGAAGAAAAGGAATCAAATTTCATTAAAATCGGAGTTCAAATGAAGAAGTTATGAAATTTTGAAGTTGTGCAGAAAATTTTGCCTTAGTGCAGAAAGTTACACGACCTGAAGACACGGCCGTATCCCAGGCCGTATCTGATGACGAAAACAGAATCTTTGTAATACACATATAAAAGGATATCTTAGGGTTTCAAAAGATGAGAGACATTATAGAAACGGAAAGACACAAGAGAAAAGAAAGAGACTTAAGGAACAACAACAAGAAAGAGGCGGAACAACATCAAGAAAGAGAGAAACAACATCAACTTCAAGATTAGAGAGATTGTTCATCAATCAAAAGGGGTTTCCATGTTCTATTTTATATTATTGATGAAACTCGTTTTTAGATTCATTATGATAGTTTAGAATTCGAGTATTTAGGATTATGGAACCTAGGGTTTCATGTAATTCTTGGATTGATTTATAAATTTTAATAAAGTTTCTATCTTTACTTGATTCAATTATGTCGTTAATTATTGTTATATCAATATATGATATTTCTAGAATATCAATATATGATATTATGCATGTTGATTGAGAAATTGCATGTATAATTAGATCTTTACATAATTGAAGAGGATTACATGTATACTTAGAGATAAGATACATATTTTTTCCGGAAAGTTAATTAATTATATGGGAATTCATTATACATTAATGCAATTCTAAATTATATTACTAAGTGAAGAGATTCCGGTAAATAATTTAGGATTAGGGTTAATATGCTTGAGAAAGGTATTAACTTTAGTTGTGAATCCCTTCGGTCAAGAAATATAGAAACTAAATTGAATATATTTTAAGTGATCACATGATTAACTCTAGGGGAAATAATTCCTAAATACGTTATTACATTCTTGAAGTCGTTCTTGATTTTATCGCTTTTTCAATTGCTTAATTAAGTCTTATAATTAAGTTAGTTTGTTAATTTTAGTATTTTTAATTAATTCAAACTTTCATAATTTTCTGGTTAGATAATAAAGCTAAGGTTAATATTAGTACTCGAAGTTTCTGAGGGATCGACTCGGACTCACATCCGCTATATTAAAACTGATAGGTACGCTTGCTTCATATCAAGTTTTTGGCGCCGCTGCCGGTGAATTTCGATATTAAGAACGCTAGTTGCTTTATTACTTTAACCATTTTTTTCCTTTGTTTTCATTATTTATTTTCATTAGCTAGAGCTGCAATTGATTCTATATTTCTTATCCTTGCAGTGCATGACTAGAAGTAACCTGGAAGATTTGGTAGAACTTGATCCTGAAATTGAGAGAACTGCCCTTCAAAATTTGAAATCATGACCTAGACAAAGTGTGGCGACCATTTACGACGAGTGAATTATTGAAATTAAGGAAGAAGGTGAAGAGCCCAACACTCTATTCATTGAGCAGGAAGATCCACCACACATGGTGAACAACGGGAATGAAGCAAATCGGACCATGTCCGATTATTCAAGGCCTACACTTATTGGAGCTGACTCTAGCATCGCAAGGCCAACCGTCGCGGCTAACAACTTCCAAATTGCACCTAACATCATACAACTGGTGCAACAATATGTTCAGTTTGACGGTCTCCAAGATGAAGA
Organism: Lumnitzera racemosa; assembly: GCA_024138005.1. Taxonomy (NCBI): domain Eukaryota; kingdom Viridiplantae; phylum Streptophyta; class Magnoliopsida; order Myrtales; family Combretaceae; genus Lumnitzera; species Lumnitzera racemosa. The sequence goes on along the minus strand of JAMXBC010000010.1, from coordinate 85,675,136 downwards.
TCCCAATGCACACATCTCTAGCTTTCTAGAGATTTGTGATACTTTTAAAATCAACGGAGCCACGGATGATGCCATCCGACTGCGGCTATTCCCTTTCTCCTTAAGGGGTAGATCAAAACAATGGTTGAACTCTCTACCACGAAATTCAATCACAACCTGGAATGAATTGGTAGAGAAATTTTTGGAGAAGTATTTCCCACCTGCAAAGACCGCTAAACTTCGGAATGATATTTCTTGTTTTGCTCAATTGGAAGCGGAGACTCTATATGATACTTAGGAGCGATTCAAGGACTTGCTCAGGAGGTGCCCACATCATGGCCTTCCATTATGGATGCAGATTCAGACCTTCTATAATGGTCTTAATTTGTCTATGAGACAGATGATTGATGCATCCGCAGGAGGTACTTTGAACACAAAAACACCTAAGCAAGCATAAAACTTGATTGAACGAATAGCGATGAACAATTATTAGTGGGAAAGCACTAGAGCCAAACAAAAGGCTATGGGAATTTATGATGTGGACTTGACCACTGCTTTGGCAGCCAAGGTGGACTTATTAAGTAAGAAGATTGATGTACTCTCAATTGGCCCTCAACAAGTGCAATCGGATGTTAGTGATTTTGGTATGCAGGGGTATGGAGCACAAGAACAACTGGAACAGGTAGATTATCTAAGAAATCTACCCATGCAACAAAATAACCCCTAGAGCAACACTTATAATCCCGGATGGAGGAATCACCCCAATTTCTCATGGGGAAATCAAAACCAAGGCCAGCAGAAGACCAACTTTGGCCCACCTGGATTTCAAAGACCATTCCCACCTCCTCCTCCTCAAGAGAAGAAGCCTAGTGTAGAAGAACTTCTTACAAAATATATTCAAGGCAATGAAGCTCGCTTATCCAACATTGAATCATTGCTAAGGAATCAAGAGGCTTCAAATCACAACCTTGAGAATCAAATTGGTCAACTTGCAAAAATGATCTCTGAGAGGCAATAAGGGACACTCCCAGGGAATACCGAGGTCAATCCTAGGGAACATGTTAATGCAGTGACTTTGAGAAGTGATAGAAAACTGCAAGTGGAGAAGAAGGATGGTGAGGAAGTAGTTGAGAAAGAAGTGGAAGTCAACCGTAAGGAAGATGCAAAGCCACTAAAATCAAAAGAAAGTATGGAATCACCAAAAGTGAAGGAGTACAAGCCTCCCATCCCTTACACGCAGCACCTTAAGCAAAGTTACACTGATCAAAATAAGGAATTCGGTAAACTGCTTGATGTTTTCAAACAATTACACCTTAACTTACCTCTTGTTGATGTCATCTTGCAGATGCCAAAGTATGCGAAATTTTTAAAAGATCTTCTATTGAACAAGAGGAAGTTGGAGGAGCTTATAACTGTCATATTAAACGAGGAATGTTTAGCACTTCTCCAGAAAAAGCTGCCACAAAAATTAAAAGATCCAGAAACGCTTGCCAAAGATTCCTCAAGCTATTGCTTGCAAAAGGGAGATGAATGTTTGGCGATTAAGCCCAATTGTGCAGAAGTGGCAGCTCAAACAGAAGTTCATGAATCCAGTATGGACAAGAAATGGATTGATCCACTCCACAAGCCAAAGGATCATAGGTTAAAATCTTTCAAAGAGAAGCCACCAATTTTGGAACCAAAACTATCAAGAAATCATTTGGAACATGTCTTTGTGGTGAAAAGTTCAAAACCCCCAATGACAACCGCATCTAAGTTAAAAGCAAACAAAACGAAGAAGTTTAGGCTACATAAATTTGATAAGTAGCATGATAAGGAGAGAAACTATGGAAGTTATGCATCAATGAAATGGAATTGGCAAGGTCGATGGTCGAAGGGTAAATCTACACTTGTATGGAGAGTTCGAAAGCGAGATACAGGAGGAGTTCTATTTCCACCTGGATGAAGAATCATGAATTACAAGACGTATCCCGTCATGTTAACTATAGAGCTTCTTTGGAGGCAACCCATGTCTAACTTTGCTTACACTTTAGTTCTTTAAGTTTATTACATTTTATTTTTCTTTTATCTAACTTTGCCTTGCTTCTTTTATTTGTTTCAATTTTAGTCATAGGCTTTTCCCTTTTAATTTCATTTTTATTCTTCTCTTTAGTTTTCTTTTTCTTATTTTTCTAGTTTTAATTACTTTTATTTCTTTAAGTTTTCTTTTGCTTTAAAAAAAAAAAAGTTACACGGGTAAGGGACATGGTTGTATGCTAGCCCGTGTCCATCCAGGCCCCTTTAATCTGCTACACCCACAGAAAGTTACACGAGCGTGGGACACGGTCGTTTCCCAGCTCGTGTCCACCCAATTATACTCCGAGCAAACAGAAAGTTACACGGGCGAGGGATACGGTCATGTCCCCAGCCCGTGTGTGCCTAGAATTTTCCACCCGTACACAGAGAGTTACACGGGCATGGGACATGATCGTGTCCCCAGCCTGTGTCCGACCAGACTTTACACGACTCACACAGATTGTTACACGGACAAGGGACACGGCCTTATCCCAGCCCGTGTCGACCCAAACTCATACGATTTTTGCACACGGCCAGTTTTATTTAAATTAAATACACCCTCTTACACACTCACAATCAAACATATCTCCCTCATATTCTCTCTTATTCTCCCTCTTCTCTCCACAATTCTTGCATTCCGCATTTTGATCCAAGTAAGTTTCCTACTTAATTTTGCTCTTTCTTCCTCATGATTAGGCTGGCGAAAGTGATGAGGATGTCGAGGCCGGTGATGATGATGACGATGCTACGATGGCTGAGGCATCGTCTGATGAGGCACATGAAGAAACGGATTCTGATCCCTCTTCTTAGTTCCTATTTTTTTTTGTGTTCTCTTTTGGTTGGCCAAGACTTGTGAACTCAGCTATATAATGATGATGCTTCTTCATTTTGCACTTCTTTTCAACTGGCAGGGAAGTATTAGTTTCTTTTCATTATATATGTTTCCTTTTTCCTGTGCTGTTTTTTTTTGTACTGCTCTGATTTTTTGTGGTACATTGAGGACAATGTCCATTATTAAGTGTGGGGAAGGGATATATATGAATTTGTTACTATTTAGGAAACCAATTATTCACATTTGACTCAATTACTTTTTAAGTTAACTTGCAATAGGTGATTAATTGGTATTAAGCCAAATTAACTGTTTCATCTTGATTATTATTGATCTTATTATACTTTACTAGAATTGATTAGTCAAATTTTTGGAAGGCAAAGTTACGAGTTATTTAACTTAGGATTTTAAGACTTGAGATTGGAGCAACATCACTAGTTGAGAGTTAGTCATGGTTATTTTTAAATTTACTTTTGTGTATACTTTTCTCTTAGAAATTTTTAAGAGTCCTATAATTTTTAGCAAACAAACAAATGAAATTCTTCTTCTGAGAAACCCCTGAAATATCATAATGATTGGAGGTCAAAAGTAATAATAAGTGTATGAATAGAAAAATTGGTAAGGATTCGTCTTGGTCCGTCAGAAGAGCGAGATTGAGTCCTAATGCCAATTCAAATGAAAAAAAAAAATTGATATGGATCGGCCTTGGTCTGTTAGAAGAGCAAGGTTCTTTCCCGCTATCAATGTAAGGAATAAGTTAGTATGGATCGGTCTTGGTCCGTTAGAAGAGCGAGATTCTTTCCCACTACCAACGCAATTGTGCTTAAATAAGGTAAGTTTTAAAAGACCTCTTAACAAAAGCATGAACTAGGGGGATGATCAGAGGATGAGTTGATGTAAAATGTGTTTGTTTTAGATTATGGTGCTTGGTGAGATGAAAAAGAGAATTGTATACACTTTAGTCAAATGGACAAAATTTTTATGACTCTTTCTTGGTTGGCGAGATGTTAAATCCAATTTTTAGTTTAAGAATCCTTGGTTAAATGACTTCGGTAAACTTTGATTTTCAGAAATTAACTAGTGAACTCTAATATTAAGTATTGTTGGAGCATTCGAATATGGGTAGATAAAATTGGTTGACTTTATTATTGCAAGTTAGTTGAGAATGATTTTCTTACTTTTCTATGGGTCAAGTGTATTTGTTCACCGGTTTCCTAAATAGTGATAAATTTTGTTTAGCGTTTCTTGTCTTGAAAGTTTTGTTTTGATTTATTTGCTCGAGGACAAGCAAATGCTCAAGTGTGGGGAAATTTGATAACTCGGATTTTAAACATATTTCAATGGATGATTTTATAGTATTTTCCTCACTTTTTTTGGTTTTCTTTAAAGAAATTGATACTTAATTGAGTAAAATTTTGATTTCTAGGTTCGAACGCGTTCCAGGATCGAAAACGAAGAAAATGAATCAAATTTCATTAAAATCGGAGGTCAAATGAAGAAGTTATGAAATTTTGAAGTTGTGTAGAAAATTTTGCCCTAGTGCAGAAAGTTACAAGACCTGAAGACACGGCCGTATCCGAGGCCGTATTTGATGACGAAAACAGAATCTTTGTAATACACATATAAAAGGATATCTTAGGGTTTCAAAAGATGAGAGACATTACAGAAACGAAGAGACACAAGAGAAAAGAAAGAGACTTAAGGAACAACATCAAGAAAGAGGCAGAACAACATCAAGAAAGAGGGAAACAACATCAACTTCAAGATTAGAGAGATTGTTCATCAATCAAAAGGGGTTTCCATGTTCTATTTTATATTATTGATGAAACTCGTTTTTAGATTCATTATGATAGTTTAGAATTCGAGTATTTAGGATTATGGAACCTAGGGTTTCATGTGATTCTTGGATTGATTTAGAAATTTCATGTATAATTAGATCTTTACATAATTGAAGAAGATTACATGTATACTTAGAGATAAGATACATGTTTCTTTCGGAAAGTTAATTAATTGTATGGGAATTCATTATACATTAATGCAATTCTAAATTATATTACTAAGTGAAGAGATTCCGGTAAATAATTTAGGATTAGGGTTAATATGCTTGAGAAAGGTATTAAGTTTAGTTGTGAATCCCTCCGGTCAAGAAATATAGAAACCGAATTGAATATATTTTAAGTGATCACATGATTAACCCTAGGGGAAATAATTCCTAAATACGTTATTACTTTCTTGAAGTCGTTCTTGATTTTATTGCTTTTTCAATTGCTTAATTAAGTTAGTTTGTTAATTTTAGTATTTTTAATTAATTCAAACTTTCATAATTTTTTGGTTAGATAATAAAGCTAAGGTTAATATTAGTACTCGAAGTCTCTGAGGGATCGACTCGGACTCACATCTGCTATATTAAAACTAATAGGTGCGCTTGCCTCATATCAGCTTCCTACCATAATGTCATTTTCTTTAAGCAAATGTAATGCCTCTAAGAGTTCCGTAAGTTGTTTTTCTAACTATGAATGTTGCATGTCATTTTTTTGGAGAAACTCGTTCAAAAAGTTCTAAGGTTCTTTCTTAATTTCTAGGCTACCCTAGATCTCTTAAGCATGTTACTGTCATGCCCCAAATAAGAAAAGTCATAATAGTCCTATTGTGTAAACTAAACTAAAATAGAAGCTGATCTTACAGTTACTATCATAGATACTGCTTACACAAGGCATATATGACTTAACTTGCTTGAAGCTTCTAGTTTAACACCCATCAATAATCAAACCTTTGGTATAGCTTTTAAAAATACCTATTTAAGATGACCTGTTGTTCGATAATACAGTTGTACTTATATAAGTATTTCCATACATAGAGTTATAATTTACATTAAGAGTTTACAAAAGCCACAAGTTTTAGAGACTATTTACAATAAGATAGGAAATTGATAGGTATCATAGGGATTCTAAGTTTGTTTCCTCAAAACTAAAAAGAAAAGTCAAAAGCCCAGATTCAGTGGATTCTCTTTTCCTTACTTTCTTATCTAATTGTGTACTAACTTGGGGGTGGTGATATTTGTACATCTTGAACTTTCACTCATCACTTACAAAAGAGTCTATAAAGATGTAAGCATAATTAACTCAGTAAGTGGGATAGAGTTATAAGAGTACCACAGAATCATAAACAAGGTAATTAATTATACTAAAATGCAATGTAATCAATCACTTGAAACATCACACAATGTTATTCAGTCTATTGTGAGGTTAGAGAAATTACATTAGCTCTTACCTAGATTAAGGAATTTATCACCACTCAAAATCAGACCAAACCTAAGCTTGTGCAATGGAGAATACCTTCTTCTTGTGACAATCTTCAAACTATGGCCCTTACCCTTGTCATGACCTCCTTGCTTATCACTTAGTTTGACTAAGAATAGGGAATGAACCATTTTAGCTATCCTCATCGAAGTGAGTCAGTATTTAGTCTAATACTTGTATTGTTCCCCTAACAATTGCTATACATGTCCAGTTACATTAGCAGTCAAATCATTATTTGTTCATCTAAGGGTGGCCAAACAAATTCACATAATAAAAATCTATGAAATCATGTAGAACAAAATGCTAAGGAGTTCAACTCTCGTCATAAACAAAATACTAATCATATACACGGTATGCGTATAGACAACTAATTTATAACCACAAGTAGAAGCACTCTTAATCCTTAAGATTACTTGATATAGTATCTCAACAAGCGGTAAAGCTATGATCTTAACTTATATTGTTGCTTATTGCAATAAGCTTGTACTGTTGATGTTTTGCTTACTAGGAGACCTTATATGTATACCAAAACTCAAATTTAATTTTCGTAAGAGTTATGAAAACATTAGGATTTTATCTACTTTTTATATCATAATGAAATTATATACATAAATATCTATATTTAAAGTATATTATTATTCTTATATGGGGGGAAATTGTTTCATTTAGATATGCATTTATTATAGTTTTATTATAAAAGCTATATTAAGTTAGTGAGTGCCAATAATATACGCAGTTATATTATTACATATAATATATTATTTTGATCATATTAAAATATATTTTAAATCAGTCATGTTACATTTCAGTTATGATAAGATTATCGTATATGTAAATTTTTATAATATTATAGAAATATTAGTTATATTACCTAGGATTATTCAATTATAGTAAAAGTGGTATAATCGAGTTTGTACGAACTTAACGATACATACCATAGATTATATACTGAGAGATAATTTCTGAAGGGTATTTTTAGTTTCCATTTTACCTATATGCTCCTATAATAAGCCTTATCATATTATGTTCATATTATATAAATAGACTATATTTTGTATAATTTACTAACATAGCTTAATAATATATGTAATATCTAACCCTAACTCGTATATATCATAGCTTGAGTCATGTAATTATCACAAAATATAATGGAAATTCATCATAACCATATTTGACTAGCATAGATATGTATATGTTATTTTTGAATTTTTGTCATAATTTAGCCTAATATTGCTAAATAACGTACCTTAGTTGATAAATTAAATTAGTTTGCTATTAAAATTCATAATAAATAGCTCGGGTCACCAAATAATTCCAAAAAAATTTCTCTAAACTCTTAAAAATATAAGGATTCAGTCAATAAGTGATTTCATGCTATCAGGTTTATCGCCTATATGTTTAAAATGACATTTTACCTTTAAATTGCGATTAATTAAACAAATATTATCATGTTTATCCAAAATTATTTTGAACATGTCTTGACATTATTACAAGTCTCCAGAAGTTAGTGGACATCAATTTCATTAATTAATTTTACAAAAATCGATTTATCTTATAATTTGCCTTATTTTTTGTTATTTTTAAGGTAAAAAAACACAATAAATACTAAACATACTTCAATTCAAAATTGAGCTACAACAATCAACTAAGAATAATATGTATTGTACAGGAAAAATTTCAACTCAAAACAACATCATTTAATATATTTATTTTGGATTTGAAATTTCAAATGAATAGTAATTTTGTTAAACAAGTGTATACAATAGTAATAATTTTACAAAAATAAAATTACATCATAAAAGTATATCTAAAATAACCAAGAAATAAAATTTTTCATAATGTTCCAAATTATTTTAGTATTTTTAGAAATTAGGTGAAAAACAGGGCAAAAACTTAACAAACCTATTCATCGGTACTTCGGCCACTATTGGCTGGTAGGCAATTGTCAATTGACCTAGACACAAGCGACTCTACTAGGGGATAGTGGGGGTTAGTAACAAAATACTAAGGGGTTGGGAACTAAGTTGGGACGTGTATTCCTTGGTTTTTTCTAATTTTCTTTAATTTTTTTTTTAATTTTCTTTCATCTTAAAGTCTTTTTATCCAAGCATGAGATGTAGTTCTCTCCTTAATTTGCTTTTTGATTCATCAATTTGTTCCTTCCAAATGTGCCATGGCTTATTCCAAAAATTCCAAACTAAGTTGCATAGGTTTTATTCTTATTTTAGTATAATTTGAGTAATTTAGGTATATTATGTTAATATTTAGTTATTTTATTAATATATGGGTATATATCATATGTAATTAATACATGTAATATGTAAACATACTTATATAATCATGTCTCTATCATGTCTTTTATTTGTAAGACATATTTTCTAATTAATTTTGCAAATTTATTACTTATTTAATATAATTTTAAGCTTTCGACTTAATTTACAGATATATTTATTATATATACTAAGTATATCCATAAAAATACATGTATATTCATATGGTATATTATGTTATATTGTTTTCTTTTATAGCTTAATTAACTTATCTTTAAATCCTTATCGCATTTCGAACTTGGTTTTAGGAGTTTTGATGACTTTTTCACTATATTATATAATGACACTTCTAAGGCTGAAATTGAAAATTTAAGTCATTATTTTTACAATCTAACTTCACTAAGTTACTTTAATTAACTTTCCTAAATATGGTTTTAAGAGTTAACATTTCTATCCTCCTTAAGAAAGTTCTGTACTCGAAACTTTTATTCTAAACATGATAACTATTTATTTTTTGATGAGAACCTATTACTTATCTTTTCCTCTAAAGAGTTCTACATAACAATTCCTCATTACCATCTTTGGTTCCTAAGTTAAATATGCTCTTAAATCGTTACCTTACTAAACCTTCACATATTCAACTTCTCGATTTCTCATCTTTTGAATCTGGTTCCCTAAGATCTTAATCGGCTTTTCTTCAATTGTATAATCCTCTTGTAAGTCCACTGGTTTCAACTCCATGATTACATATGGATTCTTTATGAACTTTTATAACATCAATACATATAACACTTTGTGGTATCCAACTAAAGTTGGTGGTAAAGCAATTTGATAAGCTACATTTTGAATTCTTTCCAAAATTTCAAAAGACTTGATGTATCGAGGACTTAGCTTTCCTATAGTACTGAAACATTTAAATCCTTTAAATGGATTTATCTTAACATATACGTGATTCCCTATCATAAATTCCATAGGTTTCCTTTCCAAATATACCTAACTTTTGTACCAATTTTGTGCTGCTTTCATCATCTATCGTATTATCTTCACTTTTTTATTCATCTATTCGATCATATTACGTCCTATCATTGCATATTTATTATTCTCCTAATATAGTGGTGATAAACATTTTTTTTCTGTGCAAAGCTTTATATGGTGCCATTTAGATCGTTGCTTAATAACTATTACTATAAGTAAGCTCCACTAATGGTAAATACTGATTCTAATCACCACCAAAGTCCAAAACACATCCTTTTAACATATCCTTATGTATTTGAACGATTTTTTCCAATTGTACATCTATTTGGGGATGATAGATAGTGTTGAATTGCAACTTAGTTCCCAAAGATTGATGTAAGTTCTCTTAGAATTTCAATACAAATTGACTCTCTCTATTTGAAGTAATACTTATTGGCTTATCATGTACTCTAACAATCTCTCCTATATACAATCACACTAACTTCTCCATTCAATCACTAGTTTGGTAAGGTAAGAAATGAGCGCATTTCATTAACCTACCTGCAATAACCTAAATTAGATTGTGACTCGATCTTGTCCTTGAGGGTCTTATTATAAAATCTATTGTAATATGATCCCACTTCCACTGAGGTATTTATAATGGTTGTAGTAAACTAATAGGCCTCTAATGTTTTACCTTCACTTGTTGACATGTAATATACCTAACTACATATTGACCACATCGTTTTTCATGCCTTTCCACTAAGACAATGATTTTAGATCATGATACATCTTATTTCCACAAGGATACAATGTATAACTTGTATCATGCGCTTTAGCCATGATCTCATCCTTTAGCTTTGAGTCACTAGGTACACAAACTCTATTCTTATACCTTAATACACTTCCGGTATCAATTTTGAAGTTAGGTACATCACCTACACTCGAATTTTCCTTAATGTCCTTCAATCTCTGATCTTCATCTTGTTGAAGCTTAATTCTCTCTATCAGGGTTGGTTGTATTACTAAATTCATTAACTGCACATCAATCTGTAACTTTTCAAATTCTTTAATCAATTCACATTGAGTAGTGGGTAATAAAGCCACTTATTCATAATTCTTGCGACTCAATGCATCTACTACAACAATAGCTTTGCTAGGATAATAATTTATAGTCAAACCATAACCTTTGATTAATTCTAATCAACATCTTTGTCTCAAGTTCAATTCCTTTTTAGTAAAGAAATGCTTCAAACTTTTATAATTTGTATATATCTCATAATGTTGTCCATATAGAAAATGTCTCCAAATTTTCAAAGCAAGTACTATAACTGCCAACTTTAAATCATGTGTTGGATAATTTCTCTCATGAGGCCTTAATTGACTAGATGCATATGCTACTACATTGCTGTCTTACATCAATACACATCCCAGTCTATTTTTAGAAGCATCACTATATATACAATAGGATTTACTCGGATCTAGCAAAATAAGTATTGGCAACACAATCAAACTATCTTTTACCTTTTGAAAACTTTGTTTACATTCGTCACTCCATTCAAATTCAGTATCCTTTTGCATCTGCTAAGTCAAAGGCTTTGCAATTTTAGAAAAATATTTTTTAAATCACCTATAATATCCTACCATTCCAAGAAAACTTCTTACCTCTATTATTGTAGTTGATTGTTTCCATTCTGCTACTGCTTTAACATTTTTGAGATCTATTGAAATTCCTTCACCTGACACTATATGTCCTAAAAATGAGATTTTATCTAGCTAGAAATCACATTTACTCAACTTAGCAAACAGTTGATTATCTCTTTGTTTGTGTAAGGCCAAACGTTGGCATGATCCTTTTTGGTCTTTGAATAAATTAAAATATCATCAGTGAATGCCATGACAAATTTATCCAAGTAAGGTTGGTAAATTCGATTCATCAAATTGATAAACGTAGCCGGTGCATTGGTCAAACGAAAAGGCATCACCAACAACTCATAATGCCCCTATTTAGTTAGAAAAGTCTTCTTTAGTACATCCTCCAGCTTCATAACTGATGGTGTCCAGATCTTAAATGAATCCATGAAAATACGATGGCAAGATGTAGCTAATCAAATAAATCATTGATTCTAGGTAGTGGATATTTGTTTTTAATAGTCACTATATCTTCGAATAATCAATACATAATCTCATGGTTCCATCTTTCTTCTTCATGAATAATACTAGCACTCCCCAAGGAGATACACTAAGTCATATAAATCCTTTGTCCAATAGCTCTTAAACTTGCTTCTTTAACTCTTGAAGTTTTATCGATGACATTTGATACAAAGTTTTTGACATTGGTTCATTCCCTATCACTAACTTTATAGTAAAATCTAATTCTTATTGTAATGCTAAACTAGGTAAATCTTTTGGAAAGATATTAGGAGATTCACTTATTACATGTATTTCCAAAACTTTTAGGGTTTCCTTCTTTCCTTCTATAGCTAATATCTAACAAAACTGCCATTCTTCAACAATCTCATTCATTTCTTCACTTACTTCAATTATCGATAGTCTCAGGCCTTGCTTGCCAGTCTTTCCCTAAAACATCACTTTACCCTCATCTAAGATCACATTCTTATTTTGACAATCCACTTTAATTTTTTGTTTGGACAACTAATCTATTCCTACAATAACATCATACCCTTTGATTGGTAAAACTATTATTTTTATTGGAAATTCTTTTCCTTAAATTTGCAATTGTCCATTATTTACTATTTCTCATGTTAAAACTTACTCTCCTGTAGGTGTTCTCACTTTATAAGTGGATTTAACTTCAATTGCCTTAATCTAATTTCCTAAAATAAACTCTTGACTACTAAACGAATGTGATGCTCCAATGTCAAATAATGCATAAGCAGTTCAACTAATTACAAGTATGTTTCCTAAAATAATTACTACTATCGTAGTTATCTATCATTTGTGCACTATACTTGAATTACATATTTTCATAATTTTTAACACTCCCTACACATACAATATTTGCAATCAATTCACAAGTAAGTGAGGTTACTAGTTAGTTTACATACTTATTACTAAGTCCTGGCCAATTCCATCAATATCCATTTCATGATCTGAGCCATTATGAAAGTGTTCCTCCATCCGTTCATCAAAATCTTTGGTATCCTCTTCTGTACCCTCGATTGCAAACACTTAAGCTGGTACAACAGTCATTTCTACTCTATCAAATTTCTTAGTCATTTGTCCTACTTAACCACAATATCTTGAAAAGTGTCTTGACATTCCACACTTATAACACTTCATTATTTTCATCTTTAGATACTTTCTGGACATATGATTTGGATCACCACAAAGAAAGCCTTTGCCTCTTAACTAAGGACATTAATGGGGACAATGCTGTGCTTTACACTTCCAGTATATCAAATTTCTTGCCTAATCACAGAAACTATATCTTGTCTTATTTGAAGCAAGGCCATTAGTCACAACTGCCAACTTCTTTCCCTTTAGATTTGAGTTACTATTTGCACTTGGGAATGTCTTCTAAAGACAAGTTTATATTGATTAATTCCCTTTAGTTTCTTACGCCATTTATTTTGTACGGTCATTCGATTATTCTTTAATTGATGTACCTTATCCATAATTTGATGATAAGTGGTAAATTCATAATCCATCAACTTACATTGCGTTGTTGAGTCAAACCCATTAAGGAAAAGATCCTTCTTCAGTACTTGATTATCTCTATAAGACTTAAGCACATATTGCAACAACCTATTAAATTCATTCTCATGTTGAGCCATACTCATAGTGCCCTTCTTTATCTCCATTGATTATTAAGTCATCTAATTTTGTACGCTTATAAGCAAGTATCCCCCGTTAAATGCCTCCTAAAGTATTTATCATGTAATGGGGCTAATGATTGTTCATGTTGGTGAGTCTAACCAGACTTAAGCTCTTATCTTTACCAAAAAAGTACCATATGAGACTTTTTTATTATTTGGAATTTTAAACACCTCAAAACTATGCTTGATCTATGCTAACTAATCATTGACCAAGGCAAGCTTAACCTTTTCTCCTTCAAAATAACAGTTTTCTTTTATAAACTTAGAAAGTCGACTTGCCTCTTGAGGTTGAATTCCTTTGGGTTCAACCTCTAGTGGCCTTTAGTTCACCATATTTCCATTTATGATCAAATGTTGATTTAAAGCTCCTTGTTGTTGGATTATAGTATTCATATTAGTCAACATTTGCCCAAATTGAGCTAGGTCCATCATGTTTAGAGTAGGTGGTGGTACATCATTTCTAGTGGTTTTGGTAGATTAGGAGGTTTAGGAGGTGGTACTACTTCCTTATGTCAACCATTTCTATTTCTATTTGCCTCCTCTTTCGTGATTAGATTGACAATCACTAACTATCAACCTTACACTTACAACATGTGTAACAAAAGTTAGTATATGATCTAAGTAACTCACATTCACGTATAGATCAATTATTCCCTATATGTGCAATATATAACCATGAATTCCTCAACAAAGTTTTCTATCAACGCAAGACCTATAATATTTCATTCCTATACATAGAGCAATGATATTCATACTTCACTTGTTACACATTCTATACTATGATAAAATATACTTGTACATCATGAGCTCATATGGACTTCACTTGTAGTATCATATCACATTTTGCTTCATTCCCTATAATCATTGGTCATACTTGTATTTGATACAAACACTGGGAAATAAAGATATAGTATACTCTTTCATAATTATATTTACTTTACATTAGTACGTAGGATAACTGGAATTTTACATTCAAAAGATTACATCACTTCATTTACAGCATAAGATTACACATCTGATCACCTATTTACATTACTTTCATCTATACAAAAGTCTATTTACATCATTTACATTCTTAGTAACAAAAACATCAAAAGTACAAAAGTTACATTCAAAAGGTCAAAAGTACATCAAAGGTCGCTAGGGGACCTAAGTATATAAAAAAAACTAGGTTAGATAATATCCAAAGCTTTAAACATGTCTTGTCACTATTTTCTCACTCTGTCAGTTATTAGAGCTTTCCGAAGCTACCATATCTTCTACAGGAAACAAGCCATCCTTTCCATCCTCTTCAAATTTTGAACTTATTACCATTACTATTGGAGTATCTAGTATCACAACTACCTCCTATACTTCATTCTTACTATCCTATGCTTCACTTTTAGGAATAGCTTTAGCTTCAGCCTCTACCTCAAACTCCGCTTTTAGATCCTTTTTAGGATCCTCATCATCATCATCAAACCCTATATTTAGTTGAGTGTTCTTGATGTTTCTTTAGGTCAGACACATAGAGAAGCACTATAATGAAGCGAACTAAAAGAAATAGAAGAAAACCTAGCAAAGTCTAGATAGCTACCGAATGGATATGACGTACTACTTGATCCTACTCGATTTACAATCCACCAAATGTGACTCATCGGTTCGAATTGAACGATCACTCGCTATTAGTCCTTACTAAAGGAAATAGATAAGTATTGAAGGATAATGAGAACACTAAGGTGACTCAAAAGAAACATGGATAACTTCTCTATTAATGATTAATTATCTACGTACAAGTGAGTAGGGGATTACATACCTATCTACTATAGTTACTTTATATATATGAAAAGATAAAAGGGTATTCTTATAATTAGGTTATACAAAATATACTAAAAGGGGAAAAAGAGATAAAGAATATTCAGTATGAAAGAGAAAAGAATTCTTTTAGAATGTCGTACTAGAAGACACGTGTTACGTAATAGCTAGATGTTAGAAATATGGTATAAGTAAGCAAAAGTGAGAAGAATTTGTAGTTAGGAGCCGACCTAATCTGGGTCAGATCGGGGATCAATTAGTCCTTTTGAAGAGGAGTCAGCTTGAGTTGGGGTTGGATGTCTATGGTTAAATCGGGAGCTCGGCTTAGCTAGTCTTGAGTTGTTTTCTAGGATAAGTTGGGTAAGAGCAAGTCCGATATACTTGAGCATTTGGCAGTCAGGTCGGTAGGGGATCAGGTTGGGATAAGAATCTCCATCTTGGATATAGCTTTGAGCTAGTATCCTCTAAGTAAGTCCTTAGATTCCTCTAGCTCAACTATGGGTGATCGGTTTAGGGGCTGATTCTTATCAATTTTAGGGTGGATTCTTAAGTGGTATCACAGGAGGTTTAGGTTCTTAAGATTGTAGTGGTATTTTTATACTTGTAGTCTCAACCATAGGATATCTAGGAAACTAGACAATCACACTAGGGAGATAATTTCTAGGGATATATAAGACACTTAGGGGTACCTGATCAAAACCTGGAGGTAATTCTTATCTGCCTCTACAATAGTAGGGAAATATAATATAAGAATCATTGTAGATAAAATCCCTTTTTCCTATTAGTACTTCTTCTCATAAGCAGCTGTGACAGTGTGCTCATTATATGTACCTCTTAATTCATCCATCATTCTCTTCTAATCATCCTACATACTAAGAGACATTCTATGCATATAATTAGCATTGATTTCATTGACGGTATAAAACACTCTCTAATTAGTCATATCTAGTAATAACTTTTGTATCTGAATCTTGTATTAGATAAGGGTTTCATCCCCTTACCATTCAAAATGCCACCTTGCATGTATAAAACAAACAAGTTAGAAGTTAGTTGATGCCATATAATACTTATCATAATTACTTTATAACTCTTTTTACATACAGAAGCTATATATATAATCTTATAAATCTAATTCTTTTACATCCCATTATTAACCGCACTCTTAGTTATCCTATTGTCTACTCATTTTAATTAGACGCTTTAAAATTTAGTCTTTTTAGAAACATGCTATGATACCAACTTAGAACTGTCATGCCCTGAATAGGAGAAGTCGTAGCATTTTTTCTGTGTAAACTAACCTAAAATAGAAGTTAACCTCACAGCTATTATCATAAATATATTCTACAAAAAGCATACATGATTCAACTAGTTTGAAGTATCCAATTTGACACCTATCAATAATCAAACCTATCGTAGAGTTTTTAAAAATACTTGTTTAAGATGACCTATTATCCGATAATACAACAGTACTTATATAAGTATTTCTACACATGGAGTTATAATTTATATTAAGAGTTTATGAAAGCCACAGGTCTTCAAATCTATTTATAATAAGATAGAAAACTAGTAGGTGTCCTAAGGATTCTCAATTAGTTTTCTCAAAACCAAAAAGAAAAGTTAGAAGCCTAGATTTAGTATATTCTCCTTTCCTTACTTTTCTACCCAACTACATACTAACTTAGAAGTGGTTATATTTGTACATCTTGAACTTTCACTCATCACTTGCAAAAGAGTCCATAGGGATGTGAGTACAACTAGCTCAATATTTGAGACAAAGTTAGAAAAGTACCATACAATGACAAACAATATTATCAATTATAATGAAATATAGTATAATCAATCACTTGAAACATCACATAATATTATCTGGTTCATTGTCAGATTAGAAAAATTACATTCGCTTTAACTTGGATTGAAGAGCTTATTGTGACTCAAAAGTAGACCAAAGCTAAGGTTGTGCAATGGAGAACACCTTTCTCCTATGACCACCTTCAAACTATAGCCCCTACCCTTCTCATAACCTCCTTACCTGTCACTTAGTTCGACTAAGGATGAGAAAAGGATCATTTCAATTCTTCTTATCAAAGGGAGTTGGTATTTGGTCTGACACTTCTAATTGTTTTCCTAGTGGTTGCTTTGCATGTTTAGTTATGGTAATGGTCAAATCACTGTTAGTTTCATTTAGGGCTAGTTAGATAAGTTCACATAATACCAAAATATGAAATCATGCAGAATAACATGCCAAGGAGTTCAACTCTTATAAAAAATAGACAATCGCACCATGGCATACGTACAGATAGCTAATTTATAATCACAAGTAAAAGGACTTTTAAGTCTCTAAATACTTTGATATAGTATCTTAACAAGTAGTAAAGCTACGGTGTTAACTTACTTGTGTTGATGCTCACTTTGGTAAGCCTATACCATCAACATTCTATTCATTGGGAGACCCTATATGTATACCAAAATATAGATTTAGTTTTCGTAAGAGTTACGAAAATATTAGGATTTTATCTAATCTTTATATCATCATGAGGTTATATATCTAAATATATATATATTTAAAGTATATTATTATTCTTATATAGGCGGAAATCATTTTAGTTAGATATGCATTTATTATAGTTTTATTATTTAAGCTATGTTAAGTTAGTGAACGTTAATAATATACGTAGTTATATTATTATTTATAATATATCATTTTAATCATATTAAAATATATTTTGAATTAGTTAAGTTATGTTTGAGTTAGATAGGGTTATCATAGTACGTAAATTTATATAATATTATAGAAATATTGGTTATATTACTTAGAATTATCGAATTTCAGTAAAAGTGATATTATCAAGTTCATACAAACTAGATGATACGTACTAAAGGTTTTGTTTTGAGAGATAACTTCTAAAAGGTTTTTTATTTTCTATTATACCTATATGCTCCTATTACAAGCCTTATCATATTATGTTCATATTATATAATAGACTATATTTTATATAATTTACTAACATAGCCTAATAGTATATGTAATATCTAATTCTAACATGCATATGTCGTAGCCAGGGTCATGTAATTATCATAAAATATGATGGAAATTTATTCTATCTAAATTTGACCAGTATAGATATGTATAGGTTCTATTTGAATTTTTATCATAATTTAGCCTAATATTGCTAAATAATGTACCCCCAGTTGGTAAATTAAGCTAGTTTATTACTAAAATTCATAATAAATAACTCAAGTCACCAAATAATTCTATGAAAATTTCTATAGGCTCATAAAAATATAGGGACTTCAATTTGCAAGTGGTTTGATCCTATCAGGTTTATCACCTATATAATTAAAATTACATTTTCACCCCTAAATTGCAATTAATTAAACAATTATTGTTATTTTTATACAAAATTATTTCTAACATGTCATGACATTATTACGATTCACAAGAAGTCAGTGGACATCAATTTCATCAATTAATTTTACAAAAATCAATTTAACTGATGTGGAACCATGACTAAGGAGAAGCAACGCCAGTATTGGGATGGGTTCGAGCTTACCAAAAGCTCGAAATGAGTGACGGAATGCCCGTAAATGAACAAAAAAAGAAAAATTAAGCAAACCTACGAATAACTCCAAAGGATGTGACACACTTGTAGAACTTCCAACGAATCATGGCACAATTTAATATGATGCACGAGTTAGTCTAGTGAGGGTACTCGCCACCAAGCCTTACTTAAGAGTTAGGATAAGAGTATGAAGTAAGCAAACAAGCTCTGAGAGCAACCCTAAAAAAAAGAGTAAATTTAGTATATTGATAATGATAAGATGATACGTGGCTACATGTACAAAGGGTATTTATATCCATAAAATTAGGGCAACCTACCTAAAATGGAAAAGACTAAAAAGGATAGTGTCTAAAATGAGTAAGATATAAGGAATAATGAAGGGTATATTGGAAAATACAACAAAAGTGAGTACACATTGTGCACTATAGGTGGATGACTTTCTAGCAAAAAAGACAATTCTCACAATTAGTTTACTTTTCGTTGAATCGAGGTGATGAACAGGGGTGTTGATGTGAGGTAGACTCATCTGATAAGGAATGGTAATGGATATGTGCTAGAGCTCTTGGCTTCTCAACACCAATATTGCAAATCTGGAGGTTAGCTTGGCTATAGTCGAGTAAGTGTGTGAGAAGGGTCGCGTTGTCAGCAAAGCATTTGATAAGTTAGTACATGACTTCCGAGATACATGAAGTCACTTGACTTATCATTAGGAATTAGTTAGTAGTAAGGATCAACTTAGCCTCGGTAGGAGTCGACTGGAGTAACATAATTCGCTTTGTTAGTCCTTTAAGGCCTTAAGCTTGGTTGTAGGTTAAAGGTCTAGTAGCTTGATTCCTATCATTGACTATGTTAACAAGTGGTTGAATTTTTGTGAAAAAGATGACTCTACCTTAGGGTTAAATGATGATGGACCAATAATACCGGTAAGTGAAGTAGCCACCCATGAATACGCAGGAAGAATCAAGGGTAGATGGATCTCTAAGTGATAATGCAACTAAAAACCTTGCAAGAGAAGTAGTATGATTTTACTATTTCTATACTGAATAAACAATGTTGTAATGTTATTAGTTTGTTAAGTTTGATGATGTATAATGATGGGAAATAGGTAATCTTCTCTCTTCGATGACCTATGTAATGCAGAACTTTACTATGAGTATTATTTTATTATAATGTTTACGAATTCTATAATAATTAGATAAACTTTTTATTATACATAGCAATAGACGTCAAGGTCGTTGACTCTAAAATGAAGCACTCGAAACTTCGAGGATAAGTAATCTTGCACTACCATAGGATAGGTTTAATGACATATTAAAAGAAAAATGTCAGCAAACTAAACTCCTAAGATATCTTGCTGAAGTAAGACAATAACCCCCAATATTGGCACTTGGGCAACTACTAGTAGTACTAGAGGATGCTCATTGCCTAATGGAGATGTAACGCCAATACAAAGGCAATAATGGAGTGTATTGCAAAATTTATCAAATGAAAAATATATTTTGATGGAAAATTTGGGAAACCTAATGAGGTAAAGGATTGGATTCCCAAAATGAACAATCGTTTGAGGCATTTAAAGTTCCACTTCACTTGCAAGTCAATTATAGGACATATATTTTGAACTATGGGCTCAAATGTAGTGGTATCTAAGAGAAGATCCTTACCACAACTAATAACCTTGGCTACTTTTAAAAGAGAGTTTTTGAAAAACTACTTCTCTAGTAGCCTACGAGCCAAATATTGTGCTAAATTCCTTCATATCATGCAAGGAGGAAGGAACAATGATTAATATGAAAGTGAATTTAGTATGCTATTATAATTCACTTTTGAATCATACCAAAATAGTGACGGGTTGAAAATGCATGTATTCATGGATGGAATAGAGACAGAGATGTAAGAAAATTTGGAGGAGTTTGAAGTATGTACTTTTAATGAGCTTATAGAAAAAGCTCAGGTTTTAGAGAGTGCAAAGAAAAGGCAACAAGAAAGGTTGAAATGGAGGGGAATAATTCTGGGGAAAAGAAACATCGAAGAGGACCATAAATCCTAAAGGGAAAAGGCTATTCATGCATCCCCCATCGACTAATCATAGTAGAAAGGTAGTTGGAAGCATTAATGTGCAATGCTACAAGTGTAATGAAAGGCACTATCCAAAAGATTGTGCATAATTGAGAAACAAGTGTTACTTTTATGGGGTTAGAGATTACAAGGTAATTGATTGCCTAAAGAAGGTGAATGATCCATGTTTTATTTGTTAAAAGGTCAAACTTTTTCAATAAGTTGCCTAAAACCTTAGAAACCTGGTGCAACTATAATGCAACCAACAGTTGCCAAGTACAATCAAGGAGCAAACCAGGCCATGAGTTCAAAGGCAACTACTTGGGTCTATAGCATCGAAGTAATGTATGAAGACATGAGTGAATATGAGGTAAAATTTGCTGCATTAGATGCCTATGATACAGAAGATAATGAACTAGTTGTAGCTTAGTCAGTTAGTTATTAAAAAAAAATTATTAGTATATGACCTCTAATTAATAAAAAATAATAAACATAAATAAATACTACTTAAAATAATAATGAATTCTAAAAGACGTACAAATCTTTTCTTAGGAAATATTATGATAAACGATACTCCTATATATACCTAGTTCACTGTTGGAGCTACACATTTATTCATTGCAACAAGAATTGTACAATAGCTAAAGACAACAAAAACTATCTTAGCTAACAATCTTAGGGCTAAAACACCAATAGGAAATGTGATAATTACTAATGAAGTACTAAAATCCTACTCTATTAGGATATTCGATCATAAGTCAGAGGCAAATTTAATAATTCTTCCTATAAAGAAGTATGAAGCAATACTAGGAATGAATTGGATGTTATCTATGTGAGTAAAGGTAGATTGTCATAGAAAAGAGGTAACATTTAATTCTTTAGATGGAACTAGAGTGACCTTTGTGGGAGAAACTATAAAAGTGAAACAAAAAGAATTGGGCTTAATAGATATAATTACAAGTAGTAAGCACCTAACATGGAAATGGTGCTTAGCTTATGCTGTAGAAGGAGAAAAGGATAAACCTTACCTTAGTAAAATTTGGATAGTAAGGAATTTATAAATGTATTTCCTAAGGAATTACCTAGACTGCTACCCAAACAAGAGATAGAATTCTTAATTGACTTAATAAACAGAACCTATCTCTAAAGCTCCATATAGGATGGCCCCTATTAAACTTAAGGAACTTAAGAAGCAATTACGGGAGTTATTGATAAGAGATTTATATGACCTAGTGTATCTACTCAAGGAGCTCATGTGTTGTCTATAAAAAAGAAGGATGGTTCCTTTCGACTCTATATCAACTATAGAGAGCTAAATTGAGTAACCATAAAAAAAAATACCTATTACCTTGCATTAATGATTTATTTGATCAGTTACAAGGAGTAAGTGCATTCTCTCAAATCGATCTAAGGTTAGGATCTCATCAACTATAGATTAAAGTAGAGGATGTGTCTAAGATTGCTTTTTGTACTTGATATGGTCACTATGAGTTCTTAGTAATGCCTTTTGGATTGATAAATGCTCTTGCAACATTTAAGGATTTAATGAACTGGGTGTTTTGCTTTTTATTAGGCAAAAGCATGATTGTCTTTATTGATGATATTTTTGATATATTCATCCACTCCAAAACAATACAAAGAATAATTAAGAATGGTGTTATAAATTTTACGAGGCAATCAATTGTATGCTAATTTATCAAAGTACGAGTTTTGGCTAAGTAAGATATCTTTTTTGGGACATAAGATATTTAGTGAAGGAATATCAGTAGATCCTAAAATGATCAAACCAGTTGTGGAATGGAAATGGCTAGAAACCATTATCGAAGTAAGGAGTTTTCTTAGGTTAACAGGTTATTATAGAAAATTTGTCAAGGACTTTTCAAAGATTGCCAAACCCCTAACCTAATTAACATAGACGAATGAGAAGTTCATTTAGAATGACTATTGGGAACAAAGTTTACAAGAATTAAAGCAATGCTTGGTCACTCTACCAATATTGGTATTACATAATAGTAATGAACCTTTTGCAATGTATAGCAATGCTTCACATAGTTGTCTAGGATGTATATTAATGTAGAATGGAAAAGTAATTACTTATGCATCTAGAAAATTATGACTACATGAGTAAAATTACCCCGCTCATGATTTAGAACTTGTTTTAGTAGTCTTTGCTCTAAAAATCTAGAGACATTATTTATATGGTCAGGGAGGTGAAATATACACTGATCATAGAAGTCTCAAGTATTTTTTCACATAGAAGGAACTATATATGAGGCAAAAAAGATGTTAGAACTCATTGAAGATTATAATCTAACCATTAATTACTACTCAGGCAAGAGTAAAAATGCGATATTAGATGCACTAAGCCAGAAAAATTATGCAAAAGTAGCATCTTTGCTTATTGAACAAAGTGAACTTTTTAAAGAGTTTGAAAGATTAAATCTAGAATTTTGTAGGCATGATCCCAATATAGAACTAGCAAATTTTATAACTGAGCTCACTGGTAAGTAAAATAAAAGAAGCTTAACAAGAAAACCCTATCATGAAATCAATTGAGTCAAGTAAATGACAAGGAAAATAACCTGATTTCGATATTAAAGAAAATAGGTCTATATGGAAAGATAAAAGGTTATGTATACTTGGAAATGAAGAGTTACGAAAGGAGATCCTAAAAGAAACCTACTATTCTGGCTATACATTTCATCCTTGAGGAACTAAAATGTACCAAGGTTTGAAGTAGAATTATTTGTAGGAAGGAATGAAAAGAGATGTTGTAGAATACATAGCGAAGTGTGAAACTTGTCAAAGGATTAAGGTAGAACATCAAAGGCTAGGAAGATTGTTATAACCTTTACCAATTCCCAAATGGAAATGGGATCAAATAACCATGGACTTTGTAAGTTTTCTCCCTAAGACTCTAATTGGACATGAAGCCATTTGAGTGGTTGTAGATTGACTTACCAAATTTGCTCACTTTCTTCTGATCAATATGACTTATCCTTTGAAAAAATTGGCAAGAATATCTATTAAGGAAATAGTTCGATTACATAGCGTACCAATTAGAATTGTTTCTAACAGAGATCCCAAATTTGATTCAAAATTATGGATAAGTCTACAAAAAGAGTTAGATACTAAACTTAATTTTAGTACTTAGGTAGACATCATCCTTTAGTAGAATTCTCTTATAATAATAGTTACCATTCAACCATACAAATGCCTTTATATGAAGCTCTCTATGGTAGGAAGTATAGGTCACTATTATTTTAGGATGGAATAGAAATAATAGGTTTAGGGCCAGATCTGGTACAAGAAAAGGTAAACAAGATAGCTATTATTAAATAAAGGATGAAGGAAGCTCCAAATAAACAAAAGAGTTAGGCTAACCTTGAAAGTCAAAAAGTAGAATTTGAAGTTAGTGATCATGTATACCTAAAGATAAGCTCAATCAAGAGTATTCATAAAGTAAGAACTTAAGGAAAATTAAGCTCACAATATATTTGACATTTTGAAATTTTAGAAAAAGTAGGTAATCAAGCATATCATTTCACCTTAGCTCCAAGCTTATTTGGTATCCATAACGTATTTCACATTTCTATTCTATAGAAACACATACCGAATCCAGATCGAGTCACTAAGTTAGAACCCATCAAGTGAAAGCCTAACCTGATGTATGAAGAGCACCCCATCAAAAGACTCAAAAGTTGCAGAACAAAGAAACATGTTTTGTAAAGATATTATGGGGTAGTCATAGAGATGAAGAAGCTACTTGGGGAGTGGAGGATGAAGTTTGATGACGACATCTTCAACTATTCGAAGAATTAGGTATGATTTAAAGTTTTGAGAACAAAAGTGGGGGGAAGCATGTAAACCCCTGAAAAATTTAGTATAAGTTAGATTAATTGCTAGAAAATATTTAAAGATATACTAGAGATAGGCGCAAATCATTAGGAGAGATTTGAGGGATATGATTAAGATTTGCTGGTACATCTATAAATAGTGATAAGAACCACTTTTATTGACTGGTTAATAGTAGAAACATTTAGAAAGTCAACAACTAATTTAAAAAGGCTTAAGAAAAACTAACAAGACAAGTAAATTGATCTTAGTCTTTATATTAAACAAATGAAAGAAAAATAAAAAAGACCCTAACTACATACCTATGGCGCTACATACATGTACATCATCACATGTGTAAAAGACTAAGAAGACTTGGTCTTTGAAGATAAGAATAGAAGAAGGAAAGTTGAATAAGCAATTGAGCAATGATGTAAGCAATGAGGTATTACTCCCACTACATCAAGAAAGAAAAAAACATGTAAAGAAATTGATTACAACCCCATAAGTAGGTACCAGTTGAATAAGGAAACCATTATATTCTAATATCTTACAAACATGGCTAGGACTTTTGAACAAAACAACCTAGGAAAGAGTGATGAAATCAAGACTATTTATTAAGATTCAATCATCAAAAGCAAATTATAATAATGATTAACTTAAATTTGTAAAGACAATAACACAAAAGATTTTAATGCATCAACAATTGGGAAAAATGTTTTTCTAAGACTACTTTAATAATGGCAACACTTCTAGAGGATAGGAGGACTTCGGAGTCAAAATGTAATTACAACAAGCAAAAGAATACAAAGCTTATAAGGAATATGGTGTCATGGATGATCTTTTCCAACTCATGAAATAAAAAACATGAAGGAAATAGCATGAAATAAAAAAACATGAAGGAAATTTAGTGCATTCACACTATAAAGTGGTGGCAACAATGTGTGTACATACATCTAATTTTCAAACATTCTAACCAAAATCATCGTGTGTTCAAAAGAGGGTAAGAAGCAAACCAAAGTGTGTCTAACTCCTATAAGAAATTACAAAGCTTATGAGATAAGGATAAATCAAATTTTTTTATAAATAAGACTCACAAACATTTAGAACTATATCTATTTTCCTATTTCACCTAACAAACATCCTTTTCTTTCCTTTTCTTATTGCAACTAAAGCCACAAGACTCACTAACCATTTCTTCCATTTTCTAAGTCTCAAGACCTTAAGGGTAAGCTTTAACATTCTTATCAACTATTTTGATTAGGAAGGACCCTTTCCAACTTCATTTATTCAACCACTAAGAAGATCCTTTATGGAAATAAGGGAATTTTTCTACTTTCAAAACAAAAAAGAACTTGAAGTTGAATTAGAAAAACCCTTATGTTTTATAAAACAGAAAAGATTCTTTACTAAATTCATACTTAAGCCTTGTTTTGATTCAAATCCTAAAATTTTCTAAGCTAAAGAGTCCTTTTCAAAAACATTTTCTTCTCATGAGTGTTTAAAATTGAGTAATACTTTTTTTTTATGACTAGTCTCTAACTTAATTTTCAAAATTATTAAAGGCAAGGAAGTCTCTCTAAACACTTTACTTATTTTAAAGAAGCTTCCTAAACATTTTATTCATTTTAAAAGAAGTTTAAGAAAGAAACCAAAAGAGTTTCCATAAAACAAAAGATTAAAATGATGAATACTAAGACAAGTGGACAAAGTCATGTCTTAAAAACAACTTACATATCGTGTTCGATTAAATTTCCCTTAACTTGGACCTTATGGACATATTTCCATTCTTATATGACAAATGGACATATTGTCTTAATATCGTAATGATTTGGATCCTATGCGAGGATTAGAAAACTATGAAACAAGAAATAAGGACATTCATGAACATATGAACTATTCAGACTGCAAACAAGAACCATTTATACATGATATGGAAAAAGAACTATTAAACATGGAAAATCTAAAAAATAAAAGACATAAAAGAAAGTGCAGAACAAAAAAAAAAAAGTTTGGTAATCAAGTATGTTTTTCAACTAACTTTATATTCTTTTAGGTACTTTCTATTTAGATCTCCTAGAGGATTACTACGATGAATAGAAAATGGCTAGGTGAGTATCTATAGTAATTATCACTTGTATGTGATTGTAGTATAGTTGCACTTTTAATTTCTATATAATTAACTGATTCTACTTGGGGTATTTGGGAAGCATATGTGTTTGATTTGTTCGTTAAGACATTTAAGAATTATTGTTAAGAATATAATTGATGATTGTGATGTGATTCTTATGACTATGTGATTTTTGTGTGATCACTAAAATAAGTGAAAGTTATGCATATTGGAATTTGCATACTAAAGCATTCTTGCATAGCATGTTGTATAATATCAATAATTATTGCCATTGTCACACAGGGAATGGAAATGCTAAAACCTTTTTTATTGCAAACTAAGTAACTTTGAGGATGTTCGTACATTAGACAAAGCTGTGTCCATTCTTATGTTTTAGGCATGCATACATTTGGAGGCTAATCAAAGATTTAATCACTCCTTGATCATTTTGATGGTCAGGGAAGGCATTGTTTCTAATTTCATTTGAGCCTTCTTAGGATCAATCAAGAGATCCTTCTCTTATGACTTATTTATATGGCCTTTGTGAATATTTCTTTTGGTTCCTTTGGCTAACTGAAAGATCCATCTTCCTAAGAATTATGTTAATTTTAAGTTGAACATTTGTTGGTTCTCCTAGATAAATGAGAGAATGATTTTCTCGTGAAGTCAAGGAGAATGTTATCCATTTGGTTCTCTTAGGATCGATCAAGGGGCATCACCTCTTGATTACTACGATAGCATGGGTATTAGTTCACCGTGAATTAAAGTTTTGTAGCTCTTTTATAGAGGCCAATGATGTTGTGCGAAGTGACCCTTATGCTAAATTGGATATACGGACATTGGTGGAACTATGAATCCTCAACCTAAGGTTGACTAGGGAGGGGGAAATATATCCTATACTACACGCCGGAGACTAGATGGTCGTGTGTATTGTTGCATTTGTTTGATTGATTGCATACCATTTACTTAATTAATTAACTTTCTTAAAAAGATTGTATGAGTGGGTAACTCACTAAGCTAGCTATAGTTTAAACCATAATAGTTTTCATTTCCTACAGGAACCATACTAGGTCTATCTTAGAAGATCTAGACCTTTAGTGAGAACTAAGGGCTTAGGAGTAAGATTGGGGAAGGGTGTACAAGGGAATTAAATTATGTAATTAGAAAAAGAAATATGTTAAGCTAGTTATAATATGTTTTATTCGAAAGACTTATGACTTGTCTTTATTAAGTTTGTAATTTTAGTGCTGATACTCTATAGATATTCTAGTGTTGACACTTTATGTGCTTATTAGAATTAACTAGCAAGTAATTCAAGTATATAAATAGTTACTTCTCATCAATACATGGCAGCTTATCACTACTAGACCATCTTCAAGGTAGTAACACCATGGGTGTAGTCTATGGCCTTGTACTTCGACCTAGTCCATTTGGTTTTTATTTTTTGCATACTTAGTTTAACCATGGGCATGGTCTTTACCCGTGGTCCTCTTGTTCATATTTTCTTAATTTTTTTTTTCGAGATGAGTTACATAGAGAATATGGTCCATCTTAATGTCTATGGAACTTAACGTTCTCCAAGTCTTGATTTCATGCAATTTTGATTCCTTTGACTCGATTTCTGCAATTACTTTAGAAAAACTTAAAGTTAGAATGAATGGAAACACAAAAACAAATCAAATAGCACCTCAATTGAATGATAACTTTATATTTTCACCATCGCATAAATGAATCCAATAACTGTTTTTAGATGAGATTAAATTGTTCAAGCAGAAACACTAAATAATATTCAAAGCTCGATACTTAAATTGGCTCATTACAAAATAATAAGATAAGCGGTCAACCTAACAACTATAATTGAAAATTGAAATTAACCAAACCAAAGTTAAGATGCTTCCTAAGGAGCGATATTGTTTTACGTCGTTGGCTCGATAGTTGAATCCTTCCCCTTTATACAATTCCTTGACTAATATTTGCATACTTAACTTGTTAAAAAGAATTCTAATAAAGAAATTCGAAAAGAATTACAAGGAGGATTATTATAAGAATATTAAAATAATTGGAAATTAGGGTTTTTGCTAATCTTAACAATGTTAGTCTTTTGGTTCCTCTGCAACGATGCTAAAAACTTGATTAAGCACATTAGATAAGTGCACCTGGTCAACTTATAGTATAGTTAAAACAAATATGAGTCAAAGTGTCGATCCCATAAGGAACCATGCAAGTGAAAACCTAAGTTATTAGCAATTTACCCTAAAATCTCCAATTATCTAACTTAATAATATGGAGATAATTGTAATTAAATGGGAAAGATGAATATAAGACAATAATTGAAATAGGATCGATAAAATAAATAAGAACAGGACTAAATAAGCATTACTAAACTAAAATAATCATAATTCAATTAAGAAAAATAACACATAATCCTTAGTAAATTGTAGTTATCTACTCTTTAGTTTTATGCAACCACTTAATCTAAATTATTCCTTAGACCATAGTGATGCCTAATCCTATTCTCTTATTCTTATGGAATTCGGATTCTAAATTGGTCGGACTTGTATCTTTGGTTGCTTCCAAAACCTAAGACCCTTTCTATTCGAATTGCTTCTAAATAGAGCGCCACGAGATTGCATTAAGAACATGGATCTCGCTATTAAGTTGGCCTAGGTTACCTTAATCCAAAAGTATT
The DNA here is from genome assembly GCA_024138005.1 of Lumnitzera racemosa. Lineage (NCBI taxonomy): Eukaryota > Viridiplantae > Streptophyta > Magnoliopsida > Myrtales > Combretaceae > Lumnitzera > Lumnitzera racemosa. The sequence continues at coordinate 85,645,869 of JAMXBC010000010.1, read as the reverse complement.
GAATTGCTTAATGGTTTAGTCAATCCTATTCCTCTCTAGTTACGCTTATCTATTTATTGTAGGACTTGCATCTCTACAACAAACTCATACATCAATTTAGCAACCCGAATAATTATTAATTGATGACAATAAAATCGGTGTAATTAGATCATCAAAGAACAAAATCATAGATTGAAATAGAATTTATTACAAGAAGAACTACATTTCAATAACAATTTACTAAGAATATTCAAAAGAGCAACATTAATTAAAGAAAAGAAGAAGCTGTTTAAGAGACCCATAATATAATTTTAGTCTACAACTCTACCCAAGGGGACTCTCTCTGAAACCCTTGGCCTAAGTATCTATATATAGAGAATGGGCCTAGGTTTGTAAAGAAAACCCGACAAAAATAGAAGATTCATTCATCATAGCGTATCCATAAGCTAGGTATACGGCTATGGAGTGTAGGTGTGTACTTGTACTTTGCCTAAAATCTTGAAAATTGATAAAATTGTGAGCTGTAGGGAACACGAGTGGAGACTATGGTTGTGGTCCCCGATTATGATCTTCATTGGGCCTTGTTCTTTGCTCGATTCTTGTCTACTTCAATCCATAATCAACACTTGTATCCAAATTAAGCTCTAAATGTTGTATAAGCCATCAAAACTTCATAAAATGCTCACGGAGTCCCTAAAAATGAAGTTTAAATGGATTAAGATCAAAATATTGCACAATCTACTTAATTAATCTCTAAAATAGCACAAATTAAACTTATAAAACATATGCTAAATTTGTGTTATCACTTACTAAAAAAGGCAACATTTCAAGTGCAATTTCGTAAGTTCAGTAGGTACTATGATGAGGCTCGCATGATGAGTCTACACTAGAACATACTTTAGAGACTTGCATTGAAAATATGACCCTATCATATAATGATAGTGCCTGTTTTGTTCATGAGCCTACAAAAATTGCAAATAGTTACAATAATGTCTTGAAGGATGTTAAGAACTCGCCAGTTACTATATTAGTTAAGAAGACATTCTATAATTATCAACAATTACTTTAATAAGTGAAAGATGGAGATATCTATAGAAATGGGCATAGGGTAAAGTCTTGGCAAAATTTACAGAAAGAAAGTTTGATAGCTAGCATAAAGCAGTTAAGTCACTATGTTGTGATATTCAATTACAACGAGTAGATATTTGAAGTGATAATCACACTTTGACCTATAGTGCATGGGTAAAGGGAAAAAATAGATACATAATAATGAGGAGTAGATTTTTACCAATATAATCTTTGAAGACTTAGATCACTTAGTTGAAGACAATGATCTTAATAAAGAGAAAGATATAGTGTAGAATTATGCATACAATTGCAAGATGACTTTAATGAAGGAAAATCCTACTTTAGAGTTTCATAATCAAGTGGTATACTTAGATTACAGTATCAAAGTGTTGGGGACAATTCATGAAGCCAATTAAAAAGACATAGGTAATCAAATACAAGAAGATAAAAAATTACCAAGAGCTATTTTGAGTGACTATATTTCAAAGCAAGACCAATCCATCAATTTCTTGAATGGGAAATTCTTAATTGATGGTAGTAAATTGGCTTAGAAGGATTTTCTTCAACAATTATTGATTACCACCATTAAGTATTGATATTATACACATATTGGGAAAGTATCATATGAAGTAGCTAATCCTCTCATCATTGCCATTCAAAACTAAGAGTATATGGGATGGTACATGGATATACAATTCTATTAAATTTTTGGTTTAGGAAAAGAATGACATAGTGTTGGGAAAATTCAATAAGCGACCACCATGAACTTTACATGTAACATTTTTAGAAATACAAAGGATAGAGTTGTTACATAGCAGAACAGGAAATGGGTGCTATCAATCTTGTTTTGGTTGATAAAGCTATCTTTGGAGTGAAATTTGTATTACCACCAGCATAGTCGACAATATGGGCAAATTACATAATTATAGACTTCTATATTGATCATTGCCATCTCAATCATATTTCTAGATGTACTAGTAAACCTTTTGCTTTCTATTAATGTAAGTTGTAGAAGGGACATGGACTTGACACTTTTAGGTTAGCATAAGAGACATTACACAATCGACCTCCTAATGATAAGAGTCAATTCCCCAGACTAATCACTAGCGAGCTAAGAAACTGTTAGGACTTACTCGTTGCATCCTAGCCCCTGAATTATTTAGAGGAGAAAATTCCATTGCCGACCGAGAACCATATCATCCTATCTAAATAGAGTTGATGGACAAGCATGCTAAGCAAACTGAGCTATTGAGCAAATGTACCAATTTACTAGTCAACCATACCTATTACTGAGCTCTTACCATAATTTAGGTAGCATTTGAGTTGACTAACTTTAAGCATCTATCTAAGTTGAGCTGCCAAGGTATCTGACCTGGAGAGAATCTGAATATCTATTAATGTCCAATCTCTAACCTAAACTAGACTAGATCTACCTAGTTCTTAAGCCTTCTCCCCGATGCCCTTCAAATTTATTCTTATAGCTACAGGACTGCCTTAACTTTTCACCAATAAGGCCTGCCTCTGTACGAATCACCCATCACCTGATGACACATGTCTTCTGGCATAATGTTCCATAATGATTCTTTACTTTTTCATACAATGTATTATTTACCATTTTTACCCTTTTAAGAATGTTTTTAGAATCTTTTGTACGTTATTCATTTTCGTATTTTCCTCATTTAGTGTAACCCTAGTTAAGGTTGTTATTGGATGATTTCAGGGTGGGACTTTGCTCCCGCAAGTGGCTGAATATAAAGTTAAGGATCTTAAGGGAGTTCTTATAATGCTTTCTCTTTGTATTTATAGGTGAACATCAGGCATTTGAAACAACAGTTAAGCAATGGTTGTGGGTTACATGGAGATCTTATAATCAAGCATATGGTGGGCAGCTATATAATTAGATCATACTAGATCATAACCTTTCACACCACTTTTCTAAGTTCAAACCGGATATATTAACTGGCCCAGCTCCAAGGCCCATCAAGTGGACCAAGTCTTAGTCAGTATCAACTGAGAATAGAATTAGTCTCCTTCTTGTTTGCCAAATAGTTAAGTAATATTTTAGGGTAAAATCTGACCATCAACATTTGCCCCTCAACTCCTATGTTTGAGAACTCGATTATGAGAGTAAATAAAGCTTGATGTTCAATTTAGGCGATTGGATGGCTAAGACCAATCTTTTCTAAAAAGTTATAAGAAGAAAGTCATTCTCATGACTTAGGAGGAGAATAGTTGCCTTTGATTTGTCTCTCTTTTCCATTTTTAATAGTCCTATCCATTTTGTTGATATGGGTGCAAGTGATATAGATCTCACCAAATTGCTAACCTAAGCAAAGGCTAAGAAACTAAAGCTCGATAAATGCGCAGGCATCAAAGCACCTGTCACTCAGCCGCTTGCACCAAAAAAGGTCACACAAAAGAAAGCCGTAAAGTAGGCTACTACTCCAAAAAAGGTAACTTGTCCCACTAATAAGAGTTAAGGGACTGAACAGATTAGAGTTGTTGATGCCACATAACTTGAAATGATCCCTTCTTCGGAAAGCATTCCTTGAGTGGAAGTGCTGGGTAATTCATGCTAAGAAATCACTGGCAATGGTAGCATTGAGGTAATTCCTTACGAGACAGTTGAAGGCCCATTAGGTCAAATAGATAATAGGCCGAGTGCCAAAAAAAGAAGTAGGAAGGAGCTTACTGACCAACCTCCATAAAAAAAATTCAAAGCCTTAAATGAGAGGATGAAGGAAGTTATGAGGAATAAGGCTCTTAACATCAGTAGTGTCGAGTTCATTCTTAACCATGAGGTGGGCGACTACTTCGTACCATGCTGGAGTTAGAACATCTTGCATACTGACTCGACCTTATGTGATAGGACAAAATCTTTGCCCTTGAAGGAAAGAGTCATTCTCCTTAAGGATAAGGAGATTACAAAGAAAGATGTTGATAGGGTAGGCAGTTGTAATAAAGGACATATTGTCACTAAGTTGTATGATGTAAGTACTAATTACCTTTTTACTTATAGCTCATGTTCTGTTGCTAATATAATCTTGTCTATGTGTAGATTAGCAACTACGTTTTGATGGCACTAGATGAAGCCAACAAAGAAATCAAGAAGGTAATATTTACATGTTACTGCTCTATTGAGAAGTAAATGACTTGTTTATCTTTGTTAACTTATTGCAGAAGGTTAAGGAGGCATATAACTCCTCAAAGGCTCAAATTGTCATGGCCAAGAGTACAAGAATTAAGGCCGAGATGGAGGCTAGGAAACATCAAGAAGAACTTTCAAACGAGAAGTTGGCACATTCCTTGGTGGCCGATAAAGTCTTAAGCCTCAAGGCTAAGAGCGAAGAGCAGTATAAGGATATTGAGGACATAAAGGAGGAGCTTCACAAGAAACAAGAGGGGTGTTGGAGGTTAGGTCAGACAATTAGCTCAAAGAGTGATGAGGAGGATAGGCTAAAGATGTAAATGAAGGAGTTGGAGATAAATGGATCCAAGCTTTAGTCTCGTGTTGCCGAATTAGAGGAGGTGGCGAAAAAGAAGCCCTCAAGGAAGGAGGCACTAGAAATCATAACTCTTAGTCAGCAATATGAGAGATTGCTTAGGAAGAAGCTTCTGCAAGGAGTCTAATAGGCAAGAAAGGAGATTTTCAAAGTTTACTTTGACTATGACCTTCCATGTTTAGATTTTGCTGACATTGATGACAATGATCATAGTAGTAGCAACGAAGAAGTCGACGGGCAACGGAGACTGAGGTTTAAACAGAAGGTGACAATGATGAAGCCAATGTTGAAGCTCCTGTTGGTGATGAGGAACAATCATCTAAGGAGAGCCCCTACAGTCGTAAAGAGATATCCACCTACTCCAAAACCCTCAAAGTCAGAAAAGACGTAAACTCTAGGAGGGTCCCATCTTCTTTTAATCAAGACAACACTTCCACCAAATTAAAGAACAAGAATGTTTCGAGTTCTTGAGATTTTGTTAATTTTTACTTTATTTTTGTATATGTTATATGGACTAAATATGGTCAAGATGTCGACCATTTACTATAATGTAATATTTAGCCTTTAAGCCCTATATTTCTAGCATGTTTCATTTCACATGTAAGTTATTAGTTTTCGATACATTTTATTTCATACGCATTTTCATTCTTTTCAGCGCATTTTATTTCACATACATATTAGATGTCTTTTCGAAGACATGACATTCATTAGTCGCATAGGACATGAACTAGTCTTTTTTTTTTTTAAGCCATGAGATTGCCTATTAATAGGCATAGCAGAGTTTATTCTCTAGCTTCTTAGCATATTTTAAATAAGAATTAATGTTACTTGTCAATAATTCTTAAGTTCGTTAACCATTATAGGTCTGAAATCCTTAAATATTAGTTTGTTCACTGTATATCTAGAACTTTATTAATCTATTAATTATGCAATGATCGAGAATGAAAATGACGAGAAGTAACAATACTCATAAATTTGAAATGAACATTTCATAGTTGAAACATGACATAAGCCATCACCTTACAAAGTTTAGAATAGAAATAAACCATAACTTCAAAGGAACTAAGCAAAGTAAAGCTTCAAATTCTCAGCATTCCATACTCAAGAGATGATTGTCCCATCTAACCAATCTAGTCGATAGGCCCCTTTCACCTATGACTTCTCGAATCTTAACAAGATCTTCCTAGTTTGCTTAGAGCTTGTCTTGTTTATCTTGTGCATCAGTTGCCTCTAATTTTTTGCAAACCAAATCTCTAAGTTGAAATACCTTGTGTTTCACCTTTCAATTGTATATGTTGATATACAATAACTATTACCCATGTAACATCTCTTATCTCCTCAATCGTGTCCAATGGCTGTAAGATCAACTTGATTGGCCATTATGTCAAAGTTCTACGTACGAAGATTAGGTAGATCTAATTTAATCGTAAGTATAGCTTCCAACCTATATGCTAGCTTAGAGGGTATTTCTCCTCTTAAAGTCCCGTAGGTTGTCTTGTACCCCCATAAAACATTCGGTAGTTCGACAATAGATTTATCATAGACTTAGTCAACTTTCCTCTTCAAACTACACAAGATGATCTTATTAATGGTTTCCATTTACCTATTGGTTTAAAGATAAGCCACTGATGTGTAATTCAGACGAATGCCATGTTTTTCACAAAATGCTTGAAATTTATCATTATCAAACTGGCCCATTATCAGTGATTATCATAAATGAAACCTAAAATTTTGATATAATTAAGTTGAAAACAAAAACTTCAACCTTCTATTCAATGATTCTAGCTACTACTTCAACCTTTGCCCACTTTGTAAAATAATCTACGGCAACTATGATGAATTGTCACTAAGTTGTAGACTTTGGAAATGGTCCAAGTATGTCCAATTCTCATTGGATGATGGGCTGAGGACTGTTTAGGTTATGAATTCAATAGAAGGTGCATAGCTTAATGCTTCATGTTTTCGGTATTACAGACATTGCCGAACAAAGAATCTCGCATCTTCCTTCATTGTCAGCCAATAATAGCCAAGTTGCAATACATGGGCATATAGTGTTTGACCCTTGACATGGTTACTATAAATACTGCAATGTAATTAAAAAAGTATTCATTATGCATCCTTTGATGGAAGGCAACAAAGGTAAGGTTAGGTAATGTCACATTTGTACAATCAATCGTCTATTAGAGTATAACTTGTAGCTTGATAAATCAACTTTCGAGAATCTTTTCAATCATTAAGAAGGACACCATCCTTGAAGTAGTCTATGATTAGGTCCATTGAAGACTTGTCCTTTAGATAGGGAGCCAACTCGTAGCTCTGCTTAACAATTTATAAGCTCTTATTAGGGAGATACTCGATAAAGAGCTTGTCATGTAAGTCGGGGAGTGCCATATTAGCTAACTATGATAACTTGTTGACAGCAATGTTTCTGCTTCTTGGTATTTTCTCAATTGAAAAGGATAGAAACTCTTCTACGAGTGTTTGTACTGTTAGCAAGTATTTGCTCATTACTTCTTCTTTTGCCGCATAACTCCCTTTGACTTGATTCACAACAAGTTGTGAGTCAGAAAAAAACTTCAACTTTCTCAGCACCAACTTCTTTCACTAATTTGAGTCCAGTTATTAAGGCTTCATACTTGACTTCATTATTGTTGGCTAGAAACCTAAACTTCAAAACATAATTAACTATCATATTGCGGGGTCCTTGTAGAATGAGACCTACACCACATCCTTCTTTAGTAGAAGAGCCATTAACATATAGATTCCATATTAGCTTCTCGGCCATCTCTATGCTATCCTCTTCACCAATGAATTTAGCCACAAAATTTTCCAACACTTGAGCTTTTAAATGTTGTTCTTGGTTTATATTGTATACCATAGGCACTTAGCTCTAAAGCATACTTCATCATCCACCTTAAGGAGTCTGGTCATTGTGAAGCTTGCTTTAAAAGCTTATCAATGAGGATAATAATTTAATATGCCTCGAAGTATGGCTTTAACTTTCTTACCAAGAGAACCATTGCCAATACAAATTTCTCAATTTTTGTATATTGGTGTTTTGGCCCTTACAAAACATGGCTTATATAATAGATCGGCCAATGTTCTTTGCCTTCTACTCAAACCAAGACAAAGGAAAGTGCTCGGCTACTGACTAATAGATATAGAAACAAATTTTCTTTTGAAAAGGGTGCCAAGAGTATTAGTGGTGATGCAAGAAAATCCTTTAGCTCATCAAACACTTTTTCACACTCATTCGTCCACCTGAAATCTTTCAAATTCTTTAAGATTTAAAAAAATTTCACATATCTATTGATACTTTTCAACACAAATCTATTTAGGGTGGTTATCTACCCAGTTAGCTAATGAACTTCCTTGATTGTGCAAGGAGACTTCATATTCTGAATAGCATCAATCTTCCTTAAGTTTGCTTCAATGCTACGCTTGGTGACCATATAACCTAAAAATTTTCCTAAAGTAACACCAAAAACACATTTCTGCATATTCAACTTCATATTGTATCTCCTTATAGTGCTAAATGTCTCATCAAGATTAGCAAGATACCGATTTTCTATCATCCTTTTCACTATCATATCTTCAACATATAATTCGATGTTCGGTGAATATTAGTACTCGAAGTCTTTGAGGAATCGGCTCGAACCCACATTCACTATATTAAAACTGATAGGTACACTTGTCTCATATCAAGTTTTTAGCGCTGCTGCCGGGGACTTTCGATATTAAGAACACTAGTTGCTTTATTACTTTGACCATTTTTTTCTTTCTCTTTTGTTTTCATTGTTTATTTTTATTACCTAGAGCTACAATTGATTCTATATTTCTTGCCCTTGTAGTGCATGACCCAAAGCAACCTGGAAGATTTAGTAGAACTTGATCCTGAAATTGAGAGAACTATCCTTCAAAATTTGAGATTGCGACCTAGACAAACTGTGGCTACCATAGAAGACGAGTCAATCATTGAGATTAAGGAAGAGGGTGAAGAGGCCAACACTAAATTCATCAATCAAGAAGATTTACCACGCATGGCTATTAATAGTAATGAAGTAGATCGGACTTTGTCTGACTATTCAAGGCCTATACTTATCGGAGCTGACTCTAGTATCATAAGGCCAACCATCGCGGCTAATAACTTCCAAATTGCGCCCAACATCATACAAATGGTGCAACAATATGTTCAGTTCGAGGGTTTCCAAGATGAAGATCCTAATGCTTACATCGTTAGCTTTTTAGAGATTTGTGATAAATTTAAAATCAATGAAGCCACGGATGATGCCATCCGACTGCAGCTATTTCCTTTTTCCTTGAGGGGTAGAGCAAAGCAGTAGTTGAACTCCTTACCACAAAATTCAATCACAACTTGGAATGAATTAGTAGAGAAATTTTTGGAGAAGTATTTCCCACCTATGAAGACCGCTATACTTCGAAACGACATTTCTTGTTTTGCTCAATTAGAAGTGGAGACTCTATATGATACTTGGGGGCAGTTCAAGGACTTGCTCAGGAGGTGCCCACATTGTGGCCTCCCACTATGGATGCAAATTCAGACCTTCTATAATGGTCTTAATTTATCTACGAGACAAATGATTGATGCATCCGCAGGAGGTACTTTAAATACAAAGACACCCGAGTAAGCACAAAACTTGATTGAAGGAATAGCGATGAACAATTATCAGTGGGAAAGCACTAGAGCCAAGCAAAAGGTTATGGGAATTTATGATGTGGACTTGACTACTACTCTGGCAGCCAAGGTGGATTTATTGAGTAAGAAGATTGATGCACTCTCTATTGGCCCTCAACAAGTACAATCGGATGTAAGTGACTTTGGTATACAGGGTTATGGAGTACAAGAACAGCTGGAATAGGTAAATTATCTAAGAAATCTGCCTAGGCAACAAAATAACCCCTATAGCAACACTTATAATCTTGGATGGAGGAATCACCCTAATTTCTCGTAGGGAAATCAAAACCAAGGCCAGCAGAAGACTAACTTTGGCCCACCTAGATTTCAAAGACCATTACCACCTCCTCTTTCTCAAGAAAAGAAGTCTAATACGGAAGAACTTCTCACTAAGGCAATGAGGCTTACTTATCCAACATTGAATCATTGTTAAGGAATCAAGAGGCTTCTAATCGTAACCTTGAGAATCAAATTGGTCAACTTGCAAAAATGATCTCTGAGAGGCAACAAGGGACACTCCCAGGGATTACCAAGGTCAATCCTAGGGAACACGTTAATGCAGTAACCTTGAGAAGTGGTAGAAAACTGCAAGTAGAGAAGAAGGATGGTGAGGAAGTAGTTGAGAAAGAAGTGGAAGTCAACCGTAAGAAAGATGCAAAGCCACGAAAATCAAAAGAAAGTATGGAATCACCGAAAGTGAAGGAGTACAAGCCTCTCATCCCTTACCCGCAGTACCTTAAGCAAGGTTACACTGATCAGAATAAGGAATTCGGTAAATTACTTGATGTTTTCAAACAATTACACATTAACTTACCTCTTGTTGATGTCATCTTATAGATGCCAAAGTATGTGAAATTTCTAAAGGATCTTCTATTGAACAAGAGGAAGTTGGAGGAGCTTACAACTATCACATTGAACGAGGAATGCTTGACAGTTCTCTAGAAAAAGATGCCACAAAAATTAAAAGATCCAGGGAGTTTCACTATTCTTATAGGCTTGGCAATTTGTTAGAAGATAATGCTTTGGTAGACTTAAGAGCTAGTATAAATTTGATGCCATATAAATTGTTTAAAAAGCTAGGGTTAGGAGAACCTAAACTAATGTGCATGAGTCTTCAATTAGCTTATAGGCCTATCACATACCCTAGAGGCATCATAGAGGATGTTTTAGTATAAGTAGAGAAATTCATCTTTCCCATCGATTTTGTTATACTTGATATAGATAAAGATATTGAGGTGCCAATCATTTTAGGTCGACCTTTCCTAGCCACTATTAGGGCTGTTTTTGATGTTAGTGAGCATAAGTTGATATTACAGGTCGGGGATGATAAAATAGTTTTTAAAACTCCAGAGACAACGGACAAATTTCTTGACTCAAAGGACATACTTCACAATGTTAATGCTACTGATGTCGTTATATCTACATATGTGCAGGAAACGCTTGCTAAAGATTTTTCAAGCTATTGCTTGCAAAAGGGAGATGAAAATCTGGTGACTAACCCTAATCGTGTAGAAGTGGTAACTAAAATAGAAGTTAATGAATCCATTGTGGACAAGAAAGGGATTGATCCACTCCATAAGCCAAAGGATCTTAAGTTAAGATCTTTCAATGAGAAGCCACTAATTTTGGGACCAAAATTGTCAGGAAATCATTTGGAACATGTTTTTGCGGTGAAAAGTTCAAAACTCCCAATAACAACCACATCTAAGCTAAAAATGGACAAAATGAAGAAATTTTGGCTACATGAATTTGATAAGTGGCATGATAAGGAGAGAAACTATGGAAGTTATGCACCAATGAACTGGAATTGGCAAGGTTGATGGCCAAAGGGTAAATTTACACTCTTATGGAGAGTTCGAAAGGGAGATGCAGGAGGAGTCCTATCTCCACCTAGATGAAGAATCATGAATTACAAGACATATCCTGTCAAGCTATCGACGTTAACTATAGCGCTTCTTGAGAGGCAACCCATGTCTAACTTTGCTCACACTTTAGTTCCTTGAGTTTATTCCATTTTATTTTTCTTTTATCTAACTTTGCTTTGCTTCTTTTAATTTGCTTCAATTTTAGTCATAGTTTTTTTTTTAGTTAATTTTTTTTTCTTTCTTTAGTTTTCTTTGTCTTATTTTTCTAGTTTAAGTACTTTTATTTCTTTAATTTCTTTTATTTTTAAATTCATGAATTTAGGCTAGGCAAAAAAAAAAAAAAAAAAACAGAATACGTCTTGGCACACGGTTGTATCCCAGACCGTGTTCACCTAGACATATGCATTTACCATAGAAAGTTACATGGGCTTGGCACACAATTGCGTCTCAGCCCTTGTTAGCCTAGAAAAGGCATCCAAAACAGAAAGTTACACGGGCGTAGGACACGGTTGTGTCCCAGCCCATGTTTACCCAGCATCCATACGACATTAATACACATCCTGCACAACATTATCAAAGCCTAAACACATACAACTTCATTTCACCTTTCATCTTCTTTCCACCTTCTCCTCACGTTTTACTTTTCATCAGCACATTTGTTCATCAAATCCAACCTAATCCAAGTAAGTTCATCTCCTTTTTTTTTTATGCCCTCTCTTGTTCATGCTTTGTTTTCATCATTGTTTAGGCATGCTTAGGTAACCAAAATTTAGGTCTTTGGTGTGGTGGTTCATGAATTTCGTCTGAGAATTTACTTGGTTTTTATTCTTTCATGATAGACATATATGTTTGCCTTATGTTGAGAGATTTACATGCCTTTATGATGCCCCTTATGGCTAGATATTACTTTATAATCTATCAAACATGAATTTTGTTTGCAAATTAATTGTTAACTATTCACTTACACCATTTAGGGTTAGAATTGTGAGAGTGATTTTGGGACATTCAGAGTTTTTGAAGTGTTGGGACGCCTTCTTCTCAAGAAGATTGTAATGTAATGAGTCTAATGTATAACTAGTTGGATGAATTTGTTAGCCATTTATTTTTACCCAACTAGTTTTGTGGATGCACTCTACATATTTGTTAAAATGTCCCAATGAGATTTCTTTTAATATCCATCACTTCTACTCCTTTATAAATCTATCTTAGTTTGAACTAAGTGTAGCAAAGATGAGCATTTTTTATTTCGTGTGGTGTTTCTTATCAGGTAGTCATTGGAAAATCGTGAAAAGTAGATCGTTTAAAGGAGGTCCAAATCTGTTACATCATCTTCTACTCATGAGGGCACTATTGTCAAGCTACTAGCTACCCTTTCTCCACTAGAATATCTTATGCTTTGAGGTAGGGACGTATTAGTTTCTTTTTCAATACATGTATTTCCTTTTTCCCTATGATGTTTTTTAATTGTTTCATATCTTGCTATTGTGCTTTCTTAGTCATACATTGAGGACAATGTATATTATTAAGTGTAAGGAAAGGATATATATGAATTTGTTATTATTTAGGAGACCAATTATTCACATTTGACCCTATTAATTTTTAAGTTAACTTGCAATAGGTGATTAACAAGTATTAGGTCAAATCAACTATGTCATCTTGATCATTATTGATCTTATTACACTTTACTAAAATTGATTATTTAAATCTTTGGAGGGCAAAGTTACGAGTTATTTAACTTAGGACTCTAAGACTTGAGATTGGAACAACATCACTAGTTGAGAGTTAGTCATGGTTATTTTTAAGTTTACTTTTACGTATACCTTTCTCTTGGAAAATTTTAAAGCCCTATAATTTTTAGCAAATAAACAAATGAAATTCTTCTTCTAAGAAACCCCTAAAAAATCATAATAATCGGAGGTAAAAATTAATAACAAGTATATGAATAGTTAAAAAAATTGGTAAGGATTCGTCTTGATCCATCAAAAGAGCGAGATTGAGTCCCAATGCCAATACCAATGAAAAAAAAATGGTTATGGATTGGCCTTAATCCGTCAGAAGAGCAAGGTTCTTTCCCGCTATCAGTATAGGCGAACATCGGGTGTTTGAAATAACAATTAATTGGTGGTAGTAGTGTCTGAAATAGCAATTAATTGGTGGTAGTAGGCCATACGTAGATCTTATAATCAAGCACATGCTTAAAATATAATAGTGGATGGTTATGTAATGAGATCGCATCAAATCATAATCATTTGTACCACTTTCTTAAGTTCAAACCAAACATATTAACAGGCTAGGCTCCAAGGCCCATCAAGTGGTTTGAGTCTTAGTCAGCATTAGCCTAGAATAGAATTAATCGCCTTTTCGTTAACTGAATGGTTAAGTAATATTTTATGGTGAACTTTGGCCATCAATAGAGATCACATAAATGCCTCACTTCCTTATACATAAACAACATCTTCATTATCATTAATTATTACAAGTTTCCTTTTTTCTGAGTAACCATAGTGTTTGCTCTTATCTTTAACCCTTATCTATTCCCTTTAGCAAGGAGTAGTGGCAAGTGACTCCATAGTTTGAACTAATGAGTCATATCTAACTAAGTAGCTACCAGGATTTGCTAAAACCCCTTTTATGTGTAGCCTCTATGTGTTCAACCCTGGCGATACATCACTAAGTTACAATTACTTCTAGATAAATAACAATAAAATAGCACCTGAATAGGAAAACTAAATTGCATAACTAGAACAAAGACTGGAGTCATTAAGTGTCTTTTGTAAATTGGTCCAAACTTTAGTCTAACCGTAAGGATAAGATCAATTTTCAAAGGGGGGAGGAACTTGTTATGACTCAATTTTGAGAATTATAAGAGGCGTTTAAAAATAAGCAAACCAAAGTTATACATGTAGATTTTAAACAACAATTAGAGAATTGTTACAAAGTGGTTCTAGAAAGTAGAAGTTACAACTATATAGAACTAAATGTATAAGCTAGTATAAATAGTGGAAAAGTGAATTAAAGGGATATAAATCCATATTATCTCAAAACACTTTGTTGTTTTCTCAGAGATATCTAGCATCTCAAAAGTCCAGAACCTATTCGTACCTTCTTATCCATTCATAACCTCATACAAACTCTAAACCGTAGTTAGCATTAGAGTAAGATAGTTACAAAAACTTTAAAAGAATTATATCAATAGAGAGATCATAATGAGTGCATCAAAGATCTTTTTTTTTTTTTTTTCAGATTTGGAGTCACAATTTGGGTTTAATTTTGAATCATAGTTTTTGAGTAAGAAAGAAAAGTAAAGGATAAAGAAAGAGATAGAGAAAGAGTTAAACATACCTAGGAGGCATTGATAGTGGAGTGTTTCGAAATAAGGGTATTTATAATTTTGTTGTTTAGGATGAAAACTGAAGAGAATTAGGTTGGGCATTCCCTTAAATGGCCTAGCATAGTGCTTCTATTGATTTGTAAGAGCCATACAATTAAGAAATATTAAGATTTCAAAGTTTTAAGAAATGGCAAATCATATATACAAACTTATAAGTTTGCAAGAACATGTAAAATTGAATGCAAATCATTTTGATTCAAGAGATAAGTACATGGATAGTATGGATGCCATATCAGATAGAATGGGTGCCATGTTACATGAAATGAATAATAATGTCAAAATTATAATACGATGTTTTAGGAAACAATGATGGAATTAGAATAATCCAAGGAAACAACATGCAAATATGGAATTTTCCTTATCTCCTTATGTCAACTTTAAGGAGTATAAGTTATACAGTATTTGTAATGTTCCAAGATAAAAGCAGTGAATAGCCAAGCCAACAAACACTAATGAGCCTATGTCAACTACTTAGCCTAAAATTTCCAAGCTTGTGTTGACAAGGTGTTCATAACCATGACCGTATAAACTAGTGCCACAATCTCCTATGATCCATGTAAGACACTTAATCATGGGGTCTTATAATCCCCCCCCCTCCCCCCTAATAAACACATGATGTTCTTGTCACTAAACCTTACAATAAGGCTCCGGATCATCCCCCTTTTTAGTTCTAGGAGTCATACCTTAGTGGCACTCCCTGCCTTCCTTGAACTACTTCTCTAAATTGGAACCAAACATGAACCATCCACCTACTAGTAGGGAGCCTGCTTTGATACCATTTGCAATGTCTTATGTTAGAAGCAGTGAATAACTAGGACAACAAACACCAATGAGCCTATTTCAACCACTTAGCCCAAAAGTTTTAAGCTTATATTGATAAGGTGTTCATAAGTATGGTCTTATAAACTAGTACCATAATCACCTACATTCCATGTAGGACACTTAAACATAAGGTCTCACTGTATTCAACAACATAATGGCCGAGAAAGTCCTTAAGAACTAGTTTAATTAGTAGAGATAAATGATATCTATTGATAGTCGATTCTCATTCCGATAAACGAGCATTTGCAAAATACATCACAATTATGAAGGATGCTTAAGGGTATTCTAGTGCAGCCACTCCAATGCTTAACTCAGCTTCTTGTCTAGAGAATAAACTATTAAGTTACATAAAAAGGGAAAGAAGGAGAATTAGGGATCCCTTTACCTAGGGGTCTTCTGTTGTATTTATAGTGGGCAAGTGAATATTATACCCTAACTAAGCCCTTAGAGTTAGGTTTATTTTTTAGGTTGGTTAATATAAGCCCAAGGCTTATTCATTAAAAAAGCCCTATAAACACTTGCCCCCTACTCTCTTTAGTGACAAGTTTGGTAAAGAGAGTACTTAAAGAGGTTGATTTTGTAGGAATTCTAGAAAATTCTATGAAAAAGTGCCTAAGGAGACTAGACTGTTGTAAGGGCTTAAAGAGGCGAAGGTCGGGAGCATTTAGAGCACTTGAAGATGTTAGTATGCCTAAAAAGGCGAGGGCCTAAAGAGTTTGGAGTAGCTAAAGAGGTAAAGGCCTAAAGAGGCTATTTGGCCCCAAGTTTACTAATGATATAGGACATTCAGCTTATTTACTCATTACCCTTACAAAGTATCAGATTAGAGTATTTTACCCATCGTCGTTTAACGGCTTAAGGTTTTCGAGTAGCTTGTTGTCTACACAACAGACTTATAACATTATACCCATCGTGATAAGAATCAACCCCCTAGACCGATTACAAGAAGCCAAGCTAAAGGACTTCAAGGGCTTACACAGAAAATACTAACTCTAAGCCATAGTCGAGATAAAGACTCCTATCTTGATCCAACCTCCAACCGGCCTTTCTGTCAGATCCTTACGTATGTTTAACATGCTCCTGTTTAGCTACGAAGTCTTGATCTAGAAGGCAACCCAAGAAAGACTAACTGAGTCGAGCTCTCCAATCATCCACTAGCGCCTAACTCTAATTCAACTAACTTCCTAACCAAATTGATTGGCCCCTAACCTGATCCAGATCAGGTCAGCCCTTGACTACCAGCACTTTCTATTTTTCTACCTATTTATATCATGTTCCTAACATCTAGTATCAAGCAATACGTGTCTCCTGATACAACGTTCTAGAATGATTCTTTCTTTTCCATACTAAATATTATTTGTCCTTTTTATGCCTTTTTAGTATAATTCATGTAACCTAATTGTAAAATATCCTTTTATCTTTTCATATATAAAGAATAACCCAAGTGGGCAAGTATATAAACCCTTACTTTCCTTGTATGCAAAATTCATATCCTTTCAATATAGAAATTACTCATTTGAGTAACCTTAGTGTTTTCATCATCTCTTAACTCTTATCTATTCCCTTTAGTAAGGAGTAGTAGTGAGTGACCCTTTAGTTCAGACTGGTGTATCATATCTAGCAAATTACAGGCTAAGTAGGATCAAGTGGTCAGTCATTCCATTTGGTAGCTTCCCAGGTTTTGTTAGTTTCTTTTCTGTTTCTTTTTCGATTCATTCGTTGTAGTGCTTCTCCATGTATATGACCCTAAAAACGCATCAGCCTTACTGGTATCAGAGCATGGTTCCATGAGAGAGTATGTAAAGTTGCAATGAAGTTTTTATTCACTTCATTGTTAGTAGTTACTGTATTTGTTCCGTAGCTTTTGCAATGTGTTGGTGTAATAGCAAGTGTGGTTTCATTGTTACTCTATTTTACTTTGTTTTTCATCACAAAAACATAGCAAGTTCATTTTTACTCTATTTAGTGACTATTGGATATTAAGGTTGTTAGTAGTTTGTTAATATGTTCAAAAAGGAAAAAAAGTTTCACATTATGTTAGATTCAAGCGTTTAGGGAGTTATTGGTGACCAAGGTAGTCGTGCTCAACCTGGTCGTGGTTATAATGGTAGTAACATTCCAGGGTCCATTAATGATAGACTTAACAGGCTTACAAACCTTATTGAGAGTCTAGTCACTGTAATGCAATAACAGGAAACAATCCTAAGGTATACAAGCACTAAACCTACAAGAGAATGCCCTTGAGAGACCCTATGGTTAAGGCAATTGAACCAATCGCGTAGTTCGACCACAACGAATTGGAGGAGTAGTGGGCTAAGCTGCTAAACGAAGATTGGAGTTAGAAGAGATTGAAGAAAAAGATGAGGAACTAGATGTTGAAAAATTTAGGAAAGAAGGAGAGGAAGCTGACTATTGCCTATTACCAAGACAAGGATGCTGAGCTTCTCGAGGGCTAGATAATGTCAAGGTTTAAATCTAACCTTAGTAGAAGTGGAGATGCTGATGAATACTTAGAATGGGAAGAGAAGGTTAAGAAGGCGTTTAACTATTATGAATATATGGATACTATCAAGGTTCGACTTACTGCATTAGAGTTTACTGGGTATGCGACAATATGGTGGAAAAATCTGAATGCAGCTCGAACAAGGGATGGAAGACGAGGTATCAGAACTTGGGATGAGATGAAGAGGTTATTAAGAGGTAGATTTGTACCTGAGATGTACTTACAAGATACGTTTGCCAAATTGTAAGAGCTTCACCATGGAAATCGATCTATTGATGACTATGTCAGAGAATTCTAGATGTTGATGATTTGAGCAGACGTAGAAGAACCAGAAGCCAGTATAGTATCAAGATTCATTTCCAGACTCAATATGAGATTCGCAATATCATTGAAGTATAGAGGTTTTATACTTTAGAAGAGGCAATCAAAATCACATAGAAGGTTGAAAAGCAGAGGAGAAATGTTCTAAGCCGACCTAAGAAAACATTCTCCCAAGCTCCCATATTGTGCGGAACTATTTAAGTCGACCGAAGGAAGCCATACTGAACTGAGGAAAAGAATGACCGACCTGATGAACACTAAGCAGACCAACATGGCGGAACAAGATAGTCAAGTTAACTTGAGACTAGGCCGACCACGAGAACCTATGAGCAAAGCCAGCCATCTAGATGGAAGACCAGCGAAGTGAAGTGTTTTAAGTGCTTAGGCTTCAAAAACATGGCTGCTGAATATCTAAACCAGTGTGTTATTACAATCCGAGGTGACATGGTGGATAATACTAATGAAAGCGACCCCGAAGAAGAAAAGAATGTTGGAGAACCCAAAGTAGAAAAGGAAGGGGAGACCTATGTCTATGCCGAACAGGGAAAAGTAATTACCCTAGTCTTGAGATGAATCTTGAGTACCTTGTCAAAGTCTAAGGAGAACTAAAGAGAGAATCTGTTCCATACTAAATGTACCATCAAAGGCCAACTATGTATAATCATCCTGGATGAAGGAAGTTGTACCAATGTAGTTGCACAGTCCTTTGTGCAGAGGTTGGGTCTGCCAACCTCAAAGCGTCCCTGACCCTATAAGCTACATTAGCTTCATGATAAGGTTGCTTTACACATAACTAAACAAGTGACGATATCATTTAGTATTGAGAATGTGTATAGGGATAAAGTAGTGTACGATGTCATCCCTATGGAAGCTTCACTTTTGTTACTTAAATGACCTTGGTTGTCCAATCAACATGTCACTCATGATGGGTATAAGAACACTTATGCCTTTTTCAAGGATAGAAGGAGAATAGTGTTGCAACCACTAGCCCCATCCCAAGTAAATGAAACCCATAATCAACTTACGCAAGCTAGTAAGAAGAAAGGCCTAGTGATGAGCCATAGAGAGCTTTGATTTGTTGAGAATACTAATGAACCAATGTTCTTGTTGGTTAGATGATTGATGGAGATGAGGGAATTACAGGATGTCCCAAAAGAAATCTGAAGATTGCTAAATGAGTTTTTTGACCTATTTTCGGAAGAACTATTTAAAGGACTGCCACTAGTTTGAGGCATAGAGCACTGCATTGATCTATAGCCAAGTGCCGCCCTGCCAAATTGACTTATGTATAGGATGAACCTTGAGTAAGCTACCTAGGTAGGCGAACTCATTAAGCAAGGACATGTGAAGGAGAGTATGATCCCTTATATTGTATTAGCTCTTCTCATTCTGAAGAAAGATGGTTCGTGGCACATGCGCATCGATAGCAAAGTAATCAACCAAATTACTATCAAGTATAGATGTCTGATACCAAGGCTCAATGACATGTTGGATGAGCTTCATGGTGAAAAGATATTTTCAAAGATAGATCTACGGAGTGGCTACCTCCAAATTCACATAAGACCGGGCGATGAATGGAAGACTACCTTTAAGACTAGGTACAGACTCTACGAATAGTTGGTTATGCGAGCACATTTATGAGATTAATGAACCATGTGATGCGCCCTTTACTTGGAAGATGTGTGGTTTTGTACTTTGATGACATATTAATATATAGTACTAACTTGAATGACCATGTTCAACATCTTCATGAAGTATTTGACCTTTTACAAGTTGAAAACTTTTATGGGAATATGAAGAAGTGTATGTTTTGCCAAAGTGAGGTGATTTTTCTAGGATTTGTTATGTCAAGGGAAGGAATCTAAGCAAATGAAGAGAAGATTTGAGTTGTTTTGAAATGGCCAATCTTGAAGAATGTCACTAAAGTCTGAAGTTTACATAGTCTAGCTTCTTTCTATAAGCGATTTATGAAGGATTTTAGTACAATAGCTATCCTATTGACCAAGTTGATAAAGAAGAGTGAAGGATTTAGGTGGAATGACTAAGTTGAATAGAGCTTCAGAGAAATCAAAGAAAAACTCACCTTGACACCTGTCCTATCGTTATCCAACTTTAACAATCCCTTAGAATTAGAATGTAATGGATTGGGAATTGGAATTGGTGCTGTCTTAATGCAAAAGTGATAACCCGTTACCTACCACAGTGAGAAGCTTAATGGTCCTGCCCTAAATTATTTTGTATATGAGAAAAACTTGTACTCTCTTTATTGAGCTCTTACTGTTTGGCAACATTACCTGCTACCACAAGAGTTTGTTATTTACACTGACCATGAATCATTGAAGCATCTGGGGAGTCAAAACAAGCTCTTAAAGAGGTAAGCCAAGTGGTTAGAATTCATAAAAGGGTTTCTCATACGTCATTTGATACAAGAGAGGAAGTACAAATGTGGTTGCTAACACTCTATCATGATGGCAGATCTTGTTGACCACTTTGTAAACTAAATTATTAGGATTTTCACTCATTACCAAGTAGTATGCTCATGACCCTCATTTTGGCCTCATCATAGAACAGTATAGAGATGGAATTGCTATCAAGGGATATTATCTTAAGGACGGTTACCTATTCAAGGACTGAAGGCTGGACATACCAAACTCCTCTATGTGTGAGCTATTGGTTAGGAAAGCTCATAATGGAGGGTTATTAGGACATTTCGGGAAGGTCAAGATAGCCAAGCTATTGAAGGAGAACTTCTACTGGCCAGGTTTGGCTAATGATGTCCGTAAGGCAGTTGGCAGTTGTGAAGTGTGTAAGCGTGCTAAGGGAATAGAGAACCTTATGGAGAGTATATGCCTCTGCTGACACCAACCTTAACTTAGGCCGACCTCAACATAGACTTTGTCTTAGGTTTGCCCTAGACATCTCGAGTGAAAGATTTCATTTCTGCTATAGTGGATCGTTTCAGTAAGATGACACACTTCATTCTATGCTATCGAACTAA
Source organism: Lumnitzera racemosa (assembly GCA_024138005.1). Lineage (NCBI taxonomy): Eukaryota > Viridiplantae > Streptophyta > Magnoliopsida > Myrtales > Combretaceae > Lumnitzera > Lumnitzera racemosa. The sequence continues at coordinate 85,624,723 of JAMXBC010000010.1, read as the reverse complement.
CGATGATATACTACAAATCTGTTTTTGCAAGAGATTGTCTAACTATATGAGGTACCGAAAAGTATAGTCTCAAATCGGAACATAAAATTCTTGAGCTATTTTTGGAAGATCCTTTAGAGAAGACTTAGAACCAAACTCGTATTCAACTCTAGTAGCTACCCTCAGATTGATGGCTAGACTGAAGTGGTAAACAAGACACTAAGCAATCTACTTAAAGCTGTTGTGGGAAAGAACTTAAGGGATTGGGATCTGTGCCTACTAGTCATAGAATTCGCATACAACCGGACTATCTATGTACTACTGGGAAGAACCCATTTAAGGTCGTCTATGGCCTTAACCCTACCATTTCCTTAGATATGATCAGTACCCCAGTAGCAACTGAAGAGAGTCAATCTAGAGTGGACTGAGCCCAAGAATTACATGAGCTACACCGGTCTATCACGAGGAATATTGCTAAGTTCAATCAAAGACAACAAGAGATTGGTAGCCAAAGTCGCTGAACTATTTCTTTCTAGTAAGGAGACCTAGTATGGATATATCTTAACCGAGAATGATTCCTGTACTTAAGACAAAAGAAAATATCTCCCTGAGTTGATGGTTCATTCAAGGTCTTGAAGAAGATCAACCGCAATGCCTACCAAATCAAATTGCCTGATGACTATGGTGTCTCCTTTACCTTTAATGTATCAGATCTTATTCCCTACTAGCCAACTAAAGAAGAACCTGTGAATGCCCCAAAAGAATAAGCAAAAATCGCTTCAGATTTGAGGGCAAATCTTTCTAACCCCTAGGCAAATGATAGGAATCATCCCCCTACATCGATCATAAGAAGATGAGCTAGAAGACTTCAAGGGCTCATACGAAAAATACTAGCTTTAAGCCATAGTCGAGATGGGGACTCTTATCCTGATCCAACCTCTAGCCAACCTTTCTGTCAAATCCTCACGTGTGTTCGACATGCTCCTACTCAGCTATGAAGTCTTGATCCAGAAGGTAACCTAGGAAAGACTAGTCAAGCTGAGCTATCCAATTAACTACTGGTGCCTGACTCCAATTCAACTAACTTCTTAACCAGATTGATTGGCCCCTGACCTGATCTAGATCAGGTCGACCCCTAACTACCAGCACTTTCTGTTTTTCTGTTGATTTATATCATGTTCCTGATGTCTAGCCATCAAGTGATACGTATCTCCTGACACAACGTTCCAGAATGATTCTTTCTTTTTTGTACAGAATATTATTTATCCTTTTTACCCCTTTTTAGTATGATTCATGTAACTTAATTGTAAAATATCCTTTTGTCTTTTCATACATATAGATTAAACCTAGTAAGCAAGTATATAAATCCCCACTTTCCTTAAACGCAAAATTCATATCCTTTCAATACAAAAATTACTCATTTAAGCAACCTTAGTGTTCTCATCATCTCTTAACTCTTATCTATTCTCTTTTAACAAGGAGTAGTGGTGAGTAACCCTTCAGTTTAGACTAGTGTGTCATATCTAGCGAATTGTAGGCTAAGTAGGATCAAGTGGTAAGTCAATCCATTCAGTAGATGCTTGAGTTTTGCTAGTTTCTTTTCTATTTCCTTTTCGATTCAGTCATTGTAGTGCTTCTCTATATATAGGACCCCAGAGATGCATCACATTGCAAATTGATGGCTTAGGGCTTCCAAGTAACTTACTGTCTATTCATTAGACTTAAAGCAATTAGGTTTCTAATAGCTCATTGTTCAAGGTATTTTTGGACTAAGAGCATCATACTAGTCATCAATCAATGACTTAGGGCTTTTCAAATAGCTCATCATCCTTTCTTAGGACTTATAGTAATTGTGCCTATCACTCTTAAGAAAGCTTAAGGCTTCACATCTCCTCATCCTTTCTTAGGACTTAGAGATTCATAGATATCCATTTCCCATTATCCGTCAAGTATAAGACTTAAGGATTAGCGCTTTATAAGATTTGCTTTTCACCTTTTGTAGATAGGGTTTAGAGCTATTGAGGAGTAGCCCATTAGTAAATTATTATAACCTTAGTTTTTCTTTAAGTTCTTGTAATTGTCCTGAGAGGAGGTAGAAATAAACCTATTAAGATTTACAAGTGCTGAATAGTTAATACTTTTCATTATCAAGCTTATTGAAGTTTAGATCATGGAGCAACATGTAGATAAATATAACCTGATACATGATTCAGGAATCAAGCATGAATACCAACAACTGACCAGTACGAGGCACAACATAAAGTATATATTTTAAAAATAAATAACTGATAAATCATTAATAGTGGTAATGAAGTTTTACTTATCTTTCATGAATAAAGGTTAACGTATAAAAGGGGGTTAGTGCATTGTCATTAGTAGCAAAGCCATAATTGTTGTGTGGAGTTTAATTTGCACTTATGATAATGTATTACAGTGCTAAATGGAGTTGATGTGGTTCACCCTTTATGGGCTTGCTCTTCTCAACCATACTATAAGGGTTATGGTTTTAAGTTATAAGCTACATGCTACTCTTTATCTTTCCCATGAAGTTTGCACTTGACACATGCAATTACACATGTTAATTCCATAGCTGCTTGAACTTTTGAAGTCGACTCGAAGACTTCTTAATCCATTTATATGCTTGCTTTAGTTTAGAGCTTTGTTCAATATAAGTTATTTGTCATGCCTCAAACTAGAGAATCGTAATAGTCCCGGTATATAAACCAACCTAAGCTAGAAGTTAGCCACTAGCACCATTAGCATAGGTTTAGCTTATACAAGGCATTTACCACTTCCCCACTTTGAGCCGTCTAATTCTAAGTCATTTAATGTAACTTTTCAAAATAGCGTCAAAAAATAAACTTATGGTTCAAATGATCGAGAAATTTTAAGCTTTAAAAATGATTTAGACTATAAAATCTTAATTTGAACAAAGGTTCTAAAAGTAAGTTGAGCTAAGAAAATAGAACGATTAGTAAAGGGTTTACAAATGGTTATAAGTTTATAGAACATAATAACAGTATCCATAGTTGAAAACTAGAGGGTCACTAAATTAATAAATCTGACAAATAATTAAGAACATAGTCCATTATTCTTGAATCTCACTCCTCGACCCCCTTCTCTAGTCTTTTGGAATTGAGTCTAATACTAATGAGTCTATTAGAATCCTACAAAACAACTATAGAGGAATTAGTGACAACTTTCTCAGTAAGTGAGATAGAGACAATAGCACATATCTAACATCAAGCAACTAGGATTTTTAAGCAAGGTTAATTAGATGCAATGCATACTTAAGATGATGCGTACCGTGACCAAGAACAAATAAGGTCAGTCGTTAGATGGGTCCAAGCATGCCGAAAGCTTAAAGAGATGATAGGGAATGTGTAAAAGAACGAAAAGTGAATGAAATGTTGTAAAAGAACAAAAAGTGAATGAAATGTAAGCAAAACCTACGAACAATTCTAAAGGATATGACGCACCAATGGAACTTCCGAGAAATTACAGCACAACTCGATATGATACATAAGACGGTCCAGTGAGGTCACTTGCCACCTAGTCTTGCTTAAGGGTTGGGACAAGAGTGAAATGAGAGTAAACAAAATGGTATTTACACAAGGAAGAATATTCAGTTGTATTGATGGTAATCTAATGTTTCTAACTATAAATACAAGGATATTTATACTTGAAAGTTAAGACAACTTGCCGAAAAGAGAAAAGACAAAAAAATCTATAGTCCTAAAGAAGTAATGTACTAAAATATAAGAGGGTAAAAATGAATATTCAAGAAAAGCAATGATTAATGTAGCATATTCTATACGTAGTCCTATACATGTAGCAGAGATACATTGGTGATGCCGTTGGAGGGTGTAGACAAAAGAATATGATCAGATTGCTTATCTAAAAAGGGGTAGCTAAGGATCAACCTAGGGTCTCTCACTCTCTCAATAAGGGTGACGTCAAGCAATTGGTCGACTTGGACGTGAGTGAGTAATCATGAATGGTTTAGCTATTGTCTCGGCAATCTACTATTTAGCATACTTCAGAGAGATGGGTAGTCATTTGACTCAACATGTAGAGTGGCTCAGTAAAGAGATATTTGGTTTCGATAGGAGGCAGCTGGAGCAAGAGGATTCCCCTTACCAACCCTTCTAGTCCTCGAGCTCAATTGTAGGTCAAAGATCCAGTAGCTTGATTTCCATCATTCCCTTCGGGTTGATTTGGATTTGGGATTAAATCTGAATGGTCTTTGATAAACTCTTCATCAGGGTAATATGGACTAAGGTTAGCAATGTTAAAGGTGTTAGAAACCCCATAGTCTTCGGGTAGCTCCAACTTATAGGCATTGTCATTGATCTTCTAGAGGATTCTGAACGGTCCTTCAACTCTTGCAGATAGCTTGTTCTCTTCTTGCTTAAGAACCTGTCCTTATTGAGGTACAGTTACACCAAGTCCCCTGGTTGTAATTGTTTGGCCATCCTACCTTTAGCCTTCTCTTGCATTCTTTTGGCAACTTGGTCAATCTGTCGTATGACTTTGTTGTAGATGTATTGAAGGGATTGTGCTTGAGCTCTTGTGTTAAGGTCTTCTTGCTCGAATTTAGTATAAGGGTATAATTGAGAGGTAACTCGAGATTGAAACCATATATAACCTCAAAGGGGATCTGCTTAGTAGTGTCATATACTGTTCAGTTTTAAGCGAATTCAACCACTAGTAAGCTAACGTTCCAATCAGCTAAGTTCATACCTACTATAGCTTAGAGTAGCAATCCCAAAGTACGATTGACTACCTTTATTTGGCCATCCATTTGACAGTAACAGGAAGTACTAAATAGCAATTTGGTTCCCATCCATTGCTATAGAGTTCTCCAGAAATGGCTGAAAAAATTTAGATCTCTATCTAATATTGTACTTCTCAACACGCTGTATAACTTAAAAATCTCCTACAGAAAAAGAGAAGCAATAGTCGAAGCATCGTTAGTTTTAAAGCAAGGCGTAAAGTGCACCATCTTGCTGAACCTATCCATGACAACAATTACAAAATCTTTGCCTCAAGCAATTCGTAGTAATTCAAGGACAAAGTCCATGCTTAACTTAGTCTATGATTTCGTCGGATTAGGCAAGGGCATTACTTTTCCTTGCTCAGCTCAGCACTTATCCCTCTTGCATACGACACAACCTTCAACAACTTAATGCATATCTCTCCTCATTCTCGGCCAGAAGAAATGACCATTCAATAGTTCACAAGTCCTTTTTTCCCCTAAAATGCCTAATGTGCCCTCCACTATGGGCTTCCTTGATCAATAATTCCCTTAGTGAATAGGTTGGCACACATAATTTCCCTCCTTAGAATAAGTATCCATCTTCTACATGATACTCGTCCATGGTCCTTCCATCGACACAATGTGCAAGTATGGGTCAAAAGTGTAGATCCCCAAAGTACTACTCTTTGATGCACGTAAATCCAAACAATCTAGTTTGCAGTCCATTCAGGAGTGCATGCCTTCTCGAAAGAGCATCTATAACTACGTTGCTCTTTCCTTATTTACATTTTATTACGATGTTAAACCCCTTAAGGAATTTGACCCACCTTTCCTGCCGCTTTGACAACTTCGTCTAACTTTAGAGATACTTCAGAAACTCATGGTTAGTGTAGATGACAAATTCTCTTGGTAATAAATAATGCTGCCATACTTGTAGTGCTCGAATCAATGCTAAGAGTTCTTTATCATATATAGGGTAGTTTAGTTGAGGTCCCTTGAGCTTCTCACCGAAGTAGGCAATTGGTCAACCTTCTTACATCAGCATAATACCAATTCCAATGCTTAATGCATCACATTTCAACTCAAATATTTTCATGAAGTCAGGTAGAACTAGTATAGGGGAAAAGGCCAACCTTTCCTTTATCTTGACAAAACTTCTCTCTTCCTTTTCTCCTCATCGGAAGTTGGTGTTCTTCTTTGTTAGTTCAGTTAGTGGTGTAGCAAAGGTATTGAAATTCCTAATGAATCTTTTATAGAATGAAGCCAGTCCATGAAAACTTCTTATGTCGACATAAATAATAGGAGTTAGCCACTAGATGATTACTCGAACCTTGTCATTTTCTACTCATAAGCCTCCTTCACTTACTACGTAGCCTAAGAATACCACTTCCTCCTGGCAAAAATTACACTTCTTAAAGCTGCTGAATAATCTCTTGACATGAAGGATATTCAAAACAGCTCGAAGATGTTCACAATGACTTGACATGTGTACATAAGGATGTCGTCAAAATATACCACAACATACTTTTTTATTAGATGTCTCAACACATGGTTCATCAACCTCATGAAAGTGCTTGAGGCATTCGATAAGCTAAATGGCATGACCATCCACTCATAGAGTCCATGCCAAGTTTTAAATGTTGTTTTCTACTCATCTCCCGGCCTCATGCGAATTTGATGGTAACTAGACTTCAAATCAATCGTGTTGAAGATCTTAGTCCTACTCAGTTCATCGAACATATTTCCTAACCTCAGGATAGGATACCTATACTTTGTCATTATCTTGTTCACTACTTAGTTGCCAACACATATCTACTAAGTTCCATCCTTTTTTGGCACTAAAACTGCCGGTACAATGCAAGGGTTGAGACTTTCCCTAACATACCCTCTCCAATAATTCATTGACTTACCATTAAAGCTCAAAAGCTTATTCGAGACTCATTTGATAAGTTGGCTTATTCGATAGGGCAACGTTGGGTATTAAGTCAATGTAATGTTCTATGCCTCGAATAGGGAGTAGTCCTTCAGGTAACTATTCTAGGAACAAATCAATGTACTCCTCTAGTAACTCTTTCACTTATTCGGGTAGTTTACCTTACTCCTTTAACTCTAATAATCGCTTAACTAACGTGAGGGTTATCGCATCAACTTTAAGGGCCTTACGAAGCTTGTGTAAACCCCTAAATTTTTTGACCTAACATCTAAAATAGACTTAAGTGTATTAGATAATTCAACGAGTTGACAAGGCTAGTGAAAGTGAAAACCCTAAAATAACTAATCAATCGCATATAAAATTTTTCTATCCTAAACATATGTAAACACTAAAGTTTCATCCAAAAGTGATAAAAACCCTAAAACTATAACTTTAAGGATATAAAAACACTAATTTACCATAATTTACCCTCAAACCCTAATTTATAATGTAACTGTAGTATTATACTAAATCATTGGTAAAAGATTAAAGATAACTTTCAATCATTTATAAATACATATAATACTAATGTAATCACTTAGAAACTAAGATATTGCATCATAGATCACATTTATCTTCTAAGTATATAACTAGGATAGTATTATAAAGAGTTAAAAGTTTAGTTGATGATTATACTATGTATAGTAAGTATTAATACCCTAAATGACACTTTTCATGATAATTACATTAAGTAGCCTACTAAATGATATATATAGGATATAAATACCTAAAGGAAGATCTCATTACCTATCCTTGCTAATCATTTCACTAAACCCCATGTTTCCTCTAATTTCCTTAATTTTCTTCCTAATTTCCCTTAATTCTTTCATTATGTACACTTAGATTACATATAAATTTGAAATGTTGACTAAGTCAAAGGTTGACTAAGTCAATATATTGAAAAGTCAACAAAATGTCATTATCATCTAGAGAATTCTTTCCTTTCTCTTTAGCTTTCTACTCATTTTTCTTTTCTAATTCCATCCCACCTTTTTGCCATCCACTCCTCTCCTCACTTAGACCCCACTTGTCTTCATTTTTTCAAACATAAAACAACACAAAACCAAGTCCTTTTCTCCATCCCCAGCATGTGAGCTTTCCCCTTTGCTTTGTCGCTTTCAACTTGTCCAATTTCACTTTCACAACTCTACTTATCAACACAAACCAATAATACAAATATCTTAGCTTTCCTTTTCATATTACAAGTAAGAGAAAGGTATGTTATTGTATAATTTCTTATCTTATTTAGTAGTTAGATGTATAGGTTAGGTTAGTGTAAAAAGTTTATGTGATATGTACATATATGTTGTTGAAAGAATAAAGTTTCAATTTTTATGCTTAGAAGTGTAGGATTACTTAGTAAATGGAAGAAGAACATATGTACATATGCTTAAGTATGTGTATATAAGAGTACACTTAGTAAATACATGTAAGAAGAACCTTGTACATAAGTATCCATTATGTACATGACCTAAAAAGAGATATATACTAACTATACATATATATAACTTGCTAAATACAACCTTAAAGTGCAAAAATATGAAATTGTGAAGCTTTCTTAAGAGGGAGCATTAGGCATACGAAAATACATATAAAAATATGTATGTCACCGTATATGTATATGGGTATGTGTATTAGTATACGTATAAGTACGCAAGTCTACATACTAATATGTTAGAAGTATAAGTATAAATATATGTATAAAGTGTATGAATACATAAGGATAAGAGTACATATGTAATGGATGATGATGTAAGTAATGACATAATTAAATAATGATGCAAGCAATGGCATAATCAAATGATGACATAAGTCATGACATAAGCAATTGATGGCATAAGCAATGGCATAAGCCTCTAAGATAATAAACCATAAGATCATTTAAGTGTAAGAATTAATGGTTAATGAAACCATTAATTACTAAAATAGAATATAAAACTAGCCAAAAAAAATAATTAAGCTTCAATAGTTAAAATTTCAATAAATTTAGTCTATATCGTAAAACAAAGGTTTTAACATCCAAAATGGACATCATCGTGTAAATGTACGTCCGAAAACGATGAAAAACGATGAAAAACAACTATAAATTTGTAAATATCAAAAATAGAATGAAAAAGTTATATACAATTAGTGATAAAGTCTAATCGGACAAAAAAGGATAGTAATCTAAGTAGAATTAGGTAAATAGATATCTAGAATTACTAGTTAAATCAATTGCTTACTATCGTTACTATATCGTAATGATTAGGTGATCCCAATATGGGCGAAGATCTCTCGATTGATTACTACGACTAAAGCGAGTCATCATGGCCAAGTGAGTATTTACTCTATGATTCTATGCTTGTATGTGATTACAGATAGTGGACTTAAATGATAGTGTTAATTGATTATTGTGTGGGGTCGGGAAATGCTTGTGTATGTTATTATGTATTGAGTTGTGAATTTACCTTAAGTAAACAAATAATACTTTATTATTGCATGGTAGTATAGATAATGATTGTGTATGCTATTGGATGGTCACATCATAAATGGACTTAACTATATTCAGCTCATAAAAAGAAACTGGTGCATATATCAACATAATTTTGGCCATCACTTCATGTGGAGGTAGAGAGAGGCCATTCGGGGGTTGTTTTTATTTATTGGTTTTGTACAGTGCACTCGTACAAAATGACCTTACTATGGCCTACGGGAATATTAGGCATTGGAGATGCCAATCACCTAGCTAAAGGTCGAGTCTAGAGGCCTCTGTTTAGGGGTGAGTGTAGACTGTGGGGGCCTACTCATAATTATACTAGAACTTGGTTTTTACAAAAATAAAGGACTTATTTGATTTAAGTATGGAATGTGGAGTTCCGTTGTAAAGTAAGTTCTAGTATAATGCCCGGATTTAATTAGTGCCGCTCAAACCCTGACTTCAGAGGGCATTAAATATGAGTTGCATATATTGACTAGCTAACTATACGTATTGTTTGGCATGTTATGTGTCCATTCATTCATATGTGTGAATATAATGTATTTATAACTTACTTGTGGTGTGGCTGAGGGTTTTGCTCGCTAAGTTTAGGCTTATACCCCCTTAGACTTCTGCTGCAAGATAGCTTATTTGTTGAGGTTGGTCGGGGGATGCTACAAGTTAGCTTGGGGAATTGGGCAAGAGTGGGCCATTCGGTATAGTGAGAGAACTGACTATGAAAACTTTTACTTATGTACTGTTGTTTGGTAGTAATATAAACCTAGATGTGCTAAATCACTGCTTACTGTAAACTTTGTAGTTTAAATTTTATATAAATAAGCTTATGTGATGATATCATGTGGATCTATATGTTCTTGGGAAGATAGTCATTATAAAGCCTTGTATATTGTATGAAGAGTTCATGATTGGAAGGGTAACCAATCAGGGGTTCTTCATACAGTATACGGCGTTTACCACGACTAGACCATCCTCAATTTGTGACAACTTGGCTATACTCATCATTAGAGTCTTCTTCAATCTACAAACAAGTTTGGCCTACAGTTTATTAACATCACTTAGCGGCATTATGTTCAGTGTAATCTTCCTGCTTTCCTTCTCAAATGTATACGTATTCTAGTATCCATCATAGATGACTCTCCTGTTAAACAGCTACAATATGCTTAACAACACATGGGAAGCGTACATGGGCAGTACGTCGCAAAGAATCTGGTTAGAGTAATTTTCGATAGTGATCGATAGTAGTACTTGCTGAGTAACATGTAATGCTCTCTTCTCATTCAACCAATACAACTTGTACGACCTCAAATGTGCAATAGTCAGCAACTTCAATTTTGTAATAGATCGGCTGATGCCACATTCGTACAACTACCACTATCCCCAATAAGGGCACATACCTAATTATTTACTTTATAGGTGATGTGAAACAAATTCTCTCACTACTCCTCCTCACATGAAGGGTCCATGTTCATTGTGCGTTGGATAACCAATATCAACTGGTCTAAGTCTTGAACAAACATATCCTCTTCAATGAGTTCATTTTCTTAGGAAACTTCTTTCTTAGCAGTGCTCTCCTCCTTATGTTCCTCATCAGTACTCTTTACTTCCAACTTCAAGACGTCTCCCTTAATGACCATAGTTCTTCAGCTTAGGCATTGAGCGGTCATATGTCCAAACCCTTGGCACTTGAAACACTTGATCTGACTTGTCTTCTTACCAAATGCTTACCCTTTCTCATAGCTTTTGGTCAGCACGTCACTGTTAGGTTAGCCCTTCTACTCAGCTCAAACATCTACCCTTTGGATCAACTCGTTACTTAACTGAGCTTAGTGACTTCCTTGTCTTGGTTGGCTAGTCAGCAATCTAGTTGCTACTCAACTTCTTTTTTGTCTCTCTACCTATTAGGATATTTTAATGGTTTTATCCATTGTGGTAAATCGTTGGAGTTCCATGATATCTTGAATTTCACCCCTCGATTTAATAAGAAACCTAGAGATTGTTCGTGCCGGTGGTTCCTCCACTTCACAGCAGATCATAAGCATTTGAAATTTTTTGACATACTCATCAATAGATCGACCTCCTTGTCTCAACTCCTAGAAGCTGAGTAGAAGTATCTTGCAGATAAGTATTTGACACAAATCTATTTTTGAGTATTCTCTTTATCTCTGGCTAAGTATTAATCTCTTTATATTCTTTTCGTCTCCTCATAGCCTGGAAATTCTTCTACCACATAATGGCATATCTAGAAAACTCAACAACAATAGTTCTCACTTTCTCATAGTCCTCATATTGGTAATACTTAAACATACACTCCACCTTCTCCTCCCAATTTAAGTACTCATCCACACTCTCAAATCCATTGAAGCTTGGAATTCGAAGCTTCACATAATCAAAGGCTCTAGATGCTTAAGCTCGGTCTTCTTCTTCATAATACTCTTCCTCATCCTCTTCTCCTATGTCTCCTAAGTCAATCCTTCTCCTTACTAGTCTACCTACTCCTCGACTTCGAACTTGTCAAGCCAGGTTCTGACCTCTTACAGGTAGGGTAGCTTCTGGGGTATTATGTATAGTTGTAGCAAGTTAGCAAGCCAACACATGAACAGCTCAGGTTAAATCCACTAAGAGGTTAGCTACCTCATTGAGTCTTTCATTAGTGTACCTAAGGGTTCTCTAAGTTTGTTGGCCATGGTGGACAACACTACTGTTGTCATCCACAACACTAATATTAATACTTGGGCTGACATTTTCTTGTAAAAGATTCAAATCTCAAACTCTTTGATTAGGTATTTTAGTAAATACTCCCATAAACTAGAAATTTAATAACCGGCAAACATAGCAATTAAATGAACATAGTAACTTGCTCTGTTTCATATATGTAAATTAGAGTATAGACAGAACTTCGAAATAGACTATGAATCAAGTGAAACCTCCACTCTGATACCAAGATGATGCATACTGTAACCAAAGACAGATAAAGTCAACCGTTGGATGGGTCCAAGCTTGCCGAAAGCTTAAAGAGATGATGGAGAATGTGTGAAAGAATGAAAAGTCAATGAAATTTAAGAAAATCCCATGAATTGCTCTAAAGGATATGACACACCAGTGGAACTTTCAAGAACTCACGACACAGCTTAATATGATGCATGAGATGGTTTGGTAAGGTTACTCACCACTTAGCCTTACTTAAGGGTTAGGATAAGAGTGAAATGAGAGTAAACAAAATAGTGTTTACAAAAGAAAGAACATTCAGTTGTATTGATGGTAATATAATGTTTTTGACTACAAGTACAAGGGTATTTATACCTGAAAATTAGGGCAACTTATTAAAAAAGGAAAAGATAAAAAAGGATATCGTCCTAAAGAAGTTATATACAAGAATACAAAAGGGTAAAAATGAATATTCAAAAAAAGCAATAATTAGTGTAGCAAATTCTACATGTGGTCCTGTATACATGGCAAAGATATATTGGCAATGCTATTAGATGATGTGGACGACAGAGTACGATCAGATTGCTTATCTAAGCAAGTTGGCTAAGGATTAGTCTAAGGTCTCTCTATAAGGGTAATGCCAAGTAATTGGTCGGCTTAGATGTAAGTGAGTAATCGTGAATAGTTTGGCTATTATCTTAGCAATCTACTATTCGGTATACTTCAAAGAGATGGGTAATCATTCGACTCAACATGCAAAGTGGCTCAACAAAGAGATACTCGTTTTTAGTAGGAGTTGACTGGGGTAAAAGGATCCACTTTACCATCCCTTTTAATCCTTAGGCTCAACTACGAGTCAAAGGCCTAATAGCTTAATTCCCATCACAAGAAAATGCCAAGCAGAATGTTGACCGATCATCATGAGATCAGAGAAAGTGAGCTTACTCTAATTTGGGTTTTGAGGTGTTTAACATCATGCACTTTGTGAACCAGAACAGAACTAGAGATTGGGCATTAGAGAAATACACTCCACGTGAGACTTCACTTCGAACCACTATGCCCAACCTTGTTGTGACCTCCTCTCTTATCACTTAGTTTGAATAAGATAGGGGAAAGGACCATTTCTACTATCCTCATTAAATGGTCCATATTTGGCCCAAAAATCCTACTTGTTTCCCCTAGCAAGTTGCGATGCAGGTCTAATTAGAAACTAAGTCAAGTTTGAGTTAGTTTGGCTCTTAAGGTGATCAACCAATTTCACACAATTCAATCGACGCAATACCATAAAGAAACCAATACATAAATTCTAGCACTCCATAACAGCAGTACAATATCCAAGCACATTCACTATACACATATAAGCTACTAACTTACAATCATAAACAAGATATATGCTAAGGTTTCGAAGTATTCTAAAATAATACTCCAAAGTATAGTGAAGTATTTATCCCACTCACATGAAACTCAATCACTCACTAACTACTTGTGCTAACTTATCTTTGTTAGTGATCCTTTAATATTTACCCTGATCCAACACTTTATTCTATATGAAAATTATGAAATATTACTATTTTACATGTCTATGCAAGTATTAAGTGATTTCGTTGCTAATTTATTGTCTAATGCATTAAGTATTGAAAGTTTGATATAGTGTTATAAGTATATTTTACCTTTATTACTTTTGAAGTTACATCTTGAGTCATCGTGCCTTCGATGTATTCAATTAGAGAAGCATCTATACTACCATCAAATGGGTATTAAGGTTCACAACCAATTTAGCCTTTAAGTTAATCTTTGAGGTTAGTAAATACCTAAGATTGCTTCATAAATACCCTTTGAGCAAATTTCCGAGCTAGATCACCCTTGAAGTTCTTAAATTGGAAAGCTTTCGAGTTATCTCCTAAGCTATATCAGAGTCAAGGTTTTAATAAGATTATTATTTGAATCATCCTCTAAGTTTGATAATTTCCCAAGATTTCCTATGAATTGCCTTTTGAAACAACTTCTAAGTGTTCAAACTCATATATTTTCACTTCAAGTACCCTTAAACGCACCTTTTGAGAACTTTTGGAAGAGGAAGAGGAAGAAGTACTTATGGAAAAAATAATGAAAGAAGAAAAGACAATTCCCATGTAAAATGTTATTCTTATGGTAAATATGGCCATTATTCTTGGAAATGTCTTACTAATAGCCTCACAGAAGAAAAAAAATTGGTAGATCACATAGAAGATGCAAATGAACTAACCTTATTTCTTTCTTTCAAGGAAGAAATCATAGAAGGCAAGAACACATGGTATCTTGATAATAGAGTAAGTAATCATATGACCAATGATAGAACCAAGTTTGTAGAGCTTGATAACAAAGTAACTAGTGAGTACAATTTGGAGATGATACAAAGGTGGAAATGAAAGGCAAAGGAACTATCATATTTGAAACAAAACACAGAGGTCATAAACTTGTTCATAATGTCTACTGCATTCCAAAATTAAAGGCAATATTTTGAGTATTGGGCAACTTATGGAAAATGGAATTCTTTGGCTAAAAGATCAAAATAGTATCCTTTTCACAAAGGTCAATATGACCAAAAATCAAATGTTTAAACTGGATCTATGAATGATTAAACCAATATACTTGAAAAGTTGTATAGAAGATTTATCATGGATTTGGCACATGAGATTCAGCCACTTAATTTCAATGGTTTAAAAGCTTTACGAGAAAAGAAATTGGTGAAGGGAATTCTAATAATTAACCATTCAAATCAACTTTGTTAAGTTTGTTTACCTAGAAAACATCCAAGAAAGAGCTTCCTAAAACAATATATTTCAAGACTGACCAAATTACTTCAATTAATTCATACGGATGTGTGTAGGCCAATTAACCCTCCATCATTGGGTAAAAGTTCTTATTTTGTATTATTTATTGATGATTACAACAGAAAAAGTTGGGTTTATTTCTTAAAAAATACATCTAAGGGTTTTGGTTCTTTTAAAAAATTCAAAGTAGCTATTTAAAAGGAAAGTAATTATAAGATAAAATCCTTAAGAATAAACCGAGGAAGAGAATTTACATCTAATGAGTTTAAAGCTTTTTGTAAGTTGCATGGGATTCAGCAATTATTAATAGTTCTAGGTTCACCTCAACAAAATAAAGTTGCAGAAATGAAGAACCGTACAATCTTAAATACGGCAAGGGCTATGTTGAAGAGTAAGAATATGCCCAAAGAATTTTATGCTAAAGCAATTGCTTGTGCTATTTATCTTTCAAACTATTATCCAACTAAGAGTTTGAAAGACATGATTACCTATGAGGCATGGAGTAAATACAAGCCGAGTGTTTCCCACTTACAAATTTTTGGATCAATAGCATATGTGCATGTTTTAGAAAAGGAAAAATCTAACTTGATGATAGAAGTGAAAATTTTGTTTTCATTGGTTATGATGAAAACTTAAAAGGATACTGAATTTGATGAAGGAAAATTGTGGGATTGGAGTTCACAAAAGAAAGGTTCATATGATTTCTTACCTTATTTTGAAGATAAAGAGCTAAATGTTAACCAAGGAATTGATGTTGCTCTACCAACCTCGCCAACTCCATCGTCATCAACCTCTTCACCTTCATCAAGCTCAATTGATGAACCAAGGAGATTTCGGAGTCTTCCAGATATTTATAATGAAATCGAAAGGCTTAATGATCTAAATTTACTATGTTTCTTACCTAATGTTAAACCCTTGAATTTTGAAGAAGCAAGTAAAGATGAAAAGTAGATTGAAGTAATGAATGAAGATATTCATTCAATAAAGAAGAATGACACTTGGGAACTTATTTCACTTCCAAGTGGATATAAGCTTGTTGGAGTGAAATGGGTATGTAAAGCTAAGAGGAATGCCAAAGGAGAACTCAAGAGATACGAGTCTATACTTGTTGCTAAAGGATATACACAAAAACAAGGTATTGATTATGAAAAGAATTTTGCTCCTATAGCATACATGGAGATTATTAGACTACTAATTTCACTTGCTACTCAAAATCATTGGAAAATTCATCAACTTGACATGAAATCATCTTTTCTAAATGGCTATCTTAAGGAGTAAACATAGATTGAACAACCTCCAGCGTATGTTGTTAAAGGGAGTGAAAATAAAGTATTAAAGCATAAGAAGGCTTTATACGACCTTAAACAAGTGCCACAGGCATGGAATAATCGTCTCAACAAATATCTTCAAGAGAATGGTTTTTCAAGGTACATTCATGAATATGCACTTTATGTTAAAAAGGAAAAAGATGATATTTTGTTTGTTTGCATTTATATGGATGACATCATTCTTACAAGATATAATCCACAAGTGTATGATGATTTTAAGAAGGTAATGGTACGAGAATTTGAGAAGAGTGGTATGTGGCTTATGTCGTATTATTTAGGGATAGAAGTAAAAAAATGGAGTGATAGAATATTTATTTCGCAAGAGAAGTATGCAAGAAAGATTATAGAGAAGTTTAAGATGATAGATTGTAAGCCTGTGATACCCAATAGAGTGTAAGGTAAAATTCTCCAAGGAGGATGGAGTAAGGAAAGTTGACTCAACCACATTTCAAAGCCTTGTGGGAAACCCTAGGTACTTGACATGTACTAGACCTAATATACTATTTGATGTATGGAGAGTCCAAGTGAAGAACATGTGTGAGCTGTAAAGAGAATTCTTCGATATTTAAAAGGAACTCTTCATTACAGCAATTTTTATACTTCTTCGAATGAGGCTCACTTGAAAGGATATTGTGATAGTGATTGTCCTATTGAAATTGATGACCGAAAGAGTACTACTAGGTTTATATTTTTCTTTGGTGAAAATGCAATTTCATGGTGTTCAAAGAAACAATTAACTGTAACATTCTCAACATGTGAATTAGAGTATGTTGCTACAACAGCTAGTACATGTCATGCAATATGGCTAAGGAGAATACTAGGTGAACTTCATTTTGCTTAAGAAGAAGCGACTAAAATTTCGGTAGGAAACAAATCGACCATTGCTCTTGCTAAAAATCCGGTATTTCATGATTAGAGCAAGCATATAGATGCAAGTTTCATTTTATTCAGGATTGCATAACTAATAAGGAGGTTGAGGTAGAATACATCAAAACTCTTGATCAAATAACCGATATTTTTATAAAACCACTCAACAAAGATTGATATTTGCAATTTAGAGAGATGATTGGAGTTGTGAAGAAGTCAGGTTTATGGGTGGTGTTGGAAACTAAACTTAAACAACATGTAAAACTCATTTAGATGTAAAAATACAAGAGATAACCTATGAAAGTAATAACATGTACTTAGATGATTGGATTTTGCTATTATTAATAGTGGTGTAAATTTAATCATTCAGGTTAATCATTTTTACTTTTAGTAAATTGTAATGGTATAAATAGCTCATGAAGCCATTTTTGAAAGTGTAAAATTAATGAAGAATAAAATTTATTATTATGTACATATTTTCTCCTTTTTTCCTTTTGTATGAACGTGTATCCATGAAATTTAATAGAAGTCCATCTGCTTCCAACATTTCATTGGTATTGGCTATCAAGTTATCCATGTAAAAGACATAACGTGAGGTTCCATATATACTCCATCCTATTAACCACATAAACTACTTCTTGAACATCATGTTGGTATGTTCCTGGGGAACCTAGGTCTACTACTCTAGAATAATGAAAATCTTGAAGGAATTGAAGACTCTCGCAACTCGATTCCTTGCTCATATGTTACCCAATTTTAATAGGTAGGTACAAATAATTCTTTGACACGAATAATCTTGCGATTGTTTCAAATCTAGCTATAAAAAAATTAGAATAATACAAGCTAGTGCTAAAGAAAACATCATACTACCGTCTAAGTATTGTGATTTATGGTAATCAATTAGCACAATAGACAATTTTAGAAAAGTTTCAAAAGGCCAAAAAGGAGGTTTTTAAGATTTTATGCTTTTGTGTTAAGGCATATTATAGAATTAGTCCCAAAACCTATGACAAATGTTGATTCTTTTCACTTAAATGAAGTCTAAACCCTTCCATCGTATGACACAACGATTGTTCCACAGCAATTTTTAAACTTTCATAGTATAGACAAATTTTGAAGAATGAAGAAACCACTAGGAAAAAAAAACACCGTATATTCAAATCAAAACATCATACATCAAACCAAATATGGAGACAAAAATAAGAGAAGAAAACTACAATAAACCAGACCTAAAAAAATTCGTAAAAGGAAGAAATGTTCCACTATGAAATTTCAATAAATCATCAAAGATTGTAGCAATGGAGAACAACATTCTAGAAGACGGCACCAATTGTTGATAGTTGGTTCTTATTCCGGTGTATAGGTACATGTGAAATAAATCATCGCTACTGAAGCCATTGAAGAGTACTCCAACACGATTACTCTAATACTTAAGTCAACCTCTTGTCTTAAGATTAAACTGTTAAGTTACATGAAAAGGGAGAGAATGAGAAGTGGGGATTCCCTTACCTAGGGGTCTTCCTTTGTATTTATAGTAAGCAAGTATATATTATACTTGAACTACACCTTTAGAATTGGGCTTAGGTCATGAGCTAGTTAATATATGCTTGTGGCTTATTCATTAAAAAAGCCCTAGCAACAATATCAATGCAGTAATAGATTTGATGTACAATATTGTTAATGAAAATGTTCTAAAAATTAATGTTATGGATCAATTAAGTGGCAAATTTAACAATGAGGAACAGATCGTCGACCAATATAATCTCTAAAGAAATAGAGCACATAGTTGAGGATAATGAACTTAGTAAAGAGGCAAATATGGTGTAAAATCACGTACATAGTTGCAAGAAGACTTTAATGAAGGAAAATCCTACTTTGGAGTTTCATAATCAAGTGGTACACCTAGATTACAATGTCAAAGTGATGGGGGTAGTTCAATAAGCTAATAAAAAACACATAGGTGATTTGATGCAAGAAGACACAATCACCAAGGGCTATTTTGAGTGACTATATTTGAAAACAAGACCAATTAGTCAATTTCTTGAATGGGGATTCTTGATGGTAGTAAATTGGCTCCACTAGGATTTTTTTGAACAACTACTAATTACAACCTTTAGTATTGATATTATACACATGTTGGGTAGCTATCATATGAAATGGCTGAACTTCTCATCATTCCCATTCAAAACTAATAGTATATGGTGTTAATAATCAAATTTGGATGAAAGAAAAGTTGGTTCACTTAACTAATTTCAAGCTTGCAAAAGAGAAGAAATTAAGCTATAGAGGGTGTCGAAGCAACTTTAGTATAGCTACAATAATGCCTAAGTAAGATTTAAATTGAGGAAAGTGCAAAAGTAGAAGATAAAGTTATGTCTAGAGAATTAGAGTTCTGAAGAAGATCACTATAGCATGATAGCCTCTATTTATAGAGGTTAGGTAGTAACCATTTAGCAATTGTTGCCTCTAGAATCTTTACGTAACCATCCCCTGAATTCTAAGAATGTAAGCTAGTTGTTGGTAGGTCTTGGGTGGTTATTTGTGTGATAACTCCTAACTACTTGCACCTATGTTTGAATTTGAATTCATAGAGGTGGTACTAAGTCTTCCTGAGCTCCTTACTTCTTTCCCGACCTATTTGAAGCCACCTTGATCTCTTTTTGTATGTATGGCTCTAATCCGAGCTTATCCATTGCCCAATCCATTAATCCCTTAGAGAAGTTTCAAGGCTAATGGGGAGGTCGAACATTAATCTCCTTAGGTCTACTAAAGGTCTCCAAAACTTTAGGATCAAAACCCCTATCAGCATATGGGATGGTATATGGACATATGATCCTACTAATTTTTTGTTTGGTATAAGAATGATAGAGTGGTGGGATAATTTGATAAGGGGCCAGCACTAACTTTGCATATAATGTTTTAGAAATATAGAGGATAGAGCTATTACATGGAAAAATGGGAAATGGATGCCATTAATCTTGTTTTGCCTCCAGAAGCTATTTTTGGAGTGCAATCTGTGTTATCACTAGCACACTTAATAGTATGGGCAAATCACACAATTACAGACTTCAATTTTCATCATTGCCATCTTAATCTTATTTTTGGAAGTACCACCATGCTTTTTCCTTTCTATTAATTCAAGCTATGGAAAGGACATGGACTCCAATATTTTTGGGTCAGCATAAGAGACATCGCATAATCAACCTCCAAGTTGCAATCATTTTTGGACAAATAACAATAAAATGGCACCTGAATAGACAACATGTGTTTTTAATCCATTACACAACTAGAATAGAGACTGGATTCATTTAGTGTTTTTCCTAAATCGGTCCAATTTTCAATTCAACTTTGAGGACAAGATCAATTTTTGAAATGGGAAGGAGTTTGTTACAACCCAATTTTGAGAAGTATAAGAGGAGTTTAGGAAATAACCAAACATAGTTATATGTGTAGATTGTAAACAATCACAAGAGAATTGTTACAAAGTGGTTATAGAAAGTAGTAGTTACAATTGTATACAACCAAATGTACAAGATATTATAAATAGTGGGAAAGTGAATGAAAGGGATACAAATCCACAATTTCTCAAAACACCTTGTTGTTTTCGTAGAGATATGTAGCATCTCGAAAGTACAAAACCCATTCCTACCTTCTTGTCCATTCATACCTCACATAAACACCAAACCTTAATTAGCATTAGAGTAAGATAGTTACAATAAATTAAAAAGAATCATATCAATAGAGAGATCCTAAAATGAGAATCGAAGATCTACCTTTTTTTTGTTAGATTTGGTGTTAAAATAATTTTGAACCCTAGTTTTCAAGCAAGGAAGAAAAGTAAAGGATAAAGAAAGAGATAGAGAAAGAGTGAGACATACCTAGGAGGCATCAGAAGTAGGGTATTTAGAATTTTGTTATTTTGGTTGAAAACGGAAGAGAATTAGGTTGGACCTACCCTAAGACGGCGTAACAATAGGCTTCTAATGATTTATACTAGCCATACAATTGAGAAGTATTGAGTTTTTGAAGTTTCAACAAATGGCAGATTATACTGACAGGTTATAAGTTTGCAAAAACAAGTAAAATTGAATGCAAATCATTCTCATTCAAGAGATAAGTGCATGGACAATATAGATGCAAGATTTGATATAATGAATGCCATTTCACATAAAATGAACTATAATATCAAAATTCTAATACAATATTTTCAAAAACAAACAAGGAATCAAAACAATCTAAGGAAATACCAAGTAGATGTGGAATTTTCCTTGTCTTCTTATGTCAAATCCGATTGGTATAAGTTATAGAGGGATTAGAAACATAGTAGCCAAGAAAGTCCTTAAAATCTAGTTCAATTAGTGGAGAAAAACGATATAAATGCAACTACAAATCTAGTGCACATTGTTGTTGCTGAAAATGTTCAAAAGGTTATTGTCATAGATCAATTAGGTGGCAAATTCAACAATGAGGAGTAAATTGTTGACCAATATAATAGCAAAGAAATTTTTAAAGAAATGGATCACTTACGTGAGGACAACAATCTCAGCAAAAAGGCAAATATGGTGTAGCATTATGCACATAGTTATGAAAAGACTGTTATGAAGGATAATCCTACTTTGGAGTTTCATAATCAAGTGGTACACCTTAATTATAGTGTCAAAGTGATGGGATGGTGATATGATTAAAGAAGACAAAGAATCACCAAAGGCTATTTTGAGTGACTATATTTCAAAACAAAACCAATTGGTTAGTTTCTTGAATGGAGAATTCTTAATTAATGATAGTAAATAGACTCAAGATAATTTTTTTTTCAATAAAAACCAATTAATTCCTGTAGCATTGATATTATACACATATTGTGCAACTATCATATGAAGTGGCTAATCCTCTCATCATTGCCATTCATAACTAAGAGTACATGGGATGTTACATGGACATATAATCTTACTAAATTTTTTGTTTAGGATAAGAACGCAAGATTGTTAGGAAAATTTGATAAGGGGTCAGTACCAACTTTGCATATAACGTTATTAGAAATATAGAGATAGAGTCAATACATAGCATAACAGAAAATGTGGTGCCATCAATCTTCTTTTGACTTGCAAAGCTATTTTTGGAGTGCAATTTGTGTTACCACTAGCACACCAAACAGTATGGGCAAATTACACAATTATAGGCTTCTATTTTCATTATTTTCATCTCAATCATACTTTTAGAAGTACCTCCAAGCTTTTTGCTTTCTAGTAATTCAAGTTGTGGAAGGGACATGGACTCTAACATTTTCAAGTTAGCATTAGAGACATCTCATAATCGACCTCCAAATGACAATTGTTTTTAGATCAATAATAATAGAATGGCACCTGGATAAGCAACAAATGCTTTTAACACATTATACAACCGAGACAAAGATCGGAGTCATTTAGTGTTTTTCCTAAATTGGTTCAATTTTCAGTTCTACCTTAAGGATAAGGTCAATTTTCAAAACGTGAAGGAATTCGTTACAACCCAATTTTGAGAAGTATAAGAGGAGTTTAGAAAATAACTAAACAAAGCTATGTGTGCAGATTGTGAACAACAACTAGAGAATTGTTACAAAGTGGCTATAAAAAGTAGGAGTTACAACCGTATGCCACTAAATGTACAAGCTAGTATAAATAGTGGAAAAGTGAATGAAAGGGATATAGATCCACAATTTCTCAAGACACTTTGTTATTTTCTTAAAGATATATAGCTTCTTGAAAGTTCATAACCCAATCATACCTCACGCCAACACCAAACCCTAATTTGCATTAAAGCGAGATAGTTACAACAAATTAACAAGAATCATATTAATAGAGAGATCATAATGAGCACATTGAATGTATGTTTTTATTTTTAGCTTTGGAGTTGCTATATGGTTTAATTTTGAACTGTAGTTTTTGAGTAAGAAAGAAAAGTAAAGGATGAAGAAGGAGATAAAGAAAGAGTTAGACATACCTAAGAGGCATCGATAGTGGAGTATCCTGGAATAAAGGTATTTAGAATTTTGTTGTTTTGGTTGAAAATTGAAGAGAATTGGGTCGAGACTTCCTTATAATGGCTCAAGATTGGTGCTTCCATCAAGTTTTTGAAGTTTCAGCAAATGGCATATTATACTTGCAGAGTTATAAGTTTGCAAGAATAGGTAAAATTGACTACAAATTATTTTGATTCAAGAGATAAGTACATGGATAGTATGGATGCAAGATTTGATAGAATTAGATACCACGTTACATGAAATGAATAATAATATCAAAATTCTAATGTAATATTTTCAAAAACAAAGAGGGAATCAAAATAATCTAGAGAAATACCAAGTAGATGCAGAATTTTCCTTAACTTCTTATGTCAAATCTAAGAAGTACAAGTTATAGAGTGTTTAGCAACATTACCAAGAAAGTCCTTAAAATCTAGTTCAAATTAGTGGAGAAAAATGATATAAATGCAACTATAGATCTAGCGCATATTATTGATGTTGAAAAAGTTCCAAAAGTTAATTTCATAAATCAATTAGGTGGCAAATTCAACAATGAGGAATAGATTGTTGACCAATATAATGGCAAAGAAATACTTGAGGAAATGGATCACTTACTTAGGGACAATGATCTCGGTAAAGAGGCAAATATGGTGCAAAATTATGCACATAGTTGTGAAAAGACTTTAGCGAAGGAAAATCCTACTGCGAAGTTTCCTAATCAAGTCAAACACCTAAATTATGATGTCAAAGTGATGAGGTCATAATTTGGTGGCTCTTCCGAGTTAACTCAGGTGTAGAATCTTTTTTTATATAGAAACTTGCGTTTTTAACTAAGTTTACATATAAACTTAGTAGAAACTTACGTTTTTGAACGATTTACCAATTCTACATATCTGAGTTAAATAGACTAAAAAATTAAAGAAAAAAATAATACAACTAGCCTTTTACAACCATCAACTGTTAAACATGTATCCTATCTTATTCCAAATTTTTACCTCTTTCTTTCTCTTTTAATCTCTTATTTTATATTTATAACTTTTATCTAAGTTTCAACTCTAATAATAAAATTTATAAAGAAAACTATATATCATCAATAACTTAAAATGAGTTGAAATGTTTGGTTCTCTTTAATGTATAGCTTTAATAAAAGGAAAAAGGAAAAAGGAAAATGTTTAGTTTTAGCTCTATTTGTCATTCTTCTGAACATGTTAGATTATATATTAAGAATTTTTATGAAAAAAAAAACTTAATTTCTTCTATTTTTAAAAAAAAAATGTTAATCATGTGTTTCTAGTTTTGAATAACTACTATAAGTATATTTATAATTTTTTAAATCTAATTTACATAAGTTCTAGAAACTTACATTTATACGTTCTGATTTTACAAACCCTCTAACGATTCTAAGTAGAATTACGAGTTCGACAACCTTGATCAAGGGGTAACTATATGTTGAAGCCATAAACAACTTCAGAAGGTATTTGTTTGGTGGTGTTGTATATCATTCAGTTGTAATCAAATTCCTCTACAGGCATACAAACGTCCCAATCAGCTAAGTTCTTCCTTACTACAGTTAGGAGCAGTGATTGTAAAGTGCGATTAACGACTTCTATCTAACCATCGATTTGAGGATGGCATGAAGTATTGAATAGTAGTTTGGTTCCCATCTAATACCAAAGAGTTCACTAGAAATGGCTTAAGAACTTTGGGTCTTTGTTTGATACCACACTCCTCGGTACTCCATATAAGCAAACTATTTCCTGCAAAAACAAAGAAGCAATAATTAAAGCATTATTAGTTTTAATGTAGGGTATAAAGTGTACCATCTTATTGAATCAGTCCACAATAACCATAATAGAGTCTTTACCTCGAGTAGTCTAAGGTAATCCGAAGATAAAATCTATGCTTAATTCATCCCAAGGTCGAGTTAAGATGGGTAAAGGCATTACTTTCCCTTATTCAGCTAAGCTTTTTTCCCTTTTGCAACTAACATAGTTCTCAATAATCTGATACTCAACTTGTCACATCTTAGGCCAAAAGAATCTACCATTTAACAATTTATATGTTCTTCTTTTTCCAAAATGTCTAGAAAGTCCACTAAGATGAGCTTCTCTCACTAGCAATTCTCTAAAAGAACAGGTTGGCACACATAACTTGTCTCCCCAAAACAGATATCCATCTTCCCATGTACCAATCATTCACTGTTCTTCCTTCTTCACATTGTTCAAGTAGAGAACCAAAATGGGCGCCTTAAGAATATTACTCTTTAATGCTTACAAATTCCAAGAGTCTAGTTTATAGCTCAAAGAGAAGGACATGTCTTCTTGATAAAGCCTCAACAACCACATTGGTTTTGCGTTGCTTGTACTTGATCACAAAACTGAAACCTTACAAGAATTTAACCCATCGTGCTTATCTTTTTGATAGCTTAGTCTGACTTCTAAGATGCCTCAGGAGCTTGTAATTGGTATAAATGATAAACTCTTTCAATAATAGATAATATTACCACACTTTGAGTACTAGGATAAGTGTTAGGAGTTCTTTATCATATACTAAGTAATTCAATCATGCTCCACATCCATACTATATACTTC
The DNA here is from genome assembly GCA_024138005.1 of Lumnitzera racemosa. Classification (NCBI taxonomy): domain Eukaryota; kingdom Viridiplantae; phylum Streptophyta; class Magnoliopsida; order Myrtales; family Combretaceae; genus Lumnitzera; species Lumnitzera racemosa. Next base: position 85,599,018 of record JAMXBC010000010.1, on the reverse strand, counting down.
AATCTTTAGAGCATTACCCCTAATAATCATGGTTCCTCTATTCCAGCATTAAGCAACCATGTGCCCAAATCCCTAACACTTAAAACATTTGATCTGGCTTATCTTTCGTCTAAACCCTTGTCTTTTCTCATAAGTTCTCTTCAAAAATTCCTAGTCGGCAATGCAACCCTTCTACTTAGTCACAACTTCAAGTCTCCTACTAAAGTTTACCACTTTGAGTAGGTTGACTAATTTGAGGTTAGATCAGTTTGCTTCTCCTCTATCTTTCCATATGCTGGGCTATTCTTATAGCTTCATTCAATTGAGTAAACTATTAAAGCTCCACTATATCTTAGACATCATTCCTCAATTCAATAAGAAACCTAGATACTAACTAGGCTAACGACTCATTAACTTCATAATGGATCTTGATCATTTGAAATTCCCTTACACATTCATCAATAGTTTGGCTCCTTTGCCTCGATTCTTGAAGCCAAGTAAAAGTATCTTAGAAATAAGTATCCATCACAAATCTATTTTTAAGTACGCTCTTCATCCCGGGCTAGGTGCTAACCTCTCTATATCCTTATCACCTCCTCATGGTCTGGTAGTTCCTCCACTACATGGTAGCATAACCTGAGAATTCTATAGTAATAGTTCTCACCTTTTCACAATCCTCATACTAATGATAGTCAAATACTCGGTCTACCTTTTCTTACCAATCTAATTAGTTATCAGCATCTCTAGAACCTTTGAAGCTCAAGACTTGAAGCTTCCCATGGTCGGTCGCCAAAGTATACAAGTTCGCTCCTTTGCCTCAACATACACCTCCTTATCCTCTTCGTCCATTTTTCCTAAGTCAATTCTCCTCTATATGCGCTCTCTTACTCCTTTACCTTGATTTTGTTAAACTAAAACCTATTGTCTCATTGGTTGGGCAACTTAAGGGGTGTTATGAGTGTCATCAGCAAGTTGAAAAGCTAATACATAACAACTCTGGTCAGGTCGACTATCAAGTTAGCCATTTTGCCAATTCGTTCATCTATGCTTCTATGAGTATTTTTGGGAGTGTTAGCCATTATGGACGACACCACTATTACCGTTTCCAATACTAGCATTTATGCTCAAAGTAGTTATTCCCTCCATAACTTCGTATTGCTTCTACAGCAAACTTCAACAATAAACTCAGGGTCTTAATGTTCCCACAGATAATAATCATTGTTTTTGAACTAACTACTCTATATATGTATATTTCTCCACTCAAATATTTAAATCTAAGTAAACCTCAACCTCAGACAACTACTTTAAAGGACAATACAAGCCAAATGGAACCTACTCCATTTCCTAAGGCTCGAAATAAGGTAAAATAGAGTACTTCACAGCAGTTATCACACAATAACAATACAACTTCCACTACTTACACAAACACTATATCTAACCTCTCTACAATGACAATATACTACCATAACCAATGCTACTTATAACACAGCAATAACAAGGCTCGAAACATAACTTACCTAGAAGAACCTTCACTCCAATACTAAGATGATAGGCCATACCAAGAGTAGACAAGGTTAGCCATATTGAGGTAGGGTCCAAGCTTACCAAGAGCTTGAAAGGAGGATCGGAATGCATCGAATGGAAAATAAAGAAGCAAAATCCCATGAGCAATTATGAGGATACGACATACTAAGGAATCTCTATGAACTCATGAACTAAATCATTATGATGTACAAGTAGCTCGGTAAGGTCACTCACTACCTAACCTTACTCAAAGAATAGGATAAAAGTTAAGGTAGAAGTAAGCATTGTAGCTTACATAAGAGAAAAGTGTAGTATATTTAATATCAGATTACTATTGTAGCTACAATGCATAATGGTATTTATACTCGATAATCTAGGGTAACCTTCTAAAAATGGAAAAGACGAAAAGGATATTATCTAAAAAAATAAAATATAAGGAATGAAAATAGGTATAAATGAAAAATAAAATAAAACAAATGAAAGGTATAGCAAATTCCATCACGTGGTCATTTGGGTACATAGCTAGCAAACAATAGCAATGCTTCTAACATAAATAGACAAAATCATATGGCCAGTTTGATTGTTATCGAGCATAGATGTCAAGCTAACCAAAAGATCCTTTCGAGGTGATGTCAACTTAGATGTGCTCAAGGGTACTCGACACACATATTGACGAGTAAGTGGCTAGCACAAGTATGGTAAAGCAGACAGCAAGTTAGCTGAGCTATCAGTAAGGTATGGCTCAAATCGGCATACTATAACTGACATAAAGGAAGTTGTTTAGCTCAACATGTAAAGTTGATCGGTTGCTAAGATTATCTCAACCTCTTCTAGCATTAGATGGACCGAGATAATCTACTTTGTTAGTCCTTTAAGGCCTCGAGCTTGGGCTTGAGTCAAAGGCTCAATTGCTCGATTCTTATTACCCATTACATTTTTTGGTGTGAAAATCTTGGAATTAGGCCAAAACTCTTAATTAACTTTTTTTACTTATGATTTTTTAACTCTATTTGCAAGACAATGACAATAATGATTTTAAATCTTTAAAATTATTAATTGGATGTGTACATACATATTTCAAAACTCACTCGTCATTTGTATTCACATATTAACTAAAAGTTACCACTTAAAGCCCATGGAGGTCCGACCATTGTACAAGAATTTGTGTACAAAATCTCAAGATATCCTAAGTAAATAATCCAAATCTTAAACTAAATTGATGGGGAAATAGAAGGATAAAACAAAAGGCTTAGGTTTGAGTGTTGTTTTTTAATTGATCATTCAATATTTTAAAACGCTTTTCATTTACCCATTCGTCCAAAATAATTGTTTAGTAACAAATATAAAACTTATACTAAATTCATATACCTTATGTTTCAATGTTAATCATGATATGATATTAGAAAAGGAGGTCTTATGCATCACTCTTTAATCCTTATTTAATTAAATCATCAACTTGATGAGACTACTAAATATGAGTGCTATAGAATAATAATATAAAGCTTGTATCACATTTACAAATTTAAACTTTTAAATCATATTATTTTGATGTCAATCTTAAGCATAATAATTATAAAAAATTAAAAAAAGGTAAGGCATTAAATGCTAATAGAGATGCCTTAACATCGATCCCAATATCAAACATCCAAAAGATAAAAACGTTAAATAACAACATAAAGCAAGATTAAAAAAAAGTGACCTTATAAAAATTAGCTCCTGACATATTACAAATAAAAGGATAATGAAGGAAAACAACAATAAAGTAAAGAAAGCGTCATAATAGTTTCAATAAGTAAAAGATCTAAAGGACAACATTGTCCATAAAAGTAGATAGGAAAGTTCCTAGAAAGACTCGAATAAACCCCTCTCATGAAAAAACCTTACCCCTATGAAATCTTCAACCTTATTCTACTTTACCAATTACCTGTTGAAGCTCTTAAAGCTAAAATTCAAGTTAAAGATTCTTAGAACCAAGAGATAATAAACCATGTGCAACATGAATCTAATCTAATGGAGAAAACATCATAACCATCTAAACAGAAACTATGCTATAAAGATATAGTCCTTCATAACATTCCAAATGCTTATGTTGCGCATTTTAGTTTACATGAAAGAATTGAAGAGGACGATATTGTATCCACAGTTGATCAATTGTCTTTTGAGTGCATCTTAGAACAAATAAAAAAGGCAGAGCAAATGCAATTTCAACCAATTAAGAGAATAATTATAGTGCCATTAGATTTTAAGAAAAGACTGCATAATCTATGGAGAAAATCTTTTATTATTGTAGATGTAAGGGTTCAATTAGAGTGGTCACGTACGTATCGCGTAAGTAGCACTACATGTGGCTTAAAGAAATGATGTGAGATTATCACCTAAAGAGATGTTTAGGTAAGAATAAGGCAGGAAGGAGGAACAAGCAATCTTAATGTCTCAAATGCAGAAGTAACAGACAAGGCAGCCTTAGGAGACCTCAGGCACTGACCTTGTAGCTTGAGCAAATAAGATCAATTCCTTGTATGAATGATATTTGATCTTAAAGAGTAGAGTTTTCACAGTGGAATACTGTTTTTCTAATCTCTCTCTAGGAGTTCCAAATGATAAGGAAATACTGGGTATTTATAGGTTCTTGGGCACAATGACATTCGTCAGATCATCTAGATGTTCAACGAATGAGATAGAGCTTGCTCGATTCATGGTTATCTAGAATGAGATAGCTAATGGGCCCAAAACCAGTAGCCTTCCTTATAAGTGATGAGCCTACTTGAGAAAGGTTAGAGGCAAACAGACCTGTCTAATGATTCCCGTTCCAAGCCCATCAAGCCAAATCTCCTTGAATTGTCCCAATATGAATTGGACTCCTTAGGCCCTGTCACCTAACCTAAGGTGTAAACCCTAAATTTTTCAACCTAACATCTGAAGTAGACTTAAGTGTGTTAAATATTTCTAGGAGTTGACAAAGTTAGTGAAAGAGAAAACCCTAAAATAATTAATCAATCGCGTATAAAATTTTTCTACCCTAAACATATGCAAATACTAAAAATTTCATCCAAAAGGAATAAAAACCATAAAATTATAACTTTAAGGATATAAAAGTACTAATTCACCATAACTTACCCTAAAACCTTAATTAATAATATTACCTTAATATTATAGCAAATCATTGGTAAAAGATTAAAGATAACTTTCAATCATTCATAAATACATATAATACTAAAGTAATCCCTTAGAAACCAAGATATTGCATCATAGATCACATTCATCTTCTAAGTATATAAATATGTTGGTATTATCTAGAGTTAAGAGTTTAGTTGATGCTTATATTACATGTAGTAAGTATTAATACCCTAAGTGACACATTTCATGATAATTACATTAAGTAGCCTACTAAATGATGTATATAAGAAATAAACACTTAGAGGAAGATCTCATTACCTATCCTTACTAATCAATTCAATAAACCCTATGTTTCCACTCATTTCCTTAATTTTCTTCCTAATTTTTCTTAATCACTTCATTACGTACACTTAGATTACATGAAATTTTGAAATGTTGACTAAGTTAACATATTACAAAGTCAACATATATGTCATTATCACACTAGAATCTTCTCTTTCTTTCTATTGATTTCTTTTAGATTTTTTCCCCTTTTCCTTCCTTTGTTGCTTTCTACTCTTGTCCCACTATAAACCCCACTTGTCTTCATTCTTTTAAAACACAAAACAATATAAACACAACTCTTTTTCCCCATTTCCAAACCGTAAGCTTTCCTTTTTCTTTATCCCCTTCAACTTTTCCAATTTCACTTTCACAACTCTACCTTCCAACATAAACCAATAACACATATATACTAGCTTTCCTTTTTATATTTCAAGCAAAAGAAAGGTATGTTATTGTGTATTTTTCCATCTTATTTAGTAGTTAGATGAATATGATAGGTTGGTGTAAGAAGCTTATGTGATATGTGCATGTGTGTTGTTGAGAGTGAAAGTTCCATTTTTTTATGCTTAGAAGTGTAGGAATCCTTAGATAATTGGAAGAAGAACACATGTTCATATGCTTAATTATGTGTATATAAGAGTATACTTGATAAATACATGTATGAAGACTCTTATACATAAGCACCTATTATGTACATCACCAAAAAAGAGGCTTATATACAGAATTGATGCATCTCTTAGATCACTAGCGAGCTGAGCATGATATATTAGTATTTATTTTGCTACCATAGAACAAATACTTTAAATGTCTTTGTATCGTACTATTGACTTACTACTCCTATGGATTGATTCACCAAACAATATGTGTGTAGTAGCTCTTCTTGGTATTTCTTCCTTATTTTATTATCATTAGTAGAAAAATAAAACCATTAGAGCATTTATAGGAATCTAAAGCTTTTAGAACATCCCATCCAGCTTTGTTATATGCATATATCTATGTATATATACAGGTATGTATGTCTCTCACTTATACTAGTAAATAAGGTAGTTCTATCATAAAGTGGAGCAGAATAAAACGACAGCATATGTCCCCTTGTAAAGATTGCAAGAGTTACATTTCCCTACGTAAAGATAATGTGGGGGTACAGGGGCAACACCCCCGTGGTATGGTATGGTTTATTTATTTATTTTTTTATTCAACTTCAATCCTCAAGAGGACCTATACATCCATATCCCAATCTATATATTGCTTCCTTATACAACTCAATACAAACATTCTCCTTTATACTTTAGAATCCTTTTCTGTAACTACCATATCCATACAGATATATCTATATAGCCTCTTCAATGATACTTTTATCCCATATCATTATTCATATCCCAAACTTAAATGAAAAATTTGATTCAACCTGATATTTTTTATCCAAATCAATAAAAATCCACTTATTATATATATCAAATCTTTCAATATCTAATATCACCCTTCCTAATACATATTGGATACACATGCATCTTCCATAATTCTTTTCACAAATTACGTAAGTATGGCACATGCGTTGTAATACTTATGAAAACTGAACATTCATTCCAAGATTATCTTCATGTTTCTTCTTCTTCTTCCCTTTTTTTTTTTAACAAATCTTCCATAACTTAGGCATACCTCATTAAAGATTTTCACCAAATCAATCCCAACTCAACAGATGATTTTTAATCATATCTATTCAATTTCAAATCTAAATCTTTCATCTTCTTAGCAATCTCTCTTTCATTGGTTACATATATTAACAGCTACTCATTTATTCTTTACTGTTCCAATTTCAAGTTACTTAAATGTCTATATTTCATCACATGGAGAAAAAATATTAAGTCACCATTCATCAAGTCCATACCATAGCATCAGTGAGAAATTCTTCAAGAAACAAGCTGGTTCAGATTCAATAAACGGAACATATAGTAAGGTTGTTGCACACCTGTTTCATTATTTTTCCCTTATCATGCTTCTTTCCTTGTCTTGGTTCATTAAATAATAATGTCACAATTTTTTTTTTTCATTTTATTACAACTTAAACAACAAAGGTGGTTGCAATCTTCAATCTTTGGTTGTCATACTTCTCATTATCCTTTAAGTGATAGAAGAAATTCGATTCCGAAGGAGTTTCCATCATTGCTTTGAGTAGGTAATTGATCACATGTCTTGTTCTTCCTCTTTTGGTTTTGTCAAGCATAGTTGTACATAGCAGTAGTAGGGATTGTCCATCATGACGGCTATTTATATAGATATAAGTTCAGTTCGTCAAATTTGTATCTTTCTTATTCCAAGTTCTATTTAGCCCATCCATCTTATTCCATAACACACAACATCAAGTTAGAATTATGAATCTGCTTCCATGGATTTCATGCCATAACGACCTTCTTTATTTCAATTACGCATGGCCTCTACTTGTAATGAACGTACACTGGTTGTAGATTAGCAGGATAAGAAATTCTTAGGTCGCAGAGGCTTGAATTTTGAATTACAAATTGTTGAATGCTTGGACTGGTGTGTATATATATATGATCGTGTGGTTGGATCATTGGCCCTATTTACTTATGTTTTTTCTCTTTTCTTTTTTCTGGCTAGCTTGCATACATGTTTATGCTTAAAATCTAACATGTCTTGCTAGAACTGCTACTATATCTTGTAAAAAAAAAAAACAAACAGCTTGAAAGACAATTGGTAGTTGCTATAAGTTAACTAGTTACTTAGAGTTGTTATGGCTAAAACCTTGATTACCATGCAATAATGATTTTTTTTTTTCCTTTTTTTTTTAGATGCATGAATGCTCAGTGCCTTATGTTATCATAGTAGTTGTGAGAGCCTTTGATAGTCTTCTAACATTGCCATAGTAAATAGCATGTCAAGAATCATATAAGGAGGTTTTGGTCTTTGTCCCCTTAAAGTGAAGCAAAAGAAAGAAGGCCAACTTGTTATTCTAAATCAGTCCTTTGTCTATTCTCTTTATTCTAAGGCTTTGAGAAATAATGAGGTTTCTTTGCCATTGTCAATGCACATCCTTACATGCTGATGAACTTGTATGAAAACAACAACTCTTTGGGTTGCACAAAGTCTTCCTATTTCTCAATAGTGAATTCAACTCGTACTAGTAATAATGCTATAACTTCTACAATTTGTTGAGTACTAGTTTCTTGACTTAGAGATTATATTAATTTTATGCTCTTGCAAGAAAAGAGATAAAGACCAATCCAAGTCAAAACATAGAAATAGCGAAGATGAAAAACTTACTAATGCATCAAGATAAATGTCCACCACCCATCCCGTATCCTCGGGATAAGTGGTTGGGTAAGACTATATTTAAAGATACGTTCTGGGACAAAGCCAAGCACTGTGAAGCCTGTACAACACCTCAGACTAATGGTGGTCTCCAGTTAATTGAGCATGAGCCTCGTACTGATTCTAGAGACACCATCAAGGGAGATTCAGTGTTGCGCTTTAGAAACGGGAGAGAGCTACCTCTCTTTAATACCCAATTCTCATTCCCGAAGGAGCTACCTTCTAGATGGGATGATTGGGTAGCATACATTACAGAGACGCCGAAATATATGAATTTACTAAAGAAGGCTAAATTCCTCCATGCTATTGCCACTTCTACTCAGTTTTAATTCCTACAAACAAGTGGAATGGAAGTATGGCGAGCAATCAGCTCATGTTAAAGTGTTCAAACCCACACATTTATCACTTCATGGTGGGAGATAACTCCAACATTAGAAGACGTAGCTATACTATTGAATCTTCACAGCTTTGGACAAGTTGACCTTGCTACAACAACAACCTCTCATAAAGAGCACAGCTTTTAGACATCCTTAATAGGTGCTTTACAAGCTACCTACACTGAGAAGAAGAAGCCATGCTTTGCTTCTTGGCTCACGTACTTTTTTAAGGAACGAAGGAAGGACAAGCCTCAGGTTTCAAGCCCAGGTCGCCGACAAGAGTAAGTATTTTCATGTCACTTTTTTTTCTTTAATTCAAGTGTTGTAGTTGTATCTTCTACCAATATGTTCTCTATCCTATCATTGTAGGTATGAACTTTTTGTTTTCATTGTGTTCTAGCTTTTTCTGTTCATATTCCCTAGAGGACCTAAGGACAGTGTTAGTCCACGACTCTTCCTCTTAGCTATACGCATTGCCCAGGGTGAGTGATTTACTCTAAACCCCCTCTACTTGGGTTCGCTTTACCTACACTTAGACTTATACCACCATGCTTCCATATGTTCGAAAGGTCAAGATGTGATCATTTCACATGTAGACCTGGTGTTTCTTCAAATTTTCTTTTGCGAGTGGTTTCGAAGACATTTTTATCCTCCTACTATATAAGACTAAGCCGGCCTTGCTCTTCTTAGGGCATGGGCCTAGGTTGAAGGATCAATTGATCAGTCACTCCTGTAACTCATTGACATTAAGGATGAATTCACATTCCACCCTTATGTCGAGCAAATTGCAGGATATGAAGACAATAATGGAATTTATCCGCCTGGCTTAGACAGTGAAGTTACCTTGGTGGAAAATTGAGAAAATATCCTCGATTTTCAAGCCAGGTTCCTCTTATGGTGTATTCCAGGGAGCTTACGTTCACTTCTTGACAATAAAAACTTAGTCGGTTGCTTCTTAAAGCAAAGAGTCATGGTATACTCTCCCCATTGGGTTACATGTCAACTTGGTTTTGATCACGGATTATCTCACCTGATTACCACAACTAAGAGTTTTGAATCCTAATACCAGTCACTATGTCCAACTGACTTTAGGAAGATTCACCCTGGAAAGTGACAACTGTTCTTTCCTTCTTCTAGTCGTTCTGGGGTTGCTTCCCTTAGATGGTTGACACATTGGATGAAATGCCTGGATGCGTTCCAAGCTTATGCCATTACATCAATAGGTGATAAACTTAATGTACCTATTGTATATCATTATGAATTCTTTTATAAACTCTTAAGGCCCAAGCCTCAAAGTATTGGAGATATACGAAAGGCTATTACTAAATAATCAAAATGTCCTAATAGGACAATAGGGGTAAACCCTTCTTTAAAGTCTAAGAACAACTACCCTTCACCTCCACTAGTGGATTCAAGACAAACCAAGCAATCATTTATTCAGGAGGTAACTTTATTAAATGCATCATGCTATTTTATATGTGTGTGTATGTGTGTGTGTGTGTATATATATATATATATACATACTTATTTTATTTCTTTGTTCTTGTAGGTTAAGATAGGCTTTCCTATTGCAGTTTGCAAAAAGGATGATGTTGCTAACTTAAGCTTCGAGGTTCATCCAAACGATCCCGCTACACCATGGTAGCTTCAAATAATGATGATGAGGACTTGGTAGATTATGGTTAATCTCCAATCCAATACAGGGATGCTGATGATGATAATGGAACTAAAGAGTTGAATAATTCCCTTGAACACAAGACATTACTTTGTTAGTCAACGAGGCAGGTGATGGAAATACTTATACAGATGCATTGCTACGCTCAGAGACTCATAGAGGTGAAGTATATGCAACATCTATTAATGTCTCTCCACCCCTAGTTGCTAACTTATCTTATAGAGATATGGTAGCAACTCTAGAAGCTATCCCATGGGAGATAATATCCTTTCATGGATTTCACATTCCTTCTCATCTATTGGAACGATTGGAGAGACTTTATGCTATGGACCAAGATTTTTGGAGCGACTCTACTATATTAGGGACTGAGTTGGCCAATACCATGGTAAAAATGTTAGGAGAAGTTGCATCACTACTTGAGAAGTCTTAGAGGTCTCTATCAGATGATAAGCTATAGCAACTGATTAGCATCTAATTAGCTGTAATGAAGGGGCTCATCTTTTAAAATTCAAGGTTAGCAGCTTAGAGCCCATTGTTGCCAAAGCTAAGAGAATACTGAGTTATTGTATCACAATGAGAAGTTGAGGTAAGCTAGTGCCAACAATTCAAGGCTTGCAAGATGCTATTGAGGAGATAAATTGTAAAGCAAAAGATTTATTAAGCGATATGAACCTTAAGTCCATAGTAAGTTTACATTGCTACCCTTAGTGGAGTTTGGCTATATTCATTTGTTTTCATTCTTCCCCCTTTTTTTTGGTATTCGAGTTATTTTCAACACTTTAAAATAGAACTTATTGATTGAATGAAATTTGATTGCTTTCCTCTTATCTTTTTATTCTTTATTTATTTCAACAACTTAGTTGTATCAAATAAAAAGGCTTCTTAGCCTAAAGATGTCCTATGCCACTGAAACCTGCATCAAGGGGGGGGATAGGTCATTGTAAGCTTTAGGAGGTAGTGCTTCACTTAGTAGCAACATTGTAAAAGAAATGTCATGGTAGTAAGATTTGTTTCCCTGTGGCTTATGAAGCCTAGAGGATAGTGTTGCGCATTAGAAGGAGGCTCTCACTTCCTAACAACAATACATAAGATAAAATATTCGATCGCGCTTAAGTAACAATAGTAACATGTGCCAATTGTATTTATCAATGCTTAAGAGGGTATTTCCCAATACTTAACCTTGCATCGACTTCTTTTTACTTATTCATATATTAACCTTATGCGCTAAGGAGACGTATCTCTAACTTTACAGCAATAAGGAGATAAGAGTAGAATACATAATAAAACTATGTGCTAAAGAGATAAATCTCTAACTTTGCAGCAACAGCAACAAGTTAAAAGGAAGTAAAAGAACACAAAGAAATAGAGTAATGGAAGTTGAATGTTTCATTCATGTGAATTTCAAATACATTGTTAGACCTACAAATGAAACTTTTTAACATATTAAAAGAGAAGGGAAGGATTATTACATAAGTTTTAGGATTAAGGAGCTTTCAGTAGCCACTGTCATGGACTTCATGAATTATAAAAGGACCTTCCCACTTTAGTGTAAACTTTAGTGTTGGAATACCTCACCGCACATGCTCTGCTGTGCAAAGTACAACATCGCCTTATTAAAAAGATCTTTTCTTGACCAAGCAATCATAAGCAACACTAAGTCATCTTTGGTAATTAGCAAGGTTGCACTCGGCATTGTCTTGCCTTTCTTCTAAGGCTTCAAGATCTAGCATATGAAAGTTGTCTGGTTATAATTCAACGTTAAGAGCCAAGCATACAAAAGGAACCAAGATTTCAATAGGCATCACTGCCTCGGAGCCATATACCAAAGAGAAAAGTGTTGCCTAAGTAGGACCTTGTTTGGAAGTTCTGTAAGCCCATAATGCTAATGGCAGTTTGTCATTCTACTCTTTATGATTGTCATGAACCATTTGACTAAGCACCTTCAGGAGAGTCTTGTTTGTAGCCTCTGCTTAGCCATTTCTCTTCAGATAATATGGTATAGATTTCACATGATCAATATTGTAAGAAGCTAATAGTTGTCGTACACACTTTAGGATCCCAAAACAACAAATAATATGCTCCTTTATGAAATTTGCTACAATAGGTCCTATTGTATTCTTGAAGGGGATCGCCTCAACCTACTTGGTGACACATTCAGTCCCAACAGGGATCCATATGCACCCTTTGGATGGTAGGTTTATTAGACCAATTAAGTCTAATGCCTAAGTATGAAATGGCCATGGAGTAATTAAGCTATGTAATGTTACTACGGGAGCATGGATTGCATCACTATGTTGTTCACATGCAACACACTTCTTAGTAAAATTGAGTACATCATTTTCCATGGTAGGCCAATAGTATCCCATATGAAGTACGTAGTGGTACAACTTCTTTCCCCCTTGATGTTCTCTACCATCTCCGGAGAGTGCTTCAGAAAAATGGTTTCTATTTCAAGAGGTGTTATACATTGGAGAGGCTTTCCCATAAATGATACCCTATGCAACTCACCCTCATATATAAGATACTTTCTTACTTTATGCTTCACTAATCGAGCATCTGTGCTATTCACAGGCAGAACATTATTTTTTAGGTAATCGATGTTAGGGTACCTCCAATTGCCTACACTTGCTACAAAGTTGAATTCTCCTTGGTCGGGGAGTTTAGCAAACTTTGGGCAACTCATTTGTAATTAGGATGCATCTTTAGACATTGTTAGCCAGTAATACCCTATGCGTTAAATGTGGTGATACAAGGGTAGCCCTTCTTCTCTGCACCAAATCTTATGGTATTTATCTAACTTCAAACGAGCTTGCTTTGCAAAAATACATTGAGACAAGACACCTTTTAGTCCCTTAAAATACAAGATGCCATTAATATAAGTAAAGTTTCTCAAAGTTGTCACAAAGCTACATTTGGATGCTCTAACTGTACCTTGATGGGACTGCGCCAGTTATCTTGCACTTCTTCATCCTCGTCCACTAATTGTAGAGTCATGCATGAGATGGATTTCTTAATAGCTTGTACAATCAAATTATTCTATATAATTTGAATGGGAACTATACTCGTACCTTACGGATTTGAACTTGCTAACCAAAGACTGCACTACAACCCTATAGGGCGCTAATGCTAGTTCTTTAAGAGCAAATTCACCATTTTCCTACTTGATGATTAGGTTCAAGTTACTACAAATGTACAAGTTAGATGCTCTAGTATTTTAAGCAAAAATAAGACCAAGCAGGAGAGCTTCATGCCCAACCTCATTATTAGTACATGAGAAGTCTAGCTTAAAAGCTAAAGATATCTCTTGGCCTTCTAGAGATGTTAAGATCACCCCAGCTCCATGTCCAGTGCTACTAAAAGAGCCATCAAATTGCACCTGCCACTCTCCACTTAGTTCTACTCTCATAGAGTCTTCAAAGAATTTTGCAGGGACTGTATCTACAATAGTAGCCCCTTATGTTACAGGAAATTGAGCCAAAAGGTCTGCTAAAGCCTAAGACTTAATAGTCATGAAATAGAAACCATTTTTCTGCAAAGATGATAATCGTGATGTCAAATTCTGATAAGAGGAGTAATCATTTTGCAGTCCTTTCTGAAAGAGCTAGTCGTGACAACAAATATTTTAATAGATTTGAATGAGTAACAAAATTAACCCTATGAACCAAAAAATAATGGCGCAACTTTTGCATGGCAAATACCAATGCGAGGTACTACTTTTCATAAGTTGACTATTTCACTTCACTTTCTTAGAGTAACCTACTCAAGTAGTAGATCAGTTGTTTACCACCATCTAATTCTTAACCTAGCAATGCCCTAATAGACCGAACAATTGCTATCAAATAAAGAATCATTGGCAGCTCTTTAACTGACATTATCATCTTTGTTGGCAAGGTAAGTAGCTCTTTGATCTTTTGTATGGCTTCATCGTGAGGTCATCAACATTCACATGTGGTTCCCTTTTTCATGAGCTGTTGTAATAGATGAGAAATTTCTACTAATGCGAGGATGAATAGCTTAATATAGGAGACTTTCCCCATAAAGGTTTTTAATTCCCTTGGACTAGTAAGTGAGGGCATGGAACGTATAGCTTGCACCTTTGCTAGATCTATATCAATTCCTTTTCTATGAATAATGAATCCAAGCTGAAGACACATTTCAAGGGATTCATATGCAATTTATGTAGACAACATCGTTTAAAGACCCTCTATAGATGAGTCAAATGATCAAGCACCCGTCTTAACTTGACAACTATGTCATTAACATAGTCTTCCATGAAGTCATGCATCATGTCATGAAATATGATAGTCATTGCCCTCTGGTAGGTAGCTCCTACATTCTTCAGTCCAAATGGCATGACTGTATAATGGAAGTTTCCCACTGTTGTTCTAAAAGCAGTACATTCAGAATCTCCAGGAGCCATCTTTACTTGGTTATAGCTACTGAAGCCATCCATGAATGAGAATAATTCATGTCCAACTGTAGCATCCACCAATGTGTCAATATTTAATAATAAGAAATCATCCTTTGGGCAAGCCTTATTAAGATCACAGAAGTCCACGCAAATGCATATTTGTCCATTTTTCTTTTTAACTAGCACAACATTAGCCAACCAATTAGGGTGTTCAATTAGATTAATGAAGCCCACTCGGAGTAACATTTCAATCTCTTCTTTTATTTGTACTTTAACTACAGGATGAAAGATTTGTTATCCTTACTTTACTGGCTTAACCCCAAACATGATGTTCAATCTATGCACTACTAAACTAGGGTCTAATCCTGGCATTTCATCATATGTCTAAGCAAATGCTTCCCTATATTCCTTCAAAAACTCTAGTAAGTAGACCTTAATTCCTTGCAACAGATTCTTGCTAATAAAGATAGGTCACGAAGACTCCCCTAGTCCTACTAGGT
Source organism: Lumnitzera racemosa (assembly GCA_024138005.1). Classification (NCBI taxonomy): domain Eukaryota; kingdom Viridiplantae; phylum Streptophyta; class Magnoliopsida; order Myrtales; family Combretaceae; genus Lumnitzera; species Lumnitzera racemosa. The sequence continues at coordinate 85,583,781 of JAMXBC010000010.1, read as the reverse complement.
TCAATTCCTCAATCTCTTCGGCTTGAGTTTTCATTCGGTCTTGCATTTGAGGAGGGGCAAGTTAGATTTCTTGTACCAGTATGGGATTCGAAGAGGATAAAAAAGCCTCCTTAAATCCTAAAGACCATCATAAGCGATATACCTTTCGTCCATCCTCCTTAACAAAACTTTCAATAGCTTCATCTTTTCTTTGCTTCTTCTTACCCCTACAGGAGCCTCGCATTCTCCTCTTCTTCTTTTGTTTATCTTAGGTCTCCTCCTATGTAAGCAATGGTGTTCTGAAGGGTTTAGTAATGGCAATCTCTCCATCTTCTACATACTCATCAAAGAGCTTTATGTCAGCTACATAAGACTCATTATGTTCAAATGAGCTCTTCGTAGCTGGAATGAAGAAATCTTTACCCTTCTAATAGCCCTTAATGCATTGGTGCCATGTTGAGGGTATAAGGTTATGATCGTACAGCCACTTCCTCCCAACTAGAAGGTAGTAAGATACGGGTGCATCGATCACATAGAACCGCATGGATCTATGTACAAGTTTAACTTTAAAGTCTATGTTAACATACCCTATTATGTCTGTAGTTGTTTCGATAAAGCTATTTACTATAATAGATTGCTTCACTAGGCATCAGTTGTCTATCCTTGCAGCTTTGAAAGTAGACATTGGCATAATGTTTATGGAGGAGCCATTGTTTATGAATATCTTCTTAATGGGATGTTCGTTGAGCATACTTTCCATATAAAGAGGACGGTCATGAGTATGGTTCTTTACGTACATGTCTGCATCAGTAAAGAGTATCACATTCTTATGTGCATTGGCCATCCTTCATATTGGCTATGTTGCATTGCATTCCCCATATTGTCTAGTAGAAATTTAGGTAAGTGCAATCACTGTTATAAGCCATACGTCTTCATTGAATCCCAATAAATTGAAAAACCTCCTAAAGTTAGAGGTTTTCATTAAGGCGGTAGCCACAAATGGGCATGCGCCTCTGTTGGTTTCTATTACAGCTGCCTTCTCGTCATGTACAGCAGCCTGTGGCACATCTACTTCCTCTTGTCTTGGATCATGACTAATAGCATTCGTAGTGCCACATTAGGCGTTGTGTGCCAAGAGTGGATTACTACATACGTCATTATTCTCTATGACATGTTTCCCATTACAGACCCTATCATTAAATATCTTCTTCAATGTACAATAATTTTTAGTTGGATGACCCACAATCCTTTGTTATCTACAAAACTTAGGGTCATTCTTCTTATTTGCAATTGGCAAAAGCTCTACCTTTAGGAGCTTTTTGTTCCCATCCCATAACCACTAGTCAAGTACTGCATGTACCTTATCCATGGAGCACGAGAATGATATAGCTGATGGAGAGCCTCGTGAACTATCATTCCTTGGCTTCTTGTTGTCTCCAAAACTTTATCCTGGGGCTGAGCTAACAGATGTTACTTGTTTCCCAAATCTTCTCCAAAACTGTCTCCAAGCAATGGAATTATTAGTTCTTCTTGCAGTCTCAATGAGTGTAGAGAAAGAACATAAGTTAAGGTTTTCCAAATGGACAGCATATTTAGTGAACATTCCCTTAATGCAAATCTTCACTAATTCCTTTTCATCACAAACATCTTGGATGTATAAGGTGTACTCTCTGAAGCACTCTATGTAGTTCATCAAATCTTCCTTTGGGTTTTTTCGCGTTCTTCCCATATTTGTAATCGTGATCCGTTCCTAGGTAGAGAAGAATTTCTCTAGAAAGAGCTTATACATAGTTCCCCATGAATCAATCAATCTAGATGGAAGGTTGACATACCAGGTGTATGCCTTCTCCGTCAATGATTTAGAGAATTACCTAAGCTTTAAGTCATCATCTAGCCTATAAGGCTTCAAGGTTTCAATAAATTTTAGGAGGTGTTCCTTTGCACTTCCTTTTTTTCGATTAAACAACATGAATTTAGGACTTACATAGTCCTTAGGATATGATGTTGCTGTAACGCATTGGTAATATGGATGTTTTAACTTTGGTACTCTAATAGATGACCTAGCTTATATTTCTCTCATATAAACGTCCAATTCTTCCTTTGTTATAAAGGAAGTCTTTGGAACAGAAGCTATAGACGCAGGTAACGGAGTAAGGGCAAGATTAGGATGAGAAGTAAATCCTCCTAAGATTGGAATGGTAAGATTAGATGAAGGACCAGGTACCCATGAAGATGAAAAGCCACTTAAATGGACTCTTACATTCTCTAGTATAGGAGTTGGTTGTCCTATAGGTTCTAGCAGGGGGGTTTCATCACCTCCTCCTTGATGGAGATCCTCCTTAATGGCTAAAGGATTAATTGGTTGAGCTAAGGTAGCAACACTTACCTATGCAACAACCATAAGGTTTAGCAAAGCCATACCTTGTTGCATAGCAATGATGGCAGCAATCCCGGTAAGTAAAGAACACTAGGTTAAACTCAAGAGGGGTGGTGAATTGAGTTTAAGGACAAATTATAATTCTTTTCCAATATAAACAACTAAATGCAATAATAAGAGTAATCAAAGCAACAATAGAACAATAATAAGTACAGAAATTAAAAGAGATAAGGATAAAGAAGATCAAGCCCGAATATAATGTAGAGTTTGGACTGCCCCCTAGTCTCCATAGATACACAATGCCTCCAACCGAGGACTTCATACCACTTTATTGATTTCTCAATTCAAGCTCTAAGAGCTATGCAAACACAAACTTGATTACATAAGTTTTACACCGACAACTCTCAACATAAATCACAATCTCAACTCTCAGCATAAAACTCAACCTCAACTTACAATACAAAAACTCAATCTCAAGAATTATTGGTGTAGTACTTTTAACTCTCAATACTTACAACTAATAACTCATAAGCACTACACTTGAAATCTCTCTAAATATTAGCAATTTATAGTATAAGAGACAATGAGAATTATAGACAACAAGAATACAAGAGAATGTTGAAATATTGCAACAAAAGATTAGTTCTCTACTGTCCTTGGTTGGGTTGTTGAGCATTTATATTATCACATTCATTTCTTCTCATTACAATCCATTCAATGCTCCAATAGTTAGTTGAATCTGACTTACGGGCATGTCGATACTTTGAACTATTGGCAAGATAGTAAAAATTACTCTACCGACCAGCAAGCCAGTTCTTCCAGGTCAGTGAGCTTTTCTTTGTGTTTTCTAGGGCTTTATACCGTCAACCTGGTTATTTCTTAAGCCGTCAACCCTGTAAGTCAAATATCACCTGAAAATTCTTTTAACACACAATAAACGAATACTCTTTGCAATATAACTTCAAGATCATTTGATCACCACTTCAAAAGATTAAATTTCTTATAGAGATAATTGATATATTTAATCATTAAGCAAGCTAATTGAACTTATTCAATTATCTTAAAATAATCAAATAATACTTGGTTTAATCATCTACTTGTTTTTGTTCTCTTCAAAAACAACATGTTTAGATAGACATTTTTTGTTTTGTTCTCATCAAAATATAATAATGAACCTTAGGTTCAACAATCTCTGTCTTTTTTATGAGGATAAAACTCTTATACTTTAAATACTCCCCCTCAATCTAATGCTCCCCTCAATTTAGCACTCGATTTGAAGATATTTGACAAATGAATAAGATCAAGTGAGTGCTTGCAAAATGAGAGTATATTGATGTGCTAAGGAACTAAGTCTCACTTCTTAATAATTTTACATAAATAATATATTAAACTTTCAAAGAATCAAGATATGCCAAAGTTATAAGATTAATATCATCTTTGAGTAACTATTAACAATTTGACGTAATATACGTTTTGACACGCTAACAGCTTGAATATTTCTCTCCCTTTAGCCTCATAAAAAAAAAAAGAGGAAGATTTAACAGATGAAGAGGGAAGAGGATTTAAGTCGAAATTTTGGCATAATCTCGGCTTAAGCCTTAGGATATGCCCCTTACAAAAGTGAAATCAAAGAAGCTAAAAAACATGCCAAATCAAAATCAACCCATGCCACATCAAACGTTCAAAAATGTGAGCTAACTATGGGGAGTATAATAACACTATGAAATACATGAACCACAAGTAGTAAACAATACAGACAAGCAAAATAAGCAATAAAAGTCAAGATAATGGTAAATACAATACAATAGAAAATAACAATAGTAGTAACTAATGGCTAAATTCATAACATGAGAAAAACATAATAAAGAGCACATACAAAATAGATTGGAAGTTAGCAATTCATGCAACTTGTAGATCATCATCTTTAAGCTAGAGAAGGAATGAGGCATGATGGGTAGTGATAGTTCATCTAGAAGTTGCTCTAGTTCATCAAGGTGACATCTTAATGGTGGATGGGGGGTCAATAGAGAGAGAAAGTTATGTGAAGAAGAAGAGGAGAATGTAATTTGAATAAGTGAAGGGATTAATGAGAGATTGTGTGGATTTAGAGATGATTGATGAAGAAAAATTATGATTTTGAGAGTTTGGAGATGGAAGACTGAAGAGAGAGAAAGATTTCTAGGGTTTAGGGGAAGAGAAAGAAGGGTTTTAGGAAAAGGATGGGGGAGAGATGGTACGACACGATTTTAACTCGCACTTGAAATCTAAAGAACCGACTTGTCAATATTTGGATGAGCCAGCATGCCATCTAAGAGAATAGAAGCAAAATATATTGCTTTAGGAGTAGAGTATATCGATATGCCGGTAGTGAGATGGACCGGTTTGCTAGTTATAAGAACAGAACCAAATATAAATGAAAAACTAGAGCAGTATACCGGCTTGCCAGTACTTAGGTGAACCAGCTTGTAGGTTAAGCGAATAAAAGAAAAAGCAAGTTGTTAAATATGTAGGTATATTGGCAAGCCAGTGAATTGTTTAACCAACATGCCGGTTGTGTGCAAAATTGCAAAAAAAACAGTAGGGTTTCTTTATTAAGCAAGTTTGCCAATCCAAATTGATTTGTAGAGATTCAAACAACATCCTAACACTTCAAACACATTTATTTAAGTTCGTTAAGACTTGAAAAACTCAATTTTTAACTAGATGGCTAAGATTATCTTAATCAAATCTATAAAACTAAGTAATTCGTGATAAAGTGAAAGTGTGCACGTATGAGCAAAATAGGTGCATAAACATTGATTTTTTGCACAGCAATAAGTCAAGCAAATTTCAAATGCATATTTGAGCATGGTAGGCACAAAATATAGCTTTAAGGCTCTACAAATTGAAAAATCTCTACTCGAGTTCCTTAAAATCAAATGTTACGCATAAATGTAGCTATTGAGTAAATATGGATTCTTTCTCAAATTCAAGACAAGTTTATGGTTTAAGCATATTTGAAAGATACCAAGAACATAAAAAATGCATGATCAAACTAAGCAATATTCATATTGGCATAAATAGTCATGAAATACTCCACAATGCACTTAGAACCTAAAAAGGATTTAGAGAGGTCAAATATGTACGAAACTCAAATCAAACTAGTTTGACCACTCGGACATCATTTAAGGATGAAAATAAACATGCGAGACACAATTTTGGGTACAAAAAACAATGCATAATTCATTTGTGCATATATCAACTTAGTTTCTTATGAATGACTTCAAGTGTGCCTAAATCATGCTAAACGCTATGTTTTATGCATGAAATCTATATGAGCATGTTTCTTAGGTCCACTTGAGTGTGAAAAGTTGATATCTCAGCAACATTAGTAAGATTTAACAAGAATTAAGTCATTAGTTGCTAGAAAGTTCACTATTAAGCTATGCAAATATATGAATGACTAATTTTGAGCAATGAGGCTTAGTTATCACAAATCAATACTTCAAGTAAGTGTCATCATCTCGTTCAAGCATGTTGGAAGGAAAATATCGCGAGAAGGATTTGGTTGTCCTAAAATCACCACATGAAATCATCAAAATCAACCATTAAATACAAATTGAGCTCAATTGTCACACATACATACTAAATCAAGTTCATGATAATTTGGCATTTTAAACAAGTTTCAATGGTATCTATAGATACAAGGGTAGCATGATTAAGACATATAGTATATAAATAGACAAAATGATCACATGACTTCCCAAACAACAATAAGAGCCTAGTTTGAGTCTAAAAGAGTCAAATTTGTACAGAAACAAAAGTCGGCTAACTTAATCATTCAACCACAATCTATAAACAAAATTAGACATGCGAGAATCGGATTTGAACACAAAAATCGAAAAATGGCAAAATTGTGAGCACATGATTCTAAGTATTCATGGGAAACTTTGAATGTGCATAAAAAGTATGATATTTGCAATTATCCATTCTAAGCAAGATTTATATATGCATTATGACATGATGAGAGTTTAAGCATAGCTTATAAAGCTAGTAATTGCAAAAATACTAGTTAAATCCTTAAATACTTATTTGAGCTCAAATATGGTTAAGGATATATCAATTATGCATAGCTTCATAATCAAATCAAGCCAACCATTCAACCATAAAATATTAACATATTTAAACATATAGGAGCTAACATTTGACATTAAAATCAAGAGATGGTAAATATGTACACAAGGAAGCCTTAAGCGAATGTAGAGAACTTTAAGTGTACACAAAATATGTTAGTTATTGTATGGAGACTACTTGAATGAATTTCTTGAATCAAATACCATGTTAGAGACACTTCAAATTTTCTTTGAGCATTCTCCATTTGAGTTTCTTAAGTTGCTCCCACTTGAAGTTCCTACAAAAACATGTGATTGCTTTTTTAGTACCCATGTGAGTTTGGGTCCTTTATGGTTAGTTGCAATAATATATCCTTGTCCTTTTGGAACCTAAGCTATTTTACCTTTATGATTCAAATTGGCATTACGACGTATTGCACACATATGTACAATAAGGCCATATCTACCATAATAGTTACAAGTCTTAGTTGTTACTTTTATAAAGTGACTTTTGTAAGACTTGTAAATATATTTCCTATTATAACCAATTCTAGTTTTGTTCAATCCTTGCCTTTGAGACCTAAAGAGCTTATCTAAATTATTTTCTCCATTCACGAACTTAGCTATATTTTGTTTTAAATCATCTAAGCTAGGCTTCAAGATAATATTTTCAATTTGAAGCTCTCCTAGCCTATCAACCATATTATCCTCATTTTTCATGCTATCAACTTTTATTTCAAAGGATTGCACTTTTCTTTCAAAGGATTGCACTTTTCTTTCAATTGATCATTTTCCTTAGCCAACTTCTCATTCCTAAGATTTAAGGCTTCATTGTTTCTATTTAATGTATTAATTTCTAATCTTAAGTGCTCATCATCCTCCTCTAAACTTTCTTTGACATCATTCACTTTATTATATTCATTTCTAAATAAATCAAATTCACTTCCTATTTCAATCATCATTTATTTCATTATCTTGTTCTTCTTTTGAGTCTTAATAAATTCCTTAAGTGACTCATCATACATATTTTTGAGATCATCAAATGAAGAGTCACTAGAAGTAGAACATACCTCATTGTCCATTGCCATAAAGCACATTTCTCCTTTTGAGTCACTCCAAGTTACCATCATAGCCTTTTTCCTTGCTCCTTTCTCGGCCTTCTTACGATACGGGCAATATTGTTGAATGTGACCCATTTTTTGGCAATTATATCACTTGATTACTTCCTTCTTAATCCTTTTATTGAATTTTATAAACTTTCTAAACTTCTTTGCCAACATTGCGACCTCATGATCGTCTTTACTTTCTTCATCACTTAAGTTCTCCTTTGTGACTTTTAGAGCAATTGTTTTCTTTCTAGACTCCTCTCCTTGTTTCTTTTACCATCTCATGTGTCTTAAGTGTTCAAAGGGGTTATTCTTTTGACATTTCATTAAGATCATGAGCTTCTTCTATTGCGGTTCTCTTAGCTTCCCAATCTCTTGGCAAAGACTTAAGGATTTTGGAATTTATTTTAAGGTTAGTAAACGTCTTTCCAAGAACACTCAAAGGATTAATGATATTGATGAATCTATTATCTCATCAATTGTTTCGTTTGGATCCATCTTGAAGTTTTCAAATTGTCTACATAATAAACTTATTTTTGTATCTCTTATTCTACTAGTACCTTCATATGAGTGTTGTAATTCATCCCATATTCCTTTGGAACTTTTACATATACATATTCTATTAAAATCATTTTCACTTATGGCACAATGCAAAATATTCACGGCAACTTCATTTAAGTCAACTAATTTTCAATTATTATCCAAGTAATTTTTTTCTTTTTCTATCTATCTTAAACGGTCCTTGGTTAACCATATGCCATAGTAGTCTATTTTATGCTTTCAAGAATATGGACATCCTACACTTCTAATATGGATAATTGCTACCGGTTACGAGAGGAGGCTTATTGATTGATTGTCCTTCCAAGAAGCCTAATGCATTAGATGCCATGATCTTAACTCTAATATGCGATTAAGCATGTAATTAAAGACTAGCTCTAATACCAATTGAAGAACACCAGGCTAAACTCAAGAGGGTGGGGGGGGTGAATTGAGTTTAAATACAAATTGCAATTCTTTTTTGATATAAACAACTAAATGCAATAATAAGAGTAATCAAAGCAACAATAGAACAATAATAAGTGCGGAAATTAAAAGAGATAGGGATAAAGAAGATCAAACCTAGATATAATGTGGAGTTTGGACCATCTCCTAGTTTCCATGGACATACAATGCCTTTAACCAAGGACTTCACACCACTTTATTGATTTCTCAATCCAAGCTCCAAGAGCTATACAAACATAAACTTGATTACACAGGTTTCACACTCACAACTCTCAATATAAATCATAATCTCAACTCTCAACAAAAAACTCAAACTCAACTCACAATACAAAAACTCAATCACAAGAATTATTGGTGTAATGTTTTTAACTCTCAATACTTGCAACTAATAGCTCACAAGCACTACACTTCAAATCTCTTTAAATATTAATAATTTATGGTACAATCTCTCTAAATATTAGTAATTTATGGTACAAGAGACAATAAGAATACTAGTCAATAAGAATACAAGAGAATGTTGAAATATTGCAGCAAAAGTTGAGTTCGCTACTGTCCTTGGTCGAATTGTTGAGCATTTATATTATCCTATTCATTTCTTCTCGTTACAATGCATTCAATGCTCCAACAACTAGTTAAATCTGACTTATCGACAAAGTTAATAGAAATTACTCTATCGGTAAGCCAGTTCTTCTAGGTCAGTAATCTTTTCTTTATGTTTTCCAAGGCTTTATTCCATCAGCCTGGTTCTTCCTTAAGCTGTCAACTTGGTAGGTCAAATATTACTTGAAAATTCTTTCAACACACAACAAACGAATACTCCTTGCAATATAACTTCAAGATCAGTTGATCACCACTTCAAAAATTAAATTTCTTGTAAAGATAATTGATATATTTAATCATTAAACAAACTAATTGAACTTATTCAATTATCTCAAAATAATTAAATAATACTTAGTTTAATCATCTACTTGTTTTTGTTCTCTTCAAAAACAACATGTTTAGATATATACTTTTTGTTTTATTCTGTTCTCATCAAAATCAAATAATGAAACCTAGGTTCAACAGTAAGGATGGGTTAGAACATAGTCATGAACTGATTTAAAGCCTTAGTAGCTTCCTACATTGTTCGCATCGTTTGTATGGGATCGAGAGGAGCCTCAAGTGCTAAATGGTCCTGGCTAATATTCTTAAGCAGTGGTAGTAGATTTTACTTAGTAAGCTTAACATTAGTATCGAGCTCTTGAGATATGGTATCAAACATACTAGTTGTTTTCTTTCTAGGAGGTATTATGTCTCCATAATCACTCTTTCCTAGTGGAGTCGCCAAAATATAGACATGGGGGTTCGATTGGAGTAGCTAAGTACATGCCGCGTAAGTAACGTGCTACACGTAGCTTCAGAGAAATTATGCAAGACTATCATCTAAAGGAATGATTAGGTGAAAATAAGGCAGAGAGAAGGAATAGGCAATCTTAGTGTCTTAAATACATAAGTGATAGACAAGGCAGCCTTAGAAAACCTCATGCATTAACCTTGTAGCTTAAGTAAATAAGATCAATTCTTTGCTTAAACGCTATTTGATCTTAGGGAGTAGAGTTTTCATAGTGGAATACCCTTTTTCTAATCTCTCTCCAAGAGTTCCAAATGATAAGAAAATACTACGTATTTATAGGCTTTTAGCATGATGGCATCCATCGGATCATCTGGGTAATCAACGAATGAGATAGAGCTTGCTTGATTCATGGTTATCCAAAATGAGCTAGCTAATAGACCCAAAGCTAGTAACATTCCTTATAAGTACATGAGCCTACCTAAAAAAGGTTGAAGGCAGACAAACTAGTCCAACGATCTCTATTCCAAACCTATCAAGCTAAATATCTCTGAATCATTCCAATATAGACTTGACTCTTTAGGCCCTATCACCTAGCCTAAGAAATCAAGCCTAAATAAATAATGGGCTCATTCTAATAACTAATATAATAATTTTTAGTCTTTTACAATTATCAAACTTTATGGCAGTCTCTTCACTATAAAATGTTATATAGAAAACTTAAATTTCTTTGGTTCTTTTCTTCAAAATTTTCTACGTTTGCTGTGGGCTCTAGTTACTACACAATTAACCTTGAATTTGAAGAAGACCTAAGTAGAGTAATTCGTGATGGTCCACGGTTCATAAACGGATGGTTTTTAACAATTCGTAAGGCATCAACAGCAACTTATAATTCAGTAGATATCTGGGTACGTATTCCTAAATTACCCCTTGAATATTATGATCCTCAAACTTGCGTATTATAGGGGAATCAATAGGTGCAGTCTTAAAGCTTGACTCTCGTATAATCGATGCAAAGAGAGCAAAATTTGCTAGATATCGTATCCAAGTCAACTTTAATAAACCGTTAGTGTATTAAATTATCTTAGATGGAATTTTATATTACATACAAGGAAGGAACTAAGAACTTATGTTTAAATTGAGGTTGCATTGGGCATCTAAGCTCAATTTGTCGTATGAAGCATTCGACCTTGAATTCTGGAAATGTAATGGAAGGGAAGGATAATTCACTGCATGTTAAACAATCAGACAACTCCACTAGGAATTGCGAGAACTTACCAGAACATCAAGAACACCCTCAAAGTAATGAGTAAGTAGAACTGGAGACATGTGGCACAAGCTCAAGCAATGGTGCATTGGTGGAAGATGACCTCAGCAATGGAAAAAATGACGATTATGGAGAGTGGACAACTGTCCAAAGGAAAAAAAAAAACTTTTTAAAAAAATAAGTCACAATCGAAAGGCAAACTATTTCTTCAAAATAATCATGAGTTTAAGCCGCCAAAATCAGTTCAAGCTTCCATGCATGATAATTTGTCTAAAGAAGGGCAGGTGGCGGAAGAAGGAACCTCTAATACTAAAAAAGTGGGTCAGAAAATCGCCTTCAAGAAGCACGCATGACTCTTTGAACATAGAAATTAACGAGCAAAATGACAATCAAGATTCGAAAGTACATGCAAATGAACTTATAACAAATGAGAAAGGAGATGGAACACATTAGCTCTACTTATTCAGCTGATTTTACCTTCAAAACTGTCCCTATGACACCATTATCTCATTCAACTCCAAAGAAAAGGCTTACTAGCATCAAACACCTAGCTATAAAGAATAAACACAATGGACAAGGAGGTACACTGGACGTCATCCTGACTCAGCAATGCCCTCGGTAGATCAAATGGAGAGAGTGATGATACATGTGGAGGACATCATGATGTTAGTAGTAATATTGTTAATAATATTGGCCCTATCATATTGCAAAGTGGCATGATCAAAAGGTTAGTATTGAGCTTAATCAAAGGGTTAACAAAGTTAAGCAATATCTATGATTAACTAGTGGCAAAACATGAAGTCAATGAAAATAATTGGTCATGGATATGGAAATCGATATATCTACCCAAAATTAAGTTATTCTTATGCAAATATTTGATGTTATTGTTAGTAATATTGGCCCTATCATATTGCAAAGATGACAGGATCAAAAGGATATGTTGAGCTTAACTAGAGGGTCAATAAAATTAAGTGATGTCTATGATCAACTAGTGGCAAAACATGTAGTCAATGAAAATAATTGGTCATGGATATGGAAATCAATATATCTATCCAAAATTAAGCTATTCTTATGGTGGTTGCAACATAACTCCCTCCCTACTACAAACAATTTAATGAAGCGAATTATCAGGAATAAGGCTTCCTATTCTAGGTGTGACTATCAAGAGGAAGATTTGAGTCATGCTTTTCTCCAGTGTAAGAAAGTTACTCATGTTGCAAAGCTGTGGTAAAGTTTTGAACTAATACACCCTAGATTAAATGGGAAGCTTTTAACATGGGCCAAATTAAATTGTCATGTTTCAAAAACAGATGTGAGCAATTTAACTGCACCTATAACCTTTATCTTTAAATTCATGTTATGGTTCATATGGAATGAATGAAATCGGGTTCTTTTCAACTTGGACCCTATCGGTTGGGATACCTTCAGTATAAAAAGAAGGCTTAGTCATGTGCACTAAGCCTTACTAGAAAGAGAGAAAAAACTATCAAATCTCTTAGATAGATTCCTCCTCCACAACAATGGTTTAGGCTAAATTTAGATGGCTTATTTAATAATTGAATTAGCTAGGCATATGAAAGAAGAGTGATTTGTGATAGTCAAGGAAAGTGGATTTTTTATTATACACAAACCTTAGGCTGAAAAGATGTAACTGTAGAACTGTAGGGGATTTATTGGGGAACAACTTATTGTATTCAAAATGGCTTTGTAAAAATTGAAATTAAAATGGATTCAGCAACTGTGGAGAAATATTTGTTAACTAATTATTGCCCCAAATCGAAATATACTCATGTAATTCAACCATGCAGGGTAAACATCTATCAATTCAAAGGGAGCAAGATCAAATTGGCACTTTGTGAGACTAATAATGTTGTTGATTAGATGGCCTCCCTTGCGCATGTACAAAATGTCCCTTTTAGGGTTTTTAAGCAAGTTTCTTCAAAAGTGCTATACCAAATTTTGATGCAAGATTTGAAAGGGTATGGCTATATTAGACCTCAATGGTAAGAAAGGAAAGGAGATCCACTTTGTATAATGGCTTGCCTTATGGATGTTATAGAGCAAATAAGAGTTTTATACAAATACGAATCCTTTTTCGAAAAATAATATGGAAAAGGATTTTTGATAATTTTTACACTGTATGTGCCTTCAATACTTGCCATTTCTATTGAAGGCACATGTACATTACAAGCCGAAGAATAAGTTTACATGTGCCTTCAATCAAAATGGCAAGTATTGAAGGTGCATGTAGTACATGCGCCTTCCGTACTTTTCATTTGTACTAAATGTACCTTCAAAACAACACATACAATAGAAATATTTACTTCCACCTACACATTATAAGCCGAATGATAGGTTTACTATAGAAGTCCATTGCAAAAAATAACAGTCGATGGGATGCCTCAATAAAGATAGTAAGCAAAACAAAACTTCGTGAATGAAATGATTATCCGTATACCATAGGAGTCGATTATGATAAAAAAATAATTGAAAATTGTGATGCCGTGATAAGAAAAGAATGGCACAAAATGTGATCTTTAATGAAAAATGAACTATATTTCAAATAATAAGTATATATACAAAAAGAATTGTCATGTCTTAATGTCAATACAATGGTATAAAAAAAAAAAGGATAACATATTTACTATCACTTGCGCCATGTAAAGATCCTAATGGATGGGATTGAAGTGAACGCCTTCAATGGTCTTGTGATTGTGTAGGCTAAGGTGATAAATCATCAAGATCAAAATCCTTGGGAGGGACTAGGTCGATTGGAAGGGTTGAGTGTAGCTGAGTGACGCCCTTACCCATGGAGGACAATATAGGGGTAAAACGCTGCTTTTAAGGTGCTAATGGAGTCACAAGATCAAGATTACGCTAAAACTTGGGAGTCATGTAAGAGCTAGATCTGACCCTAAGGTTTGACTCGACTCTCAAAGTAGAAGCAACGCCTAATTTGGGGTATGTACCATATCCCACGCTAATCTAGCTAAGGTTTATGGAATGACACTTGTATGGTGGTACATCGTCGTCGTGGTCTCTCCGACTATGTCAAGATTGAGCCTTACCTCCTCAAACTCAAGCTTTGCTCCTAGGTGGCGTATGAAGAACATACCCCGAATTAGGAGTTGCCTCAACTCAAGCCCTACCTCTTCATGCACTACCTATAAGCAAAACCCGAGGAGCCGACATATCCTTATTTATAAGTAGTTGCTGCTCCCCGCCATGGTCCATATGAGGTGGCTGTTGCATGCCCTCGTGATATGGGTAGAGGATGAGGCCATTGTACTACTTAATGAACTATAATGCTCCATCAATGATACCGAGCGTTGTAAGATAGTCAAGTGCTAGCCACACATCCCTAAGCAAGTCCATCTGAAATAAATAGACATGTAGGTGTCAAAATATATAATACCAAGCACGTACATGTATAGAAATAATTGAACAATTACACATGCACTTACCAATCGATCGATGATATTTCCTTAGTGTATAATGTAACGCCAAGTAATATGTCTGTACCACGGCTAGGAACTCCGGTCAACTATACAAGGACCTTAGATATGTACTTAGAATCTATGCCTCTGATCCTAAGCCTAAATATATGCAGCATGCATGTTGATCCAGTCAACATCTATCCTACTTAAGAGGTCTAGCTGGTAGAGTTATACAAAGGTGTCTACATCCTATGGAAGGTATTGGTTCCACCCAACTGCCGCATGATATGGTCAAGAAGACACCACTTAATGATGTGAAAACATATAAGTGACACTCGAGCAATCCAAATGTGTCACCCAATAGTGCAGAAATGCTATAGCAACTGTAGCAACTCCTCTATGTACGACTCTTAAACAAACTTAGGGAAAAAAAATCGTAAGACAACGAAGGTTAGTACCTAGGTGTGATAAAAGGACTGGAAAGAGAAAAAGTTATCATATCATACCTACTACATCATTTGCAAGTCAAACACTATATAGTACACATCCACTATATACATAGGATGTTGAGTAGTATCTCGCACTACCCTTCATTTAGCCACCAATGGCCTATCTTAGTCAATAATAAAACCGTATCAACTAAGTGAGGTGATATGTGAGAATCTATCCAAAGCCTAAACTTTTATAAGAATTGCGGCCCTATCAAGCTCATGTGCATCAAAGGAGGAAATAGAGCACAGCTATCGATATAACCATGGTAAGAAAGTACCCTCCCAACTGAATTCCCTAGCTATAGAGAAGTCCTCTAATAATGATAGGAAAATGAGATGAATAAGACTATAGCATTTATCTACAAGGATAAACCCCCCCCCTCCCCCCCCCCATTAAGCTAAGTATGTACACACATACGTATTATTAAACCATCTCGTCTTCTGAGTAGGCCTGATGCCCAGTAGCCTTTCCCTTACATCATCTATGTCAGTCCGACCTGCTACTATAAACCCCTATACTAGAAACCTAAGCTGGATCTCTACATCTTGTAGTGTGATGGTCGCCTCTCCGATAGGCTAGTGGAATGTACATGTATCAGGCCTCCATCTCTCCACTAGAGCTGTAATCTGGTGATAGTCTAGCATAATAAATGGAAGTTGTGCAACTCTCCAAAACCCAGCCTCCCATACATAAAGCTCCACCCTAGGATATATGGGAATATCCTACTCTTCTTTACATAAGGACATCTCAATCCACTGTACTCATAGTGCATAGGTAGCCTCTTATACAAATTATCGATGAAGTTAGCAAGTAATATCCTGACTTTATGTGTACTGGCTCACCCTCTTCACATTTTATACGTCCACAGAGCATAATTAGTGTAAATATTGCTAGATTCGATTGCCTCTCTAGCATCCTTATGTCTCTCCTCCTAATAGGTAACATAATTGTAAAATATCTTCTTGACTAATATGGTGATGGGTAATCCACGTGCCAATTTTAAAATAGAGTCATAACTCTCGATAATGTTTGATGTCATGTATCAAAAATAGTAATATCCATCATATGCAACCATCTACTTGTCCAAATCCATATTATCAAAGCACGTGGGAGCGTCCTCCTTAGCCTATTGTAACTGCTTTATGAAGCATTTGAATTTCCTTTCCTATAGTTGAAAACCTGCAAACCAAACAAGTTTCTTATAAAATTGGTTTTTGTGAGCTGTATTGAAGTTACTAGCAACTTACTGCATGCAATATCTACAAATTGCAAATAGAAGCTACCACCCTACTAATGATTCATTGTATGCAGAATCGATGCTAGATGTTTTGTCGAAGATAAGTTATAAGGTTTTCACCTTTTGACCAACCATATGAATTTTAAGCTTCTATAAGAACCACCCCTATGTTTCTGTTGATTTTGTGTCAACTAAAGCAAAGGCCAATGGAACTATGAATTTTCCCCATCCATGCTACATGCCACTAATAACTTATATCCATACTTGTCATATAAGAATGTGCCATCGACACATATAAGAGACTGACGGTATTTAAAGGCTTTCACACACAGCCCAAATGTCCTAAAAATCCACTTAAACTAAGACTCACCTGGCTTCGGTGAGCTACTTCAACCTTAATCCACCTGTATCCCCGTATTGCTTACCTTCATTTCATTTAATAGCCTCAACAATTTATTATATATCTTCTCCTAATCAACAATTTAATAGCCTTGAAAACCCTCTTATTACTTACTGTGTATCCGTACATATTTTGCACATTAGTTACAAGATTTGGTATCTTCACATCGAGATTATTCAATACACCATTGATGAATAGCCTAGCCATGATGTTGACGTAAGTTTAAAGCGGTCCTAGTTCATTATAGGGTTCACATAAGTGTATGGTCCCTTTAGAATTGTGATTTTGAAAAGACCCTATACCTTTTTCGAATAAGCCCATAGCTTCTACTTACATCCCTCTTCCCTCTTCTTACAATAGACTGTATATATAGTTGGTTTTGATATCTTAACATGAAAATCATAGTGGTTCATTATGTAGAATGACTTCATCGCATCTATAAGATTTTTCTTGGTGTTGAGACGTATGTTGACACTTAAGTAATTGGAACTACTGATGTTGCTGCACATTTTATTAACATCTCTCTCAAATGCTACGTATCCGCTATCATTATACTAGCTATTGTAAAATTAAATAGGATCTATCATAAGCTTGTCCATCGGTTCATTTATTTATGGAAAGTCCTCAAACTGATTATTGGACATTGTTACACGAGTGGGATGATAGGGCTTAAATAGGCCATCTTCGTGAGGTAGTCAGATCGGTACATTATTGCTAACAACAACTAGTCTCACTTGGGGTTCTCCCAAATCCTCACCATTATCATCTTTGAGTCCAATATGATCCTCGTCACTATCCCCAACTGCCTCTTCATGCCCATCATCGTCAACATTTATGTCCATGTACATTCTCTCCACATATAGGTTATAAGACTTTTCATGTTCGATAATAAAACCTAATGTTTTGTCAAGCTACTCTTCTGTGATATCAACGTATTTATACTCGGTGAAATCCATTTATGGTTCATTTGGCGTATTTACATTCGTTTACTCCACATTGGTCATCATAGACTACGCATGGGGTGTCGAAATGGTAAAATTGTCCAACTCATGTATTTCATGCTCGGCTCGATTATTTGATTCCTAACTGTACCTTATGTATACTTCCTGAATACTTCATTCCTTAAAAGACTCAGACATTTCAATGAAATTCTTAACATCCTCATTATCTCCAATGACCATCAACTTGATGCTTGTACATGATTTCAACACCACTCAAGTCAATTCCTGCTTATCAATAAATTCTTTAAATGAAATAAGAGAAGTTTAAATCTTTCCTATTCTTAATTTTCTTAACGAGCTTCCTATCATACTTTAACCCCGTGTTATTCATCATAATGTTTCATTTACATACACAATAACTTTCATATAAAATGATATTTTTACTCTAGTAATGCCATAATGAACCAAAGATTTAAATAACATAAAACACTTCATCTATGAGCGACCTCTTAACAAAATATATAATATCATCTCATTAAACTGCGTAGTGTATTACCTAAGTTCAACTCATTAATTCTATCCAATACATTACAAGTGCCTAAAAGAAAATATATTAATTTCAATATATACATTAGAATTTTCCATATTTACATTTATACAACTTATCTATCGAACTATAAAAAATGCCTTAACATAGACAAAATATAAGATTTTTTCATAAAATATCAATAAATTTAATAACTAACGGTATATCTATAACTATTCAGTATACGTAATCTATTAACATTTTTTAAAACAAAACCCGCATACAGTATGGATTATTACTTAAAAGAAAAAATTCATGAATGTAAATTATAGATTATTATTTGTTTTAGATGTATACTAGCATAAAAAAATGGATGGGTATTTCAACCTTATGTTTTAAAAGTTTCAAACTTTTAGTGCAGTGAAAATGAGGCTAGATTGAATGGATTTGGGTTTATATAGACGGTACTTTGAAGGCATAACTAGTTGTTGCACCTTTGGTATACTGATAATACATACATTCTATGTGCTTTCTTTATAATTCTTAATACACACATTTTTAGTGTAAAAATGATTAAAAAGTACAGACACATACTTCGCATATATCTTTACTATATCATAATCATAATATTTTTTTAATGCACCTTTTTCCATATTATATTTTGGAAAAGGCTCTATATTTGTATAAAACTCGAGCATGTAGATTGTAAATACTAGACTCGGGTCTTTTTGTATCATGTACTTAAGTTTTTTTTTTTTTAATGATATTTTTCTTATCATTAAAAAAAAAAATGTCCATAAAACACAATAAATAAATAAGGATTCATCCCCTGTTCAAAAATCCCTTCCGTAAGAATCCGAGAAAAGGAGAAGGAAAAGATGGATATACTCTTAAAGAACTAATTCCAACCCTAAGAATTATGAATTAAATAAAAATTTTGGAAAGACAATTCGAAAAGGGTATCATAACAATATAAGAATTACGATTTTTGTAAAAAGATATTAAAACTAATAAATTAGGTTTGCAGATAATAGATTAATGGTTTTAAACTTGTAAAAAGAACAAAAAACCCTAAAAAATTCAAGGACAACAAATCAAGAATTAACTAAATAGAAATAGAAATGGTTTATGATTAGGTAAAATCCAAAAATTTGATCTACAATGAGATGAATAAGGAATAAGATAAAAAGGGACCAAAATAGATGTAGGGTCGGTCGACCCTCCTTCATGCCCAACCGGTAGACGTCCTTAGGCAGATGCTTATAAATTGAGTTAATCATTCTAATTTTAGTTCATGAAAGTCCTTAGCTGATTAACTTAAGACTTTTGAAACTTGAATAAAATGCTGAAAGTTAGAAGAAACTTACAGGTAAAAATATAATGAATTAAACAGAATTTGGGATTGAATAATTTAATTTATTACTTTAAGATAATAAGAATATCAGAAATCAACAATGGTTTTTCAAGAAAATAAAACGAGGGCTACGTTGTTTGTACATAACAAAATAATTATAACCAAATTAATAAATATTGGACTACTAAAATTTGTGCATATTGTTGGAATTTGGGCACTTGTACTTGTGGGTGGCAGCTGGTCTCAAACTCCTTGAATGATGTGGTTAGACTAAGCCTAAATGTCATTGTGATAACCAAGCAATCGTGGAAATAAGAGAGATATGGCCAATGGTGGTTGGTGAACAAGAAAGAAGATATAGTGGAGCCAATAAATGAGAAGTGATATGGATTAGAAAATTGTAGATTGATTATACTCCTGATGGTACAATACTGGTACTGAATTTAGTCGATGATTAGTTATGGCAATGGGAAACAAAGTTGTTCCTTTCAAGTTGACAAGTAGACAGCTACCGTACTTATATTTCACACACAAGGGGCTTACAGGCCCATCATATCATATAAAATAGGTGGTGTGCCATGATTTTAGCACTTCCGAACACTACATCGAGTTATTTCCAAACCTTGCTTGTTAAGGTTATGCAGGTGCGAATAATCCAAAATATGACACAGTCGATATTATTTTGATTCATTTAGTTAATATAGGTAGTATGTGTGTGATCGGTTTGACATTCTTGTGTGCATATGTAAATTAATGTTTGCTAGACCTTTT
Organism: Lumnitzera racemosa; assembly: GCA_024138005.1. Lineage (NCBI taxonomy): Eukaryota > Viridiplantae > Streptophyta > Magnoliopsida > Myrtales > Combretaceae > Lumnitzera > Lumnitzera racemosa. The sequence continues at coordinate 85,563,471 of JAMXBC010000010.1, read as the reverse complement.
GCTAACCTTGTTTGGGAATTGTTTTTCAAGCGACTAAGTTTGGATTTGACACGACGTATACCATGTCATTTTGAATATATATTTCTCATCTACTTCTACTGTCTCTTGAAGAACTAACCTAGAATTATATTAAAAATGAACTTGGGTTCAGATACGAGTATCGCTCATGGCTTATTGAATCTTTAGAAGAAGTCAATGGAATTGCCATATATTGATGTGGATATATCGCTTTGTTCACCAGAATGTGGAAAGAATAATTCAAACCGCCCAAGAGTAAGACAATCGCACTATGTACATCTGTGCATTCATGTAATTTCATAGTTTCCACTGCTCTTGTAAACTTCTAATGCTGTACAATCCTGGGCAAACTTGCGCAGAAAAATCCCTTCCATCCAAAGAGCCCAAAATGAATACATTTACATTTTTGAACTACGACAAACATAGCTGTCTCATGGGTGTGAGGAGCCTTGCAAACCGTAAGGGTACGTGTGCCTTGACCAATGTTCCATTTTCTCGATGCTCCTGGACGATCGAGGAAATACACAAAATGGGTGAACATTAGCAGCACAAGGTAACATGCACATCATAATAAAATAAACAATAGTTAGCACATTCCACTCAGGAGTAACAGATTGGAAAAAAAAGGGTCTACCTGAACTTAGCAACTCTCCACTAAAGATGTATAACGTAAGAATTGGGACCAGACCACATTTGAGATCACTTTGCACACCTCCGATAGAGAGATAGGTAGACTTTATTTATTTATTTATTTTTTTTTTTTTTTTTGCCTTCACTCAAACGCTTGTCGCTATATAAACATACATAATACATAGAAGAGCTGTGACCATGGTTCTGATGGCCCAATATTTCCTTTAGAAGATATGATACCACAGATTTCCACCACTAGATAAATATCATCTGCTTTAACGCATCAAACAAAGCTGCTCCTTCATTCCTGTTATTAGAATTACTTGTAACCTCAAAGAAGAATTGATTCACATCAAATTCACCAACCAAATAGCAAAATCCATTCATTGTATGCAACGTACATGAAACGTTGCATAAATATGAGATTTAACTAATATCTTTCTCATAGGAAACTTCATGTAAAATAGACGCTGAAAAGTCCCAATTTCCAGGCCATTCCTGAAGTCAGAATAGAAAGAGAAGGAAAAGTTTTCTCCTTTACAATATTTAACAAAAAAGGCATTTACAGAATCCATTTGTCAGAGAGAACTTAGTCTGTTGGCCAGCATAAAATGAAGAAATCATTGCTCCAACTTGTGAAGTTCCCCCAATAGAAAAAACCATATGTACAATGTCAAAAATTGTAAATTTTATTGGTTAAATCTGATTTCCAAGCAATATCTTCCTCAAAGCTCATTTTGTTCTATTCAATTCACACATTGCAATCCCCTACTCTCCATGCTACAGAACAGATAAGATAGGACTTGGTAGAATTTTCCAATCGCTATTGTAGTAACTGAGAGAAGAGAATACATGAGAAATGGTGTTGTTTGGAAGAAATAATAGTTGTTTAATCAGTTGGAATGGACCAATGGGTCAAAAGCCATGGTAACCATCGTTATTAAAAGGAAGCAAATACTGAAAGTGAAAAATAAAATGGATTAGGATCTTAGGCCTAGGAAGATCGAGAGCAGCGGTTTAACTAGATAGAAAGGGCTTTCTATTAGTTGCATAAATGAGTTTATTTGCATAAACAGATATACTTGGGCATCTAGGATGCAAGAAATCCAATTTTAACAAAAGATCACTCTTTAGACTAGTTCTGTGGCATCAAGTATTTGAAACTACAAACAGACACAACAAGAAAGAATGCAGATGATACTCACTGTTTCTTCTACCATTCCAACCTGATGTATAGTGCTGAGGAGCTCTCCCTTGTCAAATGGGACTAAGGCTTCTACCCAGACCATAGAATCCTGTAATTTTGTAACTTTATTTCTTAACCCATTACTCCAAGAGCAAAGTCAATAATGTCCTTAAGTCATTATGCACAGTGAGCTTCAAAAATCAACTACCTTCAACTTTTCCTGAACAGTATCACAGAATTCCTGTAAACCATCACCCGTCAATGCAGATATACAAATCACGTCTTCTCTCCTTCTTGCTTTGGACTTGATCTGTTCAGGATTGATAGTTTTATCAACCTGCAAAAAGTAGTACATGAGCCAGATAACTGCAGAAACAAGCTTTTATCACATGTCGTTAGGACATACTTTTCCTTATAAATGGAAGGTTCTTCTCATAATGTCAAAAGTATCTGTTAAGGTAATAGAAGAACAAAAACAAACTCGCCATGAAAAGAAAGCATCTCACAATCCCCATTGACCATCTTATCCTAGCATAAAGATAACCTAGAAGTTAGAACTGAAAGGAGCCCAATATTCCATTGTTGATGAACTAATGCAAACAAAGAATTATGCGAACATCAAAAGAGAGATGGAAAATCTTTCATGTACCTTATTCCAGACCATTAACTTTGGAATGGAGGATACATCTAGCTCTGAAAGAACTTTGTCCACAGCATCTATCTGTTGCTGTGCCAGAGGATGGCTGAGAACAACAAATGTCAGTAAGACAGTATAATAGGCTATTGCCATAATGTGATAACAGGCTGCAAGGTTTACCTAATGTCCACCACATGCACCAAAAGAGATGATTCTGCAATTTCCTCCAATGTTGCTCTAAAGGCAGCAACCTTTAAATGAACAATATAAAGTAAGCGAGCTTTGCATTAAACCAGTCTGTTTTAATTGCATTAAACAAGCCCTCTTTCAACTGTCAAGGCAAATTAAACCAACAGGGATAACTTATACTGCAAGAATCAATCACAATCACAATGACAGAAACAAGGTCATGATGGGCTTAACTGATATTTCTTACCAGCATAGTTGGTAATTTTTGGATGAAACCAACAGTATCTGTGAGGAGAAATTCCTTCCCATTCTTCATCTGTGCAATAAGCATAGAGTAAGCATGTGTTCTACCAGGAATAAAACTTTCTTATATCCCATCATCCATATCATGATCTAGCCAGATTATTAAATTTATTTATCTGATCTCACATGGAGAACTCTTCAGTGGTCAGATATTTATTGCACCAAAAGTATTTCATCGTAAACGGCAGACAAAGCAAATTATAGTCTAGATAGAAATATTTATAGCACACACGTCTATAAAAAGAAGGAAGAGAAGCAGCTTCAAGTTACATCAATAAGATGTCAGATATTTTTGTTTGGTTTTAAGCATAAATCTGACCTGTACCCTTCTAGTTGTTGGATCCAGGGTTGCAAACAACCGATCCTCAGCAAGAACATCAGCTCCTGTCAGTCTATTCAAAAGGGTACTTTTCCCAGCATTAGTATACCCGACCTAAAATATTTTAAATCCAGTTAATGTTATCAAAGTGCTTCCTAACTGTAGAAACAACTCGGGTAATTGAAATAAAAGGACCTCACTTACAAGAGCTACAACAGGTACAGGAACAGAAGTTCGCCGATTACGATACTGCTTTCTATGTTTCCTAACAGATTCTAGTTCTTTCTTCAAAACACCAATCTGTAGAGAAAACACCACCACATGAGGTCACTGAAACTGCCCATTGGTCAAGATGCATCCACTAACAGCTTCATGATAGATGTGATGTTTAGGTACTTCAACTAGCTACTTACTTGAGTACGTAATATACGCTTGTCTACTTCAATTTGTTTCTCACCCATTCCCTTCACCTGACCTCCAGCCTGACGCTCAAGGTGAGTCCACATTCTTGTTAACCGTGGTAATTGATATTCCATTTGTGCAAAGGAAACCTGACAAATTGACTAGTTTTTGAGTATGTAGATGATGATTGACTTCCATTACTCTGGCCAATACCAAGTGAAATCAACAAAGGTAAGGGTGAAAACAAACTAGGTGGTGAATGCATTGTCTAGGATGCAATTGCAGTAGTAAATAATGAGAAACAAAGAGAATAGAAATATGCCTGTAAGGATGCTTCATGAGTTGCTGCTCGCTGGTTGAAAATATCCAAGATAAGGGCAGTGCGGTCACAAACTCTAACATCTCCACCAAATGCTTTTTCCAAATTGCGTAGTTGCCTAAACTTTTAGCAAGTCACTTTCATTTAGAAAGAGAAGAGCAATTCATCCCAAATTAAATAGCACTAAAAAGAAAGGAGAAAATCAAGGAAAGCTCCGCTTGAGCTACAAATATGAATTTCATTTTTTATTACTCTCTCCCTCTCTCTCTCTCTCTCTTTGTGTGTGGTGTGTGTGTGGGTGTGTGTGTGTGTGTGTAAGATAATGGGAGAAAGGGGAAGATAAAATTTTCATGCAACAACAGTGTAATACCATACAAAACTCCTAGTAGGGTCCCATATATATCAAATGGTACCAACAACCAGATCGAATCATGTGCTTCCAATGCAGATGGCACACTGAACTAGAAACTGGCAGTAATAGATTAAGCAAGGATTGAAAATGGTCTTCCCAGCAATTGGTCATAGCAATCTGAAAAGGCATTATTTTATAAAGCAAGGGCAGAAGTCCAACAACCAGGTCCAATAACGGATAAAAAAGCAGACAAACAGGGGGCATACTACTCAATGTGAAAGAGATAGATGATCATAATTAATATGCAACAAACTTATTTTTACATCTTTCTCCAAATTTAATATGTTTTGACTCTAGAAATTTTAGCTAGCTGGATAAACGCGATGTCAACTCTCCATGAAGCAGAATCTAGGATAAAGTAGAATACCCTGGTGAAAGCTCATCATCAGATATTACTGTTTCAACTTCCAATGCACGAATTGCACTCTTGATTTCAGCAACTTTGCCAGAACCAATATATGTCCTGGGATTAGGAGAAGATAGTCTGCACCAGGCACCATCATCAGAAATTCAAAGCTAATAAGGATTAAGCAAATCAAGGAGTGGATGTATTTTGGGAGGACCATATTAATATGAGATTTTTGTGTTGCAGATAATGTATAGTATAGTATGAAAAGGCTACAGAACTGGAAATAAAGGTGCATTCTTAGATCACCACACACTCATGTTCTATGAAAAAATTTCCAAGTTTTTATTTATTTTTATTAGCTTTTTAAAATTTATTTCTTTGCATATGTTGAGACATCATACAATCCCATGCCATATGGTCAGACATCATACAATGAAGAGACTTGATGAAATCAATTGAGTAATAATTAAGAGTGATTTGCTATGAAAGAATAAAAATTTGTCAAGGCACAAACTACTCTTTCGTCTTTAGATATCTGACATGCAACTGATTTTCCAGAACACGTTCTTTTCAATATTAAGAGATTACACTGTCAGAAACTCTGAATGAAACCCAGATTATAATTATCAACTTGGTTATATTGGACAAGTGGCAACTAGTGCCCAAAAAAGCATACAGCTCAGGATGGAGAAATAGACATTTATATTATGTCCCTGCTCACAGAAGTAGTTATGGACTTCTAAAAGGCAAGGCAGGTAGAATGTGAGTGCCAAAAGCCGATATACAGACTTACATAGTTCAGCAACAAATCCTGCATAGGTTTAGAAGATTGATGATAGTGGAAGTTTTATGATATCAACAGCACTGATATAGGCAGGATTATTTTCTTGTAGAACTACTTAAGTTATTCCATATTCAAATTGGAATGGTGCTTGCTAGAAATGAACCTGAGAATGATCTTGGCAGAAAAGGATGGAGGTGTAGGATAAAGTTTCCAAGAGTAATATTCAGATTCAGTAATGCAGTAAACTTTTGAAAACACTCACTTTTGGTATGTAGAGCCAACTACGAGAAGTCCAGCCGTATCAGCAAGCTGCGCTAGTTCTTTAAGCGACTCATCAATGCCAAAAGAATCATCCATATCACCTTTCCTCTCAACACCAACGAGGTATGCCTTTTCTTCAAAGACCTAAAACAACTCAAACCAGTCAAAACAACAAAGACAAGCCACCCAGGGCAGACACCTTCAGAGATGGAACTCTTTGTTCTGATTTACAAATTATACCAAGCCAAATAATCTTAAGGCTAACAGTTAGGCTGCTTTCCTACTATCATCACCTCAATGATTTGAATAAGCTCAACAGTAGTATGCCTTTGCCATATAGGCTACTGGCTTTCTAAGTGTTACGACAAAGAAAGAGGATACAATGTACTAACAGATACATAAAGCTACCTTAGGTAAAACATAAGATGTTAAAACTGAGATCCTACTGCTTTATAAACCTATTATAATCAAATTAGAAAAATTGTTTTTCTCTTCCACTAAGATAATAAAATGAACTACCAAAGGTAAACAAAATCTAATACTTGGGAAAATCTGGAAAACATTTCAATGCTCCCCCTCAAGTTGGTGCATAGACATCTATCATGGCTAACTTGCTGACGAAAGTCCTTGAAACTTGATCTGACCAACCCTTTGGTGAGGATATCAGCTACTTGTTGATTTTTTAAGAAGGGTATATAAACTAATCCATCTTCTGATTTTCTTTGATGAAGTGTTGATTGATCTTAATGTGCTTTGCCTTGTCATACTGTATAAAGTTGTTCACAATGCTAATAGCAGCCTTGTTGTCACAATAGAGCAAAGGCATTTACATTGGTAGTTTTAATTCCTCAAGGATCTTCTTTAACCACAACAGTTCACATGTAACGTTGGCCATAGAGCAGTATTCTACCATGGCACTACATCTTGCAAGAACACTTTTTGCCTCGCCAATAAACTAGATTTCCCCAAACATATGTCCAGTATCCTGACATGGATCTCCGGTCTCCTGTAAAGTCAGCCCAATTTGCACCAGTAAATACATGAATATCCCTTCAGTCATTTTCCTAGATAACAATCCTTTTTCCGGTGTTCTTTTCAAATATCTTAAGATCCAATAAACTGCGTCAAGATGTTCTTGATAGGGATTGCATAAACTAACTGACCATACTCACAAAAAATGCAGTATCTCGACCAGTATGGAAGAAGTATTTAACACCCTGCCAACCTTTAATGCTCTGTTTTCTCAACTGGTGCTCCATTCTCAATTTCTCCAAGCTTCAGATTCAAATTAATGGTGCATCAGCTGGTCTGCACTCCCTTCATACGTCTAGGAGATATTTCCTCGACAAGATGAAAATGACTTTTCATGACCAAGCAACCTCCATTCCCAGGTCAGTGCCCATGAATAAATAAATAAATGACCTCCATATCCAGGGAATGCTTCATAAAATCAAGATCCTTAATTTCAAATTCCAAAACAAACCTTTCTCCCAAATCAACAAATATCATGATGACCAACATCTTCCCTTCACTTTGAAATTTCAAGAATAATGTATGGTAATTTTGTGCTTGAGTGTACCTAATTCTTCATAAACCTGGTGAGAAGTTCAAATAATGCTCTAGGGGATTGCTTGAGTCATACAAAGATTTCTTTGCATGTTTTTTACTCAAAGTGAGTGTCAAACCATGAGGGTAGATCAATGTACACTTCTTCCACCAAGTCATCATTTAAAAGGGAATTCTTTACATTTAATCGGTCAAGATGCCACACAAAGTTCTCTAGAGTAGAAAGGAGAGCTCAAAGTGTTAAACAACAAGTAGACTGACTCTAAGTAATCAATACCATAAATTTGTGAGAAGCCTCAAGCAACCAGCTTCACTTTTTATCTCTTAGGCATCCCATCTGAAACATACTCCATCTGAAATGTACTTGAGTGCAAACAACTACTTACACCTCACTGTTCAATCCCCCCTTAGTGGATCACTCATCTATCTCATTTGATTGTTTGATGAGGGCCTTCATTTTCCTCAGATATATCCATTGTCCATTCTAGAACAAATAAAGCTTCTTGTATACTATTGGGACTCACCAGAAACATGTGAAGTAAAAGCAAGAAAAGGAGAACAATTTTTATAGGCACAAAATTGGAAATAGGGTGCTTGCTTTACACACAACCTTACACCTTCAAGCAATAGGGACATGGACATCACCAAAAAATTCAGAGTCACACATTAGTAAACACGTGCAAGGATTTACATCAATACCTGATGCATTAGAACCCTTCCTCAAGTCTGATTTATGGCTTTGTATCTAATTAGGAGCATTTTACTTGAAGTGAAGCCTCTTTCTCAAGAAGACCTTGCACTGTTTCGTACCCTGCTTATTCCCATTATGTAGATTACTAGTAGTCTAATCAAGGATAGAACCTAAACTATTTCTCCCAAAAATCTCCTTATCTAGACTTTCTGAATTGTGTACATTGTTCCACCACTTTTAGAAGTGTTTTCCATAACACAGTTCAAAATTTTAAGGCTGGGTAGGCTGCAGATCCATTTGATCAAGTTGATAGGGTTGTTATGGAATCATAAATTATATGGAGTCTCATGAATTAAAGTCTCTTGCAATGTTCTTCTTCCCTTTTTCCCTGTGTTGGAATACAATTTTGGGCTTGTTGGATTGAGAGAACACAACGATCTCAATGAAAAGGATATGAAAGTTTGTAGAAAATACCTGTCTGACTTTATTCCATTGCATAATACATATACATACACTATGCAGTAACAGTTATTGGAGTAACTATCCATTGAAAATGTTCCTACCAAAGCACAGACACCACAATCACACGGTTAGAAATACGCAACACATACCAGACTTACATGCCAAGTACACATACACACATAACTCATAAACAAAAAGGCAACAACATGAGATATGTTCTACTATTTATTCTTCTTATTCCTTCTGTAGTACACACGTAAAAGTGGAGCTATAACATTTGTGGAAGTTGATCCAGTTCAAAAATGTCATTTCAAATATTCATTTCTATATCGCCTGAAAATGATTCTTAAACAAGGTTCAGATTCAGAAAACGTATCCACTAAAACATATATTTTCTTAAGAGTCCATAATATTTTATTTGTATCCTTTCTACTATGGAGCATAGCCTATAAATACACATTTTTCATCCAATTTCCCTCTGCTATGAGTTTTAAAAAGAAAAGAATATAAATGTAAAGAGAAAAGGATATGAGAAAAAGGTTTTCCTTATGTGTGTATATATATATATACACACACACACGAGTTCTGAAAAAGGTAAACTTCTCTATGGGAAATATAAATAATTTATAAGTTAATAGCTTATATTAAGTTTTATATATTAATAGTCAACAATCTATGATTAGTTCTGTAATAGATTGTTTATAATTATGTCATTCACATATATCAAATTTGTAAGTCAAAGGTTAACAACCTATAATTAGTCATGTAACAAACAGCCATGTCATTAACAGTCCCAGTATATATGTCCATCATTTCATTTGAAGTCTATCACTTGATTTGATAAGATCATCCTTCTTAAGAGCTGTAGTGAACATATCAACAACCTGAGTTTTTGAAGATACAAATGAAGCACTAGTCTTTATTAGTGACAACATCCCTTAAAAAGTGACAATCCACTTCAATATGTTTTGATCATCCTCTTCCAATAAGAATTGCACTTTGATTATTGCAATGCATAGGACTAAGATCTTTGTATATAACTCCAAAGTCTTCTAAAAAGTGCTTTTATCCAAAATAGTTCGCATGTGTTATGAGTCATAACATGATATTCAACTTCAGCACTAGATTTAGACACACATGTCTGTTTCCTTCTTCTCCACGTTACTAGATTACCTCATACAAAGGTGCAATAAATAGATGTGGAGTTTCTACCAGATCTATCACCAACATCGTTGGCATTTGAAGAACCAACTAAATGGGATTCAGTACATAGGATGCCTTCTTTTGCTCTTGGAGGCAAAATTCCTTTTAAATGTCTTTTTCCTGACTCCTCTTTATTCCCTCTTACCCCTCATACTTTCAAATGTGTATTTTCGTTCATCTTTTTGGAGGCTAATATGGATAAGCTATTCATCAAAGCTGTTCGTTATGTTTTCTCGAGGCATATACGAACTAAAACAGAGTAAATATGTTGTGATCCAATAATTAGAAATAGTTCCATTTCTACATACATTACCTTTTTTAATCTATTCCTTTTCCTACTCTTGTATATAATTGTATTCCACCCTTAAAACCTTTGTAGGCCTAGACAAGGTAAGAAATTATACGAACTCCTAGTGTTCTAGAGCCACCATCTACTCCATTGTAATTTGCTAGTGATTTGATTAATTTACCAGTTGCTCTTCACAAAGGTAAACCTCCTTGTACTCAGCTTCCTATTGCTATCTTTGTCTCTTTTGGTCATCTTAGTCTATCATCTTGTAGCACTGTTGTGTCACTTTCATCCATACCGATTCCTAGAGTTTACCAAGAGGATTTTTGCAATCTTTTAGAAAAAGGCTGTGGAAAAAGAAAGGCCTGCACTTAAATACAGATGTGCAAATGATTAAATAAATAAGAGATAATCAATCTACCCATGTAAGGATAACTACCACAAAGCTAAGCAGCTAGGGTCAGAGATACCATATAATGAGTCTACCCATGTAATGAGTCTGCTTTGATACCATATAACAAGAAAAGAATATGAGAAAAAGACTTTCTCTATACATTCAGGTTGAAATTTAACTAATATAAATACAACAGTCCTAAGAAAAGATAAACTAAAAATAGTTTGCTAGTTCATAGCCTATATTAAATTTATAGGTCAACAGTCAACAACCTATAATCAGTCCTATAATAAATAGCATATAATGATGTCATTTTGTAAGATAGAATAGAAAATTAAATGAGAGCATCACAGGAAGACTTATTAATTAAGGATCCCAAAAATTAATCCTCAATTAAATATTTACATTATGTAACACTTTCATTAAGCTGGAGTATAGATATTAATCATGCCTAATTTTTTACAAATATAATTAACCTAAACCACATAGAGCTTTTGTGAAGATATCTTCTAAATGTTCTCTAGTCTTTACATATCTTGAAAAAATCACATTTAGCTGCACTTCCTAACCAATGAAATAACAATCAATCTCAATATACTTAGTTCATTCGTGACACAGAATTAAATAGAATATGAAGAGTAACTTGATTATCACACCATAATTTTGTTAGTACTGGCACCTCAAAACCATCTTCAATTAATAGCCAATGAATCTATAGTATTTCATACACAAACTATGTTGTAACTCTATATTCAAATTCTACACTTGAGTGAGACACTATTTTGCTTCTTACTCTTCCATAAGACCAAATTTCCTCCAAAAATGCAGAATCTATAGTCGATCTTCTATCTATACTGGAACTTGCCCAATCTGCATCTAAGAAGCACTCAATATGATGACCATGTCCATGATTGAACGTACTTCCTTTAAGTAACAGACAATTCGCTCTAAAGCTACACTATGGTACATTGTAGAAGAAGACATAAATTAACTTACAATACTAATAGAGATAATTCTATATTGTAGAGTATATTCAAATGAGTCACTATCTTTTGCAAGTTGCAAATAAGGAAGCATTGGTGCACTACATGGCTTAGCTCCTAATTTCCTATTTCTATTGATATGTTTAGCAAATATTTTCTCTTAGACAAGAAGATTCCTTTCTTGCTCTATCAACTTAACTCCTAGGAAATATTTTGTATGAAACTGGATGTGACCAAAAGACTAAGAGATGGAATCCCTATAATATCACTTCCTATAGCAACAATATTATCAATATATGCAATAATAAAAATAACATCAAATTCAGGCTAACTATATAGAACACTAAGTAATCAAACTTGCTCTTTTCTAATCCAAAATTTTCAATTGCTTAACTAAACTTTTCAAACTAAGCATGTGATCTTTGTTTCAACCTACATAATGACTTGCAAAGGTAATAACCCTTATTAGACTTCCACTAAGCAACAAATGTAGGTGGCAGCTCCATATATAACTCCTGAAGATCGCCATGTGAAGGGCATTTTTGACATCTAATTGATGGAGAAACCAATCATGAGGAGACAAAGATATGAATAAGTAAACAAAGGCCAATTCAGCTAGAGAAAATGTTTAAAATAACCTACTCCATGAGTTTGAGTATGAGCCTTTACCTAAAAGATAAGCTTTAAGCTACGCCACAAGTCATCAGGATTGACTTTAACAATAAGACTTATTTACAGCCAATCACCTTTTTTCTTGTAGGTAGATGAACCAAATCCCAATTACCATTAGCATCCAAAGTATTCATTTCCTCTATAATAGCATCATGCCAACCACGATAAGACAAGGCATCATGAACAGTTTTTTGAGCTTTTGGAATTTCTTAAAGCAAAGGGATGCAACAAAAGAATATGAAGATGACAAGTGAGCATAAGAAACTGGAGATGAAATGGGATACTACATCAATGATTAAATTTTCAAAGAGCATTAGAAAGATTAAGGTCACTTGAGACAGGATCTAGTGATGAAACAGAGATTGGTGTTGTCAAATAGGAGGTTTAGGTAGTGACGGTGGAGGTGGTGGCACATTAGTAGCTATGGGCACATCAGATGACTAATATGGTATATGATAAACTAACATATCATTGTCCTCCTAAGTTAAAGAAGTAGGAAGGTGGTGGCATATAAGCAACTATGGGCACATCAGGTGATCAATATGTGACACAATAGACTAACATATCATTATTTGTCTCCTATGTTGAAGAAATAGAAGAGGGATGGAAGAATAGAAATTCTTAAAAAGGTAAAACTACCAAACACTAGATACTTTATAGGACTAAGAATGTAACACCGATATCCCATTTATAGACGAAAGTAACCCACAAAAACAGATTTGAGATATTTAGGATCTAATTTACCTACTCAGGGACAGACACAACAAACAATACAAATACTACCAAATATCAAGGGTTCAATGGGAAACAAAGGTAGGAAAAGGACACTATAAGGAGTCTCACCATGAAGAATAGATGAAGGTATACGGCTATCAAATAAAAAGTATACTATCCATTAGACAAGAACACATGCAAACTGCATGAACCTAAAATCGTTAGGAACTTGCATTTTGTATAGAAGTGCTCAGGCTGTTTCCAGGATATGTTTATTTTTCCTTGGACCACTCCACTTTTAAGAGGGCGTATCAACACATGAGGAATGATGAAAAGTGTCGTTTTGAATCAAGTACATAAGAAAAGAATGAGAAAAATATTCTCAGGCATTAATCAAAGTAGTGCATCAAAATCTTTAAGGAAGAGTAGGGAAAAGAAGGAGGAGAAGGTGGAGGAAAGGAAAAAAAAAAAGGAACTTAGTTGTAGGTTTGCAATTTGTCAACACTTGTAAAGGTGCTTTAAAGTTTCAGACTCTTGATGGTATTCTGCCTGCCCCAAAAGATATTTTGATACATTACCAGTAAAGCATAGGGCTCGAGCAACTTCAAGAAGATTTTTTTTTTCTGCAACTGGGTATTACTTAGGTGTTTATACTACATGAATTTTGATGTACTTATCCCTTTTTTCACAAAAAAAAAAAAAAAAAAAAGAGACAATCCGACAAAGCCATGTCAAAACTGGCAAAAGAAAATACTATGAAAATTACTTTGAAAATTGCAACATGTTAAGTTGCTAACACAAATTACACTAGCTCAAATATATCTTAAAGCTGGCAAAAGAAAATCCTATGAATCAGCTTAGTAGACATAACGTTAGGTAATTCTAGCATTCTATGGTGTAGAAATTGGTCGTAACCAGTTAATACATATAAAAATCACGATTGGAGAGAAGCTGTCTTAAGCAGGAATTTGATGCTCAATAGATCATACCAGTATTATTACATACTAACATCACACACCAAGCTTCTAACTTTCGACTAGCAATACAACAGCTCCAAGTATTCGAGTCATTTCACTTGGGCCCAGTAATTCAACCCAAAAACACGATCCTAAAATTTCTTATAGGATAGTTGCTCTCCTATACTCAAAACTAGTTTTATATATTTCAATGCTAATACTAACTCAGACAACATGAATACCATACCTCTCTTCCATTACGAAGCTTAAACCTATCCTCAAAGCTCTTATCTTTATTGTCTTCATTCACCTTCGTCTTCTTCTTGTTCTTCTTCTTATCTCTAGTAACAGCAATTCCATCTTCGTTTTCTTCCAAAAGGTCCTCCTTTTCTCTGTCTAGACCTCCATTAAGAACCTCACTAGTCTCTTCTCTCTCTTTTTTATCTTCAATTGCTGGGGTTTGTAGACTTTGAGCAGTAGAGTTATGATTTGGAGAGACAACACCAATTGCATGTTGAATAGCTTTAGGGGATGATGAGAATAATAAAAATCGCAGTGGTATTTTAGTTGGTGATGATTTTGAGATCCGTTGATGATTATAACATGGTTGGGGAATTAATGGGATAAGGGAGGAAGAAGAAGAAGCAGCACATGAAATCATGATGCAAATGGAGTGAGTGGCCAGACTCTCTCTCCCTTTCCTTCATTCTTTTCTTAATTTTTTTGAGTTGGATCTAGGCAGTTCCGCGTCCGGTCTGCATTGAGAAATTCGATTTACTGTTTTCCCAAAGAGGAACGCATCCGGTCTCGAAAAAAAATTTAAAAAGGGGTCCTTAAAATATATATATATATATAGATATATTTATTTGTTAATTATAATTTTAATAATTTATTTTATTATTAATTTTTTTAAATAATATTAATTAGAGATTAAAAAGGTAAATGTAATATTGACCGTTACTTAAGCTTGAAAAGACTTTAATAATAATATAAATATACATATCAATAAATCGTAAATATATTTTTTAAAAATGTACATTCAGTTATAATTACTTATATACATTTTGAAAATATGCCCTCTTTAGAAAAACCTAAACTACACAAAATAAGTAAGTGAAAAAATCTTCTATATACATAAAACGAAATAAAAGCACCAACATAATGCAACTAAAACCTTGAAACTTTGAATCTAATCTACATCCTAACCTCTCAAGATCTAGCTTTAGCATATGAAGATATTTATTACTCCATATCTAATTCATTTCTTGAAAACCTAAATCATTCACTACTACAATAATGTAAAAAATGAAACGTAAGGTATACATTCGTTGAACCCATTATAAATAAGTTAGATTCATATTAAGATTTATAAAAACACAAATGTCATGAGGTATAATTTATAACCAATATAATGTCATCATCTCTTAGTTCTAGTGAATACTCAGGATACTTTAGACGTTGAGCTACTAAGGTAGGTCCGTAATAGCTATTGAGGTGGGTCCATAGCAGCTACTGAGATGGGTTCGAAAACTTATAAATACAATTCTAGCATTCTATGACCTAAGAGTGGCGATCGTTTCATGTAGTGATGTGGGGAAGATGCTACATGATCCAATCTACATTCGTTTTCCCATATAGATTAATGCGGTGCAATGCTTCCTCTATATCACATCTAGGTGGAATCTCTTGCAGTCCACTAAACTACTCAACGACTCACTTAGGAAAGTATCACTCAATAATATGGAAGCATATGACTGGCACTCAAGTTCCCTAGATGTGCACTATAGCAGAAATGAGATAGTATCTCTAAAAGCTCATCTGGATATGGTTGCCAAACTACTTGAAAGACGTATTTGTTATAATTACTATAATGGCAATAGAGTGAAAGAGCTAATAATGAAACTACATGAAAAAATAAGTACCTGATTAGGGCTCTATCTATCAAAGGCATTGCAATAGGCTATCCCAACATAAGTAGGGTTCATCTTTATGCCACAATTAGTCATCTACCTAATAAACAATAGTCTCTTGTTGTCTGCTATCATGCCATGCTTAAGGATGGGAGTTATGTGCAGGAACCTATCTGATGCTCATACTCGAAGGAGAATCACCACACCTTCCATCTCACTAGCAATCTTTAATAAGGAGCAGCATAGCTACCTATGTAGCCATGTGAAGTACATACATCCCCAACCGTAGTGACCGGTTCTTTCAAAGTCATCCATTAGAGGTAGGAACATGGCATACACCGAATTGCTAGATTTGTTAACAAATACGAACCTCCCCCCTTACCCCCATCCCTCCCCCCCCCACCCCCCACCCTCGAGCATCTACAAGATGTAAGCTCTGGTATGCCATCTAACCTACTCATCGTCTACCCACTCAGGTAGGAGAGTAATATAAGGCAAGTGCATTAATCAGTTTTAATATAGTAGATGTGAGTCAGAGTTAATCCCTTAGAGACCTCGAGTACTAATATTAACCTTAGCTCTATTATCTAACCAGAAAATTGTGATGGGTTAAATGAATTAAAAATACTAAAATTAATAAACTAACCTAATTGTAAGACTTAATTAAGCAATTTAGAAAGTGATAAAATTAAGAACGACTTCAAAAAGGCAAATAACGTATTTAGGAATTATTTCTCCTAGTGTTTAACATGTGATCGCTTAAAATGTATCTAATTCAATCTCTATTATTCTTAATCAGAGAGATTTACTAATCAGAGAGATTTACAATTAAAGTTAACTCCTTTCTCAAGCATATTAACCCTAATACTAAATTATTTACCGGAATCTCTTCACTTAGTAATATAATTCAGAATCGCATTAATGTATAATGAATTCCTACACAAAAGAACAATTTTCCGGAAGAAACACGTATTTTATCTCTAAGTATACATGTAATTCTCTCTAGTTATATCAAGATCTCATTACACATGTGATTTCTTAATCATTATGCATAATATCATAGATTAATACCCTAGAAATATCAATTAACAATTAAAACACATAATTGAATCAAGAAAATATCAAAACTTTATTGAAAATTATCAATAAATCTAATAGTCACATGAAACCCTAGGTTTCACAATCCTAAATACAAGAATTTTAAGGTATCATAATGAAACTAAAAACGAATTACAACAAAATCAAGAAATAAAACATGAAAAACCCCTTTTGTTAATGAAAAATCTATTCAATCTTAAAGTTGGGTGTTTCTTTCACCTTTTTCTTCTCCTTCTTTTCAAGTCTCTTCTCTTTTGAATATCCAAAATTATGTGCAAAACCCTAGTATGTCTTTTAATAATGTATTGTGAAGTTTTTTTTTTTCGTCACCAGATATAGCCTAGGACACAGTTGTATCCCCAAGTTGTGTAACTTACTGACCTTAGACAAAAAAATTTCCTAGATAGACATAGCCTGGGGACATAGTTGTATTCCAGATTGTGTAACTTTCTGACAAAAAATTGCCACTTTCTTCTATTGTTTATGTAATTTCAAAACTTCATAACTTATTTATTTAAACTCCAAATTGAGTGAAACTTAATTCATTTTTTTTGTTTTCAATCCTAGAATGCGTTCAAACCTTGGAATCAAAATTTTACTCAATTAAGTATCAATTTATTTTTAAAAAAACCAAAGATGTAAGGGAAATACTATAAAATCTCCATGTGAAATGTATTTAAAATAAGAGTTATCAAACTTCCCTACACTTGAGCATTTGCTTGTCCTCAAGCAAATAAATCAAAACAAAAATTTTAGGACAAGAAATGCTAAACAAAATTTCTCACTACTTAAGAAACCGGTGAACGAATATACTTGACCTAAAGAAAGGTAAGAAAATCATTTTCAATTAGTTTGCAATAATAAAGTCAATCAATTTCACTCCTAACAATGTCATAATTTCACCTGACCATATTCGAATGCTTCAACAATACTTAATACTAGAGTTCACTAATTAATTTATGGAAGTCAAAGTTTACCCTAGTCATTTAATTAAGGATTCCTAAAATAGAAATTGGATTTAACATCTCACTAACTGGGAAAGAGTTATAAAAATTTTGTCCATTTGCCTAAAGTGTATACAATTCTCTCTTCAATCTCACCAAGCGCCATAATCCAAGACAAACACATTTTACATCCACTCATTCTTTGATCATCCCCCTAGTTCATGCTTTTGTTAGGAGGTTTTTAAATTTACTTTATTTAATGAACAATTGTATTGGTAGAGGAAAAGAATCTCGCTCTTCTGACGGACTAAGACCGATCCATACCAACTTATCCCTTATATTGATAGCGGGAAAGAGCCTTGCTCTTCTGACAGACCAAGGTCGATCCATACCAATATTTTTTTTTCATTGGTATTGGCATTGGGACTCAATCTTGCCTTTCTGACGGATCAAGACAAATCCTTACCAATTTTTTTTAACTATTCATACACTTGTTATTACTTTTTACTTCCAATTATTGTGATTTTTCAGGGGTTTCTCAAAAGAAGAATTTCATTTGTTTGTTTACTAAGAATTATAGAGCTCTAAAAATTTCCAAGAGAAAGGTATACATAAAAGTAAATTTAAAAATAACCATGACTAACTCTCAACTAGTGATGATATTCTAATCTCAAGTCTTGGAGTCCCAAGCTAAATAACTCTTTAAGCAAGTCTCATAATTAGGTTAGTTTGTTAATTTTAGTATGTTTAATTCATTCAACTCATTACAATTTTTCGGTTAGATAATAGAGTTAAGGTTAATATTAGTACTCGAGGTCTTTGAAGGATCGACTTAGACTCACATCCGCTATATTAAAATTGATAAGTACACTTGCCTTGTATCAAGTTTTTGGCACCGCTGCCGGGGACTTTCGATAGTAAGAACACTAGTTACTTTATTACTTTGACCCTTTATTTTTCTCTTTTGTTTTCATTGTTTATTTATTTTTTATTTTCCTTTTACATTGAGCTGCAATTGATTCTATATCTCTTGCCCTTGTAGTGCATGACCCGAAGCAACCTGGAAGATTTAGTAGAACTTGATCCTGAAATTGAGAAAACTATCTTTCAAAATTTGAGATTATAACCTAGACAAACTGTGGCTACCATAGAAGATGAGTCAATCTTTGAGATTAAGGAAGAAGGTGAAGAGGCCAACACTTAATCCATCAATCAAGAAGATCCACCACACATGGGCAACAATGGTAATGAAGCAAATCGGACTATGTCCGACTATTCAAAGTCTACACTTATAGGAGCTGACTCTAGTATCACAAGGACAACTATC
This sequence comes from Lumnitzera racemosa, assembly GCA_024138005.1. NCBI lineage: Eukaryota > Viridiplantae > Streptophyta > Magnoliopsida > Myrtales > Combretaceae > Lumnitzera > Lumnitzera racemosa. Next base: position 85,544,453 of record JAMXBC010000010.1, on the reverse strand, counting down.
GCGACTAATAACTTCCAAATTGCACTCAACATTATACAAATGGTGCAATAATATGTTTAGTTCGATGGTCTCCAAGATGAAGATCTTAATGCTTACATCTTTAGCTTTCTAGAGATTTGTGATACATTTAAAATCAATGGAGCCATGGATGATACCATTCGACTGCGATTATTTCCTTTTTCCTTGAAGGGTAGAGCAAAGCAATGGTTGAAATCTGTACCATGAAATTTAATTACAACTTGGAATGAATTGGTAGAGAAATTTTTGGAGAAGTATTTCCCACCTGCGAAGACTGCTAAACTTTGAAATGACATTTCTTGTTTTGCCCAATTAGAAGCGGAGACTTTATATGATACTTGGGAGTGATTCAAGGACTTGCTCAGGAGGTGCCCACATCATGGCCTCCCACTATGGATGCAGATTCAAACCTTCTATAATGGTCTCAATTTATCTATGAGACAGATGATTGATGCATCTGCAGGAGGTACTTTGAATACAAAGACACCCGAGCAAGTACAAAACCTGATTGAAGGAATAGCGATGAACAATTATCAGTGGGGGGCCATGATGTGGACTTGACCACTGCTCTAGTAACCAAGGTGGATCTATTGAGTAAGAAGATTGATGCACTATCTATTGGCCCTCAACAAGTACAATTGGATGTAAGTGATTTTGGCATGCAAGGTTACAAAAACAATTGGAACAAGTGGATTATGTAGGAAATCCACCCATGTAATAAAATAACCCCTAAAGCAACACGTATAATCCCGGATGGAGAAATCATCTTAATTTTTCATAGGGAAACCAAATTAGTTAGTAGATAATGTGAAATTTCTAAAGGATCTTCTATTGAACAAGAGGAAGTTAGAGGAGCTTACAATCGTCACATTGAACAAGGAATGCTCGGCACTTATCTAAAAAAAGCTACCATAAAAATTAAAAGATCCAGAGAGTTTTATTATTCCTTGTATGCTTGGCAATTTGTTAGTAGATAATGCTTTGGCAGACTTAGGAGCTAATATAAATTCGATGCCATATAAATTGTTCAAAAAGCTAAGGTTAGGAGAACCTAAACTAACGCGCATGAGTCTTCAATTAGCTGGTAGGTCTATCACATACCCTAGAGGCATCATAGAGGATGTTTTAGTACAAGTAGACAAATTCATCTTTCCCGTAGATTTTGTTATACTTGATATAGATGAAGATATTGAGGTGCCAATCATTTTAGGTCGACCCTTCCTAGCCATTGCTAAGGCTGTTTTTTATGTTAGTGAGCATAAGTTGATATTACGGGTCGGAAATGATGAAATAGTTTTAAAACTCCAGAGGCAACAAACAAATTTCTTGACCCAGAGGACATATGTTACAATGTTAATGCCACTGATGTCATTATATCTACATATGTACAGGAAACGCTTGCCAAAGATTCCTCAAGTGATTGCTTGCAAAAGGGAGATGAAAATCTAGTGACTAACCCTAATTGTGCAGAAGTAGTAGCTTAAATAGAAGTTCATATATCCATTGTGGATAAGAAAGGGATTGATCCACTCCATAAGCCAAAGGATCTTAAGTTAAGATCCTTCAAAGAGAAGCCACTAATTTTGGAACCAAAACTATCAAGAAATCATTTGGAACATGTCTTTGTGGTGAAAAGTTCGAAACTCCCAATGACAAACGAATCTAAGCTAAAAGCGCATAAAATGAAGAAGTTTATGCTACATGAATTTGATAAGTGGCATAATAAGGGGAGAAACTATGGAAGTTATGCATCAATGAAATGGAATTGGTAAGGTCGATGGCCTAAGGATAAATTTACACTCGTATGGAGAGTTCGAAAGCAAGATACAGGAGGAGTCCTATCTCCACCTGGATGAAGAATCATGAATGAGAAGGTGTATCCCGTCGAGCTGTCGACGTTAACTATAGCCCTTCTTAGGAGGCAACCTATGTTTAACTTTGCTCACACTTTAGTTCTTTAAGTTTATTTCATTTTATTTTTCTTTTATTTAACTTTGCTTTACTTCTTTTATTTGCTTCAATTTTAGTCATAGGCTTTTCCTTTTAGTTAATTTTTTTTCTTTAGTTTTCTTTGTCTTATTTTTCTAGTTTAAGTACTTTTATTTCTTTAAGTTTCTTTTATTTTTAAATTCATGAATTTAAGCTATGCAAAAAAAAAAAAAAAAAAGAAGAGAGAATAGAAAGTTACACGGGCGTGGGATACAGTTGTGTTCTTGCCTATGTTCGCCTAAGAACATACATACAGTATAGAAAGTTACACAGGTGTGGGATACAGTTGTGTCCTAGCCCGTATTCACCCAGCACCTATACAATGTATCCATGCATTATAAGCCACTTTTAAAACACAGACACAAATGGGCATAAACATGAAATCACTCTTTTCTCCATCTTCTTCTTACATTCTACTTTTCATTAACTAACTTTTTCATCAAATTCAATATAATCTAAGTGACCATGGAAAATCATGAAATGTAGATCGTTCGGAGGAGGTCCAAATCTATTATATCATCTTCTACTCATGAGGACACTATTGTTGAGCTACTAGCCACTCTTTCTCCACTAGAGTATCTTATGCTTCAAGGTAGGGAAGTATTAGTTTCTTTTTCAATACATGTATTTCCTTTTTCCCTATGATATTTTTTTAATTGTTTTGATATCTTACTATTGTGCTTTCTTAGTTATAATTGAGGACAATGTACATTATTAAGTGTGAGGAAATGATATATATGAATTTGTTACTATTTAGGAGACCAACTATTTACATTATTGTAATGACCCTTTTCTAGTTAGCAAGATGTTAAATCCAATTTCTAGTGTAAGAATCCTTAATTAAATGACTTGGTTAAACTTTAACTTCGATAAATTAACTAGTGAACTCTAGTATTAAGTATTGTTGGAGCATTCGAATATGGTCAGGTGAAATTATGACATTGTTAAGGGTGAAATTGATTGACTTTATTATTGCAAGATAATCGAAAATGATTTTCCTACTTTTCTTCAGGTTAAGTGTATTCGTTTACCAGTTTCCTAAGCAGTGAGAAATTTTGTTTAGGTTTCTTGTCCAGAAATTTTGTTTAGCATTTCTTGTCCCGAAATTTTTGTTTTGATTTATTTACTTAAGGACAAGCAAATGCTTAAGTGTGAGGAAGTTTGATAACTCTTATTTTAAATACATTTCACATGATGATTTTATAGTATTTCCCTTATATCTTTGGTTTTTTTAAAAATAAATTGATACTTAATTGAGTAAAATTTTGATTTCAAGGTTTGAACGCGTTCTAGGATTGAAAAGGAATTAAGTTTCACTCAATTTGGAGTTCAAATGAATGAGTTATGAAGGAAAAAGTGGTAATTTTTGGTCAAAAAGTTACACAATTTGGGACACAATTATGTCCCCAAGCTGTGTCTATCAAGGAAGATTTTTTGTTTAAGGTCAGTAAGTTACACAATCTAGGGACACAACCGTGTCCTAAGCTGTGTCTGGTAACGAAAAAAAAACCTTACAATACATTACAAAAGGACATGCTAAGGTTTAGCACATAATTTTTGGAAATTCAAAAGAGAAGAGACTTGAAACGAAGGAGAAGAAATAAGCGAAAGCAACACTCAACTTCAAGATTGAATAGATTTTTCATCAACAAAAGGGGTTTTTCATGTTTTATTTCTTGATTTTGTTGCAATTCGTTTTTAGTTTCATTATGTAGCTTAAGATTCTTGTATTTAGGATTGTGGAATCTAGGGTTTCATGTGACTATTAGATTTATTGATAATTTTCAATAAAATTTCTATCCTTTCTTGATTCAATTATGTGTTTTAATTGTTGATTAATATTTTTAGGGTATAAATTTATGATATTATGCATGATGATTGAGAAATCACATGTGTAATGAGATCTTGACATAATTGGAGAGAATTACATGTATACTTAGAGATAAAATACATGTTTCTTTCGGAAAGTTGTTCTTTTGTGTGGGAATTCATTATACATTAATGCGATTCTGACTTATATTACTAAGTGAAGAGATTTCGATAAATAATTTATGATTATAGTTAATATGCTTGAGAAATGAGTTAACTTTAATTGTGAATCCCTCATGTCAAGAATAATAGAGATTGAATTGGCTATATTTTAAGCGGTCACATGTTAAACACTAGGGGAAATAATTCCTAAATACATTATTTGCCTTCTTGAAGTCGTTTTTAATTTTATCGCTTTCTAAATTGCTTAATCAAATCTCATAATTAGGTTAGTTTGTTAATTTTAGTATTTTTAATTCATTCAACCCATTATAATTTTCCAGTTAGATAATAAAGCTAAGGTTAGTATTAGTACTTGAGGTCTCTAAGGGATCAACTCGAACGTACATCTGCTATATTAAAACTGATAGATGCATTTGCCTTGTATCAAGTTTTTGGTACCGTTGTCGGGTAACCGAACACCTATCAGTTTTAATATAGTAGATGTGAGTCCTAGTCGATCCCTTGAAGACCTCAAGTGCTAATATTAACCTTAGCTCTATTATCTAATCGGAAAATTGTGATGAGTTGAATGAATTAAAAATACTAATATTAACAAACTAACCTAATTATAAGAATTGATTATGCAATTTAGAAAGCGATAAAATTAAGAACGACTTCAAGAAGGCAAATAACGTATTTAGGAATTATTTCCCCTAGTATTTAACATGTGACCGCTTAAAATGTATCCAATTCAATCTCTATTATTCTTGACCAGAGGGATTCACAATTAAAGTTAATACCTTTCTCAAGCATATTAACTCTAATTCTAAATTATTTACCGGAATTTTTTTACTTAGTAATGTAATTCAGAATCGCATTAATGTATAATGAATTCTCATACAAAAGAACAACTTTCTAGAAGAAACATATATTTTATCTCTAAGTATACATGCAATTCTCTCCAATTATGTCAAGATCTCATTACACATGTGATTTCTCAATCATCATGCATAATATCATAGATTGACACCCTAGAAATATCAATTAACAATTAAAACACATAATTGAATCATGAAAAGATAGAAACTTTATTGAAAATTATCAATAAATCTAATAGTCACATGAAACCCTAGGTTCCACAATCCTAAATACAAGAATCTTAAGCTATCATAATGAAACTAAAAACGAATTACAACAAAATTAAGAAATAAAACATGAAAACCCCTTTTGTTGATGAAAAATTTATTCATTCTTAAAGTTGACTGTTGCTTTCGCCTTTTTTTTCTCCTTTGCTTCAAGTCTCTTCTCTTTTGAATGTCCAAAAATTATGTGTGAAATCCTAGCATGTCCTTTTATAATGTATTGTGAAGTTTCCTTTTTCATCACCAAACATAGCTTAGGACAGAATTGTGTCCCTAGGTTGTGTAACTTACTAACCTTAAACAAAAAATCTTCCTTGATGGACATAGCCTGGGGACATAGTTGTGTCCCAGACTATGTAACTTTTTGACCAAAAATTGCCACTTTCTCCTATTGTTTATGTAACTTCAAAACTTCATAACTCATTTATTTGAACTCCAAATTGAGTGAAACTTAATTCCTTTTCTTCATTTTCAATCTTAGAATGCATTCAAGCCTAGAAATCAAAATTTTACTCAATTAAGTATCAATTTCTTTTTAAAAAAACCAAAGATATAAGGGAAATACTATAAAACCACCATGTGAAATGTATTTAAAATAAGAGTTATTAGGAAGCAAAGTAGTTAGCTTACTAGCCCATATGTAGGCACCCTCCTCGCCTATAAGCAATGTCCTCTAAAACTACCTCGAGGTAGGTAGCACATATCTTTGGCCATGTCTATATGTACTCCCTATTATCGATAATTCATGAACTATGAAGCCTAACCGAACCTCTACATCCTAGAGTATAATTGTTATCTCTTCATAGGCTATGTAAAAAGTATGAGTCTCCCTCCTCTAACTTTCCACTGGTGTGATGATTAAGTGGTGATCCAATTGGATGTATAGAAGACAACTCAGACTTGTGAAGCCGACCTGATCAAGGTAAGGTAGTATGTGGTCATCCAGCAGGATCTTGTCAACCCGCTAGTTTCGCTTGAGTGTCCTCTCCTATCTTCATATATGTAAAGCCTTTATGCCTTGCTAAGATACTACTAAGTATGATATGAATAATTGGAGTAATTTATATTAAAAAGAAAAGTTGGTTCTCCTACATGTCCTGCCCATATGCATTTAGACCTGTGTTTGTCCTATCTAGTGAAAATGGATCCATCAATTGGTTTGGGCTCCAACTAGCCTACAAAAGCATGAAACAACATGGTTAATACAGTGAAATTAAGAAATAATTAAGCATCATTAGTTAATAAACAAATCAAACTAAGTGTAAGTCAGTATAATTAGCTCTAATTGATCATAGATTATCAATAAGCCAAGACTTTATTCTTCTCGGGTTGATGCCTGAGCGATTAATAGGGATAGACTATAAATTCATTGGCAAATTACCCTATTGATTCCTTTAGGGACACATTCTTCTATTATGTCCCTCCTTCCTATAGAACGTACAAGTTGTTTTGTCTAGTTGGTCTCTAACATCCATCTCTAATTGGAAAAACTTAGTCCTAGCTTACCCTTCTTTTGCTCCAACTACGAGTCTAGTCATACTTTCTAGAGGTATGGAATGATTAGCCAACTCGACTCATCACTGATTGGGAAGAAGTAGGCTTTGTACATGTACACTTAATATGCAGACTTATACTAATCCTTGATATTGGACACCATGTCATAATGCTTAAAACCACCAGTAATAATAGCATGTGAACAAGGAATCCTATATATTTTCCACTTGTTGCATATGCACATACACTTGTTGAAGTCTACTATTTACACGTGCCCACCTTCCTTCATCCCATTCCTAATACGCTTGCTTCTAGTCTTAACCTCATCAATTTTGTTGAACTGATTGAAACGGACTACTCGATGAGAACTCACTAGCTTGACCTACTCTTCTAACATCTCCAATACGTACTTGGTGTATGCTCAATTTGTACGCACTCACTTAAGCGCCTCCTTATGTATCTTATCCTAGTGGAATATACAATTGCAAAAGATCTTCCTCATAAGTGACATTATCTGAGGACCATGGGTGTGCTTTAGCATCAAATTATACGCTTCTATATGGTTAGGTGTCATATATCCGAACTGATAACCCTCGTCATGTGCAAGTGTCTACTATTGCATTAATAGAGGATGAAACCAATCTAGTGCACTGGACTTGATACTGTGAACCTTCTCTAAGAATTTTTCAAACTTTTGGGGCTAAGCTTATATGGCTACAAAGGTCATCCACTTCTTGTACAGCTGGCTTCTGTGGACCTTATTGAAATTGCTTGCAATATGTAGCATATACTAGTGCCATACAGTAAAAGGAGGTTTCCAATTGTTCCTGTCTTTATCCAATGCTGAGTGAATCATGTCCCTTTTGTTAGATATCACTCAAATGGTTTCTTAGCAAGCCTTATCCCTATGAACGTGCTACCATAGGTTCTTAAGAAACCACCCCCATGTATTGGCCGTCTCATCATTAACCAACGTAAAAGTAAGCTAGACTATGTGGTTCACCCCATCCATACCAATGGTAACCAATAACTTGTGGTAATACTTTTCATATAAGAACATACTGTCGATATCTACCATAAGCTTACAATACTTCCATGCCTCTATACATGGGTCGAATTACCGCCATACCTACTTAAGCTCTGTCACCCTTGGCCGACTCAATTGGTTCCATATCTACTCCAACTTGGTACCCAAGTTAGTCATTTGGATTGCATTGAGCAATCAAGGCAAACCATCATATGACCTATCTTAGTTTTCATACTCGGCTTCAATTACTTTCATTTATTCAACCCATACCCTTCTACTGCTGACTTGATACCTAGATTGCTTCTGAATAATACTATAGAGCCAGGAAATCTTAGTGTTGGGATCTTTCCTAATGACATTTAAGAACTCCCTAGCCATGTTGTTGCTATCCAACTGCGAGTGATCTTAATTTATTATGGAATTGATACGTATGGGGCTCTACTAGTCTTATAATCATAAACATACCCTTTAGTTTCCTCCTACAAGCATGTAGATTCCATTAGCAGCCATCTTCATGCTTGGTACAAAGGATGGAATACTTACTTAACTTCAATTTTGAGGACTTGAAGTCGGTGTGATGTTTGATGTGGTACTACTTAATAGAGCTCCTCCTTTATGTTGAATCTCATACCTATACTAAGATCTTCACTAGCCTACATGTTGTTGATCTCTTCATTTAGTTCCCATTCATAGTTTAAGTAACCATCCTCTCTATCGCTGTAAACCCCCGAAAATTTTGATCTAGTTTTTGAAATAGACTCAACTATAGTAGACAATTTAGGAGTCGACAAGGTTAATTAAAGTGAAAACTCTAAAAGACTTAATTAATCGCGTAAAGAATTTTTCTACCCTAAATGTTTCTAAAAGCTAAAGATTCCATTCGAAAGTGATAAAAATATTAAAAATGATTCCATTAAGGACATATGTACACCAATCCATCATGATTAACCTAAAACCCTAATTGAAAATATAATGCTTATATTTTGCAAAATCGTTAGTAAAAGGTTAGAGATAACTCTCATTCTTACTTATATGATTCAAATTCTCAAGTAATCCATTAGGAACTAAGATAATGGGTCATAGATTATATTTATTCCTTAAATATATGATTAAGATAGTCTTACTTAGGGTTAGGGTTATAGTTGAAGATTATGTTACATATAGTGAATTTTAAGACTCAAATTAGCACTTTTTACACTTGTTATTCAAAGTAGTTTATCAAATGAGATATATGGACTCTAAAGACCTAAAGAGAGATCTCATCAACCACATTTACACATCAATGCATCATATACCTCAATTCTTCTCAATTCCTTCATTTCTCCCCTAATTTCCCTTAATTACTACATTATGTGCACAAAATTACACATACTTAAGGAATGTTGACTAAGATAATACATGTTGACCAAATTTCAAATGTTGACCAAGTCAACACATGTTGACTAAAGTCAACATTTTGAAAAGTCAACAAAGGTTAAGAGATAAGAAAAATATCTCTTATGTAATGATGTCTTCCTTTTCTTTTCTTTTTGATTTTTCTTTTTCTCTCTTTTTCTCTTGCTGCCGTCCACAAATGTCTTCCTTAAGCCCACCACATGTTGTTTTACATTAAGAGAAACAAACAAAAGAAACAAAACAAAAAGTCCTCTTTCATGCCGTGAACTCCCCTCCCTTCTTTCCCTTTCATTTCTTCCCTTTTGTCTCCTCCATTTCAACATCATAAAAGGTATGTTTTTAAGTGCTTCATCTTACTTTCTATTAGTCATTAGTTAGTTAATTAGGTAGATTAGATAAGTAGTTATGTGGTTAGTTTTGTCTTGAAGGAGAGGAAACAAAGTTTCCTTCTTTAAGTGTAGAAACTTGAAGTTTGAAAGAGAAGAAAGAAAGACATGAGGATATGCTTCTATGTATGCATACATAAGGAAATACCAAAAGAGTATAAGTAGAAGAACCTTTGTATATGAGTATTTAACATGTACATAACCTAATTTAAGATCAAATCTTACTAAACGTATCTATACTACAATAAATATGTACATAAGAACACAAAAATATGGAATTAGTGAGCTTTTCTTAAGGAAAAATTTAGGCATGCGAAATTTTAGTATAAAATACGTATTCCACCGTATAGGTATACGGGTATGTATACATGTATAAATACGGTATAAACCTAAGTCTAGGTATGAGTATAAGTATGTATAAAGTATATGTACATAAGTATAAAAAAAAGAGATAATATGTACATAATACATATGTATATAACATAAGCATGATGGAAGGCTTATGTAAGCATATGATGAGGTAAGTGATGACATAAGCACATGATGACATAAGCAATGACATAAGCAAGTGATGATATAAGCAATGACATAAGCAAGTGATGATGTAAGCGATGACATAAGCATAAGATTAGAAAATAAGAAAAATTAAGAAAAAGTGTAGGTAATTAGGTAACTAAATTAGTAAAACCTAATACACCTTCTAAATTAGATTATACCTAATTCAATATATGAATTAGTAATAGTAAAGTAAGATTCTTTCATTAGAAGAATTTAAGGAATAAAAGATATAAACATAAGTAATAAAAGTACTTAGCTGTTCATAACTAAAAATTTCTATAAATTTAGCTCGTAACATAAAATAGAGGTCTTAATATCCAAAACAGATATTACCATGTGAAAATATGTTCGGAAATGATGAAAAATGATTATAAATTCATAAATATAAAAAATAAAACAGAAAAGTTACATACTATTGAAATTAAAGTCTTACTGGGTAAAAATTAATAGTAATTTAAGTAGAACTAGGTAATTAGCTGTTTAGAATTAATAGTTAATTCAAACACTTATTAGCATTGTTATCACATAATGATCAGGTGACTCTGAGGTGAGCGAGGACCTCCCGATCGATTACTACGATTAGGGCGAACCGCTATGGCCGAGTGAGTATTTACCCTGTGATTCCATGCTTGATTGTAATTGTAGATAGTAAACTTAAATATTATTGTTAATTAACTGCTGTGTGGGGTTCGGGATATGCTTGTGTATGTAATTGATTGTTGAGTTGTGAACTTACCTTAAATGTAGAAAATGCCTTGTTGGTTGCATGGTAGTATAGAAAATGTTTGTGTGTATTAATGGATGGTCACAGCATAATTTGAACTAACTTATACTCGGCTATAAATAGAAACTGAAACATGCATTAACATGCATAGCATGGATACTATTCCGGCCGTCACATCACACGGAGGTAAAGAGAGGCCATTTGGGGGTTGATATTATTGATTTATTTGGTTATGTACGGTGCACTCGTACAAAATAACCTTATCCTGGCCCGCGGGAACACTAGGCGTTGGAGGCACCAACCGCCTGGCTAAGGGTCGAGTCTAGAGGCCTTCGTTTAAGGGTGAGTGTGGATTGCGGGGGCCCACTCACAATTATACTAGAACTTGTGTTTTTCTGAAAATAAAAGAGTTATTTGATATAAGTACAGAACATGGAGTTCCGTAGTAAAGTAAGTTCTAGTGTAATACCCGGATCTGATTGGTGCCGTGTAAACTCCAACCTGACTTCGGAGAACGTTAAATCCGGGTTGCGTATATGAACTAGTTAAGTATGTGTATTATTTGGCATTCTGTTTGATCATTCATTCATATGCGTGACTATAATGTATTTATAACTTGCTTGTTGTATGGTTGAGGGTTTTGCTCACTAAGCCTAGGCTTACACCCCTTTAGACTTCTGTTGCAGGATAGCTTATTCATAGAGACAGGACGAGGGATGCCACAAGTTAGCCTGGGGACCTGGGCAAGAGCGAGGTGTTCTGTGGGATGAGAGGAAAACAGTTTATGTAAACTATTCCACATGTACTTATGTTTAACTTGTGTTTACCTTATTATTATGAACTTAGACATACTTAAATACTGTGTAATGTAAGCTTTTGAGCTTAACTTTTATATAAATATGTTGTGTGATGATATCATGTGAATCTGGATGTACTTTGAAACTACTAGTTGTAGAGCCTTGTATATTGTGTGAAGAGTTTTTGATTGGAAGGGTAACCAATCAGGGGTTCTTCATGCAGTATACGGCGTCTGCCACGACTAGGCCGTCCTCAGTTCATGACAATCGCTATTGTAAAAGGGAATCGCATCCCTTGCACTTGTTTCTGCTGCATCGAACTCTAAAGTTTGTATTGGAGCTAGCGTAAAGGCCATTGAACTTGAACCTAAAGCATACGAGTATACACCAAGCATCTCCAGCTATAAGTTTTGGATGGTAGGCATCCCAAGCACAATAGGAGGTGTAAGAGGCATCTCATTACCATCATTGGCATCATACTTATGCTCATCATCCTCCTTATCTTCCTTAAGCTCGTAATCATCATCATCATCATCATCTTTAAGTAAGCTTCCCATTCATTAAATCATGCAATCATGTGAAACTTTCTCCTACAAAACTGATCCTATAACCTTATCCATTGTATTATCATCATCTTACATGGGTGTAGACATATGCAATGACTCATATTCATATGTCATTTGTTCATTCTCCTCAACTAGTGCCATCCCTTCGTTCTCTTCCACTGGAGCCACATATGATTCCTATGTAGGGGGGTCTCCTTCTACTCCTCCAATCTTAACATATAACTAATGCTTACCATCTCAAAGAGATTCTCGACACCATCATTGTCCTTAATGGCAATAAGCAAATAATTCAAGACATTCAAGTATGCATTGACATGTTTGTAAAAAATCTTAACCCTAACACCTAGATCTATTCTAATACCTTGACAAACCCGTTTAAAGAGATAAGAGAAATTTGCATTGGCTCTCAACTTCACTAAGTTATGGTTAAATTTTGGCTTCGAACTTCCTCTTAAAATGTTTCTGTGGGGGAAAATCATAAATTTCATCATGTCCATCATTTTCAGCCTATTCACAAGGCAATTATCGCTCCAATTAGCACATATTTGATGTCGTCCTGTTCAATGGGATCGTAAGCTCTATCTTAATTCCTAAACTACATAACTCTCTAATGTACAATTCATCGAATACTTGGAGTGCACATTTCAAAACAATAAAATTACAATTTCATAAGATGAAATCTATACACTAATCCATAAATCATTTACATATATTACTAAAATATAATATAGAATACATATTAGCATGTGAACACAACAATTAAACATCCTAGATCAATTAAAAAGACACATATCTAAACTTAGGGTTTCAAATGGGAAAATATTAAAAACAACTATAAATGATACATGAAATTTGCAAAATCAACATAGATTAAATGTTTAAGATGCTTACTTCGTTTGTTGGAGTAGATTTAAAAATAATAAAAAGGGGTCTAAGTGAATGGTTTTTGAGAGAGATTGATTTTTTTCTAAGAGAGAAGTGAGGAAGAGAGAGTATTTTAGAATGAAGGAGTGAATCTATTCATGCTTTTCTTGTTTATATTAACAAATGTAGCTTCAGTTATATATTTACTATAATTGAAGGTGCCTTTCAAAAATGTGCTTTTAGTGCAAAAATAACCTAATCTAAATGCGCTTTTTCAAAAAGTGCCTTCATAACTCCATAGACATAATATTTTTTCTAGGGACCTATTTTTTTTAATTTTTTTATCTTAGGGTGCATTCCTCTTTTCCTAACCTTCTATGGATATCTTTCTTTTTTTACCCCTTGTTTTTTTTTTTTTTGGTTAATCACCTCCCCATGAATTTAATTGAATCAAAGATTCCTGCTTCATTTCATGGTGAGAAAGGGAGAAGACTCCTCTTAAGGATACCATCGAAGTGGGTTCGGAACAGGTTTTGCAAAACCTAAACTAGACCTATTACCTTATAAGACTTACAAAACCCTATAGATGCCTTGCAAGGTTTTTACCCTATTTCTAGAACTCGTCCCTATAAAATCTTGTGAAACCTATTAAAAACCCGACCTGACTAGTTAATACTAAATTTTTTTTTTAAAATTGATATATGGGTGTACAAAAAAAAATTAAGCAAATAGCGTATGGATTGTTTTAAATAATAAAACAAATGGTATATGATTATTCAAGACTAAACCAACTTCTTTTTATTTTAAATTAATATATGATTAATGAAAAAGGAGATGGATAGGGATTGTGAAATGTGGTCAACTGACTGAGAGAGAGAGTAAAAGCGAGAGAAGAAAGCTACACAAAATGTAAGAGAGAGAAAGATATGAGGTTAAGGTTTTTTTGAAAGACAAACATGAAAGAGACAATATTGTTTATTAGTTATTATGTTTTATTATTTATGACTAATATTAAATTACTAATATCGTATTATTACTTTCAATTGGGTTTGAGTTATCCATTATGTTTTTTTTTTTAAATCCCAAAACCCAACCTAAGACCTTATAGGGTTTGGGAACTAATTTTAGACCTAACCCAAACTGTGCTAACGTAGAATAAATCGAGTCTTCTTTTGCGCTAACTATTGTTCAAATTCTCTAGCTATTGTTGCCGGAACTTGCTATTCTTTTATCTTTGTGTACTTCATCTATTGTGAGTATCTCGGATGCATCTTTACTTTATTTCATTAAATGGTTTACTATGACTTTTGCTTCTATATCGGGTAAGATTCTTGCTGCTATTCTTGGTGCTTTGCTTCATCTTTATGGTACTTGGTCCTCATTGATCCTTTTTAACTCATCTCAGTTATAAAGTTTTTGCATTATCTAGTCTTTATTGTTGTGCTATATTCATTGGACATCTTCATTTTGGTTTGTATGTTGAATTTTGTCCTAGCTTTTAGTCTTCTTTCATATACTATTTCTGTTACTGTTTAGTGTATTTTGTTTCAACTACCTTTGGCTCTCATTACAATAATTTGCTACATCTTTGGTTTTCTTAGCACTTATAACTTATTTTGTAGACATCCTTACAGCATCTTTGGTTAGTTTTATGAGAAAATTAGGGTTTTTTCATCCTCATAGCATTGCATCCTTTTCTTTCTAGTGTTCCATAGCATCATCGCATACTTGTAAACTCTTTGTTGCATTACATGATAGGAATCAACTCCTCAGATTAGTTACCTATAGTCGATCTAGAGGAATACAAGGACTTATGTGAAGAGTATTAGCTCAAGGACCCTTCTAGGACAAAGATTCCTTCATCGATCTTAACCTTCTACACTTCTACCTACTTGAGTGCCTAACTTTAGTAGAACTTAGCACAGTTTCTGAGCTGACGAGCATTGGGAACCCATCTAAGCCAAGATATTGAGTTATTAAACCAAATGAGAAGCCCGATATCTTTAAGTGTCTAATCTCTAGTTTGAACTAGATTAGATTGGCCTAGTCTTTAGACCCTCCTTACTCTCCTCTTAACTTAATCTTATATTTGGCAAGTTGTCTAAGGATTAAGTCAAGTAGAATTAGTTGGAGTATCATATCCAACTAGTAGTTACCTAGATTTGCTAAACTACCTTTTATTTTCTTGTTCTTGTTCGTTGTGGTGTAACCTCCGTTATGACCCCAAAAACACATAAGCTTCGCTAGTATCAAAGCATAGTTTCGACAGTAAGTATGTAAAGTTGCAATAAAGTTTTAAGTCGTGTTAATTAATGGCTACTATATTCTTCCGTAGCTGTTGCAATGTGGTTGTATGCAGTATGTTTGAAGGTATTAAAGTGGGTATTGAAGTAAGTGAGATGAGAAGTAGTAGTTATCCAAGGTAAGTGTGGCAGTTATTGTTGCTCTGTTCTACTCTATTTCCCTATTTTGGAACAAAGCAAGTTTCATTTCAATACTGTTTTGTGTATATATGTTAGGTGTTAGAGTGGTTACAATGTATTAGTCAGGTTCTAGGTAGTAAGCAAAAGGGTTCTATTGAGTATTTGTGCCGACTAAATTGTCGATAAGTATTGCACTATGTCGAATTCTAGCATTCAAGGAGTCCTTGGTGACCAGGACAGTCACGTTGGTGTTGGCTATAGTCAGCATAAAAGTAATACCTAGGGTCAGTTGATGATAAGCATGATAGACTCACCAATCTTGTTGAGAGTCTTTATCACTGCTATGCAAGGCAAAAGATAGCAAACCTAAGGTATACCCAATCGTAGCTGAGTAGAAAATGTATAAGAATTAAGATATAGCCATGTTGGCTAAGTTAATCACCTAAGTTAACCTTACCGAGTTAGAGGAGTAGTGAATTGACTTACTCGATGAAGACTAGAGTTGGAGGAAATTGAGGAAGATGAAGAGGAAGTAGATGTAGATGCCAATGAAGAGGAAGAAGAAGAAGGGGAATACTATGAAGTAGAAGAATGAGGACATTGAGCTCCTAGAAGACTTGACAATGTTAAAGTCTAATTTCTAACCTTTACTGGTAGTGGAGATACATATGAGTATCTAGAGTAGGAAGAGAAGGTTGTGAAAGTGTTTGACTATTATAGGTATATTGAGATTATAAAAGTTCGACTTGTTGCTCTTAAGTTCTTTGAATATGTCGCTATGTGATGGAAGAATCTAAATGCGGCTAAAGTAAGAGATAGAAGACGAGGTGTGTGGACATGGGAAGAGATGAAGACGTTATTAAGGAGAAGATTTGTACTCAAGACATATTTCTAAGATACATTTGCTATGTTGCAAAAGCATTACTAAAGGAGCTAAATTATTGATGATTATGTTAAGGAATTCCGGATGTTAATGATTTGAGCAGATGTAGATGAGCCTAAAGTTTGTATAGTGTTAAGATTTATTTCTAGACTCAAATATGAGTTTCATAACATTGTAGAAGTATAGAGATTCTATACCTTAGAGGAAGCCGTTAAGATTACATAGAGAGTCGAGAAAGAGTGGTTGAAATACCCCAATACGACTTAGGCCGAGCCCTTCACAAACTCATGTTTCGAGCCAACCTACATGCAATAAGCTAAGGAGACCCTTTTAAGCAAAGAATAAGAATGACCAACCTGGGAATAGCTAAGCAAACCTTAATAGTTGAATTGATGATAAGCTAACCTTAAGGATATATGAGAAAGGATAGACCTCAAGATAGAAGATGAGTAAGATAAAGTGCTTTAAATGCTTGGGTTATGGATACAAGGTTGCTGAATGTCCTAACTAATGTACTATGGTGCTCTAAGGTAATGTAGTGGATAGCACTAATGAGAGTAAGCTTAAGGTGCAAGAGAAAAATGTTGGGTAAACTGAAGCCATAAAGGAAGAAGAGACTTATGTCTATGTTGACTAGGGTGAAGTGATAATGTTAGTATTGAGACTTACACTAAGTTCCTTACCGAGTAGTAAGGAAGATTAGAGAGAAAACTTATTCCACATGAAGTATACCATCAATAGTCAACTATGTACAATTATAATAGATAGAGGGAGTTACACTAATGTTATCACCCAAACCCTTGTGCAAAGGTTAGGATTGCCAATCTTTAAGCACTCCCAACCTTATAAACTACACTAGCTACATGACAAAGGTACTCTTCGCGTTTCCAAGCAAGTGGTTATAGCCTTCTATGTTAGGAACATGTATAGGGACGAAGTAATGTGTAATATCGTCTTCGTCAGAGCTTTATACTTATTGCTAGGGAAACCTTGATTGTTTAATCGACGTGTTATTCATGATGGATACAAGAACACTTATATCTTTATATAGGATGGAAAGAGGATTGTGCTACAACTTATGACACCAAGTTAGGTAAATGAAACACATAATAAGGTGACTTGAGTTAATAAGAAGAAGGTACTAGTAATGAGTTGCTAAGAGTTTCGAGCTGCTAAGAAGGCTGATGAGCCTATGTTTCTCTTGATTAGGAAATTGATGGAGATGGGAGATTTAGAAGATATACTTGAAGAGGTTCAGGAGTTGACTGATGAGTTTTCTAACTTGTTTCCAAAAGAATTGCCTAGGGGATTACTCTAGACTAGAGGCATTGAATATTGTGTTGATTTACAGCTAAGTGTAGCCTTATTGAATAAACTTGCTTATAGAATGAATCTTAAGCAGGTTACTTGATAGGAATCAAGGACCGATCATGCACTCCCGAAATCGAGGGCTTTTTCAGATGGTTCACCGAGCTGTTCAAGATGAGTTAAGTGCTGAGGAGTAGTGTTTATCTTAGTATGACTTATCGAGTTACTTAGCTCTCCACACCATCTAAGAGATTGCTAAGGTGATCAATTGACATGCTGAGTTGACCCCTCCGTAACACATCATTCTAAGCACCAAGTTTGGATATAGCCATCTCCATAGCGTTGAGGCTGAGCTAATAACTGTTAGGAACCAACCATCTAAGGTCGATCCTGAATATGAGTCATCCTTAAGACAACCCTTGTCTAGTCCCAACAATCAGAGCTGTCAAACTATCGATGTCAACTAGACTTAATCAAGGCCTACCCCTGCATAGCTTGTAGCATTATTGGAACTACATAATGAGCAAAATTGTGTGCATGCTATCCTTTCTTACATCTATAGTATCCTTTTTGATAAAGGATATTCTTTTTTCATGATTTCATGTTTCCCCTATAAATTGTTCTCCTTTTTTCTTAGCAAGTAGGGATCCAATTCTATAATTTAGGACTTACCCTAACTAGATACTATAAATACTCGCATATTGTAATAGTTGCATAATGAATATACAAAGAACACACTGAAAATTTACTCCCTCTTAAGCTAAGTGTCTTTCTACTTACTCTTGAGCTACTTTAGTCTAGCCTATATGAGTGTGGTCTAGTGGCGAGTAACCCTTGGCCATACTTGTGCATCATATTAAGTATAACCTAAGCATGTGTAAGGCGTTAGTGCATCATATTCATTGTTAGTGCACGAGAACCCCTACTCATCCTTGATTATCATTTACTTTTTGATCCATCTCATGGCCTAGACCTACCCCTTTTAGTTACGTGTGATATTGGGCCATGTGTTCACCCATGTAGTTTGTATCATCTTGGTATTAAAGGTTGACTAAGTTTGAAGCTGAATTCTGCTACTTTATTCTTTAAGTGGTTTGTTATTGCTCTCATATGATGACGGTTCTATTGTTAACCTTAGAGTTTAGTAGTTGAGGAGTGTTCGATGCTCTATATTCCCCTATTTCTAATATGCAAAATAAAGTATGGTCGGCTGTTCATTTGTTGTGTAATTATTGTGGTGATTGGAGTATTGGTTATTGATCTTTTAGTGGTATTATTAGACGTCATTTTTTGTCATCAATGTCAGACTTAAGTGTTCAAGGAACTATAGGAAACCAAGAAAGTGGTACTCAACATGGCCAAGGGCAAGAATAAAGCTTCACACCTCAATTAGTGGGTGATTGCTTAGATAGGCTTATCGACTTGGTAGCTAGTTTAGCAACTGTTATCTAAGAAGATAAGTAGTAAGCTAAGAATAGCCCCACTAGAGAACGTGAGCAGCAAAGGTGAAGCAATGGTTAGTTTAGCTGAGTTAACGCCCTAACTCGACTACCCTGAGCTGAAGGAATTGGTAGGGATGTGAAACAAAGGCTAACGCTTAGAGAGATTGAGGAAGAAGAGAAAGGAGACAACGAAGTAGAGGAGTATTACGAACCTGAAAAAAGAAATGTATGAGCCCTTAGAGTCGAAGGGTTGAGGATGCATATCTCGAGATTTTCTTAAAGTGGTGATGCTGAGGATTACTTAGATTATGTAGATGGGATTACAAAATAGTTTGAATGCTACGACGTACCTGATAATGCAAAGGTTAGATTTGCTATGTTAGAGTTCATTAGTTATATCGACTTATGGTAAAAGAACTTGTAAGCCACTCGAAGAAGGCAAAGAGAATGAGAGATTAAGAGTTGGGATGAAATGAAGAGGGTTATGTGGAGAAGGTTTGTGTTGACCTATTATTTCCAAGATGCCTTCAAAAGATTGTAACAACTAAGATAAGGAGGGTTGTGTATAGACACTTATGTTAAGGAATTCTAAATGTTAATGATTCGATGTAAAGTCATATAGCTAGAGGACTAAACTGTATCCCGATTCATCAATGGATTAAAGAATGAGATTAGGATCTCTTGAAAACCCCAGATATTGGAATGCTTAATGACATAATTCGAGTCACCTAAAGGACAGAAAGGTGCTGAATAGGCAGGTTTCGACCACCAATTAATCGACCATGTAGTAGCTGAACTGTTCCAAGTAAACCTGTGTGAACGAAACTAAGTAAAGTTACTGAGACCCGACCAGACCCGATCCGTGCCAACTACCCAAGCTGAGGAGAAGGAACCCTCGAGGAAGTTAAAAAAAGGTTAGAGTTTAGGGAGGAAGACGAGTGGGATCAAGTGTTACAAATGCTAAAGATTACCACTTAGTGTCTGAACAATCAAACAATTGTAATCCGAGGTGAGGTGCCAACTATTGAGGTCAATAGTATTAATGAGGAAGTAGAGGAGTTGAGAAGATAGACAAACTGAGTTATTCGAAGAGGGAGTTACCTCTAATGAGGAAGGTAACTTTTTGCTGACCACTCTAGTATTGAGGAAGACGATGAGCATCGGTCCTATACCTGAAGACGAACAAAAGGCAAATCTCTTCCATATTGGATGCAAGGTGAATGAATCATTATGTATGTTGATTGTTGATAGTAGGAGTTGCACTAATATAGCTTCTGCATTTATAGTCCAGTAATTAAAATTAGTAACCAAGCTCCACCCAAAACCTTATAAGCTTCATTGGCTTAGTGATAAAGGAGCCCTATAGGTGAATAAACAAGTGTTTATACTGATCTGCATTGGCAAATATTGAGACGAAGTACTCTGTGATGTGCTACCCATAAGTACGTTCCACATTCTCCTTGGATGACTGTAGATATTTAATCAAGTAATTATATATGATAGAAGGAGGAATACATATTTTGTGGAGCATGAAGGTAGGAGGATGAAATTAAGTCTTATGACTGTTGAGCAGGTAAAGGTTATGTAGTCCCAAATTAGCTAAAGCTTGAAGAAGGAGACTTTGGTGATGACCCGGGCCAAATTGAAAAGAGAAATGTAGCTTGAAGGAACGACCTATTTACTGGTCCAAAGGTTACTAGAGATGAGGTCTAACGAGAGGAAGTAACATACCGAGGTGAAAACATTGCTAAAAGAGTCTATCGACCTGTTCCCTGATAAGTTACTAAAAGGTTTGCCTCCTATTTAAGTTATTGAACATGTAATTGACTTGTAGCTAAGAGTTATACTGCTGAACAAGCTTGCTTATAGGCTAAACTTGAATAGACCACTGAGCTACAGAAGCAGGTAGATGAGCTAATGAAGAAGGGGTAGGTGCATAGGTCCCTTAGCCCCTATGTCGTACCTGTAAGCCCCAAAGTTCAACTAAGTAACCGTAGGATTGAACTTAGAACCCAAGGTTTAGGGCGATCGGCTAAAGGATCCGATCACACTTAAATTATAAACTATTAAGAGAAGTATAAGTAAAAATGACCCCGTAAACTTAAATTTAAGAAAATAAATAGTAAAATAGGAGACTATAAAATTTTCAAATTTTAAGTATAATAGGTATTAATCATCAAAAATGCGAAAAGTGTGATGAAATAACTAATAAATTACCAGAGATAGATTATATGTATACTAAAAATTTTAGAATGACCAAAATAATATTTAGGAATGTTCACGTGTACTCCACATGTATTTACGTGTAGATAAAAATACGCGTAATTACCTAAATTAGCCTAAAACTAAGCAAATAATTAAAGAAAAATACAAAATAATTATAGAAAAAATCAGAAAAATCAGAAGAGGATAAGCTGCAACAAGATAAGGTCGTGGTCAGCAAGAAAAAAAAATAACCAATAAGAATTTGATAAACAAAAAGCCAAAAATCATGGAATTGGTGCAAAATCACATCAAATTAATGCACATTAATTTCTCAAATTGTCTATAAATAGGGGAAAAAAATTTCAGAAGTCCTTTGGTCAGTTTATGATTTGAGAAAAATTAAAACACCGAAAAAATCGAGAGAAAATCCAGAAAAATAAAAAAAAGGAAAACTGTGCAGTTAGGGATTTTAAAGGGAACCCACAACAGACGAGGAGCTGGGAGTGGACGGCCACCACCACCACATGGTGGTGGCAGCGCCCAGGCCGGCCGACAATGCCACGACGGCCAGCGGTGGCCGGAGCCACCCAAACCGGTGAGTCTAAATTCTAGCCCGATTCTTGTGAAATTTTGTAAAAATAGTAAACATAATTAGAAAATTATGAATTTTGTTATTATGGGATATTTTTGTATGTAGTTTGTAGAAAAAATATTATTTAGATGAAAACATGTCCCGTAATATAGGGTCCTTAAGAAATCATGCAAAACCGAGCACATTTCGGTTTAGAAATAAATGGCCTTAGGAGTGTAGTTTGGAGCTCAATTTTTTTTTGTAGGATGCTCATGTGATATAGAACAGTGCTATGAAGCCATTTTTTTAAAATTAATTTTTGAAATTTTTAAGTTAATTTTTAGCCCTAAAATGATGATAAAATTGGGTGATTTAGGGTTAATTAGGTGATTAGGATGTTAATAACTGATTGAGATAGTAATTAGATGTTTAGGGATATTAATCTCTTATGTGGAAACATAATCCTAGTCTATGGAGTGTTAAGTGTAAGCAATGAAGGTGTTATGTGGTAAATGTAGAAAATTAGGAAAATGTAGAATTAAAAATTAATAAATATGGAAAAATTAGGTTTAATTAAATAATAAAATAATGAAAATCAGAACATAACAAATCTGAAACAAAATTCAATTTTAGGTAATTATATGAAAAATATAAAAATTTCTCACAATATGAGTAAATTCGGTACACTAATACGGATTTAAGTGTACCGGATAGAATAAAATGATAACTAGGGGTAGTAATCATATTTAGAAGATCGGGAAGTAATGTGATTAATTTTACATTATGAGTTGAAACAAATTTCTAGGGTCTGGGTACAAAACAGTACCTAGAAATCGAACTAGAATCTAATCTAGAAATCGATGCGAAAACCGAACCTGAACCTAACCCCAACCCTAAAATAGTTATAAAAGACTTAAAACCTAGATAATTAGGTATATTTAACCTTAAACAAAACCTAACAAAAAGCGTTATCGGATAAAATGAACTTATAATATTATATGAAATACTGAAACCACGTTCGTGTTATAGGGGTGATCGACGATGGCCTGAGCAAATCGGACCTCGAGTGAGTGAGCGAGGAGTCGAGGTAAGTTGGGATTAATACAATGCTGTATTTTGGAGGCTTAAGATTATGCTTGGTTATGCTTGTTAGATAGAGAATGTGTGCATGTGCTTGATTATGGGTGATGCTATGATTCTATTTGTTGCTTGGCACATATTGTATGACTTGTATGAAAGGATTGATCACCCTAAACTGGACTTAATTAAATATCCGACCAGTAATCATAATCGGACATGCATGGCAACCCGTTAGGGGAACTTAGGACTCTCCGGCCAAATACCGACCCCTTCGGAAGGGATAGCGCAGGATTGCAAAATGGTCTCTTCTTCATCCTTAGTCGAACTAAGTGACAGGAGAGGAGGTCGCGGCGAGGGTGAAGACAATGGTTCGAAGGTAGTCACAGGAGGAGCAAGGTCTCCATTACATAAGCTTGGGTTTGGTCGTGAGCTGTTGCATTAACGGCAACTCCTCAACCTGGATTAGAGTGGGTGTAATTTTTTTAATTTCACGACGGGCCGGACAACGTCGTACGATGGCATTTGCTTACACATGCATTGCACTTAATAAGTGATTGAAAACCTTGTTGTGTGTATGGTATAGTTTTAAGTCCTCCGTCCTAACTTACTGAGCTGTAGTTGCTCACATCCCTATAGACGTCGTGCAGGTGTTGGTTAAGAAGCGGCAACAACTACTCTGAAGCTAGCAACTGCTGGATCTTAGGGAGTGAGCAAAAACATTGAAGAATCAACACATATGTTATTACTTTTCATTGCTGAATAATGTAATAACCGAATTATAGTGATTATATATAACTTTTATCACTTTCTTAGGTAAATGATTTATTGAAATTACAAACTGTTTACTTCAAAGCGGGTTAGTCGTGGACGCCTTGTGTAGATCAGGTCTAAGATAGCGGTTGTAAGGCCAACTTCTATCTTAGGATGGTTTACACGGCGGGGCTGTTACGACTCTGCCGCTTCAGGGCGTGACAGTTCTAAATTGGTATCAGAGCGTAGTTTTACTGAACTCGCTTTGAAATGAACAATTAAAAGAATTAGACACTTTAAGAGTACATTGAGAGTGGGTAGAAATAAAGGGATATTAAAGTAACGAACTACAAATTATAGGATAAGTAGTAACTGTAACGCTACATTAAGATAGGCGTTAATCGAAGTTAACTCTGGTGATAGGATCATGTAGAGAAATTGCTGATTAGTTGAGGTGAGTAGTTGAGATGATTCAAGTGGAATGAAGAAGAATCCATGATGAAATCCAGAATTGAGATATGGAGAACAATATGATAATTGATTAAGTCGGAATATGTTATTGAGGAGTTTGTTATCGAAGTTACGTTGTAATTGATGAGACTTATGGATGATAATAGAGATTAATCTGAGTTTTAACATAATGGAGATCATGTGATATGACTTAATGAATAAGGATGGTTTGGAAGTGAAAAATTGTAACATAGATGACGTTAATGAGATATGTGTAATAAAGATAGAAGAGAGATACTCTATTCTACTAGTACAACTTATACTTCAACTAACACATCATATATCCTTGGACGATTAACCCCAAAAGATTTATTGAATGGTTATTACATTTTCTTGAATCAGTTGGAGTAGATTAAAATTATATGCAGTATGAGAATACGGTATATGAGGTGACAATTGATAATAATATTGAGGAGTTTAGTAATAGTAAGATATATGGAATGATTACTACTTTTGATTTTCTTATTGAAGTATGACGTCCTGAATCACCAAAGGGAAAATGATACTCAATGAATGGGAAGTTAAATGTGGTGGAAATTGGAATGATGAATACAATGTAGTAGATGGTTATATTTTTGTTAGAAGTTAGAATTGATTATATGATTAGCTATTCATATAAGTTAGGATCCTATTGATATTTTAATAGATACAGTAGTGCTCATTAATGGATATATATTCTTTAAATATGTACATATGCTATGATGTATTATACACTTGTGAGTAAGAATGTGAAAGAGGATTGGATGCATCTTAGGTGACCGATTTTGGAAGTGTTTTGTATATGTAAGAATTGGTGGTTTATTGAAGTGATTTAGGTTGAATGAAGTGTAATTTTTGAGTTACTATAGAGTGGAGGTGTAAAGAAATTTGATAGAACCGATCGGTGGGATATGCTAATATTGTGGATGAAATTCCTAAGAAGTTTGTTGATGAATTTGTGTTGTAATCAATGTGATGCGATGAAGTGACGAGACTCATGAACAATAGTGGAAATCAATTTGAGTTTTGGAACAAGAGAGATGTGGTGATATGTATAAAAAATTAAGGTGAATCTGAAACTCATAGGATTTGTGAGATGATCTTAGCTTGGTGCTTGGTATAAATATGAGGTTGTATAATTTGAAATGAAATAAAGAATGGTATAGAAACGAATTCTAAGAAGACAAAACATTGAGAGGGAAAAGTTAGAAACCGATTCAGAAATGAATCAGAACCTATACTAGAGGTATAATCAAAACCCAAGTCAAGAATAAACCTTATATAAAATAAGAATGCAGTATAGGAGATGATAAATGATGATAATAATAAGGAGTCTAATGATGAAAAGGTATATGAAGTAATCGTTATTTTTGATTTTGTTCTATGGAAATATGGATCAAATCAACAAGTGGAAATGATATTGAATTAATTAGAAGACAAATGTAGTGGAATTCTTTTGAATGAATAGTTGTTATAAGTAATTTGAATTATGGATATGGTATGATAGTTGATCGTGTTTTCTTAAGAATTAGAATTAACCCTGCAGTAGTTATTTATATGTGTGGATATCCAAACGATCTTTTAATGGATGTAACAGTGCTTCTCGATGAAGTGTAAACTTTTGGACATGTGCAAATGCAATGATGATTGACATATTTGTGGCTGGGAGTGTAAAAAGATCAAATGTATTTTGGTAGACAATCTTGGAAGTCTTTTATATGTGTAAGAACAGTAGAAGGAATAATGTTATGAGGTTACAATCAAACTAAGAATTCTTAGGTCTTTAATGAATCATGAATTAAAGAATTATAATTTGGAGTGATAATTACGTATGAGTGAAGCCAAATGAATATGAAATGGATAATGAGATCCTTATGTAGTGTTAAGGCAAGTGGAATTATATTATTATATGGTCCTTATATTTGATTATAGGAGATGGATAGTTATTAAATGGTACATGATAAATGAAGTAAGATTGCTATGTAAACTACAATTGAATAAATATCCAAACACCCTAAAATATTAGTAGGATGAGTAATAAGCGACGGTGGAGATGGAATTAACGTAACCAATTGGAGACAATTAGGACTTTTGATCAACAGTTACTTAGTTATCCTAAGGACCCATCTAGCAAGGCATAACTCTCTAGAAAGTAAATTTTATGAGACAGTCATCTATTAGTAAACTAATTAGAATAAGGAATGTTGATTTTCGATAGTATTTAAGGATCCGAGCTTAAAAGAATTAGAAGATAAGTAGTGATTTTAGATCCTCGCTGTAGAATATGCAAATGGACGAAATGCAGGTACAAGGATGATATTAAGGTATTCATTCCATATAAGTTAGAAACTAGTGAATGGACAAGGATTTTAAGATGATTGAGATTATCGTTACCTATCAGTTTAGAATTTATATTGAAGAAAGGATATTAATCCATATAATCATAGGATATGATGGAAATGGAATTTAAAAAGGAAAGTTACTGATGGTAAATTATGAGAAGTTTATTCATATCTATAAAGAAGAGACTAAAGAAAATATCACTAAGTACTGAATCTACTAGTAACATATAAGAGTTTAAATGTATTTCTAAAGATTATTCTATGGATGTTTGAATTTCATGACTAAGTCAATCAAGAATCAAACCTATGATCGAAACTCTGTATTGGACGTTGTAAATGAGACTTAAAGAGTTAGAAGGGTAACTATCAAATTCTAGAATAATGTTAGATTGGAAGAGCATCAAGATACGATCAGTGCACTAATTGTAATCCTAGAATCAGGAGAAAGAAATACATGACAACCATATATGGAAACACTTGTGGTGGTATCCATCAATAGTATTTTGATATACAAAATATCTAGGGACAACATTATTGAAGTTGAGTGATCAAAATAGTATATTGAAATGGAAGACATGTGATTTTCGAAAAAGAGATTATGTTTTCATTAGTTAGTTATATTTGGATAAGAGATTTTGGTGGATATTAGAAATATTGAATTAATGATTAGAGGAAAATCTATTGAGGTAATCTAGTAAACAAAGAAGCTATGAAGCTACAATGTACTTCATATTAGCAATTGCAATAGGTAATCTAACAGGAACATGGCAAATCTGAATTGTCCAATTGTTGTTGTTGAGTGTCATGTCTTGTCGATGTAGTCAGTGTATCTTGTTGTGTCATGTCTTGTCCAGTAATAATCTCAATACTGTTTCTTTTGCTGAGTCTGTCAGTCAAAAGTTATATTCATCCTCCTCGAGTCGAGTCAAGTCAAGTCAAATTGAGTTGTTAACCATCTCATTTGAATCCGAGATGGAGAAGCGTTAAGATTTGCTAAATTGCTTCTGTTGATCCTATGCTAAGCTTTATGAAGAACAAATGAGAAGCTAAGATAGTAGTATCATCATTTTGAATAGAAGATTATGGATGAGAGGAAAGGTGATGATATGAAGTAAATGTAGAATCGCTAATGATCATAAATAAAACTTAAGAAACAATCAAATAAGGAATAAATGGAGAATAAACCAATAAGAAAATTTGCAAAATCGTAAAGCTAAGTTATAAGATAATACGATGTGATTAAGAGACTACAGCGATGAAATAAGCCCTGATCGATACTAAGATAAGGAATGCAAATGAAGGAAATTAAGAGATCGGGCAAAGGATTAAATAGAGAAGAAATGAAATGTTAATTAGAAAGCAATTAAGGAACTTAATCAATAGATTACACAGAAGTCTCGTTTGATGATAGCTCAATAGAATGGAAGACGGGAGTTTAAGGATATAAAGTAACCCCCAAAAATACTGGATAATCAGGTTCAGAAGTTCAAGAGTTGAGACACGAAATAGGTAAAGATACGACCTGATGAAGGTCTAGACTTAGAAATTTAAGTAGGGCTAAATGTATTATCAATCCTAGCAAGTAAGCAATACATAGGTATACAGTAGTTTTGAGGATGAAACTATTTTTAAGGGGGGTAGAATGTAAGCCCCAAAGTTCAGCTAAGTAACCGTAGGATTGAACTTAGAACCCAAGGTTTAGGGTGATCGGTTAAAGGATCCGATCACACCCAAATTATAAACTATTGAGAGAAATATTAGTAAAAATGACCCCGTAAACGTAAATTTAAGAAAATAAATAGTAAAATAGGAGACTATAAAATTTTCAAATTTTAAGCATAATAGGTATTAATCATCGAAAATGCGAAAAGTGTAATGAAATAACTAATAAATTACTAGAGATAGATTATATGTATACTAAAAATTTTAGAATGACCAAAATAATATTTAGGAATGTTCACGTGTACCCCACATGTATTTACGTATAGATAAAAATACGCGTAATTACCTAAATTAGCCTAAAACTAAGCAAATATTTAAAGAAAAATACAAAATAATTATAGAAAAAATCAGAAAAATTAGAAAAATCAGAAGAGGATAAGCTGCAACAAGATAAGGTCGTGGTCAACAAGAAAAAAAAATAACCAATAAGAATTTGACAAACAAAAAGCCAAAAATCATGAAATTGGTGCAAAATCACATCAAATTAATGCACATTAATTTCTAAAATTGTCTATGAATAGGGGAAAAAAATTCCAGAAGTCCTTTGGTCAGTTTATGATATGAGAAAAATCAAAACATTGAAAAAATCGAGAGAAAATCCAGAAAAATAAAAAAAAAAGGAAAACTGTGCAGTTAGGGATTTTAAAGGGAACCCACACCAGACGAGGAGCTGGGAGTGGACGGCCACCACCACCACATGGTGGTGGCAGCGCCCAGGCCGGCCGATAATGCCACGACGGCCCGCGGTGGCCGGAGCCACCCAAACCGGTGAGTCCAAATTCTAGCCCGATTCTTGTGAAATTTTGTAAAAATAGTAAACATAATTAGAAAATTATGAATTTTGTTATTATGGGATATTTTTGTTTGTAGTTTGTAGAAAAAATATTATTTAGATGAAAACATGTCCCGTAATATAGGGTCCTTAAGAAATCATGCAAAACCGAGCACATTTCGGTTTAGAAATAAATGGCCTTAGGAGTGTAGTTTGGAGCTCAATTTTTTTTTTGTAGGATGCTCATGTGATATAGAACAGTGCTATGAAGCCATTTTTTTAAAATTAATTTTCGAAATTTTTAAGTTAATTTTTAGCCCTAAAATGATGGTAAAATTGGGTGATTTAGGGTTAATTAGGTGATTAGGATGTTAATTACTGATTGAGATAGTAATTAGATGTTTAGGGATGTTAATCTCTTATGTGGAAACCTAATCCTAGTCTATGGAGTGTTAAGTGTAAGTAATGAAGGTGTTATGTGGTAAATGTAGAAAATTAGGAAAATGTAAAATTAAAAATTAATAAATATGGAAAAATTAGGTTTAATTAAATAATAAAATAATGAAAATCAGAACATAACAAATCTGAAGCAAAATTCAATTTTAGATAATTATATGAAAAATATAAAAATTTCTCACAATATGAGTAAATCCGGTACACTAATACGGATTTAAGTGTACCGGATGGAATAAAATGATAACTAGGGGTAGTAATCATATTTAGGAGATCGGGAAGTAATGTGATTAATTTCACATTATGAGTTGAAACAAATTTCTAGGGTCCGGGTACAAAACAGTACCTAAAAATCGAACTAGAATCTAATTTAGAAATCGATGCGAAAACCGAACCTGAACCTAACCCCAACCCTAAAATAGTTATAAAAGACTTAAAACCTAGATAATTAGGTATATTTAACCTTAAACAAAACCTAACAAAAAGCGTTATCGGATAAAATGAACTTATAATATTATATGAAATACTGAAACCACGTTCGTGTTATAGGGGTGATCGACGATGGCCTGAGCAAATCGGACCTCGAGTGAGTGAGCGAGGAGTCGAGGTAAGTTGGGATTAATACAATGCTGTATTTTGGAGGCTTAAGATTGTGCTTGGTTGTGCTTGTTAGATAGAGAATGTGTGCATGTGCTTGATTATGGGTGATGCTATGATTCTGTTTGTTGCTTGGCACATATTGTATGACTTGTATGAAAGGATTGATCACCCTAAACTGGACTTAATTAAATATCCGACCAGTAATCATAATCGGACATGCATGGCAAATCGTTAGGGGAACTTAGGACTCTCCGGCCAAATACCGACCCCTTCGGAAGGGATAGCGCAGGATTGCAAAATGGTCTCTTCTTCATCCTTAGTCGAACTAAGTGACAGGAGAGGAGGTCGCGGCAAGGGTGAAGACAATGGTTCGAAGGTAGTCACGGGAGGAGCAAGGTCTCCAGTACACAAGCCTGGGTTTGGTCATGAGCTGTTGCATTAACGGCAACTCCTCAACCCGGATTAGAGCAGACGTAATTTTTCTAATTTCACGACGGGCCGGACAACGTCGTGCGATGGCATTTGCTTACACATGCATTGCACTTAATAAGTGATTGAAAACCTTGTTGTATGTATGGTATAGTTTTAAGTCCTCCGTCCTAACTTACTGAGCTGTGGTTGCTCACATCCCTATAGACGTTGTGCAGGTGCTGGCTAAGAAGCGGCAACAACTACTCTAAAGCTAGCAACTGCTGGATCCTGAGGAGTGAGGAAAAACATTGAAGAATCAACACATATGTTATTACTTTTCATTACTGAATAATGTAATAACTGAATTATAGTGATTATATATAACTTTTATCACTTTCTTAGGTAAATGATTTATTGAAATTACAAACTGTTTACTTCAAAGTGGGTTAGTCGTGGACGCCTTGTGTAGATCAGGTCTAAGATAGCGGTTGTAAGGCCAACTTTTATCTTAGGATGGTTTACACGACGGAGCTGTTACGACTCTGCCGCTTTGGGGCGTGACAGTGCCCGCCTTGTTAATACCGAAAAAAGATGGTTCTTGGAGGATCTGTATAGATGGCTGAGCGATCAATCAAATCACCATTAAGTATAGGTACCCCATATATAAAATTGATGACATGCTAGATGAATTAAGTAGAGCAAGAGTGTTCTCCAAGATTGACCTTAAATCCAAATACCATCAGATTCAAAATGCATGAGGATTATGAATGGAAGACCGCATTTGAGACATGACATGGTTTATATGAATGGCTTGTAATGCCATTTGGACTATCCAATCCGCCTAATGAATCATGTACTACCATAATTAATAGGAAAGTTTGTCATGGTTTATTTTGATGACATTCTGATATACAACCCCAACTTGGAGACTTACTAGGAGCATCTCTGAAGAGTCTTTGCAAAACTTCAAGTGGAATAACTTCACACTAATCTGAAGAGATGCAACTTTTGACAACCCGAGGTGATCTTCTTAAGGTTTGTTATGAGTAGAGGTAGCATATAACTCAATGATGAGAAAGTAAGAGCAATTATAGAATGGCTTGAGTCAACCTATTTTGCGGACATGAGAAGTTTCTATGGCTTGGCATTGTTTTATCACAGATTTATAAAGAATTTCAATACAATTGTGACCCCACTTATCGAACTCTCAAAGAAGAATGTTGAATTTAGATGGGGAGAGAAGGAGTAAGGAGTTTCAAGGAAGTAAAGGATAAGTTGACTACAGCTCTTGTCTTAGCTTTGTCGAGCTTTGACAAAGTGTTTGAAGTTGAGTGTAATGTATCTAAACTAAGCATAGCTACTATGCTAATGCAAGAAGGCTGACCTATTACTTACTTCAACTAGAAACTTCGAGGAGCTACACTCAACTATTTTGTCTATGACAAGGATTTCTACTCCTTAATCCGAGCCCTAATGGTATGGCAACACTATCTGCTGCCTATGGAATTTCTAATCTACATTGATCTTGAATCCTTGAGATATTTAAAGAGCCAACCAAAGTTGTCCTGAAGGAAAGCCAATTGGGTTAAGTTTATGAAGGGTTTTTCTTATGTCGTGAAATACAAGAATGGGAAGAATAACGTAGTGGTTGATGGCCTTTTGAGATGACATGCCCTCCTAATTGAGCTACAAACAAGGTTACTTGGTTTTTCAATGATAAAGAATATGTATGTTGAGAATCCACATTTTGGTCCTATCTATACTTAGCGTGAGGAAGGATAGATATTGGATGGCTACCATAAGGAAGATAAATACTTATTTAGGAAGAGGAGGCTATGTATCCCGATTTGTTCCATGAAAGAATTGCTAGTGTGCGTGGCGCATGGAGGAGGATTGGCATGAGACTTTGGCTAACGCTACATACATGAGGTACTATCCTTACGATTCTTTTGATTGAGAATGATGAGGGATATGCAGTTTGTGTTAGGAAAGTATGCAACCTACTGAAAAGCAAAGAGCTAAGTTAAGCAATGACATTATCTACCCTTACTTGTTCCAACTAAACCATGGTCTAAGCCAAGTATGGACTTCATGCTAAGATTACCAAGGACATCCCAAGGGAAGGACTCAATCATGGTGGTTATAGATTGATTTAGAAAGATGGCACATTTCATACCTTATTCTAAAACTAATGATGCTTTGGTTATTTATTTTCTTTTCTTTTAGGAAGTAATTAAGCTTTACAGTGTACCTAAAACCATTGTTTCGAATCGAGACCCAAAGTTCATGAGCTACTTTTAGAGAACGCTATCGAGGCGAATGGTAACCAAGCTATTGTACATTACGTCCTTCCATCCATAGACTGATGGATAGATTGAGGTTATCAATAGAATTGTAGGAACTTTGCTACGAGTTACTGTTGGATGAAACATGACCAATTAGGATTTGTGTCTACCAATCATCGAGTTCGCCTACAATAAGACTACCCACAGCATAATAAACATTTCTCCATTCGAAGTCGCTTATGGGTTCAACCTTGAGCTCCCAATGGACTAAGCACCTTAGTTGAGACTTGATGATGGCTAAATATAGAAAGAGTTGAGGCCCTCAGAGCTATACACTAGAAGATTATAGAGAAATTGTGCTAAGCTAATACTAAGTTCGAGATGCGAAGCCAAGGATGGAGGAAGAGAGAATTTAAACTAGGTGATTTGGTATGGAAGCATCTTAGTAAGGGACAATTCCTAAACTTAAGGAAGAGCAAGTTGTCTCCTAAAGCCAACAGATGTTTTAAAGTGCTTGAAAAGATCAATCTTAATGGCTATAGGATTGAATTACCTAAAGGATATGGCATCTTAGAATCCGTTAACATTGCCGATCTCTAACCTTACACTCCTAAAGATGAGTAACCTGGAGTTGAACCAGATTTGATTCCAAATATAAAACAACCTGAAGGGAATGATAAGATCAAGGACTAATCACGTGCTCTCGAACCTGAGGGCTTTTTCAAATGGTTCACTGAGCTGTCTGAGGTGAGTTAAGTGCCGAGGAGCAGTGTTTACCCCAATTCAACCTGTCGAGCTACTTTGCTCTCCACACTATCTAATAGATTGCTAAGGTGATCAATCGATGTATCCAGTTGACCCCTCTACAATACACCAATCCAACCACTAAATCTGGATACAAACATCTCCATAGTGTTAAAGCTGAGCTAACAACTATTAGGAGCCGACCATCCGAGGTTGATCCTAAGTATGAGTCATCCCTAAGCCAACCCTTGTCTAGTCCCAATAATTAGAGCTGCCAAAATACCGACTAGACCTAATAAAGGCCTACCCCTACATGGCTCGTAGCATTATTAGGACCATAGAATGAGCAGAATTACGCGTACACTATCCTTTTTGATATCTATATTGTTCTTTCTAACAAAGGATATTCTTTTGCACAATTTCATGCTTACCCTGTATATTATTCTCCTTTTTCTTAGCAAGTAAGGACCCAATTCTATAATTTTCTATAATTTAAGACTTACCCTAATAGTATTGCGAACCGTAACGAAGAACAAATAAAGTTAGGTACTGAATGGGTCTAAGCTTGTTGAAAGCTTAAAAAGGAAGTGATGGGAAATATGTGAAAGGGCAAATGCGAATGAAAAAATAAGCAAAAACCCATAGATAGCTCCAAAGAATATGACACACCAATGAAACTTTTGAAAACTCACAACATAACTTAATATGATTCATGAGATAGTTTGGTGGAGTTATTTGCTACCTAACCTTACTTAAGGATTAGGATATGAGTGAAATGAATGTAAATAAGTAGTGTTTACGAAAGATAAATGTCAAAGTATAGTAATGTTCAATCTGATGATTACAGCTACAAGTATAAGGGATATTTATATCCGAGAATTTAGGGTAACAAGCTTAAAAAGGAAAAAATAAAAAGGGTATTATTTAAAAGAAGTAATGTACAAGAATACGAAAGGGTAAAAATAAATATTCAAGAAAAGCAATGATTAGTATGGTTGATTCTACACATGGTCCTGTACATGTGGCGGCAATACATTGGTGAGGCCATTGGAGGATGTAGACAAAAGTATACAGTCAGGTTGCTTGTTAGAATAGGGGTAGCTAAGGATTAGTCCAGTCTCTCTCTCTCTTGGCTTCTCGACAAGGGAGATGTCGAGTCATTGGTTAATTTGGGTGCGAGTGAGTAATCAAGAAAGGTTTGGTTGTTCTCTTAGTAATCTACAACTTGATACACTTCAAAGAGATGGGCAATCATTCGGCTCAACATATAGTGTGACTCGGCAAAGAAGTACGAGGCTTTAGTAGGAGTCAGTTGGAGTAGAAGAATCTACCTTGCTAAGTCTTCTAATCCTCGGGCTCGGTTGTGGGTTAAAGGCTCATTAGCCTGATTCTTATCAAGTGAACTAGCTATTATACATGATTCTTTTGACCTTATAGGTAGATTGCCAATGAAAGCCCAAATTATCTAACATATTAGAAAGAAAAACCTAATTTAGCCTATGACTATTTCCATATCAAGTTTTATAGTAATATTATCCCCTTAATCTTGTGATCTAAATCATATAAAAGTCCTTGAGCAAGCAAAATATTGTTAATGATGTTCTTTCCCTTAACAAAACTTCTTTGATTTGGAGTAATAATCTAGGAAAGGATAATACTGAGCCTATTAATGAGAATTTTAGAGAAAATTTTGGACGTTGTATTATAGAAACTAATAGGCCAAAATTCCTTCCAAGATTTAAGGTTTATATGCTTAGGGATTAAACTATTGTTGCAATAGTATAACATCTCGAGAGAGGTTATGCCTTAAAGAACTCAATAAATGAATCATAAAATTCTTTGCCAATGATACTCAAACAATGCTTAAAAAATAAACCTCCAAACCAATTACGATTGAGTGTAGAGTTAGATTCAAGTTTAGAGATCACTTAGGCAACTTCCTTAGAGGATGATTTAGCTATAAGTATCTTATTGTTGGCAGCGTTAATGACCTTTGAGAGCCAACTAAGACATTGAAACTATTTAACTTCATGGTCCTTAAACAGAAGTGTTTAAAAAAAAGTTAGTAGCAAAAGGATCAAAAGAGTTGCCTTGTCTAACTTCCATACTAATCTTTAATTTTAGTTACGACTTTCTTGAACCTTCTTTCTCTAATTATGGCATGAAAATATTTGGAATTTCTATTACTATTCTTAAGCTAATGAGTTTTAGATCTTTGTTTTTGAAATTTTTCGTCTTGTTTAATTATTTTTAATAAGTCCATTTTGGCTTCTTGGAGATTTAAATAAGTATTTGTATTATTGTCATCATATAATTGTTTTATGGATCATTGACTCTTGCTTCAGCATCTTTTATATTTTTGTGAATGTTACCATAAATTTTTTTTTCTAATCTTGAAGAATGTTTCTTAATCTATACAATTTTATTTGAAATTTGATTAGCTGATATACATTACAATCTTCTTTCTAAGAAGCTTCAACAACCTAAAGGAAAGAGTGGTGTTTAGTGCACATATTTTGAAAATGAAAATTTGAATGATGAACAACATTCTTCCCATGAACCTTAATTAATGATGGAGTGTGATTTGAATAGGTTCTATTTAAAAGTGAAACTATTGTAGAAACAAACTTGGAAACCCATTTAGCATTAATCAATGCCATTATCCAATTTAACATGAGTTTTATTCCTAGACCAAGTAAAAGAGTTTCTTGAAAAACCAACATTAGATAAGTGATAAATTGATAACATTTGATTATAACCTTGCATAAAATCAATGCTTATTTTTCCCCCCTTGTCCTTTCGTATGGAAAGAGAACTATATTGAAGACACCAATGAGCATCTAAGGTCCATTGATGGCCTCATGTATATGCGTTACATCCTCTCAAAGAAGTTTTTTAGGAGATTCCGAGCATTTAGGATGTAACACAGTTACATAAAAGGGGAAGAGAAGGCAAGCCATAGTATGAAACAATTGATCCATTTTGGAATCTATATGAGAATTTAGAGTCTTTCCAAAAAATCTAAATTTTAGAATTATTGTTAGAACAAAAATTTTTTAACCTTAATGATTTGGTAGTTTTTTCAATTTTATTAAGTAAAGTTATAAGTTCATTAATCATAATAAAATGTAATTTATGAAGAGGAATAAGTTAATGTAATCTTTTGATGGATCAGACATTATCTATTTCTTAAATATTCCAAATTCCTCTCATGATGATGAGTTTAGTTGAGCATTTTTCTTTGTCATAGCCTTTTATTCTTAGGAGATGGAGGGTAGGATGACGTTCCTTTGTCATTAGCTAACAAAGGAGTAGAATTTTCATTAAGTGCTAAATCATTTATTGCTACCTATTTAAGAGCTTGACATTTGTAAGCTTTAAGAGTAGGATCATAATCTAACTCCTCATCATTCTCTTTTGAT
The DNA here is from genome assembly GCA_024138005.1 of Lumnitzera racemosa. NCBI lineage: Eukaryota > Viridiplantae > Streptophyta > Magnoliopsida > Myrtales > Combretaceae > Lumnitzera > Lumnitzera racemosa. The sequence goes on along the minus strand of JAMXBC010000010.1, from coordinate 85,507,620 downwards.
TCTTTATTAACATCCTATTCAAAGTCTATATCTAATAGGCCATCTAAGTTTTCCTCTTTTAAAACTTAATTGTTATTTTTCTAGATACTCCTCTATGAGTAAGATATTTTCATTCTCACTTTTTTCAACTCTACTCCCAATGCCACATTCCATAGAGGAAGCCCCTTCATTCTTTCTCTTCTCAACCCCATTAGTTACCTCAAGAGTTAATGGAACTTTTGAGGACGCATAGTACAACTCAATATGATGTATGAGATGATCTGGTAAGGTCACTCACTTCTTGTACTTTTTGCTTTTGCCTAGGTATCATACTCCTAACATATAACCATCAAGTGATACGTACATTTTGACACAATGTTTCAAAATAATTCTTTCTTTTTCATACTGGATATTCTTTGTCCTTTTTACCCCTTTTTAGTATGATTAATGTAACGTAATTGTAGAATACCCTTTTGTTTTTTCATACGTGTAAAATAACCCTAGTAGGCAAGTATATAAACCTCCATTTTCCTTGTATGCAGACAATCATCTAACTTTCAATATAGAATTATTCTCTTTGAGTAACCTTAGTTTTCTTGTTATTATTCAACTCTTATCTATTTCTTTTAGCAAGGAGTAGTGGCGAGTGACCCTTGAGTTTGGACTGGTATGTTACATTCGGTGGATTATTGATCAAGTAGGATTGAGTGGTGTATCATATCCGTTTGGTAACTACCCGGACTTTGCTAACCTTTTTCCCATTTATTTTGGTTCATTCATTGTGGCGCTCCTTCATATGTCTAACCCCGGAAACGCATCAACTAAACCCTTGCTTTGAGACAAATAAAGGATGATGAGACTCTTTTTCTTAACATCATAAAACCACTTAAAAAGAAAAAAAAAAATCCTTTCCTTACCTTAGATTTGCCTTATTGAAGTTATTGTCAAGTTGAATATTGATGGCAACCTTAATTAAAGAAAGGATGGAGGGGTTGGTATTCTTAGGGATTTTAGAGGGAGATTTATTTAGGGTTTTGGCTTTGCTTCATAACATAAATCCATGTAATCAATTGAACTTACTACTCTTGTTAAAGGTCTTGAACTATGCAAGCAATTCAACCTCATAAAGATTTGCATTGAAACAGACTTCTTAGTGGTCAGGAGATGTGATAGGCTTCGGGATACTGACCTAACTCGATTTCTAAAGCCAAGATCATCTAATTGTCGACTCATTCTGCCTGCTAAGCCAAATAACACTATTTCTTGTAGATAAAGTGCCGAGAAGTAGAAGGTTAAGACAACAATTGATCCTCATACATGCCTGACCAATTAATTACTCAGCATCATGCTTACCGATAGGTTGTGATAACATGTTTTCGATAGTTGGATTCACTTGGTAAAGTTTTTCATCCATTCAGTGGCCGATAGATCACATTACTGAAGGTTGGATCCACTTGGCGCAGCCCAAAGAGACCATTGCCGATTGACTCTAGCACTCGGTAATTATGGGTTGACCTTTTTGGTTACTCGGCCAGGCACTGTAAGACTACTTCCAAGGCATGCCGAATGACTACATGCTGACTTCTTCTTGTAAAACACACAGTTTTATATTTTTGTATATGTTTATTTTTATTTTATTTATGGGCTCAATTCTTTAGGGTTTAAGACCTTATACACTTTTTACAGTTTTGCCACTAGGGTTTAAGACGTGCTATAAATAGCAACTTTTGTAACAATGCAGAAATATATAATAAAATTAATGAAAACCCCCTTTTGAGTCCTTTTCTCTTGGAAAGCTCTCTCCTCCTTACTAGTTCTTATTAATCCCCTTAGCAAGGATTGTAGCGGGCAACCCTATCACTCTGACTGGTGCATCATATCTAACGAGTCTTAGGTTCGTATGCGGTTCTATGGTGTGTCATATCCGTAAAGTTAGTGTACAGGATTTACTAAACCATCGATTCCCATTTATTTTTCATTCCTTTGGTAAGATCGGACCCACTACCCCCTATGACTGGCCTTATTTGTCCTTGTCCCTAGTTCGTATCAACATGCTTACCGATGACTATTATAAGATAGCATATTTAACATGATATCTCATAGGTAAAGGTCATCCTAGAGGAAGCTAACAATTAAACTAGCCCTATTTAGGGAAAAAGAAATGCAATAGTTAATTGGCTTGCTAAACAAGCTCAAGAAACTTGAGTTGATTTCTTCATCACGAGTGACTCACAATTGGATAAAACACTTAAAAAGGATTTTGGTATTGGATGCCATGGGGATGGTTTCCCTTAGCATTTTGTCTTATTAATTATTTTGTTTATTAAGTTGTATTGTTTATTTTTTATTAAGACTGGTTATTGTACTTGGAGTAGTACTCCTTTTCTTATAGTCTTTATACTTTTATGCAAGTTTCATTTGTACGGGGAGTAATACTGCCTTGTTTAAATTTCAATAGTCAATAGTTACTTTGTAAAATCAAGAGGTTAAATCTATGTATGGTTGTCAAAATCACGATTCTACTGTTCATTTAAATATAGGGAATCGATAAAATTGTAAGCTTATAGAATAATATATTAACGTTTATAATTTTATTAAGAATCTATACATAAATGATTCTATATACATTTTAACTAAAAAAATCATAAAATAATAAACTTATAGAATCGTAATGTTGACTTACGATTTTAAAAACTATGAATTTACCCCTTTGGCAAAAGAAAAAAAAAAGACTAATTATGAGAGAATCAAATCTCTCATAAAGAATTCTAAAAGACTAAAACTCAACAATAGACTAATAATGAATACATGGGTATGTATTCTAACCCCTAAGTAACCCTAAGCTAATGGAACAAGTATAATTAAGTTAACTAAAGAATATAAAACATAACGTGAATATGTGTCATGGACATTGTTATATACATACTTAATGTAACCATGTATCAGTATATGGTCTAGAAACATAGGGCATGAGTCCCCATGTATTTCTTAGATCTCATCTCCTCTAACTCTATCTAATTGCATGGTCATATTCTCATTAAGGTGCACATGGTGATCTTCTTGCTTGGGTACACACACATGTACTTCAATCGTATATCTATTTGTTGCTTTGTTCTATCATTTCTTTGCTTCAAAACATGTTTTCCTTGGCTTTTAGGCTTTCAATCATATCACTTGGCTCTTTTGAGACCTAGATAAGGTTGAGTTAAACCCTAATTCTCGTCATAGTAGCTAACTTTTAGGGCCTTATACTTCAAAAGGTTCCTAAAGCACTATAAAGGAGAAGATGTATGGATTGATTAGGTAAATAAGATTAGTCCTTCTGTATCATAGATTTGTAGGAAGGGATCTTAGATATGATCTTTCTTGTTATGTCCATTATTTGCCTCTTCCCCCTCATCCTCTTAGATTAATGGATTATAGGATAAGCTCATTCTTAGGAAGTACACAGGTGAAAATGTATAACTAATACGTCCACCCCTTCCTCCACTCTTGCTGTTAAAAGGTTAAGCAAGAAAGGCATAGTATTATTAGGCTTTGTATTGAGCACGTTTATGCAATAATTGCACATTCATTAACTATTAATCATTAGCATACTAATTGTTGATATGAGGCCGATTTCAATTTCATTCATCATGCCTTAGTAAGCTTTATTAATTGTAAGGGGATACGTTTTGCTTGGGGATTAAGCATTTCCATATGGACGCTATAGACAACGTGATGGTAGTGTGGGTAATCTTATTCTTTAGTGCTTTACTAGTGAAGATATCTGAATGATAGTTGAGTCAAATAGACTTTTTGAACTCCATGATGCCCTTTTTCATGTCTAGCTTCTTTTGAGGCTCCTTCTTCCATAAGAAGAGTCTTGTATTATGTTTCATATATTTTATTTACTTCATCCTTTGTCTATAAGGTTTTCTTTCTAAAGAAACTTCTATACTTCTTCAACATTCTTAAGACCTTTCCCTTTCTTATGGAAAATGACATAGGAATGTTCTCTTTCTTTTTCCTTTCATCTTAGAGATCCTTAGGGTCCTACTCTCCCTTCTAGGCTGGTAGTGAAGACAATAACAATTATGGCTACTAAGAAGGAGAATGTAGCATTGATAGCAACTATAAGGATAATCTGAACCCTTAATGGTGTACTTAAAAGCTAAGTTAATCACTAAGGCTTACTAAAAGTATGTAAGTAGGTCCTTCTTAGTAAAGAAGAAGAGGGAATGTGAAAGTTAGCCAAAATTCGAGGCTAAACCGTACATGTAATTTGCTAAGGCTTACAATTGGACTCAATTCGGCCACTTTATATGACTCACAAATGGTGGAAATGAGGTTACTTACCACTAATTTCTTATTAAAGGGAACTAAATAAGAGTAAGGAAATCTTGATGTAGAGCTATCTTGAAGAATCTAGAAAGAAGGATATTCACTATTCAAGAAGACAAAGATATCATCTACATTACAAAAATGTACCCTTATATACTTACTAATTATATCATTCTCTCTTGAATGAAAAAAGACAAGGGTATAAACAAAATAGAAATACACATGTATAATCCTTTGGTAAAAAAGGAATAACAAGAAAAGATTCACCATTAGAGAATGTCTTCAATTAGCTTACCAAAATAAGTATTGTATTGGTATTGGTAAGGTACCTAGCAAAAGTAGACAAATAAGTAAGGTCTTTACTTCCTGAATGAGTTAAGGTTAGGTCTGTAGTCAAATTAATAACTAAACTGTATAGCTTAGACATAGGATAAACTAAAGAAAGGTAAGATGACCTGAGCTACTCTGGCCCTCTAAGCAGTTAGGGATAAATTCTTGGTATGTGCTCGGCACTTATATGAGGGAAAACCAACTCGATGAATGGTGCAAAAGGAAGCCTTGAGCATAAGCTAGCTCTTTTGCAATAATTTGACCACTAAGGACTTGAGTGATTAAGCTTTGAAGTGTTCAGAGTTAACCTCGAGTAATTGGCCTAGAGCTCAGCAATGACTACCCTAAGGTTAGCTGTATGGATTAGGACATTAGCAATGATGGGGAATAAATTGAACAGTTGATTTAATAGAATGCATTCCCATAAGCTTCCTAGGGCTATTGAAGTTTTGACCTCAATTCATTGGACTTAACTTCATCTAAGACATAGAAAATTGGGTTAGCCACATTGAATGTAGAAGATACACCATACCCTTCTAGTAGATATAGCTTATAGGCATTGTTATTCATTTCCCCTAAAATCTTAAAGGTTTCATTAATTTTGGGAAACAACTTGTTGTTTTTATGGCTTAGGAACCAATCTTTACTTAGGTATATCCATACTTGATCTTTAGGTTAAAATCTCATGACCTTCCTTCCTTTACTTCTGCTCTCCTTCTATCTAGCTACTATTCAAGTAAGCTGTTCAGCCACCGTCTAATAAAGCTTCTTACACTCCTCAACTTACCTTTCTCCTTCAAGACTATCTTCTTTTGCTGTTAGGTTTGCTATCATTCTCATGGGTAAGGTTAGGTTGATGTTGTATATGACCTAAAATAATGACTTGGTGGTAGAACTGAGAGTGGACCCGTTGTAGGCAAATTCCACAATTAGTAGGCATAAATCCCATTCATGTATCCTTACCATAGCCTGTAACATGGCTCCATGAGTTTAGTTTGTTACTTCAGTTTAACTATCCGTTTAGGGGTGATAGGAGGTGCTAAACATTGACTTACCGCAAATCTTTGGCATAGTGTCCTTTTAAAAGAAATTAGTGAACATCAATCCTGATTTAAGACAATGCCATAGGAAATTCCATGGAGTTGCATGATCTCTTGCACAAAATGATTAGCAATATATAAAGCATTATGGTCTTTTGGCATGGGATAAAGTAGGCCATCTTATTGAACCGATCTACCATAACCATAATGGAATCATGTTGCTACGTACACAAAGCAATGCTTAGTCTGTTTTTAAGCATAAAGCAATGCTTAGGTCGGTTTAAGACTCGCTGGGTATATATAAAGGCGTGTACTCCCTATATGACTCTTTCTTTCCTTTAACCCTCTTACACATTGAACATCTCTCAAGTATTTGAGAGACATTCTTGATTATTCTTACCCAAATGAGATGTTCTTTTAATAGTTCATAAGTCCTTTTCTCCCAAAATGACCTACTAAGCCCCCACCATAAGCATCTTGAACTAATAGTTCACGTACTAAGCTACTTAGAATATAAAGGCAACATTTCTTATATAGGTAGCCATTAGTTTGATAGTACCCATCAACACCTAATCCATCCTTGCATCTAACAACAATTAGGTTAGAATACTCATTGTCAAGCCTGATTTTTCACCCTCTCAGTTCTTTTTATAAAATTAAGGTTTTTTTTAAACCGATCAGTACTAAACCATTACCCATTTAGTATTGACCTTCGACTAAGGCTTAAAGAAAAACCATTTTTTCAATTTAAAAGGGGTTAGAGTTACTACTTGACTCCGGTCGAGAAAAAGGGGTTAAGTTATAACCAATTAGGTAGATTGGTTACAACTTAGGTACTAGTCTATTGGTTAAAACCAATTTTTTGGTAAAATGGTTTTTCTTTTGAAAACTACAGATTTAAGTCTAAGGCTTAGGACTTTTAAACCCTTACGGGTACCATTAACTTTCTAAAATTAACTTTAATCTTTAAAAAATCACCTTTTAATTTTGAAAGACAAGACTTAATTTAATTACTCTAATTGGATAAACAAAACAATATATTATAAAGGAAAAGGGAAATTAGGTTTTTTCACTTTTTATCGTCACCCCGTAAATATCTACGTACCGGCCATTTGAGATCATACGTACGTAATTCTTTTTGTAAAACGTTAGTGGGTTAAATTAATTTTAGTTTTGTAAACATATCAAATTTACGTTCTTAGTTCAATTTGGTTTATTTGAAAAAATTTCCAAAAAATGAAAGTTCTAAATTGAAATTTTTATTTTTGAAAAAGATCTAAAAGGGCCCTAATTTGAAAAATGGTTGATTTATTTTTTATATATTTTTTTTAGAAAATAAATTTTTCTAAGTGATGTGATAAAACAAATATTTATTCTTATTTTATTTTCCCTCTTATTTATTTATTTTTTCTTAATCCTATTTCATCACTTAATTTATTTATTATTTATTTTTATTGAACTAATAAAATAAAATAAAATTATTTTTTTCTTTTTCTTCTTCTTCTTTTTTTCTTCTGATTACATTTACATTATAAGTAAGTAAATAGGTAAAAAAAAAAAAGAATTTGAAAAAAAGAATTGAACCAGGATGGACTTTTGGATGCATGGGTTGGGTTGGTTCGAGTCCCTGGATCGGGTCACGGGTCAAATCTTTAGGTCAGGTTAGATCTTGGGTTCATCTTCAACAACAACAATAACAACAACGTACGATTCAGCTTTATTTAGCTACTAAATTGAAGGGGGAAAGGGGTTTTTGTGTATTTTTGATTGGGATTAGGAGGGTAAAGAGGTTGCCTTCGCGTTTAGGGGTAGTTTAGGTAGTATTGGTGAGTAGCGGTTGGTGGTGGTGCTCGAGTGGTGCTATCGGGGGTTGTTGGAGTTGAAAAGGGAGTATGGTGTAGGGTTTAAGGACACGGGGAGAGTGGTTGTCGGCTTAATTTGGGGCTAAGGTGATTGGTGGTGGTGATTCAAGAGGGGGTGGTTTACTATGGTTAGGGCTAGGTGGTGCCTTGTTTGGTTGAGTAGCTAAGGGACATAGTAGAGGTAGAAGGTGGTTAGGTTAGTGAGCTGACAGAGTGGGGGTCACAGCAATGGTGGTGGTTGGGTTTGGATTCGGCTAGAGAGAGGGACTTGAAGAGAGAGAGATTGGTAGAGAGAGAAAGAGAATAGTGAGAGAGAGAGAGCTTGGGAGTTGAATTTGAAGCTTAGGAATGGTTGTATGTATCTATGTGAGCTCCCTCAACACCATTTAATACTTGAATTGATCTTAGAAACAAAAGAAAGTTAGAATCGGATTTAATGAAGAATGCTCGAAAACCTAGTTTTTTCTTATTTTTTAAGCTCGAATTAAATTTGTTTTTTACCTAACTTAGATCCATTAAAGGGCTCAATTCATAGTAAACTATGTCTAGCTTGCAATTTCGCCATTGATTTGGTGAAATTGCAATAAGAAAGGGTTTAAAAATCGTATTGAAGTGGGCAATCCAAAGAGGGAAGTGCTGGAAATTTGAGGAAAATGAAGGAAGGAGAGGGAAAGAAAGGGAAATGGAGAGAAAAATAAAGAAAAGGAAGGAAAAAAAGAGCTAATGTAGTGCCACATCAGTTGACCTGACCACTCCAGACGTGCTACGTGTCATTATGTGACACATAGCACTGATGTAATACGCCGCATGGCGCCATGTTAGCAAGGCTGTTCAATCCGATGATGCTATGTGGTATAACCAGATCCTGACATGTAGCAGTATGCTAGTCAACAGTAAACAAAACAAAAAAGAAAAAGGCCTCCCTACCTTTGCCAAGATTCAAACTCGAGACCTTACATTCCATCCCCATGCTTAGTCTATATGCTTAACCATTAAGCCGTTGGCCAATGTCTTATCCATATATGTAATCAAATTGTACAGATGAACTTGGTCAACCTAAGCTAGATTTAAATTAAAGCCCAAGTTCAATGGCTTAACTTCTAAACCAAAATTAAAATTAAAATCTATCCTAATAACATGCTATTTTTTAAAATCTTTTATTTGAATTTTTTTTTTGTAATTTTTCAAGTTTCTAAAATTTTAAACTTTATTTTCTATTTTTTTTATCTTTTCAGGGTTTCTTTTTGAAATTTCTTATTTTTGTGCTTTTTCTTATTTTTGAATTATTTTTGTTTTTTTTTTCTATAATCCTTATTTTTTCTAAATTTCTTAATTTTTTGGGTTTTCCTTAATTTCCTAATTTTTTTTGTGTTTTTCTAATTTAGGGCCTAAAGAGAAAAGGAAGAAAAATAATAAAAATAAAAACAAAGGGGAGAAAAATTAGGTGTCTACACTCATCTTGCTCACAAAGCTCGATTAGTTGTCCAAATTTGAGTACCTTTGCTTATATTTGTGTGATAAGTATATGTTGTCTCAATAAGGCATCAATGACAAAATTTGTGCTCCCTTTCTTGTACATAATAGCATAAGAAGTGGCCTTAAGGAACTCGACCCATTTAGCTTACCATCATGAATGTTTCTATTGTCCTTAAAGATCTTTAAGGACTTATGATCAGTATAAATTGTAAACTCATGAAGCAGTAAGTAATGTTACTACATATTGAGAACTTGGATGAGGGAACAAAACTCCTTTTCATACATAGGATAGTTTAAGGTAGTACCATTGAGCTTATCACAAAAGTAAGCTATAGGTCAGTAACTTACATGAGCATGGCTTCGATCACGAATCCGAAAGTGTCAAATTAGAGCTTAAGGACCTTGCTAAAGCTTAGCAAGGCTAAGATTGGTGCATTTGTCAACCTTTCATCAATGCTCTTCTACGCTTAGTCAATCCATTTAAATTCTTCACCCTTCTTAGTCAACTTTGTTAGAGGGGTTATTATATGATTGAAGTTGCAAATAAATCATCTATAGAAGGATGTAAGCCTATGAAAGCTTTTGACTTGGGTGATACTCTATAAGGTTAGGTAGCTAACTATAGCTTTGACCTTCTCTTCATCAACTTGGATACTGTCCTTTCTAATGATGAATCCAAGAAACAGTACCTTGAGCACATATAATACGCACTTCTTTAATTTATTATATAGTTTATGAGCTTACAACACTCTTAACACTTTTCTAAGATGCTCAACATGCTTATACTGACTTTTACTATAGACTAAGATGTCATTAAAGTAGACCATAGCACATTTGTCAATTTATTTGTGCAACACATTGTTAAGTGAATCTTAATTGTATAATTCCTTAAGATCTAAGTTACTTAGATTAGGAAGAAGTGATGTATAGATAGAAGTAATCATTTATATAGTTTTGTTATGATTATCTATGTTATTATAGGTGAGTCAATTGTAGAACTTGAGGTATTCCAAAAATGTGTTAAGTGAGCAATTATGTCCAAGTGAGGGAGTTCTAATGATCTACTATCCACTTACTACTTGATGTTTGTATGCTGCTTGTGAGTTGATATTGGTTGTTTGTTAAAATGACCGATTGCCTTAGATACTATCATATGTAGTCACTAATACCTAAAATTTAAAACTATTTGTTCAAATAACCAGGTATATCAATTGCATGTATATAACCCTATAAGTATGCAAGCTTAAATGTCTAAGCTTCACCAAATCTTATAAACCACTTATGAAATACATTTTGAAAATATTCTTTTAACATGTGATGATTTTACAGAACTTTATCATATGCTTTCAAAAGCTACCTCTTCTAGAATCCCTTACATGTTTTGAGAAAACCTTTTTTTTTTTTTTTTTAGATTAACGATAGTTTTGAGGTAAAGCTAATGGACCATTGCTAATTGGTTGATGGTAGATGACTTGAGTTGAGGTCTACTTGGTTTGGCATTCATGGCACTATAAATTAGCTATTGGATGGATGTTTTAAGATAGAGTACATTTGATTAGGCCTTTGTAGCATTGATGATGATTAAATGATGGTGGATAGCCTAGTCTACTTGGTATGTGAATGTCTTGAGTTAGGGTTTGTTAGATGAATAGCTTGAGTTAAGGTTCACCTACTACCTAACACTTGAAAGCGAGTGCAATTGACATGTAGGCAAGGTACTCTATACCTTCCATGGCTCTAAACTCTAGTAGATGTGTTGTTTGCATTCATTGCTTGTGCATTCAATTTGCATGTAGATAGATTGCATGTTGTGCTAATTAATGCTTGATAATTTGCTTAAATGATAGTGGTGAAGAATGTACACATTGAGTTGTGGTTTCCTCACTACTACAACCACCACACCCCCTTCCCCCCTCTTCTAATAGTTTTTTTTTTTTTGTAGATTTTCCAAAAATAGGGATTAGGCTAGGATTAGAACGTAAAGCCGTTCTAACTTAACCTTTAGATGTTAGTAAATTAGGGATGTAGAGCTATATGAAATTGTAAAATGAAGTTCATAAAATACTTATATATATTCATTTGAAATCAACTTTTCTAATCTTTTTAAACTTTGTTGAATCTATGAGTTCTAAAGTTTTATCTACCTTATTGATGAGAGTAATTTTACACTCATCCATTATGTTATTTTCTTGAATATTTTGAGTTATTTCTATTTAATTTTGATGAATTTGCTATTAATTTGAGTCATTTCTTGATTTCAAGGCTCAAATGAAGTAATAAGGTGAAAAGATGAGAATTTAGGTGATTTTTGAAGGAATTTGCACTTATTTTGAAGGAAGAGTTTAGGATAGAAAGTGTTGGGGAGAATTTGTTTAAGGATTAAGTAAAGAGGAAGACCACAATCTAACTCCATGGCAATGTTCTATACCTATAATCCTCTCATCATCAATTTTAAGATAATTTCTCAAAGAATTGTTGTGAAGAGAAGCCTATGCCCAGACTCCATGACCATATACTTACTTCTGGACTTCTTGTGATTTTAAAATGCTTGTCATTTGAAGCTTATTTTGTTAAGTCAATATAAATAGATGTTAGAAACATATGAAAAAGAGGGGAGAGAGGTCATAGATAGAATAGGAGCCTTTTTTAAGGGTTCTAATAATTTTTATTGTGAAATTTATTATTTTTATCTAGTTTGTAGCATAAAAGTATTAGTATTTAGACCCTAAGATAAAATGTAACGTACTTTGCTTGTTATTATTCTAATAATATTCTCTTATACTTATAAATTCAATTACGTGTTTCATATTAATTAGGTTGTTATTTCAAGTGTTTCAACTTAATTGTTAGATTTTATACATCGCAATTGTAAGGCTAATACATAAATAGATCTACTATAATTAGAGAGATTTGCTATAAGTTTAGAGATAAGTTATCGACTTTTTCTGATATCAAAATTTATTTCCTATTTGTTTGTTATGGAATTCATGTTCTTAATGTTGTTTTAAGGAGTTCTATTCTAGAAGCAATTCAAGTAGAATGTAATTAAGATTAAAATTTAATAAAGAAACGATTTTTATTAAATTAGCGATTGAATTTCTCATAGTTAGTTAGAATAAGGAATATGTTAGAAATCATAGGCTGCTACATGTTAATCTTTTGATGATTAGAGTCTCGATATCACTTTTCATGGTCAATTAGGTCTCGTTAATTAATTGCAGTCATGATTATCAAATATTAGTTAGTTCTTATTTCATAAATTCCATTCAATTTATCCTCATTATTGCTATTAATTTGAATTAGTATAATTTAGTGTAAGTGATTAAGTGTTTAGTCCTCGTAAGATCGATAACCTTAAACTTTAGAAGTCTTCTATACTATTACTTAACATGTGCACTTACCTAAGTAATGTGTATACACTGCAACAAGTTTTTTAGTGTCATTGCCAACAGCTGTTGATTAAGAAAGCTCATTCCTTTATTACTCTATTCTCTTTCTTGTTATTATTTTTCTATTTCATTCATTTATCTAATTCAAATCTTCTTGTTTGTGTTGAGGAGATCAGAGTAGTAGCCAATAACAGTAAAGCACTATGGACCATGTTTGACTACATTAATCCATTAACTATTGGAGCTGACTCCAATATTGCAAGATCAACTATTACTACAAAAGAATTCATCATCTCGCTAATAATTATTCAAATGGTCAAGCTGCAATTGGGGTTCGAAGGTTCTCCAGAAGAGGATCCACATACATATATTGCCAACTTCTTAGAGATATTTACTACCTTTAGGACTGATGGAGCTACTGACAATGCAGTAAGGTTAACATTATTTCCATTTTCTTTATAAGGAAAAGTAAGGTAATGGTTAGCCTCACTTCAAAAAGACCCAATTACACCATGGGAGATATTAACAAATTTTTTTTTTAGAAAAGTATATTCCTCCAGCGAGAACAGTAAGACGTCGTAATGATATTTTGTCATTCGCTCAATCTGATGATGAAACGATATATGATGCTTGTGAGTGTTTTAAGGAATTACTCAAGAAGTGTCCTAATCACGTTCTTCCACATTGGATGTAGGCATAATCCTTCCGTAATGGATTAATATTTGCTACTAGACAGTTTGTTGATGCATCTATAGCTGGAACACTAATTTCGAAAACACCTAATGAAGCCTATGCTTTATTCAAGAGTTTAGCTATAAACAACTATCATTAGGAAGGTGCCATACCCAGTAGGAATAAGCTTGGCATGGAAGATGTAGAATCTACCACAACCTTAATGGCTATGGTAGATGTCTTAGATAACGGGTTACACTCTTATCTAATTTATTTAACCCAAGGGGTAAATGGCACCATGTTATCAAAAGTTAGTTGACAATTTTATGAATCAATGGGGTTTCAACATATGCCTTTTCATGATTGTGAAGAATAGGGTAGGGAGTGTTTTGCTCATCTAGGTGACTATTTTTATGAGACTCAACCAAGGAATGTTAATATTCCTTATGGATTTGAAGCTCCTCCTTAAAAAGAGGAGAATTTAAAACTGGAGGAAATGTTGACTAAGTATATATAGAGTAGGGATGCTAGATTGATAAGCATAAAAAAATAGATAGAGCAAATCACTAAGATCTCAGTTGAGTAAAGACAAGGGCCTTCACCATAAGCTTAAGTTGAAGCTGTAACCTTGAAGAGTAGTAAAGAGTTGCAAGTTGCTAAGTAGCTTGAGAAGATCCAAGTCAACCCATAATTAGTAATAGAGGAGCTAAAAACAAAGTTTGCATAAACTTCAGGTCACCTAAGGAAGAACCAAAACCATTGAAGGTCTGAGAGTACAAATTACCCATTCCATAAGGAAGGAATGCTTAGACAAGCAATATGGTAAATTTTTGTATTTATTTAAATAGTTACTCATTAATTTACCATTTGTGAAGGCTTTGTTGTAGATGCCAAATATGAGAAGTTCTTAAAGGAGTTATTGTCTAATAAGAAGAAATTAGAGGAATTATCTACGATCATGCTCAACGAGGAGTGCTTAACTAGCCTTCGAATAAGCTTCCTACAAAGTTAATGGATCCAAGGAATTTTATTATTCCTTGTCTTATTGGAAACTTATCTATTAAGAAAGTATTAGCCAATCTAGGTGCTAACATAAATTTAATGCCTTATATATTGTTTAAGCAGCTAGGCTTAGGTGAACCTAAACCAACTTGACTAAGTTTACAATTGGTTGATAGATTGGAAACATATCCTAGGGGTATAATTAAAGATGTGCTTGTTAAAGTAGATAAATTCATATTTCCTGTTGATTTTATTATCTTAGAAATTGATGAGGATATTAAAATACTACTCATCTTAGGTAGACCTTTTTTAGCTATAGTTAGAACTATAATAGATGCTAGTGATGGTAAGCTTACATCAAGAGTAGGAAAGGAAGATATGGAAATTAAAACAAAAGAAGTAGAGACAAAGTGTATTGGATAGGATAATATGTGTTTTATTTTTTATGCTATTGATTCTTCAATGATAGGAATCAGGTTATTGGACCTCTGACTCATAGTTGAGCTTAAGGATTAGAGGGGTTAGCATGATGAATCCTTCTGTTCTAATCAACCCCTATCGAGGCCAAGTATTCCCTTATCGAGTCACTCTTCATGCCAAGCCGTATGACTACCCATTTTTCTATAGTATGTCAAGTTGATGATTACTCTCTAATGCCGAATCGAACAATTACTTGGCATATTCCTTACAGAGAAGTCGAGAGAGAGAGTTTGGACTGATTAAGCTATCCTTGCTCAAATAAGCTATTTATCCGTACTTTTTGTCCACATCTTCTATTAACCTTGCTAATGTAGCATTGTCATGTCTATAGTATCATGTGTAGAATTCGTTGCACCAATGATTGTTTTTCTTGTATATTTATTTTTACCCTTTTGTATCTTGTACATTACTTCCTTAGGAAATGCCCCTTTTATCTTTTCCTTTTTAGGCAAGTTGCCTTAACTTATGGGTATAAATACCTTTGTACTTGTAACAGAGATTAGATCATTTTTAATACACTTTTGAGTACTTTTTCTTCCTTACGTAAATACTGGTTGTTTACTTTCAGCATCACTCTTATCCTTTCTCTTAAGCAAGGTTACGTAGTAAATAACCTTACCGGACCAATTCGTGCGTCATATCGAATTGTGCCTTGAGCCTTCAGAAGTTCCATTGGTGCATCATATCCTCTAGAGTTGTTTGTGGTTTTTTGCTTGCCGTTTCATTCTTCATTTTGCTCATTCATACTTTCCCCATTAATCCTTTTTCGAGCTTTCTACAAGCTTAGACCCATTTAGTAACCGGCTTTGTTTGTTCTTGGTCACAGTTTGCAATGCTTAGTGTCAAGTGCTTTACAAGAATTACTAACAAAAAATCCTTTAGATTTATGTTTGAAACAAGGAATCTAAGAGGAGCCATCTAGTGATCTAGACATAGTTAATGTATAAGTTCAATTAAAAGCCAATCCTCTATCTATAGAGTTGAAGGTTTAAGAGGTTCAAACAAGTAAAAGAAGTGAAACTAAAACCTTCTATTAAAGAGCTACTAGAGTTATGATTGAAGCAACTATTAGACTATCTAGAGTATGATCTTCTAGAGGAAAACTTGAAACTATTTGTAAACTAGTAGGCAAAAGGAGAAGCTTTTGAGTGTGTTAAAGGAGCATAAGAGAGCAATTGCTTCAAAGATTTCCGATATTAATGGAATTAATCCCTCATTCTACACTTACAAAATTTTGCTAGAAGAAGGTCACAAACTTGTAATGTAATCGTAGAGATGCTTGAACCTAAGTATGAAAGAATTATTCAAGGCAAAAGTGATTAAGCTTCTAGATGCAGGCATGATTTACCTTTTTTTGATAGCTCTTGGGTTAGTACTTTGTAGGTTATACCTAAAAAGGGAAGCATTATTGTAGTATCGAATGAGTAGAATGAGTTGATACTAATGAAAGTAGCTATGGGTTGGCAAGTCTATATTAATTATAGGAAGCTCATTGACACTGCGAGAAAAGACCACTTTCCTTTGTTGTTTATCGACCAAATGTTGGAGCAATTATCATGCAACATGCTTTATTGCTTTTTAGATGGTTTATATGGTTATTTTCAAATCCCAATTGCCATAAAAGACCAAGAAAAAATATGTTTACATGTCCTTATGGTGCTTTTGCGTATAGGTGAATGCCTTTGGCCTTTGTAATGCACCCATAACTTTCCAACAATGCATGATGGAAATCTTTGATGAATTTATAGAAGGTATAATGGAAGTTTTTATGTATGATTTCTCAATTTTTTTAGAATTCATTTTATCATTATCTTTGCAATCTACAAAAACTCTTGGCTAGGTTTAAAGAAACCAATTTAGTTTTAAATTGGGAAAAGTAACATTTTATGTTACAAGAGGGCATAATGTTAGGACATAAAGTGTCTCGAAAAGGTGTAGAGGTAAATAATGCTAAAATTGACACTATTGTAGAATTACCCCTTCCTGCATCTATTAAAGTCATACGTGGTTTCCTAAGTCATGCTGGATTTTATAGAAGATTTATCAAAGGTTTTTTTAAAAATAGCTAGAACATTAAGTCGGTTGTTAGAAAAAGATGCTCCATCTATATTTTCTCAAGATTATCTAAATGCATTTAACAAATTAAAAGATAAGTTAACTCATGCCCTAATTATGGTAGTCTTAGATTGGAGCTTACCATTTGAATTAATGTATGATGCTGGTGATTATGTTATAAGGGTAGTGTTAGGTTAAAGATGGGAGAAGCACTTCGAACCAATTTGTTATGTAAGCAAGACCCTCACTGAAGCTCATGAGAATTACACTACCACAAAAAAAAAAAACTCTTAGTAGTAGTCTTTGTTTTTTATAAATCCAAGTCATATATGATTATTTTTAAAGTTATTGTTTACACTAACTACTTTTCTTTGCAATACTTGTTAAATAAGACAAGTGCCAAGTTGAGATTGATTAAGTAGATTTTATTACTACAAGAATTTGACTTGGAGATCAAAGATAACAAAGGAGTAAAGAATTCGGTAGCAGGCCATCTCTTGCACCTAGAAAATCCATCATTGGAAAAGCTAAATGAATAGGACATAGATGACAAGTTCCTAAACGAGAAATTGTATTAGGTAAGTCCTTCGAAAACTCCTTGATTTGCTGATATAGCAATTTATCTAGTAGTTATGATTATTCCTTTAAGATTAGATTATAGATAAAGAAAATTTTTTTCCATGATGTTAGGGGCTATTTTTGGTAAGACCTATATATTTTCAAAATTAGTATAAATAAGATAATTCATAGGTATGTATCTCATTTAGAAGGTTTGCAAATTTTAGAACATTATCATGTAGGTCCAATTGGAGGACATCTAAGCACAAATAAAACAACTCATAAAGTCCCTAAATGTGGTATTTATTGGCCAACATTGTTTAAGGATGCCCAAAAGTTTGTTGAATTGTGTGATAGATGTAAACCAATAAGAAACATATCTAAAAGAGATGAAATGCAACAAAACTTGATTTTAATCTACAAAGCTTTTGACATTTGGGGTATTGATTTTATGGGACCATTTTTGAATTTAAACGGAAACAAATATATCCTAGTAGCTATATATTATTTTTCTAAATGAGTAGAAGCTCAAACTTTGCGAACTAACGATCATAGGGTAGTAAAATGGTTCTTGAAAAGTTTATTTTCTAGATTTGGTGCTCCTAGAGCACTCACAAGTGATAGAGGAACCCATTTTTGTAATTTCCAATTAGAAAAGGTGTTGAAGTGATATGGAGTTAAGCATCGAATTGTAACTCCACACTACCTCCAAACTAATAGATAAGTTGAAGTAGAAATTAGGGACCTTAAGCAAATTTTAGAAAAGATGGTTAAGCACAGTCAAAGAGATTGGTCTAAGAAGCTTAACGATGCTCTTTAAGCTTATAGAACCACTTATAAGATGTTGATAAGAACAACTCCATATGGGCTTGTATATGGTAAAGCATATCATTTACTTGTGGAGATTAAGTAAAAGCCTATTGGGCTATAAAATTTGTTAACCTTGATCTTTAGCATGCAAGTGAATATAAGAAACTTAAGTTGAATTAGCTTGAAGAATGGCAAGACATAGCCTACGAGAACTTAAGAATATTTAAAGATTAGGAAAAGTGATATCGTGACAACCAGATTAAGTAAGGGAAGCAATTCTAAATTAGAGATAAAGCCTTATTTTATCAATCCTGGTAGAAGCTCCTTTTAGGTAAGCTTAAGGAAAAGATGAAAAAAATTGTAATCATGAACCATGGCATGAAGCTCAAGGAAGAGAGAGGTAAGAATAAGTCTTAGAGAATTACAATCAAGGAACATGCCCATGGTCCCAACCGTATTCCTTTTGATGTGAAATTTGCTTCGAATTTCTTACATCCTAGAATTGTACAAGTCGTACCATCACACAAGAGTACCTATTTGCATTCAATAAAAGTTTTATTTATAACAAAAGAGTACTACAACGTAGTTCAACTTTAGAAACATAACTAAACTTGAAATACGGTATTTTTTATTCTTTTATTACACATGTACAGGTCTTTCTTGGGACTAAGATCAAAATATAGTAAGGTACCTTCCAAAAGTAGCGAACTTCATCTTATGCCCTCTTAAAAGTCTTTCCCCTAGTCAATAGTGGTGCCTAATTAGTTTTCTTCATAACTTGACGATATATAAGTATCCCCTCAACTCTTTGTAAGCCAAGTGAGAGTAGATACACACAAAACACAAAACAAGCACAACTGACATTTACAACCATCATTATCATAAGGCATTCAATTCCATATCCAGAATTACCAAGATAAGATGTCTATGTAGGGAATACGTATTATGCTCATACACATAACATGCATTTGTTCCAATATCGTAGCCTAACCAAGCTTTCATTTGGTTAGTTAACATTTTCGAGCATCTTGATATAAATTTTAAGAGCCTAGGGCAATAAGGAGCTGCTAAACCCATCATCTAACTAGCTTAGTTGAAACTACATGAAGTGGCTATATTTGATTGAGCAATGCAAATCTATACGCTCAAAAGCTAGCCTAGTAATATCCAAGTTTCTAGAAACTTAACTTATAGGTTCTTTAGTGCCCTCCCACGAATGCAACAAGTAATACAACAACTCAACATCAGGTATGAATCTTAAGTTCCACATTGATGCATCTTTAGGATCGCATATACAAAGAAGCACCACAATGAAGAGAGTAAAAAAAAAAAAAAAGAAGACTAACAAAGTCCAAGTAGCTTCCAACTAGATATGACATACCAATCAATCCTACTAAACTTACAATTCACTAGAAATGACTTACCAGTCCGAACTATAGGATCACTCGCCACTACTTACTAAAGAGAATAAATAAGAGTTAAAAGGATAATGATAACACTAAGGTTGCTAAAAAAGGAAACTAGCATATTATGATAATTAAAAGTGATTTTTGTATACAAAAATGAATGGTGTTTATATACTAGCCCCATTAGGGTTATAAGCACATATAAAAAGATAAAAAGGGTAATTTACAATTGGAATACATGAAATTTACTAAAAAGGGTAAAGGAAACAAAAAATTTAGTACGAAAAAAGTAAAGAATCCATCTGGAATTTTGTGCTAGAAAACACGTGTCGTATGGTAGCTAGCGTCTTGAAATATAGTACAATTTGGACAAAATGAAGAAAAGAGAGTTTGTAGGAGCTGACTTGATATATATCAAGTCATAGCTTAGTCAATCAATCACTAGAGAGTATTCAACTTAGAATGGGATCGGGTGCTAGTAGTTAGCTTGGGAGATCGGCTCAAACAATCGTTTAAGGCTAATATGCTCGAATGTTATTTATATCATAGCATAGTTGCTCGACAGGTCGTCTCGTATACTTAGTAGGTTGGCATGTCTACTAGGTAGCTTTAGGAACTATGCTGGCGTACATGATGGGGCTTCAAGCTAATATTCTTCACATAAGTCCTTAGAGTCCTCTAGCTCAATTATGCATAATCAATCTAAGAAGTTGGTTCTTATCATCTACCTAGGAGTTGGAAAGATTTAACCTCAAATTTGAAGTAGTCTCTAGTTGTTGTTCTTCTTAGGATCTTATAAGGTTTTCTTCTTCTAGTTGGTGAGGAATCAAGTCGGATACATTGAAGGTAGAAGAAACACCACGGTTTTTGGTAGTTCGATATACTGGGTATTGTGGTTGATCTTCTTTAGGACCCTAAATGGACCATTAGCTCGTGGAGATAGTTTACTTTGTCTTAGGTTGAAAGAAATAGTTCGGTAGCTTCAACTACCAATCTTTTATTGTCCCTAGTTGAACTTAGCAATCTTCCTTGGCATAGATTGATGTAGCTCTTGCAATTCCAGGGCTCGATCGACTCCAGCTTGAATCTCTTTAGCAATTACGGGGGTACCCAGCAGATCTAGTGGAATAGTGGGTTACGGTCATAGACAATCTCGAAGGTATTCTTCTTAGTGGTGCTGTAGATGGTTTGGTTGTATGCAAACTCCAAAATTGGCAAATAAAGATCCCAATCCTTTAAGTTCTTTCCCATGATAGCTTTAAGTAAGTTACTTAGCGTCTTGTTCACCACTTCAATTTAGCCATCAGTTTGAGGGTAGTTACTAGAGTTGAACACAAGTTTAGTTCCTAGTCTTCTCCAAAGAGTCTTCTAAAAATAGCTTAAGAATTTCGTGTCTCGATTTGAAATAATAATCTTTAGCACTCCATGTAGTCTGATAACTTCCTGCAAAAATAAATTAGCAATATATAAAGCATCATTAGTTCGATGGTACTGGATAAAGTGTATCATTTTATTGAAGCGATCCACTACAACAAAGATTGAGTCTTTTCCCTTGGTTATCTACGGTAACCTACGACAAAGTTCATGCTGAGGTCGACCCAAGGTAAGGTTAGTATGGACATTCTTAACTAAATAATGCTAGTAAAAATTTTCCATCAACAGATTAGTTGTTTTGGTCTCTCCAAAATGACCAAATAATCCACCACTATGAGCTTCCTTAACAAACAACTTACACATATAATAGTTTAATATGTACAACCTTCAATCTTTGAACAAATAGCCATCTTTGAGGTAGTATCCTCCAACAACAATTCCTTAGCACTGTTCAAGAACCGGACTAAAATGAGGGTTATGAGCATATTGCTTAGTGATAAGTGAAAATCCCAGTATTTTTATTTGAAAAGAGATCAGTAACGTTTGTTGATGGGATAGTGCATCGGTGACCATGTTGGCGCTTCCTTTCTTGTGTTAGATCACATATGAAAATCCTTTCATAAACTCTAACCACTTAGCTTGCCACTTGAAAAGTTTGATCTAACTCCCAAGATACTTCAATGCCTCATGGTCAGTATAAATAACAAACTCTCGAGGTAGTAAGTAGTTACCAAATAGTAAGAGCTCAAAAAAGAGGGTACAACTTTTTCTCGTATACTGAATGGTTCGATGTAGTACGACTAAGCTTCTCACTATGGTAAGTAACTGATCGTTGTTCTTGCATTAGGATGACACTTATTCTAATGCTTGACGCATCGCATTCCAATTTAAAAGGATTTTTAAAATCTAGTAATGATAGGATAAGGCAGAGGTAAGCTTCTACTTGATCTCCTTAAAGCTCTATTTAGCTCGGTCATTCCATGTGAATGCATCACTCTTTTTTGTCAGCTCGATTAAGGGGCCTATGATGGTATTGCTGTTCTTAATGAATTACCTATAGAAAGAAGCAAGGCCATGGAAACTTTGAACTTTAATGATACTCTTCAACATTGGCCAATTTATATAGCTCAAATCTTTTCCTCATCAACTCAAATTCCTTCCCTTGATACTACATACCATCGAAAATTATTTCATCTTGACAGAATGTATACTTTTTCAAGTTCCCATATAACTTCTTAGCTCATAAAATATCAAAAATAGCTTAAAGATGTTGAACATAGTTGTTTAGGTTGGTACTATACACCAATATATCATCAAAGTACACAACCATACATCGTCCCATTAGAGGGTGTATCACATGGTTCATGAACCTCATTAATATGGTTGGTACATTGGTAAGTCTAAACGGTATAACCAATCATTCATAAAGACCATGCTTTGTCTTGAAGGCGATCTTCCATTCATCACCTAGTCTCAAGCGAATTTAGTTGTAACTACTTCGCAAATAAATATTAAAAAATATCTTGGTTCCATAAAGCTCATCTAACATGTCATCGAGTCACAATATTGGGTATCTGTACTTGATAGTGATACGATTGATAGCTCAACTACCGATGCACATATACCATGAACCATCCTTCTTTAGGATGAGTAAAGCTAGTACAGCACAAGGGCTCATGCTCTCCTTCACATAACCTCGTTCTACGAGCTCATCCACTTGTCTTTTTAGCTCAGTAGTCTGGTTTGGGTTCATTCTGTAGGCATGGTAGGGCTACGTCTGGCTATATATCAATACAATGTTATATGCTCCAAACTGGGGGTAGTCTGTTAGGTAACTCTTCAGAGATCAGGTTAAAAAATTCATCTATTAAGCTCCAAACCTCATTAATTATATTGTCTAAGTCTCTCATCTCTAATAATCTTCTAATCAATAGAAACATTGGCTCTTTAGCCTTCTTAGTAGCTCAGAGCTCTTTTTAGCTCATTACTAAGGCTTCTTATTAGCTTAAGTGAGCTAATTATGGGTATCATTCAATTGGTTTGGTATCATAGGTTGTAACACAATCTTCTTCTCATCCTTAACAAAGTCATAGGAATTCTTATATCCGTCACAAATAACACGTTATTAAAAAAATCAAGGTCTTTCGAGTAATAGATGTGAAGCTCCCATGGGGACGACATCACACATTACTTTGTACCTATACACATTCCCAATACTAAACGGTATAGTTACTTATTGTGTGAGGGTACTTAGAGATCAATAGTCCTAACCTCTACACAAAGGACTGTGCAACAACATTAGTATAATTTCCTCCATCTACAATAATGGTGTACAACCGTCCCTTGATGGTACACTTCATATGGAATAGATTCTCTCTCTAATATTCTTTGGAGTTCAGTAAGGAACTCAGTACTTATCTTAACACTAAGGTTATTACTTCTTTTTAGTTAGAGATCAATAGTCCTAACCTTTACATAAAAGATTGTATGGAGATGTTGGTATAACTTCCTCCATCCACAATGATGGTGTACAATTGTCCCTTAATGGTACACTTTATGTGGAATAGATTCTCTCTTTAGTCTTCTTTGGAGTTTGGTAAGGAACTTAGTATTCATCTTAGAACTAATGTCATTACTTCTCCCTTGTCGGCATAGACATAAGTTTTCTCTTCCTCCTCAGGTTCAAACTTTCTAACATTCTTCTCTTCTTTAAGCTCGCTCTCATCAGTGTTATCTACGACATTTCCTTGGAGCACCATGGCACATCGGTTCAGACATTCAGTAGTAATGTGTCTGAAGCCCAAGTATTTAAAATACTTCACTTCGCTGGTCTTACGTCTAGAGGTTTGTCCCTTCTTATCTATCTTTGGGGTTGGCTTAACCTCAGTTCGACTTAATTGGCTTACTCGATCCTGCTATCTTGCTTACCTATCATTAGGTTAGTCATTTCTCTCCTTGGCTTAGCTTAAGTACGTTGGCATAGAATAAGGGCTCGAGAAAATGTTGGCCTAAGTCAGCTTGGAGCATTTCTTTTCTGCTTTTTGACCCTCTATGCTATCTTAATTTCCTTTTGCAGAGTACAAAACCTTTGTATTTCTACAATATTACGAATCTCATACTTGAGTCCATAAATGAACCTCAATACTGTGTGAGCCTCTGGTTCATTCATGTTGGCTCATATCATCAACATTTGGAATTCTCTCACATAGTTGTTAATAGATTGACCTCCTTGGTGAAGTTCCTATAGCTTTGCAAATGTGTCCTACAAATAGGTCTCAGGTACAAATTTACCCCTCAACAATCTCTTCATTTCATCCTAGGTCCTTACTCCTCATCTTCTATCCCTTACTTGGTAACATTTAGATTTTTCTACTATATGGTGGTATACCCAAAAAATTCAAGTGTAGTAAGTCATAGTTTAATGGCATTAGTATATCCATAATAGTCAAACACTTTCTTGATCTTCTCTTCCCATTCCAAATATTTATCAACATCTCTACCTTCATTGAATAGTGTAATTTGCACCTTAACATTGTTTAGTCCTTGAGGAGCTTGACATCTACTCTCTTACACTTGATAATACCTAA
Organism: Lumnitzera racemosa; assembly: GCA_024138005.1. NCBI lineage: Eukaryota > Viridiplantae > Streptophyta > Magnoliopsida > Myrtales > Combretaceae > Lumnitzera > Lumnitzera racemosa. The sequence continues at coordinate 85,483,277 of JAMXBC010000010.1, read as the reverse complement.
CCTCTTCTTCTTCCTCTTCTTTAGCTTCTACATCTACTTCCTTAATCTCCTCTAAGTCCAGCCTTCTTCTATTAACTTGGTCTATAACTCCTCTAGCTTAGTAGGGTTGAAGTGGGCAATTGGCCTAGTTACCTTAGCCATAGCATCTCTCTGAAACATTTTCAAGTGGGTTATGATGTGGCATATCCTGGGATTATTATACATTAACTTGCATCACAGTGACCAGACTGTTAACAAGATTAGTGAGTCTGTTGAGCTTATCATCAATTGGCCCAAGAGTGTTACTATTATTATGACTATGATCAGATTGAGCACCATTACTCTAGTCATTGATAATACCTTGAACACTCGAATCCAACATAGTGTAATACTTATCTTAATAGATTAACAACACAACAAACACTTCTATTTACTACCCCAAAATCTTACCAACACACACTAACAACTTCAACACCCAACACTCACTTAAGTAGAACATAAATGAACTTGCTCTATTTTTGTAGTGAAAAATAGGGTAACAATGGAACTAAACATATCAACACACAAATCTTCACTACACAACTCAAAACTTTAGAACTTGCTTCACAAAAATATACTGAAGCAACTACGGAAGGAACATAGTAGCTACAAATAGTAAACATGAACCAAAACTTCACTATAACTTTATACACTCCCTTTTGGAATCGTGCTCTAATACCAATGAAGTTGATGTGTCTCTACAGTCGCACATATGAAGAAGCACCATAACGAAGAGAACAAAAAAAGAAGACTAGTAAAGTCTGGATAGCTATTGACTGGATATGATACATCAATCAATCCTACTCGACCTATAATCCACCAGATATGATTCATTGGTCTAAGCTATAGGGTTACTTGCTACTACTCCTTACTAAAGGAAATAGATAAGAGTTAAAAGGATAATGAGAACACTAAGGTTACTCAAAAGGGAAACTTGTATATTTTGATAATGAAAAGTGATGTTTGCATACAAAATGAATGAGGTTTATATACTAGCCTCATTAAGGCTATAAGCATATATGAAAAGACAAAAAGGATGATTTACAATTGTAATACATGAAATATATTAAAAAGAGCAAAAGCGACAAAGAATATTCAGTATGGAAAAAGTAAAGAATTCTTTTGGAATATTGTGCTAGAAGACATTTGTCATATGGTGGTTGACATTCTAAAATATATTACAATTAAGACAAAATGAAGAAAAGAGAGTTTGTAGTGAGAGCTAAACTAATCTAGATCAGGTTGGAGCTTAGTTAATTAGTTACTAGAGAGTATTCAGCTTGGACTGGGATGGAGTACTGGTGGTCAGCTTGGAAGATTAACTCAAACAATTGTTTGAGGCTAGTACGCTTAGATGTTGTCTGTGTCATGGCACGGTTACTCGTTAGGGTATCCTCTATGCCCGACAATTCAATACGTTTACTCGATAGCTTCAAGACCTATGTTAGCGTACGTGAGAGTTTGATATTCAGGTTAACAATAGAGTGAAATATGGAGGTCGGGATAGGAATTCTTATCTTGGATGGGACTTCGAGCTAATATTCTCTAAGTGAGTCCTAGGATTTCTCTAGCTCAATTGTACGTTATCAATCTGGGAAATTGATTCCTATCATACATCATAAATATCTCCATTGACTTAACTCTAACTTTGTGTCTCAACTTTATAATTCATCCCTTCATATAAGGTTCACATAGGTGAATACCTTGAAGGACAGTTCATTTTCTAAGTTTTCCAAGCAATAAAATGCATTGACAAATTAATCATACATAAGGAAACACCTCACTCAACCAATATACATTTAATAGGATCTATCAGGTATATAATTATGGTTTACAACATAACTGATTCCAAGTTAAGTAGACATAAGTTTACTTGTACAAAAATAGAAATATTCACTTACTAGAGATTAATAATAGTGTAAAATCCTAAGCTTAATGATGTAGTCTTTCCTCACATATCACACTAAGGAAAAATACACACAGTCCCTAAGTTAACTACGGATAGAAACCAAAACCCTTATATGCTTTCGTTAGCTTATGTGTTCTTGAACTTCGTTTGACTGTATCTTATTCATTTCTTACTCAATTATAGTAAACTTTATATCTTTATGATTGGCATTTCAGGTACTGTTAAGATATCTTAAGAAATAAGACTGATAAATATAGTTATAATTCCAAAAATACCTTTTCTTGTTACTAACTCGATCGTATGTTATCGTAACTTCATAATTAACCCAAATAACCTTTAATTCTCAACTAAAGATCCTAAAAATCACACTTCCTAAACATGACTAACATCTACTATGTGCCCAAAAATGCTAACCTTACATTATCTTAGAAAGTATCATATTAGTATTATTTACTATTTCACATAATAAGCTAGTTTTTATTAGGAAAATACAAAATAAATAGTTTACAAGCCCGACTAATTCCATGAAAAATGCTATGGACTCATAAAAATATATAGTTTTGTACAACCACCCATATTAATTATCTAGCTTATAGCTTATTTTATACGGTCCGATGTGGACGATTACATGACGTTCAATATTGTACGAACTAAGGGGATAGGTCCAATCCTTAAGACGGTTCAAAGAATAAATGATAGTCAAAGGTTGAGAAAGGATCCTTGTGCACTAATGGTGGGTATGATGCTCCAATGCCTTACGCAAGCTCGGATCGCACTTGATATAATGCACAAGTGTGGCCGAAGCTCACTCACCACTAATCCATACTCAATAGCCTAGATAAGAGTAGTTGAGAGTAACCAAGATACACTTAGATCACACTAGAAGGAAAAAATGTTTGAATGTTGATTATATTGACCATTACGACTATTACAATATACAAGTATTTATATGACCCAATTAGGGTAAGTTCTAGATTATTGTAAGTTATAAAAGAGATTCTTATTAGTAAAGGAAAAGGAATAATTTACAAGGGTAATGTTGTAAACAAGAAAAAAGAATATCCGATGATAGAAAGGGATAGTATGGATGTCAAGAAAAGAAAGTACAAGTATCAGCTATTCATTCGGTCCCAATGACATTACTGGCTAGGCAAAGCATGTTCTAAACAAGTTAGGTCGCCATTAGTAGTTTAGATATTCAAGAACAGGGAAAGGTTAGTTTAGGTAGCGGCTTATTGTCGAGTCGACCTTGGGAGGTTGACTCTATAGAGTTGTCAGCTTAGTCTCAACACGGATTAGGTTGGCAGTATTTTGGTTTGATACTTGGACAGGTGTGTTATGGAGAGGTTGGCTTAGTACATTGGCTAGTCAACTCAACAGCTTCTTGGATGATGTATAGAACAAAGTAACTTAGTAGGTTGGACTAGGGAATGTACTGCTCGGCATTCAACTCACCTCGGATGGCTTAGCAAACCATCTAAGCAAGTCCTTGAGCTTAGGAGTACGTGATTGGTCCATGATCCTTATCATCTCCTTTGGATTGTTTAAGATATGGGATCAAATGTAGCTCAGTTCCATGTCACTCATCTTCAGGAGTATATGGCTAGAGATCGGCAATGTTGAAGGAGTTTGAAACTCCATACTCTTTAGGTAGTTTAATCTTATAGGCATTAAGATTCATCTTTTTAAGCACTTTAAAGGGTTTGTCGGCCTTAGGAGATAACTTACTCTTCCTTAAGTTAGGGAACTGTTCCTTATTGAGGTAGATCTAGACCAAATCGCCTAGTTGAAGTTCCCTTTTCTTCCGTCCCTAACCTTGTCTCTTAAGCTTAGTAGTAGTTCGACTTAATTTTCTATGACCTTCTGGTGCATGACTTTGATGGCCTTAATTCTTTTTGCAGCTGGCTAGTCATCATCTATGCTTAAAAGGGGTGTTTGGTCCATTGGGAGCTTAGGGTTGAATCCATACGCAACCTCAAATGGAGACATGTTTGTTATGTTGTGGGTAGCCTTGTTATAGGTGAACTATATGATCAAAAAGCATAGGTCCCAATCAGCAATGTTCCAACCAACAACAACCAGTGCTAAAATTCTTACTGTTCTATTTACAAACTTGGTTTATCCATCCGTTTATGGATAATAGGACATGCTATACAATAGTTTGGTTCCCATGCGTCACTATAATGTTCTCTAGATGTAGCTCATGAACTTTAGGTCATAGTTTGAAATAATGGCTTGAGGTATTCTATGAAGCTTGGCTACTTCCTATAAGAAAAAGAAAAGAAATAACTGAAGCATCATTAGTTTTTGTATAGAGCATGAAGTGTACCATCTTGCTAAATTGATCCACTACCACCATGATGGAGTCCTTCCCTTGGGATGTCCTCAGTGATCTCAACATAGTCTTTACTTAACTCAGACCAAGGTATGGTCGGGATAGGTAAGGGTAAATAGTGCGCTTGTTCAGCTCGAATCTTTGCTTTTCTATAAATAGTACACCTTTCCAACATAGATTGGACGTCTCACATCATTCTTAGCCAAAAGAATCTTGAGGGTAGCACCTCACAAGTGCGATTTTAGCTAAAGTATCCTCACAATCCTCCTCCATACACCTTGTACACTAACAATTCTCTCATGTAATAGGTAAGGATACATAATCTCCTCTTTTGAAACAAGTATATATCTTCCTTGTGATAGTCATCAAATGTCCATCCTTCCTCATACTTGACATAGATGGGACCAAAATGTTAATCCTCTACATATAAATCCTTTATCATTGAAAACCAAGCAGCCTAGTCCATAGCTTAGTTAGGAAAGAATGTCATCTCAATAGGGACTTAACCATTATGTTGTTCTTCCCATTCTTGTCCTTCATAACATAAGAAAATCCCTCCATGAACTTTACCCATTTGGCTTGCCTCCAAGACAACTTGAGTTGGCTCTTCAAATATCTCAAGAATTTATGATAATTGTAAATCACAAATTCCTTTAGTAGTAGATAGTATTGCCATACAATTAAGACTTTGATTAAGGAGTAAAAATCCTTATCATAAATAGAATAGTTGAGTGCAGCTTCTCTAAGTTTTTCACTAATGTAGGTAATAGGTTAGCTTTCTTGTATCAGTATGGTATCTATGCTTAGTTTGGATGCGTCACACTTCACTTTGTCAAAGCTTAGCAATGCTAAGACAGGAGTTGTAGTTAGCTTCTCCTTCACCTCTTAAAAACTTCTTTGCTCTTTCTCTCCCCATCTGAACTCAATATTCTTCTTTGATAGTTCAATGAGTAAGGCTAGGCTATGATTGTACTGAAATTCCTTATATCTACAATACAATGATGCCAGGCCATGGAAACTTCTCACATCGGCTAGAGTGGTCAGTACAAGCCATTCGATGATATCTCTTATCTTGTTATCATCGACTTGTATTCCTCCACTACTTACAATAAACCCTAGAAAGATTACTTTAGGTCGATAAAAGTTACACTTCTTCAGATTGGCATAGAGCCTTTTAGATCGAAGTCTTGCAAAGACTACTTGAAGATGCTCTTAGTGAGTCTCTAGATCAAGGCTATATACTAAGATGTCATCGAAATAAGCCACCATAAATTTCCCTACTAGTTCTCAAAGCATATGATTCATCAATTGCATAAATGTGCTCGGTGTGTTTGATAGTTTAAATGGTATCCCAAGCTATTCATACAATCTATGGCATGTTTTGAATGCAATCTTTCACTCGTTACCCTCGCACGTTCAAATCTAATGGTATCCAGATTTGAGATCAATCTTAGAGAGTACTCTTACTCCATTTAAATCTTCTAACATATCATCAAGCCTTGGTATGGGATACCTATATTTGACGGTGATACGATTGATTACTTTGCTATCTACAAACATTCTCCATAACCTATCCTTCTTAGGTACCAATAACCTTAGCATAGTATAAGGGTTGAAGGATTCTCGTACATACCCTTTCTTCATCAGCTCATCTACTTACCTCTACAGCTTAGTAGCCTATTGGCGGTTTAGCCTATTGGCAATCTTGTTCAGCATTGTAGCTCCTAACTATAAGTCAATTGTATGTTTGATACCTCGGATGGGAGGTAGTGCTTCCAGCAACTCACCTAAGAACAGATTGATAAACTCATCTAATAAGATTTTCATCTCAATCGGTACCATTCCCTCCTTAGATTTCATCTTTAGTAACCTTCTAACCAACAAATAAGTCGGCTCTTTAGGTTCCATCTCTCTTTTTAGCTTAACTCGAGTCATTACCAAAGCTTCTTTCTTTAGAACTTGGCTCAATTAAGCTTATATGATTTTTACCTACTTGACAATTGTAGGGCCTAACTTTACCCCCCTGCCCCCATGCTCCAAGGAACATGTATTCTTCCTTTCATCATACATCACAGTTCAATTAAACATTCACGGTTGTCTAAGAAGAATGTGGGACATACTCATGGTAACATGTCATAGAGCACTTCATCTCGATAGTTGCCAATATAAATCGGCACACTTATAGGGTTCCCTTATCACTAAGCTAATGTAGCTTATAAGGTTTTAGATAGGGCTTGGTCGACACATTCAATTGTTAGACCATGAAAGTAGAGGTTGCATTGGTGTAGTTCCCATTGTTAACAATCAAGGCACATAGTGACCCATTCACCTTACATCCAATGTGGAAAAGATTCTCTCTCTGTTCGTCCTCGAGTATAGGACTTACAGTCATTGTCCTCCTCAATACTAGAGTGGCTGGCATAAAATTACCTTCCTTTCTATAGATGACTTCCTCCTCCTTAGATAGTTTGGTCTGCTTAGTCTCTTTTAGGTTTTTCACTTCCTCATCAATACTATCTACCTCAACAGTTAGTACTTCACCTCAAATAGCATGGTTCTCCTATTCGAACACTAAATGGCCATGTGTCCAAATCTATTACATTTGAAACAATTGATCTCACTCATCTTTTGTCCCAAGCCTTGACCTTTCTCGAACGTCCTCCAAACCTCCTTTTATTCTACTCAAACATTTTAAGCAGGTCAAGTCTCAACAACCTTACTTGGTTCCATCTACATAGGTTTGCTCGGAACAAATCGACTACTATTAAGTTGACTAATAAGGGGTTGGAACTTTCCTATTCGGTGCCTCTCAATTCTCTTGGCGGCTTGAATAGTGTCATTAAGTGATCCAATATCTATGGTTTCTAAAACATCTCCAATCTTGTATTTCAATACACTGATGAATCGAGATACAGTTCGGTCTTTGAGCTCAATATTGGCATCAAATCATTAACATATGAAATTCCTTTACATATGCATCAACAGTCGATCTTCCTTGCCTTAACTCTTGTATATGAAATCCCTACAAATGGTAGCTTGACATAAATCTCCTCCTCATGACCCTCTTCATCTCATCTTAACTTCTAACTTCACGCTCTCTACCTCTTCATTGGGTGGCTTGTATGTTCTTTTACCATAAGATGGAATAACCAGTAAACTCCAACATAGCAAGTTTAACCATTTCATTATCTGGTACTTTGTGGCATTCAAATTACTTCTCAATCTTATCTATCCAATCCAGATAGTCCTTGGCATCTCCACTCCCATAAAAACTTAGAATGTACATCCTCAACCCCTCAACTTTAGAGGTTCGAACATTCTTTTCTTCTAGTTCATTGTCTCCTTCTGCTTCTTCCTCTTCAATTTCATTGAGTGCTAGCCTACGCCTAGCAACCTTACCCACTCCTCTACATGGGCCATTCCTAGCTTACTGCTTATCTTCATTTATGACAATCACTAAACTAGCTACTAAGTTGGTGAGTCTATCCAGTTGGTCACCTATTGAATGAGGTGTGAAGCTTCCTTGTTGGCCTTAGCCATTTTGAGCACTACTTTCTTGGTTATGTAGAGTTCCTTGAACACTTGAATTAGACATTGTCGGTTACCTCACAAGATTGATGGTTGAAATACCACTAAAAGTTCTTTCCACGAATAATATCAATAGAACAATAACTAATACTCTTACCATTATGTCAAGTACATGCGGTGAATAAGCAATCACTTATACTCTGTTTTCGTGTAAAAGAAACAGGGGAAAACTGGGCACAAAATTTCTTCAACACTTTTCACCTACCAAACTCCTACATTAATAATAGAACTTCTAACACACAAAACAATAACAAATCACTCAAAGAACAAAGTAACAAAAAACATCTTTGAACATAACCTGGCTCTAATACTAAGATGATATGGTTTAACATAGAAGAACACACAATGTTCAATATCGCATGAACTAAGGGGATGGGTCCAAATTTTAAGACAATGCAAGGGATAAATGATAGTCAAAGGTTGAGTAAGGTTCTTCATGCACTGATGGTAGATTTGCCATACTAACACCTCATATGAGCTCTAGTTATACTTAATATTATGCATAAGTATATTCGAAGGTCACTTGCCCTTAATCTATGGTCAATAGCCTAGATAAGAGTAATCAAGAGTAAGAAAGATATACTTAGCTCATGTAAGAAGAAAAAATGTATGAATGTTGATTGTATTAACCGTTGTAGCTATTACAATATATGAGTATTTATATGATCCAATTAGCGTAAGCTTTTTGTTAGTGTAAATTATAAAAAAAATTCTTACTAGTAAAGGAAAAAGAATAATTTACAAGGGTAATGTTGTAAATAGGCAAAAAGAATATTTAGTGATAGAAAAGGATAGTACGGATGTTAGGAAAAGAAAGTATGCGTGTTAACTATTCATTTTCTAGTCCTAATGACATTGCTGGTTGGGCAGAACATGTTTTGAATGGGTTAAATTAGCATTGGTAGTTTGACAACTTGGATATTCAAGATTGGGGAAGGGTTAGTTTAGGTAGTGGCTCATTGTCAAGTCGGCCTCGAGAGGTCAACTCTAAAGAATTGTCAACTTGGTCTCCACATAAATCAGGTCAATAGTATTTTGGTTTGATACTTGAATAGGTGTGTTGTAGAGATGTTGGCTCGGTATGTGGACTAGTCGCTTCAACAGTTTTTTGGATGATGTGGAGAGCAAAATAACCTAGGAAGTTGAATTGGAGAATGTACTACTCTTCGGTGTTTAACTCACCTCGAATAGCTCGGCAAACCTTCTGAGCAAGTCCTCGAGCTCAAGAGTATGTGATTAGTCCATGATCCCTATTACTATTTTGATAAAAAGCATTTTTTAACTCAAAATTATGAAAACTTAGGTAATTAAGCAAATTTAATTGTATGATGAAAATCAAGTGTTCCAAGTATTATTATAAACCTCCAAAAGTCAAAATATGTGGGCTTATTAATTAATTTATTCAAAAACTAATTGTTTCTAGAATTCAATAAAAATGTCAATTTTATTCAAAATAAATATAATAAATAGTAAACATGTATATTTTGAAAAATTCTTGTTTCCATAATTAAAGGCATAGATTTAAGTGTATTATATACAAAAATTCAACTTAAAACCATAATGTTTAATATTTGCAAAAGTTCTTTCAAAATTTGCCTAAATAGAACATGTTCTTAAGCATCATATATTTACGCTAATTATTTAATTAAAATAAAACTATTGGATTAATATATACTTAAAATACCCCTAGAAAAACACTTTTCTAAATTTAATTAACTAGATTTAATAATTTTAGAAAATAGAGAAAGTAATGGGTAGAATTTTGGTTTACTTAAACTGGTGACTTCAGACCACTCTTTAACCACCTAACCCTATCTAAACAACTCTTCTTATAGTAGACCTTTAGACCCTAAAGTGGCTTCAAGTCAGGTTGTGGTTTAGTTTATGAACCGTATGTGACTAGTAGGCCTTTATTTTTCTCCTATTTTCTCCTATTTTTTCTAAATTTTTCTAATTTTTCCTAAATTATTTTCTTGTGTTTCCAAGCTCTCAAAACATTGTAAATGATGTTTGGTCTCCTATTTATAGGTCTTAAGGAGTTTACATATCAAAAAGTAAATTGACATGTGTTATTTTTATATTTCCCACTTGTTAACCACGTACCATGTGTCAATTCCATGTTAATCTAGTGATGACTTATATTTTCCAACTTGTTCCATGCTGCCACGTCTTACTTGGATAGGTTTAATAACACATCAAGCTATTTTTGGATAATTCCAACCAATTTTTATATTAATTTATCCATATTTCATAATTTTATGTTAATATATATACATATCTAATACATATAATGTATATTCTATGTACATACATATATATTATATATAATTCCACTTCATTTACTATTTTTATAAGTTAAATAACTTATTTGTAAGATCTCACTATATCTCTATAATCGAATTTTACGTTTTCAATTAATATTAAGTTTATCGATAAACTTGCATTTTTATCAAACTAATCCTTTTATCTAGTTTATTTTGGAAAATTGACTTTACTAAGATATTTCTTCTTATTTTTTTAACCTTATCATGAAGTTTGAATTAAAATAGATAATGTTGTTAAATGTCCTAAATTTAAGGGTTAGGGACCTAGGGTTATCACATGTCTTGGAACTCTAAGGTATTACATAATTAAAAATTGAAAATGTGGTTAGAGAGAACCATGGGCAAAGACCACAGTTGTGATCTTACCCATAGACCCACCAACAAAAATTACACTTAGAGAAATTTTTGAGAATTAGTTCAAGGTAGAACCAAGGTGAAAGATTACGGTAGTGATCTTGACCGTAGACTCGAAATACTTATACAACATAAGTTATGCCTAAATTTTTCTTGATTATTTTATATCAAACTTTCCTAATTTGGACTCCTCTTACCTAAAACTCACTTTCCCTTTTCTAACAACTTTCCTTCTTTTAAGATAGAATGAATATTCAAGGTAATATCCTAAATTTAACCATTTCCAAGATTAAATTATGTAATTACCAATTTTGATCAAAAGAAGGTTGCCAATTCAAAATACAATATCAATTTAAGTAAGTCTTATTTAAATGAACTTTTTTAATTTTGAATGCTCTTTATTGAACTCCCAAATTCCTTAAATGCCAAGCTAAAGAACTAAGTGTAGGGAAAAAAGAAAACCCTCTAAACACAACCCATGGCACTAAGAACCACCCGTAAGAACTCCTCTCAACCCATACTAGTAGAGGATCCACTAGCCATACTTCTACCTCACCTAAAATGCATGTTAGAATTCAATAACCTCAATTACAAAGCTTGGTATAAGACCTTCATTAAGAAAACTTTTTCTAGTTTAAGCTTCATAGATTGGGAAAATTTGAAATTTGGCAACATAGAACCAAAAATCCATACCATGGTAGAAAAGGGAGGTTAGGACAAATTATTTGGCATTCAAGAACTTATGTATAAGGAACTAACCTTAAAGTTCCTTAGGATATTGACATTAGAGCATGATCAAATGCCTTATAGAGCCTACAACACCATCTCTTTCTAGCTTTAGAATACCGAATTCAACCTCTTAGTAGCAAAATTTGGCATTTTGATGGGGCTCTACGATAAGGAGCATATCCATTTTCTTAAGTTCTATACATTACCATATGAATTACCCCAAGGTGTTACCCTTACAACACTAATGGTTGAAATTGAGTGGTGAGAAAATCTATAACTTAAAATTTGCATGAGGATCCCACTTGAAAAACCTAACATATCGAATCCTCCATTGGCTACTCACCTACACCATTAGCAGGAGAGGGAAAAGCACAAATGTTGTGGCCATGCATGAGGTATTTTACCTCTATAGGTTGGCTAAAGGGTATTCCATTAACTTAGCCAGCGCACTTACCTTTTATATGAGACATTAGGCAATAGATGCTTACGTAAATCAAATTGGATGTGGATTGTATGTGATGGTCTTAGCCAAGCAACTTAAACTCCTTATTGGTAACTCGTAATTTACTACCATTACGGATGTCACCTCGATGTCTCTATCCACTTTTCACTAGATGGGACTCCTCTTAGATGATGTTGATAAGGTACCCTTGAAAAAAAAAATGAGAACTTTATTAACTAAGATGTTTTGGTATGGGAAGTAAAGATGTTGAAAGTGGAAGTTCAAAAGTTAGTTAGTTCCCATGAAAATTTTGAATAATCCCTCAAAAGGTTGTTTAGGTGCCAAATAAGAATGATGGAGTTTTGTAACAATCTTACCAACTAAGTCAAGATAAAGATTCTTTTACCAATTGATAAGGAATTAATTGGTGTAGCAAAGCTGATGGATTTAGGGGATAACAAGAAGGAGGTAACATCTAAGGAACAAGAGGAGACGTCAAAGGCAATAAAGAGAATGAGCTAATAAACATTGAATTGGAAGATGAGAGCAATGATGAAGATTTAGATTTCTTCTAGATATTTAGTGTTGACTTGTTTTTGTTTAGTTGCTTTATAATTTTGATGTTTTCGTGTTTAGTTTGAATAAGTGCTAGTTAGTTGTAATCTTTAGTTTCTATGTTTTTAATTTTTGAATTTATGTTCAAGTTCTATTCCATCAATAAAACAGTGAAAATTTCCCCTTTTTATCGCATATGCTCTTATCTTTTATTTTTAGTATAATTGTTTAGATCTTTCTTGAGCTAATAAATTGACACCATACACGATAAATTCTTACGGACATTAGCACAACTCCAACTCATTTGGAGGAGTATCACTTGCCCTAACATTTTCTTCTCCATTATATTATTTTTATGAGCACTTATTTTTCCTATAATTTAAACTAAAGTATATTGAGGAAAATGTACTAAATTAAGCGTGGAATAGGGGTACACTACTATAATTCATTAATCAACTTAGTTCCAATTTTTTTTGAGTTTGCAATCCCATTTTAATAAGAGAAGAGTGCTTGTATATAAATTTTTCCTAAGTCACTATTGTACATTGTACATGTTACTAGAATTGAATAATGCAATTCATGTGGAGTAAAACTTACATATTATTTAGCTTGAGATTCCAAGGCATTATTAACCTTTAGTCATATGCTATTTTTGAAGTTTACTTAGATATATGCTTATCCATTTTTTGTTTTTAAAGCCTTATAATTGTGTAAATAAGTAAATGAAGCTTGCCTCTTATAATTTCTCCTGAAATTTTCAAATTGCTAAGAGTGTAAGTAAGAATAATATGATAAAAAGTAGTTGGTATGGATTAATCTTGGTTCCTTAGAAGAGCGAGACTCCTTCCTACTGCTAATTTATTAAAAAAAGAAAAACCAAGAAAAGAAAATTGATATGGATTAGCCTTGGTCCCTAAGAAGAGCAATTTTTCCCCCCACTATCAATATGAAAATTAAAAAAGGCTAAATCAGTAAGGATTGGCTTTGATCCCTTAGAGGAGCAAGGTACTTTCCTGCTACTAATAAGCTTTAATGATTAATTGAATTAAATAGCATATTAGCAAGAATATATGTTAGGGGGATGAGTAGAGAATGTGTAGATACAACATTTATTTGCTCTTGATTATGGTGCTTAGCAAAGTTGGAAAGAGATTTGTATACATCTTAGCTAAAAGTAAGGGAGACATGCATGGTTTTTGTCTAGTTATTAAAATGAATCTAATTTAAGAGAGAATCGTTGGTTAAGTTACATTGTTAAAACATTGATTTATAGGATTTAGCCATTGAATTCCAATATTTTTATCTGAGTTGCATTGAAAAGTGCGAAGGCAGAAGAACATATAAGTTACTAATGATGTTTTAGAGATGCATTGTCCATTGACAAGGTTAATTTGATTTTGTTTTGGTTCTTGAATAATAGAAGTTTGATTTGGAAGATCTTGTCCTGATTTTTCAACCCTTGCTAAGGATTAATTGATTTACTTAAGGATAAACAAATGTCTAAGTGTGGGTAGATTTAATGAGTGTAATTTTACACTCATCCATTATGTTATTTTCCTAAATATTTTGAATTATTTCTATTTAATTTCGATGAATTTGCTATTGATTTGAGTAATTTCTTAATTTCAGGTTTCAGATGAAGCAATAAGGCAAAAAGATGAGAATTTAGGCAATTTTTGAAGGATTTGCACTTATTTTGAAGGATGAGTTAAGGATAGCAAGTGCCAGGGAGAATTCATCCAAGGATTAAGCAAGGAAAAAGACTACAGTCTAACTCTATGGCTGTGTTTCTATACTCGTAATCCTCTTATCATCAATTTCAAGATAATTTCTCGAAGAATTATTTTAAGGAAAAGTCTACACTCATACTTCACGGCCATGTATATACCCATAAACTTGCCATGATTTTCAAATGCTTACCATTTGAAGATTATTTTATCTAAAAAATATAAATAGATATTAGAAACATATCCAAAAAGAGGGGAGAGAGGTGATAGATAGAACAAGATCCGTTTCTTACGGTTTTAATCATTTCTATCATGAAAATTCTTGTTTTTATTGTGTTTGAACGTAGAAGCATTGGTATCTAGACCTATAACCTCGAGGTAACATGTAGTGTATTTTGATTGTTATTATTCTAACGAAATTCTCTTATTCTTATTAATTCGATCATGTTTTGTATTGATAAAGTTATTATTTTTAGGATTTCAACTTAACTATTAGATTTTATGTATTGAAGTAGTGAGGTCAATATATAAATAGATTTATCGTAATTAAAGAAATCCATTATAAGCTAAGAGATAAGTTATAAATTTCTTCTGGAATCAAAATTTATTTCTTATTTATTTTTTATGGAATTCATGTTCTTAACATTGTTTTGAGTAGGCTTATTCCAAAAGTGATTTGGGTAGAATATAATTGGGACTAAAATTAAATAGAGAAGTGATTCCTATTAAATTAGCAATCAAATTCCTCTAGTTAATAAGAATAAGGAATACATTAGAATCCTTAAGTTGGAACATGTTAATCTTTTAGTAAATAGAGTCTAGATATCACTTTTCATGATTAATTATGTTTTGTTAATTAATTACATTCATAATTTTTAAATATTAATAAGGTCATATTTTGCAAATTCTGTTCAATCTATTTCACTATTGCTATTAATTTTAATTAGAGTAAGTTAGTATGAGTGAGTAAATGTTCAATCTTTGTGGGATTAATAACCTTGGACTTTAAAAATCGTTTGTATTATTACTTGATAGGTACACTTGCCTAAGCAATGCAGTATACGCCTTATCACTTATCTTATTATTTGGTCGGAAATATTGATTTTTTTCAATTTTAGTGGATTGTAAAATATTGGTTATGTTAGTTATTCCCATTATTAACTAACTATATTTGCTATAACTAAAAGATATGAGTGATTATATAGGTAGAGTCTTACAATCTCTAACTAACAAGATGACTTTTACATTGTAGATGTATACTTAATATGATGACTTTAAAATATTTCTAATAGCCCCCCTTTAAAGTCATGATAGAATGTCTACACCAAAACCAACTTAGGTATAGTTTTTCGGGTTTACATCCAAGATTAATTGTTCCTACCCATGTTCGCTGATGATCCTATGCCCATAGTATGAACAAATCTCTAGCGACAATCTACAAAAAATAAGATATATCACTAAAAATATAATAATACGCATAAATTACCTAAAACATGCATAAAGGAAGAAAAATAGAATGATTGTATTAAGTAAAAAAGACTAAAAGTATGATAAGGTAGTTTTCTCTTACTTGAAGGAGCAAAGATAGCTTAAAGGAAAAAAAAAAATCATATGTAAGAGACTGCTAATACATTAGTGAAGAAAAAAAGCAATTTTATAAGGGTGAAAAGACAAGTTGCATGGAGTGAAGGAAGAGGACTGTATGAAGAAGATGTAGTGAAAACTCTAGAAAAATGTTGAAAAACAAGTAGAAATACTTAGCTTTATTTAAACCCCTTTCTAATATAAAATACATCGTGGATTTATATTTGGATACTTATAAGGGTGATTTATCATTACCACATGTAAACTACATGTACTTAATCATGGGAAGATTTTATTACATTATCATCTTTATAACTTTGTAATAATGTTATGAAAATGCTAATGAAAAAATAAAAAAGAATGTTCCTCCCCAATTCTGCTATTCTATATGTATGAAGCTTGCGTGAAATTTGGTAACAAGGCTTGGTATTGGACACAATAGATAACGAATCAACAATCTATTACTCTTATAGAATTACAATCATAATTTTAAGGAAATACTAGTACATTGCAACCTAAAGAATGAGGCAAACAAACTTATGAGATAGTGCTGATGCACCTTAATGACAAATAGGTTGTTAATTCTCATTACACTTGTACCATTTTGAATTAATCATATTGATTTTCTCTTATTCAATGGAGATAGGTTCAAGGCTTAGGTGTGCAAAGTATAACAATATCTTGAGTTAGATTATATCTTGAAAGAACGAAAGGTTAGAGTGGCAACCATATACTTAGAGGGTAATGCATTGAAATGGTATCATACTCAACTCTAGAATACCCATTCAAAATAACACTAACCTATGAAGAATGACCACGATTCAAAATATACAATTTTTCTCAACTTTAAAACCTATACTTCTACATAAATTTATGAAAAAATTGATAAATTTTACGTAAAAATAGAGTTTATGCATAAAATGGACCAACCTGAATAAAGTTGATAAAAATATATGAAAAAGATTAAGCTTTGATTGAACTTCACTAAAATTTATTTCGTACGTATAGGTGCATGGGGCTACCATGGTCTTGGTAGCTCCATTGTTCAATCAAGAGACCAAGGAATGTGAGAATTTAGCCCATTAATCGATTAATAGCCATGTCACCGATTGATTAGTGTACCCTAGAGTGTCAAGGGTATACTATCCTAACCACCAATCAAATGCCAAGAGAAGATGCAAGTAAGCATAGAATGGTTAAGAAAGATTCTCTCCTATCAATCGATGTTCCTTTTACCGATCGATCATAATGCAAACCCTAGGTTTTGTAAGAATAAAATGTAGCATTTAAGGATTTTACACCTGTTGATTGCTACCAACAGATCGGTAGGTTACTACTACAAAAAGCAACATTCTACTGCTCTCGAAAAGGAAGCCATGTTTTGTTCGTTTTTTGTTCATTTCTTCTTCTTAGCTTAAGGTTTCATAGTATAGGGTATTTTTAGGCTAGGTTTAGATATTTTTGATGGATTTCAACTTGGAAATGTTAGAGAAACATCATTCAAACATACATTAAAGCTAGGGATTACTGTTGTTCGTGGTGTTTTCTCTCTTTACGAGACTTATCATGTTTTGGATGTTGTTTATTTCCATGTTCTTACTATACTTAATAGATTATGGATCTCTTGTCGATTATTGTGTGGCTGTTGTGTTATTTCTATGTATTGTGAATGGATTATTGTATCTAGTTATCAAGCAAATATTTTATGTATACGAATGCTTATAGATTGGGATTTATGTCTTAAAACATTGATTCCATTCATTTTTATAACTAAGTAGCATGGATTATGTTTGATACATTTTAATTCAAGTTAGATTTGTTGCATTAGTTAATTGTCGATTCATTTTCAATACGGGTTAGAGGAATAGCACAACTATTGTGCCGTTTGATGATTCATGTGTTGGTTAGTGATCATATTCATCTTGAGAGTTGGAATCCCATATTTAATGTAAATATGTTAGTTCATAATTGTATTTATACAAACATCAGAACTTAATGACTTCGCCTATATTAGAGTGGAAAGTTACATCTAGTACTTCACTTTAGTCTTTCTCCCTATAGATACAACATTAACATAACCTTGACTCACCCTTACTATAATATAATCACAACCTAATGCACTTGTTGATTTAACGCACTTTCAAAGCGATTCTTAAAAAGGTGATTTGTAGTCTTGTTTTTCAACTGTTTAAAAAGTGAGTTAATGAACTAGTTATAACACTTATAACATGCCTAGGTTTTAAGGTATTCCTCCATCTATTCAATAGATCCTTATCCTCTATAATTCTTTCTTTAACATGAACTCCTCTATGTCTATCAATTCTTATTTATTTATTTAATATTATTTGTACCTGTAGGATCTAATTGTAAAAATAAAATAGAAGAAGAAGAAAAAGAAAAGAACAATAGAAAAAAAAAAAGAAGAAAAGAAGAAAAAAAAGGAAGAAGTATTTAGTTTTTTTTTAGTTATTTTCATGTTTTAATAAAAAAACAAAAATAAGAAAAAAAAGTAAATAAATGAATAATAATAATAATAATAAAGTTATTTTATCACTTAGAAAATCAAATTTTAAAATTAAATAAAAATAAATGAATAATTTTCAAATTAGGACTATTTTAGAGTTTTCTAAGAATAAAACCCTAATTAGGATTGTTGGAGAATTTCTTTAAATAAATTGAAATGAGTAAAAACGTAAGTCTGATCTCCTTTCAAAAATTAAAATCAACTCAACTCGCTAATGTTTCTGGTGAGTGAACTACGAAAATCTGATCTTGAAGAGTTGGTATGTAGGTACTCATATGTACGAGGTGACTTAAAATATGGAAAGTTTTCCTTTTTCTATTTGTGTAAATATTTGTTCAAATTAATTAATTTAATTGCATGTGATATGATTGATTTCTTAGCAAAGATCTATTTTTATAATTTTTTGTAATTTAGGACTTACCCTAATTGGGTACTATAAATACACATATAATGTAATAGCTGTAATATTATATAGAAAGAATATACTGAACTTTTATTCCCTTTTAAGCTAAGTGTTCTTTTACTTACTCTTGAGTTGCTTTTATGTAGCCCATTGAGCTCAAACTACTGGTAAGTGACCTTCGGCCATACTTGTTTATCATATCAAGTGTGATACGAGCTCATATGAGGTGTTGGTGCATCATATCCATCGTTAGTGCATGGGAAACCCTATTCACCTCCAACCATCACTTACTCTTCAAGCCATCTCATAGCTAGGACCCATCCTTTGGTTTTCATGTGATACTAAGTTCGTATGTTCATCCATGAATTTGTATTATCTTATTATCAGAGTAAGGATACGTTCAAAGCTGGATTCTGCTACTGTATTCTCTAAGTGGTTTATTATTATCCTCGTATGATAATGGTTCTATTATTAACCTTAGAGTTTAGTAGTTGAGAAGTATTTTGTGCTCTGTTGTCCCCTATTTTTTATACATAAAAATAGAGTATGGTTGATTGTTCATTTCTTGTTTAATTGTCGTAGTGATTGGAGTATTGGTTATTGATTTTCAAGTGGTACTGTTAGACATTAATGTTTGTAAAGTGACCATCAATGTCAGACTTAAGCATTTAAGGAACTTTAGGAAACTAAGAAAGTGGTACTCAACAAGGCCTAGGGCAAGAAGAAAGCTTCACGCCTCAGTTAGTGGGTAACCACTTGGATAGGCTTACCGACTTGGTGGCTAGTTTGGTAGTTGTTATCTAAGAAGATAGGCAACGAGCTAGAAATAACCCCACTAGAGAATGTGAGCAACAAAAGCGAAGTAATGGTCAATTTAGTAGAATTAATGCCCAGCTTAACCACCTTGAGCTAAAAGAGTTGGTAAGGATGCTAGACGATGGCTAGTGCTTGAAGAGATTGAGGAAGAAGTGAAAGGAGATGACAAAGCAGAAGAGTATTATGAGCTTGAAGAAAGAAATATATAAGCCCCCAGAGTCGAGGGATTAAGGATGCGTATCTTGAGTTTTTTTAGAAGTGATGATGTTGAGGACTACCTAGATTAGGTATATGGGATTGAAAAGTAGTTTAAATGTCACGACGTACCTGATAATGAAAAGGTTAGACTTGTTGTGTTAAAGTTCATTGATTATGTTGCTTTATGGTGGAAGAACTTGTAAGCCACTAGAAGAAAGGAAAGAGAACGAGAGACTAGGAATTAGGATGAATTGAAGAGGGTTATGCGGAGAAGGTTTGTAATGAGCTATTATTTGTAGGATACCTTTAAAAGACTGCAAGAGCTAAGACAAAGAGGATCAAGTGTAGACACTTATGTTAAGTAGTTCCAAATGTTGATGATTTGATGTGAAGTCATAGAGCTAGAGGATTAAACTATATCTTGATTCATCAGTGGATTGAAATATGAGATTGGGGATGTCCTGGAAACCCTGGATATTAAAATGCTTGATGATGCAATTTGAGCCGCTTAGAGGATAGAAAGGTGCTAAATAGAAAGATTCCAATCACTAGTTAGCTGACCAGGCAGTAGCCTAACTGTTTAAAGTAGACCTATGGAAACGAAACCAAGTAAGGTTGCTGAGACCCAACCCATTTAGATTACTTAAGCTGAAGAGAAGGAACCTCTGAGGAAGTTCGAGAAGAGCCAAAGTTTAGGGAGGAAGATGAATGAGATAAAGTGTTTCAAATGCCGAAGATTTGGATACATGGCTGCTCAGTGTCTAAATAGGCGAACAATGGTGATCTGAGGTGAAGTTTCAACAATTGAGTTTGATAGTACTGACAAAGAAGTAAAGAAGTTAAAAGAGGAAAAATAGACTGAGCTATCTGAGGAGGAAGTTATCTATAGTGAGGAAGGTAACTTTTTTTTACTACTCTAGTGTTGAGGAGGACGGTGAGTATTAGTCTCATACTAGAAGAGAAACAAAGGGAAAATCTCTTCCATATTGGATGCAAGGTAAATGAATCACTGATGGGAATCAAGTTATGGGACCTCTAACCTACAGTTGAGACTAAGGACTAAAGGGGTTGGCATGACGAATCCTTATGTTCCAACCAACCCTTGCGAAACTGAGTACTTATTTACCAAGTCACCTTTAATGCTATACCAAATGACCACCCTTTATTCTATGTTATGTTGAGTTGATGACTACTATAATGCTAAGCCAACTAATCGCTCAGCATCATCCTTGCTGAGAAGCCGAAGATAGGGAATCCATACTAATTAAGCCATCCCTACTTGGATAAGCTAACCTGTTCATACTTTTTGTTCGTATCCCCTAACAACCTTACCAATGCAACATCGCCACATGTACAATATCGTATGGAGAATCTGTAGTACTAATGATGATTTCCTTATATATTCATTTTTATACTTTTGTATTAAGTATATTGCTTCTTTAGTAAATGTTCTTATTGTCCTTTCTCTTTTAGGCAAGTTACCCTAACTCATGGGTATAAATACCCTTGAACTTGTAGTTGTAAGGGAAGATTACCTTCATTACACTTGAGTACTTTCTTCCTTGTGTAAATACTACTTGTTTACTCTCGGTATCACTCTTATCTTTTCCCTTAAGCAAAGTTAG
This sequence comes from Lumnitzera racemosa, assembly GCA_024138005.1. Taxonomy (NCBI): domain Eukaryota; kingdom Viridiplantae; phylum Streptophyta; class Magnoliopsida; order Myrtales; family Combretaceae; genus Lumnitzera; species Lumnitzera racemosa. Next base: position 85,462,146 of record JAMXBC010000010.1, on the reverse strand, counting down.
GTGGCGAGTAACCTCATTGGACCAATTTGTGCATCATATCGAATTGTACCATGAATCTTCGGAAGTTCCTTTGGTGTGTCATATCCTTTGGAGTTATTTGTAGGTTTTTGCTTACTGTTCCATTCGTCTTTGTCACTCTTTTCATACCTTTTCCTATTAACCATTTTTCAAGCTTTCTGCAAGCTTAGACCTACCAACGACTGGCCTTGTTTGTTCTTAGTCACGGTTAGCAATATCTTGGTATTAGAGTGGAGGTTTTGTGTGAGCTATAGCTAATTCTTCTTGAGTTCTATTATACTCTATTTTGTATGTACGAAACAGAGTCAATTATTGCATTCACTTGACTGCTATGTTATTGGCTGTTCACTTTCTAAAGTGTTTGTTTCAATTTGATTATGTGAGGAAAAATGATAGACCCAAGTATGAATATTAGTGCTGGTGATGACAGTGGAGTTGTTTACCATGAATGATAATCTCAAGGAACTCCCAGAAGCATTGACGAGAGACTTGATGAGGTAACTAACTTCTTGGTAGATCTGACCTGAGCTGTTCATGCACTATCTTGCTGACCTACTGTAGTCGTATAAAACACTCCTTAAGCTACTTAACCTGTTAGAAGCTAGAACCCAGCTCGATCAGTTTGAGGTAGAGGAGTTGGCAAACAAGTAAGGTGAAAGATAGACTTGAGAGAGCTTGATAAAGAGGAAGAAGAGTATTTTGAAGAGGAGCATGTATTAGTCCCCAGAGCATTTGACCTTATAAAGCTTCAGATTCTAAGTTTTAATGGATCTAGGAATATTGAAGAATATCTAGATTAGGAAGAGAAGGTGGAGTGTATATTTAATTACTATCAATATGAGGATTATGAGAAAGTGAGGACTGTTGCTATTTAATTCTCCAGATATGCCGCCATGTAGTGGAAGAATTTTTAAGCCATGAAAAGAAGAGAAGGGTACTAAGAGATCAACACTTAGCCCAAGATGAATAGAGTGCTTAGAAACAAATTCTTACCTGAAACATATCTCCAAGATACTTTCACTTAGCTTTAGGAGTTGAGACAAGGAGGTCGAGCAGTTGATAAGTATGTTTAAGAATTCTAAATTCTTATGATAAGATGCGAAGTGGGAAAACCACCAGCCCGAACAGTCTCAAGATTTATTACTAGATTGAGAGGAGATATCTGTAATATTGTGGAGCTCAAACGATTTGATATAATAGATGAAGCTGTTAAGATTGCCTAAGGAGTAAAAAGGCAAAGAAGGAGCTAAGTAACGACCATAATGCCAATTAGCCAACTAGGACAAACTAATCATCGAGCTTAGTCGAATATCAAGCTGAATAGAAGAGTTAATGTTAGAGCTGAACAGAAAAGCTACCTTGAAGATTTAGTGCCAACTGAAACGTATGAGAAGGGGCAAGGGTCTAGCAGGAAGACTAACTGGATCAAGTGCTTCAAGTGTCAAGGGTTCGGACATATGACTACTCAGTGCCTAAACCAAAGGACGATGGTCATTAAGGGAGACATCTAGAAATTAGAAGTAGAGAGTATGGATGAAGTACTTAAGGAGAATGAGGTTCCTATCATAAAAGAACTAATCAAGGAGGATACGTTTCCTGAGGACTTAGACTAGTTACTTATGGTTGTTCAGTACGCTATGAGCATGGAACCCTCACAAAAGGAGGAGCAGAGGGAGAATTTGTTTCATACCATCTGCAAGATGAATGACCAGAGGTATGCTTTCATTATGGATAGTGGAAGTTACATCAATGTGACATCAACCAATCTTGTTTCAAAACTGAAGATGCCAACTATTGTATATCCTAAGCCATACAAGTTGTACTGGTTGAGTCAGAAAGGAGCATTACATATCACTTGGCAAATACTGCTGTCGATCACTATAGGTAATTACTTTGACTAGATCCTTAGCAACGTACTGCCTATGTGCGCTTCCTACGTATTGCTAGATAGGTCGTAGTTGTTTAACAAGAGAGTTATATATGACGGCTATAGGAACATGTATATGCTAGAAAAGGATAACCAGAAGATCATGTTGAATCTGATGCCATCGAGAGAAGTTCACGAGCTATAGAAAAACTCGCTTATGGATCGAAGAAAGCTTTGGCGATGAGTAGAGCTAAGCTCCGAGAAGCCATTAATGCTGATAAACCAACCCTATTGTTAGTCAGGTGACTATTGGAAATGAAGGAGCTAGGTGAGCTTCCCTAGGAAATCAAGGGGGTGCTAGATGACTATGCTAATCCATTCCTAGAATAGTTACCTGAGGGGTTGCCCCTGACTCGAGGCATAAAGTATTATATTGACTTAATACCCAGTATTGCTCTGCTAAATAAGCCAGCTTATTGGATGAATCCTGAGCATGCTTTTGAACTCCAACGTCAAGTCTATGAGTTACTGGAGATAGGTTATGTAAGAGAGAGTCTCAACCCTTGTATTGTGCTTGCACTTCTAGTGCTGAAGAAGGATAGAACCTAGCGGATGTGTGTTGATAACCAAACCATGAACAAAATTACAATCAAATACAGGTATCTGATCTTAAGGCTAGAAGACATGTTAGATGAATTGAATGGAGCTAAGACTTTCAGTAAAATTAATCTCAAGTCTGGCTACCATTAAATCCACATAAGGTTAGGAGACGAGTAGAAGACTGCATTCAAAACTTGACATGAACATTACGAGTGGATGGTCTTGCCCTTCGATTTGTCTAATGCCCCGAGCACTTTCATTAGACTTATGAACCATATGCTGAGACATCTCATCGAAAAGTGTATTGTTGTAGACTTTAATGACATCTTGGTCTATAGCGTTGACATGCTGAGTCACTTTGAACATCTTAAAGTAGTCTTAGATATCCTTCGTACTGAGAGACTATTCAATAACTTGAAGAAATGTTGATTCTGCTAGGAGGAAGTGATATTCTTGGGTTATGTAGTTAGTGAAGGAGGTTTGCGAGTCGATGATAAAAAGATCAAAGCAATTATTGAGTGGCCGACTCGTACTATTTGTGTCGACGTAAGAAGTTTCCACGGACTGACTTCATTTTACAAAAGGTTTATCATGAACTTTAGCACCATCACCACACCACTTACATAGCTAACAAAGAATAACATTGATGTAAACCCTTAAAATTTTCAACCTAATACCCAAAGTAGACCCTAGTGTGCTTGAAAACTTTAAAAGTTGACAAGGCTAGTTAAGATGAAAACCTTAAGATAACAATCGAAGATTTAATCGTATATAACCCTAAATGTATATAAACACTAGAGATTGTACCCAAAAGTGATAAAACCCTAAAATTATAACTTTAAGGATATAAAAGTACTAAGTCACTATAATCTATTCTAAAACTTTAATTGCTAATATATCCTTAGTATCATACTAAATCATTATCAAATAATCAAGATAACTTTCAATTATTCATAAATGCTTATAATACTAATTTAATTTACTAGGAAACTAAGATATTGCATTATAGATCACTATAACTAGGTTAGTATTTTATGAGTTAAGCATGTAGTTGATGTTTATATTATATGTAGTTAATATTAACATACTAAATGACATATTTCATGATAGTTACACTAAATACCATACTAAATAATGTATATAGGATATAAATACTTAGAGAGAGATCTCACTAACTATTTTTACTAATCATTTTAATAAACATCACATTTCCTTAATTTTTCTACTAATTATCCTCAATTACCCCATTATCTGCATTCAAATTACATGTAATTTTAAGAGAGTTGACAAAATCAACATGTTGACCAAAGTCAATGGGTCATTTTAAACTAGAAAGTTCTCCTCTTTTCTAAAGTTTTCTACTCATTTTCACATGGATTTTTTTTTCCTTTCTTATCCTCTTTGCTATCCAACATATGGGGACTTCTAGACCTCACTTATCTTCATTTTAAACCATAAAACTTATACAAAAAAAATTCCTTTTCCCCTATCTCCAAAACAGTGACCTCCCTTTCCCCTTTTACCTTTCTAATTTTCTAAACCCAATTCTATACTACAACAACTTTTCATACACTAAATAAGTAAGCTCCTTACTCGTATCTAGAAGAAGAAAGAGGTATGATTTTATTTAAATTTCTATTTCAACAAGTGAATTAGTGTCTACTTTAGGTTAGTGTAGGAACTTTGTGTAATATGTACATATGTGTTGTTAAAGGTAGAAAGCTCTATATTTATGCTTAGGAGTGTATAAATATTTAGGTATACATATATAAATACCTATGTACATACAACAAGTGAGTACATGTGAAGTGTATATGTAAGGGCTTTAATAGTATAGGTATAAGAAATCCTTAGATAATTGAAAAAGGAGCGCATGTACATATGATCAACTATGTCTATACAAGAATATACTTCATGTACACATGTATGGATACTCTTATACATAAGTATCCTTTATTTATATATCCAAAAGAAGGAATATACTAACTATACATACTTATACCTTACTAAATAAACCCATAAAGTGCAAAAATATCGATTTTGTGAAGATTTCTTAAAGGGGTATACTAAGCATACGAAAATACATATGTAACTATATGTATATACGGGTATGTGTATACATATAAGTATATTAGAAGTATAAGTATGCACATAAGCTATGTATAGAATACAAAAGAGTATAAGTATAAAGAATATATAAGTGATGACATAATTGATGACATAAGCAATTGATGACATAATCCTATAAAATAGTAAAGTATAAGATAACCTAATAAAATAATATATATATATATATATATACACATGTACATACATGGGCCAAAACTTCCTTAAGCCCTTAATACCCATCTTAAATTGAATTAACCTTATTGAAGTCCATAAATTAGTAATCACAATGTAAAATCATTTAACTGTAAGAATCTAATGGCTAATTAGACCATTAAGTATTAAAATAAGCTATAACACTAGAAAACAAGAAAATTTAAGCTTCAATAGTTAAAATTTCAATAAATCTAATCCATATTGTAAAATACAGGTATTAATGTCCAAAATGGACATTACTGAGGGAACGTACGTTCGAAAACGATGAAAAATTACTGTAAACTTATAAATATCAAAGATAGAATGAAAATGTCATTTACAATTAGCGATAAAGATTAATCTGATATAAAAATTGATAGTAACCTAAGTAAAATTTGGTAGATAGATGTCTAGACCCATTAATTAATTTAATTATTTATTATCATCTTTATCTTGTGATGATTAGGTGATCCTGATGAGGGTTTGGATCTTTCAACCAATTATTATGATAAGCATGAGAAATGCCGAGTGAGTACTCTCAATGACTTTATACTTGTTTATACTTGTAGTTAGTGCGCTTAAATTGAATATTAATAACTTGATGCATAGGTTTTCAGGATATGCATGTGCTTGATATTGATTAATTATTATGAGAAATATTATTAAATATGTTAATTAATGATTTAATTGTATGATTGATTGTTACATGATTTGGATGGTTTACTGATATTGATTGATTGCCTTATAATTTAACTTAATTATATTTGGCTTATCTTAAATTAAAAGGGTCATGCATTATCCATACATTACATTACTTATTCCGACTGTTACTTTACATAGAGGTAAAGAGAGGCCTTGCGGAGGTTGTTTCCATATATTAAAGTTTTTTTGTATGGTGCACTTATACAACATGACCTTACCCGAATCGACGGGCTTACTAGGCGATGGAGATGCCAACCATATGGCTGAAGGTTGAGTCTAGAGACCTCCGCTGTAGGGTATGGGTGTGGATTGCGGGGGCCGCCTCATTGCTAAACCTAGGATTTTTGGTTGTACTATTAGATTTCTTAACAATGGAAATGTATTTTGCGAAATATGAAATCTAAATTTATGGTTAAAAACCCAAGTGCTAAAGCCCGGTTATGATTAGTGCCAATGTATCTTTAACCCTTATCTCAGAGGGCATTAAAATCTGATATTATATGTAACATTGGTCAACTACATCTATTGTTTGGTATACTGCGTGTGCATGCATTCATATGATTATAATAATTTGTTTGATAACTTACTTGCCAGTATAGTATGAAGGATAACTCACTAAGCACTTATGGCTTACTTCCTAATAGTTTTTCTTTTATAAGATGATAGATAATCGGACATAGGTTAACAGCTGAGCATTGAGAGCAAGTACTAAGACATTTTAGAGGTTGGAATTAGAGAGAAGTTGTTTAGTTCATGTGAAACTTTAAATTTATATACCATTTATGTATTTAGATTTTTCAACCTTATAAAGTTTGAACTTTTAAGTCTACATTACTTGATCTTATCATTTAGTAGGGGATACCGATCCTCTACTGTTCTAAGAAATTGTAGGATATCGATCAACCTTAGTTATTTATATTTATATGTTATAATAAATTAATTACTTAAAAATCAGTAATTTTAGTGATTTATCATTTAGGGTTTTGCAATCTCTAACTTGTAAAGCAGTTTTAATATCATGGGTGCACAAGTGATATGTAAATTTTTAAGCAATCCTACTAGACCCCCTTTAGGGTCCTAACAACTGACTTCTAATGGGGAGAAAGGGAGGAGAGGAGCTTTGCCAACATAAAAGAAAGATTGAACTCCGCTCTAGTGTTAGTACTACCCAACTTTGACAAAATTTTGGAGCTAGAATGCAATGCATCGGGTGTTGGAATAAGCGCTATCCTGATATAAGAAGACTGACCAATTGCCTTCCATAGTGAGAAGCTTCGAGGATTATAGCTGAACTACTCCGTATATGACAAGGAACTTTTGGCACTAATCTAAGCAATGTAAGTGTGGCAACATTACTTACTGTCAAGAGAATTTATCATATATATTGACATGAATCGTTAAGGTACCTCCAAAGTCAGACCAAGTTGTCAAAGCGATAGGTGATGTGGGTTAAATTCCTTGAAGGGTTCAATTTTGTGATAAGGTACAAGTAAGGAAAGAGCAACGTAGTTGCAAATGCTCTTTCGAGGAGAAATGCGATCTTATTAGAACTTCAGACCAAGCTATTTAGTTTTATGAGTATCAAAGAATAGTACCATAAACCCCTAAAATTTTCAATCTAGCTTTTGAAATAGACTTAAGTATGTTAGATAATCTAGGAGTTGACAAAACTAATGAAAATGAAAACCCTAAAAGAACTAATCAATTGCATATGAAACTTTTCTACCCTAAATGTATGTAAGCACTAAAATTTCATTCAAAAGTGATAAAAACCCTAAAATGATAACCTTAAAGACATACGAGCATTAATTCATCATAATATATCCTAAAACTCTAATTGATAATATAACCTTCATACTTTGCCAAATCATTAGTGAAAGATTAGAGATGAGTTTCAATCATGCATATATATTTAGAATCCTTAAGTAATCCTTTAGAAACTAAGATAATGAATCATAGATTACATTTATCTCCTAAGTATATGATTAAGTTAGTATTACATAGAGTTAGGGGTATAGTTGAAACTTAGGTTAAATGTAGTGAACATTAACACCCTAATTAGTACTTTTCATACTAGTTATATTAAGTAGCATACCAAATGATGTATATAGGATATAAATACCTAAAGTAAGACCTCATCATCTATTTTTACTAATCAATTCACCAAATGCCTCATTTCCTTAATTTTTCCCTTAATTTTCCTTAATTACTACATTATGTGTACAAAATGGCATATGCTTAAGAAAAGTTAACCAAGTCAACACATGTTAACTAAGGTCAAAAGGTTGACTAAGTCAACACATGTTGACTAAAGTCAAAAACTAGAAAAGTCAACAAAAGACACTAATGCATAAGAAAATATCTATCCATCTCATGATCTCCTTCTTTTTCTTTTCTTTTAGCTTTTCTTTTCCCTTCTCCTCCTTAATTGTCGTCCACTTCTTTTCTTCTAAACCCCACCATCTTCTTTATTCTAAAATCAAAACAAAACAAAACAAAAAGAAACAAAGCAAACCCCACCTCCATTACCATGACATCCCCTTTCCCTTTCACTTTTAAAATTTTCCACTTTGTCTTCATACTTCAAACACAAATTAAGGTATGTGATCATGTTATTATATATTGCTTTATATTACTTATTAGTTAGGTGATTAGGTAGATTAGATAAGTAGATATATTTTATGTGTGATCATGTAGAATAAGGCATAAAGTTTCCACTTTTAAGTGTAGAAGAATAAGAATCATGATGAAGAGGAAAGGAACACATGTATATATGCCCTTAAGTATATGTACATAAGGATATACTAGAAGAATACAAGTATGGAGATCTTTGTACATAACTATTTACTATGTACACAACCTAAACTAAGACAAATCCTAGCTATACATACTTATACCATACTAAATACACACTTAAAAACACAAAAGAATGAAATTAGGAAGGTTTTCTTAAGAGAATATTTGGTATACGAAATTTGTATAAAAATACGTATATGACCGTGTAGGTATATGAGTATATGTACGAGTTTAAATACGGTATAAATATAAGTATATGTATAATTATACTAGTATACATATAAATATAGTAAGAGTATAAGTATATAGTAGTTTATGTAAAGTGTGCATAAGACACTTAGGTATGACATAAGCATGTGGCAAGGCATATGTAATTAAATGATGAGGCAAGCAATGATGTAATTAAAAGGTGACATAAGCCATTACATAAGCGATTGATGATGCAAGCGATGATATAAGCATAAGTATATAAAATCAGAAGAGTGCATAATAATTAGGTATATAAATTAGTAAACCCTAATACACTTCCTAAATTGGATTACACTTAATTAAGTACATGAATTAGTAATGGCAAAGTAAAATTCTCTAAGTATAAGAATTTAAGGGTTAACTAAATCATTAAGTATAAACAAAGGATATAAATATAAGCCATAAGAATAATTAAGTTTCCATAATTAAAATTTCTATAAATTTAGTCTGTATCATAATGCACACGTCTTAATGTCCAAAACAGACATCATCGTGTGAACGTATGTTTGAAAACGATGAAAAACGACTATAAATTCATAAATATCATAAATAAAATGAAAAAGTTACATACGATTAACAATAAAGTATAACCGAATAAAAGTTAATAGTAATTTAAGTAAAATTAGGTAAATAGATATTTAGAATTATTAGTTAATTCAATTACTTATTAGTGTTATTATATCGTAATGATTAGGTGATCCCGAAGTGAGTGAGAATCTCCCGATTGATTACTACGACTAAAGCGAGTCGTCATAGCCAAGTGAGTATTTATCCTGTGATTCAATGTTTGTTTGTGATTGTAGATGGTCGACTTAAATGTTATTGTTAATTGACTACTGTGTGGGGTTCGGGAAACGCCTGTGTATGTTATTGTGTGTTAAGTTGTGAACTTACCTTAAGTACAGATAATGCTTTGTTTGTTGCATGGTAGTATAGAAAAATGATTATGTGTACTATTGGATAGTCACAGTATAATTTGAACTTAATTATACTTGGCTTATAAAAAGAAACTGGAACATGCATCGCATAGACACAATTCCGACTGTCACATCACACGAAGGTAAAGAGAGGCTATTCAGGGGTTGTTATTATTAATTTATTGGTTTTGTATAGTGTACTCATATAAAATGACCTTACCTTGGCTCGCAGGAACACCAGGAGTTGGAGGAGCCAATCGCTTGGCTAAGGGTCGAGTCTAGAGTCCTCTGTTTAGGGGTGAGTATGGACTGTGGGGGTCCATTCATGATTATACTAGAATTTGGTTTATACGAAAATAAAAGAATTACTTGATTTAAATATGGAACGTAGAGTTCTGTAGTAAAGTAAGTTCTAGTATAGTACCCGGATCTGATTAGTGCCGTATATATTCTAACCTTGACTTCGGAGGGCGTTAAATGTTAAATCTGAGTTACATATATGAACTAGTTAACTATACATATTGTTTAGCATTTTATTTGATCATTCATTCATATGTGTGAATATAATGTATTTATAACTTGTCTGTGGTATGGTTGAGGGTTTTACTCACTAAGCTTAGGCTTACAACCCCTTAGACTTTTGCTGCAGGATAACTTGTTCATAGAGGTTGGCTGGGGGATGCCATAGGTTAGCTTGGAGACTTGGGTAAGAGCGAGCTGTCCTGTGTATTGAGAGAGAACAATTTATGTAGACCCTTACTCATGTACTTTTGTTTTACTAGTATTATAGACTTAGATATACTAAATTACTATATATTGTAAGCTTTGTAATTCAAATTTTATATAAATATGTTTGTGTGATGATATCATGTAAATCTGGATGTTTTTGGGAAACTAGTAGTTGTAGAGCCTTATATATTGTATGAAGAATTCATGATTGGAAGGGCAACCAATCAGGGGTTCTTCGTACAGTATACGATGTCTACCACGACTAGGCTATCCTTAGTTTGTGACAAGTACTTTAGGGAACTACGCTTTAGATCAATAATTTCGTGATGCGTCAATGGGAGGATAGTTGACGAGTATCATATGGAGGATAGCTATCTGTTTTGAGGGGGAAGACTATGCATGCTGACTTGCTCCCTACGGGAATTATTGATCAAGGAGGCCTATAGCGGAAGGTTCTCTAGACACTTTAAGAAGAGGACCTATGAACTATAGAATGGCCGGGAATGTAAAGAGATGTGCACCGAGTTGTGGAAAGTTGTGTAATGTGCAAAAAGCATAATTACTAGGCCGAACAAGGGAAAGCAATGCCCTTACCTGTTCCAACTAGGCCATGGGTTGAACTAATTATGGACTTTGTTCTTGGAGTGCCGAGAATTGCCCGAGGCAAAGATTCTATAATAGTTGTCATAGATCGGTTCAGTAAAATGGCACACTTCATGCCATGTACCAAAACTAATGATGTTTCAACTATTGCTTTTCTTTTCTTACAGGTGATTGTATGGATACACGGCATGCCGAGGAGTGTAGTCTCCGATCGTGACCTGAAGTTCTTGAGCCATTTTTAGAGGACCATGTTGCATCGGTTGGGAACCAAATTACTCTATAGTACTTAACGTCATCCCCAAACTGATGGCTAGATAGAGGTGGTTAATCGTATTTTGTGGTCACTGCTCTAAGTTGGAGTAGGCAAGAACTTAGCTAATTGGGACGTTTGCTTACCAGTGGTTGAATTTGCCTATAATTGGACCGTACATGATACCACTAAGCAGACTCCCTTCGAGATGGTCTATGGATTCAATCTAGTATTGTCCTACGACTACGCCCCTATACCAGCACCCGCGTAGAGGGACCCTAACGCCTCAGCTAGAGCATAATCTCTTCAACACATTTATGATAAGGTTACTCGACTTATCGACTTAACTTTCAGAAGAATGTAAGAAAGGACTAAGGGTAGGTCAGCCAAACAATTTCAGTTAGGAGACTTGGTCTGGCTACACTTCAGCAAGGAACGGTTCTTGAATAAGAGGAAGAACAAATTATTTGTAAGAGCGGAACGGTAAAAAATCAATGATAATGCCTACAAGTTGGAACTACCTAAGGACTATAGGGTTTGTGATGGAGAATTGAGTGAACACCATTTGGATTTGATCCTAAATCCAAAACAACCAAGAAGGAGTAATGGGAATCAAGCTACGGGACCTCTGACCCACAGCTAAGCCTAAGGACTAAAGGGGCTGGTGCGACGAATCCTTATATTTCAACCAACCCATACCGAGGCCGAGTATTTACTTACTGATTTACCCTTAATGCCATGTCGAATGACCACCCTTTATTCTGTGTTATGCTAAGTTGATGACTACTATAATGCCGAGCCGACCAATCACTCGGCATCATCCTTGTTGAGAAGCCAAAAGATAGAGAATTTGAACTGATTAGGCAATCCCCACTCGGACAAGCCCACCTGTTCATAATTTTTGTCCATATCCCTTAACAACTTTGCCAATGCAGCATCACTACATTTACAGTACATATGAAGAATTTGTCGCACCAATGATTGATATCCTTGTATATTCATTTTTACCCTCTTGTATTAAGTACATTACTTCTTTAGTAAATTAACTTATTTTCTTTTTCCTTTTGGGCAAGTTACCCTACGTCATGGTTATAAATACCCTTATACTTGTCGCTGTAAGGGTAGATTACCTTCAATACACTTGAGTACTTTCTTCCTTGCATAAATACTACTTGTTTACTCTCAGTATCACTTTTATCCTTTCCCTTAAGCAAGGTTAGGTAGCGAGTAACCTCATTAGACCAATTCGTGTACCATATCAAATTGTGTAGTAAGTCCTTGAAAGTTCCTTTGGTGCGTCATATCCTTTGGAGTTGTTTGTGGGTTTTTGCTTACTATTCCATTCGTCTTTGTCACTCCTTTGTAACTTTCCCCATTAACCTTTTTTCGAGCTTTTTGGAAGTTTGGACCCATCCAATGACCAACCTTATCTGTTCTTAGTCATAGTTCGTAACAATTACTGTATGTGTTAATCGTTGACAATAGGAGCCATACAAATGTAGCTTCTGCATTTATGGTCTAACAATTGAAATTACCAACCAAGCCTCACCCAAAACTATATAAGCTTCATTGGCTTAGTGATAAGGGAGCTTTATAGGTGAATAAGCAAGTGTCTATGCCAATCTATATTAGCAAATATTGGGATGAACTGCTTTGTGATGTACTGCCCATAAGTGTGTCCCACATTCTACTTAGACAACCATGGATGTTTGATCGGGCATTTATATATGATGGAAGGAGGAATACATGTTCTATAAAGCATGAAGGAAGGAGGATGAAATTGAGTCCTATGACTGTCAAGAAAGTAAAGGTCATGTAGTCCTAACTTAGTCAAACCCTAAAGAAAGAGGCTTTTTGTGATGACCCGAGCCAAACTAAAAAGAGAAATGGAACTCGAAGGATCAACTTATCTACTTATCCGAAGAATTCTAAAGATGAGGTCCGAAGAGAGGGAGCAACATATCGAAGTGAAAACATTGTTAGAAGAGTTTGCCAACCTATTCCTAGATGAGCTACTAGGAGGTCTGCCTCCCATCCGAACCGTTGAACATGCAATTGACCTACAGCCTAGAGCCACACTGCCAAACAAGCTTACCCACACGCTGAATCCTAAACATCCCACTAAGCTGTAGTAGCAAGTAGATGAGCTAATGAAGAAGGCGTATGTGCACGAGTCTCTTACCCCTATGCCGTTCTAGCCTTATTAGTACCGAAGAAAGATAGCTCTTAGTAAATGTATGTAGATAGTGGAGCGATCACCATTAAGTATAGGTATCCTATACCTAGACTCGATGACATGTTAGATGAATTAAGCAGAGCAAGAGTGTTCTTAAATATTGACCTTAAATCTAAGTATCATTAGATTAGAATGCATGAGGGTGATGGGTGGAAGACCGCATTCAAGACCCACATGGTTTATATGACTGGCTTATAATGTTATTTAGATTATCTAATGCGCTAAGTACATTTATGTGCCTGATTAAGCATGTACTCTAAGAATTACTAAGAAGGCTCATCATAGTATACTTTGATGACATTCTGGTATATAGCCTCGACCTGGAGACTCATGAAGAGCATCTCCAAAGAGTCTTTACAAAATTTTGAGCTAGACAACTCTACGCCAATCTAAAGAAGTACAACTTTTCCCGATCCGAGCTGATCTTCTTAGGGTTTTTTATGAGCAAAGGTAGCATCCAAGTCGATGATGAGAAGACGAGAATAATCATAGAATGGCTTGAGCCGACCTATTTTGCAGACATGAGAAGTTTCTATGGCTTGACATCATTCTATCATAAATTTATAAGGAATTTCAGTATGGTTGCAGCCCTACTTATTGAACCGTCTAAGAAGAGTGTTGAATTCATATGGGGAGAGAAAGAGAAGAGGAGTTTTGAGGAGGTAAAAGAGAGGCTAACAATAGCCCCCATCTTAGCTCTGCCAAGCTTTGACAAGGTATTCAAAATAGAGTGTGATGCATCCAGACTAGGCATAGGTACTATGTTGATGCAAGAAAGCCGACCTATTACTTACTTCAGTGAGAAACTTCAAGGAGCTATATTTAACTATTTTGTCTATGACAAGGAGTTCTAATCCTCAATCTGAGCCCTAATAGTATGACAACACTACCTACTGCCTAAGGAGTTTGTGATCTACACCGATCATAAGTCCTTAAGGTATTTAAAGAGCTAACCTAAACTATCCTAAAGATAAGCCAAGTGGATAGAGTTCATAGAGGGTTTTTCTTATGTCATAAAATAAAAGAATAGAAGAAAAAACGTAGTGGTCGATGCCCTATCAAGATGACATACCCTCTTGACCAAGTTGTAAACGAAGCTACTTGGTTTTTCAACCATGAAGAATTTATATGCTGAGTATCCACACTTTGGTCCAATCTATTCACAATGTGATGAAGGACGGATACTAGATGACTATCATAGGGGGGACGGATACTTATTCAAAAAGGGGAGGCTATGTATCCCGACCTATTCCACTAGAGAATTGCTAGTGTATGAGGTGCATGGAGGGGGATTGTGATGAACTGCCAACCAACAGTCCCATTACTCGTATATGGCTCTGAGGACTCCAATCCCTTACCCAGAGAATTCTCTTTCGGTAACCTACTAATGACGAGAAAGTTTACACCAAATGAATGTGGCTGAACTCCTTGAGCTCCCTTAATTGTCATATGTTAGTCTATACATTCGGAAGTGATAATGCTGACCATTCCCTTGTTGAGGACCCTGTGCCAAGTAATCCGACCAAACACTGTCAAGAAGTTCCTGTTGAGCGACAAGAGACTCACTTAAATAGCTAAATTGTTTTCTCTTGGCATGTCGCTAGAGAACCCTGTGCCAAGTAATTCGACCAAATGCTATCAAAAAGTTTCTATCGAGTGACGAGAGACTCACTTAAACAGCCGAATAGTTTTCTCTTAGCATGCTGCTATCTCTCTTATCTTGGCCCCTTATTGCTGCAACATTTTGACCTTTCTCGCCTGCTATGCTCAGAGAATATTCATATTAGATCAATGTTGCACTACCACCTATCTACCTCGTCTAACATTGTACTACATTTCCATTTTTGGTCTTTTGTCCTTTTTACCCTTTTTGGCATGTACTAAGAATCTCCTTTTTGTATATACTTTCTTGTCATTTCATTATCTATAATGTTATCCTAAGAACTTACTATAAATAGTCATTTTCTTTTGTAAGCCACAGATAACTTACATTTATATACTGAATATTTTGTTTTTGTAAGACAACCTTCTCCAAGTCCATATTTCACGCATTCTTATCTAATCTTGTCGAGTAGTTTAGGATTAGTGGCTATGGACCTTAATATCAACTTGTGCATCATTTCAAGTGTGATGTCAAGTCATGTTGTGTTCATTGGTGAGTTACATCCTCCAAGCAGCTTTACGTCAACTACTCTTGTTTAGTTATGGACCATTTCCCCTTAATTTTCTTCGATATCTTGAAGGACCTATTTCAATTCAAATTTGCCTTGGTAAGTCCTAGTAATAATTGAGTTCCTAGGCACTTCATATAATCCTGGTATTAAAGCTTAAGGTTGAGGTTGAGACCGAGAATTGCATAGTAATAGTCAGTCTGCTATTGAAGATACTATGTGTGATTATAGACATCCGTGTGAAGTGTAGTTACAGAAATTTTGTATTAGGAATGTTGAACCCTAGTGTATAGGGAGAGATTCACGATGTCAAAAGTGATGCTCATGGTCATAGTCAAGTGACCCAACAAACACTACGTACTATTAATGAGCAGATAGAAGATCTTGCTACTATTGTGGCCAATTTAGCTATTTTAGTAAACAGGGTCTTAGAGAATGGACTATGTGAGAAAGTCACTAAGTAGGGTCGAGAAATGAGAGATAGGCCGAGGAAGCAGATGAACGAACAAGCTTTAGAAGCCTTTCCAATGAATTATGCACCATCGTAACGTGCTGATAGAGTTGTGAGGAGAAGGTTAGAGTTGAACGAAGTGAAAGAGTATAAAGAAGAAGAAGACCAGTATGTTGGGCTTGATGAGCAAGAGGTGTTGAACATCTTAAGGTATAGATTCCGAACTTTAACGGGTCTGGTAGTGCTAATGACTACTTGGACTAGGAAGAGAAGATCGAAAAGAAATTTAACTTTTATGATTATGAAGATGCTACTCACATTAGAGTAGCCATGTCAGAATTTTCTGGGTATTCGGCAACGTGGTAGATGAAGCTAAAGAATGTTTTCCTGAAGACCCGACACAAGATCCGAACATGAAATGAGATGAAGAGAGTACTGAGCAATAGGTTCGTTCTCAAACATTACAAACACGACACTTTTCGACGACTCCAGGACTTGAGGCAAGGTAACAGATCCATAAATGACTGTCCAAGAGTTTTAGTTGCTCATAGTATGATGTGATGTTGATGGGCCTAAGACCCGAACTATAGTACGGTTCATCTCAAGACTCCGAGCTGAGATTGGTCACATCGTGGAATTGCAAAGCCTCACAATTTTGGATGAAACCATCCATGTGGCCTAAAGAGTTGAAAAGCAATGGCAGAACTAGGCTACCCGAATGACGAGTAATTGAACCATGGCACCCAATAGGACTAGCCTACCGAGTAGACTAAGGAATGACAGGCCGTCAAATAGTTCTGAGATAGAAGGCCAAGGTCATGTGCCAAACCGATCAAACGAGGGTCGAGGTAAGAGCAAGATCGAGGAACCTAAAGTCTACAGAGACTAGGGTCAAAGTTTAGGGAGGAAAAACCAAGAAATTAAATGTTTTAAATGCCTTAGCTAAGGACATGTAGTTAGTCAATGTTTGAACCGCTGAGTCATGACCATAAAGGGAGACAAACCTTAGTTTAAAGTAGAAAGTGCGAGTAAAGGAGAGGAAGAAGTGGTAACCAATCGGATGCTAGAAGAATTTGAGGAAGATTAGGAGGTCAAGATACCCTTTGAGGGCAGAGCTGAGTATTGCTTTATTGTTCAATGATCTCTCAATAATTTTATAGCTAATGAAAATGAGCAAAGAGACAACCTCTTTCATATGAATTGCTAGGTGAATGATAAGCTATGCGCTGTGATCATTGATAGAAGGAGCTGTACCAATGTCATCGCCTCGGGGGCAGTTAAAGCTATGAAATTGCTGACTATTCCACACCCCAAGTCGTATAAGATTCACTAGCTGAATGAGAAAGGAGGATTATACGTTTCCAAGCAAGTCAGAGTGTTAATTACTATTAGTAATAGGTATAAGGATGAGGTGATGTGTGATGTCCTCCCTATATGTGCATCTCACATATTACTTGACTAACCATAGCTATTTGACTTAAAGGTACTACATGATGGGTATAGAAATAATTACATGTTTCAAAAGGACAGGAAGAAAGTTATATTGACACCCATGAGTGTTAAGGAAGTGCAAGAAGCCCAGTAAAAAGTTACTAGATCTCTACAATGGAAGTCCTTGTTGATTTCCTGAGCTCAGTTTGTACGAGAGGTCAAGGTCGAGAACTATGTACTCCTCTTGGTTAAGAGACTTTTAGAGGTTAAAGAAGGCAAGAACTTACCTACCAAAGTACAGTAGCTACTTCAGGAATTTGCTGACCTCTTCCCTGCCGAGATGCTGACAGGATTACCTCCCGTAAGAGGAATTGAGCATTGCATTGATCTTTAACCTGGAGTAGCCCGCATAGACTCAATCCTGAATAGGTGGTTAAGCTGAAAAAGTAAGTTGATGAGTTGGTAGATCGCAGATATGTCCATAAGAGCATGAACCCATGTGCTATCCCAGCCGTATTAGTACCAAAGAAAGATGGATTATAAAGGGTGTGCATTGACAGTTGTGCAATCAATAAGATTATTATTAAGTACCGATACTCGATCTAGTGGTTAGATAACATACTCGATAAGTTACATGGTATACACATCTTTTCAAAGATAGATCTAAAGAGTAGCTATCATCAAATACAAATAAGACCATGAGATGAATGGAAAACAGCTTTTAAGACTCGGGATGGTCTATTTGAGTGGATGGTCATGCCGTTTGGTTTAACTAAAGTTCCGAGCATATTCATGAGGCTCATCAATCATGTGCTCAGAATATTGATAAGTAAATGCGTTGTGGTTTATTTTGACAATATTTTGGTCTACAGTGTCAACCTTCCCGTTTATGTCAAACATTTGAGATTGGTGTTTAACATACTCCACGCTAAGAAGTTATTCGGCAACATATTCCTCAGATATGTCATTTTAGAGAGTGGAGTTCAAGTTGATGAGGAAAAGGTTAGAGCTATTAATAAGTGGCCTATGCCGATTGGTGTAGCTAAGGTTAGGAGCTTCCATGACCTAGCCTCCTTCTACCAAAGATTTATTTGGAACTTCAGATCCATAATTGTACCGTTAAATGAATTGACCCAAAAGAACATTGAGTTTAAATGGACAAAAAACGCTTAGAGGAGTTTTAAAGATGTGAAGTGTAAGTTGACGTTTGCTCCAATACTTGTCCTACTAGATTTTGAGAAGGTTTTTGAGGTTGAATGTAATGCGTCTAGTGTCAGCATTGGTACTGTCTTTATGCAGGAGTGCCGACCCATTGCCTACTTCAATGAAAAACTCTGAGGTTTTGCCTTGAATTACTTAACCTATGATAAGGAGTTCTATGCCCTTGTCCGTACACTTCAGAACTAGCAACATTATTTGTTGTCAAAAGAATTCATCATATATTCGGATCATGAATCTCTCAAGCATCTTTGTGGGTAGCAGAAGCATTATTGGCGTCATGCCAATTGGGTTAAGTTCTTAGAGACCTTTTACTATGTCATCAAGTATAAGAAGGGAAGCACTAACACAGTAGCTAATGCACTTTCTCGCTGTCATACCCTCATTACGATGTTGTAAGCTAAAGTGCTTGGATTTGGCACTTTACTTGATTGATATAAGCATGACCTACATTTTGGGCCTTTAGTAGCCAAGTGCAGTAATAGAGGAGTTGTGGACAAATTCTACTGGAGTGAGGGGTTCTTGATGAAGGGAAAGCAGATTTGTATACCGAGTGGTTTTGTAAGGGAGCTATCGGTTCAAAAAGCTCATGTTGGGGGTCTGCTTAGCCATTTTAGGGAAAAAAGGACAATTGAGATATTAAAGGAGCACTTTTACTAACTTGGGATGATGAGGGATGTACACCGAATACTTGAGAGGTGCAAGGTGTGTAAGTATGCAAAAAAGATGAAATAACCTTAAGTGGCCATGGACATATCTAAGCATGGATTTCATGTTTGGCCTTCCCTACATGTTAAGAAGATACAATTTGATCAAGGTGGTGGTTAATCGATTTAGCAAGATGGGCCATTTCATCCCCTGCTACAAAACTAATGATGCCCTATTCATTGCTAACCTCTTTTTATAGAAAATTGTGTGACTGCATGGAGTACCAAGGAGTATTGTGTCCAACCGTGATTCCAAATTTACGAACTTCTTTTGGAAGACCTTATAGAGGAAACTCAACACTAAGCTCCTACTCAGTACCTCTTGCCACCCTTAGATTGATGGCCAAACTAAAGTAGTTAATAAAACCGTCAATAATCTCCTATGTGCCACTATTGGAAAGAACTTCCATGATTGAGATTTATGCTTGCCAATCATTGAATTTTCTTACAATCGCTCCACTCACAGCTCTACTAGAACATCACTATTTGAGGTTGTTTATGGACTTAACTTGAACCTACCCTTGGACTTGGTTAACAATCCAACTATATAAGGGGAGAGTCAATCTAGCCTATAGCGTACCATAGAATTTCACAGGTTGCATCAAGGAATTGCTGAGTAACTGGCTAAAACTGTAGCCCAACAAAAGGAATTGGGAATCCATGGAAGGAAATGAATTGTTTATGCCCTTGGAGACCTTATTTGAATCCATCTTAGCAAAGAACGCTTCACTAGCAAGAGGATGAACAAACTATCTCTCAAAGCAGATGGCCCCTATAGGATCTTGAGGTACATTGATGATAATGCCTATGAGATTGAGCTACCCAAAGGTCTCGACATATCTACTACATTCAACGTCACCGACTTAACTCCATATGTGCCTGAAGATGACGAAGACCAAGATTTGAGGGCAAATCTTCAACAACCTCGAGGAACTGATGAACTGCCGACTAACAGTCCCATTACTTGTGTACTGCTCTGAGGACTCCAATCCCTCACTTGACAAATTCTCTCTCGATAACCTACTAATGATGAGAAAGTTTACACTAAAGGAATATGGCTGAACTCCTTAAGCTCCCTTAATTGTCGTATGTTGATCTATACACTCGATAGTGATGATGCCGACCATTCCCTTGGCAAGGACCTTGTGCTGAATAATCTGACCAAATACTGCCAAAAAGTTCCTACTGAGTTACAAGAGACTCACTTAAATGGCTAAATAGTTTTCTCTTGACATGCCGCCAGAGGACCCTATGCCGATTAATTCAACCAAACACTCCCAAGAAGTTTCTGTCGAGTAATGAGAGACTTAAATGGCGGAACAGTTTTCTCTCGGCATACCGCCATCTCGCTTGTCTCAACCCCTTATTGCCGCAACATTTTGATTCCCTTCGCCTACTGTGCTTAGAGAATATTTGTATGGGACCAATATTGCACTGCCACCTATCCACCTCGTCTGAAATTGTACTACTTTTTCATTTTCGGTCTTTTGTCCTTCTAACCCTTTTTAGTATGTACTAGGAATCCCCTTTTTGTATATACTTTCTTGTCATTTCATTATCTGTAATGCTACCTTAGGGACTTACTATAAATAGTCCTTTTCATTTGTAAGTTGTAGATAACTTACATTTATCTATTGAACATTCTATTCTTATGAGTCAACCCTTTTTAAGTCTATATTTCACACACTCTTATCTAATCTTGCCGAGTAGCTCAAGATTAGTAGTGGGTGGACCTTAACATCAGCTTGTGTATCACATCAAGTGTGGTGTTAAGTCATGTTGTATTCATTGATGAGTTACATCCTTCGAGTAACTTCACGTCAGCTATTCTTATTTCGTTGTGGACCATTTCCCCTTAATTTTCTTCGATATCTCGAAGGACCCATTTTAGTTCAAATTTGCTTCGATAAGTCATAGTGATAACTAAGCTCCTAAGCACATTAGATTGACAGGACACTTTAGCCAGTACTAAACCCATGAGGTACTATCCTCTAGATTCTTTTAGCTAAGGATGAAGACAGATGTCCAATTCATACTGGAATGGTATGCGACCTACTGAAAAGTAAAGAGTCTAACCAAGCAAGGATACTACCAATATTTTTTTATCTTGACCAAACTATGGTCCGAGCTAAGTATAGACTTCATGTTAGGATTGCAAAGGATGTACCAAGGAAAGGACTCTATCATAATGTTTATGGATAGATTTAGCAAGATAGTACATTTCATGCCCTGTTTTAAAACTAACGATACTTTAGCTATCTCTTTTCTTTTCTTATCGGAAGTAATCAAGCTTCACGGTATGCCAAGAACCATTGTTTTAGATCAAGACCCTAAGTTTATGAGTCAATTCTAGAGGATACTATGGAGGCAAATGGGAATTAAGCTATAGTATAGCATGTCCTGTCATCCATAAATTGAAGGATAGACTAAAGTTGTTAATAGAACCGTAGGAACTTTGCTATGAGTTACTATTGGATGAAATACAGCTGATTGGGATTTGTGTTTGACAATCATTAAGTTCGCCTATAATAAGATCACCTATAGTATAATAAGCATGTCTCCATTCGAGGTCACCTATGGCTTCAACCCCAAGCTCTTGATGGACCAAGCACCCCAGCCGATGCTTGATGATAATGACTGGCCAGTCATTGAAAGAGTTGAGGCCATCAAAGACACGTAACAAAAGGTTGTAGAACAATTTAGTAGAGTTAATATTAAGCTTGAGAAGTGAAGTTGAGGACGGAGGAAGAGAGAATTTTAGCTAGGTGATTTAGTTCAGGTACATCTCAATAAGGAACGATTCCCAAACTTAAGGAAGAGTAAGTTTTCTCCTAGAGTTGAAGAACCTTTCAAAGTGCTTAAAAGGATCAATCCTAATGCCTATAGGATTGAATTATCTGAAGGGTATGGAGTCTTAGACTCCTTCAATGTTTCCGATCTCTAACCTTACACTCCCAAGTATGAGTAACCTAATGTTGAACCAAATTTGATCCTAAATCTCAAACAACCTAAAGGGGATGATAGGGATAAAGGACCGATCACGTGCTCTCGAGCTAGAGAGCTTTCTCAATTGGTTCGCCAAGTTGTCTGAGGTAAGCTAAGCGCCGAAGAGCAATATATATCCCAGTCTGATCTGCCGAGCTACTTTGGGCTCCATACCACCCAAAAGACCATTGAGGTGATCAGTTGACATACCAACCCGACCCCTTCCTAGCACACTAGTCCAAACACCTAAATTTAGGTACAGCCATCTCCATGGTATCGAGGTTGAGCTAATAACTATTTGGAGCCAACCATCCGATGTTGATCCCAAGTATAAGTCATCCCTAAGCCAACCCCTATCTAGTCCCTACAATCAGTTACCTAATCAAGGCCTACCCTTACATGGCTCGCAGCATTACCAGGACCATAGAATGAGCAGAATTACATGTGCACTGTCCTTTTCTAACATCCATACTATCCTTTTTGACATTGGATATTCTTTTTTGCATGATTTCAAGTTTCCCCTAGAAATTATTCTCCTTTTTCTTAACAAGTAGGGATCCATTTCTGTAATTTTCTATAATTTAAGACCTACCCTAACTGGGTACTATAAATACTCACATAATGTAATAGTCGTAATATCATATATAGAGAATATAATGAACTTTTATTCCCTCTTGAGCTAAATATTCTTCTACTTACTCTTAAGCTACTCTTACCTAACCCATTGAGCATGAACTAGTGGTGAATGACCTCCGACTAAACTTATGCGTCATATTAAGTATGAGCCGAGCTCATGTGAGGTGTTGATGCATCATATCCATCTTTAGTGCATAGGAAACCCTGCTCACCTCCGATTATCATTTACTCTTTGAGCCATCTTACAGCTTAGACCCATCCCTCCATTTTTGTGTCATACTAGGTTCATATGTTCATCCACGAATCCGTATCTCTAATTGTACATACTTCTCCTTTAAGCTTGAGTTAATACATTACCCTTAAGAAATTGCAACCCTACTAATCATGCAAGAGTTTTAATGTAATCAAGTTTTTTGAAAATAACAGTAGGGTTACAACTTAAAGAGTAATGTATTAGCCTAAACGATCCTAACATCTGCATATTTCTACGTGCTTTCTTTTGTTGCATTGATGATCGATTCTTGTCTATAAAATGTGTAAACCTAAGAATGGTAAATAATTAAGTAAGTAATCAAGGAAATGATAGTCTACAGGACATCTTTAGGATTCGTAAGCAGATGTTGAAAGATGAGATTGCCTACTTAAAGGAAAAGCTTGAGTATTTTGAAGCTCACAATCAGGCCTTAAGGTCCCTTTTGGCATAGGTCATTAGGGAAACCTATGAAATGATAGAGGACCTTAAGGCTTGTATACAAGACTTAATGTAAGGCTTCTTCTAATTCACAAAGCCTATAATAAATATCAGGTTTTACAATAAATGTTTAGTTTTCTACCTTTCTTTTTTGTATTTTGATTTTTCAAAATAATGAAGTTTTCTTTAGTCCATTGTTCTTCATTCTTTAGCATTCCCTTCTTTATGAATAATCCTTCAATAGGCACTTAACTAACTACTGTTCCTTCCCATTCAAGGAAATGTAAAATCTCATAAACTTGTAAATAGAGCCTAAAAAATCATTATCCTTATTTGTAAATTATTTTCTATAAAATAAAACTTTATCTTTCTTTTTTCTCTTTAAAAAAAGAAGAAATAAGAAACAAATTTGAAAAAATAAAAAATGAGAAGAAAAGTTATCGACGGTTATAAATCCTTTTGGGCTCAAGGAGTTACACAAGCTCAAGCCTTTGGCTTACTCAAGTAACCAATCCAAACACTTGGTTTCCAACCTACACGAGGCCCCTAATCTATTAAGGAAGCCAACATAAGCCTCTTAACCCGTTCAACCCAAACACTAACCCTTTACCCCTTCAATCTAAACACTAGCCATGGGCCTATTCAAACACCTTATCCAAACATAAGCTACTTGGCTAGGCAGCTAATCTGAACATAAACCATGGCCCATTGAGCCAAATGACCCAAACATAATCCTCATCCCATAAAGGTATCCAAGCCAAGCTAAGCCAAGCAAAAACCCCTAGTCTATTTAGGAAGCCAAGCCCAATCATAAACTAAGCTAAAAACATAAAGTCAAATACTAAGGCATGATTTCAGAAGCTGAGGGGCAAAGATAATCTTCACCCTAGACAAATAAATTTGGATTCCTCCTTAAGAAATTGGTAACTCACTTTTAAAAGGTTTTGAATGAAAATAGGCAAACTATATCCCATACACTAACTTAAAACACTCTAAGAGTTGAGTAACATAATGGTAAAAATACTTTGGACTCATTCCTTAAAGGAGGTCCACTTTGAATGTGATACATAGATTAAAATGAGGTTAGGCATTCATTTCTAAAACCTAAACACAATTATCTCTTGCTCACCTTGTTGGACCAATTTGGAGTATTTTCAACACAATAGGCTAATTCGGAGGTTAAGTTTATTGATTATGAGATAAGGGTAAAATTAGTTTATGCTTGCTTAAGTATCATTAATCCAAAAATGATATTTATTTCTAATAAATTATTATTATTATTATTTTAAAAGGAAGAAGAGCCAATTCCTTTAGCTTATACATACTGCACCTGTGCCCATACAATACAAATTCGTGGATTTAGGGCCTTGAATCACTTAAAGGGGAAAAACTCAACAATGGAGACAATCATTCTTGTGGCCAAAAGAAAATAAAGAACAGTAAGAGATAGTGGGGCAAAGTAATAATAATAAAAAAGAGAAGAAAAGAGGATGGAAAATTGGGCCTAAGGGTAGGATGAAAGCCCCAAGAAGATATACTACATCCCAGTAGGGGCAGCCAAGTCGAATCAAAAGGTGAAGAGTCAAATCCCAAATATCCCCAAAAACACAAAACCTTAAATCATGTTCCAATCACGGAAACCTAAAATCTCTATATCTACTTTGAAGCCTCTCTTACCTGTGATGAATCATACAAGGCCTTCCCAACCACATTATCACCCTTGTGTAGTAAAAACTCTTTCAATCTTAAAAGATAATTTATCTTTAATAAAAATTCTTTTTGAAACTTAGGCAAGCATAGTTCTAATTTTTTCCTTAAGGCTCTTAACTTGTATACCTTAGATAAATAAAAATATTTATTTCATAATAGGCCTCCTCATTAGTACTTGACTAAACTAATCATGGGTTACCTTTTCTTTAGGAAAAAAATATTTAAAATTACAAAGCCTCATGAGAAAGCCCTAAGGTTAGGGGCATTAAGAAACTCCTCGTGATTACTAAGGAAAGGGGTGGTTATAAGCTTATTCCTTAAATAAGAATTTATACATGTTGGCAAAACTTTCAAAAAACAAAAAGGAAAAAAAAAAGAAGAGAGAGAAAGTAAAGGCTTGTCACAAGATTCTTATCCAATCCATGTCGACTCAAATAGCTAAGCTTTCAATTCATGTCATCCATTTCCTTTTTAAGGTGGTTACATTTTTTAAATTAACCTTAGTAATCTAGATCATTCTTCTCTAATTGTAGTTTTTAATATCCTTTAACTCTTTTTCAAAACAAGGGGCCTATCCTTAATGCCTTTTTGATAAACGATTTTTCAACAATTTCCTTGTAAATATTTTTCTAAGTCAAGAAGTCTTTTAAAACTAGTTGCTTTCTATACTTTACTTCTTTAATCTTTCATCAACTTCTCTTAAGGTTCTAGCAAGCTCTTAGAGCGCTGACCCCTCTTTTATCCTTTTAGGGTTCTAGCTAGCCTTTAGGGCGTTGTCTTGCTTTCCATTTTTAGGGTTTTAGCAAGCTCTTAGAACACTAACCCATTCATTTATTCTTTTTAAGATTATAACCAACCTTTATGGCACTATCTTGTTTTCCATTTTTAAGGTCCTAGAAAACTCTTAGAGCACTGATCCACTCTTTTATTCTTTTTAGGGTTCTAGCTAGCTCTTAGAGTGTTGACCCATTAGTTTATTCTTTTCAAGATTCCAACTAGCCTTTAAGGTACTATCCTGTTTTCCATTTTTAAGGTTCTAGCCAGCTATTAAAGTGATAACCTACTTTTTTATTCTAGTAGGCTTTTAAGGCATTGTCCCATCTCTTTAGGGTTATAGCTAGCTCTTAGAGCGCTGACCTACTCTTTTATTCTTTTTAAGGTTATAATAAGCCTTTAGGGCATTATCTCATCTTTCCAAGGTTTTAACCAACATTTAAAGTGCCACCCCCTCTTTCGTCATTTTCCTTTAGGGTTTTTAGTGAGCCCATTGGGCACTTCTCTTCATCGAATCTCTCAAGCAAGCCCATAAGGCTCTTTCTCTTCATCGAATCCTCTTAAGTAAGCCCATAGGGTACTTCCCTTCATCAAGTCCTTTTAGTGAGCTTATTGGGTGCTTTCTTTTACCAATTTCTCTTAAGCAAGCCCATAGGGCGCTTCTCTTCATCTAATCCTCGAGCAAGCCTATAAGGCTCTTCTCTTCATCAAATCTTCTTAACGAGCCCATAGGGCACTTCCTTTCATCATCAATTCCTTTTATTAAGCCTATAGGGCACTTTCTTTTACCAATTCCTCTAAAGCAAGCCCAAAGGGCACTTTCTCTGATCATTTGATTTCATTTAGGGTTGCTAGTCCCTAAGAGACACTCCCACCTAGGTTAATGAGCCTAAAAGGGTATGAATAGGTTTTCCAAATCGATCTTGATTTAAGGTTGCGAGTCCTCAAGAGATGCCCCTGGGCACAATTAGGTTTTTCAAATTGATTTTAGCTTAGGTTTGCTAATCTCAGAGAGACGCTCTCTCTTAGGTTAGTGAGCCAAAAATGGTACGACTAGGTTTTTCAAATCAATTCCAACTTAAGGTTGTTATCCTTAAGAGACATTATTGCCTAAGTTAGTGTACTTAGAAGGGCATGACCAGGTTCTCAGCTAACTCTTAAAGCGCCTCCCTTCTCTCTTTTTACTATTCACCAAAGTCCTCAGTGGATCGGGCTTAGGATAACTAGCTAGCTATAGTGCTTCGTAGGAAAAAAATCTACCATTGGAGCAAAAATAGTGTCTCATTTTGTCTTTATAGCAAAATTTTGCTCAAACTTTACCATAAAGAGCGGTAGTTGTAGATATTCCATTTCTGCCCCCCTTTTTATTTTTCAAAATTTTCAGAATAGGATAAAAGGTCCTAATTTAGGAAAAGTGCAAAAAAAAATAGAAAATTAAGAAAACCTAATAAAAATAGGAAAAAGCATAAAAAGTAAGAAATTTAGAAAAAAAATACAAAAAACGAAAAATTTAGAAAAATATATAAAAAATTAAAAGTCACAAAAATAGAGAATTTAAATAATTTAGAAAATAATAAAATTTTAGATAATTTAATATAATAGAATTTTTTAAAATAAAAATAAGGAAATGACCATTAGGCTTGGGCTTAGAATTGAATCTCGCCTAAGCTGACGTAATATACATATGGACAAGGTACAAGTCAATGGCCTAATAAATAAGGATATGGGTTTGGATTTGCATTAAGCTTAAGGTTTGGGGTTAGACTCTCATCAAAGGCAAAAAATGCCTTTTGCTTATATTTTTTTTGCACTCTACATACTGCCACATGTCAAGGTATCATTAGGCTACATATCTGGTTATGATACGTGACACCTTATGATTGGCCTTAACAAATTTTTCTTTCCACTTTTTCTTATCCCCCTTTCCTTTTCTTTCCCTCCCTTTCTTAATTAAAAAAAAAAAAACATACACACACACACATACTCATAGTAAGGGGAAGGAGGTTTACTTTCGAACACACACCACTGATTCACATACACACTCTCGATCTTCTCTCTCTCTCTCACAACCTGAACCAATCCTCTCACACGACTCTCTCTGTCAACCAACACAACTTATACCAACCCTCTCCTAATCACCTCTTTATCTCTCAATTAATCTTTCTCTCCCTAACTCACTTACTATCCACAACACGAATAGACCCCCACGTATAACAATCCTCGGCATCTCTCTCTTCTGGCCTAACACACATACAGATTAGGGCCCTCTCTTACTGGATTTGCTCTCGGTTGTTGGCTTTATTGTCCCTCTTATGTACTACTTTCTCTCAGACATTACTCATTCTCTCTCTCTCTCTAACATCAACCTATCTCCATGCTAACTTATAGCTTTTGCCGCACACAACTGCTGCTACCATAAAAACACCACACACTTAAACACCTTTTGACCCAATCTAGCTACCATGACTACTACACACCCTTACCCACACTACTCTCTCTATAGTCCATGCGATACCAAAAACCAACACCCAACTCCACCCTAAACCCAACATCCAACGGTTCTATCTCTCACTTCAACACTAATTACCGCATACAACACACCCTCTCTCTCTCTCTCTCAAACAAGGATATACATACGATACAGAACCACCCTAACTCTGTTTTTTTGTGACAGCAACAGCTCAACCATCCTCATCCCTTTCTCTCTCAACTTTACCAATCATAGCCAAGCACAATCATCTAAGCTCCATTGAGTATCCACATATCTATGCTTACGATGACACTAACACACACGGCCTCTCTCGCCTATGAGCTCTCTCTTTTGCAACCTACCACTATGACAAACACCACGAACCACCACCATTGACTGATTTAAGCCACGACACCCTTACCAAACCCCCCATCATCAATAGGATACCCATGAAAATGGGTTTACTCGCTTGAAAAAACGCTTAGATCCACCCTAAACATGTCCCTCAACCATTACCATTTCGACTTATGTAAAGCCCCAATTCTACTTGATTTAAACCAACTTGCCCGGTTGACTCGAATCTACTCAATTTGAATGTTCTAGTTCGACTAGCTTTCTTTCCCTTGTCTAATCTTTATTTAGCTATTTGTATTTTTTTTCATCTTTTTTTTAATTTATTTATTTAGTGTTATTTGTACCCATTGGATGTAATTGTAAAAATTAAAAAAAAAAAAGAAGAAGAAAAAGAGAAAGCAAAAGAAAAAAAAAAGACGAAGAAAAAGGAGGAAGTATTTAATTTTATTTTTAGTTATTTTCACATTTTAAACAAAAAAAACCAAAAAAATAATAATAAAAAGTAAATAATAATGATAATAAAGTTATATTATCACTTAAAAAGTCAACTTTCCAAAAATAAATAAAAATAAATGGACCATTTCCAAATTAGAATTATTTTTGAGTTTCTAAGAATAAAACCCTAATTAGGACCCTTAGAGAATTTCTTTAAATAAATTGAAATGGATAAAAGCATAAACCTGATCTCGTTTCATAAATTAAAATAAACTCAACCTGCTAATGTTTTTGGTGAATAAACTACGGAAGTCTGATCTTGAATAGCGAGTACGTAGGCACTTATACATATAGAGCGACTTAAAATATGGAAATTTTTCTTTTTTCCATCTTTATAATTATTTGTTCAAATTAATTAATTTAGTTACATGTGATTTGATTGATTTTTTAGAAATTGAAAAAGGGTATCATTGAAAAGAAAAATTAAATTCAGAAAGTTAAAAAGTGGTAATCATTTAGGGTTTAATGAGATAGCTCTTAGATCCAGATCTTTAGTTTTCAAAATTCGTTTTAACAAAAATCAGTTTTATTGAAGGATCAGTAGCTAGGTTATAGCCTATCCATCCAATTAGTTATAACTTAGCTCTTTTTTTTTTCGATTCCAATGGGGTAGTGACTCCAAAACATTTTCAAAGTTAAAACAATTTTTTTTCTTTAAGCCCTAGTCGAGGGTTAGTATTAAATGAGTAAAGGTTTAACACTAGTTAGTTTAAAAAAAAAAACTAATTTATAAAAACCGGGAGGAAAAACTTAAGCTTGAAATCCATATTTACCATTAAAGATAATCCATAAATATTTTTAGAGAAAATCTTGGAATTTAAAATTTAAACTGGAACTTAGCAACTTATCTTAATCAAATAAAATTTAATCAACAATATCCAGATAAGCTTCAAATTTAAAATTGATGTTAAGATATGCTTGATCAGCAATTTCTAAATAAATCTCTTATTTAAAATTTAAATCTCCCAAAATTTGAAACCAACCTTATCCTTATCCCATGTAAGATATTATCTTGATTTATCTAAAGATAAATTTGCTTCAAACTAATTCCTATGGATCTTAATTCTAACTTAAGTGAAAAGGGGATTAAGTGTATTTTCCTACTATACCAAATTTAGTAAAGCTAGGCCTTGCTTAATTCGAATATAATATTTTGTTAATTTTTAACATTACTTTTCTAAACCAACTTTCTGAATAACCTTCTGAAGAGTATCGGTTTTTTTTTTCTCTAAGGTCTCTAAACAAATTTCTGAAGTTTTATACCGATTCTTCTTATAAAAGTTTCCGAAATATTCTCTGAAGATTTTTAGACTGGTTTCTTTTTCAATCAACTCAAACTTTCTAAATAAGTTTCTGAATGTACCTCAATTTGCAATTTTAAACTTTTTGAAGAACTATTTGAATACTTACATACTTATTAGTATATTAGCATTTCTTTCTTTTCGTTGTTATCAAAATTTATGAGAAATATTTAATATTCTCCTCCTTTTTTATGATAACAAAACATATGTATGTCAAAAAACATATAACATTTCAATGTCTAACATAAACGGCAAGAAAGAAACATTATTAAAAAATAATGATCAATTATTCAAACTATTATGCTGTCATGTTTGTTTGCGTATGTTAAGTATTTAATTGTTTTTGGCATTTCTCCCCCTTTTTGTTATCATCAGAAAACAACAATATATTTTTATAACAACATTATTAAAGAACTTTTCTTCACCTTCCTCTTGTGAGAAGATAACCAATCTTTATAAAGGAAAAATATATAATAATAAGTTTTTACCTGTGAGATGATTTCTTTCCCATTTTTGGTTCGATTTGGTCCATGTAATCAATTGAATTTAGACATTTTAACGGTAGATTCAAGATTAGGTCATTCTTAGTACATGATTCTGCCAAAAAATTGGGTAGAATCATATGGAAAACACTCGTAAAATGGCCCAAAACATAGGCCACCACACTAAGAAAGAAAAAGAAAGGAGTTAGAATTGGGGAGAAGAAAGAAGGAAGAGGGGATGGGTGCTCGACATATGCTAAGAATGTATGTGATAGACCTTAGGGCACTTGTGAAGCATATGCACCATGTTGAAAAAAAAATAGCAGGTGCTTATGCCTACGTAGGGCTAGGTCATGCTTTAAGGCTTTAAGCCCTATTATGTTTACAAATGGACCAAGCCTCACACTAGTGCAATCCGATCCCCCTTTTTTTTATTGAAAAATAAATAAAAATTACTACATTAAAACTAGCTTTATTCCAAAATTAAACCCTAATTAAAATTAAATGCCCTCTAATATCCAATCCTATACACACATGTTGAAGTTTAATTTTCAAATCCGAACTCTATTTAACAATTTTACCGATCTCAATCTAAAAATTAATTTAAGCCCAAGAAAAGTCCAGTAATTAATTTTTCAAAGAAATTTAAAACTCTTAAACATAACTCAAAACCGTTAAATTGCCTATGTGTACTTTCATTCTAAAAATGATTCTCGAGACTTACATTTTCCTAAAAAGTTTTACTTTTTACTAACTTTTTTTTCTAAATTTTTTAATTTTTTTATATTTTTGTGAATTATGACCCTTTTCCTTATTCTTGAAAAAAAAAATACTAAAACTATAGGGAGGCAAAAAATAAGGTATCTACACCTACTTAAACATTAAGTCAATGTTTAGGACTAATAGTAAAGCATCAACCCAAAATCAAAATTACTTTATCATATATTTATATCTAATAGGAATCAAGCTACCGGACCCCTAACCCGCAACCGAACCCAAGCACTAGCGGGACTAGCTTGATGAATCCTTCTATTTCAGCTGACCCTGCTGAGGCTAAAATGTACCAAATTGAAGATTACTCTCTCACGCTTAAGTCGACCAATTACTCGGCATCTTCCTCGCCGAAAATCTAAGAAAGAGAGATCTGGACTGACAAGCCATCCCTACTCGGATAAGCTAACTATCTGTACTTTTTATCTACATTTTTTAACAACCTCACCGATGTAGCATCGCCATGTGTACAATATCATGTGTAGAATCCATTGGACTAATGATTTTTTTTCTTATATATTCATTTTTACCCTTTTGAATCTTGATCTTTACTTCCTTAAGAAATGCCCTTTTGTCTTTTCCTTTTTAGGTAAGTTACCCTAACTTATGGATGTAAATACCTTTATACTTGTAGCTGTGGGAAGATCATATCATTCTTAATATACTTGAAGTACTTTTCTTCCTTGCATAAACACTATTTGTTTACTCTCGGCATCACTTTTATCCTTTCCCTTAAGCAAAGTTAGGTGGTGAGTAATCTCATTAGACCAATTCATGTATTATGTCAAATTATGTTGTAAGTCCTCGAAAGTTCCATTGGTCCATTATATCTTTTAGAGCTGTTCATGGGCTTTGCTTACTATTTAATTCTTTAATTTTCTCTTTTCGCTCCTTTCCCCATTAATCCCTTTTCAAGCTTTCTATAAGCTTAGATCCATCCAGTGAACGACCTTGTCTGTTCTTGGTTATGGTTTGTAACATCTTGGTATAAGAGCAGAGGTTTTACGTAAGCTGTAATTAGTTTTTCTTGAAGTTCCATTATACTCTATTTTACATATATGAAATAGAGTAAGTTACTAAGTTCATTTAACTGTTATGTTATTAACTGTTGATTTCCTTAGTTGTTTGTTTAAGCTTTGAAACTGTAAGGAAAAATAATAGACCTAAGTATGAATGTTGGTACTGGTGATGACAATGGAGTTGTCCACTGATAACTCTAATTTTAAACATATTTCATATGGTGATTTTATAGTATTTTCCTCACATTTTTTGTTTTCTTTAAAGAAATTGATACTTAATTGAGTAAAATTTTGATTTCTAGGTTTGAATGCATTCTAGGATTGAAAACGAAGAAAAGGAATCAAATTTCACTCAATTCAGAGTTCAAACAAAGAAGTTATGAAGTTTTGAAGTTACATAGTCTTGGATATGACCATGTCCCAGGCTATGTCCATGCAGGGAAATTGGCCAGGGGCAAAAAGTTACACGACCTGGGGACACGGTCATGTCCCAGGTCGTGTCTGGTAAAGAAAACGAAAACCTTTTGATACACTATAAAAGGACATATTAGGGTTTCACAAGACACAAGAGACATTAGAGAAGACAAGAGACTTGAGGAGAAGGAGAAGGAGAAGGAGAAGGAGAAGGCGAGAACAACACTTACTTCAAGATCGAGAGATTTTTCATCAATCAAAGGAGTTTTTCATGTTTTATTTTATGTTATTGATGGAATTCGTTTTTAGTTTCATTATGATAGCTTAAAATTCGTGTATTTAGGATTATGGAACCTAGGGTTTCATGTGATTCTTGGATTGATTTATAAATTTCAATAAAGTTTCTATCATTACTTGATTCAATTATGTTGTTTAATTGTTAATTGATATTTCTAAAATATCAATATATGATATTATGCATGTTGATTGAGAAATTACATATATAATTAGATCTTTACATAATTGGAGAGAATTACATGTATACTTAGAGATAAGATACATTTTCCTTCCAGAATGTTAATTATTTGTGTGGGAATTCATTATACATTAATGCAATTCTAAATTATATTACTAAGTGAAGAGATTCCAGTGAATAATTTAGGATTAGGGTTAATATGCTTGAGAAAGGTATTAACTTTAGTTGTGAATCCCTCCGGTCAAGAAAAATAGAAACCGAATTGAATATATTTTAAGCGATCACATGTTAACACTAGGGGAAATAATTCCTGAATACTTTATTACTTTCTTAAAGTCATTCTTAATTTTATCGTTTTTTTCAATTGCTTAATCAAGTCTTATAATTAAGTTAGTTTATTAATTTTAGTATTTTTAATTAATTCAAACTTTCATAATTTTCTGCTTAGATAATAAAGCTAAGGTTAATATTAGTACTCGAAGTCTCTAAGGGATCGACTCCGACTCACATCCACTATATTAAAACTGATAGGTGCACTTACCTGATATCAAGTTTTTGGTGCCGTTGCCGAGGATTTTCGATATTAAGAACACTAGTTGCTTTATTACTTTAACCATTTTTTTTTCTCTTTTGTTTTTATTGTTTATTTTTATTAGCTAGAGCTGCATTTGATTTTATATTTCTTGCCCTTGCAGTGCATGACTCAAAGTAACCCGAAAGATTTGGTAGAACTTGATCCTGAAATTGAGAGAACTGCCCTTCAAAATTTGAGATCGCGACCTAGACAAACTGTGGCTACCATAGAAGACCAGTTAATCGTTGAGATTAAGGAAGAGGGTGAAGAGACCAACACTCAATTTATTGAGCAAGAAAATCCACCACACATGGCTAACAATGGTAATGAAGCAAATCGGACCATGTCCGATTATTCAAGGCCTACACTTATTGGAGCTGATTCTAGTATTACAAGGCCAAACATCGCGGCTAATAACTTCCAAATTGCACCTAACATCATATAAATGGTGCAACAATATGTTCAGTTTGATGGCCTCCAAGATGAAGATCCTAATACCTACATCTCTAGCTTTCTAGAGATTTGTGATACATTTAAAATCAACGGAGCTACGGATGATGCCATCCGACTGCGGCTATGTCCTTTCTCCTTGAGGGGTAGAGCAAAACAGTGGTTGAACTCCCTACTAAGAAATTTAATCACAACTTAGAATAAATTGGTAGAGAAATTTTTGGAGAAGTATTTCCCACCTGCAAAGACCGCTAAACTTCGGAATGATATTTCTTGTTTTGCTCAATTAGAAGCAGAGACATTATATGATACTTAGGAGTGGTTTAAGGACTTACTCAGGAGGTGCCCACATCATGGCCTCCCACTATGGATGCAGATTCAGACCTTCTACAATGGTCTCAATTTATCTACTAGACAGATGATTGATGCATCTGCAGGAGGTACTTTGAACACAAAGACACCTGAGCAAGCACAAAACCTGATTGAAGGAATAGCGATGAACAATTATCAATAGGAAACCACTAGAGCCAAGCAAAAGGCCATGGGAGTTTATGGGGTGGACTTGACCACTGCGTTGGCAGCCAAGGTGGACCTATTGAGTAAGAAGATTGATGCACTCTCAGTTGGCCCTCAACAAGTGCAATCGGATGTAAGTGATTTTGGTATGCAGGGATATGGAGCACAAGAACAACTGGAACAGGTAGATTATCTAAGAAATCCACCTAAGCAACAAAATAACCCCTACAGCAACACTTACAATCCAGGATGGAGGAATCACCCTAATTTCTCATTGGGAAACCAAAACCAAGGCCAGCAGAAGACCAACTTTGGCCCACCTGGATTTCAAAGACCATTCCCACCTCCTCTCTCTCAAGAAAAGAAGTCCAGTGTAGAAGAACTTCTAACAAAATACATTCAAGGCAATGAGGCTCGCTTATCCAACATTGAATCCTCACTGAGAAATCAAGAGGCTTCAAATCGCAACCTTGAGAACCAAATTGGTCAACTTGCGAAGCTAATCTCTGAAAGACCGCAGGGATCGCTACCGAGAAATACAGAACCCAATCTAAAGGAATATGTTAAGGCAATGAAACTTCGAAATAGGAAGGAGTTGCATGCTGAGAGGAAGGTTAGCAAGGAGAATAACAAGAGCAAGGAGGGGACGAAAGCAACGGAAGATGTAGAGTCATCAAAGGTGAAGGAATATCAACCACCTATCCCATATCCCCAAAGACTCAAGAAAGATCGCAATGACCAACAATTCAGTAAGTTCCTTGACCTCTTTAAACAACTGCATATTAACTTACCTCTTGTTGATGCCCTATCACAGATGCCAAAGTACGCTAAGTTCTTGAAAGATTTGTTATCCAATAAAAGGAAGCTTGAGGAGCTTTCTACAATCATCGTGGATGAAAAGTGTTCAGCGATCGTGCAAAACAAGTTACCCAAGAAGCTAAAAGACCCAGGAAGTTTTACAATTCCTTGTCATATTGGTAATCTATTAATTGACAAAGCTTTAGCTGATTTGGGTACTAGCATCAATTTAATGCCTTATAAATTTTTCAAGAAACTAGGATTAGGAGAACCTAAGGCCACACGCATGAGCTTGCAATTAGCTGATAAATCTGTGACGTACCCTAGAGGTATATTTGAGGATGTATTAGTCCAAGTGGGTAAATTTATTTTTCCAGTTGATTTTGTAATATTGGATATGGATGAAGATTTTGAGTTGCCCCTTATCCTAGGTAGACCATTCTTAGCTACCGCTAGGGCTATCATTGATGTTAGTGATAGCAAGCTCATTCTTCGAGTAGGAGATGAAGAGATCATGTTTAAAATTTCGGAGGCTACGAAAAATTCGGTCGATCAGGATGATACTTGCTACCTTCTGGATGTTACTGACACTTTTGTTTCAAGTTATATGCAGGAAGTCCTTCTTAAGGATCCGTTGGAGAGTTGCTTGCAATTAGGCATGGAGGAAGCTTCGGAAGATCCTATCAAATCCGAGGTAGTAGCCCAACTGGAGGAAAATAAACCTATCTCTATGGAGAAAGGATTTGAAAAGAGGAAAGATGCACAGTTAAAACCTTCAATTGAGGAGCCACCAGTATTGGAGCTAAAGCAATTACCTGGCTACTTGGAATATGCCTTCTTAGAGAAGGACTGCAAATTACCGGTAATTATAGCATCCAATTTGGAAAAAGAACAGAGAGAAAGGTTGCTAAAAGTACTCAAGGAGCATAAGAGGGCCATTTCTTTGAAAATATCCGATATTCGAGGTATCAATCCCTCCTTTTGTACTCATAATATTTTAATGGAAGACGACCACAAGCCGGTTGTGTAGCCCTAGAGACACTTGAATCTGAACATGAAAGAGGTAATCAAAAAGGAAGTTATTAAACTCCTTGATGCAGGTATGATATATCCTATCTCTGATAGCTCATGGGTGAGTCCAGTGCAAATAGTTCCAAAAAAAAGTGGGATAACAGTAGTTCTTAATGAAAAAAATGAATTGATCCCAATAAGAACGGTAACAGGTTGGCGTGTATGTATCAATTATCGAAAGTTAAACGATCCTACACGTAAGGACCATTTCCCCTTACCTTTTATTGATCAAATGATAGAACGACTAGCTGGATATATGTCTTATTGTTTTCTGGATGGCTTATCTGGTTATTTTCATATACCTATTACACCGGAAGATCAAGAGAAGACCACTTTTACTTGTCCTTATGGTACCTTTGCCTACCGTAGAATGCCTTTTGGTCTTTGCAATACACTTGCTACATTTCAGCGATGCATGTTAGCTATTTTTGATGATTTAATTGAGGACATAATGGAGGTATTTATGGATGATTTTTCAGTTTTTGGCAACTCATTTGACCTTTGTTTGAATAATTTGGACAAGGTACTTACCAGGTGTGAAGAGACCAATTTTGTTCTCAACTAGGAGAAGTGTCACTTCATGGTACAAGAGGATATTATGCTAAGCCATAAGATCTCTTATCGAGGAATTGAGGTGGATACTACCAAAGTGGATGTGATTGCAAGACTCCCATCTCCAACTTCAGTTAAGGCCATAAGAAGCTTTTTAGGACATGCAGGTTTTCACAGGCGATTTATCAAGGATTTCTCGAAAATTGCCCGCCCTTTGACTAAGTTATTAGAGAAGGATGTCCCTTATGTTTTCTCTCAAGAGTGTTTGAAAGCTTTCAATATCCTTAAAGAGAAACTTACCAATGCTGCGATCATGGTAGTACCCGATTGGGCACTTCCCTTTGAGCTTATGTGTGATGTAAGTGATCACGCAGTTGGGGCAGTGCTGGAGCAAAGGTGAGACAAGCACTTTCAACCAATTCACTATGCTAGCAAAACTCTTACAAATGCCCAGGAGAACTACACTACTACAGAAAAAGAGTTGCTAGCAGTTTTTTTTGCCTTTGATAAGTCTCGCTCTTATTTACTTCTATCTAAAGTGATTGTTTATACTGATCATTCTACCCTTAGGTACTTGTTAGCAAAACCGAGGCTAATTAGGTGGATCTTGTTGCTACAAGAGTTTGATGTGGAGATCAAAGATAAAAAAGGAGCTGAGAATTTAGCAGCAAATCACCTATCTCGATTAGAGAATCCAAACTTGGAAATGCTCAACGAGAATGAGATCAAGGATGAATTCCTTGAGTAGTGACTCTATGTCATCTCCCAGGTAAGTGATATGGAAGTTCCTTGGTTCGCAGATATCACTAATTTTTTAGCTGCTAAGATCATACCGAAGGGACTTCCATACCAACAAAAGAAGAAAATTTTTTCTAATGTCAAACATTATTTTTGGGATGATCCTTACCTGTGTAAAGTATGTGCAAATCATGTCATTCGAAGGTGTGTACCATACCTCGAAGGATGGAGAATTTTGAGTTACTGTCATTCGGGGCCTACGGGTGGGCATCATAGTGCCAATAGGATAGCTCATAAGGTCCTAGAGGCAGGATTTTATTGGCCTACCCTATTCAAAGATGCCTAGAGATATGTTGAGAGTTGTGATCGTTGCCAATGAGTGAGGAATATATCCCGTAGGGATGAAATGCCACAAAATCCCATCATCGAGGTTAAGGTATTTGATGTATGGGGGATTGATTTCATGGGTCCTTTCCCGAACTCTAATGGAAATAAATATTTCATAGTAGCTATTGACTATGTTTCTAAGTGGGTGGAAGCTAAAGCCCTACCTACTAATGATGCTAGGGTAGTAAAAAAATTCTTGAAAGGCCTATTTTCTCGATTCAGCACCCCTAGGACAATTATAAGTGATAGGGGAACACACTTTTGCAATGCTCAACTCGACCACATATTGAAACGTTATGGTGTTACACATAGAATAGTTACCCTGTACCACCCCTAACGTAGTGGCCAAGTGGAAGTTGCCAATCGCGATCTTAAGCGAATTCTTGAAAAAACCGTAGAGTATCATAGAAAAGATTGGTCAGAAAAGTTGGATGATGCTCTATGGGCATATAGAACCGCTTACAAAACACCACTAGGGATTACACCCTACCGACTTGTATATGGCAAGGCTTGTCATTTACCAGTAGAGATTGAACATAAGGCTTATTGGGCAATTAAGAGTGCTAATGTTGATTTTGAGCATTGAGGTTATCACAGGAAACTTCAACTGAATGAGCTAGAGGAATGGCGAGCGAATGCATATGAGAACTTCAAATTATATAAAGAAAGGGCCAAAAAGTACCACGATCAGCGAATCAAACAAGGTCGACAATTTAAAGAAGGTGATCATGTTCTTTTGTATAATTCTCGCCTTCGTTTATTCCTAGGTAAGTTGAAATCTAGGTGGTCTGGACCATTTACAATTACACGAGTTTTCCCATATGTGACTGTTGAAGTTACACACCCGGAGAAGGGTACATTTAAGGTAAATGGGCAACGGTTGAAGTTATACTTGAGTGGAAACTCGGAGCATGTTGGACGAGAGGAGTTTTATCTCCATCCAATAGAACTAACATGAGAAGATGTATCCCGTCGAGCTATTGACGTTAACTATAACGCTTCTTGGGAGCTAACCCATGTTTAACTTTCCTTATACTTTAGTTCTTTAAGTTTATTTCATTTTATCTTCCTTTTATCTCACTTTGCTTTGCTTTTAGTTTTATTGTTGATTCTTTTCTTTAGTTTTCTTTTTCTTATTTTTCTAGTTTAATTACTTTTATTTATTTAAGTTTCCTTTCTCTTTAAATTAAATTTAAAAAAAAAAGAGAAAAAAAGGTTATACGGGCAAGGGACATGGTTATGTCCCAGCCCGTATCCATCTAGACCTTTAAAACTTCCTACCCACAGAAAGTTACACGGGCGTGGGACACAGTCGTGTCCCAGTCCGTGTCCACCCAGATTTCACCTCTAATCCGTGGGTACAGAAAGTTACACGGGCAAGGGACACGGTTGTGTCCCAGTCCGTATGCGCTCAAAATTCCCACTTACGAACAGGAAGTTACACGGGCATGGGACACGGTTGTGTCCTAGCCCGTGTGCATCCAGACTTCACAGTAGACCACAGAATGTTACACGGGCATGGGACACGGTCGTATCCCAACCTGTATCCATCAGTTTTCATACACCGGAACAGAAAGTTACACAGGTATGGGATACGGTCGTATCCCAGCCCATGTCCATCTAGACTCCACACGACACACACAGAATGTTACATGGGCAAGGGACACGGTCGTGTCACTGCCCGTATCGACCTAAACTTACATGATTTTGCACGTGCCTAGTTTATTTAAACTAAACGCACCCTCTCACACACTCACAATCAAACATCTCTCTCTCTCATATTCTCTCTTATTCTCCCTCTTCTCTCTACAATTCTTGTATTCCGCATTTTGATCCAAGCAAGTTTCCTAATTGATTTTGTTCTCTCTTCCTCATGATTAAGCAATTTAGTTATTTGCAATTTTACTCTTGTGTGTACTGGTTTTTCCATTTGGCCTGCAAATTTCTTTTGATTATTCATAAACGCCATGCATCATTGCTTTGTATTTCTTGCTCTTACATGCAATAATGCTACCGCATCTAGTTAGATTTCATTGTGCTCTCTCAATTCCGAATGTTATTAGCTAATTTGCTCATCCATATTCATTCATGCTAGTTAGGGTTAGCAATAGGAGAAAACAATTCTGGGTCATTTAGCATCTTTTATATGTTGGGACGCCGGTGTTTCAATGATAATTGTAGTATAGTAGAATTAGTTGGATGTGTTTGCCATTTATTTCTTTTCTACCAACTAGTTTTCTAACTGCACTCCACATGTTTGTTTAAATGCCCCAATGAGAATTATGTTCACATTCTTTCCTATTGCTCTTATTTTCCTCTGCCTTCTTCAACTATGTGCGACACAGATGAGCGTGTTTGATTTGGATTGTTGATTCTTTTCAAGTATTCAAATGGCGAATCGAGCTAAGCTTACCGTTCGCCGGAAATCAAAATTTGCAGCATCCTCCTCATCACAATCAGGGGCAATAGTTGAACCACTAGCTACTCTTCCCCTGATGGAGCACCTAATGCTCCAATTTAAGGAAGAATACCAAGTGCAACGATATCAATTACTTCAGAATATGCCGTTTAGCGAGACCCTTCGGCTGGATTAGGATGTGCTCGCTCAATTAGAGCTCACCATAGAAATGAAGGAGCTCTTGGATAGTACCATTTGGGAGCGTTTATTATCCTTTGAAGCTCCAATTTATAAAAAGCTGACCTTGGAGTTTTTGTGCACTTATAAACTTGATAAAGAAAGTGCTACTATCATGGGCCCAAAATGCAAATTACACTTCACCTTGAGTAGCCATCGATTCCACATGACCATCGCTTAACTGGGCAGATATCTTGGTCTATATGAAGAGAGATATACACGGACGGAAGAATTCCAATGTCTCTCATGTCGTTTTCTTCGTGGCGACACAGCAGGGTTATTTTGGAATGAGATTACTATTGGCAATGCCTATGATCCAGCCAGGAGTAAGGCCTCTCAATAAGTCAAGCTTGAATATCGGGTTCTTCACTGGCTCTTTTCGCATACATTAACTGGCAGAGGCCTTAGCACTGGGGTGGTATCCAACAAGGATTGCCTCTATCTATATAGTGTCATTCATAAACATCCCATCAATCTCGCCATCGAAATCGCCAAACTCTTCAGCCATTAAGCCACTACTATACGTAAGAAAGGCCATATTGGTTGTGGCCCTTACATTACCTTACTAGTGCAGGCCATGCGGACTAAGGTTGTTGCTTGGCCCTCCCTTACTTTGATTAGCCAAGTTACTCCTATGCGCCTCAATTCATTCTGACTCATGAACCTCCTACCAATAAGACGTCAAGGTAGACACTCTCGCAGCAGCACATCTCGGGGCCAGACGTCTTCAGCTAGCTTTGACGATAAATTTGATTTGTTACTATTTGAGGTTCGTTATATATGAGAAAGTGTGGATAAACTTCATATTCGCCAGGACAAAATGGAAAAATTTCTTAAAATGAAAGAGTCGGCTACCCATGACGAGGAAAGTGAATAAGAGGAAGCGGATGATGAGGGTGATGAGGACGAGGCGGCTGGAGATAGTGAAGAGGAGGATGTTGAGGGTAGTGCCGACAATGATGATGCTACGATGGCTGAGGCATCGTCTGATGAGGCAAATGAAGAGACAGATTCTGATCCCTCTTCTTAGTTCATATTTTTTTTTTTTGTGTTATCTTTTGGTTGGCCAAGGCTTGTGAACTCAGCTATATAATGATGATGCTTCTTCATTTTGCACTTCTTTTCGACTGGCAAGGAAGTATTAGTTTCTTTTCAGTACATATGTTCCCTTTTCCCTAGGCTACCTTTTCTTGTTTCATTTCATGCTGCTATGTTTTTTTTTTAGTCATACATTGAGGACAATGTACGTTATTAAGTGTGGGGAAGGGATATATATGAATTTATTACTATTTAGGATACCGATTATTCACATTTGACCCAATTAATTTTTAAGTTAACTTGCAATAGGTGATTAACAAGTGTTGAGCCAAATTAACTGTGTCATCTT
This sequence comes from Lumnitzera racemosa, assembly GCA_024138005.1. NCBI lineage: Eukaryota > Viridiplantae > Streptophyta > Magnoliopsida > Myrtales > Combretaceae > Lumnitzera > Lumnitzera racemosa. Next base: position 85,419,215 of record JAMXBC010000010.1, on the reverse strand, counting down.
GATTATTATTGATCTTATTATACTTTACCAGAATTGATTAGTCAAATTTATAGAAGGCAAAGTTATGAGTTATTTAGCTTCGGACTTTAGGACTTGAGATTAGAGCAACATCACTAGTTGAGAGTTAGTCATGGTTATTTTTAAAATTTACTTTTATGTATACCTTTCTCTTAGAAATTTTTAAGAGTCCTATAATTTTTAGCAAACAAACAAATAAAATTCTTCTTTTGAGAAACCCTTGAAAAATCATAATGATTGGAGGTCAAAAGTAATAATAAGTGTATGAATAGAAAAAATTGGTAAGGATTCGTCTTGGTCCATCAGAAGAGCGAGATTGAGTCCCAATGCCAATTCTAATAAAAAAAAAAAAGAAAAAAAATTGATATGTATCGGCATTGGTCCATCAGAAGAGCAAGGTTCTTTCTCGCTATCAATATAAGGAATAAGTTGGTATGGATCGGTCTTAGTCCGTCAGAAGAGCGAGATTCTTTCCCGCTACCAACACAATTATGCTTAAATAAGGTAAATTTAAAAAGACCTCTCAACAAAAGCATGAACTAGGGGGATGATCAGAGGATGAGTGGATGTAAAATGTGTTTGTTTTAGATTATGATGCTTAGTGAGATGAAAAAGAGAATTGTATACACTTTAGTCAAATGGACAAAATTTTTATGACTCTTTCTCGGTTGGCAAGATGTTAAATCCAATTTTTAGTTTAAGAATCCTTGGTTAAATGACTCGGGTAAACTTTGATTTTCATAAGTTAACTAGTGAACTCTAGTAATAAGTATTATTGGAGCATTCGAATATGGTTAGATGAAATTGGTTGACTTTATTATTACAAGTTAGTTGAGAATGATTTTTTTACTTTTCTACGGGTCAAGTGTATTCGTTCACCGGTTTCCTAAATAGTGATAAATTTTGTTTAGCATTTCTTGTCCTGAAAGTTTTGTTTTGATTTATTTGCTTAAGGACAAGCAAATGCTCAAGTGTGGGGAAATTTGATAACTCTGATCTTAAACATATTTCATATGGTGATTTTATAGTATTTTCCTCACATTTTTGGTTTTCTTTAAAGAAATTGATACTTAATTGAGTAAAATTTTGATTTCTAGGTTGGAACTCATTCTAGGATTGAAAACGAAGAAAAGGAATCAAATTTCACTCAATTCAGAGTTCAAACGAAGAAGTTATGAAGTTTTGAAGCTTTGAAGTTACACAGTCTTGGACATGACCATGTCCTAGGCTGTGTCCATGCAGGGAAATTAGCCAGGGGCAGAAAGTTACATGACCTGGGGACACGGTCATGTCCCAGGTCGTGTCTGGTAAAGAAAACGAAAACCTTTTGATACATTATAAAAGGACATATTAGGGTTTCACAACACACAAGAGACATTAGAGAAGATAAGAGACTTGAGGAGAAGGAGAAGGAAAAGGCGAGAACAACACCGACTTCAAGATCGGAGAGATTTTTCATCAATCAAAGGAGTTTTTCATGTTTTATTTTATGTTATTGATGGAATTCATTTTTAGTTTCATTATGATAGCTTAGAATTCGTGTATTTAGAATTATGGAACCTAAGGTTTCATGTGATTCTTGGATTGATTTATAAATTTCAATAAAGGTTCTATCTTTACTTGATTCAATTATGTCGTTTAATTGTTAATTGATATTTCTAGAATATCAATATATGATATTATGCATGTTAATTGAGAAATTACATGTATAATTAGATCTTTACATAATTTGAGAGAATTACATGTATACTTAGAGATAAGATACATGTTTCTTCCGGAATGTTAATTATTTGTGTGGGAATTCATTATACATTAATGCAATTCTAAATTATATTACTAAGTGAAGAGATTCCAATGAATAATTTAGGATTAGGGTTAATATGCTTGAGAAAGGTATTAACTTTAGTTGTGAATCCCTCCGGTCAAGAAAAATAGAAACCGAATTGAATATATTTTAAGCGATCACATGTTAACACTAGGGGAAATAATTCCTGAATACGTTATTACTTTTTTGAAGTCGTTCTTAATTTTATCATTTTTTTCAATTGCTTAATCAAGTCTTATAATTAAGTTAGTTTGTTAATTTTAGTATTTTTAATTAATTCAAACTTTTATAATTTTCCACTTAGATAAGAAAGCTAAGGTTAATATTAGTACTCGAAGTCTCTGAGGGATCCACTCGGACTCACATCCGCTATTTTAAAACTGATAGGTGCACTTGCCTGATATCAAGTTTTTGGATAGACGGCAATCTTAGGGAACCTCCAAAAGCACTGATAAGAGGCTTGATAAGGTTGTTAATCTCTTAGTAGATTTAACCCAAACTATTCATACGTTGTCTTGCCAACCCACTAAGGCCGCACAAAACACTCCCTAAGCCACTCAACCTCTTAGAGGTCAGAACCTAGCTCAACTCGTTCAAGGTGGAGGAGTTGGCGGACAAGTGAGGCAAATGATAGACCTAAGAGAGCTTGATGAAGAGGAAGAAGAATATTTAAAAGAAGAGCGTGTATAAATCCCCAAAGCATCTGACCATGTAAAGCTTCAGATTCCAAGTTTTAATGGATTTGGGATTACCAATGAGTATCTAGATTAGGAAGAGAAGGTGGAGTGTGTATTTGATTATTATCAGTATGAGGATTATAAGAAGGTGAGAATTGTTGCTGTTAAGTTCTCCAGATATATTGCCATGTAATGGAAGAATTTTCAAGCTATGAGAAGATGAGAGGGCTATTGAGAGATTAACACTTGTACCAAGATGAAGAGAGTGCTCAGAAACAGGTTCGTGCTGGAAACCTATCTCCAAGATACTTTTACTTAACTTCAAATGCTGTGATAAGGAGGCCGAACTATTGACAAATATGTTTAAGAGTTCCAAATGCTCATGATCCATTACAAAGTGGAGGAACCACCAGCTTGAATAGTCTTAAGGTTCGTCACTAAGTTAAGAGGAGAAATTTGAGACATCATAGAGCTCCAACGATTTGACACCATGGATGAGGCTATTACGATTGCTTAGCGAGTAGAGAGGCAAAGAAGGAGCTGAGTATCGGCAAGGACATCGACCAGCCCACCCGGACAAGCAAGTCACTGAACTCCATCTAGTACCAAGCCGAGAAGGAAGGTTGATGTCAAAGCCAAGTAAAAAGGTTAACCTGATGATGAAGTGCTGACCCGAACGTATGAGAAGGGGAAAGGGTCTGCAAGAAGACCAACTAGATCAAGTGTTTCAAGTGCTAGGGGTTTGGACATATAGTTGCTTAATACTCGAATCAACGAATGATGGTCATCAAGGGAGACATCCTGAAGCAAAAAGTAGAGAGTATGGATAAGGAACTTAAGGAGAAGGAGGTTCTTATTGAGAAAGAGCCGATTGAGGAGGACGTATTTCTTGAAGACTTATACCAATTACTCATGGTTATCTGATGCACTATGAATGTAGAACCCTCGTGAGAGGAGGAATAGAGAGAGAATTGTTTCATACCACCTATAAGGTAAATGATTAGATGTACTACCTCATAATAGATAGTGGAAGTTGCACCAATGTAGCATCAACTGATCTTGTTTACAAGTTGCATTAGTTGAGTGAGAAAGGAGCATTACATGTCACTTGGCAAATACTATTGCTGATCACTATAGGGAATTACTTTAACTAGATTCTCTATGACATATTGCTAATGTACGCTTCCCACGTGCTGCTAAGAAGACCGTAGTTCTTTGATAGGAGAGTTATGCATGATGGCTACAAGAACACTTATATGTTCGAGAAGGATGACTAGAAGATTATACTGAACCCAATGCTACCAAGAGAAGTTCACAAGTTGTAGACGAAACTTGCTCGCAGGTCAAAGAAGGCTTTGGTAATGAGTAGAGCTAAGCTCTAAGAGACCATCAATGCTAATGAGCCAACCCTTATGTTGGTCAGGCGACTACTGGAAATGAAGGAGTAGGGTAAGTTAACCTAGGAGGTCATAGAGTTGTTAGATGAATATGTTAACCTATTCCCAGAATAGTTACCTAAAGGGTTGCCCCTAACTCAAGGCATAGAGCACTTCATTGACTTAGTACTCAGTGCTGTACTGTCGAATAAGCTAGCTTATTGGGTGAATCCCGAGCAAGCTTCTAAACTCCAACGTCAAGTCAATGAGTTGTTGGAGAGAGACTATGTAAGAGAGAGTTTCAACCCTTATGCTATACCTGTACTTCTAGTGTTGAAGAAGGATGGAACCTGGCGAATGTGTATAGATAGCCAAGCTATAAATAAGATCACAATCAAATACAATTATCTGATCCTGAGGCTAAAAGACATGTTAGATGAACTTAGTGGAGTTAAAATTTTTAGCAAGATTGATCTTAAATTTTGCTACCACAAAATTTTCATGAGGCCTAGAGACGTGGAAGACTATGTTCAAGACTTAACATGGACTTTACGAATGGATGGTTTTGCCATTTGCTTATCAAATGCTCTAAGCACTTTCATGAGACTAATGAACCATGTACTAAGACAACTCATGAGAAAGTGCATCGTGGTATACTTTGACGACATCCTAGTCTATAATGCCGACATGCTGAGTTACTGTAAACATCTCAAAGCAATTCTAGATATCCTCTGTACCGAGAGATTATTCAGTAATCTAAAGAAATGTTACTTTTGCTAAGAGGAAGTGGTATTTTTAAGCTATGTAATCAATGGAGGAAGCTTGTGAGTTGATGATGAAAAGATCTAAGCAATTGTCGAGTGGCTGACTCTTATTACTTGTTTCGACGTGAGAAGTTTCTATGATTGGCTTCATTTTACAAAAGACTCATAAGGAATTTTAATACCTTCGCTACACCACTTAATGAACTAATGAAGAAAAACATCGAATTCTGATGGAGAGAAAGGGAGAAGAGGAGTTTTGCCAAGGTAAAAAAATGATTGATCTCCGCCCTGGTGTTAGTATTACCTGACATTAACAAAAATTTTTAGCTAGAATGCGACACATCAAACATTGGAATAAGTGTTGTCCTAATGCGGGAAGGCCAACCAATTTCCTTCCACAATAAGAAGCTCTGAAGACTCCAATTGAATTACTCTATGTATGATAAGGAACTTTTAGCACTAATTTAAGCACTGTAAGTATGGCAGCACTATTTATTATCGAGAGAATTTATCACATATATATCTATCATGAATTGTTGAGGTACCTTCAAAGTCAAACTAAGTTGTCGAAGCAATAGGTGAGATGGGTTGAATTTCTTGAAGGATTCAATTCTGTGATAGTGTACAAGCAAGGAAAGAGCAACGTAGTTACAGATACTCTTTTAAGAGGATATGCTCTTTTATCAGAGTTGTAAACCAAACTATTTGGGTTTGCAAGTATTAAAAAACAGTACTCTTAGAATCCATACTTCGAACCCATAATTTCATGATGTGTCGATGGGAAGATAGTGGACGAGTATCATGTAAAGGATGGCTACTTGTTCCAAGGTAGAAAATTATACATATCAAATTGTTTACTAAAGGAGCTACTAATTAAGGAAGTTGAATGGTTGCTTCTTTTCACTAAGAATAAAGAGGGATGTCCATTAAGTTGTCGAAAGCTGTACCATAAGGAAGAAGCCCAAATGCCAAGCTGAGTAAGGGAAAGCAATGCCCTTACCTATTCTAATGAGGCTGCAGATTGAATTGAGCATGAACTTTGTCCTCAGACTACCGTAAACTGCCCAAGGCAAAGATTCTGTAATGGTCGTTGTGGATAGGTTCAACAAGATGGCACACTTCGTGCCCTGTACCAAGACTAACTATGCTTCGGTTATTGCTTCTCTTTTCTTATAGAAGATTGTATGGATACATGGTATGCTAAGAAGTGTAGTCTCCAATAGAGACCCAAAGTTCTTGAGCCATTTTTAGAAAACCCTATGGCGTCAACTGGGGACCAAATTAGTATTCAGTATCTCATGTTACTCCCAAACTGACGACTAGATAGAGGTAGTTAATCGCACTTTGGGATTACTACTCTGAGCTACAGTGGGCAAGATCTTAGCTAATTGGGATGTCTGCTTACCAGTGGTCAAGTTCACCTACAACTAAATAGTACATGACACCACTAAGTAGACCCCTTTCAAAGTTGTCTATGGATTCAACTGTGAGTTTCCCTTTAACCACACCCTTGTACCAATACCTATACAAGCAAACCCTAATACCTCGACCAGAGCACAATCCCTTCAACACATTTACGATAAGGTCACTTTGCACATCAACCAAGCTACTAGAAGAATGCAAGAAAAGACTAAGGGTAGGACGGCCAAATAATTTCAGCTAAGAGACTTGGTGTGGCTATACCTCAGCAAGAAGTGGTTCCCTAAACAAGAAGAGGAACAAATTATCTACGAGAGTAGAAAGACCATTTAGAATCCTCTAAAATATCAATGATAATACCTACAAATTAGAATTACTTAAGGGTTATGGGGTTTCTGATGCCTTCAACATTGCCGACCTCAGTCCGTATCACCTTAATGAAGAATTGAGCGAAGACCATTCGAATTTGATTCCAAATCCAAAACAACCCAGAGGGAATGATGGAAATCAGGCTACTGGACCCTTGACCTGCAATCGAGCCCGAGGACTAGAGGGACTGGCTCGACAAATCCTTCTGTTCTAATCGACTCCTACTAAGGCTAAATATTTCCTTGTTGAGTCACCCTTCATGCCGAGCCATATCACCAACCATCTATCTGTAGTATGCCAAATTGAAGATTACTCTCTTGCGTCCGATCCGACCAATTACTAAACATCTTCCTTATTGAGAAGCCGGGAAAGAGACACTCTGGATTGATAAAGCCATCCTTGCTCAAGCAAGCCAGCTGTTTATACTTTTTGTTCGTATCTTCTAACAACTTTACTAATGTAGCATCACTACATGTATAGTATCATGTGTAGAATTTGTTACACTAATGATTGTTTTTCTTATATATTCATTTTTACCCTTTTATATCTTGATCTTTACTTCTTTAGGAAATACCATTTTTGTCTTACCCTTTTTAGGCAAATTGCCATAACTTATGGGTATAAATACCATTGTACTTGTAATTGTAGGAAGATTAGATCATTCTTAATACACTTGGAGTATTTTTCTTTCTTGTGTAAACATTATTTGTTTACTCTCTACATCACTCTTATCCTTTCTCTTAAGCAAGGTTAAGTGGTGAGTAACCTTACTAGACCGATTCGTGATTATATTGAATTATACTGTGAGTCCTCGGAAGTTCCATTGGTGTGTTACATCCTCTGGAGCTATTCATGGGTTTTGCTTAATATTTTATTTTTCAATTTTCTCTTTTTGCTCCTTTCCCCATTAATCCCTTTTCGAACATTCTATAAGCTTGAACCCATCTAGTGATTAACCTTATTTGTTCTTGGTCACGGTTTGCAACAATATCAATCTATAGATTTATTGTTTCTAACAATTTGATCCACTTTGTTTTTCTTACTACATCTCATGTTTCTCTATGCCATTTTGTGAAATCTTAAATTAGCTACTTTCCCAAAGGCATGTAAACTCACTATGGTGATTTTCTTTGCTAAAAACAAATTAAGAAATTTTCTTGATCTAATTGGTATGCCTAAAAAAAAAATCCCTTTTTTCTTTTCCCAAATCAAGTTTCTAGTGAAAATTTGAATCAAGTCATAGATGGCTAATTATATAACACTATAGTACAACAAATTCCCTTTGTACCATATTTGATGCACATTATTTTAGAAGATAAGAGGGTTAGTTTAGTGGTTTTTTAAATGCTTTCATTTTATCTAATCACAAGATTCTGTATAATGATTTTTAAGTTCTATGCAATTTTTTAAGTGGTTCTTTTGTCCCATGTCACCTTTATTTTGCAAACCAAACATAGTACTATACTAAATCTTTTATCATATTTCATCCCTTTTTTATGAGAATCAAAATATTTCAAACTCAAAGAGCAATAATACATCAAAAATGTAAAAACAATAGTAAGATAAAACAAACAAAAACATGCATCCTTGCGTACTTTTATAGCCAAAGGTAATATATATCAGAAGAAAACAATATTTGATAATAATCAGCCATAAGGTGGTTTAGAGTTACAATCATAAAATAGCAATTAAATTAAAGGGATCAGGGATTAAGATCCCTAAAAATGCAAATAAACATTAATATAGCCATGGAGGTCTTTATTTGCTTCCTTCACTTGCCGCAGTCTAAATATAGTAAAACTAAAACCTCACCAGAGAAGTCTTCTAAAAATGTAACATCAAAGTAATAATTAAAATCAGCCATTATAATCTTAGTGACTTGATTGCACTTCGCATAGATAATGAGCACTTTAGTAAAGCTTTTGAATTTGATTTCACAATCAATTGTAGCTTTTCAATCCAATTCTCCATCAATTATCTAATATTTTGCTCTTTTGCTAAGTTCATTACCTAAAAATTCCCTATAATCTAGCTTTCAATGAAGAGCCCTTCCAAGTGAAATCCCCCAACTTCTAGCATAGTAATCCATAATTATGCCTTCAGTACCCACTTTGTTCTTTTCCATCTTACATGCTTCATTACTATTTAGCTTATTCCATCTTGATAAAGGGGAAATCTATTTTGGAAAGTGATTTGTCACATGCTACGAAACTTTCAATGAAGTACAAACAAATAAACCACCAACACTAGAAAAGAAGAATAACAATTTTGATGACATCTTTCCTTATTTTATTTAATTATTTTCTTTATGTATTTTATTATTAGTAGAATATTCCATGGTGATTTATTATTGGCCAATCAGAAATTAGTTTTATTAAGCTAATAATAATTTATTTCTATTGACCAATAGAAATTTAGTTCTATTAGCCAATGGAAATTTAGTTCTATTGATGAATAGAAATTTAGTTTTATTAGCCATTAGGAATTTATTTTGATTGACCAATGGAAATTCAGTTCTATAGACCAATATAAATTTAGTTCCATTAGCCAATAGGAATTAAGTTATTTTAGCATTAATTATAGGTCTTTTATTTTATTTTAATTACTGAATGCCATTTATTCTGGAGGATTATTTAAAGGTTCTTATTCCATTATAATAGACATCATTGGAAGTTTTACAAAATATTGAGTTTTTTTTTTCTCTCAAACCTTTTTACTCTTATCATTCTTATGAGATTGTGGCAAGCAGCATTAGATTATTTGTCCATGAGTCATCTCATTCAAATAATCTAGCGAGTGATTTATCCATTGATAAGTCATATTTAATAAAGAAATCGTTCATAAACCCATCCCTAAATATCCAAGCCCTAATTTTTTCGATATCGAGAGTTGTATATTGGTAAGTTGTCGCAAATTGAGTTCATTACGATTGTATGTTGTGTGGTTCTAGTATGTGGTGGATTGAAGTTGACATAATATTGTTACTACATGTTAATTATCATAATTGTTATTGTATTGTGTTTGTAGGAAAGAAGAAGTATTGTGTGTGTGTTGTTGTTGGGAAGGAAGTAAGAAACTCCCCATCAAGTGTTTGATGAAATCCCATATAAGGAATTTGATCTCATATCTTAACCAATACCACCACCTCCCCACCTCCACTACCTCCCTACAACAATTCCACACTACAACCCCTTAAACCTAAACACTTAATTGCAATTCCAACCTTAATTGTGAAAGGGGTAGTATTCCTATAGAAAAATTTTACATTTAGGGAAAGATTGAATAGGGCCAATTGTAATTTCTAATTAGTGATTGCCCTATTAACTTAATTTCTGAGGTTGTAATGGGAAGATTAGGTTTTGAAACCACTACCCATCCAAATCTGTATGAGTTTAATTATAATGGTGAGGTGATTTAGGTTATAAAGTAAACCTAAGTGGCTTACTCCATTGGTTCAAATCTCATGAATCAAGAAGTGTTTGACATTACAAATATAAATAATTGTCATATTTGTCTAGGAGAGCCCTAGAAGATGAGTATGGGTGGATGATATCGATCCGTGAACAACCCCTACTACTTAAGCAAGAAGTGACTTATAGTATGCCCTAATTCTCCAATTAAGGTCAAGGAAGGATTAGCAATTATTAAGACTTTAGTTCAATGATGGAGAGCTGAGAAAGTCATATTCAATGGAATTCCTCTACTCTCAAATGAAACTAAGATTGAGGAAACACTACTTCAGTCTCAAGAAGAAGGTAAGATTGGAGATAAGGAGACTAAAATAGTGGATAAGGTTGAAAAAGTGATCAAGATGATTAAGAAACCTGATAAGGAGGAGCAACAATTAGACTCCCCAAACCTTAACCTTACTCAATTTGCATTTCCATCTAATGCTTTTGGTAATCATAAGTACTCTTGCATTTTTAACATTCTATTTAGGCTATATAGTCGAACATTACTATTAAAGTTGCTTGTATCTAATGTGAATGGTTGTTATAATCTAACTGGCTAGATGACTAGCATGTAAAATATTAGTTGTGGTTATATTCAAGGCTACTTGGAGGGTAGTATGACCATCAATATGACTACATGCATTATTATAGCAGTAGTAACACAGTGGGGTTCAGGTATAGGTTCATATATTGATAATTCCTATCGTTATATTAGTAGAGAAGTTGTTGAAATTTCCTATGACCATAGATATCCATAGGATAAAGGTTGTGTGTGCATTCTTGAATACTCTACGGTCGAATTGAAAGCAATTGTTAGCATTTACCGAAATCGAGCACCGTGCTTATGTGATGATGACTTAGAATTGAGTGGGGATGAGAGAATAGTAAAGAATGAATCTTGTTGTGAACTTGATTATTTAAGGGTAAATATGGATCCCTATTGGATGGAGTGTTAAATTCAACATAACCTAGTAGAATAGTAAATTTTATGGACATTTTGTGATGCTAGACTTTTATGGATTAACACTGCTGGCTCCTCTTAGTCATAAAGGAATGATAGATAGAATACATGATGTGCAAGGAAATGCAGGTGTATTTTGGAAGTGTATAGTCATGGATTGGCATTGATGTCAAAATGTTAGGGGAACTACATGTCTAAAGGGGATTCATAATTATTTGTAGGAGAATGTGACACTTTTGAGTTTTATCAACTATTTGAGCATTGTTCCTATTATTGATTTGGTTAATATGTTGGAAACCATGAAAATGAAATTAAAGAATAGGTTAATGCATGAGAATCCATTAAGTGAGTTAAGTGATAAACACATCAACACATAAGGGACTCAAACACCTTATCTTCTATCAATAACATTTGCATAATGCAGTTACAACTTAAGTGCTTTATATATGATCTAGGTAGAAGACACATGCAAAGATTTAGGTTGAATCTTCTTCAAGGGAAGGATGATGATGTACCGCAAGTAGCGAGAACTTTTAATGAAGGAGGCACAAAGGAGCCACCAACCCTAAAGAAGAAGAACAACAATTTTAATAACATCTTTCCTTATTTTATTTAATTATTTTCTTGATGTATTTCATTATTATTAGAATATTCCATAGTGATTTATTATTGGCTAATTAAAGATTAGTTATATTAACCAATAATAATTTATTTCTATAGACTAATAGAAATTTTGTTCTATTGACTAATGGAAATTTAATTCTATTGAAGAGTGGAAAGTTAATTCTATTAGTCATTAGGAATTTACTTCTATTAACCAATGGAAATTAAGTTCTACAGACCAATGGAAATTTAATTCTATTAGCCAGTAGGAATTAAGTACTTCTAGCATTAATTATAGGTTTATTTTATTTTATTTTTGTTATGGAATGCCATTATGGCTAGAAGATTATTTAAAGGTTCTTATTCCATTATAATAGATATCATTGGAAGTTTTACAAAATATTGAGATTTTTTTTTCTCTGAAACTTTTTTATTCTTATCAAACTTGTGAGATTGTGATAAGTAACATTAGATTATTTGTTCATAAATCACATCGTTTAAATAAAGTAGTGAGTGATTTATTTATCAGTGAGTCATATCCAATAAAGAAATCATTCAAAAACCCATCCTAAACATCTAAGCCCTAATTTTTCTGAACTAGGTTTAATAGATTCTTGAATCGATTATTATACTAATTCCTCGATTAGACACATCACAAAGGAAGGGCAATACTCTACATTACATCTTGATTGAAAGTCTAATGTTCCACTCCACTAATAAGGTAGACCTCTAGCCAAATTCAGGTGACTCTCTTGGTTAAATAATTTATTGTTTCTTTTCTTTTTAATACCTCATAAAATAGAAAGAAAAACATAAGTTTAGGGTCTCGTCTTATCTATTTTTTGTTGCTGTAAAAGTTTTCCATTTGTCGTTAATCAATCCACTAAATTCATGGAGTATGATCCTTTCAACTCCAAGTATTATATATAAAGAGTAAAGATAATGGATGTACAAGTATAGATGTGGTTCAACTTATAGCTTACTCCACATACAAAGAGAGCTTATTATAACTTGAAAGCAAATATGATAAAGAATACAAAAGAATATTCGACAGACTTCACTCTAACCTAAATTTCAAATAGACTCAAATACCTCCTCGTATATGAAACTCTCATAAATAAATAAAGAGAAGATAATAGAATATAGGAATTCTCTGTGAGAGATGCTACTTGTGTTTGAGATGACACAAAAATTGATTACAAAAAGCTCTCAAATTTATAGGCTAGAGCTTTGTTTATTGACCATTCAATAGATAGTGAGAGTAAGTAAATTTCTCTTGACCTCCCAAAAGATGAACAATAGAAATGGAAAGAGAATTCCCTTTACTTCAAAAGTTAAATGTAGCTTTACATTTCAAGCCACTAAATAATACTAAGGAGTTAATAAATTTCCTCTAAATGTTCCTTATCCATTTACAATCTTTTAGAATATGCCTTATACTTTCATCTTTAGTTCTACAAAGTAGATAACGTTCATTAACATTAAGCCCTATCTTTATTAGATTATCTCTCGTGAGTAGTGCATTATGTAAGAATTTCAATGGAAGTAATTGAATCTTTGGGTTCTCTAGAGCTTTCCGTATCTATTTACAACCTATCTGCATAGTCTAAAAATTCCCTTTTCTTAACAAAACATCATCTATTGATGTATTATAAAGTTCCCTTGCACTTCCATTTTTACTCACTTTGATCAGATTTTGAATAAGGTGAGCTGAGGAGATTATTACCCAATTGAGCATTAATAGTATTTTTAGGATATCCAATAATGTATTTCATTCCACTTATTGATTCCCATCTAAGCTTGATTCAATCTCAAACCATCTACATTTCTTGTCTTCGAGCTAATGAAAATAGTATATAAAAGGCTTCACTAGTCTAACTATCCTTCCAAAAGGGTGTTGCTATACCACCCCTAGTTTTTACCTACAATTTTTCTCCACCCTATTCTTTAAAACCTATATCTCTTTATATAAAGATGATTTACTTTTCTTAATCTCTCCATTAATCTTCCTTTCGTTCTTCCTCTTTAGTAATTGAATCTATAAGGTTGTCTTATTTTTCATTTTCCATGCTAACTTTGCTATACAAGCTTCATTTCTTTGGTCCAAATTTCAAATGCCTAGAAAATAGTAATCCTCTGCTGTAGTCATTTTATCCTAAGCTACCCAATGAATCTTTTTTTTTTAATTCATTTGAAGAACCCAATTTGGTAGCCTTTTGTCCCCTTTAAAATGACTCGAACCAAATATGACCACATGGTTTTGATAAAAAAAAATATTTCCAATTAACCACCTTACTTCCAAGATTAATTCTAGGGAGTTACTTTTGAACATGCATCATTATTTGATTTTCTTTTTCTTACCAAACTCATCATTATTTGATTAGTGATAAGTGGATAGACTGATCAAATTGTTTTGCTAAAGATAAATGTTGCAGTCACCGTTCTCATGCTATAGATGATGTATAAATTAGATAAATTAAAAAGTTAATCAAAATCTTTGAAAACATATAGGCATATAAGGACTTAATTCAGCTACACATTTTTTTTTAAATAATAAATTAGAGATGAAATAGGTTGAGAAAAGGAATAAAAAAAAAATGACTCTCATATTTTAGGAATAATAAAAAAATCTTCTTAAACTTTAAATATTTTTCTAATTTTATACATAATGTTTGAAAATAATAAATCTTACAACCAATTGAATTTTTACTATCTATATGCAATCTAATAGACCTATGAGATTGTATTGTGAAATATATATGAGCAAAAAAGTGTATATAGATATATATACAAAATAATACTAGCATTTTATTAGTAACATTCATAAATATATTAAAATCTTCTTAGCATATTATGTACACATTATAATGAAAATAGGCAAAGATGGTATATACAATATGTTGATGGGATGTTAAGGACAATTCAAATGAAAAACTATATAACGTTGATAAAATAACATCACATTTGTTGATAGGTTATTTAAATTGTGGGCCTCGAAGTTTAAGATGACCTCTTCAAAGCATGGGTTGAGCATTAAGAGCTTAGATCAACCTTAAAGTCCATGCCAACTCCCTAACTTAAGGACCTTATCCAAGCGCTGTCTTTGACCTACTTCATAAAGCTTAGGTGTTCATGCCCAAGCCTATGAAGCCTTGCCTACAAGTTTGAGAGATGAAAAAAATAAATAAATAAGGTAGGAATAGTTAGACCGAGTAAGGAAAGTCAATGGTTGGTACAAGTCTACCCTACGATCCCCGAAGCTAAAGAAAATATCTCGGGAGGGTGATCTCTTTCCTAAGCTCCACTAACTCCTATGTAAATAGAAGATTGATATTCTATTAAAGTATTCTGAAACCTCCATTTCTTACCTACACTATATGTTTACTCTCTTTCATCTCTAATTTAAGTATTGGAATGACTGCTTTAGAACTATCTTACGTGCCTTCGAAATATATGTTTGTTACTTTGTGTAGCCATCAACAACATTTGTGCGTGATATTTTGAATATTCATTATAGATTTATACCATCAATAAAGACATATCATATATATATATATGTATGTATGTATGTATTTTTTTGAAATTAAACCCAAATTTATCCTACTATTGCATCTGTCTCAAGAAAACAATTTGTATTCTCTTTATATGCACAATATTGTAGGAGATATGAGACAATGGTGAAGAGATTTTCTTTTAGAGTAAAGGATGAGACATACTACCTCAAGATTTAGGTATCATGGCAATGCATTACTAAGGACTTTAGGTTAGATCTAAACTGTCCTTTTACTTTCTTTCCATGTTTATATATTATAATTTTATTTAATTATACAATGAAATAAACATGTAACCCAAGAAACTTAAGTCAACCTAGCAATTGGCTTTCGATTTCAGTTGTTCCCTTTGAACATATATTTTTTGTTGATAATAACCTTAACTTAAACCATCTCACCAATTTCTTGTATTTAGTTAACTCAATCTACTTAAAGAATATCTCATATTGTTGTAGTGCTTTCTTTTAAAAAAAAAAAATTCTTTAACATCCTTTTGAAAATATCTCATAAAAAAATTGGATATGCTAAATCTAGAGATATAAAGATTTCAAATATATATTAGATCTTCTTAGAAACAGATAATAAGAAAGAGATGATGGTGCAACATACTTGATTAAACAGTGGGTTATTATGGGGAATATATGTGTCCATGATTATGTAATAATAATGTGAATGCATGCTTTTGTAATAATCTTCTATACTATATATGTGCAAATATAGCCTAGCTTAATGCCCATTGTAATCGTAGGTTGGATTGTTGGTTTATTTATTTCGGAATGATGTATCCATGCAAAAACGTTACATAATTCAGTGATAATGACCCAATTATTGAAATTTCCAATTATTGAAATTTCCGACTTATGAACCCTAACCGTGTACCCTATATCTTATGTATTATATACATCACCTTCAAGGAAGAGGGAAGAGAGAGAGAATCTTTATTGGTTGCAATGCAAATGCAAAAACACAGAGGCACATCGCCAGGCTTCTCCTCCACCCACGTGAAGGTTCTCTAGGTCCTGTCCCCACACCGATCCTCCGTATCCATTCATGGGTCCCAGTCCTCTCTACAGGGAGATTGGACCCCACAGCTTGGTTCCCTCCTTCACACGTGTCTTCTCATCCTTTGCACGTGAGTTCCACGTGTCGATCAGTGCCACTTTTTTTTTTTTTTTTTTTTTACCTATAAATTCAATTCAGACGACCCTTGAGTGTGTCTTATTTCATTGACACAGAAAGGCTTTCAACACCAAAAACATAACATACCTCATTTATGATCTTAATTCTTAGGTTAGAGAGATAAGGGTCCCTCCCTCCCTCCCTCCCTTTTTCATCCTTTACGTCTTGTATTTCAACTTTCATCTAGAATTTCATCTGATCTTTCAAGTAATACTGCCGCTTTCGCTATATATCCATTTTTTCCTCTTCTTGAATCTTATACTTTATATATCTTCCTTATATTGATCCAAAAGTTCAAATTTTCCCTAGACCAAATGGCTACTAAGCTTTTATTAACGTTCGTCATATGCAAATTGATCGTGACTGTCGGATTAAACGTGGGCCCCGCCGACCTACTCCGTTCTGGCCTCGATGGCCACCTCAGCATGGAAAAATCCGACGTTGACAAGGCTGCTATTGATTTCGGGTTGATGACCAAAGCAGAGCCGCCTCTAGCTGTTTTCCACCCTACGTCAGCTGAGGAAGTTGTTCGACTGATCAAAGCCGCTTATGGGTCGGCTCAGGGGTTCACCGTCTCGGCTCGTGGTCATGGGCATTCTATAAACGGCCAGGCTCAAGCCGGAAGTAGTGGAGTGGTGATTGAGATGAGCCCAGGTTCGGCTCAAAGCCGAATGGAGAGCAACAAACCGGTTTTTCCAAGGGTGTACGTGAAGGAGCAATACGTCGACGTTTGGGGAGGGGAGCTTTGGATAGATGTGTTGAAGAGCACGTTAGAGCAGGGACTGGCACCGAAATCATGGACTGATTACTTATACCTCTCGGTGGGTGGTACACTCTCGAATGCTGGAATCAGTGGACAAGCATTTAATCATGGTCCTCAGATTGCTAATGTCTATGAGCTTGACGTTGTCACCGGTAATTTAATTTAATCTTTTAACACCGTACCTTTCCTAAAACAAGTTACTAATTATAGATAGTCGTACATACAACTATAATTATGATATTTTGAAATTTTTATGTAATATCATATTATGGTTAAAAATTGGAAAAATAAAATAAAATCTTTAGACAGTAAATAACCTAAATATTTATTGCTAGTTAATAGCTCAACATATAAGTCAGCCGATAAATACCAGAAAAATTACAGTTACAACAATCGTTTTCCTTTAATATCTTTGTCACCACACTTTTTCCATTACATATATTTAAATTGACTGCTAGGTTTTGTGTGATTTCATGTTTGTTTTAATAGGATGATAACCAGTTAGATCCCATGCCATTGCCCTTGTCATTGATAACGCTAATTATCATGTGTCAAAACTTTGTCTTTATGCAAATTATATGAATTTTTTTGCGTTTGATTTGTAACATCTATGTATACTTCATTCTTTTACCATATGGGTGACAAGATATGGTTTGATTTAACTTTTTAAGTGTGGCAATGTAATGATAAGAATCAATATATAATAAATAAAATGCTAGATATAAGATAATTTCACATGGATTCTATTACTTTAGGAGATAAAATAGCTACAGTATTGAAAATAATGTTATCTTAAGCAGTTCAATTAGGCTAGATAAATTGATTATGTTTCTGTTGTTTTATTTATTTATGCATTTTCTTATATTCCCTTTTGGTGTGGCGAAACAGGAAAGGGCGAGATATTAACATGTTCTGAAGAGAAAAATTCACGGCTTTTTCATGCAGTCCTCGGCGGCCTTGGCCAGTTTGGCATCATCACTAGGGCTCGAGTTGCCCTTGAACCAGCTCCTCAAAGGGTATATACATTTCATTTCATTTCTTTCTCTCTCTCTCTCTCTCAAAGTAATACATTAGAATTGTGTATATCTCCTTCCTGTCAAACTTGAAAACTTCCAAGCCGTATGGGATACATTTTACATAACATGCATGTATATGTTAGAAACTAAACTTCATTCTAGTAGCCAGCAGGGCTTCGGCTAATAAGAAATATTATGAAACACACATAAGTTAAAAGTGTACTTGTTCTAAGTAGCTTTTTTGGCTAGTTCCATGGTGGGGGCGGGTAAAAATTTCTAGTTACAGCCAAAACCTTTAAAAGCCTAAATAATGGTGAACCTAGTTAGCACAATGAAGAAGGGACATGTTGGGACCCATATGAGCTTTGATAACACCCAATTCAAACCACTGTGCTAAAGCTGGCAAAGCCATTTACGCGTCCTTTTTGCTCCAAATTTAACGTGGGTCTCTTTCTATGCTTTCTATGATGTTGTCCTAGTTTGTTTGTGTATAATAATGAGTTGAAAAGTTGTTTTGATGGATGATGGTATAGGTGAGGTGGATTCGTGTTCTGTATTCCAATTTCTTGGCATTTACTAGGGACCAAGAGTACCTCATATCTCTGCATGGACAGCCAAATATCGACAAGTTCGACTATGTCGAGGGTTTTGTCATTGTCGATGAAGGACTTATCAACAATTGGAGATCGTCCTTCTTCTCTCCTCGCAATCCGGTGAAAATCTCCTCTCTTGGCACTAATGGCGATACTGTCTTGTATTGCTTGGAAGTCACCAAAAATTACGACGATTCTACTGCTGATACTATAGATCAGGTAACCCAACCCAAACCCCCAATCCCACATGCCATGCTTACTTTTATTATTATTATTTTACCGTGCCCTATAAATATATATTGCCATTACTTGTCGTTTTTGTGTCATAACCTATATATATATATATATATATATATATTTGATTTTATACTACACATAAGATCAATTAGATTACTTATGCTTCCTTCTTCTTCTTCTTCTTATTATTATTGATCATGTGCCACCGCTAAGGTTTATTTATTTATAGGCATAGGTAGTCAATATAGTTGGCTTCCTCATCTTTCTTATATATGTATACATATATAGTCACATGTCTCCTACCTAGTCATCCCTATTCATCCAAGCTGTCTTTTGGAAACATGCGTGTCTTTTTCCCCCATTTAAGCACTACTTCCATGATCATAAGCAAAATGATTAGCTAGCCTACTAAAACAATAATTTAATGTGTGTATGCATATTCCATAAACTTGAAAAGAGTTATTCAAGCAGTAGAACGTGCTTCATGAATACCTTGGGTCTAGAATTGAATGAATCCATCAAGAAGGTATTTTATATATATATATATATATATATATATATATATATATTTGGATCTTCTAAAATTATTTTTATAAAGTTTTTTTTAAATTTATCATCTTAAGATGTAAATAAGTATAATTAATATTTGATATTATAAAGAAAAAGATAACATTATGATAATATCATTTAATAATTTAAAAATCGAGATAATCTTAATTATTGAATTTATAACTTTATCAAAAGTATTTTAAAAATTTCATTTCATATATATATATATATAGAGAGAGTGAGTGAGAGTGCAAGCTAGCCCTTTTTATTTGCACGGTGGATACAAATAAGGACAGTGTACTTTTGAAAAAAATCTCCTCAACAGATGCCTCTACACACTTTTATATGACTTCACATTTTAATAAAATGCAAATCCATGAAAGTGCAAATAGTTCATTTGTTTCATCTCTTGTGTTAACATATCTTGGAAGTTGAATATGGGAATTTTTGTTTCCTTTCAAGTGGTCGTTTTTCCAACCAATGGGAACTGCGTACGTTTCCATCAATGTTTTGATGGATTATTTATTTATTTTCTTACGATATTAGAACACAAAGTGAGAATCTTCCACTAATGTCACTATCGTTCCCTAAGCATAGTGATAGCCAAAGCACCTTAATCAAAATATTTTAATACATACTTTCACACTCTCTGTTTCCATTAGGAAATTGGGTGACGAACGGATCCGATCAAAAATATATTATACTATGTAACTAAATCTCGGGCTAAACGATAATTAATAGCATATTGAAGCGTTAGTTTTTATATAATAGAGTAAAACATATACAAGAAAACATAGAAGATCTATTGCGATCTATCATCCCATCAGATTCCGAGGTTGAAACAACCTTTTTTTCATTATTTTAATATATAAGGAAACATCTATATCTAGGCCGTCCACCCACCTAATTATTCTTCTCGGGTCTCCAATAAGATTTTCTAATTTGCATACTAAACTATGGTTTGTTGTGATAATCAAACTTATCCTATATTAGCCACTATTAGCTAGCTAGCTAGCAGAATTTACTTTATTTACTTTTATTTATTGGTTTCTTAATCGAAGAATCCACTCTGACAAGTGTCCATTTTTATTTTTTATTTTTTTTTTAAAGATAGATAGATCAATAGACATAAGCTAATTAACCTCTTATGTATATATATCCATTTGGGTTTGATGAAGGAAGTGGAGTCTATATTGAGGAGCTTGAATTTTATACCATCATCAGTGTTCACGAGCGATATACCTTACATTGATTTTCTGGACCGGGTGCATAAAGCCGAGTTGAAGCTCCGGTCTAAGAACTTATGGGACGTACCGCATCCATGGCTAAACCTTTTTGTCCCCAAATCAAGGATAGCCGATTTCGATAGAGGTGTGTTTAAGGGTATTTTGGGGAATAAAACGAGTGGGCCAATCCTCATCTATCCCATGAGCAAAAGCAAGTAAGTTATACCCCCGAATAAAGTGCCGCTAACTTTGATTTCTCTCTCTCTATATATATTATTATTATTATTATTATTAATTTATTATTTAGTATTTTATAATTATATCTGCAACAAACAACTTGCATGCAACATGCAAGGTCTTATTTTAATATGGTTTATTCGTGACATGACATGCCCCTCTCCCTTTGTGTTTCCTAATGTTTGTGGTCGTCACACTCAAATTTATAGGGGTTTGCATATGCATGAGATCTATACTATATCTTGGTTGTCCAAAAGAAATATTTGTCTATCAATAAGATATGGAAAAATGTTAGGAATATTCCACGCGTTGCTTTTTATGTAGGGAATGGAGAATTATAAAAGATCATTTTATTTTCTGACGTATGTATGTAGACGTGGATAAGATTTTTAAGATCCATAATGTAGACAACAAGTTTGTAGGAGCTCCAGTTAGTTGTTTACTTTTATTATTTAAAATAAATCATGCAATGACGAATGGAAATGGAGTTGCTTCCTTTTCCATTTCTTAAATACAAGTGAACAAGTGAGATGAGAAGATATTCATTTCATTTACCACTTGTAGAAATATCTCTTGAAAAAAACTTTAATAGTGTTAACGCATAATATCAATAAAATTATTGAGTTGTGTACAACTTTTAAAATACCATTTGTATTTATACATCACTCATAAATTTACATGGTATATTAATATTATTAAATTTATTTTTTTAAAAAATATAAATATATAAATATAAGATTTATTTTTTTCAAAAAAGAAAAATAATTATGCAAGTCCTTCTTTCTCCAAACGTGTGTTTTGCTCTTCAAGATTATTCGTCAACAGCAACTGCCTTTGTTGGAAAATATTAATGAGAAAAGAGTCTCACATTGGTCTTTCAAATTCCAATTTAATTTGCAAAGGTCCGTGACATTTTCAAATGATTAATATAAACATTTCATTATCGATTATATATTAATTTTGGAAAGATGCTAACACACTTGAGAGGAAATATTTTCTTAAAGGGTTATTTTTAACTACGGTCCCAAGCTAATGGAGACATGAGACAAGGAATCCGAACAATTCATCGATCACAACGCACAAAGACACAGGAAATGAATTAATGTATGAAAAATCCAGGTAGGATGACACACCATTTTTTTTTTTTTTAACCCTTTTATTATATGACTGAATCATGCCCAACAAAAAATCGACGGTGATGATCAGCCAAGTGCGGAGATTCTCACGTCAGAAGATCTCCTAAGTAGGACCATTTGACAAGATGGAAAATGTGTCTTGTTGTATGAACTGAACTGGTTCCAGAAACATTGCCGTTAGTACAGGTAACGACCCATCACCTTTCGTGGGTCCTTCTCCTTTGCATTCGACCAGAACCTTCAAAACAATCTCAACTATCATTTTACACCACCCATGAAATAAAATCAAAACCCACTGATCCAAATTGCCGAGTTTTATATTATTTTCTTTATATTTGGAAATTAATGTTATCTATTTAACGAAATTGGTCCATTATTCATTCTTTTTCTCTTAATGAGGAATAAATTCGGAGAGCCGGGAAAAAGATATTAGTGACTAAGGTAATGCTCTTATTATTTAATAGTTCTCGAACAAGTAAATCCACATATTTATTTACTGATAGACATAAGACTATATTATAAATCTAAATTTTTTATACGGTTTTGGAGCAAAAGATATTTAGTTTCAATCCTTACTTCATTATATAATATTTGATTAAGCTGATTGCGACATTGATGAATATCCATAATAAAACTCGCAACCTATGAATAAGTCAAAATGCTAATAATAAAGAAGTTTAAAGCTCACATTGATATACAAGCATAAACTTTTAGTTAGATTAATTTACTGATGCATGTAGTTTGAAGATACTATATAGAATTGGTTTTGACTTTTGAAATAGATTTTATTTAATTAGATGATTTGCTGGTTATATATTTGAAATTTAATACTATGTAATGAATTTTCTTTTTCCTCACACATGGGATTTTGAAATGTGTAGATGGGACAGCAGAACCTCAGTGGTAACACCGGGTGAAGATGTTTTTTACTTGGTAGCATTACTCCGATCAGCTTTGGATAACGGTGACGAGACTCAGAAACTGGAATACTTAATCGATCAAAATCGTCGGATTCTCCAATTCTGCAATGACGAAGGGATCAAGATAAAACAATACTTACCCCACTATACAACTCGAGAGAAGTGGATGGACCATTTTGGGTATAAATGGGATAGATACTACCAAAATAAAATGGAATTTGACCCAAAACACATTCTAGCAACTGGCCAAGGCATATTTAAATCCAATTTTGGTTCTTATCCTAGAGTTGCTTCATGGTAATGGAGAGAGTTAGAGAGTGCTTGAAGCAACAAACTTATAAGGACGTATGAAGACGTGATATTTTATTTAGTTTAGGGTATTTCCCTTTGTACATAATGGAAAGTCGAAATAGATTAGCCACTGATTCGTCATTATTTCATCTTTTATCTTTCTCAGCTTACGACCATATTGCATAAAAATCGTCTTATTGGGATCGGATTGATGATAGATTTCAATCTGCTTGAGAGCATTTATATTTGTCATCACTTATTATAGGAAACCTATTTGAATAAGCATATCTTTAAATTATACCATTACGCTATATACAACGTGTCTCCAGTAGGATTCTGTTGGTCAAATCAACTAAATTTACGCTTTACGCTAACCAAGTGAGTCTACAAAACAACACATGGTAAGGAGTGCCGAGGTATTATTTAGTATGGTCACTCTAATATTTAAGTCAATATTTGTGGGAATAAAAGAGAATAAGAACACTATGGGCTCGAAGTACAGTAAGGATGTGCAAAGAGTGTAAGTAAGTTACTTTATGGACAATTATTAGTATTTATAGAGGAGGGCTACCAAGGATTAAAGAAGTACAAATACCACTTTAGCATGTTCATACAACTTGGGTAATGGGAGTGTGGAGTTCGACGTGCTTTGGATTTATAGAGTGATGGCAGTTGATTAAGTCTCCAAACCTTATTGTCTTGTCTACTAGCCGTTATGGACTTCTATAGTTGGGCAAGCCGTATGAAGAGCTTAGGTTAAGGTTGATTATGAATACAGTTGGTTTAAGTATTAGGAAATCAAGTTAGATCATAGGCTTAATTAGCTTGACATAGGCTTAAGGGATTATACCCCACAATGCGATCTCATTGCTGACGAGATGGCTAAGAGAGAGAATAGGTGGAGAGGTTCCTTAGGCATATGGTTAGGCCGTATTTGAAGTATTCATGCCAACTTAGTAATCTTGAGTATTAGGGAGATGTGCTGACGTCTATAGGGAAGAAGTTGATGTAGTGTAGCAAGAATCTGATTTTGGAGAGACACCTCGTAAGGCAGTTCAAGTTGATTGCATCTTAAGACAAATCGAAAATTTAGATGGTTGTGTACCGAGATGGAGAGTAAGAGGACCGACCTCCTCATATAATGGAAAGTGTTGAGTAAAGGAGGTGGTCCAAGAAGGCGACGTGTAGACATCTTTGTCAAAGCTGAGGTTGCATTAGTAAAGCTAGATTACGTCAAGCTATCCATACCGGGCATAGAGGTTTTGGGCTATTGTGTTAAGGAGGTGCTGTAGTAGGCAAAAAAGCTGAAGGGGCCTTAGTCAAGCTTCTTGAGGAAGCTAACCTTTTCAAATTTTTGCCTTAGTTTGCATTCCCAAAGCCAGTTTGATAGGAATCAAGTTACTAAGCTTTTAACCCGCAGCCAAGCCTGAGGACTAGAGGGATTGGTGAGGTGAATCGTCTTACTCTAGTCGTCTCATGCTGAGGCCGAGTTTCTCCTTACTGCCAATCAACTTTGTATGCCAAGTTGTATAGCCACCCACCTCTTAGAAGTTGTGTGCCTACTAGAAGAATGCTAAGACAGCAACCAAACCTTATACGTTTGCTCAACCATGTCCGAGCCGACCAATTGCTTAGCATCACTCTTGCTAAGAGATCAAGAGAGCAGCCTTAGACTAATCCTTAATCACCCTTGCTTGGACAACTAATCTGCTCACACTCTTTTGTCCGCATCCTCCAATGGCATCACCAATACATCTTTACTACGTGTAGAATCTACTACACTAATCATTATTTTTCTTAAAAATTCATTTTACCTTTTGTATTCTTGTATATTACTTCTCGAGTATAAATACTTATACATGTACCTGAAAATAATCAGATTACCATTAATACATTGAATATTTTTCTTCTTGAAAACACTGATTATTTACTCTTATTTCACTCTTATCCTAATCTTTAATTAAGGTTAGGTGGTGAGTAACCTCACCGGACCAACTCGTATGTCATATTGAGCTACAACGTAAGTCATCGAATGTTTCATTGGTGCATCATATCCTTTGGAGTTGTTTATGGGTTTTGCTTACTCTTATTCATTATTCATCTTTTTGCAAGTTTCCCTATCACCCTTTTCAAGCTTTTGGCAAGCTTGGACCTATCCCGTAACTGACCTTGTCTGTTCTTGGTCATGGTTTGCATTACAGTCAATGCACCATGATAGTTGTCATATCTTTGCAGTTGTGTATATAATGGCAACTATTTTGTCATTTCATCTCAACCCTTTGATCGAAATTGTTGCTAAGCATCCACATCTCAATGCATTAAGAGAATCATAGCCGTACAAATCTTAATAACTATTGGTGCATTACCCCATGCTTAAGGCTTGTAAATACTCTTTAGGTCATCAAAGTGAGAACTTTTCGTGACTTCAATATTTCATCCTTCTACTTGTAACTACTAACTTTCTCTCTTTCTTTTTCAACTTTGCTTAAACATTTAACTCATCTTTTCTTCTTCGCTCTTTAACTTCAACCACAAATGGCATCATACTTTGGTGAGTTACACTCTCATTCATACGTACTAATGCCTTTGAACTCCAAGGTAACTAAGAGTAATACTCCCCCCGTGACTGTGTACTAAGAGGTTTCATCTGCCGTGGTATAACTAGATGAGGAGTCAAGGAGAGCATTAGAGGAGTTAGATAGGGTGGAGCTCATAAGGGCTATTCTATATGATGTCTACCCTTGTAAAGTTTTACTAGAAGCCATTGATTCATTTGATAGGCCTAGGAATGATAACGAACTAAGCAACTGAGTAAGCAAAAGCAAGCTTATCACTATAAAATATATTTTAAGTAATTTTATTGTAAGGCATTTCCTAGCTTGGTGGTGCAGGTACCAAGACCAGAGGAGATAGTGCCTTTGTTGTTAGGGAAGTGCTTTGTAATCTATGAGAAGTTTCTGGAGTTTAGAATGCACCCCCCCTTTCACTGAGTTCAAAAAGTAGCTTTTCGATTACCATTAATATTGCCTTGCCCAGATTCCTCCTAATGGGTAGAGGATGCTAAATGCTTTCCAAGCCCTCTACGAGTATTTAGTAGTGTAAGCCATGCCTAAATTATTTAACTATTTCCATTTATGGAAGACCCTAAACGAGTGGTCGTACCTTTAAAACTACTAAGGGAAGAAAATGTTTAGGGGCTTAGACTCATCCATGAAGAATTGGAAAGATGAGTTTCTCATGGTGGAGTTGCTCAAGTAAGTGAACTTTTGGACTTAGTGGACCAAATTGATCCAAACTGGTGCTCTAAAGAAGCTTCGACCGAATGACTCTAAGGTCGTGCAAGAGATTGGTACCTTTATAGCTTTGAGGCACAATCAATTGATTAATGCTAAGGAGATTATATGGAGATACTTCTCTAAGCCGATCTCTAAGCTCTTCCTAGGCATAGAGAAAGCCATGATAAAAAATGGCTAGGAGGTACAAGTTTGACCTCAATGTGAATTGACTCCTCCATTGTACTAGCATAGGTTTGTAGGAAGCTATCCTTTATTTATCATTGTCTGAGGAATGGAGAGTCCTCCATGCCTATGTTATTCATGGTGGAGGTTGTAAATACTTTGTATTTGTTTATGTTTTGTTGATGTTGTTCATTTCCTTCTGTAGGTGAGAAGTTGGCAAGGTCTGAGGAGCTATTCCAACCTAGTGGGCTAGAGCTCTTGAGGTAATAGGAGTTTAGAATGAAGCCTCAAAAGAAAGCTATCGATGCTAAGGGTAAGGTTGTGAAGTTGAAGTTAGGTATGGAGCAAATATGCAAGTTAGAGCCACTAATTCTACCATGGGGGATCCCAATTAGTACCCCTTCCTTAGAGCTGCTAGTCTCTAAGCTTAAGATTATGGTGGCTCTAGTATCTGAGCTGACTTTGGTATTTAAGCCCCGTACTACCATGAGGGAATAAGTGCTTGTTACTAAGGAGAAGGAACTGGTGGTCCTCTTCCCTCCTTCTAATAGTAGAAGGAAGAGGTGCGAAGAAAACATTAGGGCAAAGTTGGTGGGCTAAAAGAAGAAAGCCCTTGAAGTAGGTAAGTTAAGCGAACCACATCTAAAGAAGGCAAAGGTGAAGGGACCACTTAGTTGATCTAGCATGCTTCGATTCCCCTTTAGTCATCCCTATCATACCTTCAACGAGATGGGAGAAGCCCTTTAGGAGGAGCTAAACGAGCATTGGAAGAAAGGGATGATCTCATACTCATTCAAGATTGTCTTATATTAGTCTAAAAACCTTAGCTTGTTCTTGAAGGCTATGTAGTTTGCCACTAAGTAAGTTAGGGGAAAACTCTTTTGGCTAAAGTGGGACATCTAAGCCAGCGATGTGACATTATACCACCGGGAGCTAAACTTATAGGTTTTGATGGGGTCTTATATTACCACTGACTAGGTCATCTTAGAGAAAATGATAAAGGTCGAGGTTGACTCACCCTTTGAGATATGGGGCCATTTCAGCTCATTGGCTCACTAAGTGAATCATGCCTCCTTCAAGTTTCTTTATTTTGTGGTATACCTTAAAATTTTTCTTTTAACCGCTTGTTTTTTATTTGATGTTGTACAGTATAATGGTCTGGTGATGCTTTAGCTTGGGTACTATGATAGGGTAGTAAAAGAGGTTAAAGTCCATCATAAAGAGTTTATCGCATGTTGGGATTGTAAGGAGGAGTCATCATCCAAGCATCACTATAGAAAATTCCGTAAAGTTAACTAACATCTTCATTGTTCTTATGTATAGAGAGTAAAGCTGATGATTAAGCTCAAGAAGGTGAGGCAAGGGCAGAAGGAGGCCAAGAGTGAGGTTATTGAGGAGATGGTTTCTATGAAGCAATGGTTAGAGGAATAACTAAAGTCGAAGGCAAAGCTCTCTAAGAAATTGGAGGATAAGCAAAATGCTAAGGTAGAGCTTAACCGATGTAATCAAGAGTTGAGTACATCAATCTCTAAGATGACAATTGAGCCTACTATGAAGGTAGATGAGTGCTCTAATGCTAAGAAATATTGTCACGAACTGAGGACGGCCTAGTCGTGGCAGACGCCGTATACTGTATAAAGAACCCTTGATTGGTTACCCTTCCAATCAAGAACTCTTCACACAATATACAAGGCTCTACAACCACTAGTTTCCAAAGAACATCCAGACTCACATGATATCATTACACGAACATATTTATATAAAAATTTAAGTTACAAAGCTTACATTACGTAGCATTTAAGTATGTCTAGGTCTAATATAATAAGATAAACAAAAGTACATAAGTAGAAGTCTACATAAACTGTTCTCTCAGTACACATAGCTGCTCGCTCTTGCCCAAATCCTCAGGCTAACCTGTGGCATCCCTCGTCCTGTCTCTACGAATAAGCTATCCTACAACAAAAGTCTAAAGGGGTGTAAGCCTAAGCTTAGTGAGCAAAACCCTCAGCCACACCACAAGCAAGTTATGAATACATTATATTCAAGCATATGAATGAATGATCAATCAGAATGCCAAACAATACGTATAATTAACTAGTTCATATACGTAACTCAGATTTAACGCCCTCCGAAGTCAGGGTTGGAGGATAAACGGCACCAATCAGATCCGGGTATTATACTAGAACTTTCTTTACTACGGAACCCCATGTTCCGTACTTATATCAAATAATTCTTTTAATTTCAGAAAACCCAAGTTCTAGTATAATTGTGAGTGGGCCCCCGCAGTCCACACTCACCCCTAAACGGAGGCCTCTAGACTTGACCCTTAGCCAGGCGGTTGGCGCCTCCAACGCCTAGTGTTCCCGCGGGCCAGGGTAAGGTCATTTTGTACGAGTGCACCGCACATAACTAAATAAATGAATAATATCAACCCCCGAATGGCCTCTCTTTACCTCCGTGTGATGTGACGGCCGGAATAGTATCCATGCTATGCATGTTAATGCATGTCTCAATTTCTTTTTATAGGCCGAGTATAATTAGGCTCAAATTATGCTATGACCATTCAATTGTGCACATAATCATTTTCTATACTACCATGCAACAAACATAGCATTATCATTATTTAAGATAAGTTCACAATTCAAGACATACCAACATACACAGGCATTTTTCCCAATCCCCACACAATCATCAATTATCAATAATATTTAGGTCCACTATCTACAATCACAAGACAAGCATGGAATCATTGGGCAAATACTCACTCGGCCATGGTGATTTGTCCTAATCGTAGTAGTCGATTGGGAGGTCCTCACGCTCCTCAGAGTCACCTGATCATTATGATTTGATAAGACTAGTAAGTAACTAATTTAACTAATACTTCTAAACATTTAATTACCTAATCTACTTAGACTATTATCAACTTTTACCCGGTTAGACTTTATTATTAATCGTATGTAACTTTTTCGTTTCATTTCTGATATTTATGAATTTATAGTCATTTTTCATCGTTTTCGGATGTATATTCATACGGTAATGTTTGTTTTGGACGTTAAGACCCCTATTTTATATTATGAACTAATTTTATAGAAATTTTTAGCTATAATACTTAAGTATTGCTATTACTTATATTTATAACCTTTATTCCCTAAATTCTTATAATTAAGGGATTTACTTTGTCATTACTAATTCATGTATTGATTTAGGTATAATCTAGTTTACAAAGTGTATTATGATTTACTAATTTTAGTATCTAATTATCTACATTTTCTTATTTTTTCTCATTTTCTAAACTTATGCTTATATCATTGCTTACATCATCTTTCCTTTATGCCTTCATATGCTTATGTCATCTTTTCTTTATGTCCTCATATGCCTATGTCATTATCTACCTCATCATTTGATTACATAAGCATTACATCATGCTTATGTCACATGTACATGTCTTATGTACATTTATTTCTTACTTTATACTTATGTCTTATACTTATACTTATGTATATATACCTTATACTTATACTTATGTACATATACCTTATACATACATATACTTAAACATCTACATATACTTATACCATATTTATACATGTATTTCTACTCATACACCTATACGGTTAAATACGTATTTTTATACTAAATTTCGTATGCCAAATTTTCCCTTAAGAAAATCCTCTCAATTTTCATCCTTTTGCATTTCTATGTATGTAGTTAGTATAGTATATGTATATATAGTTAGATATGGTCTTAAATTAGGTTATGTACATGATACATACTTATGTACAAAGGTTCATACACTTGTATTCCTTTGGTATTTCTTTATGTATACACATCTAAGAGTACATATACATGTATTCCTTCCATTTCCTTCATGATCCATCACTTTCTACACTTAAAGATGGAGACTTTGTTTTCTTCTCTTCAAGACTTCACTAAACACTTAACTACTTACCTAATCTACCTAATTAACTAACTAATGAATAACATAAAATAACATAAAACAAGTTAAGAACATACCTTTAATTGTGTTGAAGTTTAAGGGGACAAAAGAAAAAGGATGAAAGTGAAAGAAGAAGGAGAGCTCACGGCATGAAATGGGAACTTTTGTTTTTGTTTCTTTTGTTTTGTTTCCAATTATAAAGACAACAAATGGAGAAGTCTAGAAGGATGAAAAGTGGACGGCAACAAATTGCAAAGAGGAGAAAAGAAAAAATCAAAAGGAAAAGAAAAGAAAACCATCATTAAGAACTAAGATATTTTCCTTATCTCTTAAGACTTTTGACTTTTCAAAATGTTGACTTTAGTCAACATTTGTTGACTTGGTCAATCCTTTGACTTTGGTCAACATGCCTTACTTTAGTCAACATTCCTTAAGTAAGTTTAATTTTGTGCACATAATGTGATAATTAAGGGAAATTAGAGGAAAAATGAAGGAAATGAGGGGAAATGAGATATTTGATGAATTGATTTGTAAGCATTGTTAATGAGATCTTACTTTAGGTCTTTATAGCCTATATATCTCATTTGATAAACTACTTTGAATAACAAATGCAAAAAGTACCAATTTAAGTGTTAAGGTTCACTACATAAACATAATCTTCAACTATTACCCTAACTCTAAGTAAAACTATCTTAATCACTACTTAAAATGTGAATATAATCTATGACTCATTATCTTAACTTCTAATGGATTACCTAAGGATTCAAAGCATATAAGTATGAATAAAGGTGATCTCTAACCCTTTACTAGTGAATTGGACAAAAGGATAAGCATTATATTTTCAATTAGGGTTTTAGGGTATATCATGATGGAGTGGTGTACATATGTCCTTAATGGAATCATTTTTAAGGTTTTTATCGCTTTCGAATTGAATCTTTAGCTTTTAGAAACATTTAGGGTCGAAAAATTCTTTACGCGATTAATTAAGTCTTTTAGGGTTTTCACTTTAATTAGTCTTGTCGACTCCTAAATTGTCTACTATAGTTGAATCTATTTCAAAACCTAGATCGAAACTTTCAAGGGTTTACAAATATTCTTTGGAATTAGCTAGTCAAAAGAGTGAGTTAGAGAAGAAGATTAAAGATCTTCAGGCTGACGCTAGTGAGATGAAGGAGCTAATAACTAGCCTTGAGAAGAGAGATGCCATACACCCCACTACTGAGGACAAGGCCATAGAGAGATTTCTGATTATCCAATAGTGGATTGATGAGTATGATAATTTGATTTTAAACATATTTCATATGGTGATTTTATAGTATTTTCCTCATATTTTTTGTTTTCTTTAAATAAATTGATACTTAATTGAGTAAAATTTTGATTTCTAGGTTTGAATGCATTCTAAGATTGAAAACGAAGAAAACGAATCAAATTTCACTCAATTCGGAGTTCAAACGAAGAAGTTATGAAGATTTGAAGCTACACAGTCCATGTAGAAAAAAATTGGCCAGGGGCAGAAAGTTACACGATGTGGGGATACGGTCATGTCCTAGGTCGTATCTGATAAAGAAAACAAAAACCTTTTGATACACTATAAAAGGACATATTAGGGTTTCATAAGGGAAAAGAGACATTAGAGAAGACAAGAGACTTAAGGAGAAGGAGAAGGAGAAGGTGAGAACAACACCGACTTCAAGATTAGAGAGATTGTTCATCAATTAAAGGGGTTTTCCATGTTTTTTTTTACGTTTTTTATGGAACTCGTTTTTAGATTCATTATGATAGCTTAGAATTCGTGTATTTAGGATTATGGAACTTAGGGTTTCATGTGATTCTTGGATTGATTTAGAATTTTCAATAAAGTTTCTATCTTTGCTTGATTCAATTATGTCGTTTAATTGTTAATTGAAATTTCTAGAATATCAATATATGATATTATGCATGTTGATTGAGAAATTGCATGTGTAATTAGATCTTTACATAAATTGAGAGAATTACACGTATACTTAGAGATAAGATACATGTTTCTTTCGGATTGTTAATTAACTGTGAGGGAATTCGTTATACATTAATGCAATTCTAAGTTATATTACTAAGTAAAGAGATTCCGGTAACTAATTTAGGATTAGGGTTAATATGCTTGAGAAAGGTATTAACTTTAGTTGTGAATCCTTTCGGTCAAGAATAATAGAAACCGAATTGAATATATTTTAAGCGATCACATGATTAACTCTAGGGGAAATAATTCCTAAATACGTTATTACTTTCTTGAAGTCGTTCTTAATTTTATCACTTTTTCAATTGCTTAATCAAGTCTTATAAATAAGTTAGTTTGTTAATTTTAGTATTTTTAATTGATTCAAACTTTCATAATTTTCCAGTTAGATAATAAAGCTAAGGTTAATATTAGTACTCGAAGTCTCTAAGAGATCAACTCGGACTCACATCTGCTATATTAAAACTGATAGGTGCACTTGCCTGATATTAAGTTTTTTTAGTATAAGAACATCTCAATGGAGACAAACCGAGAGATCTAAAAGATGGTGCTCCGATAACATTCATGTTTAGACTTGAGCTTCTTGGACTTTTTAAATGGTCTAACTCACAAGGTAGGAAAGGAAGCCAAGGTGAAGAAGGGATGATCACTCCTCCTGCTGAAGCTGTCCAAAACACTCCTACATCCTCTCTAGCTCTGCTAACCCTAAAAGAGGTCACTCCTGTGGATACATAAGGAGAAAACCAAGATCGAGGTGATCCTCCTATTGGCTAGAATTAAGAAGCTCCTGCTCTACCCTCTGTAGTTGAGGACCTATCAGCTCTAATGGATCAGCCCTCAAAGCAAATTGACGTACTTAATTTTTCTAAACTATCAAAGCTTATTGATCCGAAGTTTCTAGCCATTATCTTCTTTTCCTTTTACTTTGTACATGTCTCTTGTTTGTTTTTCTTGGAAGGAATTCTTATACAAATTAAGCTAGTATGCTAGCCTTTATCTTTGTAAATGAGTCATTATAATGAAATATTAGTTCTTATAATTACTATCAATTTGTACTTCGTTCTTTTTTCATATTTCTAGCTTTTGATGTCTAACATACTTAGTTGGAGAGTTTAGTGATACTCTTCTTATAGGATCATTTATCCATTAATAATTGAGGTCATATTACTTAAGGAAGTGTTAAGGTTGCTCTTCTATGAGGATCACTTCAATTGTTAATGGCTTAGGTCACTTTGCTTAAGGAAGAGGTAAGGTTACTCTTCTAGAGGATCGTTGGGCTATTAATAGCTTAGGTCAATTTACTTAGGGAAGAGATGAGGTTGTTCTTTTAGGGGAGATCATATAGCTGTTAGAGCTTAGGTTGTTTTACTTAGGGAAGAGCTAGTGTTGCTCTTCCAAGGGAGACTATTCAGTTGTTAATAGCTTAAGTTGTTTCAAAGGTCAAGCTGGCAGTGTTCCGTTGGTATTATGGAGTCCCTTGACTATGCAAGGGTTGTTCCCTATTGCTAAGGTTACCTAATGGCAATCAGGTCACTAGTGTTGTGGCCTACCCATTCTTAAAGAAGCATACGAGTTAGGGGTCCTTTTGAGGACCTTAGGTTCGTTCACCCAATATGGGCTAAGATAAACTAAGAAAAAAATTAGAAAGAGATAGATAACAACTTAGGGGAATGATTTTCATTAATATAAAGAGAATACAAGCATATTTATATCATTCCAATTAAAGTACAAGTGTCAATTATTGGTGTTCTATGTGTGCGGGATGAGCACTCCATCCAATCTCTCCAACTTGTATGTACCATTCCTTAAGTTTTATTTAGCTCTAACTGGATCTTGCCAATTGAGGGTAAGCTTCCCGTACCCTTCATGGGAGCCTATTGTTTAAAGCTATTGGTAGATTAGTCTCCCACCTTGAATTCTTCATGCTAGACCTTTTTATCATAATATCTAGTTGTTCTACTCTAATAGGTGGCCACCCAAGCTAGAGTAAGGTTAGGGATCTCTTCTATTGTGTCTACAGTAGCTGATGGGAATCAAGCTGCCAAATTTCTAACCCACAATCGAGCCCGAGGACTAGAAGGATTGGCCTGACGAATCCTTCTGTTCTAACTGACCCCTGCCGAGGCCAAGTACCTCCTTACTAAGTCATCCTTGATGTCGAGCCATATGACTACCCATCTTTCTATACTGTGCCGAATAGAAGGTTATTCTCTTACGCTCGAGCTGACTACTTACTTGACATCTTCCTTACCGAAAAGCCAAGAAAGAGAGATTTCGGACTGACAAAGCTATCCTTACTCAAACAAGCTAGCTATCCATACTTTTTGTCTACATCTTCTAATAACCTTGCTAATGTAGCATCGCTACATATATAGTATCATGTATAGAATCCATTCTACCAATTATTGTTTTTCTTGTATATTCATTTTTACCCTTTTATATCCTAATCTTTACTTTCTTAGGAAATGCCTTTTTTATTACAAATCGTAACCAAGAACAAATAAGGCCAGTCACTAGATGGGTCCAAGCTTATAGAAAGCTCAAAAAATTATTAATAGGGAAAGTGTCAAAATGGAAAAATGAAGAATGAAATAGTAAGAAAAACCTACAAATAGCTCTAGAGGATATGACGTACCAATAGAACTTTCGAGGACTTACGGCACAATTTGATATGACACATGAATTGGTCCGATGAGGTTACTCACCATCTAACCTTACATAAGGGAAAAGATAAGAGTGATGTTGAAAGTAAACAAATAGTTTTTACATAAGAAAGAAAAGTACTCAAAAGTGTATTAAGAATGATCTAATATGATGCCTTTTCAGCCACAAGTATAAAGGTATTTACACCTATAAGTTAGGGCAACTTGCCTAAAAAGGAAAAGACAAAAAGGATATTTCCTAAGGAAGTAATGTACAAAATATAAAAGGGTAAAAATTAATATACAAAAAAAACAATCATTGGTGTAACGAATTTTGCACATGATATTGTATACATGGCGAGGTAATTAGAAGATGTGAACAAAAAGTACAGACAGATAGTTTGTCCGAGCAGGGACGACTTAGTCAGTCTGGAGTCTCTCTCTCGGTTTCTTGATAAGGAAGATGCTACGTAGTTAGTCGGCTCGATACTAGTAAGTAGTCCTCCATTTAGCACAATATAGAAGAATGGGCAATCATACGGCTCGACATAAAGGGTGACTTGGCAAGAAAGTACTCAACCTCGACAGGGGTCGCTTGGAATAGAAGGATTTGTAGTACTAACCCTCTAGTCCTTGGGCTCGATTGTAGGTTAGAGGTCTAGTAGCCTGATTCCCATCATCCCCTCCAAGTTGTTTTGGATTTGAAATCAAATCCGAATGGTGTTCAATTAGTTCTCCATTAGGGTGATACAAACTGAGGTCGGCAATGTTGAAGGAATCAAAAACCCCATAGTCCTCGAGTGATTCCAACCTGTAGGCATTATCATTGATCTTCTAAAGGATTCTAAAAGGTCTTTCCGCTCTTGCAAATAATTTATTCCTCCTCTTACTTGGGAACTGTTTCTTGCTGAAGTGTAACCACACTAAGTCTCTCGATTCCTACCCTTAGTCTTTTCTTATAGTCTTCTAGCAGCTTGGTCAATGTGCCAAGTGACCTTATCATAGATGTATTAAAGGGATTGTGTTCTAGCCAATGCGTTAAGGTCCTCTTACATAGGTATTGGTATAGGGGTGTGGTTCGGGGGAAACTTGAGATTGAACCATAGACTACCTTAAAAGGAGTCTGCTTAGTAGTATCATGTACTGTTTGATTATAAGCGAACTCGACTACAGGTAGGCAGAAGTCCTAATCAGCTAAGTTCTTGCCTACTACAGCTAGGAGCAATAACCCTAAAGTATGATTAACTACCTCTATTTAGCCGTCAGTTTGGGGGTGACATGAGGTATTGAAAAGTAATTTGGTTTTTAGTCATTGCCACAAGGTTCTCTAAAAATGACTTAAGAACTTCGAGTCTCTATCAGAGACTATACTTCTCAACATATCGTGTATCCATACAATCTCTTGTAAGAAAAGAGAAGCAATAGCTAAAGTGTCGTTAGTTTTCATGTAGGGTACAAAATGTGCCATCTTATTGAACTTATCTACAACAACCATTTCAGAATCTTTACCTTAGGCAATTTGCAGCAATCTAAGAACAAAGTCTATGCTCAATTTAGTCCACGACCTCGTTGGAACAAGTAAAGGCATTGCTTTCCCTTACTAGGCTTGGTACTTGGCTTTCTTTCACATAGCACAGCTTTCGATAAATCGATGCACATCTTTCCTCAATCTTGGCCAAAAGAATTAGCCATTTATCAGTTCATAGGTCCTCCTTTCCCCAAAATGTTTGGAGAGACCTTTACTATGGGCTTCCCTAATTAGTAGCTCCCTCAGTGAACAAATCGGCATGCATAATTTTCTACCTTGAAACAAGTGGCCATCCTCTACATAATACTCATCCATTGTCCTCCCATCCACGCATCGCAAAATTATGGGTCTAAAGTATGGATCTTCGGAGTACTATTCTTTGATACTTGCAAACTTAGATAATATGGTCTATAGTTCTAATAAAAGCGCATATCTCCTCGAAAGAGCATCTACAACTATGTTGCTCTTTCCTTACTTGTACTTTATCACAAAATTGAATCCTTAAAGGAATTGAACCCATCTTGTCTTTCACTTCGATAACTTAGTCTAACTTCGAAGGTACCTCAACAATTTATAGTCAGTATATATGACAAATTCTCTCAGTAGTAAATAGTGCTACCATACTTGCATTGCTCGAATTTGTACCAAAAGTTCTTTATCATACACGAAATAATTCAATTGGGGTCCTTGGAGCTTCTTACTATATGAGGCAATTGGTCGACCTTCCTGTATTAGGGCAACACCTATTCCAATGCTTATGCATTGTATTCCAGCTCAAAAATTTTGTCGAAGTCAGGTAATACTAACACCAGGGTGGATGTTAACCTTTCTTTTACCACGACAAAGCTCCTCTCATCCCTTTCTCCTCATCAAAAGTCAATTTTTTTTTTGGTTAGTTTAGTAAGTGCGGTAGCGAGGGTATTGAAATTCCTAATGAATCTTCTGTAAAACAAAGCCATTATATGGAAATGTCTCATGTTGGGATAAGTAGTAAGAGTTAGCCACTCGAAAATTACTTAGATCTTCTCATCATCGACTTGCAAGCCTTTTCTACTGACTACATAACCTAAGAATACCACTTCCTCCTGGAAAAAGTAACATTTCTTTAGATTATCAAATAGCCTCATAATAGGGAGGATATTCAGGACTGTTCTGAGATCTTTACAATGACTCAGCATGTCAGTACTATAGATAAGGATGTTGTCAAAATACACCATGACACACTTCCTTATGAGATGTCTCAGCATATGGTTCACTAGTCTCATAAAAGTGCTTGAGGCATTCAACAAGCCGAAAGGAATGACTATCCATTCGTAAAGTCAATGTTAAGTCTTAAATGCAGTCTTCCACTCATCTCCTAGCCTTATGCAAATTTGATGGTAGCTAGACTTAACATCAATCTTGTTGAAAATCTTGGCTCTATTGAATTCATCTAACATGTCTTCTAGCCTTGGGATTGGATACTTGTATTTGATCGTGATCTTGTTCACAGCTCGGCTATCTACACACATTTACTAGGTTCTATCCTTCTTTGGCACTAGAAGTGCAAGCACAACATAAGGGTTAAGACTCTCTCTTACATAGCCTCTCTTCAGCAACTCATTGACTTGATGTTGGAGCTTAGAAGCCTGCTCGAGATTCATCTGATAAGTTGGCTTATTCAGCAGTACAGCGCCTAGTTAGGTTAATGTAATGCTCTATGCCTCGAGTTGGGAGGCAGCCCCTCAGGTAACTCTTCTGGGAACAGGTCGACATATTTATCTAACAACTCCTTGACTTCCTAGAGTAACTCACCCCACTTCTTCATTTCCAGTAATCGCCTGACCAACATGAAGGTCGGCTCGTCAGCATTGATGACCTTTCGTAGCTCTACTCATCACTAGAGCTTTCTTTGATTTGCGAGCAAGTTTCGTTTGCAACTTGTGAAGTTCTTTCAGCGGCATCGGTTTTAGTGTAATCTTTTGATCATCCTTCTCGAACATATAAGTGTTTCTACAACCGTCATGCATAACTCTCCTTTCAACCAGCTACAGTCTTCTTAGCAACATGTAGGAAGCGTACATAGGCAATACATCGTAGAGAATCTAGTCGAAGTAATTCCATATAGTAATCGGCAACAATATTTGCCGAGTAACATCTAAGGCTCCTTTCTTACTCAACTAATGCAAATTATATGGCCTCAAATGTACAATAGTCGACAAATTTAGTTTTGAAACAAGATCGGTTGACGCTACATTGGTACAACTTCCGCTATCTCCGATAAGGGTGCACATCTAATCATTCAACTTATAGGTGGTATGGAACAAATCCTCTCTCTACTTCTCCTCTCGCGAGGGTTCCACGTTCATAATGTGTTGAACAACCATGAGTAACTAATCCAAGTCCTCAAGAAACACGTCCTCCTCAATCAGCTCTTCCTCGGTAGGAACCTCTTCCTCCTTAAGTTCTTCATCTGTACTCTCCATTTCTAGCTTCACGATGTCTCCCTTGATGACCATCATCCATCGATTCGAGTATTGAGTAGCCATGTATTCAAACCCTTGGCACTTAAAGCACTTGATCCGGCTCGTCTTCCTACTAAACCCTAGCCCCTTCTCATAAGTTTAAGTCGGCACTTCATCATCAAGTTAACCATCTTACTCGATTTTGACATCAACCTTCCTTCTCAGCTCGGTACTTAATAGACTTTGGTGACTTGCCTGTCCGAGTTAGCTAGTCGGCATCCTCGCAGGTACTCAGCTCCTTCTTTACCTCTATACTCGCTGGGTAATCTTAATAGCCTCATCTATGCTATCAAATTGTTGGAGCCCCACGTCGTCTCGAATGTCTCCTCTCGACCTAGTAACGAACCTTAAGACTATTTGAGCTAGTAGTTCCTCCACTTCATAACCGATCATGAGCATTTAGAACTCTTGATCATATTTTTCAATAGTTTGGCCTTCTTGTCTCAACTCCTAAAGTTGAGTGAAAGTATCTTAGAGATAGGTTTCCAGCACAAAGATATGTCAATAGTTCAACCTTAGTCCATATCACCTTGATAGAGAACTAAGCGAAGATTATTCATATTTGATCCCAAATCCAAAACAACCTGGAGGGAATGATGGGAATTAGGCTGCTGGACCCTTGAATCACAGCCAAGCCTAAGGACTAGAGGTTCTGGCCTAACAAATCCTTCTGTTTTAATCGACCCCTATCGAGGCTAAGTACGTCCTTGCTAAGTCACCCTTGATGTTAAGCTGTATGATTACCCATCTTTCTATAATGTACCGAATAGAAGGTTACTCTCTCACACTCGAGTCGACCAATTACACGGCATCTTCCTTACTGAGAAGTTGA
Organism: Lumnitzera racemosa; assembly: GCA_024138005.1. Classification (NCBI taxonomy): domain Eukaryota; kingdom Viridiplantae; phylum Streptophyta; class Magnoliopsida; order Myrtales; family Combretaceae; genus Lumnitzera; species Lumnitzera racemosa. Next base: position 85,379,159 of record JAMXBC010000010.1, on the reverse strand, counting down.
GAAAGAGAGACTCTAGATTGATAAAGCCATCCTTGCTTGAACAAGCTAGCTGTTAGTACTTTTTGTTCACATCTTCTAGAAACCTCGCTAATATAGCATCTTTATGTATACAGTATCATGTGTAGAATCCGTTGTACTAATGGTTTTTTTTCTTGTATATTCATTTTTACCCTTTTGTATCATAATCTTTACTTCCTTAGGAAATGCCCTTTTGGCCTTTTCCTTTTTAGGAAAGTTACCCTAACTTATGGGTATAAATATCCTTGTACTTGTCGCTATAGAGATCAAATCAGATCATTCTTAATACACTTTTGAGTACTTTTCTTGCGTAAATACTGTTTGTTTACTCTCGGCATCACTCTTATCCTTTTCCATAATCAAAGTTAGGTGGTGAATAGCCTTACTAGACCAATTTGTATATCATATCGAATTGTGTTGTGAGTCTTCGAAAGTTCCATTAGTGCATCGTATCCTTCAGAGTTGTTCGTAGGTTTTGCTTACTATTTCATTTTTCATTTTTCATTTTTGCACTTTCCTTATTAATCTTTTTTTGAGCTTTCTGTAAACTTGGACTCATCTAGTAACCAGCTTTGTCTATTCTTGGTTACAATTTGCAACAATAGCTTATAAGAAGGATTTGTTCATAAGGGTGTTAAACGATTGTGTCTTGATATTAGGAAGCTCCAGCTCCCAAACCAAATGGAGTTTTGCCTATAAACATACGATGAGTAGTTCTATATCCCCATAAGATGTTTGGCAACTCGTCTACCTATTTACCCTAAGCTCGATTTACCTTTTTGTTGATGTTGTCAAAGATATCCTATTGGTTGCCTTGACCTAGCCATTGGACTGTAGGTGTATGACCAAGGTGAAGTACATCATAAGTTAGTTCTTAGCATGGGGTTATCGAATTGCTACCCATTGTCCATTATAAGGGTATATGGCACCTCAAACCTAAAGGGGATGTTTTTCTAGACAAAGGATTTCATGCTCCTCTTCATTATTTAGGCAATGGCCTTGATTTTGACCCACTTAGTGAAGTAGTCGATAGGCACTATGATAAATTGCAATCCTCTAAAGGCTTTTGGGAATGCGTTAAGAATCTCGATGCTCCATTAAGTGAAGGGTCGTAAGCTCATTAGAGACTAGAGATTGGAATTGGGGACGTGTGCAACCAAAGCATACTTTTGACACTAAAGACACCTTTGAGCTACTACCTTCGCATCCTGTTTCATAGTCTACCAATAGTATATGAGCTGTAAAGCTTAGATGTAGTGGACTTGTGACTGGATTTGATTATTGGACACTCCGGCATGTAGCTTTTTTATAACATGTAACCTCTCCTTAAGATAGAGGCATCTTAGTAAGAGGCTAACCCCCTTAGGTACAAGACACTGTCAATTATGGTGTAGTTGGTGGCGTAGTATCTCAATTTCTTAGCTTCCATTTTGTCAGTTGGTAGTATGCTTTACTCTAAGTAATTTTTTATAGGATCCATCCATCCATCTTAACTTTATTGGTATCGCATCAAGCTTGAGGACTTTAGCCCTACCTGGGGTTAATGTTTATCTCTAATAAGTACTCAATGGATATCTTTCTATCTTTCACCAGGGGTCTCCGAGCTTAGACAGCTAATCAATAGCCAAGTTCTCAATTTAGGAAATCTTTATGATATTCCACTAAGGGAACTTAGCTAAGAGGGTTTTCACCTTCTCTAAGTGTTTTGTCATGGTGTCATCTTAGAGGCATATGTTAGGTGTATATTGGCGGTGGTGGTGGTCACTTCTTGCTGTTAGGACTCCCCCCATCAGGGCAGCTCGGCTGCTTGCCATGAGGTGATCTTTAATAGATCCCTTTTCTTTATCTTTCTTTTACCCTAACCTTTTTAAGTTAACGTCGCTTCTGTTGTGAATATTATCCTCCTAATCCATGTACTTCTAAGCCTTCTACCAGAATTCAACTAGGGTCTTGGGCTTACTTTTATAGATCGATCGGAAGAAGTCATTAGAAGGTCTGATGCTAAGCTGAGTGGCATGCATAGCAACTCCCTCATGAAGTTGAGGGATCTCCACCAAGGCATTATTGAACCGTACGACGTATTCACAAAGGTTCCCCTTCCTTCTAGCAAATCAAATATAAGGACAAGGTGTCATTGGATAGGGGCTTACTAGTCTTAAAGTAGAGGATAAACTAACAAGCAAGCTCATTAAATGATTTGATAGAGTTCTTAAGCAAATGTTTAAACTACGTAAGAGTTGTTTTCCTTAAGGGACTTAGGAAGGCTTTGCACATGATTGCGTCCCCATGACTACAAAGGTTCATAAGGGTATGGAAGTAAAGTAGGTGATCATTAAGGTCACTTGTCCCATCATATTGGTCTAGTGTATGGAGCTTAGAGTTCAAAGACAAGACCACATCCTAGATACCCCAATAAAGCGGGGTTTATTGCTGGTGATCAAGCCAGTACCTTTAACTGCCTTATTCTCCTGCTTCTTGGAGAGCCTCTTAACCATCTTGCAAAGCTTATTTAAGTCGGCATTACCAACTGGGTAAATTCTACCTGTCATAGAGTGGGCAACTCCCTAATGTGAATTGGCCACCTATTCATTTCTAATAAAGATGTAGTCGTAGTTGTTCTCATGCCATATATGTTGTTCTTATACTAAAGGGTTAAGCTATGGTGCCCTATTGTTCTGTTGCTACTATAGGGGTAGGTTATTCTGGCCATCATGGGCATTCAAGGCTTCAGGCAGTTTACCATGCCTACTCTTCCTTTTTACCTCATCAAGCTTAGCTAGGAGCTCCTTGTTGTAAGTTACAAATTCTTCAAGTATTTTTTCTAACTTCTCCAATTAGCACTACTTAAGTATGGGCTTGATTGGAAGCTAGTTATTTGGGTCAACAATATGAGACATAATGGATAAATTAACTGAGAAGTGTATGTGAAATGTTTGTTGTGTTTTAGGTGTTCAAATGAGTTAGTTTCCCACAAACAGCACCAAATATTGTCAATAGGATTCTGCCAGTAGAGTGAACTAGATTTAAGCTTTACACTAACTAAGTGAGCTTGTAAAACAAAGCATAGTGAGAGGTATTAGGGTATTATTCAACGTGATCACTCTGACACTGAAGTCAGTATTTATAGGAGTAAAAGAAAGTAAGAACACTATAGACTCAAGCATAGTAAAGGTATACAAAGAGCATAAGTATGTTACCATATGAATGCCTATTAGTATTTATAGAGGAAGGATGTTAGGGATTAGAGGAGTAAGAATAGCACTTCAACATGTCTGCATAACTTGGGTAAGGGAAGTATGGAGTCCAATGTGCTTTAGATTTGTAGGGTCATAACAGTTGACTAAGCCTCCAAGCCTTATCCTCTTGTCTATTAGCCATTATGGGCTTCTGTAAGTGGGTAAGCCGTATAAAGAGCTTAGGCCAATGTAGGATATGAATACGACTGGGCTGAGTGTTAGCAAATCAAGTTCGATCATAGGCTAAGTTAGCTTAGCATGGGCTTGAGAGACTCATGTCCAAACCCTATCAACAAAATGAAACAAAGTTGATAACTTAATAGGAATGGTTTAATATTGTAAAAAAAATAAGCTAGGAGCCCTATACTACGAGTAAGAGTACTCATAAAATACTTTTGAAATAAATTGTCCCTAGTATCTATAGGTGAGTAAGTAACCTTATCATTCAAGATACCTACCAATATTTTACTCAATCGATAGATCTTGGAAGAGTATTAAGGGTCATAGGGTAAGTTTTGGGTGTAAATTTTTTAAAACCTAGTCATACAAGTAAGGTATGGATATGAGGTCTTCCTAACCTTTGCCCAACCTAAAACCGTGGCTCTTGCATATAAAGGGTATAGCTTTTAAAGTGTTATATATTGACCTTATAAGAAAAAATTAAATAATATTAATAAATGATAATAAACAATAATATTATTTTTCTTAATCAATAAATATTTTAGTAAAAATGAAGGAAAAAAGGTTTAAGACCATAAGTTAATACCACTAAATGCTTAAACCTAATCACTTTACACTTTTCATTCTTTCTTTCTCATCTGTTAAGTAGTGAGATCATATAAACTTAAAATAATCACGGTATGATTTTTTTTAAAAAAAATTTTACAAATTTTGGTTCTATAAGTTTTGTATACGAAGAATTTATGATATCTTATATTGATGAATTTTTTAAATATCACATAAATTTGAAACTTATAAGAAGAAATGCTAAATTTATAAATTCTATAAGGTATCATGTACCCTGTCGGTTTTTTAAGATACAGGTTGCAAGATGGCTTGTCTCTTAGGATAACTTTTGGTTCCAAAATTGGGAACTCATACCTTATAAGGTAGGTTACAACTAAGACTTCATACTCTACTAATCCTATACCCTCTCACCCATATGATTATCTCTTGAAACTCCATTCTCTCTATATATATCTACATTCGCCTTTAAATCAATCAAGCAACATAATGGCATTATTGTATCTTTTTTCAATAAATTATTAATAATAAAGTGGCTACTCAAATCTTAAGAAATTGAATTCAAAGATTAGAGACCAAATAATAAAAGGAATATAAAAATAATCTAACATTTTGCATTTGTTTTAATTTATATAAGTACATATTATTATTATTCATTGAAAGTCATTATAAACATTGATATTTTAACTTTGTCCATTACATTCCACTACAATTGAGAGAAACTAAAAAAGCAAAATAGTTCATCTTTAACTCATTTTTTTCCCCAAATAAATAGGTAATATATTGATACAAAAGTAAGACCAAAGAGATTATAAGCATATGAATGCTTAAACTATCTAAACTAAGTAGCTTTACTAGGGAGAATGAAGTGTTTAACCATCAATCCAAAAAGTGCATTCTTCTTAGTATTAGTTGCAATGCAATCTACAACAACATGTTTACACATCCAGACTTTAAACCAAAATAAATTGAGCTAGCTATAATGCATCAAGATTATACACTAGTTAAGATAAGCCTAATAAACCAATAGATGGTATCTTAAAATAATGAAAAATAATAATGTGTATAGTCCATTTCAAAGATAACTTCATTTTGGTTATGATGCAAAGCTATAGCTCCAATCAAGTGATTCCAAAGGCTATTACCAATTCTATACTTTGCATCAACCCTAATGTATACATGCTACCTACCAATATTGCCATAACTCTATAGGGACCTTAGTATAATTATTTTAAAGTGATCATATTGCATATATCCCTACAATATGCAAAACGTCTTAGCAAGTCAAAAGCTACAAAAGGGAATAAAGTCAGTAGAAGTACTTGAACTTTCATATATATATTTATTTTAGTATCAAAACTTTAAATTCGTTCATTTTAGTACTTTAATTTTATAAATGAGACAAATTGGTATGTCCGTTGTAATGGCCTTTATTATAAAATGAAAGATTGATAATATAAATACATCAGCTTCCATTTTAGTGTTTAAACTTTATTTATTTATTTTTTTTTTCATTTTGGTAGTTCAACATTTTAAAGTGAAACAAAGGAGTATTCTTCATAATAACCCATATAAAAACAATATAAAAAATCAACAAATAATAATGAATAATTATAATTTTTTTTAAGAAAAAAGAAGAGCAAAGTATAGAACCAAGTCTTGGAATTTGATTTGATGTGGTTTGTAGACAATATCTGAATTTTCCGATCTTTATATTTCACCAAATAAAATATGATGCATATCTAAAATGGATACTTGTCAACAAAATCAATCTCGTGTTATTCCTTTTTAGCATCACATCAATAAATCTAATTTCAGTCATCTCAACCTTATATAACTTTACATCAATTAAAACAGTCCCATTTCAATCCCTTTTTAGCTCGATGCTAATAAAAGGGTTAGCATGATATTGATTTGATTTCGTTGGTATAGAGTAGATTATGAGTTGACATGAAATTAATTTTATCGACTTGGAATCATAAAAAGATTAATAAATGATTGCTCTAGTTATTATTAACTAAGTAAGAATTGAGATATCAAGTTAAACCAATCAGCACAAAGTTAGAAAGGATTAACACAATATCAATTTCATAGGTACATAACCATTTTTAGTCTACTATTAATTATTTATTTATTATTATTGTGTTGTTTTCTTCTTCTTCTTCTTCTTCTTCTTCTTATAATAATAATAATAATAATAATAATAATAATAATAATAATAATAATAATGACATAATTTATTTGGAGATATAAAAGCTTATCAATATTGGATATTGTTGATTGCCAGATTTTGTCCCAATGAATGAACACTTGCAAAATGAGAAAATGGCTAAGAGGGGTACCTAAGGGTGCTTCAATATAACTACTCTAATATTTAAGTTAACCCTCTTATCATGAGAGTAAAGTTGTAGCATAATAAGAAGGGTGAGAGAATAGAAGAGAGTCCTCCCTACTTGAGGGTTTTTGATAAGGATCAAAGAAACAACAGTGGATCTTAAAATAGGTTAGAATGTGTCAAATGGGTTTGGCGGATAGAAAGTGAGATGGTTAATTTCGATGGTGAATGTGAATGAATATCATGCACCAAGATACAAACATAATCAAGGGTTTGAGCTCGAAATAGTGTTCGATACAACTCACGAACACTAAATGTTGCTCGGGATTCAAATGAAGATTAGATGTAACTCACAAATCGGTTCAAATCAAGAGGTTCGCCACAATCTCAAGGTTAAGATCGATAAGAATGCAGGACAAATTAAAGAGCTTAATCCATACTCGATGATTTGGTAAATGCCAGCTCAAGAGTAACCTTGCTCAAAAAGGAAAAGATTCTAATTATAGGAATATATTTTTCGATCCGATTTCGTATATTGACGTCTATCTCTATATGTTTATAGATGTTGCTATTTATAGCAAGTCCTAAACCCTAGTGGCAAAACTATAAATAATGTACAAGGCTTTAAACCCTAAATAAATGAGCCCATAAATGAAATAAAGGAAAACATGCATAAGAATACAAAATTGTGCATTTAACAGGGAAAGTTAACATGCAGTCACTTAGCGTGTTCGAGAATGAGTAATATCCGAACTAGACGAGGTTGGTAGTTAGATGTATGGGTTCGAGTACGAGTCCCAGAAATCTCGCATGGCTTCATTGAGACACCAAAGAGGTCGACCTACAATTGTTGAGTACTAGAATCAATCAGCATGAGTCTCTCGATGTTTTGCTAAGTGGTTCTTTAGTCTCGAGTACTCAACCTTGTGGTATCTCGACACCTTAGTTGATGTTGAGTGTTTATCTTCTTACCTCTCATCCTTCTAGTTTCAACTCGACCTTGGCAAGCATTGACAGGCCTTGGCTTCCAACAGGTTTTCCTTGGCTTAGACGTAGTTAGAGGCTGATTCCTATCATTACTGCGAGTATGAAAGGAAGTCATCTTTGATGTTAAGTGTTGAGCACTAGTCAAAATGCTGAATAAGCTCCTTCTCCCTTTTCGTTTTACCATGGGTGCTGAGTATCTTTGGATTTCCTTAATGTTCATCGGGGTTAAGAGATAGCTCTTCCCATCCTTTCGAATAGTATAAATGTTAAGGAATCCGTCATGGATCACTTTCTGATCAAACTCCTATGGTCTGCCGAAAAGTAAATTTGTGGCATTCATTAGGACCACATTGAAGTCAATCTCGTCGTCGTACTATTCTACCTTGAATATGATCCGAGCCCACTTATGCACATGGGTCATACCCTTATCATTAAACTACTTCTATCCATAAGGTCAAACAAGTTCATCTTTTCTACTAATTCAGCAGAGACGATATTGGTGCAGCTTCCTCTATCAACAATCAAGGATCACGTCTTCCTATTCACTAGGCACCGCATATGGAATAAATTTTCCTTTTATCCGAGATCTACCTTTAGGTCAGCTAGTATGGTTGTAACTAGGAGTTTATCCAAGTCCTCGGGATAAACATCTTCTTCTATCAACTGGTCTTCTGAACTCTTGTCACTTTGACTCTCAATTTGAGCCTTAGGCCCCTCGCCCTTTAATACCATGACCCTTTTATTTGGGCATTGGGACACAATATGTCCGTAGCCTAAGTATTTAAAGCACTTCATTTTTCAGGCCTTATTGTCAGTTACCTTTTCTTTCTCGACATGAATTGGTTGGCTAAGCCCTCCTTTCTCCATCTTCTTTTCTTGCCTTCTCTCTGCATACCTCTCAAGCTCAAGGCTGCCTTGTTGAGGTCGGTCGGCCTCTAATGCCTTCTTCTCCTCTACCTCTCTACTCTTAATGCCAAATTAATTAGCTCATCTAGAGAGTTGAACAGCTGTAATTCAATTATGTCAGCAATATCATCTTGGAGTTTACTTAAGAACCTAGCAATGGTACGGTTCTGTAGCTCGATAATCTCACATATTGTCATTAAGGTCTCAAACTCTTGCAAATACTCTTCAATAGTATTTCAACCTTGTTTAAGGTGCTGAAAAGCATAGAGCATCTCTTGCTTGAAGTAAGTTAGCATAAAACGCTGATTCATCAACCTCTTCATAAGCCTCTATATTATGATCGGCTCTTCTCCTTCAACATCTTACTTGGCAACCAACTTATCCCACCAAAGGCTTGCGTACTTAACAAAGGATAATGAAGTTAGCTTAACCTTTATTCCTTCATCACACTCATAGCACTTGAACAACTTCTCAACTTGAGGAACCCAATCAAGGAATTCTTCAAGTCGGCTACTTTCATTGAAGGTTGGCAGTTTCAGCTTCACATTCTCAAGTCCTTAACCAAGTGCTTGGGATTTATCCCTTGCATTCTAAGCTAGTTGGTTCACCTCGAATCAGCCACTTCTGTTAGAGCTCTGCTCAGCTATGTCCCTTCATAGCTTCAGCTCTCTTCTCTAGGCTCCTTAATTTGTTTCGGATTCAACACTCCTTTCATTTCTTCTTCTTGGCTCGAGTTGATTTTCCCTTCTTCTTAGCTCAACAGCTCTTCTCAATTATCGCTTATTGTTGCTAAGTTCATTGAAATCACTTCTACTGGTGGGTGTTCGCGCCCTTCTTTCTTCTTGGCCATTACGTTAGCCTCTAACTAACCTAATAAGTTCCTGAATAAAGTCTGGTGCAAACTGTAACCAAGAACAAACAAAGCCGATCGCTAGATGTGTCCAAGCTTGTAGAAAGCTCGAAAAAGGATTAGTGAGGAAAGGTACAAAAAGAGTGACAAAGATGAATGGAATAGTAAGCAAAAACCCTTGAATAGTTCTAGAAGATATGATACACTAAAGGAACTTTTAAGGACTCATGGCACAATTCGATATGATACACAAATTGGTCTAGTAAGGTTACTCGCTACCTAACCTTGCTTAAAGGAAAGGATAAGAGTGATGCTGAAAATAAACAAGTAGTGTTTATACAAGGAAGAAAGTACTCAAAGTGTATTGAAGGTAATTTGATGTGTTACAGCTACAAGTATAAGAGTATTTATACTCGTAAGTTAAGGCAACTTGCCTCAAAGGGAAAAGACAATAAGGACATTTCATAAAGAAGCAATGTACATGATACAAGAGGGTGAAAATGAATATACAAGGAAATCAATCATTGGTGCTACAAATTTTCCATATGATACCGTATATGTAGCAACGCTTCATTGGCAAGGTTGTTAGGGGATGCGGACAAAAAGTATGGATGGTTGGGCTTGTCCGATTAGGAATGGCTTAGTCAATTTGGATTCTCTATTTCTCAACTTCTCAGCAAGGATGATGCTAAGTGATTGGTCAGCTTAGCATTAAAGTAGTCATCAACTCGACATAATACAGAATAAAGGGCGGTCATTCGGCATGGCATTAAAGGTGACTTAGTAAGTAAGTACTCAGCCTTGGCTTCGATTGGGGTTGGTTGGAATATAAGGACTCATCGTGCCAAGCCCTCTAGTCCTTAGGGTTAGCTACGAGTCAAAGGTCCCATAGCTTGGTTCCCATCACTCCCTTTGGGTTGTTTTGGATTTGGCATCAAATCCGAATGGTATACACTTAGTTCTCCATCAGGGTAATACGGACTGAGATTGGCAATGTTGAAAATGTTAGAAACCCCATAATCCTCAAGCAATTCCAACCTGTAGGCGTTGTTATTGATTTTCTGAAGGATTCTGAAAAGCCCTTCCGTTCTTATAGTAATTTGTTCTTCTCTTGTTTAGGAACCATTCCTTGTGAGTTATAGCTATACCAAGTCTCCTAGCTAAAATTGCTTGGCCGACTTACCTTTGGTCCTTTCTCGCATTCTTCTAGTAACTTGGTCTATAAGCTGAGTGACCTTATCATAGATGTATTGAAGAGATTGTGCTTTGGCTGAAGCATTAGGGTCCTCTTACATAGGTACTGGTAAAGGGCGTAGTCGAAGGGCAATTCGAGATTGAATCTATAGACCACCTTAAAGGGAGTCTGCTTAGTGGTATCATGGATGGTTCAGTTATAGGCGAATTTAACCATTGGCAGGCAGACATCCCAATCACCTAAGTTCTTGCCTATTACAGCTTGGAACAAGGACCTTAAAGTATGATTAACCACCGTTGTTTGGCCGTCAATTTAGGAGTGATACAAGGTATTGAAGAGTAATTTGGTTTCCAACCGATGCCACAGGGTCCTCTAAAAATGGCTCAAGAACTTATCCCTATTGGAGACTATACTTCTTGATACGTCGTATATCTACACAATCTCCTGTTAGAAAAGAGAAGTTATAGCCGAAGTGTCGTTAGTTTTGGAGTAGAGCATGAAGTGTGCCATCTTACTGAACTGTTCTACGAAACCATTGTAGAATGTTTGCCTTGAGCAGTTTGCGGTAGTTCGAGAACAAAGTCCATACTCAGTTCAGTCTACGGCCTCGTCGAAACAAGTAGGGGCATTGCTTTCCCTTGTTTGGCTTAGTACTTCGCCTTTTTGCATACTGTACAGCTTTCCATAATTCGATGCTCATCTCTTTGCATTTTCGGCCAAAAGAATCGGTCATTCAATACTTCACAAGTCCTCCTCTCTCCAAAGTGTTCATAGAGCCTTCCGTTGTAGGCTGCCCTAATTAATAACTCCCATAGGGAATAAGTCGGCACATACAGTCTCCCCCTTGGGAACATATAGCCATCCTCCACATAATACTCGTCCACTATCCTCCTATCGACGCATCACAAAATTATTGATCCAAAGTATGGATCCTTGGAGTACTATTCTTTGATACTCACAAAACTAAACAACTTAGTCTGAAGTTCTGATAAGAGCACATGCCTTCTCGAAAGAGCATCTGCACCTACGTTTCTCTTTCCTTACTTGTACTGTATCACAAAATTGAACCCCTCAAGGAATTCAACCCATTTCGCCCGCTACTTTGACAACTTGGTCTGACTTTGGAGGTACCTCAGTGATTTATGGTCAATATATATGACAAATTCTCTCGACGGTAAGTAATGTTGCCACACTTACATTGCTCAGATTAGTGCGAAAAGTTCCTTATCATACACGGATTAGTTCAGCTGTAGTCCTCGGAGCTTTTCACTGGGGAAGGCAATTGGTCGGCCTTCCTGCATTAGGATAACGCCTATTCCAACACCTAATGCATCCAGCTCAAAAATTTCATTGAAGTAAGGTGGTACTAACACCAAGGTAAAGGTCAATTTTTCTTTTATTTTGGTAAAGCTCCCCTCCTTCCTTTCTCGCTATTAGAAGTTGGTGTTCTTCTTTATTAGCTTAATAAGTGGCATGATGATGGTGCTAAAGTTCCTGATAAACTTTCTGTAAAATGAAGCTAGTCTGTGGAAACTTCTTATGTTAGCACAAGTAGTAGGAGTTGGCCACTCAAAAATTGCTTTAATCTTCTCATCATCAAATCGCGAGCCTCCTCCATTGATTACATACCCCAAGAATAACACTTCCTCCTGGAAAAAGCAACATTTCTTCCAGTTGCTGAATAGTCTTTCGACACGAAGGATATCCAAGACTGCTCTGAGATGTTCAATGTGACACGACATGTCAACACTGTAGACCAAGATGTCGTCAAAGTATATCATGTCATACTTTCCAATGAGATGTCTCAATACATGGTTCATAAGTTTCATGAAAGTGCTCGGGGCATCGGATAAGCCAAAGGGCATGACCATCCACTCATAAAGTCCATGTTGAGTCTTGAATGTAGTCTTCTACTCGTCTCCTGACCTCATGCGAATTTGATGGTATCCAGACTTGAGACCTCATGTGGATTTGATGTTATCTAGACTTGAGATCAATCTTGCTAAAAATTTTAACTCTACTCAATTCATCCAACATGTCTTCTAGCCTTAGGATTAGACACTTGTTTTTTATCGTGATTTTGCTCACGGCTTAGCTATTAACACACATCTACCAAGTTCCTTCCTTCTTTAGCACTAGAAGTGTAGGCACAGCACAAAGGCTGAGACTCTCTTTCACATAACTTCTCTCTAGTAACTTATTGACTTGACATTAGAGTTTAAAAGCCTGCTTAGGATTCATCCAATAAGCTAGCTTATTCAGTAATGCAGTGTCGGGTAATAAGTCAATGTAATATTCTATGCCTCGAGTTGGGGGCAACCTTTTAGGTAACTATTCTAAGAATAAGTCAGCATAGTCATCTAGCAAACCCTTGATTTCCTAGGGAAGCTCACCCCGCTCCTTCATTACCAATAGTTGCCTTACCAACAATAGGGTTAGCTCATCACCAGAGCTTTCTTCGATTCGCGAGTGAGTTTCATCAGTAACTTGTGAACTTTTCTCAGTGGCATCAGATTCAACGTGATCTTCTGCTTATCCTTTTCTAGCATATATATGTTCCTGTAGCCATCATGTATAACTCCCATATCAAACAACCATGGCCTACCCAGCAATAGGTAGGAAGCATACATAGGCAGCATGTCGCAAAGCATCTGGTTAGAGTAATTCCTTATAGTGATCAGTAGTAGTCTTTACCGAGTAACATGTAATGCTCCTTTCTCACTTAACTATTGCAACTTATACAGCTTAGGATGTACAACAGTCGGTAGCTTCAGTTTTGAAACAAGATCAACCAATGCTACATTAGTGTAACTTCTAGTATTCATAATGAGAGCATACATTCGATCATTCACCTTGCAGGTGGTATAAAATAATTTTTCTCTTTGCTCCTCCTCTCATAAGGGTTCCATATTCATAGTGCATCGGACTACCATGAGTAACTGGTCTATGTCCTTAGGAAACACATTCTCCTCAATCAGTTCTTTCTCAGTGGGAACCTCCTCCTCCTTAGGTTCTTCATCTGTACTCTCTACTCTATTTTCAGGATGTCTCCCTTAATGACCATCATCCTTCGGTTCAGGTACTGAGCAATCATATGTCCAAACCCTTGACACTTGAAGCACTTGATCTAGATGGTCTTCCTACCAGACCCTTGCCCCTCCTCATATGTTTGGGTCAACACTACATCCTCAGGTTGGCCTTTCTACTCGACTCTGACATCAACTCTTTTGCTCGGTTCGATACTAGACTAAGCTTGGTAACTTGCCTGTCTTGGTCGGTTAGTTGGCATTCTATTCATTACTCGGCTCCTCCTTTGCCTCTCTACTCGCTGGGCAATTCTAACAACTTCATCTATGGTGTCAAATCGTTAGAGCTCTACAATGTCTTGGATATCTCCTCTCAATCCAATAATAAACCTTAAGACTGTTTGGGTTAGTGGTTCCTCTACTTCGCATCTTATCATAAGTATGTAAAATTCTTGAACATACTCATCAGCAATTCAGCCTCCTTATCTCATCTCTTAAAGCCAAGTAAAAGTATCTTAGAGATATGTTTCTAGCACAAATCTATTTCTAAGCACTTTCTTTATCTCGGGCCAAGTGTTAATCTCTTGGTACCCCTCTCTTCTTCTCTTGGCCTAAAAATTCTCCCACCACATAGCGGCATATCCGAAGAATTCAATACCAGCAATTTTAACTTTCTCATAATCCTCATATTGATAGTAATCAAATATACACTTTACCTTCTCTTCCCAATCTAGATACTCGTCAGCATTCTTAGATCCATTGAAAGTCGGAATCCAAACCTTCACATGGTCAGATGCTTTGGGGACTCGTACATGCTCCTCTTCAAAATAGTCTTCTTCCTCCTAATCAAGCTCTCATATGTCTATTCTTCGCCTTACTCGTCCACCAACTCCTCCACCTCGGACGAGTCGAGCTGGATTCTAACCTCTAATAAGTTAAGTAACTTATGGAGTGTTTTGTGCGACCTCAGTGGGTCAATAATACAAGGCATGAGCAGCTCAACTCAAATCTACCCAGAGGTTAGCTACCTCATCAAGTCTCTGGTCAATGCTTTTGGGAGTTCCTTGAGATTGTCATCTATGGTAGATAACTCCACTGTCATCACCAATACCAACATTAATACTCAGGTCTATCATTTTTTTCTCTCAAAATCAAGTTCAAACAAACACTTCAGAAAGTGAACAGCCAATAACACAATAGTCAAATGAACACAATAACTGACTTTGTTCTACACATGCAAAACAGAGCACAACGGAACTTCTAAAAGAATTAACTATAGTTCACATAAAACCTCCGCTCAGATACTAAGATTGTCATGACCCGAGGGAGCTAGTCGTGGCAGTCGCCGTATACCGTACAAGGGATTGCAGATTGAATTCCCTTACAATCGATGAACCTTTTATACGATACACAACCCTACAGCTACTGCTAACTACCAAGAGTACGTAAGCTTAAGCAATATCATTTCTTAACAAATAATAAAATTATAAAAACATAATACATTGTCTATTTGTATAAAAGTTTACAAGTACGAAGTCTGAAACATGTTTTCAGTTCAACTAGTATAACAATTACATATTTAGATCTATAAACTATCAGAAGTACTCTCCGATCTCATCCGGCTCCTACACTGACCCTGTGTAGAAACTAACCTCGGGCATGTGACAGCCCAACCCCACAAAAAGATCAGCCTACGAGAGAAGACTATAAGTATATAAGCTAACTAGCTTAGTGAGATAGTTTCCCTTAACCATACAGCAATCAAGTTATACCATGGTTAGATCCAACCAAATTAATGCATGACAAACAGTATGCCAACCAAATACATGCAGGTGATTAGGTATTGCATGCAACTCAGATTCAATGCCATCCAAAGTTAGGGTTAGAGATTCATCGGTACAATTAGATTCGGGTATCATATTAGAACTTATTTCATAATGAAACTCCACGTTTCGTATTTAAAATGTAATAATACATCCATTACCAGCTTTATCAAAACAAGTTCTACATATAATTGTGAGTAAGTTTACGCAGCCCCCACTCACCCCTAAACAAAGGCCTCTAGACTCAACCCTTAGCCAGGCGGTTGCGCCTCCCACGCCTAGTCAGCCCACGGGCTAGGATAAGGTCATATCGCACGTGTACACCATACGAAATCTATTACAATCAATAATCAACCCACTTATGGCCTCTCACTACCTCGTGTAATGTAATTGTCGGAATTAGATATGTAGTGCATGATATATGCATGATTCGAGTTAATTTTTTCTAGTCGAATAAAATTAAGTCTTAATTATTCAGTGATCATTTCAAGTAACAAACAATCAATTCTTAGTGAACTCACTATGCAACAATCATTATATTATTGAAGTTTAAAGTAAATTCACCATCAACAACAATTATCATGCACAAGCATAACCCAACCCCATATACATTCATTTATAAATCATAACTTATATTCACTAACTACAAATATAAAAAAAATATGGAATCATTAGGAAAAACTCACCCGGCCATGGCTAGCTCAAGTATCGTAGTAGTCTGGTGGCAGCTCAGAGTTTATATCAAAATCACCTAATAATGATAGAAATTTTGTAAGGTTAGGAATTTAAAACTAACTAGTATTATAATTTGTAAGGTTTACTTCACCTACTTATGTAAAATTGTCAATTCGAGCTTTTTATCGAATTGCGTATAATTTTTTCGTTTTCGCTTAGATCGTTAAAAACTTATAGTCTATTTTGATCATTTTCGAGCATATTTTTTCGTAACGAGCTTCTTTTTTAACGTTGTGACTCGTAGTGTAAATTGCAATATAAAAATATCACAAAATTTACTTTTTAATTATAAAAATTATAAAATATTAATTTTCGCTTTCTCTTAATATATTTATGATGCAATAATTATTTAAACCATATATTTGATATTTTTATTATTTTGAGCATACTTTTCCTATTTTTGAGATTTTAGCTTTGTTATGATTATTATTATTATTACTACCATTATTATTTTTTATTATTTCTTATTTTCTTATTATTTATCCATATTTCACGATTTATACATATATATATATATAGACTTATAATTTTTTTTCGGTATACTACATGTATATACTATATGTTATACGCTATATGTATGTATATACTTATTTTATGAAAAAAAAATTCTTATGTACATATACATATATTCATGTATTTGTATTTATACATATAAATATACTCATATAATACCGAATACATATATATATATATAATATACAAATACCTATTCACGTATTATATATTTGGTATATATATATTTACATAGTATTTGTTATAAAATATGTATACTATATATTATACATATATTTTATGATATATGTGGTATATTGCAATATATACTCTATATTAAACATATATATATTTCCTATATACATATATTATTACTTATGGAAATATACTACTACATATATATACTATACAATTACATATATATATATATATACAAAAATAATTATACATGTATACATAACTATTTTTACATTTCACGGTTACATACACACACACACACACACACACACACACACATACACACACACACACACACACATATATATATATATATATATATATACTATAGTTATTTAATAAAAATACTTAATACTAATTATATGTATACTTAAAAAAAATACATAATACATACTCTCCGTATAATATATCTATGTACATACATGTATACATACATAGCCTAATACATGCATATATACTTCAATTTATGTATTTATGCACATATATATGTATTAGAAATGTTATATTTATAAAAATACTATACAAATACTTCATTTATACATGTATATACTATATAATATACATCTATACTAGAAAAATAAATTACTTACTTATTTCTTTTAAATTTTTCTTCCTCTTTTCTTCCTCTTTTCTTTTTTTATTCTTCCTTCTTTTTCTTACGTTCTTGCTTCCAGGAATTTTTTTTTTCTTTTGTTTTCGATTTGCCTTTTTCTTTCTAGATTTTCTCTTCCTTTTTATTTCACGTGTTAGCAAGTTAATGAAGGTAAAATAATAAAATAAAAAAAATATATCTTATCCTAATCTTTTGAATTAATGAAGATGGGACAAAGTTGTTATCTCAAAATATTTCTTTTCTTGTAAACTTAACACATGGCAATTTTTTTCCTTACGTGGGCTACCATTTGATTTCCAGAATGTGGCATTTGGAGAAAAGAAAGAAAAGAGATAAAAAGAAAAAGAAAGAGAAGGAAAATAAAAATTAATAATAAATATATGTAATTTTTCAAAATATATAAATTATAACAATATTCATTGTAAATTAACTTTTAAATTTTTATGAAACTTTATCAATTTAATTGGTACCTATTACAATTATAATTTCTATAAGTTATTATCACGATTTCGTTAAAATTTCACGCAAATAAGTGATTTAGTCAAAAATTGCAATCAACTATAATTATATCACTATCGAATAATGTTTATCTATTTTATAGGTTTATATTTATAATTTTAGGCTTTCGAACAAATTCGAGATCAATTTTGATTAATCGTGTATAAGTCAGTTTTAGGGTTTTAGTACACGATTTAGGGTTTTGATCAATTCCTAAAGTTTTGTTATCGATGTTATATTTGATTTATTAAATTTCATAATCTTTTATTATTCTAGTGTTATTGACTTATTGTACAGTTTAGGACACTCGAACTTAAATTAGGGTTTCACTACTGATTTCCTAGAGTTTACATTTTTCCTCCCTTCAAATAAGTTTTGTCCTCAGAACTTAAGATGCATACTTGGTTCTACGAATAGGTATAGATATCTCCTCTTTACTTCATCTTTTGCTTCCTAGGTAGTTAATTCTCGTTCATGGTTTCTCCATAACATCTTGACATAACGAATTTATTTATTCCTCAATTGCTGTACTTTGCTGTCTATAATCTTTGTTGGGTGTTTTTTGTATGTCAATTTTTTTGCAGTGTTATTGGTTCCAATGCAACAATACGATCAGGATTAGGAATGTGTTTCCTTAAAACTGACATATGGAAAACGTTATGAATTCCTGACAAATTAGGTGGCTATGCTAATCAGTAAGCCAAATTCCCAACACGTTCTAAAATCTCAAATGGGCCTATATATCTTGGACTTTGTTTTCCTTGGGCTTTAGCACGATGAATACTTTTGATCAGTTTTATCCTTAAATATACATATTCTCCCACTTAGAATTCCAATTCTCTTCTTTTCAAATCAGCCCAACTCTTTTGTCTATCTTAGGATTCTTTCATCTTTTGTTTGATCACCATGATTTTATCTACTATTTCTTAAATCAGATTGTGACCTATGACAACTTTCTCTACATTATCTCAGAATAATGGAGATCGATACTTTCTCCCATATAAAGCTTCATAAGGTTACATGTGTATGGTTGAGTGATTACTGTTATTATAAGCGAATTCAACCAAGGGCAAATGGGTATCCCAACTTCCTTTAAACTTATGATACATGCCCTCAACATATCTTCCAAAGTCTGAATAGTTCTCTTAGTTTGTCCATCAGTTTGAGGGTGATATGCTGTACTGAGCTGTAGCTTCGTTCCTATCACTTTTTGTAAACTTCCCTAAAATTTCGATATAAATTAAGGATCTCGATCCGACACGATTCCTACTAGGACACCATGTAGTCTCATTATCTCCTTGATATATATCCTTGCCAATTTCTCCAAAGAAAAAGTCTTATTAATTGGCAAAAAGTAAGCTGATTTGGTAAGTTGATCAACGATTACCCAAATCGCATCAAAACCAGTAGCTGTCCTTCGTAAACTACTCATGAAACCCATAGATATCTGATCCCATTTCTACTCTGGAACAGATAAGGGTTATAGTAATCCTCCTGGTCATTGATGTTCAACTTTCACTCTCTGATAAGTTTTACACTTAAGCACAAAATCAGCCACATCTTGTTTCATTCCATTCCACTAAAAATTCTTTTTCAAATCTTGGTACATCTTCGCTCCTCCTGTATCACGCCCTGAAGCTTCAGAGACATAATAGCCGTGCTATATAAACTATTCTAAGATAAAAGTTAGCCTTGCAAGCGCTATCCAAGACTTGATTTACACAAGGCTTCCATGACTAACCCGCTTTGAAGTAAACAGTTTGTAATTTAAATAAATTATTTACCTAAGAAATTGAGAAAATATATATATACACTGAAATTCAATTATTACAATTAACGTTTACAATATTTCACGGTAATATATTTCTTAGTTATTACATTATTCAGAAATGAAAAATTCTAAAATAAAAGCTTAGACCTTAAAAATATATGTTTGTTCTTCAAATGTTTTTCCTCACTCCCCAAGATCCAGCAATTGCTAGCTTTAGCGTAGTTGTATGCCGCTTCTTAGCTAGCACTTGCATGATGTTTATAGGGATATGAGCAATCATAATTCAATAAGTTAAGATAGGACATTTAAAACTATACCATAAACATAACAAAGTTATCAATCAACTTATTAGGTGCAATACATGTTTAAGTAAATGCCATTGCACGACGTTGTCCAACTCGTCATGAGATTAGAGAAATTGCACCTGCTCTAATCCGGGTTGAGGAGTTGCTGTTAATGCAACAGCTTACGACCAAACCCAAGCTTGTGTAATGGAGACATCACTCCTCTTGCGACTACCTTCGAACCATTGACTTCGCCTTTGCCGCGACTTCCTTTCCTGTCACTTAGTTTGACTAAGGATGAAAAAGGGATCATTATGCAATCCTATGTTATCCCTTTCGAAGGGGTCGGTATTTGGTCGGAGAATCCTAGGTTTCTCCTAATGGGTTACTATGCAGGTCCAATTATGATTATTGGTCGTATATTTGATTAGGTCCAGTTTAGGGTGATCAATCATTTCATACAAATCATACAATACAGGCCAGAATAATAAACAAAATCATAGTATCACTCATAATCAAGCACATATACACAACCAACTATTTAACAAGCATAACCAAGCATAATCTCAAGCCTCCAAAATACAGCATCGTATTAATTCCAACTTACCTAAACTCCTTGCTCACTCACTCGAAGTCCAACTCGCTTAGGCCATCACCGATCATCCCTATAACACAAACGTGATTTTAGTTTTTCATATAACTATTATAAGTTGGTTTTATCTTATAACGCTTATTTTTATATTTTGTTTAGGGTTTAATATATCCAGTTATCTAAGTTCTTAAATCTTTTACAATTATTCTAGGTTTGGGGTTAGGTTCGTTCAATTTTCGCATCGATTTCTAAATTAGGTTCTAGTTTGATTTTGAAGAACTGTTTTGTACCCAAACCCTAGAAATTCGTTTCAACTCATAATGTGAAATTAATCACATTATTTCCCAATATCCTAAATACCATCACTACCCTTAGTCAGTATTTTATTCCACCCGGTACACTTAAATTCGTATTAGTGTACCGAATTTACTCCTAATGTGAGAAATTTTTACATTTTTCATATAATTACATAAATTTAAGTTTTCTATCAGATTTATTATATATTTTTATTATTATCATAATATCAATTTTTATTATAATATCTTCTATTTATTATATTTATAATAGTTGTGTATTATATACTATTATTTGTTATGTACATAATACACATCTAATATTTTTATCACTCTAATTACTATCTCCCAACATCAATTATTATTTCAAAATATCTAAATTCATCATAAATCAGATTTTACACCTAATTACCCTAATTTACAAAATTAACTTAAAATTTACTATTTTTCCCTATTACTTATTTACTACATAATTAACCTAATAATTACATATAACACCTTAAATGCTATAAGTATCATACTTCATTAAATTTCAACATCCTAAAACATATAATTATTCATTAAATCAGTAATTAACCATTTAATTACTTAATTAACCCTAAATTACCCATTTTATACCTCATTTTAAGGCCTAAAAATGATCTAAAAATTTTGAAAATTAATTTTTAAAAATGGGCTTCATAGCACTATTCTATATCATCTAAGTAGTCTACACAAAAATTTTTGGCTCAAAACTACACTCCTAAGGTCATTTATTTCTAAACCGAAACATGCTTGGTTTTGTATGATTTCTTAAGGACCATATATCACGGGACATATTTTCATCAAAATAATATTTTTCTAAAAACTGTATACAAAAATATTTTAGAATAGCAAAATTCATAATTTTTTAAGAATATTTACTATTTTTAAAAAATTACACAAAATCGGACAGTAAATTGAACTCATCGATTTTGATGGCTCCAGCCACTGACGAGTGTATCGGCCCACTTGGGCGTTGCCACCACCGTATGGTGGCGGTGGCCATGCACTCCTAGCTGCTCGTCGGGTCTAGGTTCTCCTTACAAGCCTTAACTGCACAATTTTCTTTTTTCTTTTACCTAAATTTTTTCTTCCAATTTCGATGCTCCTAATTTTTCTTTGATTTATAACTGTCTAAATGAGCTCTGTGATTTTTTTACCTATTTATAGAGTTTTGTGGTAATTAATGTACATTAAATTGGACAAGACATTATCCAAATCCATTAATTTTTTGCTTTTGTATTGCTCGATTTTAATTGACTAATTTTTCTTCTTCAATTCCTGACTCACCATAACCAAATCTGGATCATTCCTTATTTTTTTTTATTTTTCTTGATTTTTCCTCAATTAATTATGAATTTTCTTTAATTATTTATTATTATTTTAGCACATTTTAAGTATTTTAAGTAATTACATGTATTTCTACATATATGTAAATTCATATATAGTATAAATAAATATTCCTAAATATTATTTAGGTTATTTTATGATTTTTAGTATACATATAATTTATCTCTAATGATTCGTTAATTATCGGAATGCATTTTATGTATTTTCAATAAATAACAAGTTATATACTTAAAATTTGAAATTTTTATATGTTTTTATTTTATTATGTATTTTCTTAAATTCAAACTTACGGGATCATTTTACTAATATTTCTAACTTTACTTATAATTTAGACTCGATTGAATCTTTCAATCGATCAAAACTTTGAGTGATTGGTTGTGGGGCTTATATCTTAGATGTATAGTATAGCCTAAATAATGAGCTTCACTTGAAATTTCTTTTCAGAGCTCCTCATCATCAAGTACACACAATCAGTTATTCATGTTCATCCATTCAGAAATCAGTGTATTTCCCACTTCCCATTTCTTCTCTAATTCGGTTGAATACAGCATCACCTTGCTAAGCAATTTTAATTCTTTGCATTAGCGTTGGCTCTATCACCAAATTTGATAATTCAATAGTTTCCTCATGCCATGAAAACTCCAAATTTAATCTTGAAAACTCTTTAATGAGTTCCCTTTGATCAGTCAAAAGAGAAGCAACTTCACCATAATTCTTCTTGCTTAATGCATCAGCAACCACATTTACTTTGCCTAAGTAATAGTTAATTCCCAAATCATAGTCTTTGATCAACTCAAGCCATCTTCTTTATCTCATATTCAACTCCTTATGAGTAAACAAATACTTAAGGCTCTTATGATTAGTAAAAATTTCGCATCTCTATCCATACAGATAGTATCGCCATAGCTTTAATGTAAATACTATAGCCGCAAGTTCCAAATCATGAGCTGGATAATTTTACTCATGTGGTCTCAATTTTCTTAAATCATATGTAATCACTTTTCCGCTTTGCATAAGTACACATCCCAATCCATTTTTAAAAGCATCACTATATACAATAAGGAGGCTAAAGTGAAGGCCTGAAGTGCTTAAAAAGTGAAGGCTTGAAGTGCTTAAATAGGTAAAGGCCTGAAGAGGCTAAAGTGCCTAAAGAATCTATAGAAGCATGTTGATTGTCCAAGTTAGGGATGACCTATGCTAAGTAAAGCCATAAAATAGGTTAATTGGCCTCTAATCCATTAGTGTATAGGATTGTGGGCTTGTTCACTCATTATCTATGCAAGTTGTAAGACTTAAAGTATTTTACCTGTTGCTACTACCACAAAATGGCCAAACATTTTCAAGTAGCTTATCGTCTATTTATTAGACAAGGCAATTGAGTTTATATTAGCTTATCGTTTAGAGTGTGTAGGATATAAAGCTATTTAGAAGTAGCCCATTAACATATTATGGTTGCAGCTTAAGGTAGAGGGCGTCTGTATAGCCCTAGATCATTTTGAATTCTCACACTAGCCTCCAGGGGAGTAGAATTTAGCCTTAAAAATAAATGATTGAATGAATCACAAATAATAATAGAAGATTTTACAACGAGGATTGAAGTGGGAGTAGGACTTGAGTAGGAAATTATCTTTCGTTTAAGTTGCTATTGTTTATGCCATCACATTGTTAATTATGCTGCATGAAAGATAGGTGGATTTAAAGCCCCTCTTAACTCACTGAATACCTGCTTGGCCATGTTTTCAAGTGATTGCCACTTAAATACGTGACATTACGAGACAATTAAAATTGGCAAAACCCAACTTGAATTGTGTAGAAGCTTTAAATTCTAAAATCAAGTTAAGATGAATCGAGTAAATTCCAACACATTAAAGGAATTTCGACCAACAGATGTATTGGTCCCCTGTACATGTGCCAACCCCATGCATGTGTTGACCTATGCTTCGCTCTCTTCGTGCGCACAACAGGATGCGCCACAGTTCCCCACCCTAGCTTTTTGCTCGATAATTTGACTACCATGCTCACAGCCAAAAGAGAAATAGTTCAAAGATCGGCACTTTGGAAGCCTCACTATTCAAGGTAATGGTAGCATAGATGTACGACTTCAAAATAGCTCGACTGATTCAAAGTACAATAGCCATGCACAGTAAGGCAGCTCGACAAGCTAAAGTTGTAGTAACTCCTCAGCCACATGACACGGAGCTTGAGGACTTGATATGACCCGGAGACACCCGGCATCTCGGCCATTGAAGGCCTACAGAGAAGCTCGTCGTCGGTTTCTTAAGTAGCTCATCGGCGACTTGGCACGGAGCTTGGAGTTCACATTAAGTTGACTGCTTGGCCTAAAACTTCTTGGCAAGAGTAACATTTGTCTAGAGGTGAATCACAACTCGGATAATCCAATGCTCGACAGCTCAAACAATAGCTCGGCAAGATGGACAAAAATAGAACAGGCAGTGTTAGGAACTTATCATCTTCCAATGTCAGACTCCACTGTCAATCAATTCATCCAAGCTCTTAAGTTGTCTTTGTTTTGAAGCATCCCGTCGCACAACTCATGCGGGTGAATATCTTTTTAGTCTAGGGCTTCGAAACATGAAGTTGAAACCACTCGGTTTAATTAATAAGTTTATATAACAAACAACCTTGGAGCTTCAACTCAGCAGCCATTGTCTGTAGCTCTTGTCTCGAAACTCAGATCAAGGCATTTTCATAAAACTCAGTTTGTCTCCTTAAGTCAATGTGCAAAGCTCGGCTAATAATGGTGAAAATAAACCTGGCCCCTTTAATCCAGAGGAAAGCGAGCCTGGTTCTACCACTCGGATTCAATCTCAAACCAAGCTCAGCCATTGATGTGTGATGGAGCTCGGCTAATGTTACTCGGCCATGGGCTGTCGAAATAGTTTAAATACTGACCAAGTATCCAAGAGCTTAGAAGCTCGGATCATGGAATTTCGGCAAGTGGACAAGTTGTTTGACCATAGAGCTTGGACAATGGCTCTGAACAAGGATGTTCGGAAGGAAAGCTTGGTGCTCGGATTTCATTTTGCTCGAATGCGTAGCGTGGCCTCTTTACTCCATGGAGTGACTATTAGCCCTAATGAGAATATTTTGTTAGCTCAGACTAACCACATAGGAAACATAAATGGGATTCTACACTCGCTCCAGAAGATCGGAAGCTCAGCTTCATGTGTTTAGCATGGCCTTTAGTCCAGACGCTAACTCAAGCTCAGCATTAGTAGATATTCGGCACAAATTGGTGCTCACACTAACTGCAGGTGAAGGTGCTAGAATTCGGCCGTGACATTGTCCCTAATAGCTTGGACCAATGAAATGTAGTTTGTCGGTTACCTTCGTCTAATTGCTGTACTTAAAACTATCACCGTTATTGGAATAATTCAGGGAACTCGCTTGAAGAAGTTGAGTTCACTACAATCAAGTTGCTCATATTCGGAGCCCAGATTTGTTGTTGTTGAGTAGTTTGGTCACCGTACAAACTATTCATAGCTGGGATGCTATAAATTATTTCGGACTCTGTTGGAAACGGCAGAAGCATGGTTGACATGGAGCTTAGAGATCGGAGGGCATGTAACAGCTTGGAAAATCGCAGGTTACTCAACTCGGCCATGGTGGACAGCTCGAACATAAGAGCTTCCCCACAACTTAGTATAGCTTGGACATGCTAGGCTTTCAGCAATTCAGCACGGGGCTTGACTCGCAAGGAGTACTTGGCTCGGCTAGAGAGTAGTTCATTTTGACTGGGTGCTCTTCTTCTAAAGTCATGCTGTTGTAGCTTGATTAAAGAGGTTGGTTTGGGCTTGCCAAAACTAGCATAGGCTGCTACTCTGCATCATTCATAATTCCAATTAGACTAGGGATCTTAGATTTGTATAAGCACAAATTATTGGATTAAACCCATAGCCATTAAGGATGTCATATGTCCAAGTGAGGCTTGATCAATCCAAAGTATGAGTTGTCATTTTCATATTCAACATTGCTAGGTTTTCTCAACACCTTAAAGTTCAATTGATGCTATGGAGCTCGAAATAATTTTGCTCATGCTAGCTTTATGTAAAGCTCTCATTTTTGTTATTTGCTGGCATAAAATAGAGCTTAATTGGTACATCTCGACTAGTTTGGTTTTGGTTGGTCTGACCTAATAAACCGCTAACCAATAGTCCCATTACTTGCATATGGCTCTAAGGACTACAATCCCTCACCCGAAGATTTCTCTCCCGATAATCTACTAATGATCTATGCTATCAGTAGTGATAATGTCGACCATTCCTTAACTATGGATACTATGCTGAGTAATCGGTCCAGCTGCTGTCGAGAGGTTCTTACTAAGTAACGAAAGACTCACTTATCAGCTGAGTAGTTTTCTCTCGACATGATACCATCTCTTCCATCTCGGCCTCTTTATTGCCGCAACATCTTGATCCTTTTTACCTGCTGTACTTAGAGAATATTCATATAGGACCAATGTTACACTGCTACCTATTCACCTGTTTAACAATGTATCACTTTTCCATTTTTGTCTTTTGTCTTTTTTACTCTTTTTCATTTGTACTAAGGATCTCATTTTTATATATACTTTCTTATAATTTCTTTATCTGTAATATTACCCTAAGGACTTAATATAAATAGTCAATTTATTTTGTAAGCTGGAGATAATTTAAATTTTAATACTGAATATTTTGTTCTTGTGAGATACCTTCTTTAAGTTTATCTTTCATACACTCTTATCTAATCTTGTCGAGTAGCTTAGATTAGTGGTGGATAGACCTTAACATCAACTTATGTATCATATCAAGTAAGGTATCAAGTCGTGTTATATTCGTTGGTAAATCATGTCCTCTGAGTAGCTTTATGTCGCTGCTTTTGTTCGTTTGTAGACCATTTCTCTCTAATTTTCCTCGATATTTTGAAGGACCTATTTTAGTTAGATTTGTCATAATAAGTTTTATTGATAACTAAGCTAATAAGTACACTGTGACCTCAAACAAGCTCGGAAAATGTTGCCTTCAACCAGGAAATAATAGGATGACAACAGCTCGGCAAGGTGAAGGAGAGCTCGGCTTTCGGTCCTCGTATGAATCATCTATAGGACAATCGAGCATACTTATGAAGGGATGACCTTGTTTGATAGTGCCCAATGAAAGAAGAGCAGCTCGGACTTCAATGAGGTGAAGCTCGGTCACTCGTCTCGCAATTATCTACCTGTGTTGAAAACCCGAAATTGCAACTTACACGTGAAGTGTAAAGGACAACTCAGCGTTACTGTCTTAGTGAAGCTCACATATATAACTCAGCGTTGAACTTCGAGTGTGCACTTGGCCTCGTCAAGTTGATAAAAAATATAGCTTCATGTTTGCTTCATAGGAGTTGACATGAGTTCAATCCATGTTGAGTTGCAACTTTAATGGAGTTCATATAGAGCTCATGAAAGAATAGCTCGGCAGGGAGAAGGTCCATTACTCGGCATTTTAACTCGGCAAAGTGTAGAGCTTAGCAAACATTCATGGCCACTCCGTACTCGACCATGGCAACACTCGTTTTGATACTCGACAACACATTGTTCGGCATGTAATTTTCTCGGCAATGGATTGCCGAGATAGTTCAAACGCCGACTAAGTATTCAAGAGCTTAGAAGTTCAGAACATGGAGTTTTAACAAAATTGTTTGGAGCTTTTTGTAAGAAACTTATAAAATCAATAAGGGAGTTCAGCATGGGTTGCGACGAAAGGGCAAATAGCTTATGGATTGTTCAATCCACTTAGCTCAACACTATTTCAGTACCCCCGCAAGTTTTGACATGGATAAATCCGCTACAGTAGCAGGATACAAAGAAGCTCACACCATAGTTATGTGGCTCGACAATTTCTTTCTAATCACATCACTAGTCATCTACCCCATTTCAATCAAGAATAGACTCAGGGTAACTTGGTTTACTACATATTTAATATTGGTGATGACTCATTTGTATCCTAGAGGAAATGAGTTATCCATATCTTTGTAGTTAGGGAAACGAAGCTAAAGTCAGAAGCGGAGCGACTTATATATTGAGGTGGGTTACGTGACCTTTCTCGGCCAAA
This sequence comes from Lumnitzera racemosa, assembly GCA_024138005.1. Lineage (NCBI taxonomy): Eukaryota > Viridiplantae > Streptophyta > Magnoliopsida > Myrtales > Combretaceae > Lumnitzera > Lumnitzera racemosa. The sequence goes on along the minus strand of JAMXBC010000010.1, from coordinate 85,351,061 downwards.
GTAAGAAGACGTTCTTCCTAATAGGGCTCTGTTCCATTGCTTCTAAGAGTTGGACGAAAAGGGCTCAGACAATTCGGATAAGAAGCCATCACTCCGTTGTTATAGCTTAGCAACGAATTCGAATAGCTGTGTTACGGTGGGTTGCTTGCCGGGCAACCATGCTTATCCATTTTTGTTGAAGTGTAGCTTGGGTCGACCACGTATTGAGAGAGTGCTCGGAAATTCAAGTTGCACTTAGCAACTTCATGAAAAGAAATTGCTCTAAAACTTTTGCGTTTGCGAATTTCTGAAACCCGAAAAGAAATAACTTCTTCCATAATAAGCAGTAAATTGCCTCAAAACTGTGAGGGACTCATCCGTATAATTTTTTGGAGGCCTTTCTAGTCAGAAACAGCGGGTAATACAATCATCTCAAAGTATGGAGTGGAGTAACTGCTCGAGTTTGACAGGAAACATGTCAAAAGTTGCAATAGTTCGGCGCTTGGAGTTTGAAGGAACTTCAAACATGTCATTGACAATCCATCGCTTAGAAATACTCATTCCATTGCCAATTTAGTTAAATATGATTGCTCGAAATAAAAAAGATAGTAGCATGGACATGCCACACGTGTGAATTGAATTCGGCATGTCAAAAAATTACCTTGCAACCATGCACTGTGATAAGTGTGTGATTGTGTGGCATTAAATAGTAGAGTCTTTCTTTTAACCAGTACAAACCAACACATCCAATTCGTATAATTGGAGAAATCAAGCGATGCATGAAGTCACAGTTACGATCCTGGTGGTGATAGTTATGAACCAAAAGAAAGTGGTATGCGGCTATTCAACACACATACCTGCTTGAGAGTGACAATTATGAACCAGGTGGTAGGTTAAATTGCAGCGGCTACACTTTTCAAAGGAGGAAACAATCACGCTTGTCTTCTCCGAACTTCATCAGCTTCCAAAAACAAATGCGATACAATGGTTGTGCCTAGGAAAAATAGAATTATCCCTTAGCCTCTCTCAAATTTTTGAGGATCTATCACGAGATTTAGGAGAATCATTCTTGGGACAAAATACAGTTAGTATTGCATAATTCAAAAAATTTATCTGACAATTATGATAATCGTTTCTTACAGAAGGTACCAATTGTTGACTACTGAATTTTGTCTCAATAAATGAATACATGCAAAATCAAAAAACAACTATGAGGAGTGCCGGATAGTGCTCTGGTGTGACTATTCCAATACCTAAATTAACTCTCTTTTCTTGAGAGTAGAGTTATAGTATAATAAGAAGAGTAAGAGAATGGAAGAGGATCCCTACCTAAAGATCTTATTTGATATTTATAGTAGGTCAATAGAGATAGTATCCAGACTAGATAATTGGACTGGACTTAAATATTATGTCGACTAATATAAACTCATATAATAATTATTAGAAAATACCTATAAATAGATATTGTTTGTAAAAACTATACGTGCAATTAAAATTCCAAGAATCCGACCTATTTTCTTTCTTTTGAAATTCTTTTTTCAATGTAACATTTTTAATTGTTATTTTTTGGATTTTTATAATGTTTTTATAGAGGTTATTGTAAAAAAATACCTATTTGTTTCATTTAAAAATCTGAAGTACCAAAATGAAGAATGAAATAAAGTTTGTGGACTAAATAAAAATAGAATGAAAGTTGATGTATTTATATTGCTATACTACCATCTTACGATAACGATTGTTATAATAGAGAAACTAATTTATCTTATTTAAAAGGTTAAGGTACTAAAATGAATAAATTTAAAATTTTGGTACTAAAAAGAAAAAAAAATTGAAAGTTCAGGTACTTCTAATAGTTTTATCTTGACTGTAAAGCTATAATTACATATTCGCTCATTTTACTTAGTCATAATACATATGGTTGATAAATGTGAAACATAACCATAAAAATTAATACTCCACAGTTCATTAGAAAAGTAGGGAATCAAAATCCCTACTAAATAATAAGGTTAGGTAGTCAAAATAAGTTTAGAAAAAAAAAATTAAGAAGGGTAAAAATTTAACATTAAAAGAATATACAGATCTTAAGAGCTTGATCTCACGATCTAATTTAAGCTAAAAATGTCCTAACTCTACACTTATCCATTGTAACATAGGTTAAAGAATGCTCTTCACTTGGATCTCAGCCTATTGCTTGCTTTTGTGTGACTTGCAAAAGAAAATTACAGGATGTAAGCTACATTTGACCTAATAAAGCTTTAACTCTTACCACCTTTTAAGTAAAGCAGCAAATTATCAATCATATGCAATCCATGAATCAACTGTATGAAATGAAACATCAAGAAAGGTCTTTGTCAAGCTCGATTTTTTTCCCCTTTTTTTATAAATTTTCCTTAACTCAATCAATATCAAATTCTAACATGTTTAATATTAATAATTGACTAAAACTTAATAAAAACTAATTTTTTTATTTCAAAAGATGTTTTGGAGTTGCCACTCGATTGGAGTTGCCACTCGATTGGAGTTGGAAAAAAAGAGAGTTAAGTTAAATCGATTAGATGGACTGATTTAACCTAACCACTAATTCACTTGAAAAATTAATTTTTAGAAAAAAGATTTGAAAACTAAAGATTTTGGATTCGAGGCTAATCTTTTAAATCTTAAACAGGTATCATATTTACTTTCTGAATTTAAATTTACTTTTCAACAATACCCTTCTAAAAGAAAATATCTAATTACTTGTAAACAAGTAAATAATATCTATATATTAAGAAAAGATAATTGAACTATTATTTACAAAGATGGAAAAAAAAAATTTCTATATTTTAAATCGCTCTATATTTACATACAAGTATCTACATACCCGGTATTTAAGATTAAACTTCTGTAATTCATTTAAGAAAATATTAGCGAGTTTATTTATTTTAAATTTTGAAAATGGTCAACTTTAAGTTCTTTAGCCATTTAATTTTATTTAAGGGAAAAAACCTAAGAGGAAAGGGTCCTAATTTGTTCTTATTTTGAAAAAATTCTAAAATATCCTAATTTTTGAAAGAAAAAAAAAGGTCCATTTATTTTTATTTATTTGAAAAAAAAATTCTACGTGATGCAAATTTTTATAAAATACACAATTATCAAGGCTAACATACTTAACCATAGAAAAGAGACCTAAATTATAATAAATATGTTTGAATTATAGAAGGAAAATGCCTAGAAGACAAGGGTCCTAAAATTTAACTATTTTATTTATAAAAAAAATCTAAGAGGCTCTAACTTTGGAATGATTCATTTCTCTTGTTATTTTTTAAAAAGATTTTTCTAAGTGATAAAATTTATTTATTATATATATTTTTTATTTTTTCTTGTGTTTAGGTCGAAGGAAAAAAAAATGCTTGCTTTGTTTATCCTTCTCTTTTTCTTTTCTTCGTTCTCTATTTCTTTCTTTCTTTCTTTTTTGTTCTTTTCATTACAATTATAATAGGAAATGTTCATAAAATAAATAAATAAGAAAAATTCACCAACAATCAAAGAAACTAAAGGAGGGATGATCATATTGCACGGGTTAAAGCAACTACAATAGGCAAGTTAGACTTCAAAGCTTCAGGTTGGCACAAGGGTTAGATAAGTGGTAAGTTAGGTTAGTTCATTAGGTTCAAATCGAATCGAACATGGATCGCACAAGTACTATACGTATGTTGGAGCGATAATGACGATAGGACCTATGGAGCTTATAACAGACAACAAGGTGGTTTCTAAAGGTAGTGGTAATGTTGGTTAGGGGTTTTGGGATACATCAAATTCAACAATGGTGGTTTTTCTTGACAAAGAGTGGTAGAGATGGTGGTTTAAAGAGTAATGCATGACAGTTAATTTAGGTTTCATGATTGGTGCTTCAAATGACAAAACTGAAACAAAAGATTGCTTTTTTATGAATCTGCAAGATTCTAGCAATCCAAATATAACAATCTTTTGTTTCAAAATTAGATGAAAGTAGAGAACTTTAGAGAGAAGTTGAGGTTTCTTCGAGTGGTTCTTTAGTCTCGAGTACTCAACCTTATGATTTCTCAACTCCTCGGATGACGACAGATTTGATGCCGAGTGTTTATTTTCCTTCCCTTCGTCCTTCTGGCTACAACTCAGCCTTAGCAAGTATTAATAAGCCTAGGCTTAGATATGGTCGGCAACTGATTCCCATCATTACTGTTAGTTTGAAAGGAAGTTGTCCTCGACCTTAAGTGTTAAGTACAGGCCGGGATGCTGAATAAACTTCTCTTCCTTTTTTACTTCACCATAGGTACCGAGTGTCTTTGGATTTCCTCAACACTCATAGAGGTCAAGCAATAGCTCTTCCCATCCTTTTGAACGATGTAAGTGTTAAGGAAGTCGTCACAAATCACTTTCTGGTCATACTCCTAAAGTCGACCAAGAAGTAAATTCACAACATTCATAGGGACCACATCGAATTCAATCTCGTCTACATACTATCTTGCCTAAAATGATATTCGCGCTCTTTTATGCACATGGACTATACCCTTATCATTAAACCATTTTAATCCATAAGGTCAGGGATGCGGGTAGGCTAAAAACTTCATCTTTTCTATCAACTCGATAGAAATGATGTCGATGCAGCTACCTCCATCAATAACCAAGGAACAGGTCTTCCTATTCACTAGGCACTGCATGTGAAATAAATTTTCCCTTTGTTCGAGATTTGCCTGCAAGTTAGCTTGTGTCGCCATAACCAAGAGTTTATCGAGGTCCTTAAGATAGACATCTTCTTCTATCAACCAGTCATTTGAGCTCTTGTCACTCTGACTCTTGATTTAAGCCTCAGGCCCTTTGTCCTTCAAGACAATGACCCTTTTATTTGGGCATTAGGACGTAATATGTCCGTAGGCTAAGCATTTGAAGCACTTTACTTCTTAGGCCTTGTTGCCGAGTACTTTTTCATTCTTGACAACTCGTTTTTCAGCATGGTTTGGCCGGCTAGGCTCCCTCTTCTTTATCTTCTTTTCTTGCCTTCTTTCGGCATTCTCTTAGTATACTTCTCAAGCTTAGGGCTACCTTATTGAGGTCGACTACTTAGCCTTTGATGCCTTCTTCTCCTCTACCTCTCTACTCTTAATGCCAAATTAATTAGCTTGTCTAGAGAGTTGAATGGCTGCAATTTAACTATATCGACAATGTCGTCTCGAAGTCTACTTAGGAATCTGGCAATGGTGTGGTCCTATGGTTCAACAATTTCTCATCTCGTCATCAAGGTCTTAAACTCTAGTAAATACTCTTCAACAATATTTCGACCTTGTCTTAAGTGTTGGAAAGCATGGAGCATCTCTTGCTTGAAATAAGTTAGCATAAAGTGTTGGTTCATCAATCTTTTCATAAGCCTCCAAGTTTTGAACGGCTCTTCTCCTTCAGCATATCGCTTGGCAACCAACTTATCCCACCAAAGACTTGCATATTCAACAAAGGACAAGGAAGCCAGCTTAACCTTTGCTCGATCAACACATTCGTAGCACTCGAATAACTTCTCAACTCAGGGAACCTAGTCAAGAAACTCTTTTGGTCGGCTACTTCTACAAAAGGTTAGTAGTTTTAGCTTCACATTGTCAAGTCCTCGGCCAGGTGCTTGGGGTTCATCCTTAGTATTCCTAGCAGGTCGGTTTACCTTGGATCAGCCACTTCTATTCAAGCTATGCTCGGTCATATCTCTTCTCGGAATCGGTTCCCTTCTCCAGGCTCCATGGTTCAACTCAACAGCTCTTCTTGGCTCAACAGCTCTTCTTGGCTGTCTCGCATCATTACAAAGTTTATTTGAACCATTCTTACTAGTAGGTGTCTATTCCCTCCTTTCTTCTTGGTTTTACGTCTATGGACTCTAACTAACCCAGCAAGCTCTTGAATTAAGTCAGTAAGATTCTGAATTTGTTATTCTAGGTTATCAACACATCTCCTCAAGCTTTCACAAGGACTGTTTCCAGTATTGTTAACACTATCCTCCAACATTCTTGCTCGTACAGTAATTGACTAAAGAATTGAACAAGTAAATAATAGCAACCCAAAAACAACTACTACTCAGCTTCTACAACTACCACTACTGATAAACAGCACACAACACTATAGAACAATGATGAACAGGAATGTTAGAACCACAAATCTACTTTGAGAACACTTGCATACATGTCTCCCCAAAGCTCTAATACCAATATGATAAGGGATTGAATCTCCGATGCCAAGATGAAAATGAATCAAAGGATCGATCTAAAAAGAAACAACAGTGGATCTGGAAATGAACGGGAATGGGTATTTAAGGAAAATGGGTATGAAGAACAAAAAGGGTTTTGATAGTGAATGTAGATGGATATAACTCACTAAGACATAGACACAATCAGGGGTTTGAACTTGAAATATAGTTCGATACAACTTACGAATACTAGATGTTGCTTGAGGTTTCAAATGAAGGTTAGATGCAACTCACTAACCAGCTCAAATAAAGGGGTTCACTACAACCTAAGAACAGGATTGACAAGAATGCAGGGACAATTAAAGAGTCTAATCAACCTCGATAATCCGTTAAATGCTAACTTAAGTATAACCTTGCTCGAAAGAGAAAAGTTTTACTCTGTATATCTATCTGTCTGTATGAGTCTATGTCTCTCTTTATATTAGTATAAATGTTGCTATCTATAGTAAGTCCTAAATCCTAATGGCAAACCTGTAAATAAAGTATCAGGCCTTAAACCTTAAAGAATCGAACCCATAAATAAAATAAAAGGAAAACATGTATAAGAATACAAAATTGTGCATTTTACAGAACTTGACATGCAGTCACTTGGCATATCTTAGGATGAGGAGTATCCAAACCAGACGTAGTTGGTAGTTGGATGTATGGCTTTGGGAGGGGGTCTCTAACGTCTCACATGGCTTAGCTAAGACACTAGAGAGGTTGTCCCATAATTGCCGAGTTTTAGAATTAGTCGGCACGACTAGTCTCTCGAGGTCGTGCCGAGTGGGTCTTTGGTCTCGAGTACTCGGCCTTATGGTTTCTTAGCTCCCCGGCTAATGACAGATTTGATGTCGAGTGTTTATTTTCCTTCTCTTCGTCCTTCCGACTGTAGCTCGGCCTTGGCAAGCATTGATAGGCCTCAGCTTGGATATGGTTGGTAGCTGATTCCCATCAACATGTGTGTTGCCTCTCTTAACAGAACATTCTATGGAGAGACTAGGTCTTCTTGGTGCAAATCAAGAAGAAATAAGGTAAAAGACGTTTTCTAACAAAATGATTCGTAAATTCGACTCTAATAACTATGTATTTTCCTTAAAGTTCCTTTGAAGAGTGTATCGAGAGTCGTCAATGGTGCAACATGATAAGTGTTAATCCCTATATTTTTAAGAAGCACTAATTCCTTGATGAGAAGAAAGATCATATTTAGCATATGTGAAACGTGAACATTGAGAATCAAAAGGTCATGACTATCGAGGTATATTTGTTATTCTTGTTGATTAAATACATGTTAGGAACACATTTGAGTGTTCCTTTGTTAGAATTGAATAAAAGATTTAATATGTTAAAAATTATAAGTATAGGATGGATTGAGATTGATCATGGAGTAAAATTTTGATTGTTAGAATTCAAATAAAATTGAAAAAGAAAAAAAGAGACGAAGCAAGTGTACAACTTGTATACCACGTATATGCCATGTACATGGAAAAAAGAGATATATGGCATGTACATAAAATTCCATACCATATACATTGGTGAAGGGGGTTATTTAATATATACGTTATGTACATGTTGTTGTGGTGGCATGTTTTTGGACTTAAGCTTACTCTCCATGTATTCTAAGCTGTGTATGTTCCTCTAATTCGTATTATTGTGAATTAAAATAATTTATCTTATTTTCTTTTCCTAAATACTATTAAGCTAATATTACAAAGCTACTAAATAAATATAAAATTAAATTGCTGATTAGAAATGTTAAAGGATAGTTTAAGATTTCTTAAGAAAACTTTAGTTAGCAATTTTTGCTTTGGTGACTATTCCAACCCATAAGTATAAAGTAAATAAGAAACCATAGAAATAGGAGTAAAGTTTAGCAAAAACTAATAATAGAATCTAATAGGGTCATTTTTTTGTATTTGATACACTTGACTTAACTTTACTTTTTATAACAAATAACAAAAGCATCTTTTTACTAGCAATTGTAGTAGGTCGCATATATAGTAATAAAACTGGTGAGAATCAAGTCGAATCCATAAGGAATAGTGTTTAATTTTAATAGTATCAGTCCCATCTATATCTAGGCTATTTAAATAAATTATTTATGGAAACTGATCTAACAAAACAATCTAATTAGAAGATTTATCATCTTAAAGGATTCAATTGTAATTAGATAATTAGAATACCAGTTAATGTTAACTCAACTACCTTTAATAGGTTTAGTTTTAAAGTAATTAAGTACTAAGAATTCCTTCTAGCAAAGCAAATACTTAAGATAAACCAATTTATCATTTCTATCACTAGATAAGAAATAAAGTAAATTAATCCCTTTTTATTCCTAAACCTTAATTGAATCAAAGAGCATATTGCTGTGCCTTCTTCAATATAGATTATCCAATTTATAGTAACCAATTAGAAAAGGTCTCACTACTCAATTATAATTAACATATATTCCAACAAATTCAAAATAGATGTTGATGTGATTAGGGAATTAAAGACCTAGAACAACAAACACAATTCACTAATTGATAATCCAGAAAATCAATAAACAATATTAATTAAACACAAGAGAAATAATAGGGAAGATAATATCCAAATTAAGAATTTATTAAAAAGAATGAAGCAACCTATTTAGGAGTTCTAATCTCCGATTTAGGATCAATTACTACTCCTTGGTATGGGTGCGCATAGGGCACATATTAAGCAAGTGCATTTAGTCGACTTATAGTATAGTAAACAAATTGAGTTTGAATGTCAATCCTATAGTAAACCATGAACGTAAACAATTCTTAATTAATTAGCAATGTTTTCATACAATTTTCCAATTATCTAACTTTTATGATTGAAACTATAATTGAATAATTTACAAAATAAAGAATAATAAGAAATTAAAGATACAACAATAGAAAATAATTAAAATAAAAAACTAGCATAATTAATTAGAATTAAGAAGAAGCATGATCCGTAGTAAATCCTATTTTATTTCCTATCTAGTTCTACGTGACTTTTCAATCTCAACTACAATATTAGACCATGGAAATTCCTATTATGAACTAATCGAACTCATGCCTCCAATTAATTCCTAACCCAAAGTATACTCTATACTCTACTCGAATTGCTTCTGCAATAGAGTATACTCAACCAATCAAGTCATGCTCATTGCTCTCTTCAACAACATATTTGGAAATTCCCTTTATTCACTTTACACAATAAGTCTTCCTCCTCATGTACAATCTTCTCAATATGCTCTACTTATGCCCTCTTCTCTCCTACTTCATCCTCATATGTACTATTAATCTCATAAGGTGGCATCTCTCCCTTAATGACTATAGTTCATCAATTTGATCACTAAGTGGCTATGTCCAAATCCCTAATACTTAAAGCACTTTATTTTATTGGTCTTTTAACTTGAAGTTTGACCCTTCTCAAACTTTTGCTCTCAACATTATTGCCTCTTTGATCAATTCTCCTTTCCTCTTAGTCATCTCTTTAACTTAACTCAGTTTTCACCTAACTCTTGTTGTCTGGTTAAGTAGATCGACTAGGTTAGGCACGGAATTTGGAAGCTTAGAAAAGACCCTTTCATCGATGCCTCTTAATCCTTTAAGTAGCTTAGATTGCATCATCTGGAGTTTCTATCATCTAAACTTCAAGTATAGAGCCTATTTCGTATTTCATACCTCCAATAAATCTTGACACAATATAAGCTTCTAGTTTCTCAACCTCACATCTAATTGAGCATCTAGAAATCCTTGACTTATTCATCTATACAACTTCCTCTCTATCTCAAGTCTTGTAACTTCTATAATATATCTTGAAAATAGTAATTAGGTATAAACCTCCTTTACATAACCCCCTTCATCTTATTCTATGTTCATACATCGTGTTCTCCTTCTCATCTTCTAATAGCTTGCAAATTCTTCCATCATAGGGTGACATACCCTATGAACTCCAAGGTGGCCTCATTTTGGTATTCTCCTTACAATCATGGCAATTGAATAGCTTCTTGACCTTATCTTCTCGATCAAGGCATTTGTCTGCATCTATACTACTAGAATAGATTACTACCAGTGACATTACATGTTCTGGGCTATGACGAACTTGTACCTCATAAACTCCTAAATCTTCAAGGTTGCCTCCAACATCATTGTCTACTTCAAGTTCAATCCTTATGGAAGCTAAGCCTCCATGCTAAACTTCATTAATATACTCATTATGAGCTAAATTGACATGCCTCTCTTAAAGGAGCTCAGACTTTAGTAAGAGAAGCATTAAGGGGTCAGTTTTCTACCATCGAATCCTTATGGAAGCTAGGCCTCCATGCTAAACTTCATTAATACACTCATTATGAGATAAATTGACATACCTCTCTTAAAGGAGCTTAGACTTTAGTAAGAGAAGCATTAAGGGGTCAGTTTTCTGCCATCTACTGTACTATAATGGCTAGTTTGTAACCATAGTAGTTAAGTTGTGGAGTTACTCATCATTTGACCTAGGACTTTGGTTTCCTTGCCACTTACAACTAAAAACATCACTTTCATTGTCTCTAATCCCATTATGTACACTTAGATTCAACATCTTCACAACAAAACTACAAGAAAAAGGCCTTTGTTTCTTCATGATAATAACTACTAGTCCTTCACATAACTACCCATAGCTCAACTGTAGCTAACTACTTTATACAGCAGCAAACACATGATTAATGTAAGAACAATAATAACTTAAACTTGCAAGAATAGTAGGAATACAAGCACATTTCTTATCACTGTAGAGTCTCTAATGCTAAGATGATATGCCTTACGGATAAAAAAATGAGATAATATTATGCAATAATAAGGGTAGGGTCTAGCTAAGCTACAACTAAGATAGAGATGGGTTCAATGAGGGTTTAAGCAAACTCTAAAGCTGTCTTAAGGATATGACATAGCAAAGAACACTAATAAACCTATATACTAAGATGAAATGCCTCGTGGATGAACACACGAGATAATATCACATAATCGCAAGTGGAAGTAGGCCCTAATAAGCTATAATAGATATAAAGATGGCTTTAATGATTGTTTTAAGCGAACTCGAGGGTTATCCTTAGGATATGATGCACTAAAGAACACTTAAGAACTATACACTACTTGATATGATGCATAAGTAATGCATAAGGTTATTGGCTACAAATCTTGCTCAAGGGTATGAAAAGAGTAGGCTCATGAACTTAAAAGCTAAAGCTTAGCAAGAACAATATGCAAAAAGAGGAATATTCATTAGTTGTCTTCGACCATATATAATAAGAGGGTATTTATATAGTCCCCCTAGTTATAAGGGGAAAATTTAGAAAAGATAAAAATAATTTATGTTGCTAGGTTATAAAACCCTAATACAAATTAAGGATAATGATAGAAAGGTAAAGAGGTACCAAAAAGTAAAGGTTGAATGAACTTGCAACCCTTGTTTATATATATAGTCTACACCTAACCCTTGTTTATATATATAGTCTATCCCTTCCTTAACCCTAACCTTAGCCTTATAACTCTCCCTTCCTTTTTTCTTACATGGTTTAACTCCTTTGCCTAGCCTCTTTATCACTTTTTTTTTTTCAAGTTACTAAAGAAATAAGGTAAGTTAAGAAATATTATAGCAAACTTATGGATTTGAATATGCTTGGACAAATCTAACCTAGGGTTTCCCATCAAAACTTCAAATTTAAGTTAATTCATTAAAGACAATGAAGGGTTTTACGGATTAAATTGTGAAACATGATAAGTTAGTGTTTTAAAATTTGATTATGATAGGGAAGATATTTTCTAAGAGTAAAGAAAGGCTACTTTTTATGTATTACGTATTATTGTTTAAGTTTTGACAAAGTGATTTCTAACTCCATTTTTAGGATTAGACATAACATGATTTAAAGGCTTAGATGGAAAGTAATCCCACAAGCATCTAAATGATCTCTAAGATCAAAGAATAACCTTTGCTTCATGTTTGGCAATGTCATGGGTCAAAACTTGGCAAGGAAACACATAAGTATCAAAGACTTATTAAATCTTGTATTTGATTACTTAAAATTTATGAAAAGATGGTAGAACAAATTAAAATCTATGTAAACAATTGTGTTGGGACGAGTTTAAGGAGAAGAGATAAAGTTAGAAAAGTGTTGGAAAATTTTTGGAAATTTATTGGAATTGTCAAAAAAAAAAACGTAGTTAATCATAATAACGATCATATTGTTATCTCAATGATATGTATCAACAATGTCAATAAAATCTCAACATTGATAAAGCCAATAATAATAAGTGTAAGACATATATTTTATATAAGTATATAAAATGATTAAATATTTATGTGTAGACATATATACGAACTTAAGAGAGTGGAAAATGATGGTGAGAGAGAGAATAAATAATCATTAAGCGGTGATAACAATACAAAAGTGAGTGAGTTATAATATAAAATAATGATGATATATAATAACACATATAAGTATAGGTATGTATATGTATGTTTGGTAGGATTGCTATCGATAATCAATCACGTATGATGTACGTATAGTCAATCTTAGAGAAGTCTTGATTTGATGACACATGGAGGGATAATCTTAGAGAGAGGTGTATGAGAAGGAATAGGTAAGCTTGATGTCTCATCTACACATGTATGATAGTAGATTGAATTATATGATTCTTAAGTGTTCTTGATTTGTTCTTCACAAGATAGTTAATTTGATCTTTTACTAGGTCATTTTAGTGGAGTAACAATGTTTCTATCAAGTTTGCCAATGCTTCTAATGTTGCAAATGGGGAGAAGAAAGCTCCTATATATAAATTTTGGCCCTTGATCTCAACCGTTGGATCAATATGAGATGGATAGATCCGATAAGTCATTGATGGGAGTAATTGGATTAATTCTTGATGATAGATGATCTAAATTCAAACCTCTAACTCTTATAAAATGAATGAGTCTTGGGGTTAGACTTGAGTAAACTTAAGCTTAGATGCTTATAAAATGCGCCCATCTCCTTTTAAAATAAGCCCAAGGCTTATTTAAGCCTTTTAAAGGTTTATAGATGCTAAATAAGGCCTAAAAAAACTCAAAATGATCTTTTTAGAATTTATTTTTCACATACAAGACAATAATGTAAGATCGAGAGCAAAAAAACCAGTCTAGCGATCATTGTTCTAAGTTTATCAAGCTAGATCTCCTTAAGACATCCCTAATTGGGCTTAGTTTCCTAAGTCCCATCACTTACCCATTAAAAAGGTCCATAGCATTAAATTGGGCTAAAAACCCTATTGTCGAAATAACTTTCTACATTTTACCCCGTAACTAAAAACTCTTTGTACAAAGTCTATGAGGTTTTAGACATTTCATTAAGTTAATTTTCTTCTACTATTGTAGTGCATGTGTAAAATGTTGAGCCATCACCTTCATATTCATCTAGCTTATGACATTGTTGCTTTTTTGCTTGTCAATCAACTATAGTAGAATGATTTGGTTTCTGTATCGTTGATGTAGCATTTACCTCTTGATGTGTAATATTTTGCTTCTTCAGTTGTTTTGTTGCCACCAATGTAATAGTTGAACATCTTTAACATATTATTGATAATCAAAACCTTTAAATGATTTTTCTATTCATGGACTACTATATGTAGAAATAGAATATTCTAAATACTCCTGGAAATCCAAGGCTTCAAATTCTTTTCTTGATAAATTATCAGATGTTGAAATTATTGCATTTTAATTTTCTTCTTATTATGATGAACTGCTAACCAATGGCCCCATTACTTATGCACGACTTCAAGGACTCTAATCCCTCACACGGCAAATTCTCTCTCGACAACCTATTGATGACAAAAAAGTTTACACTGAAGGAATGTGGCTAAACTCCTTGAGGTCCCCTAATTGTCATATGATGATCTGTACACTCGGTAGTGATGATGCCAACCATTTCCTTGCCAAGGACCCTGTGACAAGTAATCCTACCGATACTGTCGAGAAGTTCCCACCGAGTGATGAGAGACTCACTTAAATGGCTGAATAGTTTTCTTTCAGCATGACTCTATCTCTCTCTCTTCCCGGCCCTTTAATGCCGCAACATTTTGACTCCTCTCGCCTGCTATACTTAGAGAATATTTGTATGGGACCAATGTTGCATTACCACTTGTCCATCTCGTCTGACATTGTACTACTTTTCTGTTTTGGTGTTTTGTCCTTTTTATCCTTTTTGGTATGTACTAGGAATTCCCTTTTTATATATACTTTCTTGTCTTTTCATTATTTGTAATTCTGCTCTAAGGACTTACTATAAATAGTCCTTTTCTCTTGTAAGCCACAGATATAACCAACATTTTTACACTAAATATTCTGTTATTGTGAGACAACCCTCTCTAAGTCCATATTTCTTACACTCTTATCTAATATTGCCAAATAGCTCAGGATTAGTAGTGGGTAGACCTTGATATCAACTTATGCATCATATCAAGTGTCGTGTCAAGTCATATTGTATTCGTTAGTGAGTTACATCCTCCGAGCAGCTTCATGTCAGCTAGTCTTGTTCGATTGTGGACCCTTTCGCTCTAATTTTCTTTGATATCTCGAAAGACTCATTTAGTTCGATTTCATCTTGGTAAGTCCTAGTGATAACTAAGCTCTTAAGTACACCATATATTCTTGGTATCAGAGCTAAAGGTTGAGGTTGAGACCTAGAGCTATATAGTAATAGTCAGTCTGTTGTTCGAGAGACTACATGTGATTGTAGCCTTCTAAGTGAAGTGTAGTTATTGAAATTTTGTGATAGGAATGTCAAACCCTAGTGTACAAGGAGAGATTCATGATATCGAGAGTAATGCTCATGGTTATGGTCAAATTACCCAACAAACACGACGCACTATTGATGAGTAGATACAAGATCTTACTGTAATTGTAGCCACTTTAGCTATCTCAATAAACAGGGTCTTAAAGAATGGACCACATGAGAGAGTTACTAAGCTGGGCCAAGAAATAAGAGGTAATAAGCTAAGGAGGCAGATGAACAAGAGAGCTCCTAAAGCCTTTCTAATGAACCATACACCATCGCAACGTGCCGATAAAGTCGCGAGAAGAATGTTAGAGTTAGACGAAGTGGAAGAGTGCAAAGAAAAAGAAGACCGAGATATTAGGATTGATGAGCAAGAGTTCAGAACGCCAAGGGGTGCTAAACATCTTAAGGTATAGATTCCGAACTTCAATGGATTTGGTAGTGATGATGACTACCTAGATTAGGAAGAGAAGATCGAAAATACATTTGACTTTTATGACTATGAAGATCTATCCACATTAAGGTAGCCGCATTAGAATTTTTGGGATATGCGGCAATGTAGTGGAAGAAGCTATAGAAGGTTTACCTAAAGACCCGACGCGAGGTTCGAACATGGAATAAGATGAAGAGAGTTTTGAGGAACAGGTTTGTTCACAAGTACTACGAATAGCTATGAACAGGACACTTTCCGACAACTCCAAGTCTTAAGGCAATGTAATGGGTTCGTAGACGACTATGTCCAAGAGTTTCAGTTGCTCATGATACGATGTGACGTTGACGAGCTTGAAACCCAAACTATAGCATGGTTCATCTGGAGACTTCGAGCTAAGATTAGTCATGTCGCTGAATTGCAAAGGCTCCTAACTTTAGATGCAACCATTCGAGTAACCCAGAAAGTTAAAAGGCAACAATGGAGCCTGGTTAATCGAATACCGAGAATTGAACAATGGTACCGAATAGGACTGGCCTGCCGAGTAGACCAAAGAATGACAAGGCATCAAACATTCTTGAGATGGCATGCTGAGGTCACGTGCTGAACTGATTAGATGAAAGCCGAGGTAAGAGCAAAACCGAGGAACCTGAGATCCGAAGAGACTAGGGTCAGAGTTCAAGGAGGAAAACTCAAGAAATTAAATGTTTTAAATGCCTTGGCTATGGACACGTAGCTAGTCAATGTTTAAATCACTGAGTCATGATGATAAAGAGAGACAAGCCCTAGTTTGAAGTCGAAAGTGTGAGTGAACGAAAGGAAGAAGTGGCAATCAATCTGATGCTGGAAGAATTTGACAAAGATTAAGAGGCCAAGATACCCCTTGAGGGCAAAGCTGAGTATTGCTTTGTTGTTTGGCGATCTCTCAATACTTTCGTGGGTAATGAAAATGAGCAAAGAGAGAACTTTTTTCATACAAATTGCTAGGTGAATAGCAAGTTATGCGTCGTGATCATTAACGAAGGAAGTTGTACCAACGTCATTATGCAAGGGATAGTAAAGGCTATGAAATTGTTGACTCTCCCATACCCCAATTTGTATAAGATTCGCTAGCTGAACGAGAAAGGAGGATTACACATTTCCAAGTAAGTTAGAGTGCAGATTACTATTGGTGATAGGTACAAGGACAAAGTGGTGTGAGATGTCGTTCCTATGTATGCATCTCACATATTACTTGGCCGACCGTGGCTATTTGACTTAAGAGTGTTATACAATGAGTATAGAAACACCTACATGTTTCAAAAGGACGGGGAAGCAAGTTATATTGACACCTATAAGTCCCAAGGAAGTGTAAGAAGCCCAGGAAAAGATTGTTAGATCACTACAGCGGAAGTCAATGGTGATTTTCCAAGTACACTCTGCACAAGAGGTTAAGGACAAGGGCAATGTACTCCTCTTGGTCAGACGACTCTTAGAGGTTAAAGAGGCTAAGAACTTACCTCTTGAAGTGTAGCAGCTACTCCAGGAATTCACTGACCTCTTCCCTACTGAGATGCCGAAAGGATTACCTCCCTTAAGAGAGATTGAGAATTGCATCGATCTTCAACCTAGAGTAGCCTTAACAAATCGACCCACCTATAGACTCAATCCTGAGTAAGCAGTAAAGCTGAAAAACAAAGTTAATGAGTTGGTAGATTGCGGATATGTCTGTAAGAGCATGAGCTCGTATACCGTCCCAACCGTATTAATACCAAAGAAAGATGAATCATAGAGGATATGCATTAACAATCATACCATCAATAAGATTATTATTAAGTACCGATACCCAATCTCACGGTTGGATGACATGCTTGATGAGTTGCATGGTGCATGTATCTTTTCGAAGATAGATCTCAAGAGTAGGTACCATTAAATATGAATGAGATCGGGAGATGAATGGAAAATAGCCTTTAAGACTTGGGATGGTCTATTTGAGTGGATGGTTATGCCGTTTGGTTTAACTAATGCACTAAGTACATTCATGAGGCTCATGAATCATGTACTCAAAACATTGATCAGCAAATGCGTTGTGGTTTATTTTGACGATATTCTAGTTTATAGTATCGACCTTCTCGTTCATGTTGAACATTTGAGATTGGTGTTTAACCTACTCTGCACTAAGAAATTATTCGGTAACCTAAAGAAATGAGCTTCCTGTCAAAGCAAGGTTGTATTCCTTGAATATGTTGTTTCAGGGAGTGGAGTTCCAATTGATGAGAAAAAGGTCAAGGCTATTAATAAGTAGCCTATGCTGATAAGTGTAACCGAAGTCAGGAGCTTCCATGGCTTAGTTTTGTTCTATCGAAGATTTATTTTGAACTTCAGCTCCATAACTATGCCATTGATTGAATTAACCAAGAAGAACATTGAGTTTAAATGGACAAAAAAGGCTCAAAGGAGTTTCAAAGATGTAAAGTGTAAGTTGATATCTGCTCTAATACTTGCCTTAGCAGATTTTGAGAAGGCTTTTGTGATTGAATGTGATGTGTTTGGTGTTGGCATTAGTGCCGTCTTTATGTAGGAGCACCAACCCATTGCTTACTTCAACAAAAAACTCTAAGGTGCTGCCTTGAATTACTCAGCTTATGACAAGGAGTTCTATGCCCTTGTCCATACACTTCAGAATTAGCAACATTATCTGTTGCCGAGAGAGTTCATTATATATTTGGATCATGAATCTCTTAAGCATCTTCGTAGGTAGCAGAAGCTTTTTTGGTGTCACTTTAAGTGGGTCAAGTTCTTAGAGACCTTTGTTATGTCAACAGGTATAAGCAGGGAAGCACCAACACAGTGGTTGATGCCTTATTTAGCCATCATACCCTAATTACAATGTTGTAAGCTAAAGTGCTTGGATTTGGCACTTTACTTGATCATTATAAGCATGACTCACATTTTGGGCCTTTAGTAGCCAAGTGCCATGATAGAGGAGTTATAGATGGATTCTACTTGAGTGAGGGGTTCTTAATGAAGGGAAAGTAGTTTGCATACAGAATGGTTCTACAAAGGAATTATTGGTTCAAAAAGCTCACGTTAGGGACTTAACTGGCCATTTTGGGGAAAAGAGGATGATTAAGATATTAAAGGAACACTTTTATTGGCTTAGGATGATGAGGGATGTGCATTGAATACTTGAGAGGTGCAAGGTGTATAAGTATGCAAAATGGAAGAGAGAAAACTATGGAGAATAGACACCCCTACCAATTCCCAAGCAGCCGTAGATCAACCTAAGCATGGATTTCATGCTCGGCCTTTCCTCACATACAAAGAAGACACAATTCGATCCTGGTAGTGGTCGATTGGTTCAACAAGATAGGCCACTTCATCCCCTACCATAGGACTAATGATACTTTATTCATCGCTAATCTCTTTCTGGAGGAAATTGTGTGATTGTATGGAGTGCCAATGAGTATTGTGTCCAACTGTGATTCCAAATTCATAAGCTTCTTTTAGAAGACCTTATGGAGAAAACTCGACGCTAAGCTCTTGTTCAATACCTCTTGTTACCCCCAAACAGACGGCTAAACAGATAACAGAACTATTGGTAATCTCTTGCACGACACTATTGGAAATAATTCTCATAATTGGGATTTATGCCTACCCATCATTGAATTTACCTATAATCGCTCCACTCACAACTCTACTAGAACATCACCATTTGAGGTTGTTTATAGACTTAACCTGAACCTACCCTTTGACTTAGTTAGCAGTCCGATTACACAAAGAGGGAGTTAATCCAACCTACAGTGTACCAAGTAATTTCACAGGTTACATCAAAGAATTGCCGAGCAACTGGCCAAAATTGTGGCCCGGCAGAAGGAATTGGGAAGCCATAGAAGGAAACGAATTGTTTATGCCCCTGGGGACCTTGTTTGGATCCATCTTCGCAAGGAGCGCTTCCCCAGCAAAAAGATGAACAAACTATCTCCTAGAGCAAATGGGCCCTATGAGATCTTCAGGTGCATTAATGATAATGCTTATGAGATTGAGCTACCTGAAGATCTCGACGTATCTACTACATTCAACGTCACCGACTTAACTCCATATGAACCCGAAGATGACGAAGACCAAGATTTGAGGGCAAATCTTCAACAACCCTGAGGAATTGATGAACTTCCAACCAACAGCCCCATTATTCGCACAAGGCTTAGAGGACTCCAATGTCTCACATGACAAATTCTCTCTCGGTAACCTATTGATGACGAGAAAGTTTGCATTGAAGGAATGTAGCTAAACTCCTTAAGGTCCCCTAATTGTCGTACGATGATCTATACACTCAGTAGTGATGATGTCAACCATTCCCTTGCCGAGGACCCTGTGTCGAGTAATCCTACCAATACTGCTAAGAAGTTCCTGCCGAGTGACGAAAGATTCACTTAAATGGCCAAATAGTTTTCTCTCGGCATGACGCCATCTCTCTCTCTCTTCCCAGTAATGCCACAATAATATGACCCCTCTTGCCTACTGTGCTTAGAGAACATTCACATGGGACCAATGTTGCACTGCTATCTATCCACCTCATCTAACATTGTACTACTTTTCCGTTTTGGTGTTTTGTCCTTTTTAACCTTTTTAGTATGTACTAGGAATTCTCTTCTTGTTTATACTTTCTTATCTTTTCATTATTTGTAATGTTGCTCTAAGGACTTACTATAAATAGTCCTTTTCTCTTATAAGCTATAGATACAACCAACAGTTTTACATTAAATATTCTGTTCTTATGAGACGACCCTTTCCAAGTCCATATTTCTTACACTTCTATCTAATCTTGCCGAGTAGCTCAAAATTAGTAGCGAATGGACCTTGAAATCAATTTGTGCATCATATTAAGTGTGGTGTCAAGTTGTATTGTATTCATTGGTGAGTTACATTCTCCGAGCAGCTTTACATCAACTACTCTTGTTCGATTATGGACCTTTTCCCTCTAATTTTCATCTATATCTCGAAAGACCCATTCAATTCGATTCCATCTTGGTAAGTCCTAGTGATAATTGAGCTCCTAGGCACACCATTTTAAGTCTTTAAATGAAACAAGTTGTCCTTAAACCTGATCTTGGAAGTGTTGATACTAACTAATTGAAACTTCATAATAATTTCTTCATTTAAAGAAATTTTTAATTCATCTTAGCTTAAATGAGCTTCCATGACATAATGTGGAAGTAACAACATTTGTGAAATTTCCTAATAATTCTTCAAGTGTAGATTTGTATGGTAACAATGAATTCTTTTCAATAGGTTATAATGTGATACTTCTACACTAATGCTAACAAATATGCCAACGATGTAGTGTTTACTTCATGGTGCATTCTACTCTATCTTTATAATAATTTTGTTTTCCTAAGATAATAGCCAAACAAGTATGGCATAACATTGTAATCTTCAGCTCTTGAGTAATTTAATTCCTACGAGCTTGAAGTAGAGAATAAATTCACATAACCATCAATAATTATGCAAGGCTTCATATGAAATCTTTTCAAATAAGCATTATGTAATGAGACTCTTGAATTTTGACTTACTTTAGCATAACAAGAATCCCATAAAATAAACTTACTTGCAATATCGATCTTATAAGTTGGTAATCTTAATTCATATAAAAATTTCCGTGAATATGTTGTAACATAAAATTGTCATTTCTTGAAACTTCCATAATTTCTTCTTCTTCTTTTTTTTGTCACCCTAATTTTTTTTTTTTGGTATAATATAGATGCTTAATAAAATAAAGTCTTCTTACTAAAGACAACTTCCCATAGCTTCAAATAAATGCTTCACTAGTATACATTCCATAGCGAAACCTCCTTTTTTATTAAAAAAAAAAAAAACTTTGATGATACAATTAAACATTCACACTTCCTTCTATATATGTACATTGCCGTAACCATTTGCTTTTCCTTCTATATGTTATTATAATCACTTATCCCTCGCTTTCTTTGAGCACGTACACGTACACTTCATTTTTTTTTTTTTGTCAAACGTATACATGTACATTTTTCAAGCAAATAAAAATGCTTTCTTTTTCCAAGTGCATACATTAGTTCTCCCTTTCTCTCTCTCTCTCTCTCTCTCTCTCTCTCTCTCCCCCCCCCCCTTCTCTCTCTCTTTTAATCGCATATATCCACTTTTTTTATGTGCTACATATGTTTCTCACTTCTTCTTTCTTTTTTTTTTTTCCCTTCACTGTCATAAGTTTCCCCATTTACTCATGATGGTTAAAGTTACTGCTTACAATATAATCCATTAGTCTAATTAGTGATGATAATTGCTCATACCGACCATACTCCATTACCTGTAAAGCTTAAACATCATCAAGAGAATAAATTGTTCATATTAAGGAGTTGGTTTCATTTAAGTATCATCATTTCAAAAGCATACTTCATGTAACACTCAAATTCAAATGATGTTTATATGACCTCCTCTATATGAAGTTTCAATTTCCTCCCCCCAGTTGATGGTGTATCATTGTATGACTAAGTAGCAACTTCTTTAACGATTTGAATGTTATTTTTGCATCTCATCTCATCATTTCTTTTGAATTTGCTTGTGCAATTTTTAAACATCAAGTAGATTGTATCATAGAGTTGTTTTAACTCCCTTAAGGTTGATTTCATGCTTAGAAACAATGGGTACCATAATCAAATGATAATAAGTTAACTCCATAAGTGGCTTTATACTTGGTGGTATCATGGTTACATCCAAGTAGGCACAGGTTGGTTTCATTAGAGTCTTTTTGAATCTTAGAGATCAATTGTGCAATTAGGGTGATTGATATTATAATCAAATACTCCTAGAGCTATTTTAACTGGAGTCGCTTTAATTTTGGTGATTATTAGAGCATCTTGATGAAAGAGTGGGACTATTATTGTCTTCTCCTTTCAAATGTGCATATTTCGAGTCCATAACTCCTTATTAGGAGATGTTATTCTTTGAATATCACTAGATGGTTGTGAGATTATTGTTTCAATCATTAGTAAAAGAAAGTCACTTAAATCTTGTCATCATGGAGATTACTTTAGTCTTTAGCATTGTGGCTACCAAGTCTACTATAAGATTGCTTCAACCCGTTATGTGTGATAACCCTTTAATCTCCATGACATTATTAACTATATATTCAAGAGCAAATGCTTATGTGGAGTGACAACAGCTACCATAACATTGTTGCTTCAATCATTTACGTATGAGATCGCTTCAACCTTGACTATGGAAGAAGATGTTATGGTTACCAAGCCTATTGTGGAGTCACTTCAACTCCTTAAAATTGAGATCACTTTGATCTCATGACTAATATTGTAGAAAAAGGGTGTTGTTCACGGCATACTCAAGAGCAAATGCTTCTACTAAGTAACAGTAGTTATCAATACGATCACTTTGATCATTGATGAATGAGGTCACTTCGACCTTGATTCTACAAGAAGGCATTACAGATGCTAAGCTTGTTGTAGAGTCACTTCAACTTATTACAGCTGAGATCGCTACAATGTTATGACTAATGCTGTAGAAATGGGAATGCCTACTACACACTCATAAGCGAATGCTTTAACTAAGTGACAGTAGCTACCATAACATAATTGCTTTGATCATTCACATATGAGGTTGCTTCAACCTCGTATCTATGGGCTGGTGTTACAGTTGCCAAGCTTACAATGGAGTCACTCTAACTCATTACAGTTGAGATCACTTTGATCTCATGAATGATGTTGTATAAATGGGCATTGCTCATTGTGTACTCAGAAGAAAATGTTTCTACTAAGTGTTAATAACTACCATGATATGATTGCTTCAATCATTCATAGATGAGGTTACTTCAACCTTAAGTTCTATGAAAAAGGCATTATCAATACTAAGTATACTATAAAGTAGCTTCGACTCATCACAGTAAAGATCGCTTCCATCCCATAAGTAAAGAACATGAGACAGTGATGCTAGTTATGTCTACATGCTTATAAGTTATGGTAGCAATGTTAGCTACACCAAACTTTCTTTATAAAGGTTACCAATGAGGAATGCTAGGTGGCAATGTTAACTATGCCTAATCTTAGTTAAGCACCATAGTAGTGATGATAGCTATGCTATGAGAAATGTAAGTAGACATTAGAGATGACTTTAAACTTTGATTATGCTAAAACTTGCATGAGAACATTTGAGATAACTTATATGTGACGATGTTGTTTCTCATACTGAAGCAGCAATGGAAACTTCATATGTGAAGACCATAAATGATGACTTTTGAAAGTAAAGCTTACTTTGTGCTTATAAAGGATATTAGGTAGTGCTAACACCAATATTTACCTTGAGCACCATTTAACATCTTTAACGGATTCAACATCTTAAATTATTAACTTGTTAGAGATCTCAAGGACATCACAACCTTATGATACAAAATGCTTCATATCAAGATCGTTGTCAAGGCTATTAATGCTAAGAGTCTCAATGAATTTGAAAAGGTACTCCTCAGTATTCCCTTATATGTCATTAAACTTGGTAAACTTAGGACTTATGTGGTCCTTAGACTATGATTTCTCCACTATATACTGTAAGTAGGAGAGTTTCAAACATAGGATGTGAGTATAATATGTTATGTAGACTTGCTTTAGATGCTTTCTCAAGATTCTCTTCGTCATATATGTGGAAAGAGTTTATGACAAAGGCAACTATAAGTTAGAGAAGTTTTCTATCTATATTGCATTTAGAAGATGAACATCTTCTAAGATGAAGCCATAAATAATGAACAATCATCGGGTCAACTAAAGTTGATGGTAGGATTGGCTATATGTTATCGCCTTGATGTGCATTTTCGTCCTCTAAAAGGGCTTAATGAATTCACTGCAGTTGATGTTTGGTTAACAAAAGTCAAGAGCATCGATGTTTATAGTCCATTATTGTGGTTACTCCTCTTGTTATTACTAATCACCTTTAGCAAAAACTTGGTGGATTATCATGTATTGGCATCCTCTAATGCAAATATTAGTTGATGTGGATTTAAGATCCTATAGTACTGAAGTAAACAAAATACTATGAGGTTGCATATTGATGATAGCAGTGTCAGCGACTAGTTTAGGCATGTATTACATGAAAAGATTAGGATAAAGACTCAAGTGATCTCTTACATACATCTTAAGCAAAGCATTAGCGTGGATATTATTTCATGAAGTCATAGAAGTGATGTTCTCCTTCCCACTTGGATTTTCTCAACCAACTTGAATCAAACATTTTAATCTTAATAGTGTCCTTCAGGTGTCATTTTGTTTAGGAGTTTCTCTTCCACAATGTAGTCACTATTTAATGTTTGGTAAGGTTGCTGTTAATGGTCAATCACGTGTTATACACATATAGTCGATCTTAGGGAAGTCTTGATTTGATGACATGTAAAGGGATGATCTTAGAGAGAGGTGTAAGGGGAGGAACAAGCAAGCTTGATGTCTTACATGCGCATGTATAACAGTAGATTGAATTCAATGAATCTTAAGTGTTCTTGATTTATTCTTCATGAGATAGTTGATTTGATACATTATTATTCATCTAATAAGTAGTAATAAATAGTTATAGACAATACGTTAATACTTCTTAGTTAATGGTTATTTAAAATAAGGTAGTATATCGTTAAGAAAAAAAATATATGTTTAGTATATAGCCTATGGGTAGGTTAAACCATATGTTTTAATCTAGAATGTTGCTGAGTGTAGTTTGAAGAGAGTTTTCTTTAAGCCTAAAATATTAGGAATCCAAATTTAAAACTATACTAATAGGTTATTATTTTAGTTTTCTATTAAGTATTGATATATGATGAGTTTTTATATAAATATATTAGGTTTGATACCAGATAGGACTTATGGAATTCAATTGTTCAGGATTCTAAGTATAGGATTGATGTTTGCTACTGATGGTTGTTAGGCGTAGATATTACAATCGAACTTAATTAATTATCTAGTGTTTAATTTTTTGTGTTGCGTATGCTTGATTGGGCCTAAGGGATTGAAAGGATCAGTGATATTGGGGTGATACATTGATGATCCTTGTGCAACCCTATCCAGAGCAGAGTCTTAATTGAAAATGATCTACATAAACTTAGGCACAGCTTACTACTTGGTTTCTAAAGTGCTAGGGAGGACTCACACCAATACTATATGGTACTTATATTATGCTTGATCAAAGTTATGAATTACTCTAAGTTTAGAGCTAGATGCATATGACTCTAAACTGAGCTATATGTACACATAAAATAAAAGATAATTGATAACTCTTATTTTAAATACATTTCACATGGTAATTTTATAGTATTTCCCTTACATATTTGGTTTTCTTTAAATAAATTGATACTTAATTGAGTAAAATTTTGATTTCAAGGTTTGAACGCGTTCTTGAATCGAAAACAAAGAAAAAGATCAAGTTTCACTCAATTCGGAGTTCAAATGAAGGAGTTATGAAGTTTTAAAATTACACAGTCTGGAACACAACTGTGTCCCCAGGCTGTGTTCATCTAAGAAAATATGCTAAGGTCAGAAAGTTACACAACCTAGGGATACGACTGTGTCCTAGGCCGTGTTTGGTGACGAAAACGGAAACCTTTCAATACATTATAAAAGGACATACTAGGGTTTCGCATACAGAGGGGGACATTCAAAAGAGAAGAGACTTGAGGAGAAGGAGAAGAAAAAGGTGAAAGCGAAGAAAAAGGTGAAAGCAACACCAAACTTCAAGATTGAAGAGATTTATCATCAACAAAAGGGGTTTTTCATGTTTTATTATTGATTTTGTTGCAATTCGTTTTTAGTTTAATTATGATAGCTTAAAATTCTTGTCTTTAGGATTATGGAACCTAGGATTTCATATGACTATTTGATTGATTGATAATTTTCAATAAAGTTTCTATCTTTTCTTGATTCAATTATGTTATTTAATTGTTAATTGATATTTTTAGAGTATCAATCTATGATATTATGTATGATGATTGAGAAATCACATGAATAATGAGATCTTGACATAATTGGAGAGAATTACATGTATACTTAGAGACAAGATATATGTTTCTTCCGGAAAGTTGTTCTTTGTGTGGGAATTCATCATATATTAATGCAATTCTAAATTATATTACTAAGTGAAGAGATTCTAGTAAATAATTTAGGATTAGAGTTAATATGCTTAAGAAAGGTGTTAACTTTAATTGTGAATCCCTCCGGTCAAGAATAATAGAAATTGAATTGGATATATTTTAAGTTGTCACATGTTAAATACTAGGGGAAATAATTCCTAAATACGTTATTACCTTCTTGAAGTCGTTCTTAGTTTTATCGCTTTCTAAATTACTTAATCAATCTCATAATTAGGTTAGTTTGTTAATTTTAGTATTTTTAGTTCTTTCAACTCATCATAATTTTCCGGTTAGATAATAGAGCTAAGGTTAATATTAGTATTCGAAGTCTCTAAGGGATCGATTCGGACTCACATCCGCTATATTAAAACTGATAGATGCACTTGCCAGATATCAATAATAAATAGGTATTTGCTACATATCAATTAATTGTTTTTTGTATGTATGATGTGATCGTTATTGTCTACTCATGTGTAAGTGATTATTATATTCCACGCTAGGTTTTGGCTTACCTAGTCATATTTTTTAAGTATAGGTACTTGACTAGAAATTATAAAGTTTTATGGTTTTGGATTTGATCATCAAGTTTACCAAGCTTGGAAGCAATGATTAGATTTTCAATCATTAGAATGATATTTTGCTAAGGACATAGAGTTTTTAAATTTTTGTCATAGTGTTAAGAAAAAGGTATATGCTAGATGTGTTAGCACATGATAGGGACACGTGAAGAGTTATAGCATTTCAAGTTATAAGGAGTTATAATTAAAGTGATATCAGAGCATAGGTTTATAATCTATAAAAAAATTAGGAAAATGATACGTACAAGGGTAAGATGGAGAAAGTGGAAAAAAAGTAGTTAGATTTGACTTTATGAACACATTTACAAATAGCATTTGTAATTACATCAAATTACATTATTTGTTGCCATTATTTAATTTGAATGGTATTTGTTTAACCATTTTGGAGATAATATTTATTTTGAAGTTTTTATTTAACTATTTGGAGGTAATAGATGTTTATAAATCTTAGTTTTGCTTAGGAGTATGTGAAATAGAAGTAAATGCCAAAAAATAGCAAATAGAATTATATATGCACTTAAGTGTGGATTGAATTGTCTTAGTCATTATACCTTTTTAGTTTTACAACATATGATTATACAATAGATATTACATTAAATAACTGATGAGATTATCAAATTTAGGTTAGAGATACCTGACCATAGATATGCTTTAATTGTCTAAAAATTTGTAGAATTGGAAATAAATAAATGTTAAAATACTAAATACAAAATAAGAACAATTAAAAGATTTAATAATTAATAAAATCTTAAATACACATGAATGGTTAATTGGTATATAACAAAATAGAAAAACTACAAAAAGTAAGGTAATGGAATTTATCTATGGGTATAATTAAATAAACTACCTAATAAACGTATTCAGAACCTTCATAACATATTTGCAACCTTCTTAAAGCTTCTATTTATTAGCAAAGTATATATCTCTATAAATTAAGAATGCCAATTAATAATAAAAGAGGTAAGTAATAGTCTTCCCAATTTAACAAAGAAAAAAATAATAAAATAGGAAGTTAAAACTGTCAAGCCTGATTTTTTCCTCTCAGTTTTTATAAATTAGTCTTCTTTAAACCAATCAATATTAAACCCTACCTATTTAATACTGACTCTTGATTAGAGTTTAAAGAAAATTGTTTTTTTTTTTATATATATTTTGAAAATAGTTTGGAGTTGCCACTCTATTGGAGTTCAAAAAAAGAGTTAAGTTATAATTAATTGGATGGATTGATTATAACTTAGCTACTAGTACAATGATAAAAACAATTTTATAAAATGGCTTTCAAAAACCAAAGATCTGAATTCAAAGGCTAGTTTTTAAGCCCTAAACAGGTACCACCTTTGAACTTTTCGAATTTAATTTTACTTTTCAAATACCCTTCCAATAATAATTATTTGTAAACTATAACTCATTTTAGAACTTCTCCATAGAGAAAAACACCTAAGAGAAAAGGGCCCTAAATTGGTGATTTTACTTTTTGGAGAAGTTCTAAAATATCCTAATTTTTTAAGGTCATTTATTTATATTTATTTGAAAAAAACTTTTAAGTAATAAAACTTTTTATAGAAATCCCAAAATACCTAAATACAACTTTTCATGAAATACGCAATTACCATAGCTAATATGCACAACCATGGAAAAGAAGCTTAAATCATAGAAAAAATGTTTAAATTATGGAAAAAATACCTAAAGAGTTTATTTATTTTATTGAAAAAAAAAAAGAGATTTTTCTAAGTGAGAGGTGTTGATAGGTGATTCTCATTCCATTATATGAATACCTGCAACACAAGAAAACGGCTACAAGGGCTCCAAAGGGTGCTCTGGTGCAACCACTTTTATGCCTAAGTTAGTTCTCTTGTCACGTAGAGAGAGATATTAAATAGTGGTGGTGTTAAGAGAATGGAAGAGAGTTCTCTTATCTAGGGTCTTGATTGGTATTTATAATAAGTCTATGGGGATTGTCCTTAGACTAAGTTATTGGACCGAGCTTAGATATTGAACCAAGTAATATAAGCCTACATAACAATTATCTAAAAATGCCTATCAACACTTGCCCCCCACTCTCTTTGGTGATTAAGTTGGAAAAGAGAGCATTCAGGGAGGTTGATTTTATGGAGTTTCTGAACAAGTTTGCAATCTTGGCCTAATGAGGTTAGAGTGCTTAAAGAGGCAAAGGCCTGAAGAGGCAAAAAACGGGAGTGACTAGAGCACTTATAAATATTGGTATAGCTAGAAAGGTGAAGACCTAAAGAGGCCGGAGTGCCTGAAGAGGTAAGGAGCACCTAGACAGGTAAGCATGTCGAAAGAGGCAAAGAGTACTTGAAAAGGCAAAGAGGGCCTAAAGAGGTGAGTATACCTGAAAAGGCTAGGTTAACTAAAGAGGTAAAGAGCGCTTGAAGAAGCAAGAGTACTTGAAGAGGTGAGAGTGCTTGAAGAGGTGAGAGTGCTTGAAGAGGCGAGAGTGCTTGAAGGACACCTGAAGAGGCGAGAGTGCTTGAAGGACACTTGAAGAGGCGAGAGTGCCTAAAAAGGCGAAAGTGCCTTAAGAGGCTAGAGCGCCTTAAGAGGCTAGAGCGCCTAAAGAGGCCAGAGTACCTGAAGAGGCTAATGTACCTGAAGAGGTAAGGGAGCATGTAGGTCGTTCAAGCTGGACATGACCTGTGCTAAATAAAGCCGTAAACTTAGCCAGTTGACCTCTTGTCTATTAATGTATGGGACTTTGGCAATTGGGGTTTTACCCATCGTTATCCATGCAAGTTGTTGGACTTAGAGTATTTTACTCATCACCCCTAAATGGCTTGGGGTTTCAAGAAGTTCACCATCTATTTATTGGACTAAGCAATTAAGTTTATACTAACTCATTGTCCATTATGTGTAGGAGTTAAAGTTGTTAAGGAGTATCCCGTTAGCAAATTATGTCTACATAGGCTCAAAATGAAGGATGTTTATTTAGCCTCAATTTGTTTTTAAGTGTCATACTCATGCTAATAGGAGATTGAATGAACTCGATAAGAGTTAAATAAATTGTCACAAATGCTTGAATATAACTTAGTATTGGAACTAAGGATTAAGCATGAATATCAATAATAGATCAGCATGAGCATACTTTGGATCATATATATTGGAAAGGAAATAGTAGATAAATTAAAAATAAAGGCGATGAAGTGTTTACCCATCTTTCATCAATTAAGAGTTGATACGTACGCGGGTGCTTGGAACTAAGTAGGCATCATCATCACCTCATATCAGCTCGTCAATAGCTTGATGTCAATAGCTTATGCATCAAATGGAGTTCAACATTAGGCAACTTGGCCCACTAAAGTTCAACTACTGTGAAGTGCATATACTAGGCTTGGCAATATTAGGTGTAGGTCTCCAAATCTCTATGCATTGCTCAAACAATCAATTCGGCCAATAAATCACTATTTGGATAAAAGGCTGCTTTGTTATAGGCTGGTAGCAATAGCTCAGCATGGAGCTCAAATTTGTTTCAACTAAAGTCGATCTTTAAAATTGCTCGGCTATTAAAAGCCTAGAATCTGGAAGGTACAGTTCGGTATATAGTATACGGTCTGGCAAGGCAGCTACTACACTATGGCAAGTCAGCATCTCCGTATCTTGAAGTTTTACAGCTATGAAAGAGCTCAACAAGCTTGGATTTTGATTAAAAGGAAAAAGGCTTAAGTTTTCATCCAATATATTGTTCATAAACGTATTGAAGTTACTCGGCCTTGTCAAGATTTGGCTCGGCCACGGATAACTCGGCATGTTCTGCTGAAATAACTTAACGTTTAGCTTGGTTCTAACTTCTGATAGCATTTATAAAAAATCCATCATTCGTCCACTATCTCCATGCGTTAAACTTCATGAGGGGAATAGCTCGGACTAAGAATTATTTGCAACTAGGGAACTTTTGAACTACAGATACTCGGATCCTTTAGCTCAAATTGGAAACTCGGAACTTACTATTATGGAGCAATATGAAGCTTGTTTGCTAGAGAATGGACCTTCAATCAAGTAAACTACTTGGCCAAATTTCTCGGTTATTTGGTACGGCCATGGCCTTCAACTACTCGGCCATAGTGCTTGGCGGCTGTGCAACTCAAAAAACGACCTTAGTGTCTTGGCCATGTCGTATAAAATACAGAATAATTCAACCTCTCGACCGTGCTTCTCGACAACTCAGCTTTTCGGCATCAATGGCTCGGCGACTTGATGAGTTAAAGGCTAGGCTTCTCGGCATCCCAGCACGTCAGCAGCACTTGCTCAACACACTAGATGCAACTTGAAGCTCCATTGAGGTTACTTGGCCATGGCTGACCACTCCGAATTTGGAACTTCTCAGCACCTTGGAGTAACTTGGACATGCTTGGCTTTTCGGCCATTCGGCATAAACTTGTGGCTTCTCAAGTTCATTTTGACTCCGTGCTCTTCGCCGTTCAGTAGATCGCAGACAATACGGCTAGGGGAGATGTTTCTCGACTTCCTATGTCCCTTGATCTCTCGGCTATCATTGCAGACCAATATGTAGCTCGATGTCCATTTCTCCTATGTTATGGATCTTAGAGGACAGTAAGCTCTCACATTCCCCTTCTGTTCTAACAGTAAACGACGCGCACTGTTCTTCTACTTCATTGTTCAAAGCAGGCAGTAGCCACGGATGAACAGCGGGTAACAAGGGCAATTTTTCCTCCATTGAATCTTCATCTTCTCCAAACAACAAAGAAGATGGTCACAAGTTTTCTATTACAGTAGGTTTTGCTCGGTGGAATCTACATAAGGATCAATTTTGCTCAGCACAACAACTTAGTGGTTCAATAATGGCTTAGCATGAACTTGTTCTAGCCGTGTGTTTCTTGAGTTCGTCTTTGAACTACGGTAAGCCTCATCATTATGACAGTTTGCAGCATCCTTCATTTCAATATATGGTTTTGTTTAAGATAATTCAAATCTTCGTGAAGCCCTCCAACGAGAATCAAACTCTGAATAATTTTAAGAAATCAAGTGGTGCACCAAGTAGCGGTTATGAACCTCATGATGACGACTATCCACCAAATAGCAGATGAAGTGGCGGTGGTTATGCTTCGAAAATGGCAGTTATGAGCGGTTTTGGACCAAGCAAAAATGAGATTCCGATGGCTACGCTTGAAAAATACGATTACGAGCCAAACATTATTACCACCAGCAAACTTTTGCCAAAAGGAAACTTTCATGCATAGAGGAAAATTATGATGTGTCATTGCTTGTAGTTTCATGCTTCTTCCAAAGATAAGTATACCTCCGGCAAACTTTTGCCAAAAAGTGAACAATACTTGAGACTGCATTTCCTTAATGAAATTACCAACGAATGTGACTGGATGCAGAAAGAAAAATTCAACTTGGTGGGAGAATGAAGCATGGAATAATAAAAATATGTTCCCACAGACGGTGTTAATTGTTGACCGGTGACTCTCGTTCTAATATACGAACACTTGCAATACAAAAAAAATAGCTACTAGGAGCATCGGAAGGTGCTTCGATGAGGTCACACCGATACCTAAGTTAGTTCTCTCATCATATAGAGAGAGATAACAAATAGCTATAGTGTTGAGAGAATGGAAGGGAGTCTTCTTACTTAGGGTCTTAGCTAGTATTTATAGTAAGTCTATAGGGATTGTCCTTGAACCGAGTCATTGGACCGGACTTAGATATTAGACCAAGTAATATAAGCCCATATAACAATTATCCAAAAATGCCTATCAACAAGAGGACAACTTTATTTCTCATTATTATTATTTTTAAAAATAATTTATTAGTTTTATTTTATTATTATATATTTCTAACTAAAATATAAAAATAAGTAAACTAAACAAACTAGGTCTTTTCCTTTTTTTTTCTTTTCACAATTGCAAATAGAATACAATCATAACAACAACAAAAATAAAAATAAAAAGTACGATATTACAAAAAAATAAAAACAAACAAAACAAAATATGGAGAACAAAACACAAAGCAAAACTAAAGCAGAGCCAAACCAAGCTGGAGTTTGCACAAATCCTAGAGAAAAGGGGCTGTGTAAAGAGAGAGTATGGCATTGTGAATGGATTGAAGTGATTGTGAGTGGATTTAAGTGATTGTGAGTGATGAGTTGATGTTTATAATGAAATGGAATCCCTTATTTATATGTATTGTGGTTGAGTTAAGAATAAAAAATATTAAATGCAATATGATTTTCTTTTATATTTGGGTTAGGAGAACCTAGACAATATGTAATGCTAAATACAAAGCTGCGCATATAGAAGTGTGGTTACCACACTTAGAAGTGAGTTGATAAATGATGTAACGATGATGTGGCCGGTGACATGGTGATAACATGGCTGGTGACGTAGCGATGAAGTGAGAAAAGAAAATAAAAGATGCATTTTGCACCTTTCATGGATTAAACTCAAGATCTCTAAGTCATATCCAATATTAAATCCAAGTGCTTTTCCAAATGGGTTGTTACTTTTTCCTTATAAATTGTACCTATGAACTAGGTCAACTTAGGCCATATTTAAATCTAAGCCTAAACTCAATGATCATCTCTTTATTTTATTATATTCCACTAAACTATATAAAAGATTTTTTTGTCTAAATTTTCTATTTTTTTGTATTTTTCTAAATTTTATATTTTTGTGATTTTTTTCCAAATTTCTTATTATTATTATTTTTGGCTTTTCTTAAATCTTCTATTTTTGTATTTTCCTAAATTTCTTATTTTTTGGCTTTCTTTCTCTAAATTTCTACTTTTTTATCTTTTTATTTTCTTTTTATATTTTTCCTAATTTAGGACCTTATTCTAAAAATTTTGAAAACTAAGGGGAGCAAAAATGGAGTGTTTATAATTTCCTCTCTTTATAGTGAAGTTTAAGCAAAAATTTACCACAAAAACAAAAGGATACTATTTTTGCCCTAAGGGTGGATTTCGTCCTAAGAAGTGCTATAGCTAGCTAGTTAGCTAGCTAGCTACCCAACTATCCTAGGCCTAATCCACTAAGGATTTGGTGGAGAGAGAGATAGCACTCTAAGACTATAAGAAGAATTAAAGCTTAGTCGTGCTTGAATGGGTAAGTGCTCTTTAAGCTAGCTAAGACCCTAAGCTGGAATCAATTTAGGGAACCTAGTCGTACCCTTCTGAGCTCACTAACTTAGGCGAGAGTGTCTCTATCGAACTAGCAACCCTAAGCTAGAATTGATTTAAGGAAGCTGGTCATGCCCTTCTGGGTTGACTAACCCAGGTAAGTTTATAAAGAGTAATAAGAAATCAGAATAGCACTCTAAGAGAATGCGATCTGAGGATTTCAACTTAGGTCAAGATAGCGCTCCGAGAGCATACGATTTGAGAGTTTCAACTTGGGTTAGGATAATACTTTGAGAGCATGCAATCCGAGAGTTTCAACTTAGGTTAGGATAGCACTCTAAGAGCATGCGATTTGAGAGTTTAGCTTAAGATAGCACTTCGAGAGTATGCAATCTAAGGGTTTTAGCTTAGGTCAGGATAACGCTCTAAAAGCATGTAATCCGATGATTTCAAGGTCGAGATAGCACTCCAAGAGCATAAGATCTGACCATTTTAAGGTTAAGATGATGCTCTAAGAGCATGCAATCTAAAGGTTTCAAGGTTAAGATTAAGCTCCGAAAGCATGCAATCTAAGGGTTTCAAGGTTAGGATTATGCTCCGAAAGCATGCAATCTAAGGGTTTTAAGGTTAAGATAGTGCTTTGAGAGCATGCAATTTGACATTTTTATTACAAGGATAGTGCTCTAAAGAGCAAACGATCCATGGGGACCAAAGCAAAAGAAGTTTATATAAAAATTCTTGAAAAAGATAGATTTGGCAATCGTGAAAGACAAAGTAGACACTAAGGATAAATTCCTTAGATAGAAAGAGAGGTGTACAAAGTGCACCCTTAATTAAAACCTAGTAGTGCTCCTTTGAGTTAACTACCCTAGGCGGAAGCATTTATCGGGGATTAGTAACCTTGAATTTGCTTAGAATAAGCACCCTATGGGCTTACTAAAGAGAAACTGAGGAAGAGAAGTGCCTTATAGGGTTCATTAAGAGAAAATGATGAAGAGAAGAGCCCTATGGGCTTGCTAAGAATTGGCTAAAGAGAAGTGCCCTACAAGCTTACTAAGAGAAATCGATGAACAAGGGGGTAATGTTTTGAAAGTTGGCTAGAACCTTAACAAGATGAGGTAATGCCCTAAAGGTCAGCTAAAACCTTAAAAAGAATATAAGGGGGGATAATGCTCTAAAAGCTGGCTTGAACCCTAAAAAGAAAAGAAGAGGGGATAGTGCTCTAAAAGTTAGCTAATACCCTAGAAAAGATTAAAAGAAAGAAGGGATAACACTCTAAGAGTTGACTAAAACCCTAATGAAAGATGGTACAATGCTTTAAAGGATGGTTGAATCCTTAAAAAATGAATTAAAAGAGTAGGTCAACACCATAAGAGCTGACTTGAACCTTTAGGAGAATGGATGAAAGCGAAGGTAGAGCTTTGAAGCTGGGTAGTACCCTAAAAAGAAAGATGAGGCAGTACCCTAAAGGTGGACTATAACAAAAGAGTAGGTGAACGCTCTAAGAGCTGGCTAGAACCCTAAAAAGAATAAAGGAGTAGGTCAGCGCTCTAAGAGCTAACTAGAACCCTAAAAATAAAAGACGAGATAGCGCCATAAAGGTTGGTTGGAACCTTGAAAATGAAATAAAAGAGGAGACAGCACTCTAAGAGCTTACTGGAATCCCAAAAGTGAAAGATAGTACAATACCCTAAAAGCTAGCTAGAACCTTGAAAAAAATAGAAGAGGAGACAATGCTCTAAGGGCTGGCTAAAATCCTAAAAACAAAAGATAGGAAAACGCCCTAAAGGTTAGTTGGAACTTAGAAAAGCATAAAAGAGGGGACAACGCTCCAAGAGTTAGCTTGAACCCTAAAAATGGAAGATAGGACAACACTCTAAGAGTTACCTTGAACCCTAAAATTGAAAGACGGTATAGTACTCGAAAGGCTAGTTGGAATCTCAAAAATAAAAGATAGGATAACTCCTTAAAGGCTAATTGAATCCTTAAAAAGAATAGAAGAAGGGATAGTGCTTTAAGAGCTAGCTTGAACCCTAAGAGAAATTGATGAAAGCGAGGGTAGTGCTTTGAAAGTTGGCTAACACCCTAGAAAGAAAGATAGGACGGTGCACTAAAGGTTAGCGAGATCCCTAAAAAGAATAGAAGAGGAGATAATGCTCTAAGAGCTGGCTTGAACCTTAAGAGAAATTGATAAAGAAATGAAGTAGTAAAGTAATGAAAGCAACTAGTTTTAAAAGACTTCTTAACTTGGAAAAAAATTTACAGGGAAATTGTTGAAAAACACCCATTTATGAAAAAGGAAATATGGATAGGCCCCTTGATTTGAAAAAGAGTTAAAGGATATTAAAAAATGAAATTAAGAAAGAATGATTTAGACTACTATGGTTAATTCAAAAAAAAAAAAGTGACCAACTTGAAAAGGAAATAGATGACGTGAATTGAAAGCTTACCTACTCGAACAACATGGATTGGACTAAAATCTTATAACAGGTCTTTACTTTTTCTCTTGTCTTTTGCCTTTCTTTTTTTTTTTTTCTTTAAAAGTTTTCCAATGGGTATAAATTCTTATTTATGGAACAAGTTTATAACCATACCCTATCCTTGATAATCATGTAAGGTTTCTCAATACCCTTAACCCTAAGGCTTTCTCATGGGGCTTCATGATTTTAGACATTCCTTTCCTAAGGAAAAAGGTAACTCATGATTAGTTTAGTCGAAAAGGACTTCCTTGCAAACTTTCAGTCTAGATTTCGCTCATGACTACAATCCTAAAATTATAATTCATTTTGTAGGTGATACGCCTTGATAAATTCGTTAAGCCTTTTTCGGTTCAACATTATGAATTTAGGCTTTTAGTCAAAGGGTTTCAAAAAAGACTAATGAGAAGGCCTATTTTAAAATAAATATTTTTATTTATCTCAAGTATATAAGTTAAGAACCTTAAGGAAAAAATTAGAAGTATGCTTACCTCAGTTTCAAAAACAATTTTTATTAAAAATAAATTATCTTTTAAGATCAAAAGATCTTTTACTGCGTAAGGGTAGTAATGTGAGTAGAAAGGCTTTGCATGATTTAGCATAAGTAAGAGAGGCTTTAGATATTGAGATTTTGGGTTTCCGAGCTTTGGAATGTGATTTAAGGCCTTGTGTTTTTGAGGTTATGTAGCCTTTGACTCCTAGCCTTTTGATTCGATTTAGCTGCTCCTGTTAGGATGTGATATATCTTCATGGGGCTTTCCTCTTACACTTGGGCTCAATTTTCTGGCCTCTTTTCTTCTCTTTTTTTATTATTACTTTGTCCTACTATCTCTTAGTGTTCTTTCTTTTCTTTTGGCCCTAAGAATGATTGTCTCCATTGTTGATTTTTTTTTTTTTTTTTTTTTTTGCTTTTTAAGCGCTTCAAGGCCCTAAACCCATAGATTTCTATTATATAGGCTTGGGTAAGGTATATACAAGCTTGAGGTGTTCTAAAAGGAATTGGATCTTCTTTACTTCAAAACATAATTTATTAGAAATAAAAATCATTTTGAATTAAGGTTACTTAACCAAGCATAAACTAATTTTACCCTTATCTCATAATCAATTACCCTAACCTCCGAATTACCCCAATGGTTCTTGATAGGGTTTAAATTTGAAAATACTCTAAACTAGTCCAACAAGGTGAACAAGAGATAATTGTGTTTAGGATTTGAAAATAAATGCCTAGCCTCATTTTAATCTAAGTATCACATTCAAAAGTAGACCTCATTTAAGGAATGAGTCCAAAGTATCCTCACCATTATGTCACTTAACTCTCAAAGTATTTTAGGTAAGTGTATGGAATATAGTTTGCCTCTCTTCATTCTAAACATTTTTCTTTTAAAGTGGGTTACCAATTCCTTAAGGAGTTTATTTTTTATTCGACCTGTAGTAGAGATTGACCTTACCCCTTAGTTTCTCAAATCATGCCCTAATATTTAACTTTGTGTTTTAGCTTCACTTATGATTGGGCTTAGCTTTCTAAATAAACTGAGGGTTTTAGCCTGGCATGGTTACCTTTATAGGCTGAGGATTGTGTTTAGGTCAACTGTTTCAATGGGCCGTAGTTTATGTTTGGATCAACTGTCTTAATGGGCCAAGTGGCTTATGCTTGGGTAGGTTGCACGAATGGGCCCGAGGTCGATGTTTTAATTAAATGGGCTAAGGGGTTAGTGTTTCGGTTGAATGGGCCAAGGGGCTTATGTTGGCTCCCTTAATAGGTTTAAGGGCCTTGTGTAGGTTGGAAGCCAAGTGTTTGAGCTGGCTACTTGAGTAGGCCAAAGGCTTGAGCTTTTGTTGGCTCCTTGAGCCCATCAGGATAGCTATTAACAACCTTTCTTTTCATTTTTTCAATTTTTGTTTCTTTTTTTTCTTTCTTCTTCTTTTTTTTTTTTATTTTTGAGGGAGAGAGAAAGATAAAGATTTATTTTACAAAAATCGATAAAAATATTTAAAAATAAGGATGGTAATTTTTAGGGTTCTATTTACACGTTTATGAGATTTTATATTTCCCCAAACAAAAGGGAATAATGGTTAGATAAATGCTATTGAAGGACTATTTACAAAGAAAAGAATGAAGAATGATGAACTAAAGAGAACTTTATTGTTGTCAAAAATCATAATAGAGAAAACAAAGGTAGAGAACCTAATATTTATTTTAGAA
Source organism: Lumnitzera racemosa (assembly GCA_024138005.1). NCBI lineage: Eukaryota > Viridiplantae > Streptophyta > Magnoliopsida > Myrtales > Combretaceae > Lumnitzera > Lumnitzera racemosa. The sequence continues at coordinate 85,312,177 of JAMXBC010000010.1, read as the reverse complement.
CTTGATACTTATTCTAGGCTCTCTAAATATGGATTGGGAAAAACCCTAAATTAAGTCTCGTAGACAAGCCTTAAGGTCCTCTATCATCTCATATGTATCCCTAATGACTTATGCTAGAAGGGACCTTAGGGCCCGGTTATGAGCTTTAGAACACTTAAGCTTTCCCTTCAAGTAGGCAATCTCATCTTTCAATAATTGCTCACGAATCCTAGATATATCCTATAGCCTATCATTCTCTTGATTGTTTGCTTAGTTGTCTGTCATTTTAGGTCTACACATTTTATGGACAAGAATCAATCATCAATGTAACAAAAGAAAATGCGTAGAAATGTGCAAATGTAAGGATTGTTTGGGTTAATACATTACTTCCTTAAGTTGCAACCCTACTGTTATTTTCAAAAAACTTAATTGCATTAAAACTCTTAAATGATTAATAAGGTTGCAATGTCTTAAGGGTAGTGTATTAACTCAAATTTGAAGGGGAGTATATACAATTATGGTTGGTTCTAAAAGGTCATTAAACTTTGTGACCTCACTTGTTCATAGAAAATACTTTCATTAGTCACATCGAGCTTAAGTGGGGTAGTCTAATCAACCCCGAGTGATGATCACACCACAACACTCAAAGCCTACACAATGGCCCTCCATCTTAGGATGCTAATACAGCTCAAGTTTGACCGCGTCTACCCTGCATCCCTGATGTAAACATTCCTCTATGTCCTTAGTATAATGCATGCGAAAATGAATATGGTAAAAAAAAATCTATTCACATAAATTAAATAAATAAAAAAATAACAAATAAGTAATAGGGTTATTTCAAAAGATAAACCTAGTTTTGGAAAGTATTTTAATTGGCTAACCTTCTTGATATCCCTAGTGGAGTCGTTAAGCTATCGAGCTTAGTTTTTTCCTCCTAGTTTTTATAAATTAGTCTTCTTTAAACCAATCAATATTAAACCTTACTCGTTTAATACTAACCCTTGACTAAGGTTTAAAGAAAACTGATTTTTTTTTATAAAGTTTTAAAACACTTTAGAGTCGCCACCTGACCAAAGTCAAGAAAAACAGTTAAGTTAGAACAAATTTGGTGGATTAATTATAACTTAGCTACTGGTCTAATGATAAAACCAATTTTATAAAGCGGTTTTGGAAAATCAAATATCTGAATTCAAGGGCTAATTTTTAAACCTTAAATGGGTACCAACTTTTAATTTTTTGAATTTAATTTTTCTTTTTAAATACGCTTCCAATAATGATTATTTACAAGCTATAGCCCATTTTCAAAAAAAAAAAAAAAGAAAGAAAGAAAGAAAGAATTTAAATAATTATCTCCTAAAGGCAAAAAATAAAATTTTTCCTTATTTTAAGTTGCCCCATACATACAAGTACTTACGTACTCGTTATTCAAGATTAGACTTCCATAGTTCATTTCGAAAATATTAGCAAGTTAATTGATTTTAAATTCAAAAAATGGCCAAATTTATGTCTTTTAGTCATTTTATTTTATTTAAGAAAAACACCTAAAAGAAAAGGATCTTAATTTGGTGATTTTATTTTTTAGGAAAATTCTAAAATATCTTAATTTTTTGAAAAAAAAATGTCCATTTATTTTTATTTATTTGAAAAAAACTTCTAAGTGATAAAACTTTTTAGAAAAATCCTAAAATATCTAAATACAACTTTTCATGAAATACATAATTGCCATGCCTAATATGCTTAATTATAGAAAAGATATCTAAACCATGGAAAAGATACCTAATTATAAGTAAGAAGCCTAAATCATGGAAAAGAAGTCTAAATCATTGAAAAAATATTTGAATTATGGAAAACATATCTAAAGAGTTTATTTATTTTATTAAAAAAAAAGGATTTTTTTTTAAGTAAAAGGACATCTTTATTTCTCATTATTAATTTTTTTTACTTTATTTTTATTTTTATTTCTTATTATATATTTATAACTAAAATATAAAAATAAGTAAACTAAACAAGCTAGGCCTTTTCCTTTTTTTTTTCTTTTTCCTTCTTTTCTTTTTTTTTTCTTTATCTTTTTATTTTTCTTTTTACAATTGCAAATAGAATATAATCATAACAATGACAACAACAAAAAGAAAAAGTACAATATTACAAAAATAAATAAAAACAAAGAAAACTAAATATGGAGAACAAAATACAAATCAAAACCAAAGCAGAGCCAAACCAAGTTGGAGTTCGCATGAATCCTAGAAAAAGAGGTTGTATAGAGAGAGTGTGTAGAGTTGTAAATGGATTTAAGTGATTGTAAGTAATAAGTTGATGAATTGTAGTAAAATGGAATCCCTTATTTATAGGTATCATGACCAAGTTAAGGATGAAAAATATTAAATTTACTATGATTTTCTACCATGTTTGGATTGGGCGAACCTTAACATTATGTGATGCTAAATACAAAGTTGTACGTATAGGAGTATGTCTAGCACATAAGAGTATACTTACCACACTTGGAAGTAAGTTGATAAATGATGTGACTCGTGACGTAGTGATGACATGGCGATAAAGTAAGAAAAGAAAATAAAAAATACATTTTGCACTTTCCATGGGTTGAACCTAAGATCTTCAAGTCATATGCAAATCAAGCCCGAATGCTTATTTAGATAGGCTATTGGTTTTTCTTTATTCATATGTGCATGCACATATGGATTGGGTTAATTTAAGCTAGATTCAAATCTAAACCCAAGCATAATGACCGTCTCTTTATTTTATTATATTTTATTAAACTATCTAAAAGATTTGTTTTTTTTTTCTAAATCTTCTATTTTTTTTTTGTATTTTTCTAAGTTTTATATTTTGTGATTTTTTTTTTTTTGCTTTTCTTAAATCTTCTATTTTTGTTATTTTCTAAATTTCATTTTTTTTGGGGGTTTTTTCTTATTTTTCTATCACATCCTAGCATAATACAGGATGCACCATCATACAAGAATACCTATTGAAAACTTCACTTAACCTAATCATTCATCAAAAGATAATGTTGTTTACATAATAAAGGGGTTGATACATCAGAGTTCAACTAGATATTCTATTACAACTTATGTAAACAACATAATATTTACATCAAAATATAAACCAACTTTTTCCTTTATCATCTTCACAATAATAGGATTTCTAACTTAGTACAGGCTCCATACAAAAGCTATTGACTCCAACTTACGCTCTCAGTATATATCTATCCCCCCTTAGCGTTAGGCCCTTCACGATGCAATTAACTTGAGAGTAAAACATTTTATCCACTTAGCTACTGAAACTGAGTGAGAGTAGACAGCATGCAACGTAATATAGACAATATTGCATATCACATGGACGTAGCATGCATCGGTACCAATATCCTATACCCTCCAAACTTCTTTTGGTAAGTCAATATAGCCAGGTATCTAGATACAACATTCAGGAACCTAGAGTAACAAGGAGTTACCTAAGAGTATGACCTCTACCAAATTGGACTATATATTGTAGTCTACCATTATAAAAAAGGACAACAAGGAGCTACTTGAGAGTAGGACCCCCAACTTTACAAAATTAGACTACACTCAGTAGTTCACCAAATCAGAGCGAGAACATTACCAAATTAAACCACACACTGCAGTCTACCAAATCAAAGTAGTAGTATTGCCAAGTGTAGTCTACCAAATTTGACTATCAAAATAGTCACAATGTTCCGGCAATGCAATCCATATACTTCCAAAAACTAAGTTCATAAAGCTATGCTTTTTCCATGATCACTTGGAAGCCTCATTTGGAAATTTCTGACCTGTAGGTCTCTTTTTGTACCATACCATGCCATGATATGCATTAGCAACTCAAGAATATCAATGAGCACAATCCATCTTCCAGTTTTATTCAACCTAGTGATCTGATTATAGTTTCTGAATTCTCTCTAGCGAAATTCTAATATCTTACTTAGGGATCAGTTAGGTAAACACCTAGAAGATTAGGTTAGATCACTTAACTTTCCTAGTTATCATGATCAATTATAAGCACAAATCATCACCTAACATAGCCATATAATAATTTAACCAAAATACTATTGTTGTCATTCAAAATCACCACATTAGCATCTATTGTAGTAGCAAATCAATTCACCCAAAATATACCTATATTCAATCAATACAGCATCAAATAGCATGCAGTGTTATGAGTAGTAATATATCTACTCCAAGCATGGGTTAAATCCACTTACTTAGGCTTAGTAATAGTGCAATATCTTATACTTCATGACATGGTCCTTCCTTAGCTATCACACCTGTGAAAATATAACAGTGTTCAAATCAACTATGGGTCAAACCTAAATTGTTATAAGATTTCATTTCCATGTTTTTAAACTTCATTTAATTGTATCTTACTCATTTCTTATCTAATTTTGATAAACCTTATATCATCGCAATTATTATTTTGAGTACTATTAGGATACATATTGTCTTACTGATTCGACCATACATTATTGTTACTTTGTAATTAACTCAAATAAATACTAAATCTAAATTAAAAGTCATAAAATTCCTCATTCTCCAAGCTGGTCAGCATTTATTATGTACTTAAAAATGCAAATCCTTTACACGTATAACGAGTATTACATTAGTACTAATTAGTATATCATATATTAGACTAATATATAGGTTTATATTAAGGAAATACGAAATAAATAGTATACGAGCCTGATTAATTCCATGAAAAATCTTATAGACTGAAAAAAATATGTAGTTTAATTATTGACCATGAATTATACTAAACTAGCTATTATATATTTTTATGAAAATAGTGATTTTAACTCAAAATTAGCGAAAATTAAGTGAACAATTGAATTTAATCACAAGATAAAATTCAAGTGTCCCAATCATCATTATAAACTTCCAAAAATCATAATACATAGAGCTTATACTTTGATTTTATTAAAAACTAACCAATTCACCAAAATAGCGAAATTGCCAGTTTTGTCCAAAATAATTACAAAAAATAGTAAACATGATTATTTTCAAAAATTATTGTTATTATAATTAAATACATATTTTCAGTATGTTATGCACAAATTTTTAGCTTGAAATAATATTATTTAATATTTCTAAAATTTAATTCAATTTTTATCTAAATAGAGCCATTTCTTAAGGACCTTATATTTCCAATAATTATTTATCAAAAATAAAATTACTAAATTAATCTACACATAAAATAACTCCAAAAAAAAACAAATTTCATAATTAAATAACATCATTTGATATTTTTACCAGCTACCTCCAGCCAACCTTTGACCACTAAACCTTGTCGGAACACCACCTTTGGTGGTGCGTTATTTGACCACAAATGGCCACCACAATTGGACACCAATAACCTATTAAACCAACTTGATCAGATTTTGTACTCTGTTTTTTATCTAATTTTCTTATTTTTTCTAATTTGTTTGAAAATTTTCTTGAGTAATTTTCTATTTTTTTAAGACTTCCAAAATGTTTTTTTTGAAGTGTATAAGTCCTATTTATATTTTCTAAATGAATTAGGATTTATAAAAATTGGACATGTGGCTTACACATGTCATTTTCTTATTTTTCCAAAGCATGAAGTCTCATTTTCTTATTATTTTCCTTTTGACTCATCAATCCAATTTAATCCTTAGCTTCCATATCATGAGATGACTCATCCTTTCATTTTTTTAATTAATTTTCCATTATTTAACCTAATTTTGATAATTTATTATTATTATATGTATATATTTAATACATATAATGTATATCACATATAATACATATATATTATGTATAATTCAACTGAATTTATTATTTTTAAAATTTAATTAACTTATCTCTAATATTTTACTATATCTAAAAGCTCAAATTTTATGATTATCGACTTTATCAATAAATTAACATTTTTCTCAAATTAATATTTTTATATAGCTTATTTTGAGAAATTGACTTTACTTGAATTATTTTGTTTAACTTTTCTAACTTTACTGTAAAATTTGAAATAAACTGATAACTTAGTCCAGCGTCCTAAATTTAAGGGCTTGGATCTTGGAGTTATTGAACTAGCTGGAAAAACCTGAGGTATAACATTTTCTTTTCTTTTTTTTTTCATTTTTTATAATTTAGGACCTTATTTTAAAAATTTGGAAAAATAAAGAGAATAAAAAATAAGGTGTCTACAAAAACACCATAGGAGAAAGATGGACATAAATAAACTTTGAGTATAATTATAATAGTGGTTGATAAAAAAAAACCCACATATTGATAACGATATCCTGTACCTCCTTTAATTCACTAAAATTATTAAAATAGAAAAATAATAATAGATCATTTTCCTAAATTTGAAGACTAATTTCCTTATAGATGCAATGTTATGTTAATAAAACAACGATCATAATAATTATAATATCACTATTGAAATTAACACTATCATAGAGTATCTTAAAAAGTAAAATAATTGTCTCAGTGTTCCTTCTTAGCAAGAGAACTGCAATAATAAAATAGTGAATATCCTTTAGAATTCATATTAATAATAATAATAACAACAACAATCATAAATTCAACAATTATGATGATCATCATAGCCATAATAGTAATGATAAAAAGGTTTTCTAATACAAAATTATTTCAATAAGTTTTTCTTAGTGAGCAATAGTAAAAATAAATAAATAAATAAATAAAGAACCATTTAAATAGTTATAGATTTTAAAATGATAACTAATAGTATAATATTAATAAAAGTCTTAATGAAAGTGAACGAAAGAGAAAATAGATAACAATTTAAAATATTTAATCAAAAGAGAAAGAAAAGAGTTGTGTAAGTAATGGTAAGTAATAGTAAGAAATAAATAAGTAAGTAATGTGGACACATATATACATAAATATATTGTATAAATCTTTTTATTACATTACATATAAAAGAAAGGAAATGAACCATATAATAAATTTAAATACATAATTAAAAATAGAAGAAGATTGTGTTAAAAGATTTCATTTTGATAAATATTAGCTTGTACATATACAAGAACAAATGATGAATTTATATGTTTCCACTTATGTGAATGTTATGTCAGTCATATGGTATCATATTGTATTGCATCATGTCATATCATATCAAGCCGTTTCACGTTGTGTCATATCAAGTCAAGTCTCTAGTCATGTTATGTTAAGTTCAGATTCGCTACTCTTACTTATATAATATACATATAAAATAAATAATGAATAATTATTATAAAATTTAATAAAATGCATCACACATAATTTATTATATAGTTAATAAACAATAGTAATGTCAACAATAATAATGATAGTGAAGGTAATATTAGACCAATAAATCAACAATGATAATAATAACAATAAGGAATTGGTATCATATAATCATAACAAGAGAATAACTATATACATTTGAATATATTAAATAACTACAAGGCTGGATCAAGAGAATTATATGAAACTTACATTAACCTTTCATAATTTTCATACATAAAAAACAATAAGACATAGAAATTTTAATACATGAAATAGTGAAAACTTAGAGAAGAAGAAGAAGAAGAAGAAGAAGAGACTCTTATGATTTGTCGAGAATATATACTATACACTAATAGATTATTAAACAATCATATATATAAACATGTACAAATAATTATAACACATTACTCTAATCAACCTTTAAATCACAAAATGAATTTATATACAAAATACAAATTATTAATATGTAAAACCATATATATATATTGGTGTATGAAAGACATAAGGACAACCCTAAATAATTACATCATTAAAGCTTAACATAATTCGATAATAAATACAAAAGTAATAATATACATATATGTACATAACATCCCTTAAAATGATGAAAAAGTAAATAATATAATAAGGAAAAAAGAAGAGAAGAAGGTTGCTATAGGCCTTAGACATATTATTTTAGGGAGAAATTTGAAGGCAATCATAGGGAATCTAAGAAGGATAACTAAATAATCCTAAAAATGTCTGAAAGATCTCTAAGATCAAAGAATAACCTTTATTTCACATTTAGCAATATCATGGGTGAAAGACTTTACAAGGAAACATGTAAGCATGAAAGACTCATTAAATCTTGTGTTTGATTATTTAAAATTTGTGAAAAGATGGTAGAACGAATTAAAATATATGTGAACAATTGTGTTTGAATAAGTTTGAGGAGACAAGATCAAGTTGAAGAAGTGTTTGAAATTTTTTGGGAAGTTATTGGAATTTTCAAAAAGAAAATTCAATTAATTAATCATAATAACGATCATAATGTTAATAAGTGTACAATATATATTTTGTATAAGTATATAAAAATTATTAAATATTTATGTGTAGACATATATATGGATTTAAGTGAGTGAGTAAAGAAAAAGAGAGAGAGAGAAAATAAATAATCATTAAGTAGTGATAAGAATACAAAAGTAAGTGAGTAAATTATAATAATAAAACAATGATGATATATAATAGCACACATAAGTATGTGTATGCACATGTGTAACATATATAAACTTAATTGTTTTAGGTTAATTAAACCTTATGACTAAAATAGTTATGAGTTTGTGATTAACCCTAATCAATGACCCTTGTTTAACTTAATTAATAAAAAGTTAGAAACCTTAATATACCTAATAGGTCAAAGGACAAAAATTGACTTAATTAACAAAGTTAAAGATCTATAATTAATTTATTTAATGAAAATTAATGGCCTATAAATGATTTAATTACTAAACAATAATTAAAACTTAAAATTTAATATAATGTAAAACAATAATAAAATAATAAGTTAGATAGTTATAATAGAATAAGATTGTTAGAATAGTTTGATGTGCATTCGAGCTAAGTTATCACAATGTCTTACAATAGTAGGCAAAGATGGTTCATATGAGCTATTGAAGAAAACACAAGATGGTTGGTTTAAAAGTTCCAATAGCTTCATGAAGCTGCTTACCAGATATGATACACTTAGGAACACTACATGACTTAACCTCTACTTGATATTATACATAAGCAAAGAACTAAGGTATACTTGCTACTAACTTTGAGTTACTAACAAGATTAGATAAGATTGTAAGGAATGTACTTAGAAAGGATTTCTCACAAGAACATAGGGGAATATTCATTAACAATAAAAGTCAAATTCCTTTCAATTATAGTGATAAGGGACTATTTATAGTAATTCCCTAAGGTAATAAGACAATGATTGAAATTACAAAAAGATAATACAAAAATAACGATACCTAGTACAAGCTAAAAAGGGTAAATACGACAATTAGATAAGAGGGAATATAGTACAATGTTAGAAAAAGTGATGACAAGTGGTGCGCTACTATTGCGCTCGTACTTGAGGTAGTAAGGCACTGGAACCAAGTTATTCAAATGCAAGAATAGGTTGGTAGAGAAGGGCTTAGAGGTCAGAATCAAGGACCTTTGTACTAAGGAAGTCGACCCTACTAAAAAGGGCTGTAAGCTCGGCATCTAAGCATGAGGTAGAGCATATTAAAGTACATTCAAGCTAGGTACGAAAAGAGTTCGACAACAACCTTATTGGTGCTAGAGCTCATCTTGGGTAAGCTAAGAAGACTAGATTCTTCTTATAAGGCCTTATAGGCCCTTAAGATAAGCCCGGGTGAAAGATCCTGAGATCAATAATCTATTAGTTCTCTAGGTTTGTTGAGGATTTCCCCTCAAATCTTGGCCGGCTTCTTCCTTTGGTACATAAGACGTTAGATCAGAGATGTTGAAAGTGGATGACACTCCATCTCCTTCTAATAACTCCAGCTTATAGGCATTATAATTGATTCATCATAGAACCTTGAAAAGACAATCTAACCTTGGTGATAGCTTGTTTGTACTTTTCTTTAGGAATCTCTCTTTATTAAGGTAAACCTAAACACGATCCCTAGGCTGTAGATAACATTCTTTCAACCTTTGTTTCCTTGTTATCGCTATTAGGCCATTGTATTAGCTAGTTGCTTGGAAACCTTCTTATGTAGCTTCTAAAATTCCTTGACATACTACAGGTTAGATTGGCTTTCTTCTATAGAGTTTGGGCTAATAATCATGTCCCAAGGTAAGATCAGATTGATCCCATAGATGATCTCAAAGGATGATCTTGTCAAGCTGTAAGTGGAGCAGTTGTAGGTAAACTCCATGATGAATAAACATAAATTCTAGTCATGCAGATTCTTCCCAATAGTTGCCCTAATAGACTACTAACTGTACTATTTACTACTTTAGTCTAAACAACCATTTGGGGGTGACAAGAGGAACTGGCCATTAACTTAATTTCGAGTTTCTTCTATATTAAGCAAAAGTTGATTCTAAACTTCGGATCCTAATCTAAAACAATACTTTTGGGGACTCTATAAAGCTGCACAATCTCCAACAAAAAGAGGTTAGCAACATATAAACCATTTTAGTCTCATGGAAGGTGATGAAGTGGCTCATTTTGTTGAACTGATTGACTACTACCATGATAGAGTCATGCTTCCAAGCTATTTGAGGTAGTCCAAGCATGGAATCTATGCTTAGGTTTGTCTAGGGCCAATTAGGTACAAGTAGAGGTGTTTACTACCCATAGGGTTCCTTCCTTTCTTTAGCTCATTTGTACACTTCACACTATTATAAAACCTTATGCACATCTTTCACCATCCCTAGCTAATAGAAATCTTCTTTTAACAGTTTGAGTGTTCTCTTTTCCCCAAAATGGTCAGATAAGCCTCCTACATGAGCTTCCTACACTAGTAGCTCTCAAGCTAAGCTGTTAGGTACACACGCACGCCCACCTTTCATCAAAAACCCTTAGCTCAAATAAAACCCATCCATGATACCTCCATAATTGTAATTGACCATTATGGGTCCAAAGTACAGATCTTGCACATATTGATCTGGAAAGTACCAAACCTAAGTATTTAAGCTAGTAAAGTCGTAATAAGCACGTTCCACGTGCCAACATGATAGGATGTCAGCTACATTGTTAGAACTCCCTTTCTTATACTTGATCACATAGCAAAAAGTTTCCAAGAATTTTACCTTGTTGGTGTGATGTTAGGAGAGTTTCTACTGACCTCACAAATGCTTTAAGGACTCATGATTAATATAGATGATGAATTCCTAAAGTAGCAAATATTGTTGCCAATTCTGAAAGGCTCAAATAAAGGTATGGAACTCCTTAGCATATACTGAATAGTTTAAAGTAGCTCCATTAAGTTTCTCATTGAAGTAAGTGACAAGTCAGTGTTCTTGTATGAGAACAGTACCAATACCAACTCCAAAAGCGTTGCATTCTAATTCAAAGACTTTATCAAAGTCAATTAACTCACATACTAGGGCAAAAGTGTATTGGGAATTAATATCCGTTAAACTCTTCTAAGCTTTCTCTAACCACCTAAACTCAGAGTTCTTCTTAGTCAGCTCAATTAATGGGGATAGCTATAGAACTAAAGTTTCGAATGAACTTTCAATAGAATAAGGCTAAACCATGAAAACTCCTTGCATTAGCAATACTAATAAGTGTTGGTTAGTCAAGTATAACTCAAATCTTCTCATCATCAACTAGGATACCTCCATCAAATACAACATATTAGAGGAACACAACCTCACTTTGACATAACACACATTTCTTCAAGTTGCAAAACAAGTGTTTAGCTCAAAGAATATCATATACAGCTTTCAAGTGCTTGACATGAGATGGGGAGTTCAGCACTATATACTAAGTTGTCATCAAAATAAACCACAATGCACTTATCGATTAATGATCTCAAGACAAGATTCATGAGTTGCATAAAAGTGCTCGAGCCATTGTTCAATCCGAGGGGCATAACTAACCACTCAAAGAAACCAACCACTTAAAGAGACCATCCTTCATTTTCAAAGCATCTTCTACTCGTCTTCTAGTTTCATACAGATTTAGTGGTAGCTACTCTTCAAATCTACATTTGAAAAGATCCATGCACCTTTTAGTTCGTCTAACATGCCATCCAATCGATGTATTAGATACATGTACTTGATGGTGATTTTGTTGATAGTTCAACTATCAATGCACATCCACTAAGAGCTATCCTTCTTTAGTACTAGAATAATAGGTACAACACAAGGATTCATGTTTTCTCTAAAATACCCTTAATTAATTAACTTATCAATTTGCTTCTTGTGCTTGGCTACCTGCTCGAGATTGATCCTATAAGTAGGTTAATTTGGCAAAGCCGCTCTAGGCTGGGTAGCTCGTTAGGAAATATATCAGCATATTCTTGGAGAAAATCCTATACATTGACTAGCAAAGTTCCGTCCTCCTTCAGCTTGATTAGTCTTTTCACCAAGAGGAAGACATACTTTTTAGTCTTAACTTCTTTAGAAAATTGAGATTAGGAAATCACTAAGGACTTCTTCTATAACGACTTAAAGATCTTAACTTAAGATTCCTTAACTTCTTTAGGGCTCATGGGGGTCAATACTACTTTCTTGCTGTCCTTTTGGAACATGTAAGTATTTTAGTGTCCTTTATGGAGTACTCTTAAGTCAAATAACCAAGGTCGACTAAGAAGTATGTGCGAGGCACACATGAGTAGGATGTTACATAGCACCTCATCCTTGTATCTATGCCTAATAGAGATCAACAACTTTACTTACTTGATAATGGAAAGTCCACCTTCCTCATTAAGCCAATGGATCTTATAAGGATAGGGGTAAGAACAGATCAGCAACTTAAAGGCCTTCACCACTCCTTGGGCTACCACATTGGAACGACTTCCTCTATCTATAATTAAGGGACACAAATTTCCATTCACAACAATTCTTGTGAAAGAGATTCTCTCTACATTCATTCTCATCAATAGTAAGGGCATTGTGGTTCTTCAGACAACCATACAGTATCCCCTAATTTCAAGTTAGGTAAAGGCATCAGGGTCTTCTTAGAACTCTTCCAACAAATGCCAAACATCTATCTCCTCTTCTCCTTCACTTATACCCTTTACCTCGATTTGTCTCATCCTTTATGGCCATTACACGTCAGTTCATACATTAGTTAGCAACATGTCTAAAGCCAAGGCATTTGAAACATTTGATTTCCCTAGTCTTCTGTCTTGAGCTTTGACCTTAGTCCCTCCTAACCTCAAGCTCCTCGACCTTAGCTTTAACTTAGCCATCACCAAGTCGTCTCGGAGCTTAGCTATGTCGATTTGCCTTAGAATTATGGGGAGTTCAACTATATACAAGTCAACTTAGCATACCAAGTCGAGCTAGTTGAGCTCGGCTGAGTTGAGTCTATCTTTGCCATTATATTTGCTGGGTAATTTATATTGCATCATCTAAAGTCCTTATCTTTTGTACTTCTACCATGTTTCCGATCTTAGTTTGCAAACTTGATATGAATTTCTCGATGATTCAGGCTTTTAGCTCATCAACATCACATCTAATCATCAATAACTAAAATTCACGAACATACTCATCTACAGATCAGTTACCTTACTTGAGCTCTTAAAGTCGCCACAAAGTATCTTGCTCATAATGTTTAGGGACAAACCTAGTCCTCAACACTCGCTTCATTTCATTCCAAGTTTTATCTTACATCATACTTACTGACATGTAATCTACAATTTCTTCCACTACACTACTGCATATCCAGAAATCTTTAAAGCAGCAGCTCAAATTTGGATGCCATCCTCATAGTAATAGAAGTAAAAAAATTTCTTTTCCTTCTCTTCCCACTCTAGATACTTGTTTGCACTTCCTAATCCAGAGAATCTTGAAATCTATACCTTGGTGTTTTTAGTTCCTTAAGAAGCTCAAAGCTCTCGCTCATCAAACTCATTTAACTTATCATCCTCTTCTTCTTCTTCAACTTCCTCTAATTCAAGTCTCCATCAAACCAGTCCTTCAGCTAGGTTAGGTTGCACTTGTAGTGTATTCAAAGCATCAAGACTAAACCCTATCCTCATGGTCTATCTTACATGCCTCAACCATAATTAGCGTTTCTATTTAGGGGTTGCACATCTATAAACCTCTATACAGTTACAACCAAGTTGGTGACAATGGTGGTGAGGTTTTAAATTTGTTCATTAGTATTTCAAGGAGTTTGTTGCTTGATACAACCATGCCCAGGTACATTACTCTCAACATCACCTATCTCCTCTTATACACTTGGATTCGACATTTTCGTAGTAAAAATCTTAATGATAACATAAACCAACAAGAGATCCTACGGGATACTACTAAACACTACTTTGCACAATGTTTTAACAACTTACTCTATTTAACTACAATAAGAACAGAGCAAAACAAAGTATGTATAACACTTATAATAAAGTCTAATAAGGCCACTACTCAACTCTCAATTACAACCTAAGGCTCTGATACAAGAATATATGATGTACCCTAAAGTTAAGTTGTCATAAGGTCTTACTGTAGTGGGCAAAGATGGGTCCTTTGAGCTATAAAAAAAAAAACACAAGCGGGTAGTTCGGAAGGTCCAATAGCTTTGTGAAGCTACTCACCGGATATGACACATTGAGGAACACTAACAACTTAGCCTTTACTTAATATTACATATAGGCAAAGAACTAAAGTCTACTTGCCACTAACCTCGAGCTATTAGCAAGATTAGATAAGATTGTAAGAAATGTACTCGAAGAGCATTTCTCATAAGAACATAGGAGAATATTCATTAACAATAAGAGTCAGATTCCTTTTGATTACAATCACAAGGAGGTATTTATAGTAAGTCCCTAGGGCAATAAGACAATAATTGAAATTTTTGAACCAAGAGTTCATTATTTGATTTTGATAAGAACAAAATCGAAGTAAATGTTAATTGATAAATAATGTACTAATAATGAGTAATAGGAATTAAGCCTTAGTTTGCAAAATATCCTAAGCTTAATTAACTCTTCATATACTCTAATACATTGGGTCAAAATTGTAATATCATATTTTTATAAGAAACCTTGTTTGGAGTTGTATTATATCTTTGAATCATAAGAACAGGTGAAGTTGAAGTATCCCTATAGTAGCAAGTACAAAGACATTGTGAAGATTTCATTTGAAGACATTGTGCTATAGATTGTGAAATAGAGTTATAGCAATAGGACGCCATAGGGGCTAACATCTGGATGCCATATGGTATTTCAACCCAAAGGTGAACATTCAAAGGCTTATTGAAATGGAGTCTAAACTCCATCATCAGAATGTCGCTGTTGGAGTTCATTAAATGTAATATAACGAGAAGAATTTTGCTAATGCTATATATACTTTAACAAACCATCAACACTGCAATCTATCAACGTTTTCTTATATTCTTGTACTCTTGTCGTTGCTCTTTGTCTTGCTATTCATTAAAGAGAGAAAATTAATAGTATAGCACTAGAGTTTATTTACTTGCAAATATACATACAAAAGCACTATACTAAAAAGATAGAAATTGTGCTTAAAGTGTAACTAAGTGGTTGCTTTGTGATTGTGAAGTGGTATAAACTCTTGATAGAGCATCGTAGTAATTTGATCAATAAAAATTGTTTAAAGCCTTGATTGGAGGCATTAGTGTCCGTAAAGAGTAAGGGTAGTCCAAACTTTACATTATATCATAGTTTGATCCTCTCTTATGATATTTCTTTTATTTCTACATTTTTTATCATTTAAGTTTGCATATTATTGTCACATTTGTTATTGAATCTTAGGGAGAATCAAAATTTGTCGTTAATACTCAATCACCCTCCTTTTGAGTATTAGCTTAGTGTTTTTCAATTGGTATTAGAGCAAGTCTCTAATCATTTTTAACCGCATATTAGAGTAAAAATCATGGCTTCAAATGCACTATGTTTCTTAGAAAGACAAGCAATCAATAGGCATCTTCTTCTAACCAGAAATAATTATCCTTATCGAAAATGTAAGATGACTATATTTCTTAAAGCTTAAAATAGATTACTATGGCAAATAGTTGATAGAGGACCTTTTAAGATTGAAGGTAAAGAAGAAAGAAGCTATATCAATGATGATTAGAAGTTTCTTAGTTTGAATGATGTTGCTATGAATATTCTCCATTATACTGTAAATGAGAATGATTTTAATAGAATTTATACATGTAAAAGTACCAAAGAAATATGGGATGAATTAAGAAATACTTATGAAGGCACAAGTAGAGTAAGAACTACTAAGGTTAGCTTACTATGTGGTCAATTTGAAAATTTCAGAATGGATCTAAATGAGATTATTGATGAAATACACAATAGGTTCATCAACATCATTAATCCTTTAAGTATTCTTGGCAAGTCATTTACTAATCTTTGAATTAATTCTAAAATTGTTAGGTCTTTACCAAGATATTGGGAAGCCAAGAAAACCACCATTGAAGAAGCTTGTGACCTCAATCTAATGCCAAAGGAGCAACTTCTTAGAGCCTTTAAGTCGAACAAAATTATGAAAAGACAAGGACAGCAATTTAAGAAGAAAATGATCGCTCTAAAAGCAACTGAGGAAAGCACTTGTGAAGAAAAAAGTGAGCATGATGCTGAGATTGCTACAATGGCAATGAAGTTCAAAAGGTTCATTAAACTTAACAAGCAGTTGAAGAAAGAAAAAGAAAGCAATGAGAATGCCTCAAAGTTCAAGAAGGAAAAGAGAGAAGTAATCAAGTGCTACAATTGTTAAAAATCGAGACACATACAACAATATTGCCTATTGCTCAAGAAGGCCAATAAGGAGTATAGGAAGAAGGTAATCGTTGCCATATAGAGTGATAGTGATTCAAGTGACTTCAACGATGAAACTTACTTCATGATCATTGATGATAAAGTATGCTCCACTTCACAAAACTCCTTCTTTAATGAACTTAAGGATATGTATGATGAGCTACTAAAAGAATTTTACAAAGGTATAAAAGAAAAAAAAGTCTTAAAGCAAATGATAAATGAAGTAGGAGATGAGTTTGATATCATTAAGAGTGAATGTAACGAAGTCTTTGATGCAAAGGAAGGGCTAGAAGAAGATAATGAATACTTGAGAATGGAAGGTGACAAATTAAATGAGAAAAATGAAGAATTGAGCACTAAAATTGATGAATCAGTTGAAGGAAATAAATTCCTCACTTGAAAAAAAAAAAGAAAAAAGTTGAAAGCCTAGAGCATGAGCATGATGATGATGATTGCATGGTAGATAAACTAAGAAAGTTAGAAATTAAAAATGCAATTCTAAAGTCTAGCCTAGATGATTCAAAGAAAACTATAGCTAATTTTGGATAGTGAAAAGAATTTAAATGAACTCTTTGGCTCTCAAAGGTAAGGTTTAGACAAAAAACAGAATTTGTTATAGTAAAGAAAGTATTTACAAATCTTATAAGAATTACTTTGTAAAAGCCTTTAACAAGATTTGCAACTATTATGATAGTTATGATCATATTGTACATACATATGTAATATGATGTAATCTCTTTTTGAATTATAAAGGTAAGGTGGTTTGTTTCTCTAAGAAACAAGCTTACATTGTAACAGCTAACCCCAAAGGACTCAAGCTAAAATATACCAACGAAGTTATTTTTTGTTTTGTATGAACCTTCAAAGAGAAATAACAAATGAATCTTAAATAGCGGTTACTCTAGATACATGATAAGAGATGCATCCAAGTTCTCATCCTTAGACTTAAAGGATAGAGGAAGCGTTATCTTTGGAGATAACCAGAAGGTACACGTTCTAGGAGAAGGTAACCTTCTAATCAATAATGATCTTACAATTAATCGTGTGTTGTTAATAGATGATTTGAAGTACAATTTACTTATTATTAGTCAATTGTATGACATTAGATATAAAGTAACATTTCATGCAACAAAGTATTCTATTGAGAGCATTAACAATCATCAAATCCGTTTTAAGGGGTATAGATAGATGAGGAAACATTCACAAAATTGGCTTTAGAAAGGTTTTAAATTCTCTTGTAACTAGTCTATCCATTCAAAACAACAATGGTTAGTTGTAGAATAGAAAGTTGGAGCATATTAGCATGGATATCTTGTCAAAAGTAGCTAGAAAGGACCTTGTAAAGGGTCGACCAATGATTAATTTTGATAAAGGTAGAATATGTCAAGTATGCCAATATGACAAATAGACCAAATCATCTTTTAAATCAAAGGATGCCATCTCAACTTCTAAGCCACTCCAACTATTACATATTAATTTATTTGGTCTAACTCATACTTTAAGTTTAAGTAGGAAAAGATATGCAATGGTCATTGTAAACCCTACTTTTTAGCGGGCTTGTGAATTAATTAAGAGTATTTCCTGGACATTCCTAAAGATCAGCTAAACTTAAAATTCAAGTTTACATTTAAAAACTAATTTAATTTTCCAATCCGAAAGTTTATTATCAATAAAACTCAAATACAAGAACTACGGACTCTAAGTCACCCAAAATCCTAAACCTTAAAACAATTAAGGACTTGTAACCCTAAGTGGCTAATTAAGAATTTAATTTGAATAATCTTATTCAACTCTAGAAAATTTCATAATTTTATAAAAATTAAATCATAACTTACAAATCAATTTAAAAAATAAACTTTAAAACAATTTCATATAAGATAATCTCCTTATCTTCATACATAAGACTTATGTACATAAATTAGTGAACAAACAAATCACCCTAAATAACTTATTAATTGAGAGTTAAAATTATTTATCAATTCAAAACTTATCAAAAACTGCTGATAAGACACTTTCCTTATATCATCATGACTTATACTACATATGGACAAGTTATCACATTATCTTATGTGTTCAACTTTTAATTAAGAAACAAGACCACTCCATACCAAAAGGAGGCCTACATGGCCAGTTCTAAAAGGCTAGGTAAAGGGGCTTATGCTTTGTCTTTAATCAATCAATCAACTTGTCTTATGCACTACTATTCACCCCTTAATGCTTACATCATGTAGTCTTGTCAAAAGTTGCCATTCGTACATACTAGAAGACAATAAATTAAAGCTTCTTAAATACACTTCACTCTCCATTCATAACCAACCACACTCTGATGGGAATCGAGCTACTGGCCCTTTAACTTGCAACCAAGCCTGAGAACTAGAAGGCTTGACGAGACATATTCTTCTACTCCAACCATCTCCTACTAAGGCTGAGTACTTCCTTGCCGAGTCACTCCTTATGCCATGCTGAATGACTACCAATCTCTCGTAGATAGAATGCCGAGAAACATATGGCCAAGATAATATCCAATCCTCCCACATTCCTAACCACTTACTCGGCATCACCTTTGCCGCCATGCCAAGAGAGAGAACCTGAACTACATAATCCATCCCTATACAAATAAGCCAGCCGACCGTATTGTTCTATCCACATCTTCTAACAACCTCACTAATATAGCATCTCCACGTGTATGGGACCACATATAGATTCTACCCACTAATTATTACTTCTATAAATATTCATTTTTATTCTTTTGTGTTATTGTACATTACTACATTAGGACAACCCCTATTTTGTCTTTTCCCTTTTATGCTAGTTGCCCTAAGTTCTTAGATATAAATACCTTTTGTATTTGTAAGCCATAGATAGAACAGATTACAATTAATACACTTGAGTGTTTTTCCTTCCCAATGTAAACACTCTATTGTTTTATGCCTAGCATCACTCTTATCCTTTCCCTTAAGCAAGATTAGGTGGCGAGTAACCTCACTAAACCGATTCGTACGTCATATTGAATTATGCCATGAGTCTTTAGAATTTCTACTGGTGCATCATATCCTCTAAAGCTGTTCATGGGTTTTGCTTATTTTTCATTCATCGTTCATTCCTTTCGCGCATTTCCCCTATTAACTCTGTCGAGATTTCTGTAAGTTCAGACTTATCCAATGACCAGCCTTGTTAGTTCTTGGTTATGATTCACAACATACACTCTCTCTTTACTTTTACTTTCACTTTCATTTTTGTTTCATTTTCATTTCCTTTTCTCTCACTTTAAACTCAAAACAAAAGAGGAAACATAACCCCACAAAATCTCAACATTGCTACCACTTCCAAGCCCCATACTCATAGCACGAGGCTTCATTATGTGTTTCCATTTGTCAACTTCTAAAGCCACGTTTAGGAACTCTAAAATATCCCCAAGACCCCACTTTAAAAGATCATAACTCAAGATTCCAAAAGAGTTGCAAGAAGGAGAAGGAAAAATGAGGAGCATAAGTGGATACTTAGTGCACAACTACCTTGTTTTTGCTTTGAGGATGAGTAAGTTGTTTTTTTGTTTTAGTGACCTAGT
Source organism: Lumnitzera racemosa (assembly GCA_024138005.1). Taxonomy (NCBI): domain Eukaryota; kingdom Viridiplantae; phylum Streptophyta; class Magnoliopsida; order Myrtales; family Combretaceae; genus Lumnitzera; species Lumnitzera racemosa. The sequence continues at coordinate 85,291,934 of JAMXBC010000010.1, read as the reverse complement.
ATGCCATGTTAAGAGACCATGTTTTCATGAAGATATTAGCATGATCACAAGTTGATGAAATATCTAAGACCATCTTAAGAAGCAAGCTCATGAATCCCTTACATAAAAGTTGAAATATGAGCTTGTAAAGTTGGTGTAATGTAAAGATACATGTTTAATATTTAGAATCAAAGATTTTAAGTTGAGAAAATCATGAAATGAGTACTTGAAAGATGGGACATCATGTTGGACATGAAGTGTTTGTGGATCACTTAGATGTTATTCTCACTTCTATTAAGTTAAACATGCTCAAATCTAGTCTTAAGTAAAGAAAAATCCATTACATGAAGCTTTTATGAGGAAACCAACTTTATAAGATATGAACTATGTTGTGGAAGTTATGATAAGTATGAGATCTACTATTTTCATATAGATTATAAGCTAAATAATCATGTCGTGGAAGAAAAGTTAAGTCAAGATTTGAATATAAATAACATAGGTTCATAATATAACCCCTAAGCTTAAGAAAATGATGAAATAAGCTAAAAAACCAAATGAGTACCCTTTTGATTCACCAAAGCCAGATCTAGAACCATGTTAAAAGTCACTTAAAAATGTAATAAAAGCAAGTAAACAAAGTGAAAAGATCAACCAAGGAAAGTACAATAAGCTATAAAGCCTAAATCTCAAAATTGAACCTAAAACTCTCAAAACGGGCCTTAAACTCCAAGTTAGGGCTTCATTAATTTTCTGACCAGCAACTTAATCCACCATTAAGAGTCATTTTGAGGCCTTTAAGAAGCCTACATAACACTGTCTAAGCCAAAAAAAATTGGCTATCTTTAATTTGGATAAAAAAAAATAAGCCCGTTTGATAACTTAAGCCTACATGAAAGCCCAAGAAGTTGTTGTTAGCCCTAGAAGTGTAAATCAAAGTTAGAAATTTGACCTTAAGGAGTAATTTAAGCTTAGAATGAGATCCTAAGCCTAAGCCCAAAAGATTTCTTGAGACATCAAAAAGCCTAACAATCAAACAAAGCCCAAAAGTACTTTAAATCATAAGGATCACTACTGTTCTACCCTAAAGGCAGAATTACGTGCATCATTTAGAAAATCTAACCTCACTATGTTAAAATACACTCGAAAAAGATGAAAATTGATTATAAGATCACAAAAATCGGATTTAAAATGAGAAAGTTATATGCATTTGAACTTTTAAGTAAAACTGAGAAAAATATGAAACTTAATTGAAAGTATAAATTAAAGGGTTTTAGCTTAACTTTCTAAGTTCTATTTCAAATCCTTATAGTATCATATTTTCGATGTTCGGGGGACTCGACTTTTGGAGATGACTTGCCTTCAGATTAGTACAACTAATCTGCATGGTTAAGTAAGCGATTCTTGATAACTCCATACTTGATTTTTGCTTGTAAAATAGATGCACTTAAACTTATACAAGGAACTTAAATGCTTGTGGGATATGGGAAATGCATATGTATGATATTATGATTGAATGCTATGACTTATTAATCAAACAATAATGGGAATTGTTTGTGATGATATCTATGTATAGTTGTATGGAATGAAAATATATGATCCTCATAAAAACCGGATTAAGTACTTATTTGATTAAGAAATTCAATGAATCATACATTTCTCATAATCGCATCATATTATACCGACTACCACCTCACACAGAAGATGGGAAGGGACTCAAAAAAGGAGAACCCCCTGTAAGATTAGGCACTAGCTACACGATCATTAGATTATTGAGTTTTTATCTTGAGTTAACGGACTTACTAGGCGCTAGGGGACGCTAACCATTAGTAAAGAGCTGTATCTTGTAGCTTCTATTTAGGGCATGTGATTATGGATTGCGAAGACCACCACACTACTAGACTTAGAAATTTTGGTTTAAAGTATAAGATATAAAAAGAAAGAGTACTTTCTGTATTACATGTAATTCCTAGGTTGTGACACATATTGTTCGGTATCCTGATTGTTCATGCATTCATATATTTGTGCATTAAATGAATTTGTCATGTAGTATTGACAAGGGAATTTATCTCACTAAGCATAAGCTTACACCCCGATAGATTTCTTTTGATGTAGGATTACTTCTTCATCCATACGGGTCGAGAAATGCCCGAGGTAAGTCTTGTATGGAGATGAGATGGTGCACTTAGAGAGAAAAGAGGGAATTTTGTAATAGTATTTTGTAGATGTATGTTTATCTTTTTTAGTTCATATTCTAGATAGAATTTCCTAATGCAGATTTCTATAAGAACTGCATTTGTGTTGTAATATTCTTTTGATGTGGAATTCTATTAATCTACACTTTTACTCTATTATTTCATATCAAAGAGTAAATTTTAGTTAAATTACTCAATATTACATATCTATGAGCCTAGTGGTAATGTATAGTGGAAGGAGCCTTATGTGTCGTATGCAAGGCCTATGATCAACAAGGGGGTTGATTGTAGATCTTTATATTGTACACCGCGATCTACCACGACAACGATATTGTTGGGTCATGATAGTCATAATTAATAATTTCACCACATATTCTTAGACCTTCTTCCTTGCAAGTAAGGATGAATCATACCATGTATTTTTAATATATTGTAAAAAGGTCTAAAATGAAAAAGATCTTTCAATTGTCTCTATTAGAAGTGATTATGGGGAGAATTTGAAAATAATGAAATGAAAGAGTTTTTTAATATAAATGGCACAGAACATGCCTTTTCGGTGTCTAGAACTCTACAATAAAATCGAGTCATCGAAAGGGAAAATATGACTCTTGTAGAAATGGTAAGAATAATGCTTTGTGAAAACAACTTGTCGAGTATTTTTGGGTTAAAGAGGTGAATATCTCTTGTTGCATATTAAATTGTGTTTTTATAAGGCCAATCTTTAAAATAAATAAATAAATAACTGCTTATGAGCTTTAGAAAGGCAAAATACCTAATATTGCTTACTTTCATCCATTTGGTACCAAATGCTTTGTGCTAAACAATGACAAAGATCAATTAGGCAAGTTTGATTCTAAATATGATGAAGCTATATTTCTTGGCTATTCTATCATAAGTAAAGCATATATGGTCTATAACAAGAGAACCTTAGTTGTAGAGAAGTCTATTTGTGTTACATTTGATGATACATATGCATGTAGAGAGCCTAATAATGAAATTAATGATATTGGTGCTCAATTGGATGGTCTTAATCTTGATAAGGAACATTTTAAGTCTAAAGATAAAGAAATCTTTAGGGAAGATGAAGATATTGATAATCATAACATAGACTTGCATAGATAATGGAAGTTTGTGAAAAATCACCCTTAGGACCTGATCATAGGAGAACCATCCAATAGGGTGCAAACTAAAGTCTCCTTAAGGAACTTGAGCAATGTAGTGTTCCTATCCAAAGTAAAACCTAAAAACATTGATGAAGCTCTAAAAGATGAATTTTGGATTCAAGCTATGCAAAAGGAGCTTGATCAATTCATAAGAAATGAAGTATGGGATCTTGAACCTAGGCTTAGTAATAGACTAGTAATTAGAACAAATTAGGTTTATCGAAATAAACTTAATGAAACTGGTATAGCAACTAGGAATAAGGCAATAATCAAGAAGAAGGAATAGATTTTGATGAGACCTTTGCCCCGATTGCTAAGCTAGAAGCTATTAAGATGCTCTTAGCATTCACCACCTTTAAAGACTTCAAATTATATCAAATGGATGTTAAGAGTGCTTTTTTAAATGGATATACTAAAGAAGAAATATATGTAAAGCAACCATCAAGGTTTGAACATAACTAATTCCCCAGTCATATATTTAAACTCAATAAGGCACTTTATGGACTCAAGCAAGCTTCTAGAGCTTGATATGAAAGGCTTAATAGCTTCTTGATAAATAATAGTTTTTCAAGAAGTAAATTAGATACAACATTATTTATCAAGAATCGCAAGTTAAATATAATGTTTATTCAAATCTATGTAAATGATATTGTGTTTGGAGCTACTAGCATGGATCTAGTATATGAGTTTGTAGAATATATGAAAAAAAAAAAGCTTTAAATGAGCATGGTAGGGGAACTTAATTATTTTCTAAGTCTCTAAGTTAAGTAAACTATAAATGGGACATTTATCAATCAAGATAAGAATACAAGGGAGCTCTTGAAGAGATTTAAGATGGATAATTGCAAGATTAGACCTAGTTCAATGAGAACCACTTTAAAACTTAATAAAGATGAAAATGGAAAACCTATATGTGAAAAGTTATATAGGGCATGATAGCTAGCTTACTATATCTAACTACATCTAGGACTGATATCATGTTCGTTGTGTGTCTATGTATGCGATTTCCATCTTACCCTAAAGAATCTGACTTAATTGTAGTAAAACATATCTTCAAATACCTTGTAGGCACCATTGAAATCGACTTATAGTATCCTAAGTTTACCTCTTTCAATCTTATTAGATACTCTTATGCCAACTTTGTCGGTTGCACAGTTGATTGGAAAAGCATAAGTAGCACTTGCTTCCTTAGAAATTCCTTAGCACCTTAGAATTCTACGGAATGAAACTTCATACCACTATCAACCGTCAAGGTCAAATATGTAGCCGCTGATAGTTATTGTGCTCAAATATTATGGATGAAACAAACTTTGCATGACTATAGTTTTAGATACACTAATGTCCTGATTAGGCATGATAATATAAGTGCAATCAATCCAACGAAAAATCCTATCCAACATTCAAGGATTAAGCATGAAGTTATTATACATCATTTCATTTGTGATCATGTTCAAAACAATGACATATGCTTAGAATTTGTAGATACAAATAATCAAACAACCAATATATTCACTAAACCCTTGAGTGAAGATAGATTTTTCTACTAAGAAGAGAATTAGGAATGATCATGCAAGAAGAATACTAGGTACTTAAGAACTAAGATATTGATTTTTGCAAAAATTGACTTAACAATTGAATCAACCAACTTATAACATGATACTAGTCCCAATACACATGCTTATATAAGTTTCATGCATATATCTTATCGTTTGACTAGTTTTAGGTGCATTTAAAATCAAACATGTTCATTTAGGTTCATATATGCACTATTTTGCATTGTCTTGGTTTCCATGTATTTGAGTGGTTGATTTGATCAAATGTTGATTTATGTAAATTTGACACCCTTGAACCTTTATAGGCTTTTATTGATATTAAAGAGATCATGTGATTATATTGCCTATTTGCATATTATTTGACTTAATCATACATTTACTATGCCTTTAAGTATTATTAAAACATGCTTGAAATGTAACCATCTCATGGATTTGTTTTGGTGCATAAGTTTGTTCTCTAGCTCAATTTGTATTCAATAGTCCTCTTTGAGGAACTTAAGTGATGATTTTGAGATATCATGATCCTTGATGCTATAACTTACTTCTAATATGCATGAATGTTATTTTGAAACTTGCTTAAAGCATGAAAATGCTAAAATAAGTTTTAATGGTTAAAGTGAGACTAATGTGCTTATTACAAGAAATCTTTGAACTTCAATTAAGTTAGGTGATGTTATTGACAATTTATGCAATATAAGTGTTCCCCCAATCTTAAATGTCCTCAATGATTTCAACTACACTTGTTCAAACCATCATTTACTCATTTATGTTCTTTTAGAGATTGATCAAGATTAAGGAAATGGACTACAATTGTGCTTACTCATTATTGCAAAATTTGCAACTTTTTAGGATAGCATCCAAATGCCATCCCTTATAGAATCTCAATGCTGACCCCCTTAATTTTAACCAAAAGCTTCACCCAACTTAACATCTAAATGCTCCCTGTTATAGTGTCCAAATGTTGACCCGCTTTAAAATTGCCTAAAAAGTTAGGTTATTTGCACATCTCATAGTGTTAGGACGCCACTTCCCTTAATGTCCAAACTTTCTATGCTCTTCCATGCATTTATCAATCCATTTTCCTTCTTTCTTTTTTCCATTTCACTTTCTTTCTCCCCAAAAACCCTCGATGTTCCTTATCTCTTTCCCTTTTTCACCACAAAAACTCCACTTTTCTTTCACAAATCAACACTTCTCACAATCTTCAACTCAATTCCTCCATCAATTTTACCCCATTTTGCTAACAACACCCAAAGCCACAAAAATCATCTCACTAAACCCTAGAAACCCTAACTCTTCCTCATTCGCAATGCTATGTACTAGAGGTGGTCAAATCGATAAAGGAGACTATGGAGGTAGTAATGTACGTCAACAAACAGGTAGAAAAGCTCAACTAAACGTTGGTTTTGACAACCATCATTTCCCCTTCTTAAAGCATGAAGAAAGGCACTCTCTATTTGAGAATATTCTTATAGACATTAGTAGGTAATTCTATTGGATTGTATTAGATAAGTTTGGGTTGTTATCTATGCGTAGTCTTCTTTAAAACAAAGTGTTAGAAACCATAAGATTGCCTACTGCTATCAATGAAGAAGCTATCCTGCTCTTTTATTGCAATTTAACTAATAGGCTTCATAAGGATGGAGAATTAAGTATTGGAATTGATTGACATGATAGGCTATGAACAAAGCTTTATTCATATATTTATGGCCAAAGAATTGAGATCACTCCCTAAGACATTTGTAGCATCATAGGAGCTAAAGTCAGGGGAGATAGATTTTTGCATAATTACATTACTACACAACATTATGAGCACTTATTTAAAGTTAACAGAGTGAAGGATACTATTTTGTGTAATAAGGACGCTCTTAAGGCCATTTCATTTACCCCTTAAATGGTGTATTCTCCATTTGTATATTTTTCTTAACTATTTATCCCATGTTAGTAGACATAACAGTGTAACAAAAGAGGATTTATGGATCACGGGCAAGATAGCTATGAATGGAGTGATAAATTTTTGGGATGTTAAGAAAGTCACAAATGGACCCAATTAACAATTCCTAAGAATGGGGCAACTAATTACTGTACTTCTAGATAGGATGGTTATTGCCTTTGCTACTCTTAACAAGGAGTTGAGTCAAGAGCCCTTTTCCATGACACATATCACTAACGAGCTTTGGAAACTCGACTCTAAAGGTAATTATGTAAGGAAAGTGGCTTTTCCTCCTCTTTCTAATCTTCCTACTCAAACTAGTCCTAATGATACCTCAAATACCAACGGTAAATACGAACAACAAGAGTAGGGTAAGGAATCCAACCAAACTCCTTTTGACAATCCATTTGCAGCTCCTTGAGCAACTTTGTATCCTACTATCACTAGGAAGGAGTGCTTTTCCTTTCAATAAGATGTTAGGAGGGATCTTGTTAATCTTCATGCAAGGATATATGGCCTCTATTAGCATCTCAGAATTCCTTAGCCTCCTGCACCCATCCCTCATTCCCAACCTATCGAGCCTATCCACTTTAGCCTATCTCATCTCAATCCTTATTATATTCAGATCCTTATAATCCTACTAGACCTACTACTATTAGACCATCTGCTCCATCTACTTCTATGGCTCCTAAAGATGATGATACTCTAGAGTCTTAGCACTCTTGTCTATTTTATCAAACTTTGGTTGTATTCTCTTTAGATGTCCTCTCTTTATATTGGACTTAGCCTTTAGCCTCTCTTGGTTATTCTAGTTATATTTTGTTACCTCTATGATCAATGTGTACTTGGCTGGATATTTAGCCATATGGTCTTTAGTTAATTTTATATGCCTATTATACTATGTTTTTTTTTTTTTTTGCTTTTATGATTGAATGTGTTGTGACCCTCTTCAAGTGATGTTTGATTGTAAGTTCTTTGAGGTTGCAATAAGAATATATGAAGCGTAGTTAGGGATGACATGGTTATCTTATTTGTGGAGATTGGAGTGTCTTGTACTATTTTCTACTTTGCTTCCAAAGGTGGCTTACCCCAAAGCTTAAGCTAGGATTATGCTGGATTTTCGACTTAAACGATTCTTCCTCTTCACCGCTTGGATCTTCATTATTTTGATGAGGCTAGAAGGGGAGAACAGTCGAGTTATTTAGAGAATCCTTAAATTTTTTACCTAATTTGTATCAATATTAGATTAATGTGTTGACTAAAATAATTTGTTTTGGAAAATGAGTTTAATTGTGATTTGCATCTCCTATCTAGTTATTACTCTCAATATTAAGTGATTCTTTGATCTCATATTTGAAAACTCTTTTAAAACTGAATGCTTAATTGAAGGGGGTACTAAATTGAAGTAAAGCTTTTAGAGAATAAGGTTTTGTCCTCATCAAAAAGGGCGAGATTGTTGAAGCAAGAGTCATTATTTGATTTTGAAGAGAACATAACCAAGTTGAATGTTAATTGATAAATAATGTACTAATAATGAGTTAATTGGAATTAAGCCAATTTGCATAATATCCCAAGCTTACTTAAATCTTCATATACTCTAATACATCAGGTCAAAATTGTGATATGATGTTTGTATAAGAAACCTTGTTTGGAGTTGTATTACATCTTTGAATCATGAGAATGGGTAAAGTTAAAGTATCCACATAATAGTAAGTTCAAAGACATTATGAAGACTTCATGTGAAGACATTGTGCTATAGATTGTGGACCAAAGTTGTAGCATCAAGACGCCACGGGGGCTAATGTTTAGATGCCATGGGGGCTAATGTTTAGATGCCATGTGGAATTTCATAAACCCTAAGGCAAACATCTAAATGCTTATTGAAATGGATGCCATCATCAGAATGTAGCTATTGGAGTTCATTAAATGTAATATAACGGGAATAATTTTTCCAACATTATATATACTTCAATAACCTGTCAAAGATAAAGAATTCACAAATATTTACTGCAATCTATCAATGTTCTCTCACATTCTTGCACTCTTATCATTGTTCTTTGTTTGCTATTCATTAAAGAGAGAAAATTAAGAGTATAGTGCTAAAGTTTATTCACTTGCAAATATACATACAAAAGCACTACACTAGAAAGATAGAAATTTTGCTCAAAGTGTAACTGAGTAGTTGTTCTATGATTGTGAAGTAGTGTAAACTCTTGATTAAGCATTATGGTATTGTGATAAATAAAAATTGTGTGAAGCCTTGATTAGAGGCATTGGTGTCTGTAGAGAGTAAGGGTGATCTGAACTCTAAGTTATATCACAATTTGATCCTCTCTTATGCTATCTCTTCTATTTTTCATTTATTATCATCATTTTATTGTTTAAGTTTGCATATTATTGTCACATTTATTATTAAATTTTAGAGAGAATCAAAATTTTCCATTAATACTCAATCATCCCCCCCTTTTGTGTATTAGCTTAGTGTTTTCTAGAAATTATAAAAGGGTAATACAAGAATAAAGGTGCCTAATATAAGCTAAAAAGGGTAAACACAACAATCAAACAAAAGGGAATATAATACAATGTTAGAAAAAGTGATAAAAATTGGCACGCTGCTATTTCGTCCGTACTTAAAGCAATAGGGTACTAGAACTTAGTTGTTTAGATGTAGAAACAAGTTGACAAAGAAGGGCTTGGAGGTTAGAATCAATGGCCTAACATCTAGATGCCATATGGTATTTCACAAACCATATGCCATCATCAAAAAATAGCCATTGGAGTTCATTAAATATAATATAATAGGAAGAATTTTGCTAAGGCTATATATACTTCAACAAACTGTCAAAGATTGAGAATTTACAAACATTATACTACAATCTATCAACATTCTTGTACTCTTATCATTGCTCTTTGTCTTGCTATTCATTAAAGAGAAAAAATTAAGAGTGTAGTGCTAAAGTTTATTCACTTGCAAATATATATACAAAAGGACCACACTAAAAAGATAGAAATTGTGTCAAAGTGTAACAGAGTACTTTTTTTGTGATTATGAAGTGGTGTAAGCTCTTGATTGAGCATTGTGATATTATGATCAATAAAAATTATGTAAAGCCTCATTTGGAGGCATTAGTGTCCTTAGAGAGTAGGTGGCGGTCTAAACTCCACATTATACACTGTTTGATCCTCTCTTATACTATCTCTTTTATTTCTGCATTTATTATCATTGTTTTATCATTTAAGTTTGCATATTATTGTCACATTTATTATTAAATTTTAGAGAGAATCAAAATTTGTTATTAATACTCAATTCACCCCCCTCTTAAGTGTTAGCCTAGTATTTTTCAAAAATTATAAAGGGTAATACAAGAATAAAAATACCTAGTACAAGCTAAAAAGGGTAAACATGATAATTAGACATAAGAGAATATAGTACATGTTAGAAAAAGTGATGACAAGCGGCACACTACAATTGCATCCATACCTAAGGCGGTGAGGTACTGGAACCGAGTTGTTCAGTGGAAATAGGGCGACAAAGAAGGGCTTGGAGGTTAGAATTGGGGACCTTGGTAATGGGCAAGTCAACATGATGGAAAGGGTTGTGAGCTTAGCATTTAGGCTTGAGGTAGAGCATATTAGAGTACATCTAAGTTGGGTGAAAACTAAGTTCAGTAATAGGCTTTCCTTATCCTAAAGCTCATCTTGGGTAAGCTAAGAAAACTATATTCTTCTTATAAGGCATTATAAGCCCCTAAGATGAGCATGGGTGGAGGTCTTGAGGTGGGTAATCCATCATAGTTAGTTGATTGTACTGAGTTAGATTTTAATATGACAAGTTAATTATAAGATGGTTTTGATACGTAGTTATTCATTTAATAAGTGGTACTAGATAGTCATATTAGGTTTTAGACAATAAGTTAATACTTCTTAGATAATGGTTATTTAAAATAAGGCAGTATATCATTAAGATAAAAATAGATGTTTAGTATATAACCTGTGGGTAAGTTAAAAATTCACCATATGTTTTAATTTAGAATGTTACTGAGTGTAATTTTTAAAGAGTTTTCCTTAAGTCTAAAATATTAGGAATCCAAATTTAAAACTATAATTATAGGTTGCAATTTTAGTTTCCTATTAATTATTGATATATGATGAGTTTTTATATAAATGTATTAGGTTTTAATACCAAATAAGACTTATGGAATTCAATTGTTCAGGATTCCTAGTATGAGATACTTGTTCGTTGCATGTGGTTGTTAGGAGTAGATATTGTAATTGGAATTAATTATCTAGTATTTAATTTTGTGTGCTACACATATAGGGACTGCGAGGACCAATGATATTAGGGTGGCACCTCAATGATCCTTGCACAGCACCGTCCAAAGTGGAGTCTTGTTTGAAAATGGTCTAAGTAAACATAAGTGTAACTTATTACTTAGTTTCTAAGGTATTAGGCCACACCATTTGGTACTTATATATATTTTGCTTGATCAAGATCATGAACTACTCTAAGTTTAAAGCTAAATGCATATGATTCTAACCATGCCATATGTAGGCCTAAAATTAAAAATAATAAATAGGTGTTTGCTGGATAACTGTTGTTCATTCCATGTCTGCATGATGTGACCATTATTATCTACTCATGTGCATGTGATTGTTATATTCCACATTGCGTTTCGACTCATCCCGTGATATTTTTCAAGTCAAGGTATTTGAGCAAAAATTATAAAGTTTGATGGTTTTGATTTTGATTTTGATTTTGATTGTCAAGTTTACTAGGTTTGGAAGGGATGATTAGATTTTTAATCATGAGAATGATTTTTGGCTTAGGATGTGGAGATTTTTTTTTTATTTTTTTTTAGAGTTTACAAAATTTACTTGGAAGATATTTTGGATTTTATTGAGGAATTAAATTTTATTGTGAATATTTTGGAAACCATGTAGCAAAAACTTATGCTTGCTTGACATACTAGTAGTTTATAAGGAGACATTGAGGGATTATAGTATTCCAAGTTTGGAGGCATTATACATGTAGCGCAAAAGGACACTGTCCAAGGGGCACACGTCTGGTAGCTAGGTCATATGGAACTGGAGCGAAATGGGAGTCGTCAAACAGCTTGAAACAGTGTATGAGGAGTTGGGATTTAACTCGGGTAAGAGTGTTGTTTAGATCGGTCAATTGTTTAGTCTCATTTACCAAAGAGATTGTATAAGCCTGAGAGAAGCTCGGAGACTCATGATGCAGCTTGGTCTTCTAAATAATAATGGGTTGCCCGGTCTTCCGCATAACGTTGGCATACTCCTCAGTGGATTGGTGGGAAAAAGCTTGGCGGGTCAATGTCAATAAGTCATCTAGCCCGGCGAACTGAGCCTCGTACCGCATGGGAATGTCGAAGAAAATATGCCTGACACTCGCATGCTTGGCACATTTACCACCTCTACCAGGAACCCTTCTTCCAATTGTCAACAAAAATGGTTTTGGAATTGCACTCGAAGCTTTATGGGTTACTAGGAAGAGGGAGAACTTTTCTTATACAATCCCTCGGTGATAAAATTTGCATGCAATTTTTTTCCTGACTCCAAAAAAAAAAAAAAAAAATTACTGACAAAACGGAACCAAACATTTGAATTTCATAATGGTCATGTTGGCTGCAGAGCATGTATCTCATACAATTCAACTTTCAGCACGCATGGCCGTCCATATCTGAATGGTTTTTGTGATGCATAGCTCATCGTTCACAACTAGCAAAACTATTCGACAACAGTAACATCAAGCAGATGAAACTATATCATCTGACATATTGTCATACAACTTGCCTACTCCATTTTCTCTGGGATGACTCCAACAGAATGTTCATTGTCCCCAGTAAAACGGTAAATGTCGTGTGCATAGAGTTAACAAATGCGAACATTGAGTTTAAACAAGTAGATGAAAACGTCTTAATATGCCCGGTGAGTGCCAACTTAAGCTTTTATGCAGCATATTAACTGGTGGATCTTTTGAAACAAGAGTGTCCATCCCTCTATAGCTGAATCAAGGTGCAAGCCCAGGGTCCCAACGGTATCTTGTCCAGAGTGATCAAGTACAGAGGTCTTCCCTCTTTCACTCCTGAAAGAAGCTGAAACTTTGGTTTTGTGCTTTCAAGATTTACTTCCATTGTCCTTAGAAAAGTTGAATGAGAAACAATCTTGGAATCGGATGAATGGATTGGACAAAAAACCATTCCTAAAAGAATCTCAATCTCAATCCTCTACAGGAGCAATGGTTCCATCCTCCGTCATTGAACTCCTCACAAGTGGATTTGAATCGTCTGATGACTCTGCAAACTCCTCTTTGTACATTTCTTCAATCATGGGCTTCCATAGGCGAACTCGGGCATTTATGAACCAATTGGAGACCTAAAACAAGCAAATATCTTTCCTTTTATGCGTACGGGTTTTTCAAGGTGTTTAGTTTTCCTATAATAATAAAAACAGTGTTGAGTAATGAAGGCTGGAAATGGTCTCAATCTAAGCGGGTTACCTGATTCTTACTCAGGCCTGTTTGTGACGCCAACATCAGCTTTTCGGACTCGTTTGGGTAACTGCAAGAGTACCAAAAGAAGCAATCATTAAAAATGGATTCTAACGAAGAAAATCGACCACACAATAGCATGTTACATACGGGTGGAGGAAGTGCTCAAAAAGCCAGGCGCGAAGTATTGCCACCGACGTCTCAGGCAACCCTCTGATAGGTCTCCATGCCTGTCTTTGCCTTTGTAGCATGCCTAGCTGTTGGAGGGCTATCTGCTTGTGCCTGCTGCCTTGGTCAAACAAACTCAGCCGCGACATACCCGTCCCGATTTTCGGGAAATCTTGCAACATCTTCCTTTTCGTGATATTTATTTGAGAAATTATAGCATCCCTTAAGTTGCTGAAGTGCCTAGCCATTGCTTGAAGTGCCAGGGCAGTGTAGGACTTGGCCGCTCCAGCGCCAGCGATTGCTTCAAACGACGACACAACATCCTCTACATAACCGAAGTACTTCTCGTGCCTTTCCTCAACCTATTAACACAAGGAAACAGCATAAATAAACACTATGACACCTCATCTATAAAAGCATCCAAATAAAACCATCCTGAACTCCAATTCCTTCCTACCTCTTCCAGCAAGTTTACAAGCTTAGCCATTCTATCCTGGAGTTGGGGGTTCTCGACCGCGGATAATTCTGCCTTGAATCCAGAAGAAGCAAATCTACAAGCTCCTTTCCTTCCTCCATCGAAATTCCCACTGTACCTACCATCTCCAACATCCCTACAAATACCGACCACTTCTTCCAAAAGGGCTTGAGTCGCCCTTAAATATCTCGAATTCTCAACAGTGCCAAGGCACCCTCCCGTCCCATAGGACACATTACATGATCTATCCCGAGAAGCCGGAGCCATTCCAATTGCATTATCACCAAGTGAATAATTAGCAAACGGGAGTTCGGATGCTGGGTTACAGCCTTCTCTTGCTTCTCCAGGAACGGCGTAAGTAGGACTAACGAGATCTGCATTCAAGGAACTTTGCCTGTATTGGGCTGAAGGACCAAACATGTGAGAACTGAGAGATAAAGAAAGACCCTGAGCTTGATGATTAGCTTCATTCGTCCCACCAAGAAGATCCATCAAATGCCTATTATGGCTGATTTCCGGTCCCCCAGTTACATCATGACCTTGATAAATGCCAATTGACCTGGACATCCTTTCACCTAGAGATTGTATACTAGGCAATGCACCGATTGACTCGGAATATGCGGTGCTGGATCCATACACATAATAATTTTGGTCCTGAAATTGATTTTCACAGGCTAGAAACTGGTGTCGACTACCGGAACATGTATTATTTGGCGGTGAATTTCTAGATACCATGATGACTAGAATTGCTGCTGATGAGAATAATAAAATTCCTTTTGTTGCCTTGCCGTATCAAAGTCGGATTATTTCAGAGAGAAGCAAGGCTGACTAGCAAAAGCAGAAAATTTTGTTCCAGGCCCTAAAGCAAACATAGGCAGTGAACCCTTATGAAAGAACAGGGTGGTGGATGATTTAGACAACTCCAAGATGAAACTTGTACAATGTACTGAAACAGAAGCATGTTAATGAACACCGAGTACATGACATGAAACTTTTTTTTATCGATGAATGAACGATAACAAGTACGCTTTAGCTTTTCTCTATCCCGGTATTTTTAAAGCAAAAACACTTGAATGGAAACGAACCCATCAATGGTTAACTGAAAGAAAACAGCAAAAGACCTCGTACAGCAATAATTAGATTCTGAGAATTCATTCCAAAAAATCTGCACAAGGAAACAGGCATAAGCAAGCAAGGATTCTTCATCAGGAGGGAGATCAATGTAGAGTGTGATGTTTCACTGGAAACACCACAATAATGTGAAGATGACCTGAAAGTAAGTACGGGTTGTAATGTATGCTTTTTTTTTTTTTTTTTTTTTAGATTTATAGACTAGCTGTATGCAAAACAGACCTATATAGCAATAGTTGTTAGTTTGTTAGTCATTTACTTTACTTTACTTAAAACTTTTTATGCTAACTATGTAGCACCTATGATTGGAAGATTAAGGGACTGATGGTCGATACTGCTGGCTTTTACTCTTCTATTGGACTGCAATACAACGTTTATAACTGTACATTTACGTTTATTTAAACCGATATGATCTATAGCTATTACATGTAAAATAAATATTACAATATACATACGTATGACATGTAGGATATATATATGTGTGTATATAACAAGGATATCGTATAAACGTAGAAATAAGAATATAAATAAATACATATAAACGGCATATATAATTATAATTATGTGATCCAATTTGATCGCGTTCTATATATACTAATGTATATAATTACAATTTATGTATTGATTATTATATACACCTACGAAAACACATTTATTTGCCTAATCATGTACGAAATGTACTTTATATATAACAAGATTTGGATAGGAATATTAAAATCATTCATTATTAATTGCTATCTGGTCAGAAGGAACACAAATCATGCCAAACCCAAATGTTTGGCTTATTTTTGCAATGAGAATGATTTGAAAAATTTCCTTAAACTGAACAGTTTGATTTAATTTGAAACAAATCTTGAATAGAATCAAATCAAACCATATTTATCCTATTCTTATAGCTAAGAAGATATTCTTAAGAAAATTTTCTCCATATTTGTTAAATTAAAAAGAAAAAAAAAAAGGGATATCCGGTACTTAAGCATTTTATAAGAGGCCAAAAAAGGATATTATATTACAAATTTAGTTTTTCTTTTAATGTGTAATAAACTTTGAAGGTTGAGCTTAATGAGTGTCTATTGTAAAGTTTTTTAAATTTGGTACACCCAAAAAACCATGAATCATGAACATAGTTCTAAACAAAAGCACGAGTAAATCATTTGTACAAAAACATATCATCTTGTAGTTTCTTTCATTGTTTGGCTTGGGTTTTTGTTTCATTTGGACTCTCCTACCTACATCTCCAGTATGAGGGACTTAATATCGTGATCAAAATATGTAATTTCAAATATTGTTTACCTGATAAAGAAATGTAAGGGGAAGGGTGAAAAAGAAGAAGAAAGAAGAAAGAAGAAAGAAACCCGAGAGGGAGAATATAATGTTATTTATTACAAAAGTGTAGAATCATGCAAACAAAATAGAAATTAACTCTTATTTTGAAAAGGGAAAGTGGACCAATGATGTTTTTCTTGAGATATCTTCTATCAAAAATGTGTAAATCCAGGGAGGCAGAATGCTAAGGACATGGACAATAGATAATAGACATAGGCATAGACATAGACCTTTGGCAGAGGTTCTACAAAGAAACAAAATTGATTGGCAAAAAAAAAAAAAAAAAAAATGGTCCCCAACTTAATCCTGACCACATAACAACAACCGAAAAGCATCAATCTTCAGCTCTATCATCTATGCCTGCTCTTAGCATTTCTTTGGGAGTCTCAAAAGTACTTTCCATCTCAAAACTTTTGCCAATGCAATTGCCTCTCTCTCTCTCTCTCTCTCTCTCTCTCTCTCTTTCTTTCTCTCTGGGTGTCCTGTTAGAGAGGCCTTGACGATATTGTTCAGACCTGTGGCTTTAGGATGCTCTGATCTGTAAAAGAATTTCTTTTTTCTTAAAGAAAAAGTGGATTCTCTTTTTATTTTGCTTACTCTCTTGTCTGCTAAGTGCATTAATTGAAAAATAATAAACAGTGAGAATGTTCGATAAAAATTAGACCACTTGATTATCAAAAACAAAAATGCGAATTTGGAAGAAATTTTCTTTCGCATAAATTCAAAATTCACACAAAATCAAACAACCAAAAATACTCTTCTAAACAACGAATTTCGATTTTTTACTACACACTTTAAGAAATTACAAGTGGAGAAAAAAAAAAAGACTTTACTCTATTACTGACAAAGTAAAGATTTTTTTTCTTTTTAATTCACATAGTTTATGGCATTCCTGGTTCATGTTAGAAATTGCTTATATATGTGTGTTCTAATAAAAAAATAAGTTCTCCTGTTCACTTCATGTGCACGTATCATATGAGAAATTATTTCAGTTTACAGCTAAAATTTGTTGCGTTGTAATTCTCCAGGAACTTTCTATATTATGATGATAATTTTTCTTGTATGATTACATTATGGTTTAAACCTTCTCAAACCCTTGACAAACTTTCGGTTGATGTGTTACTTACTTAAACATTGTAAATGCAAGATTATTCAGTAAACTTAGAGAGAAAAGATGGGGAAAAGAAAAAAAAAAAGTAAAAAAAAAATTACAAAAATACAATATCTAAGAAAATAATCCCTAAAATACCTTACTTGAAATCACTTTTTTAAAAGACAATTTCCACATCCATATAAATGCCCCGCCTCATCCCTTCTTCTTTCCCATTCTAGATACCTAATTTTTTCAACACTCTCTCCCTCTCCTTGCAACCATCCAAAAAAACCCCTTAATCAAATCAACTATCTAATTCCGTTTTTTGACAAATTAATCATAGAATCGGAGTAGTTGCATGGTGTACGTTTGTATTGTAAGAAGTTTTTTGGAAACGAAAAGACGATGTATTATTATTGCTTTTTCTCCCTATACATCAATATAGAAAAATGTATGATTTTTACTTATTTTGATCCATTTTAAATGCATATTTTTTAAAAAAATAGTATTCTCACTTAACGC
This sequence comes from Lumnitzera racemosa, assembly GCA_024138005.1. NCBI lineage: Eukaryota > Viridiplantae > Streptophyta > Magnoliopsida > Myrtales > Combretaceae > Lumnitzera > Lumnitzera racemosa. The sequence goes on along the minus strand of JAMXBC010000010.1, from coordinate 85,273,888 downwards.
ATTAAGGTACATTATTATTTACTAGTAATATTTGGGCAAGTGTGTACATTCATATGTAATATGGTATTTTTTGTATGACGTTAATATTTGTATAAATTGTGTCATTATTGTTCACATGATGGTACATTGTTCTCCCATGAAGTGTAAGCTAAGATATTTTTTAGTATAAATATATATTCGTTAGTCAATTATATATACGTGTCATATCTAGATTTGTTATTTTTTGTATGACGTTAATGTTTATATAATTTTTAATTCCTAGAATATTGTATTCATTATTTAGTAAAGTTTATGTATACATGTATGGAGGTACTGTATTATATGTACACTTATGTATTAGGTAATATGTGCACAAATAATTAGTATTTAGGTGTATAGTTAATGAATTAACTTACAAGGCAGTATAACTTATTCATTTATTCTAATTGGAGTAATTATTGATTCTAGTGTCGTTAAGGGATAATGATAGTAAAATCAAATTACGAAATGTGTTCATAAACTAGAGTTGAGTGTATCTACTAGCATAAAGTAGTACTTTTACATACACATGCTGAAGTTAATGCAATTGATGTGGCAAACAGGTGTACAATGAATAATATGAGATTAGTTTGTTATATTGGTAAAAATATTGTAGAAGGAGAAGATAAGGTATGATATGATAAGTACTCGAGAACAGTAATAAGAGTGCCATCTAGGGCTATGTATGACCAAGTAGTTAGAATAATATGTAATCAGTTTTCGGGTTGATATGATAACATACGAGATCAAGCTGATTCACTTATGCCCCCTTATAGATGGGACTAAAGACATGTACTATGCAATTCCCATCAGCGATGATTATAATGTCTAATAGCTTATGGCTTCCTTAGTAAGTAGTAGTAAAGTTAGTAGTTCGATGAAGATCTATATTGAGATCCATAAAGTGAACCCCCACCACTGATAGCACCTGTCGTAGTTGAAGACGATGTCAAACGGTACGGCTATGATCTCAGACTGCAAATTGAAACCGGGGTGTTCAAATCCTAAGTAATCCCACCTAGTCATGTATTGAGCACCTATTGCATATCTAATGAACCTAATATCTTGATCACCAACAAATATAATAGAGATATTAATGTAGAGAATGAACTAACATTCGTTGACATTGATGAAGATTCCGATGATACAGATAATAATACCGACGTTAGCTTAAGTAAATATTGGTTGTAAGAAGTGTAAGAAGTATAAGGGTCATGTGGACAGAACAATTGGAGGCATGGTTTAGCAACATCTATGGATGTAGTCAGGATGTTAGAACTTGTGCCTTTCTATACGTTAAGTGTAGGGGATAAACTCGTGGCTGATGATAGTATAAGTAGAAGTGAATGGAGCTTCAGCAATGAATTGAAGGTAGGCATGCAATTCAAGAATAAAAAACATCTATAGATAGCTATGAGGATGCATCATGTTATGAACTACCATAACTTCATCGTAAAGGAGTCTGAACTAATGTTATGGTCTATTATATGTGTTATTAGGAAAAGGGTTATAGGTAGAGACTTAGAGCTTATAAGAGGCAACATACATGATGCTTTGTAATAACCAGGTTCATAGGTCTACACACGTACCTCAATCCTACAATTAGCTAGAACTAGCTAAAATTAGACTCAAATACGCTATCCTACTTTCTAATTAAGGATGTTCAAGAGTCACCAAGCATTATGGTAAGATACTTGTAGGCGACTATTTGCAAGCAATATGGTTATATTATCCATATTAAGAGAATTAGGGAAGTGAAGTATAAAGTTATTAAATAAGTTTATGGTAAGTGGGAAGAATTGTATGCGATGTTCCCACATTTACTAAATGTGATCTGAAAGGCTAATACTATAATAGCGTAGAAATGGCAAGATAGTGATACTACGGGGCACGTACTCTTTGATAGAGTCTTCTAGGCCTTCGGACCATGCATTAAGGCATTTATACATTGCAGGCCTGTAGTTACAATCGATAGAACATTTTTGTATGGGAAGTAAAAGCATAAATTGCTGATTGTGACCAAAGATGATGGTCAAAATTACATAATCCTACTTAGTTTCGCCTTAGTTCATGAGGAATGTTTCGATAGCTGGAGATGGTTCCCAATGTGTGCCCTCATGCACGTTCTAAGAGATCATACCGATATGTATTTGATTTCGAACTATCATGCTAGGATCCAGTTTGCACTAGAAGGCGACAATGTAGTATGGCTAAGGGCTTGGCCTTGGCGGTGGTGTATTCAATACATCGCCAATAACTTCAACACTCGGACACAAAAGAAAGAATGCAAAGAGTTAATAAAGAAAGCCGCTTATTAGTTACAACCTCATAAGTTTAACGCTTACTATGACAAGGCTAAGACTATGAGCCCCCATACTAAAGCTTACTTTAGAGGCTTGTATCTTAAAATGTGGATGTTAGTGTATGACAATGGAGCTTAGTTTGTATTACGCCCCGAAGTCGCAAAGTTGCAACAGTTTCGCCGTGTAAACCATTCTATGATAGTAACTGGTCTCACAATACCTACTATAAATATGATCTATACAAAGCATCGATGACCCTTCGCTTTAAAGTAAACAATCCAATTAAATGTTTAACTACAATTATGATAAATTTCATAAATTTTGAATAAGCATATATAATTATATGTAAAGTCCATGAAACTTCCCAAGAAATTCTACATATATACAACAATTCACTAATTTACATAATAATTACAAGTCTTTCATCCTCAAACTATAAAGAACATTTTTGCTATACATCACTATTAAGTAAATTGATCCTTACACCCCTAGCTTCAAAAGAACTAACATCTGGATAATTATAAGGCGACATAATACTTGAACTATTCAGAAATTAGGACTTGCAAAAGGATCTATAGGGGTATGAGCAATTACAGCTCGGTAAGTTGAATTAGAGACTCATGAGAGTATTCAAATACAAACAAGAGCAATTATTTTAATGCAATACAACAATCAAATGTCATCACACAATGTAGTTCGGTCCATTGCGAAATCAGAGAAATTTTACTTGCTCTAATCCGGGTTGAGGAGTTTTTAGGTTATGCAACAACTTACAACCAAACCTAAGCTTGTGCAATGGAGACCTCGCACCTCCCGCGACTACCTTCGAACCATTGACTTCACCCTCGCCGCGACCTTCTCTTCTATCACTTAGTTCGACTAAGAATGAAAAATGGACCATTATGTAATCCTGCGCTATCCCTTTCGAAGGGGTCAGTATTTGGTTGGAGAATCCTATGATCTCCTAACGGGTTGCAATGCATGGCATTTTTTATTATTAGAGTCGAATAAGATTAAATTTCATTTAAGGTGTTCAAACAATTTCACACCAATTCAATCAATCACATTACAAATTTCAACACGCATCCAGATACATCAAACACATGCATAAACTACTTATAATCACAACCATATATAATCATAAGTCTCCGAGTACCATAAAATAGCACTATAATACAGTAAGTAATAATCCAACTTACTCGGAGTTTCTCAATCGCCCGATCACTCGATTACAAGCCGAATCGTCTTAAGATATCCTATATTACAAATAGGTCTTTTTAGTTTTTATACTTTAATGGTTCACTTTCTAAGTTATAATTTAGCTTATTTTTTCCATATATACATATTATTTACTAATGATTCATTCTACCCTATTTCGGGGTTTGGTTCCTAAATTAAATTCTAGCTTAAATATGCTCGAATCCTAATGTGAAATTAATTACATTAAGTTCGAGTATTCTAATATCTTATTGGGTCTTAATTTAGTATTTTAAACTATTCGGTACATGCTAATCTTAATTAAAGTACTGAATTTATTCCCGATGTGAAAAAATCTTACAATTTTTTATACAATTACCTAAAATTAAATTTTACTTTAGATTTATTATATTCTGATTTCTATTATTATATTATCTAATTAAACCTAATTTTTTATAATATTCCTAATTTTTTATAATTAGCATATAATTCCTTCATTACTTACACTTAACACTCCAAAGGCTAAGATTAGGTTTTCATATAAGAGATTAACATCCCTAACCCTTTAATTATTATCTAAATCAGTAATTAGTGTCTTAATCATCTAATTAACCTAAAATTACGCAATTTTTCCATCATTTTAAGGCTAAAAATTAACTTAAAATTTTCAAAAATTAATTTAAAAAAAAAATGGCTTCGTAACATTATTCTATATCACTTAAGCATTCTACAGAAAAAATTTGAGCTTCAAAATACGCTCCTAAGCCTGTTTATTTCTAGTTCTAATCATGCTCGGTTTTGCTTAATTTGTTAAAAACCTTATATTTTCAGACGTAATTAAATTAAATCACTATTTTTTCCTAAATTTACATACAATAAAACTTTAAAATAACAAGTTTTATAATTTTTTAGGCAAAATAACTAATTTTAAAAAATTCTACAAAATTGGAGCAGATTAGAAACTCACTTGGTCCGATGGCTTTTAGCCTTCCAACACCAGTCTAGTTGTATCAGCTGGTCTAGGCGGTAGGTTTAGAGTGGGGTGGTGGTGGTGACTTGGTCTTAGGTGGTAGTGACTTGGTCCTAGGTGGTAGTGGTGGCTCGGTTTAGCTCACTAGTCCTATTTGTATAGTTTTCCTTTTCTTTTTTTTTTCTTTAGTTTTTCTCTTGAATTTTTGAAGCTCTCTATTTTTCTCTGATTCCTAAGTATCCAAAGGAGCTCTGTAAATTTTATCCCTATTTATAGAAGTTTTTAGTAATTAATATACATTAAATTAGACATTACATTGCTCAATTCTCTTGATTTTTGGCTTTTGTGTTGCTTGTTTTAATTGGCTAATTTTTCTTCTTCAACTCCTAACTTGTGACAACCAAATCTACATCATTCCAGATTTCTCTGATTTTTACTGATTTTTCCTTAATTAATTAATAATTTTCTTTAATTATTTAATAAGTTTTTAGCCACTTTAAGAAATTTCACGTATTTTTATCTACATGTAAATACCTATGGGGTACGTGTGAGTATTCTTAATTATTATTTAGGTCGTTCTATGATTTTTAGTATACATATAATCTATCTCTTGTTTTTTATTAGTTATTAGATTACACTTATCGCTTTTTCGATAATTAATAATTATTATACTTAAAATTTGAAAATTTTATAGTCTCTTATTTTATTACTTATTTTCTTAAATTCAAGTTTACAGGGTCATTTTTACTAATATTTTTATCCATAGTTTATAATTTGGGTTTGATTGGATCCTTTAACCAATCGCCCTCAACTTTATGTTCTAAATTCAATCCTACGATCACTTAGCTTAACTTCAGGACTTACGGTTTGGTGATGAGACAACCAACATTGCAAAAAGTCATATGCAACTCAAACTTTTGTGTTTGGAATGCAAGCGAACTTCATACATGAAATGTCGTAAATGCCACACATGTCATATAAGGACACAATATTTGAGCAACAACAAGTAGATGATCTCATCTAAGAGATTATTAGGGTCCACTTAGGTGATGCAGCTCCACTCGATCCAAATGTCAATAACGACGACTCCTCACCAGATGAGCCTTAGGAGATAAGGGTTGCGGGGAACGTGGTCATCATCGAGTTAGAGGTCAAGGTCATAGACAACTTGGTGTAGTGATTTGCAAGGATGCTTCTCCCCTACGCTTCTCCCCCACACTTCTTGCTGCTGGCATCTCCTAGATCGTCTGGATTTAAGTTCCATAAGCCATTCCCCCCTTTCTACTGTTGAAGAAGCCAATAAGAGATTCTCAATACGACATAAGCAAGGGAGTCATGTAGATATACCCTTCTTCGGTCCCGATGCATGGATCTTTCTCGAATACTTACTGTAAATCCTACTTTTAATGGGCTTATGATCTAACCTTATTATGCAAGGATACTAAAATGGCCATTCAAACCTATTCATTATTAGGTAATGCTTATCTTTATTTGGTTTGTTTGACAATATTACACTTTGCAGGACTGGTCATGAAGCGAACCAACTTGCCAATGCAATGGCAAAAGAAGGATTAAAGTCGAATTCTTATGTTATGTTTTCTTTTAATTTTTCTTTAGCTGTTTTGGATTTTGTTGTTGTTGAGTTCAACGTGGGTCGGAGTGTTATACTAGTTTGGCAACAGAACAATATTCCTTTTACATCGAGTTATTTGTTCTTGTTTTGGTTGACTCTGTATTGAATGGTATTTCTTTCCTCGTTAATTATATTATCTTATCCACAGAAAAAAAAAAATCAACACTTTAATGACTTACATATATCCTCAAGAAAAAAAAAAATAAAAATAAACCTAACACCTTAATGTTCTGATCAAACAGTCTTTACTTATGGAAAATTTGTTCTCATTTTTTTTTTTAATTCCAAGAGCAAATCGTAAGGGCAATCAGGTAATTTTACCGTATAAGTTAATCGCTTGGATCCTACCATCAAAGTTTCATATTATTGTAATTAAATGTATTATAAATATAAGAACCTTTCATATTACTATTATTTAGTCAATTAGTGTAGTGACAGATTTAATATTGATTATGTATCTGCAGAATATTTCAAAAAAGGATAAATTAAAAGAAAAAATACATGTTCAACAGAGTATTTTGTACTTTATAAAATTTATGAGATATGGAGTATAGGGTATAAGATAGTTTTAAGGTATCATAGGAATAAGTTTCAGACATAAAAATCTTAAGATTCCAACATATAAAGTGGAATATAGATAAAATATTATATTTACGTACCATTTACCTACTCAACGGTAAATTGTATTGTCAAAACTGATTTCCTTTCCTTGGAATAGAAAATTAAAAAATATGCTCCCATGGTCTCTGTTTTCCTACAATGAGGATGGTGTTTAAATTAAAAGTTCCTTACAGCACATACCAACAAAAAGGGAAAGAGAGAAAACAACGATTATAATAAGGCACATTTTCCAGGTTTTCGAAATAGTTTGAAAAACCATGTTTTCAAAAAAAAAAAAAAATTAAACGAAGAATTCTGTAATATTACAAGTTAAACAGAAAATTTGGAAAATTTTCCATCAGTAATAGGATATTTTTATTTTTGAAGTGTTGTCTGTTTTTTTCTTTTTTGTTTAATTTTGCAATTCCACAGCTGAATTTTTGAATCTCTGCAACATAGTGTTGATGTTCCCAAAACTTAATATAATAAATTTTAAAAATAAAATGCTATACTTACCTCTTAAAAATTAACTTTTTTACTAATAAATTCTTGTAGTTATCCATCAACTAGAAGTATACTTCTTAACTTACAAAAATACGAAGGTAATTCGAGTAAACCGATAATTTTTTTTTTATTTTTCATTTTGTCAGTTTTTACTTTCCAAAATATCTCTTTCTAATACTAAAATCAAATTGTAGAATTGAAAAAGTTTTCAGATCTTATTGTGCTTTTTATTTTTAACATATCTTATATTTGATAACCCAATCTTTCTCAAACACATGTTTATCAACAAAGTTTCTCATCAATTTTTGTTTCTACTAACCGTTTATCATTTTCTAAAGACAAAAGGCCTGTAGAGTGAATAATGTGTTTCTGCCCCTTCGAATGGATACGGTCACTTGCACAATGAACTAGGAAGGAAATTAGCAACTTGTCCTTGGATTTATGTTACTTTTAAAATATTTTATTTCCTCAAAGTAGATTATTCTTATGTTATATTTCACATGAAAAATTCATTCACACTTCTTGTAAAGTCGATAAAGATATCGTCACATTATTTCTTACCAAAACTATTCCATGCTTAATGGTGAAAAAATACTATAATCTTATCGCTTCTAAAGGGTACAAGTGTTCTTTGTCAAGTAAAATATAAGTGATTTTCATTCATGACATTCATTAGCATATTAATTGGATAGTTGAGAAAAAAAGTTTTTATCATTCCATAGCATATAAATAAAATCTCCCTGGCAATCAAAGAAGAAAAAAGATCCACCTCGTGCTTGCTCAAACTGTGATAAAAGGGTTCTACAAATAAATAAACTCTTAGGTTGAAAGTAAGCGTTAGAAAGGTCTTGGTATGCTTCACAAGCAATAATAGACATCCTTTTTTTCCTCAAATTTACTCTGTTTCTTTTCTGTCCATCCTATTAAAAGCCTTGCAGGAAGGGTAAATATGTTAGAAATCTCATCTGCTTCAAAAGTTGCGTACTTAATGTTCATAGGCTAGCTGGGTTATTCGTGCAGATCAACCTCTACATTCTAGAATTCTAGGTTATTTTGGGGGTTGGCTTTATGGTGATGAATTATAGTTACCAAGAAACCTATGATTGGGGGGTGGGAATTATGAAGTTTTCAAACTACTAAACTTTTTCTATAAAATAATCATAGGAAAATTATATTACATGCACTATGTTATATCTTGTATGTCCATTTTTAAGGTCTATACTACCTATCTTTTGAAAATAGAATCGTTAAGGATTTGAAAGAAATACTGTAACACCTTGCTTTCTAAACATCTACTACAAAATTTTCTCAACTTTTAAGTGTTTAAAAACAATTTATTACTACCATTCCTAAGTTAAAAGATAAAACAAAATACGTACTTCACCTATCATTTATTAGGATTGAAATCTCTTCTTATATAATGTAATAAAGTGCAATGGAAATCTTTTACAAGAATAAGCCAAATTTAAAGTATCACAACCATACAACTCCTATATAATGTATAATTCTACAGCTCATGCATAATACATAATTCTATTATAAGTATACATATTACGATTACAATTGCTAAACTAAATCCTTTGTAATATAATGCCAAAGTCTTCCTTGAAGAACTGCTTCCAAGGACTTGATCCATATGTTGTAGTTAATAGCTCCTTACAAAAACTCATCTCTTAATAGAATTTAAAGTCTCTTTACCTCTACAGTGCAAAGCCTTGTCTAACTAACCTTTTACTTGAGGATAAGACAATGTATTTCCTCATTTTATTGTAAATTAAGTGAGAGTGAATAAACAAATATAATACAAGCAGTACATATCACAACACCATAGTAAGTTACTAGTTTAATCATAATATTCATTAGTCCAGCCAAACAATGTAAATGTAATAAGTGCATGCCATGCTTATATATGTAGTGCATTAGTATAGATATCCTAGTCTAACTTAGCAACTCATCTAGATGGTTAACTTTAACGAGGCACTTGGACACAAATGAAAGTCCGGAAACCTAGCAAAGCAACAATCAATTGCTAAAACCTAACAACTTAGCAATAACCGTGTATAATGTTTAGAAAATCCAACATATAGCTGGCTTAGTAGATAAAATGCAATTTCTATTTGATTGAAAACTTAGGTTTCATAAATTAAGTGGTTCACTTAATGAACCTAGCTTTTCATATGAAATTCGACCCAGTAAAATTTCAGTTTTAAGAAAACTTTACCCATAGGTTTTTTTCGTGCCATTCCATGAATGCATCAAATCACACATTAAACAATACCCAGCAAATCTAAGGAAGCTTACTCATGATTTATTAGCCTAACCTATATTTTGTTTCATTGTTATTTCCAAGATCTTGATATTAGATCCACTTAAGTGAACACCTTAGGAGATAGGTTAGTACCTAGTTTTTCCCCAATTAATGCAAATCTTAATAGATGTCACATAAACATTAAGCAACACAACCACAACAACCAAAAGCAATATTAGAACAACATTCAGCTAGCAATAGTTATACAAAGAAGCTTCACAAAACTCATTAGGCAACACATCAAACCGACGACTAAGCTCAGTCAAGCCGAAACATCATAAAGCATGCAAAATTAAGAGTAGAAATAAGTTTGCTTGAGGTACATAAGTATCTACTTATCTAGGTCTCTTGATTGCTCTAACACTTTGTTAATACAAGCCTCCTCTTTAGCTACTTTACCCAAAAAGGATGTAAGGTACCAAAGTCCAATGCAATATGTGTATATTACATTCCAGATTGTCAATAGTTTACTTTCACTTAGGGTTTATGAGTTAAGTTTATTCTTCAAGAATATATTCGTCTCATATTGACTCTGACTTAGTATCTAATATAGCCTCTAAAATATCATCTAAATTACCTTCTAATTTAGGCTAACTTCAAATTTTCTAAATGAACGTTGTCTGACTTATATTTTTAGCTTTACCAACTACGAATCTCAAGTATTTTACCTAACTTAGTATCTAAGGCTAACTTACATAAGAACCCCTATGTATAGTCTTTGATTCTTTCTTTATTTTAGCCTTTGATTCAAATAAAACACTATATTCCTTTATAAAATTTCCACTTTTCAATCAAACTAAGTTAAGACTAGTAATAAGCATATCACATATAACATTAACTAGGACTTCCCTTACTAAGCTATTAATTATACAAAACCTTATTATTCATATTTAGCAATATATACATGAATAATAGGAAAATACTTAATAATTAGTATCCACACTCTATTACATCCATGAAACATATATTTTGTTCAAAAAATGATATTTATTATACTCTAGTCATGAAAAATACTAAAATAGTGTAAAACATAATATTTTTCAAAATGTAAATTTAACCCTAGTTTTGCTAAAAATTAGCTTAAATTAAGTAAATAACTAAAAAAATGATGAGATCTGAACTAAATAGTTCTAAAATAATAAGTAAGGTCTAAAAATCATTACAAATCAGATTTATTAAAAAATTTAATTAAAAATTTATTATTTCTTTAACATGAAAAACATGGCAAATTGTGCAAAATAAATTTAATAAATTCTATGCATGTTAAAAAATATTTTTATGTAAATTAAATATATCATATGAAGAATGTACTCATAAAAAATTAGCTCAAAAATAACATCATTTATTATTTTTTAAAATTAATACAAAATTCATTAGAATAGGCAGCTTCTTAAAGAACCCATAAAATCACTTCTAATTTCAAAATTTGGGGTTAATATTCCGATTCTACACATAAAAATACTTACAAATACCAAGTTTCATAAATTTTTTTTAACATCGTTTAATATTTTTCGTAAAATAAAATAATTTAAAGGCTAAAAATAACATCACATCTTTGTCGAAGCTCTAACCATCACTAGCTGGAGTAAGGTGGTGAGTTACTTGGTGTTAATCTTTAACCACCAAAATGTCATCACGTTAGGTTGTCGTTTGTTATAGCAACCTTATTTTCTTAATATTTTTGCTATTTTTTGTTAAATTTATAAACTAATCCTTTTGAAAGAGTTTTCTTGTGTTTGATATCTAAAAATGACTTAAGATTGATCCCTTAACTCTTTATATAAATTCTCAAGTGGTGGAATGAAGAAAAGCAATTCCAAGTGGCATTTCTTTAGAGTATTAGATGTAATATAAGCTAATTAAATAATATATTTTAGGGATGACTCATATTTGTTATTTCTTAAGCTCCAGCTTGGTGCTACACCATCTACTGGATTGTTTTAAGTGGTTTTTCTTTTTTATAATAATATTTTATAATTAATTACAATTTTTAGCAATTATTTAATATATTTACATATCAAGTATATAGAAAGTCTATAGTATAATCATATAATTACTTTACATGCTGCTTAACTCCTAATATTACTTTTATGAGCTAAATAATTTATTTCTAAGATCTTGTGATCTCTCGGAACTCAAATTTTAAGTTTCCAAGAATTATCAAACAATCATAGGAAAAATACGACTTTATTAAAATTAAATATCGTATACATTTTATTTCAGAAAATTATCTTTACTATGACTCTTCTTCTAACTTTTGTGACCTGATATTGAAATTTTGAATGAATTTAGTCAAGATTTTTCGAAAGTTCCGATTTGTATTGAATACCCTAAATCGTACCCAATATCAAGTAGATAGGCTCTTCTCACACAGCTAAACTTGCTTCTTAAGCTTCTCTTAAGAAGTTTGTCTCGTTATTTCCCCTAACTAAACTTTCTAAGTTTCATGTGCAATAAAAGTAATCTATTGTCCTAAGTCCATTATAGTAAGTTAAGGACTATAGTTTCACAAATATCATCCATATTTGTTAACATTGTAACTAATGTAATTTGGAGGATATGGAAAATGATTTTCTTTTAATTTTTTTCTTAAACAAAAACTTCATCATGAAAGGATTTGAAATATTTTGGAGGACATGAAAAATGATTTTTTTAAAAAGAAAAATTTCTTAAACAAAACTTCATTTTGAAAGTTAAAATTATTATAACTTAATGATATGAATATCGATCTTCTAATGAAATTGACTTACTTTGAATCCTCAATTGTAATATGTGATTAACACCCCCCCTCCCCCCCCCCCCCCCCCCCCCCAAAAAAAAAAAAGTCCATTTTGAAATGGATGAAAACCAAAACATGGAAAAGTACTACAATAATCTCTCTCCCCGATTATAATATATGATTACCTAAAAAAAAACTCCACTTTAAAAGGAATGAAAACCAAAACATACAAAGTAAAATAGTAGCCTCTAATAAATGAATAGACATTAATCACCCAAGCAAAAATTAAAACAAAGAAATTAATTATTAAATATTAATTTATGTTGTTATAAAAGTAAATTAATTGAAGTATCCTAGGAATTATATTAGAATATATAGTTTCAAAAACTCTTTCCTTTTTTTATATTTTATCCATTTATGTTATCATTTATTTATTTCCACAATTTATTCTATAAAATCATAATGTCTTTTCATAATTATTATTCTTTATTTTTCATTATCTATTACTATAAATAAGCCTTGTCATCTCCATTTCCATTATTCTCCTTCTCTTTTCATAAGTGGCTATCTTCATTTTCTTGAACCAATGTTCCATCCTATTCTTTTATTATAGTTGAAAATTTCAACTTCCTCTATTTTCATATAAATTATAATTATATTTTCTTTTCCATTTTGCATATTTCTATCTTTTATTTTGATCTTTCTTCCTCAACTAACTTTCATATTTAATTCTAATATAAGTGAGATGAAATGGAGAACGGATCAAATTCGGTAATGAAAATCATAAAAGCAAAAAGATTGATAGAAAAGTTTACATACGTAGCTTTATATGTTTAAATTGTGTAATTAGATATATATAGGAGTTTATTAATGTCTTCCATGATTCAAGTTAGTAAGATTGAATTCCCATTGATAGACGGGCTATATGAATATTATTGTAATACTATATAATTCCTTTATAATTTTAACTATTTTTTTAATTTCATATTTTCCATTGTAGTAGTGGAATGATATGAATTAGGCTGTAATGCTATACAAATTTCATTGTACTCTATATTATGATAACTGTTGCAATTTCTTTTGGTTTTTTTGTGTCTTATATATATTACTGAGTACTTTATTTTGGATTTTTAAGTATTGTACATTAAAGGATCAATTAAATCCATGTAATCGTTAATAAATCAATATTTTTTACTATAGTGGAACAAAACATTAAAAGGATAAAATTTTTTGATGTCCTATTATTTCTTTCATTTATCTATTTATATTTTATTTCATAATAAATTGCAAATGATTATATATTTGTCTACTAATGTTTAATCAATTTAAGAAAATTGTTAATTGCGTGACTTTTGCTAAAGAAATTTATTTATTTTGTTGCATGTTTGGTTTATGCATTTCATTTTGTCAAGCATTATAATCTCATCATTTTCTTATAAATTATTGTTATAGGGGCATAAAACATACAAGTTTTGCTATATGTTGGTAACGTTTTATATTAAATCTAATTAATTCCTCTGATAAGTAAAACTAAATGAATTTTCTTTTCTTTTTTTTTGGTTTGGACTTTTCTTAAAATAATTTATTTTTTATATCCGTTGGCTATACTTTTAACATATCTAAATGGGTGAGTTTAAATTAATGTTACATTTATATAGTACATAAATTCTACTTTCTATGCATCAAATTTTAGATTGTATTCCATGTGCCTTATTTTAATAGATAAAATTTTTTAATTTTAAAATATATCATAAGGGGAGAATCATTTTGGAAAGTTATAAATGTAAAGAAAAAATTTTATATGAACATGAAAGAAAAATAGGAGTGATTAAGATATTTTTTTTCAAATCTATCGAAGGTAATTATATTGCTTTTTTTTTTTTAATCTATATTTGATAGATAATTTTGTATCTATTTTGATAGAATGAGTGGTATAGTAAAACATTTATTTTTCAATACATTATGGTTTGTATAATATTCATAAAGTGGAAAGATAAAATATGTATATAATGGTTAATTATCACTATTGGTTTACATAGGTCTCGTATAAGATATTAAGAGAAGGGATTAAGAGTAGGCATAGATTGATTTGGTTCAATTTTCTCTCCAAACCATAAATATACAGTTTGGTTTTTTAGAGCTTTAAACTAAACCATACAATTCGAATTGAGAATTTTCACAAACCATAAAAATTCAATTTGGTTCAATTTGGTTTATGGATTGAACCATATTTTCTAATTTAGAGAAGTATATATGTGAAACATGTAATCTCATATAAAAAGTATTGAGTTGATTAAAAATAATAAATATTATCATAATAGAAATTGATGAAATTAATATTTCCGTGACTAACACTTTTTAAATTCCTATTAATAACTAATTTCATTTATAAAAATAACATATAGTACAAATTTTGAGTCAAGCTACATATATAATTTATATATTATGGTAATTAAAAGTTTAATATATATATTTCAATAAATGTAACTAAAAAATTCTTTTATATGCTATATTATTACAAAAGACACTCTTTACTTGAAATAAAATATTAATATATTTTTTAAACGGTTTGGTTCGGTTTTACCGATTGATTTAGTTTATCTTTCTAAACCAACAATTAATTTTTGGTTTGGTTCAAATTGGGAATTTTTTAAACCAAATTGTAAGAAACACTATATTTTTGGTTTGGTTTGGTTTGGTTTACGGATTAGTTCGCTTTGGTAGGTTTTTCTGCCTACTCCTAAGGGAGATAAATTGATATCTTTTACAAAAATGGAACTTTTCAATTTTGAAAACGAATACCTTCTTAATAACTTAAATAGCATGACAAGTAGTAGAAAATTGATTGTTTAACTTTAAGTGCAACACAAGTAATAAAAATCAGAAACTAAATAGAGTAGAGAAAAAGAAGATCAAGCAATTGATTTATAGAGCTTTGGCCTTTTGCTTAGCACTCTCTTTCAGCTCTACTATTGGGGGCTTGGTCCTCCTCATCGGTGTCTTCCACTAGTGTAATCTTTTCACCAGACAAAGATCAATAAGAAAATATAAGGATATGTAGTCGCTTCTCTATCCTATCTCACTAGCTCTTTCTAAGCTAAACACTGGACTTAGAGAACTCTTTAATCCTTACATACTCAATTTACAATGTCAATAATGTTATAAACAAAATAAGACAGTATAATCAAATAACTCTTTACAATATTTGTACAAATGCAATGACAATGAAATAATAAAACTATTTTTGCTCAGTTTTTAACATAGTTTCTAACAGCCTATACATAGAGAATATTTTAAATTTAGATATGTACTTAGTTTATATCCTTTGTTTTATCAGTAGCTTAACTTATATTCTATTGATCCTTAATTTAACAATAAAAATAATAGCTAGTTGAAAAAGATATGGAGATATCTTCTTTTGTTGTTTTATTAACCAAGCACTTTGTAACTAAGTAAAGAAAATCTCTTGTATAGTTATCCTTGAAATTTAAATAACTGCTTATGATCCTCTTGTTAATTTAAATGCCATTATAGTGATAAACTTCACCTAAGTGTAGAAAGAATAAACATCTATGGCATCAATGTCTAAACATAAGACCTTTTGTTTTCTTTTTTTAATATCTAACCCTCAATAGGCAAAGACCACCCGGTCCATAACTTGCCTTTTTGGAATAGTTGTTTGCTTTTGTACAAGCACAAATAGCAAGCAACCATTAAGGTTAACTAATTTTAGGTCAATTAATGTAGTCTTCCACATAATACCCTAGACACAATAGTATCTCACTTATTTAGAACTTCTTAACCATGAAAATTTTTACTCTAATATAAAGTCTATAATTATTCATAAAAGATATAATTAAAACCAAAGATAAAAATGGACTAAAACGATTGACCATAGGACAAAGTGGTCGACCATGACTTATCAACTATCTAATGTTATTTACTTCCTTACGGGTGAAGCATATGTCTATTTTTTTTTTTTTTTATAAAAAAATTACATAAGATGAATTAAGGAAAAAATATTACATAAATACATTCCTCAAATCACATTTGAAAAATGTGATATTGAAAATAAAAAAAAAGTATTGCATTTATGAAATACGACATGCTATATATATGTCGCATTTCTTAAATGTAATATTGACACCTGTACTTATATCACTTTTAAGAAATGCGACATTAATGTAATTAAATGTATATCGCATCTTTAAAATGTAACGTGTTTACAAATATCTATGTTACATTTAGGAGATGTGAGATAAACTTAGTAAATTAGTAATATTTATTACTAAATTGGTAAATACATAATGTTTACTATCTGTAATGATAAAAACGTGAAATTCTCACTTCCTTAGGTACCCAATTGGGCACATGACAATGTGGTCATCTACCTTAGTAGTCTTTTACCTACTTCTTAGGGATTTGACTTTAGATTCTCGTGATTTGTCTCAACATAGAAACTGCTATAAAAGGCATAAGATTATACTTTTTAACTCTAAATACAGTCAAAACTCATTTTCAATAATAAATTTCATCTCTTTCCTCACTCTAATCATCAACTCCATGTCATTCCATAATTTACCAAATGAACTATAAAACAATAAACAACAACAATAATAATAATAGTAGCAATAGTTACCAATTAAATTCTTCTAGTTCTCCAAGTAATGGTTATAAGCATGAAATATATGGAAGAGTTAAGCCTACAATTTATGGAATAATTAGATAAACAAGAGTATAAGAAGAAACATTGAGAAGCTACTAGTTAGAAGTCAAATATAATCATTCAAGAGATAAGCAAAGGTAGTTAGAAGTTACCAAACTAGAAGTGCAATTCTTATTTTCCATGATATAAATCAATCAACTTAGAACAGTTATAACTTTTGCATATGGAGAGTAACAAAGCCTATAATTTGTCAATAAAAACTTATTTAATTCTATTTTGACTTGAAGAAAACAACTTTACTATTTTGTGCTATTTAGATAGTCAAATTTGTGTTTGCAAGAAAGTTATGAGTTTGATAATGTCTTAACATTAGTTTTAAAAAGTTTATCTTAGCTTTATTTACTCCTCATTTTGTGAAGTTTCAATTTTATTCACTTTCTTTACTTATTTTAAGGTTCTAAAACTATAAATACCCTATGAATTAGTTGTAATTAATATCTTTGAATTAGTATAAGGTTATTTCCTAGCATGTATTCAAATCTATTATACTATATGCCACACCAATGATTGATAATTTGAGCCTAATTTCTACAAAATCTTAAACTTAAGGTTTAGGATACAAAGGTTTTTATGAGAAAAAAATGGAAATAAAAAATTGATCAAAGTACACCACTCTCTCATGCTGTTCCACATATATAAGAACTTGCCAATTAAAGCTTTTTACCTTCTTAGTAAATGAAAAAGTCCATGATGAGTGAATTATTATTCAAAAAATAAAATAAGCTAAAAAGAAAATTAGACTACTATTACCTTGAATTTTCATATAGAATTCATATACTGAGGGTAGGGAGAGAGAGGGCTAGTGCTTTGGGAGAGTAAAGGAGAGAAAAAGAGTGCTTTTTCTTCTTTTTCCTTAATGGATGTTTAGAAATTTATATAAGAAATTGAATTGAGTTGTGCTTTTAAATAGAAAATTGAGACTGAACTTTTCAATTTGGCTCTCATTTTAATGAATCTAGCAAAAATGTGCACAGATGATGCGTGTGCAAAATAATTACATTAGTCCAGTATAATTTAAAATATAATACAAAGTAACTAACTAAATTGTTACAATAAATAAATAAACCAATGGAAAGAAACTATAATTCCATTCCACATTACTTACTATGCATTTGAAAAACCAGGGTAGGTAGTGCTTATTGTAATATCCTAGGATTTCGAGCTAGTTTAATAACCCTAAAATCTGAGCTTTTAAATTTAGGGTATTGGACTAAGTTATCGGTTTTATTTCAAATTTTATAATAAAGTTAGAAAAGTTAGATGAAATAATTCAAGTAAAGTCAATTTCTCAAAATAAATTATATAAAAATATTAATTTAAGAAAAATATTAATTTGTTGATCAAGCCGATAGCCGTAGAATTCGAGTTTTTAGATATAGCAAGATATTCGAGATAAGTTAATTAAATTTCAAAAATAATAAACAAAGTTGAATTATGCATAATATACATGTATTACATGCGAAATACATTATATGTATTAATAATAATAATAATAATAATAATAATAATAATAATAATAATAATAATAATAATAATAATAATAGGTAAAATAATGGAAAATTAATAAAAAAAATTGCATGGATGAGTCATCAAATGATGTATCCTGCTAGCATTAATTGGAAATGGTGAGTTAACACTTGCTTGATGAGGAAATAACATGTATCCTTTAGAAAAATGGAAAATTGACATGTGTCATACATGTGTCCAAATTTTATTTGATTATGAAATATTCAAAAAAATATAAATAGGACCTGAACCCTCAAATTCAATATTTTGGAACTTTGAAAATAAAAGAAAACAATTTAGAAAAGTTAGAAAAAAATAAAATAAAAATAGAATAAGAAATAGGGTTGGATCTAGGCTAAGGTGGTTCAATAGGTTATCTACAACTTGACTTAAGGGGCCTTGGTGGTCTAATAAAGGTGGTAGTTGGGGACTGTTGGTTTAGGTGAACCAATTTTTCGTCTGTAATTTGTTGAATTTACTAAAAATATAAAAAATTATCCATTAATTATGAAATTTGGTTTTCTGAGATTATTTTATATGTAGATTAATGTAGTCATTTTATTTTAATTAAATAATTAGTGTAAATATGGGTTCCTTAAGAAAATACCCTATTTGGGCGAAAATTAATCTAATTTTTATTAGATGATGTTATTTCAAGCTCAATTTTTGTATGTAATACTCCACATATATATATTTAATTGTGGTAACAATAATTTTTGAAGTTAATCATTTTTAATATTTTTTATAATTATTTTGAATAAAACTACCAACTTAACCGAATTATTGAAATAATTAGTTTTTGATTAAATTAATGAATAAGCCCTACGTGTTTAGACTTATGGATGTTTATAATGATATTTTTAATATTTAACTTTTATCTTGCTAAAAAATTTATTTATTTTCCTTAATTTTCTATAATTTTGAGCTAAAATCACTATTTTCGTAAAAATGGATAATAGTCAATTTAGTGTAATTGATGATCAATAACTAAACTACATATTTTATGAGTTTATTGGATTTTTCATGAAATTAATCGGGCTCATATGCTATTTTTTATGTATTTTCCCAATATAAACTTATATATTAGCTTAATATGTAATATAGTAACTAGTTTATTAAATTTGTGTCAAATAAACACTTTGGGGTATAATAAGTGTTGCTGGACAAATTTGGAAAGTATAATTTTTAAGGTTTTTAGTTCAATACTAAAGCTTACTCAGGTCAATTTCGGAGTTAACATAGCGTATGGTTGAGTTGTAATGAGAAAAATGGTATTTTTTGGTTTTTGAAAATATTGATCAATCTCATTTCTTAATATATATTAATAGTACTCAGAATAATGATCATGACAATATAAAGTTTACTGAAATCAAATAATAAATGAGTAAGATATAGCCAAATGAAGTTCAAAAACACGAAAATGAAAACTTATAACAGTTTAGGTTCAACTCATACTTGATTTGAAGATTGTGTCACATTTTCATAGGTGTGATAAGTAAGGAAGGACCACGTCGTGAAGTTTAGGATTTTGCACTATTATTAAGTCTAGGTAAGTGGATTTAACTTATGCTTAGAGTAGATATATCGTTACTCATAACACTGTATCTTTTCTGATGTTATGTTGATTGAATATAGATATATCTTAGGTGAATTGCCATATTGGCCGATGATTTGTGCTTACAAATAATTGTGCTAACTAAGAAAGTTAAGTAATTGGTAACTCAATCTTTTAAGTGTTCACCTAAGTAAGATACTAGAGTTTCGCTATAGAGAGTTCGAAAACTGGAATCAAACAACTAAGTTGAATAAAACTTGAAGATTAATTATACTGATTGATATTCTTGAGTTGCTATTACATATCATGGCATGGCATGGCATAAAAAGGGACCTAGGGGTCAGAAATTTCAGAATAAGGCTTGTAAATGATCATGAAAAAGCATGACTTTATGAACTTAGTTTTTGAAAGCATATATATTGTATTTCCCTAACATTATGACTATTTTGACAATCAAATTTGGTAGACTACAGTGTATGGTCTAATTTAGCAGTATTGCCACTTTGATTTGACAGACTATAATGTGTGGTCTAATTTAACAGTATTGCAACTTTGATTTGGTAAACTACAGTACATAGTCTAATTTTGTAAAGTTAGGAGTCCTACTCCTAAGCAACTCCTTATTTGCCCTAAGTTCCTAGATGTTATATCTAGATGCTCAGCTATGTCAACTAACTGGAAGAAGTTTGGAGGGCATAGGATATCGGTAGCCATGCATACTACGTGTATGAGCATAGCATATTTCATCGTTGGCAGTAAGTGCCTGGTTAGGCGAATGCATATGTGAAGTTAAACTTGCAAGTTATGATTAAGATGTTTCAGTTGTGATATACAGTATTATCTATCGCATTGTCTATATTATGTTGTTTGTTATCCACTCTCACTCAGCTTTAGTAGCTGAGGGGATAAAATGTTTTATCCTTAGGTAAACCATATTGTGAAGGGCTTAATACTTAGGAGGGATATGTATATTGAGAGCGTGAGTCAGAGTCAGTGACTATTGTATGGAACCTATATCAGGTTAGAGATCCTATTATTGTGAAGATGATAAAGGAAAAAAATGTTGATTCATATTTTAATGTAAATATTATGTTGTATACATAAGTTGTAACAGAATATCTAGCTAAACTTCGATGTAGCAACCCCTTTATTATGTAAACAAAATTATCTTTTTATGAATGAGTATATTGAGTTAAGTTTTCAACAGGTATTCTTGTGTAATAGTACATCCTGTACTATGCCAGGATGTGATGCTTATAGATAGAAAAAAAAAATAATATTGGTACCTAGTATGAACTTTATTAAACATTTGAAAAAATGTACATTATATGATAATAGAAATTTTAATGGTAATTCAATTTTATGATTGTAAATTTTGATAATTCAATTGGATGATTATCAATATCAACTTATGGAAAAATTTAAGTAAATCCAATGATAACAAAAAAGAAAATATTATATCAAAATGAAGAAAATGAAAAGTTAAAAGCTTTTGAAAAGGTAATTGACCTTTATGGCCTTTGTGATATAAAATTACCTATATTTACAAATAGTAAATGGCATGAAAATATCTATATTTTAAGAAGGACAATTTGGACATATAAGGAAAGACACCAAAATTTTCTCTTGTGTTTTAGTAATATAGTTAATAGAATAATATGAATTAATATGGTTTGACTATAGATATGATTGTAATAAAATGTATTAAAATAATTTGACCATTATTATTACTGAATTAATATTATTTGACTGTTGTTGTTATTATATTAGTATGTATTAAAATAGCTCATCTATAATGATAAATATTGACATAGTTCAAACTCTATTAATATAATTTGACCATCATTGCTGGTATATTACTATATATCATATTGTTTGACAATTATTACTAGGGTTAATGTCATAATCTAAATCTTAATTTTACCACTTTTTATAATTATATAACCAAAGTTTCGATTTATCTAATCATACACCCAATTAAAAATTTAGTTTTCACTATCTACTCTATACTTTAATTAACTTAAATTTACACCATTAGTCCAGTGAGCATAATTAGCTGATAAGGTGGCCACCCATGGCCTTAGAGAAGTTATGTAACCCCTGATAAGTGGCAGTAGCCACCCTTACAAAATAATAAGTTGTGACCTAAATAAAAAATATGGTACATGAGACCTATTGGTGATCATAAGGAGTCATACACAACCTTAAGGGAATTGCACGATGTCTCTAACACTATGTGGCCACCCCATTAGCTAATCGTACTAATTACATTAATGATGTTAATTGGAGTTAATTGAGACATAGATAGTAAAAACAAACTTTTTAATTGGGTATATAATTGGATAAGTCTAAATTTCAAGTGTTTAATTACAAAAAAGTAGTAAGTTGAGGTGTAAACCCCAACATTACCCCATTATTATTACTGTTTTATTATATATTAATATAATTTGACATAATACATATTAATATAACTTAATATATATTAAGATATTTTGCCTATATTGATATGTATTAATACAATTTAACTGTTATTATTACCGTATTAATTTCTATCAATACACTTTGATTGCATTAAGACATTGATTTTATTTTAATAAGCTCCATAACTCATTCAAAAAAAAGTACAAAACGTAGATTTTAAAATTCAAATTTAGAGTTTCAACAAAGCTTAAGGCCACCAAAGTAAGATGTTTAATTTTAGTTTTAGGTTTGTTGGAATAAAAAAGGGAAAAGATTAGCTTCAATTGAGCTTATATTTAGCTTCTTGCACTATCCCCAATTATACTTGTAATGACCCTAAAGAGGACTTAGTATGATTATCTAAAATCTTCATATCGCATATGCAATCATGATACAAAAATCGCCTTACAAGTCAAAGATTATAAGACTCTAACTAATTATTTACTATAGCTTTCAATGCGTAATTTATTAATTTAGCTTAAAATATAAATCATTATGGATACTTAATATTCCATAATTCATTAGAACTACAAACAAATTGGTATCCCCTACCAAACAATGAGATTAGGTACGTAAATTACAAATATGTGTATCATATATCTACTATAAAAGCACTATTTAATTGGATACGTTCTTTGTATTCCTACTTGCCTATTGTTCTATTGGCTGGAACACTCTATACACGATAACCTAGCCAAATCCCAACTTTTAGTTAACTTGCAAAAGAAAATATAAGGGTGTAAGCTATATTCAACTTAGTAAGATACTCCTCTTATTATACCTTTCAAGTAAAAGCAAGCAAGTTAAATTAATAATGATATGAATGCAGACAAATCGTATGCAATGCAACAACCATGTACATACAGCCATTTGGAAACTGTATATAGCTTAGATTTTCACCCTTTGTAGATAGGCTTAAAGATGATGGTTTCTCAAACTTGGGTTCCAGTCACTCTATCTTCTAATCCACTAAATAACCTTACATGGCAATCAATATTATTTTCTTTTTCTGTCTCTTTTCTCTCTCTCTCTCTTATATTCAACCTATGTCGTGAGTATGAATGTGACTAGCATACACAGTTTACTTACTGCTAAACAGTAAACTTTTGACATAACCCATTGCTATGTGGTTAGCATCTCTAACATTGAGTAAGCCCATAGGTTAGGGTGAGGCCATGTTATACGTATGCATTGTGTAAAAACTAATATAATAATAACCACGATCTTTATAAGACCCCTCTATCCCATTCGCATAGTGTGATAGCTAATAAGTCCTTACTCATGCATGGTATGCATGACCATTTAATTTGATGTGTCAAACATAGTTAGGTCTAGTTTATTTAAGTGACCAAATAATCATTGTAGACAATTATCACATCAAAAGGATACAATAAATTTATCACTCCATTCAGTTCATATATTTTATGATGTTTTGGCTAACATGACAAACAATGGTCAATCACATGCATGATTCCCAATTCGCTAAGTAACTAGTTAATAGTAGTCGTACAATTAAGTACAACTAGTCTACAAGCACAATCAAGTATGATAGTCATTAGAATACTCACCTGGTTAGGTCATCCTATAGTTGTAATAATCCAAGTGCACATCTGTGTCAAGGTCAATATCACCTGATATTAATAAAAGGAGAATACTATTAAGTATTTGGATAAATGTCTATCTATCTAATGAGTATTTAGAGCTAGTGGTATACAACCTCATTGTATAGCTATCTATCTTATGATTCTCATTTTCACTTAGATTTTGAATCACTTATAAGTTTCTTTTGCTTTATCTTCAATTTTGACACTCTCATAGCCAATCCTTATCGAGTTTGAATCTTCTTCTTCCATGATAGAATTTAATTAAAATTCTTAATGATATTTGTCCTTTACAGTAAATAGGAAATATTATTTAATCATAAGAGTAATAATATACAGCTTAGTAAATATTATATGAGTTTAAGTTGTCTCACTATTCGTATATTTTGTATTGATATATCGTTATATTATAATTTAATAGTAATACATACAAATAGTGGGTAAATAGTAGTGTGACAGTATAAGTTAAATATGATAATAAAGTTGAGTAGAAAACATTGAAATTATATTGTTGATTAATTGACTTGATCATTAAAACTCTAGCTTAGTCATGGTACAGTGTTATTCTAAGAACCTATCACATGTGTAAGTTTATGTATATACTATTTTAATTCTTGTAGGTATATGATTCTATATTATTATTATTATTATTATTATTATTATTATTATTATTATTATTATTATTAGCTATTATCATTATTGTTTTTTTGTATTACTATAATGTGATAATTACGTTTTATATATTAAATTGTTTGTACATATAAGAGTACATCTTCTTTAAAATATTTGGACTTTACATACCCTAGTAAATGCATTAGAATATGACTTCCCAAACAATTTTATGACATATAATTTATGCTTTGTACGTACTTTACGACACATGTTTATTGGTTTCCTTTTCGTAGTACATAGATATTTGTAAATAGTTACATATGGGGTATTTATTTATTTGTTTGGGACTTTATCCTAGTTATCTATTTATAAGAGTGAATTACTAGAGTGACTTAGTTATCTTACTTATATCGTTCAATTTCTACTAAATCTTCAATTGAGTATAACTTTTTCATTTTAAGTCTGATTTTTTATGATTTTATAGTTGATTTTTATCATTTTCGAACTTACTTTCACGTAGTAAGGTCTTTTTGGATGTTAGGACTCACATTTTTAGGAATAGACCTAGACAGTTACTAATTTTGTTATTTTTGGGGCCCAATCACTCTTCAATTACTTTTTATAGGCTTTTCTTAATAACTTTGTTAGTTGGGTTTTACCTATATGTTATTAATGGACTTAAAATTATGTAGGTCTAACTTCTACCCATTTTGCTTTTATTAGGCTTAGCTAAAAATTTAAAATTCCTTATTGAGCCTTTTATGTTAGTTTTGATCTCCAACCTAAATCTGGTTTGTTTTAATGATTAGTAGGCTTTCTAAATTTTTATTTAGGTCTACATAATTTCCTAAAAATTTTACAGTTGCTGGTTATAGTTAATTTTGGCCCAAGATGTAAACTTTACTTTTAGCGGGCTTATGATTTGACTAAGAGTACTTCCCAAACGTTCCCAATGATCAACTAAACTAAGAACTCAAGTTTACATTTAGAAACGAACTTACTTTTCCAATCTAAAAGCCTACTAATAATAAAATCTAAACTTAAAAAACTACGAACTCTAAAGTTACCCAAAACCCTAACCCCTAAAACAATTAAGGACTTTTAACCCTAAGTGACTAATTGATAATTTAATTTGTATAATTTCATTTAACTCTATAAAATTTCATAATTTTATAAGAATTAAATCATCATTTACAAAATAATTCTAGAAGTAAACTCTAAAAAAATTTCCTATAAAATAATTCCCTTATCTTTATACCTAAACCTTACACTTGAATAAGTAGACTAACTAATCACCTTAAATGACTTATCAATTGAAAGTTTGAGTTATTTATTGATTGATAACTTATCAAAATCTAGTGATAGGACACTTTCCTTATCACCCCTTTCACTTATACTACATATGGGCAAATTACCATAAGATTTTAAATGCTTACTTTAATAAATGAAACAAGACAACTCCATGCCCAAAGGGACACCCAATGGCCAATTCTTACATGGCTTTAAAGGGGGCCATACTTTTGTCTTTCAACCATCAATCACTTTATTTTATACTTTACTATTCACCCCCTAATGTTTACATTATCAATAGTTGCAATTGTTGACTTTTGTGCATGCTATAAGACAACAAAATCAAACTTGTTAAACACATTTCTACCTTCATGCCAATCGGCTACTCTTTTCCCATTTGCTCTTACTTTCAATTTCATTTTCACTTTCTTTTCTATCACTTAAAAACAACACAAAAGAATTTAAGTTAAGATTTGAATACAAGTAGCTTAAGTTTATGATCTAACAGCTAAACTTAAGGAAATGATGAAACAAGTTGGAAAATCAAGTTAGAAGCCCTCATACTCAAACCAACCAGATCTGGAACATCCTTAAAAGACACTTAAAAATATGATAAAAGTAAGTAAACAAAGTGAAAACACCAACTAAGTCAAGTTTGATAAGTGTATTAAGCTTAAAACTCAAAACGGAGTTTAAAACTTCCAAAACGGGCCTCAAACATCAAGTTGAACCACCTTTAAGTTTTTGACCAGCAACTTGACACATCAATAAGGGTTATTTTAAGACCCTCAAGAAGCCCACATGACCTTTCCTAAGCTTAAGAAAGTGACCATCTTTGAATTGAATAGACACATCAATAAGGGTTATTTTAAGACCCTCAAGAAGCCCACATGACCTTTCCTAAGCTTAAGAAAGTGACTATCTTTGAATTGAATAAAAAACATACCCATTTGACAACTTAAGCCCACTTAAAAGCCCAAGAAATGATCGATAGCCTTAGGAGTGTAAATTAAAGTTGTAAGTCTAACCTTAAGGAGTATTTTGAGCCAAGAATGAAATCTTAAGGCCCAAGCTCAAAGGAATTCCCAAGATACCAAAAATCCCAAAAGCATTCCAAATCATGAGGACCACTGCTGTTCTGACCTATGGATAGATTTTTCTACCTCATATAAAAAATCTAATATCACCACGTTAAAGTACACTTGAAAACAATGAAGATTTACTATAAGATCATAAAAGTTGGATTTAAAATGAGAAAGTTATATACGATTAAACTTATAAGTAAAATTGAGAAAAATACGAAAACTAGTCGAGGGTATAACTTAAGGGGTTTTAGCTTAGTTTCCTAAGTTTTATTTCAATCTCTTATAGTATTATGATTTCGATGACCAGGGGACCCTGCGTTCGGAGACGACCTACCCCTGGACTACTTTGACTAACTTGTATGGTGAAGTGAGTAAATTCCTTTGCTTGACTTTGCTTGTAGAATAGATGCACCTAAACTTATATATATATATATATATATATATAAATTTGGATACTTGTGGGATATGAGAAATGCATATGTATGAATTTGCAAATTGAATGCTATATCTTGTTAATTATATAATAATGGGAATTGTTTGCGATAATTTATATGTGCAATTGTGTGGAATGAAATTGTCTGATCACCTTGAAAATCAGGTTAACCACTTATACGATAAAGAAATTAAATGGATCATGCATTCCTCATAATTGCATTCGAATAACACTGACTACCGCTTCATGCAGAAGATAGGAAGGGACTCATAGGAGGAGGGTCTCCTACTGGATTGGGCACTAGCTATGTCATCAATTTATTGAGTTTCTGTCCTAAGCTAATTGGCTTACTAGGCGCTGGGAGACGCCCACCGTTGGCGAAGGGGTGTGTCTTGTGGCTTTTGCTTAGGATGTGTGTTTGTGGATTGCGAAGGACATTATATCGCTAACTTAAGATTTTGAAAATATGATTCGATATTTAGTAAAGAAAGTATATATATATATATAATTTTGTTTTGACTTAAGCACAATAGTGCAAATGAAATAAAAACCTAAGGGATGGAACCTAAATTTTATTTTAGGTTAGTTAATTATCTCCAAACCTCGACTATAGGGGGCATAATTCTAAGTCGTATGTAGTTTCTAGGCTACTGCATGCTCTGTTTGGCATACTAATTGTTCATGTATTCATATGATTATGCATCTGATAAATTTCTTTCATGTGGTATTGACGAGGGTATTTATCTCACTATGCTTAACCTTATACTATGATAGATTCCTTTTGTTGTAGGAAAACCTCTTCGTTAATTCGGGCTGAAGCATGCCCATGGTGAGTCTCATGTAGAGACAGGTTGGAGCGATCAGGGAGCATAGAGGAGATTTTCTAAAAACTTTGTAGATAACTATTTACCTTTATTTTATTCATAATATAATTTAAAGTTTATGATGCAATTCTTATTATGAATTGCATTTGTTTGTAATATTCTTTTGGTGTGAAACTTAACAAGTCTACACGTTTACTTGATTAATTTATGTCTTAAGTTAATTTTAGTAAAAAAATTGCTCTATATTACTTATCTATGGGAATAGTGGTAATATATAGTGGAAGAAGCCTTTTGTGTCACATGAAAGGCCTGTGATCAGCAAGGGGGTTGATAGTAGACCTTTGTACTGTATACAGTGATCTACCAGGACAACAATACTATTAGGTCATGATACAAGATCTTAGTTATTAGCTTGAAATGGGCCTTTTCTTACGTTTTTCAATTCTATACTTTTGGGGCTTAATTTATTCATACAGTTTTGTTTTTAAATAATTTAGACAAAATTTTTAAGCTCCTTCTAAACCAGATTTGGGCATGGGCCTTAGGAGAAGTTTCCATGTCCATTTTATTATAATTTTACAATTTAACCTATTTAAGCCCTAAATTGTTAATTGTTCTAACTACTAGTATAATAATCATTCCAAGTTAATTTATTATTATTATTTTTTTAAAAAAATCAGATTTAGGGTTAGATTACTTTAGGAGGCTAACATGGTAGTCATTGGGGACTTCTTAGGGAATTTTTCCTAGTTTTGTTAATTTTTAGATTTTTGCTAATTTATAATGAAAAGTTAATATGTATACTATATCATAAAATAATTAAATAAAATAAAAATAATATTACTCCTCCATCGCAAGCCACATCCTTACATATAGTATACACACACACACACACACACTATATATATATATATATTTGTACTTATTAAAAAATTTCTAGAAAACAAAATAACAATATATATGTATATATATACATAATATATCATGTGCATGTAACCACATGTATTATTATATATTATATTTCTACACTAAAAATAAATAAATATATATACCTAAACTATGAAGACGTGTGTGTATAGGTATAACTTAGGATTTATGTATTATATATATATATATATATATATATGTACACACTACTACTACTTATTTTGTAATATATATATTTACCTAAGTACCTATATTTTTGTTCATAAACTATATATATATATATATATATATACATATATACATATACACACAATTTGATTTTTGAAAATAAAACAGTAAGAAGAAAAATACAAATTAAAAGGAGAAATACCCCTATATTTAACATGTGCCTCTCATGTGGTTATTATACACAAGGAACCAACTATTACATATAGACAAACCTTAGTGCACAACTCCAATATACAAAGAAAATACACATGAAAGCTATTTACATAATACTATTAAAATACGAAAAAAAGGATTACCAAAAAAGAAAAAAAAGGATGGACTTTTCTATAGTTACTCTTTGGATGTTGAAGTGGGCCTTTGTAAAGTTATGGGTGATCTCCTTCCACTCCTTTAGATGCTCTAAGTATTTTCCTTATGGCTTGAGGTCGAGTGAAATATGTGGTGAAGTGGATAAAAGTGGAAGAAAATGAAAGAAATGAAGGGAAGATAAAGGGAAATTGTTGTTGGTCACATTGAGGATGGTTTAGGGCTTGAGTTTGTGTGTTAGTTTTTATGAAGTATGAAAGCAAAATGGGAGGAGGGTAGCAACATTCCCAATGTGAATGGAAGAAGAAAAAGTAGATTTTGGTTTATTATGTACTCTCAAGTATGGCCATTACATCTTTTCTCTTGTCAATCGAAAATTAAGAGGGATGGGAAGACTTTTTTGGTATGTCATTTGTTTAATTACTAAGGTACTATGCTTTGAGAGGTTGTCCTTTTTGTTGGGGGTAGGGCGCACACCTGGTTGGGTTCTAAAGAAGTTGGTTAGCTTGGTTACATTAATAGCCTTAGTTATATAAAAAGAGAATAATACTTAGTTACTATATTTAGTTAGGTAAGAATACGTATGTATAATATATATATAATATAATATTCTACAATATATATACATCATATGAAATATATTAAGAAAATAAATAAATTAAAATATATATATACTATTGATTAGTGATTTTCATCCTGATATATGAATACCTGCAATACCAGAAAATGACTATAGGGGGCATCAGAAGGTGCTTTGGTGCGGTCACTTCGATGCCTAAGTCAGCTTTCTTATGATAAGAGTAAATTGCTGCATAATAAGAAGAGAGGGAGAGAATAGAAGAAGGTCCCTTACCTGGGGTTTTGCTTAGTATTTATAGTAAGTCAATGGAAATTGTATCCAGACTGGATTGTTGGACTGAACTTAAGTATTAGGCCAACTAGTATAAGCTTACATAATTATTAACAAAAAATGCCTATCAACACTTGCCCTCTACTCTCTTTGGTGATAAAGTTGGAAAAGAGAGTATCTAGGGCGGTTGATTTTCATCTATAATACTTAAGCCTAGTCCAATAATCATATCCAAGTATAATTTCCATTGACTCTCTATAAATACAAGATAAGACCCCCAGGTATGTGATCCTCTTACTTTTTCTTTCACTCTTCCTATTATGGAGCAATTTACTCTCATCAGAAGAAGGCTGACTTAGGCATTGAAATGGCTGTACTAGAGTACCCTCTGGTGATCCCCGTAATCGTTTTCTTATATTATAGGTGTTCATGCATCGAGATGAAAATCACTATTCAACAATTGGCGCCGTTTGTGAGAATCAAGGAACTTTTGGCAACAAAATGATACTAACATATCATGCTCAATTTGCCAGTGATCTAAGAGAAGCATAAATTCCATAAATATTAGAAGTAATCAAGCAAACAAGGTTAACATTCAATGTATCTACATAATAGTTGAAGAAACAATTTCTAGAAATGCTTAAAACCCCTTGAATGTATTTAAGGGACTTTTGGTCAGGGGGCAAAATATAAAGGGCTAATAATTGTTGGGATAAGCCCATTATTTATTTAGGCTTAACTCCTTAGGCCAAGTGATAGGGCTAAAGGAGACCGGTTCATATTTGGGTTGATTTAGAGAGATTTAGTTTAGTGGGCTTAGAACAAAGAATGTTGGATTGGCCTGTCCGCCTCCAACTTTTTTGAGGTAGGTTCATGCACTTCTAAGGAAGGCTACTGGTTTTAGGCCAATTAGCTAGCTCGTTCTGGATAATCATAAATCATGTAGGGTCCATATCATCCATTAATCACAAAGATAATCTAATGAATGCTATCTTGCCTAAGAGCCTATAAATATCTAGCACTGTCTCCTCATTTAGGTTATCTTAAAGAGAAAAAAAGAAACAAGATTGCTCTACAAAACCTCTGCTCTCTAAGATCAAACAAGCAATTCAGGCAAAGAAATCGATCTCATTTGCTTAAGCTACAAGGTAAACGCTTGATGTCCCTTAAGGTTGCCTTTTCTGTCACTTGTATATTTGAGATACTAATATTGCATATTCCTCCTTCCTACCTTATTCTCACCTAATCATCTCTTTAGATAATAGTCTAGCTTCATTTCTTTAAAGCCACGTTAAGCGCACTACTCACACAGCACGCATGTGACTAATCCAATCAAACCCTGACATCTATAGTGGCTACAGCATGTCTTCAGCTATCGTAAGAATTGAAGAACTTTTTAATGCTTTCTAAGCATTATATTTCAAAGGCCTAGCACCTAACTTCAAGTGAGCATGTTACATGTCTCATCAATCGCATGTAACTGATAAGCAAATAAGAGAGCACAATTATGGAAAGGAGTTAAGTTGATTGCTTATTTGATAACTGTTTATTGCCTTGGAAGAAGATGTAAGCTTTTGCCACCATTGTTGTTCAACATAATAAGTAGCTTACTACTAGTGTTTACCGTCATCTCCACTGACTGCATGCAATTTGGGCTCATTCATCAAGATTCAAAGTTTGCTTTTGGCATAGTATGTTGTCTTACCAGATCGATCAGGGATTGGTTACCTTGCTTTAGGCCACTAGCCCGTATGTTCGAGTTTCCAACCGATATACCTAGAAGCATAAATGAGGTATGAATGAGAAGAATACTAATAGTATCTCCATTATCTTAGGCCTCACCACAGTCCAATTGCACCTCAATACACTCTCCTTGAGCTTTCAAATGGCGCCTTACAAGGACATGTCTTTGGGCCTACTATAATATTAATAGTACTAGCATCCTTTCTATCCATATGATTCATTTTTGACATACAAGATCCTCATATGAGGTAAGTATAGAGCATACTTTGAACCTTGGAAGATAAACTAGGAAGCCAAGTAATTTCTTTTTATAGGTTTGGGAGAGAAAGAGAAGGACATTAGAAAGCCATAGATGTCAAACACAAAGATATATTAAATTAGGCAAACCATTTTACCCTTCCAATTACAATGCCAATGCCTTATGTAGGTGTTTTACAGATGCAAAAGACAAATGGCCTAAAGTTTGTGGCCGATAACTTAAAAAGAGCTACAGTAACAACCAGTGATCGTCCTATGACTAATAATTGCTACAGTACCTAAAAACAACAAAGGCTAGTACAATAATGCTTCACCTATGACTAAATAATTATTACAATCAATAACCATGCTGGCACCCATCTCATCCGATACCCTTTAATCAATACTACCTGTTACCGGTTCATGTGATGGTGACATATTGACGTCATCAAGATAGTCAGGTTCTTGGTTGTATCCTACTAATAAGGCTTCTTCTTCATTTTTATCAATTTCTTTTCTCTTAGAGCTTCTTGAATTGCAAGCATGGCGGTCTAATAATTACCATTACAGGCATGTGATGGTGATTTTGAACCTTGATGAATGAGCCCTTTCGGTATCAGAGCCAATAATTTCTTTCTTTTGCAGGAGGGGGAGAGAGTTAATTGATTGTGGAAAGTTCCGATACATATACACATTCTATGTCAACATTACCTACTATTACTCCACCTATAGCCGCCTTCAACTTAGAGACTATGAATAGAAGTCATTCCAACAAGATAGATTACCTCTATGAGGCATCCTATCTAGATGAACAGTGAATTAGGTTTATTATCCAATTTTTATTTTTCATTTTTTTTTTATTTTTCACTCAACACATGACAAATTTTTTTCTCACGTAGGCAGCTAAATTTGCTGATTTTTGTTATGGTTCCAGAACGTATAACAAGGGGAAAAAGAAGAAAAGAGATTAATTGAAAAAGAATGAGAAGGAAAATAAAAATTAATAATAAATATATGTAATTTTTCGAAACATAAAAATTATAACAAATCTTATCATAAATTAATTTTTAAATTTTTTTGAAATTTTATCAATTTAATTAGTATCTATTATAACTATAATTTTTACAAGTTATTATAGCGATTTCATTATAATTTCACACGAATAAGCGTTTTAGTCAAAAACTGCAATCGACTATAATTTTATCACTATTGAGTAATATTTAATTATTTTATAGGTTTATATTTATAATTTTAAGGTTTTCATCAAATTCGGATTCAATTTTGGTTAATGATGTATAAGTTAGTTTTTAGGGTTTTAGTATGCGATTTAAGGTTTTAATCAATTTCTAAGGTTTTTACTAGTTATAATATATTTATATTTATGATTTATTAAATTTTTATCTTGCTCGGCATTAATGACTCTTCAAGTCATCTTAGTATTAGGGCTTAATCGTACTCTTAAATAGCTAAATTTGCAGAGGTTACAATCTCAAAACCAAATCAAGGAAAAGATCTTTCTAAAAACCAAAGAGAAACTTCAGGAACAAGAAATGGAAGTACTTTAGAAAGAAAGGAAGGATGAGTAAGAAATCTAGCCGCTGTTTCATATGTAACAAAATTGGACATTATTCAAGCAATGTCCTTAGAAGGGATCACAAAAGATGATCTAACAAATTGTCGAGAAGGCTAGAGTTAAAATTAGAGGAAATGATGACTTAGAGTCTCTATTCTTGGAAGAAGAGTCACCATAAAAAAAGACATTGTTTTCTCTTCAAACATTTACTCATGAAGATGAATGGAAAGATTCAAAATATGAGTCTTTCTCAATACATGAAAGTTAACTAAGCATTGCTAACTAGATCATGAGCATTAGTACACCTCATATTCCAATCCAGATCCTTGTTAGCAAATATGCTAAGCCTATTCCTATTATTGCTTTCATTGATACTGGAGCAACTGAAAGTATTATAAATTCTTAAATACTCCCTGAAAATATTTTGATCCTATGCACTAAAACTTTCGTTACAGCATGAAATGAGAATTTTCATATTCATCTTAAGAGTAAACTCATAAAAGTACAATTCTTTCTTGGGTGCAATATCATCACTCTAGTCCTTGGATCTCCATTGCCTAATAAAGACATTGTTATTGGTTGGGATATATTATCCAAGCTATCTAAGATGAAGATACACCTAGAAGACATTAGATTTAAGAAGTACTACACTCTACACTAAACTTCCAAGATTCTATTCCATAGAAGAAATCGGTATAGAAGACACAGTGAACAAGATCAAAGCTAATGCTTGTGCAGATAGCCACACTGAATTCCTCAACAAATGTGATCATCTACTTTGGTAAAATGAAGAATTTTTTTTTAGGATTCCTCTTAAAAAGAATGAAGATATCAATCCTACTAAGGCCAACCATTTAGGAATGAATCCTGAACATGCAAGATTGGCTGATGAAGAGTGCAGTACATTATTAAGACAAGGATTGATTGAAACATCAGATTCACAATGGGCATGCAAGGCATTCTATGTTAACAAGAGAGCTAAACAAGTAAGAGGGAAATTAAGCCTTATTATCAATTTCCAGCCTCTTAACCATTTTGTGCAAGATGATAAGTTTCCAATTCCTAACAAGAATACTCTATTCTAGAACATTACAAAAGACAAAATGTTTTCAAAGTTTGATCTTGGTAGTTAGGAATTCATCCTGATGAAAGGCACAAAACAGGGTTTTGCATTCCAAATCACCATTATCAGTAGAAGGTACTACCATTTGGATTGAAGACGGCACCATTACTATTCCAAAAGGCAATGATAAAAATTTTCAAACCTATTTTAAATAATGCTATCATCTACATAGATGGTATCCTTTTGTTTAGTGAAGATGAGTAGTCACATGCAAGACTCCTACAACAGTTTTACGAACTTTTAATATCATGTGGAGTTATGTTATTAGAAAAGAAGAGGTAGCTCAAATTGAAATGGAATTCTTAGGAATGAAGATCAAGGATGGGTGTTATTAACTAGAGCCCAATATTGCCAAAGAATTGTTGAAATTCCTAAACAAAAACTCCAACACGAAGCAAATACAACAAGGTCTAGGGATAGTCAACTATCTTAGAGATTTTGTCTCTTAAATCTCTAAGTATATATCTGTTCTATCTCAAATGCTGAAAAGGAACATCAATCATGGAAAAAGAAACAATCATAAGCAGTTAAGTTCTTGAAGTAAGAATTACAAAAACTGCCACCACTCAAGATTTCATCGAGATGACAACTCATTTTGCAGACAGATGCTAGTGACAAGTACGAAGGAGCAATACTTCTAGAGCAAAGAGAAAAAGGAAGACAAATCTATGGATATAGGAGTGGGAAATTTAAGGATTCAGAAATCCATTACCATTTAACATTCAAAGAAATCCTAGCAATCAAATATGGTATTCAAAAGTTTGAATATCATCTCATAGGAATACACTTCCAAATTGAAATGGACATGAGTTCATTTCCTAAGATGCTGAAGTTCAAATAGAAGATAGTTCCACATCTACAACTACTACGATAGCGGGAACGATTTGCCTAATTTAATACATCTCTGTATTTAATATCTATGGCTTTCTAGAGTCCCTTTCTTTCTCTCCCAAACCTATAAAAAGAAACTACTTGGCTTCCTGGTTTATCTTCCAAGGTTCAAAGTATGCTCTATACTTACCTCATACGAGGATCTTATATATCAAATGAATCGTATGGATAGAAAGGATGCTAGTAGTATCAATATTATAGTAGGCCCAAAAACATGTCCTTGTAAGGCGCCGTTTGAAAGCTTAAGGACAGTGTATTGAGGTGCAATTGGATTGTGGTGAGGCTTAAGATAATGGAGATACTATTAGTATTCTTCTCATTCATACCTCATTTATGCTTCTAGGTATATCAGTTGTAAACCTGAAAGTACGGCCTATTGGCCCAAAGCAAGGTAACCAATCCCTAATCGATCTGGTAAGACAACACACTATACCAAAAGCAAACTTTGAATCTTGATGATGAGCCCTTTTGGTATTAGAGCTAGTAATTTCTTTCTTTTGGAGGAGGGGGAAAGAGTTAATTGATTGTGGAAAGTTCCGATACATATATACATTATATGTCCACATTACCTACTATTACTCTACCTATAGCTGCCTTCAACTTAGAGACTACAACCTTGAATAGAAGTCATTCCAATAAGATAGATTACCTCTATGAGGCATCCTATCTAGATGAACTAGAAAAAATAGATGGAACCTCTTTACCACTTGTTAATCCATATTTAGCTTTTGCTAGAGCTAAAAAATCTTTACTCAAGTCACTTATTAGTCCAACGTCTAAGTAAGTAAAAGAGTATATCTTAAGAAGAGCAGTTTGTAACCTTACACATATCACTGGAATTCCCTAGGTTATGGTTATCTCAAGGTTACACTCACATATACTATGGAGCGATTAGACTTGCCCTCACTTTATATGGGAGGAAGGGATTGCTAGTAGTTGCTAGATTAGCATTACTGGACACCAGGTTTCTAGAATATCAACAGGCATGTGTTGGTATTATAGAAACACTTGAATGTTGGAACAGTGTTTGTAACACTGTATCCAAACTATAACATAGCTTTAGATGAGTGTTGGTCTCCATCATCACCTAATTGATGCTTTGCTTCATTACCTGATGCTTGCTTTTATTTGTCACTCTTAGACAGCCTAAGCTTGAAGATCCTAAGCTTATGACCAGGGAAACGACAATACATGAGAAGATAAACATGGATCATATTTGTTGTTATATATGATTTGAGGTTTGATATAAGGTGAAATAAACTTTAAGAGAATGTTTATTTACTTTACTATTGGGATGGCCCAATGAAGAAGAAGAGAAGAAAAGTTCTAGCTAGCATGTGTTCTTGGCTTAGGACATTTTAGTTAATTACTTAGAATTAGGGCTTGATGGATTTTGCTAACTTTGACAATTTCTGGAAGCTGGAAATTTTTCTTTTTCCTTTTTTTTTTCCACTGAAATCGATCTCCCAAATGTTATTCATCTCTTAGACATATGAATTACTAGGCTTGCAATGTAGCTTTAATATTTTTTAATTCTTGGGAAGTATTATCAATTAACGTAGCAATAATTTGATGACTTAATTAAAAAATATTAAGAAAAGTGGAAGAGAAATAGTAGGCCTTCTTAAATTTAGCCCAAGCCTACTTACCTTCAATACCTTGTTTTAACTAAAATATTCTTGTCACTCTCTCAACCACTCATATGAAAAGGCACTCTCTCTCTCTCTCTCTCTCTTTCTCTCTTTACTATGTTTCTTCCTGTTGAATCTTTGTTATTCATATAGAAACCAAGCTAAGGTTTCAATTCTAGAAAAACAACTCTTAACATTTCTTTTCACTAATACTAGATTTGTAATTAGTGTAAGTAAATCTATTGATTGATCTAACTATTTTTCTCTTTTGATGATTTTGCAAGGTACTCAAAAAAGAAAGAAGGAATTGTATTCAATTGGACTTCGAGTGATAGCAACTCTAACTGTAGTTTTAAACTTTGGTAACTGAAAAATATATGTTATATCTCTATTCTACCTATTTATATGTATGTCATGAATTTTTTTATTTTTGTTATAAACCCAAAATATAAGTTGCTATACATTTGTATCTATTGTACAACTACAACTCCTATTGAACTATTGTTTCTATTTGTAATATCTTGTATACATGCAACTCTATGTATATCAAATATAATCCTTGAATTTTCTAGGAGACTTTGTCATACATTTTGGCCTTTGATTTGTGGTGTATATAACAATTCCATACCTCCCCCCCCCCATCGAAAATACAACCTTATCCTTAAGGTTGAAATTAGGGTAATCTCGTATAAAATTTTGTAGATCTACCTAAGAGGCATCCTCAATATGTAATGCTTCCCATTGTACTAAAATCTTCTTTACTTTTGTTCCTTGTTGTCAGATCTCTCGTGAATCCAATACTACCAAAGGAAACATAATAGGATTATTTTC
The DNA here is from genome assembly GCA_024138005.1 of Lumnitzera racemosa. Taxonomy (NCBI): domain Eukaryota; kingdom Viridiplantae; phylum Streptophyta; class Magnoliopsida; order Myrtales; family Combretaceae; genus Lumnitzera; species Lumnitzera racemosa. The sequence continues at coordinate 85,235,204 of JAMXBC010000010.1, read as the reverse complement.
CATTGATTCCTATGGTAGTAGAACCCGATTCACATTATCTCCATAAGCCATCTTTAGTTTAGATATGTAAAACACTAAGTGAATCCTAGAATGTCGAGGAAACTCCAATTTATAGGTCACTTAGCCAATTCTAGCTATCACCTTGAAATAAATCGAGTATCATCTAGCTAATTTTGCAAAAGATCTATCAATTATAATAGTTTTCCTATAAGGTTGTAACTTAACATAGGCAAAATCACCCAGTTACAACTCCTTCTTTGATATCTTCCTATCTACTAATGTCTTCATTCTATTTTAAGATTGTTGTCAATTGTGTTTTAATAATCTCAAGATATCATTCCTTATCTTTAGTTCATAATTGATTGCCTCCACCTATGTCCTATTAGTCATGTAGTCATGAATCTTTAGTGCTTCCCTACTATACAATACCTCAAATGGAGTCATTTGAGAACTAGAATGATAAGAAGTGTTAAAGCAGTACTCTACCCAATGGACATACATAGACTACTGAGTAGGAAAATTCATAACAAAACATTACAAATAAGCTTCTAAGCTTCTATTAACCACTTATGATTATCCATCAGTTTGTGGATGGTAAGTCGAACTCATCCATAACTTTGTAACACTTAATCTAAATAACTCTTACCAAATTTTGCTCACAAGTACCCTATCTCTATTAGAAACAATAGATTTAGGAAACCCATGTAACTTCACTACCATTTCTACGAATAAGTATGCCACCATAGATGCCATATATATAGACTTTAACACTCCAAAGTGGCAATACTTGGTTAATCTATCTATAACCACCAATGTTACTACATAACCTTTTGAAATAGGTAATCTAGTAATGAAATCCATAGTCAAATCCTTACAGACTTATTAAGGAGTAGGTAATGGATGAATTAGACCTACTAGAGATGTCAAATACTTCACCTATTGACATATGTGGTAGTCCGTCACAAATTCTTCTACTTCTCATCTTATTTCTTGCCAATAAAAAGAACTACTCAATCTCTTAAAGGTTTTACGCACCCTTGCATATTGTGCTATAAGAGTTGTAGGAAACTCCATAACAAGATTCTAAGTAATTGTTGATAGTGTAGGAATGAATATTCTTGTTCCCAAATACAACAACCTATCTTTGTAAACAATCAACTACCATAATGTTTCTCGTTGAACACATTTAGCTCACAAATCTTTCCAACTTTCATTATTTTCAAATTCCTTCTTTATAAGTGTAATGAAATCAAAAGAAGGAAAAGAAATGGAATGAAAGTGGGGTTCATCTTCCATTTGTCTTGATAAGGCATCTACTACCTTATTCAATATTCCTAGTTTGTACTGTACTTCATAATCATATCCTAACAACTTTATTAAGTATTGCCGCTATTCTGTGTTTGTATAGTTTGAGACATGATTTCCTTGAAAATTTTCTTATCAATTCTAATGATGAAGTATCTCCCTAATAAGTATTGCCTCCATTTCTTAATTACTTCAACAATCACAACTAGGCACTAACCTTTTGTAATCTTGTACAAAATTTCTTACTATAAAAAGTGATAGGGTGGGATTCCTAGTGTAATATTGTACCAATGCCCAAACCCGAAGCATTTGTCTTTACAATAAAGACTATTGAAAAGTTTAGTAAGGCCAAAATTGGTGTTGAAACTAATGCTTCTTTTAATAGCTTAGAAGCTGATGTAGCTCCTTGATTCAATTTAAAAGAGTCCTTTTTAAGTAAATTTGTTAAAGGATAAGCAATAAAAGCACAATTTTTTACAAACACTTATAATAACCAGTTAAACCTAAGAATCCACTTAATTGCTCAATAATAATAAGTTGTGGCCATTGTGTAATTGCCTTAATCTTATATAGATCAAGGCTGACTCTCCTAACCAACATTATATGGCTTAGATACTCCACTCTATCTTAGCCAAAAGAACATTTGTTTTTTTTTTTTTTCAAATAGAAAGTATGCTTTCTCAAACATTGTAAAGCTAACTCTACATGATGATAATGTTCTTGTATGTCTCTACTATACACTAATTATCATAAAAAAGCACAATGATGAACTTACATAAATAAGGCTTGAACATAGAGTTCATCACTTCTTGGAAAGTTACTGGAGCATTTGAAAGTCCAAAAGGCATTACGACAAATTCATAATGTCCTTCATGCATTCTGAATGCTGTCTTGTGAATATCTTGAGGAAATATGCATATTTGATGATAACTTACCCTTAAATCCATCTATGAAAATACATGTGCACTACTTAGTCCATCCAGTAATTAATCTATTATTGGAATTAGAAACTTATCAAAAATGGTAACTTGATTTAAAGCCCTCTAATTAATGCAAAACCTCCATGAACCATCCTTTTTTTTTATGAGTAGTATTGGTGAAGAAAAAGGACTTGTGCTTAGCCTTATCACTCCTGATTTCACCATTTCATTCACCAACTTCTCTATTTCATTTCTCTAAAAATAGGGATATCTATAAGGCCTAACATTCCCTACTATCTTGTCATCCTTCAAGTGTATATAGTGTGAACATCTCTTAGTGGGGACAATAATAAGGGAGTTGCAAAGGCATCCGAAAATCTACCCGATAAGGACTCTATCTCCTTATTGCTTTCAGTACTTATGGATGATACCTCCATCTAAGCTAATAAGCCAAAACAACAAGCCACATTATCATTTACAATAAGTTTGTGTAACTTAGTTCAATGGATTTCTAAGCAATTCCACTAACTTATATTGAATGTAAAAGATATGTTTAATTTGGAATAGTCCATCAAAATTGGTCCTAAAGTCTTCAACCACTGAATACCGAATATTAAGTCATCTCCTTGAATAAGCAACATGTAAAAATCAATAGAAAGTGATATTCCTTGTATTTGCGAAGGAATACTATGACAACATACCTTACAAACCAACTTATCACCACTACCTATCATAACAAGAAATTGAGAAATAGCTATAATTGATAAATTCAATTGCTTAGCTACATGTTCTTATATAAATTGTAGGTACTCACATTATCAACTAACATGGAAACCAATTTCCTTTTATCATGCCTTCTAATCTAAATAATTTAGGTACAACTGTACTTGACAATGCATGATAACTGATTTCTACTAGTTGCATCATTTAATCTACCACATCTTCCTCACTTTGCTCAATGTCATGTTGTAGCTCCTCTGTCTCTTGTGATAATTCCTCTAGTTCAATCATCAAAAGGAATTTTGGCTTACATATATGACCTTTATGCTACTTTTCTTCACAATTGTAATATAAACCTTTCTCTCTTCACAAAGCCAACTTTATAGGTGACATTCTTTTAATTATTAGTGTTTTCTTATTTATGTTTGCAGTAGAATTAACAGATTTATTAGAACTGGATGAAGATGAACCAAATGATGAAACTGGTTTAGAAACAAATGATGATTTAAGAGAGGAGAGTTTGGAATTTAAAGGATTTTGAAATGAAATAGGGTTTGAAAATGTGGTTTTATGAGGATAGGAAGGAAAAAAATGGTTTTGAAAGAGAATTCTAGTTTTGAAGAGTGCATACCTTTGCATAATGAAGTTTAGAAATGCTTATGGCTTTTAACAAAGATTAAGGTCTAGAAGATAGGAATTTTGCACATAGTACTAGTTAAAACTCAAATATGTAGCAATTCTTGTGAAATTTGTTTGATAATCCAGAAATGTGGTTCAAAAGATACTCAAATTTAGATTGGTATTTTTGAACAGTACCTATCTAAGTCAATTTAGTTAACTTACCTTCATAGTCTTCAAATTTCACAGGCCTAAATCTCATCTCTACTTACTTTTTGAATGTATCTCAAGATTTCAACATCATTCCTTGAAAGCCACTAAAACCATGTTAAGGCTTTGTTTTCTAAAGCAAAAGAAGCCATTTTCAACCATTCTTGAATTGGTACATAATGAAATTAAAAAAATTGGTTAATTTTGAATAACCACGATGTTAAATCTATGCCTCCAAATTTTGACAACTCCAACTTGATATTTCTAGTATAAACTTATGAGTCGTTAGGTTTAGTATTAAAAGATGATGAATTCCCCCTATCATGCATTGAAGAATTCTGATTCCCAACATTCTTGTAAGATTGCGTTATTTGTTTCATGTTCCCATTCATGTTTACCATCATATCATGTAAAGATTGTTGTTTTGTCTCCAAATGCTGCATTTTATCTTCTAACTTATCTATTCTCTAGTCCTGATAATGCACATCTTCTTGAATTGTTGTCATGCTTCTTATATGATTCGCTATGGCCAAATCTTGAATGAATTCAAGATCAATGAGAGCACCAAATGATAGGCCTTCTCAAATTAGACCTAAGCCCACTAACCATCAATACCTTATTTTGCTAAAATATGTTTGTCACACTCTCTCAGCCACTCATATGAAAAGGTATTCTCTTTCTTCTCTCTTTCTCTCTCTCTCTCTTTACTGTGTTTCTTCCTCTCGAATCTTCTTTATTCATACAAAAACCAAGCTAGGGTTTCAATTCTAGAAAAACAAGTCTCAATATTTCTTGACACTAATACTAGATCTATAATCAACGTAAGTAAATCAATCGATTAATCTAACTATTTTTCTCTTTTTGATGATTTTGCGAGGTACTCAAAAAGGAAAGAAAGAACTATATTCATCTGGACTTCAAGTGCTAGCAACTATAATCGTAGTTTTACACTTTGGTAATAAAAAGATATTTGTTATCTCTATTCTACCTATCTATATGTATGTTACGAATTTTTTTATTTCTATTATAAACCTTAATTGTAAGTTGCTATACACTTGTACCTACATACAATTACAGCTCCTATTGGACTATTGTTACTATTTGTAATATCTTGTACAGTGCAACTCTATGTATATAAAATATAATCCTTGAATTTTCTAGGCCACTTCATCATGTGTTTTGGCCTTTGATTTGTGGTGTGTGTAACAAGCAAATCTATCACAAAAACTTAAAAAGACAAAGGAAATGGTGTCCAATTCAATGTATAGATTAAAAAAGAAAAGGGTTTTTAATGGTGAAAGTGACTTTTTTTTTTCTTTTACTTAAATAAAATTACTTAAGCAAGATGCTTGCATGCTTCCCTCTCCATTAAAAAATTTACATGAAATAAAAAGCACTAAAAATAAGGTTTGGATTGTCATGATATAACATTTTGAAGTTTGAATAATAAATTATGCTTAACTTTTACTACGATAACAACTTACTACCCTATGACAATATGGCTCCAGCGTACTTAAAACAACATAGACAATAGGCTAGTACTTCAAGCTTGCATACTAGATGATGACAATGACGACAACATAAGCATTATAGCATTAGTAGTAACCTCATAGATTATGAAGTATCAACCGATAGAAATTTCAACTACATGGGCATGCTTCATGGTGGTATAACAATTTGATAATATTTGTGCAACCACGAGCAACCTAGCTATTCGAAGTATGCAATTGATACATAAAATACTTAGATAATATTAAAAAAATTTTGTTTATTATGCAACATCTAGGGTCCAAATTTGTTTCATCAAAATATTGGGCTAAGCCTTGTAATAATTTGTTTGACTCTTTAGCTAATGATAGGAATTATGGTATGAGGTCCATGTCTTGGGAAGACTTATATTGGTAGGTCAGGAATATAGATCATTGGACTAGTCCACTTGCTTTTTACCTCTCTTAAGTAAGCTTATATAAGAACTATTATAAGACCTCAACTCATGATAAACTCATTATGATAGCTCATAATTAAGTATGCTTTGTCTTATCCATTAATTAGCAAAGTAATTCAATGTATATCAATGGGCCTAAAAGTTGATAAAGAACTGTTAATTTAATGTATGAGCTCAAAAGAAGCAGCAATTTATTATATGAGCTTTACTTTCAAAGATCAAATAATTGCTCAAATGAAATATAAGCTAAACTACTCAAGAATTACAAGGCTAAGGAACTAAGCTCCCTTGTTTGTTTCTTATTCATTCGAGATGATGAGACTACCTATTTTTCCTTCCAACCAATTACCAATCTCTCCAAATCATTTCTCCATCTATCATCTTTGAACCATTATATGAGGCCACATGATATGCAAAACATAGATGGCATGTACATGACCATATCTACCAAAATTTCTATCTATCTACTAAAATTTCTATTCTGCAAATAAATCAAAATAAAATTGAATATGGGTGACAATGTTTTATTCCTAAGTTAGTATTATTCGTTTCTAAGAAAGAAATATTGTCGTAGTATCTCTTCCACCATAAGATGTCATTATTTTGATAATAGATCTGGGTATCTCAATAATACCATATTCATTTTGCTACAACATAAAGAGATCTTTGCACATAAAGCAAATCTCAAGGCCTACGACCAAAGACAAAAGCATGCATATAAGATAAAGAAGTAGACACGTGTTTGAAATGGATAAAAATTGTGTCAAGCATCTATGATGCAAGTTCAATGTGCAATAATTGAAATAGACAACTCACGTGGTCTTTACTCGTTAAGCACATGCAAAAAATAACTAATTAATTGTGCAATGCATTGAGGCGATATGACAAGATTTTGTTTCAATGAAAGATGCAACGGGGATTGCGTAAGGGCATGGGATTTTGAAGGGACCTCTTATTTTCTCTCTCGTGATTGGCCAATTTTGCAAATACCGAGGACCATAACCATAAAACATGGTTTCTCATCACCACAGAATACATATACGGATCAATGTTCTCTTGTGCCAATCCTAATGTTGCCATATGCAAATAAATTACAAGAAATAAAAATTTTCGTTAAAGATTCTTTAGTTATGATAGTATATGATTGGAAAGTATGTATATTAAAGAGGGAGAAAGAGTAATCATCCATATTTTTAGTGGAAATGAATTTTCTAGCTAAATGTTTTGTCAAGAAGAAAGCTAAAGAATAATTATGTGAAATATCTTTATATTGTACGGCCATTTGTGTAGCTGATGCTTTTGAAATAGACGTGTTTAGGCTTTTCACATAAAATTTGAACATTTCTCACTTCTTGTACGTAACCGGATTGGGTATTTGCACGATCTATGTGTCAAATTTGGTTGGCGTCAATTGTTACATTTAAGTTTTGCAATGTAAACTCAAGAATTCAAAATAACTTCTTTCAAACTTAAATTAGAAATAATTTTTATCCGTTGTATTTATATTATTAAATCAATACCTCCCTTTTAGTTGTACATCTTGTATATATTTTTTTCCATATTTGTTCCTTCAGTTACCCTTTAATAAAAATTATTTATTCTTATCCGATAGACATTTAAAAGTAAAATCCTAAAATATTAGATGCCTTTTTAGTAAATTTGTTCAAGCTTGTATGGTTTCCATAGTGTATGGAATACACGTCAGTCTCCCCATTTTCCTCTACCATTCGACTACTTTAGGAGCTCCTTTGATCCCATCTACTTTTCCCTCTCATATATTGCACTTTAGAAATCAATTTTTACCAATTACATTCCTTCAATTAAAAATTATTTCTTATCCTTCAAAGACATAAAAGTAATATCCCATAATATTAGAGGCATTTTTTTTTTTTTGTCCATTTGTTCTAGCTTGGTTTCCATGATTTATGGTGCTCTACACACATAATTCGCATTCTACCATTTTATGCAGTAGATCATGTGATTCATCATGTAGCAATACTAAGAACAAAATTGTGATCGATTTGAAATTCATCAACATTTGCATACATTATATATAAATCACATGGAAGTTGACGCTTAGAGATGGTCCTAGACTTTTTCATTAGAAAATCCCATTCAACCTTTCTGTAAAAAAAACCAATAATTTTTCAAGGTTGAACTTCCCATTCTTACTTTTCTCTTTCCTTATTCCCTAAACACACGAATGCAAAGAGTTGTCCACCATTTAGTGTTAGTTCAAAATTGAAAAATCGATGATGCACGCTTGTTGGAATAGCCGATCAACATTGAAATCCAATTTTGTTAATAGCACATTTTTCACCTTAACCTTCCTAAATATAAGATCAACCGATGACCAACCTTTCTAAAGGAAAGATATCAAGCAAATACAATAGGAAGACCACATCCGAGATTCTTCCTACTTAAATCTAAGATAAAGGAAATCCCTAAGATTTTGTCTACCAAATCAATATATACCTCTCTCTTCCATATAAATACCCCTAGAGCCCCTATAGGTAAGGAACCTAAATTTTAACTACTATTTCTCTAATACCATTATTAGTTGTTTAATCACGACCACTTTGCTAATTTAAGCATTATAGTATTTATGCTGAAGTAACCTTTGGCATCATCAATAGCTCACATTTGCTCTTTTTTGTAGGCCCAACCAATATTTTGGCCTATATCACCTTATCGAGCATTTACAATCAACAATTAGTGTCCATTATTTATGGCCTAAATACGAAGCCATGCCTAAAACTCACACATATAGCGAACCAACTCCCTTCCCTCCCTCCTCCCTCTTTCCTCGAAAAAAAAAAAAAAGAACCTTCAACCAAATCCTCTATAATACAAATAGAGACCAACGACACTTACTTAGAGATCAACCTAACAATAAATTTACTCATCTTGAGTGATAGACGGCTATTGTAATATAAGAAAACCAACAGCTTAAATTAGAGTTGGTGACCTTCTAACAATGAGTTAAAAATAACTCTCTACTTGCATAATGAATGACTAAGAGGACAATAACTCCTCCTCTCGAGCCACACTTGCTCTACTTGTAAGAAGTAGGCAAAGCAACCAAGCTCCTATGGAGTAAGCTCATGTACTACCCCATAGCTACTGCTAGAAGGAACTTCCCTGACTGACTTGATCTCATGATCAAACACTTCACTGACATCAAATGGTTTAAGCAAAATGACCTTTGGGATGCTTACATGGTAGGGTGATCTCCTTTTGTTCAAGTAATCCAATACGAGCCTCTAACAACTCATATTCAAACACCTAAACTTGAGTAGTATGATGGAACTACTGATCCCACTGCATAATTCTCTCACTATAATGCCTAAAAGGAACTCATCGATGCATTAGATGCCATAGCAAGCAAGGATTTTGTAGGCAACCTCACTAAAACCACCTAAACATAGTACCAAGGGCTTCAAATGAACTCAATCTCTAAGTTTAAGGAACAAACAAAGCCATTCCTCTAGAACTTTATAACCAGCAAACAACTCACAAAATACAACATGTCCCAATTCTGATTTTAATTAATTAACTTACTGTAAAATAAAAATGACTATGGATATCTAATATTCCACTGTTTCTCAAAACTATAGAGAATCAATATCCCTTACCAAATAATAAGACAAGGTAAACTAGCTTTATAAAATTACAAGAAATACTAAATTATACTAAACTCTAGCATATAAACATTTCCTACAAAGGATGTTTCTGTACCACCTATAAAATTCCCAACTAATTCTAACATTAATATACTTATCTTCACTTTGCACTCGGCACTCGAGATTTATCCTGATCTCAACATAAATAAACTTACAAAAGAAATTATAGGGGAATGAGCATAACACGGCTTAGTGAGTTTGTTTCTTACCACTATTATTCAAGTAAGTTATCAAACATTATTAACACCCATGCAAGTTACCTATATACGAAATGAATGCATGCATAATGAATGTAAGCAACACATTCATAAGAGTCCAAAACTATGAAAGGTATTGGTTAACATCGTCTATACGTCAATTTTCCTTTGTACTTGCTCATACGAAGCACCTCTTCTTGACCGCATAAGCCTCCCTATGGACATTGTCCCTCTAGACAATACTCAACTATTACGCTAATCGAGTAAGAAATACCAATCCAAATAGATGGATCCCAACTAGGGCCATCCACCAAGCATATCTAAGGCCCTTCAGGCACATGAAGCGAGTCCTCTTGCTATCAAATAAATCTAGGGCCCCAGAAGTATAAATATGTAAGTTCTCTCGTAATCAATTAGAGATACTTAATGTAAACACCTTATTTTTGCCAAATTTTTTTATTTTTGAGCTAAGTTAATAAATAAACAGAAAAAATAGAAAAAATAATAATAATAAATAAACGAAAATAAAAAGAAAAATGAAAAAAGAAAAAAAGGAAAAAGAAAATCAAGCCAAGTCGTTGCAAGCTAAATCATAAGTTGATTCGTATTGAATTGAGTTAAATTGTTAGATCAGATGACAATGTGGCCTTAATTAATTAATTTTGGGCCAGAGCAATATAGAATAAGTATTTATTAAATTTAGGGGTTTAAAATCAAGATTTACTAAGTTATTGGGCTATATTTAATTGGATCGGGTCGGGATTAGAAAGAAAAGCCCAAGCTAACTAAGGTTTCTAAAAGTTAGGGTATATCTTAGAAGAATCATAATTTAATATTCTGTATCTTTGATACGAAAGATTCGATTTTGAGCTTATAAATAGTACGTTAGTTAGGGACTTAGGTTTTTTTTTTTTTAATCGAATCTTAGTTACACTCCTTCGCAACACACTTACAAACACCACACATACTGCCATGCACCACCATCCTCACCACACGTGCCATTGCCATACATCACCAACCATAACCAACATACATGTTACTACTACATACACCACAACTACTACTATGTTACCATTCTACACACAACTAACCTACCCACCACCACTGTATACACACCAAAACCATCGTTACCGCCCAATGCTACTGCCCGTATTACCTAAGTCACCGCTTACAACCACTACCACTGTCGCCTAACGTTGCTACCCGTATCGCTTGAGCCATCGCCTACATCATTGCCTACCGTTGCTATCGCCTACACCTAGTAGTATCCAGCTCACTACCAATGCTTGCCCACAGTACCACCACCACCATTGCCCAAATCCTCACTTAGGTCGTTGCCCTTGCTTGCCCATCACTTGCCCATGCTCTCGCCTGAGTCTCCGCTTATGCACTCTCTCGTGTCACCCATTACTTACCTAAGCTCTCGCCTGAGTCACCACTTGCACATACCCCCACATCACCCATCGCTATCGCCTAGGCCATTGGCCTCGCTTACCCAAGCTCTTGATAAGGTAGTCACCCTCGCTCACCCGTGTACTTACCCGCAACCTTGCCCAACTATTACTCATGTGCTCGCTTACAGTGTCACCCAAGCTCTCACCTATATGCTCGCGCATGCTCTCTTGTGCTCGCTCATGCTCTCCCGTGCTCGCCTATGCTCGCCCACAATATCGCCCATTTGTTGCCCAACACTAACGCGGTCCAACGTTAGGCGAAATTTTAGTTTTTTTTTATTTATTGCATTAATTTTTATTAATCAATTACATTTGTTTTATTATTAATTTATTTCATTCATTTTAGTGCAAGTTTGTTGGTTATTATTTATTTTGTTGCAATTTTTTTAGTTAAGTTAAGTTTTTTTAATAATCGTGTTTTTTTAATAAAAAATATATTTTTTGATATGGTGGTTTTGGAAAGGTAAAAAAAAAAAATCTATAGTTTTTTTTTAGGGTTTTGGTTCAATTCTAAAAAATGAGATTTTTTTAGGTTTTTTTTTTTAAATAACAAATTGATAAAAAAAACATAAACCTAGCTCGGTTTTCAAAATAAAAATTACCCACCCATTAAATTTTATAAAAAAAAATTACAACTGATTTGATTTTGATTAGTGGGTATGTAGATACCGTTGGAGCAACCGTTAAAAAATAAAAAAATTCCCCCTTTCTTAGAAATTTAAAAGAAAAAAAATTATTTTTAGTCACATTTTGTGAACTTAGGTCTATTTTTAATATTTTTAGAAAAATTACAAAAATAAAGCTTATTATTTTTTTCTTTAATTTTCATGTGGTGACTTAGTCTTAATAGATTAGCCCCCGAACCCGGTTTTTTGATTCAATTTTCTAAAAATTAATTTTTTACAATATTCGCATATTAGTGGTCAAATTAGGGTTTAGTCACCAAAAAATCCTAATTTTTTTTTTTTTTTACCAGTTGAACTAGTTAGCAACTCCATATATATATATTTAAATTTTTTTCCTTAATTTAATGTCGAGTAATCTATATTAATCGGACTGAGCTTAATATAAGTTAAATTAAGGAAATCGAAATGGTGCTCAATAGAATTGGTAACTCCATTAGGGAAGCTTAGTGGGCTAACTATGTGAAAGTTAAAAAATTTTTTGATGAGCTTTTGTATTATCGTTTTCTTTTTGTATTATATTATAGTTGTACTAATTGTCTTTTAGTGATGCAAGCCTTAAAAAAAAAAAAAAAGCTTAGCCCAATAGGCCTTCGTAGGGATAGGGGGAGTTTTTTAAGTAACTATCTGTTTATTTAAACGTGGTCGGTCCTAGGTCACCTTAGGAATCTAGGACGAACCACCATTGTGTAACCCTCAAGTCATTGGAGTCTTTATCCCTGCCTGGTGGTGATAAGTCAACCCACTTAGGCTTCAATATAGCCCATTAGGCTTCTTTTCGGAAAGCCTTAAAGTTATAGAACCTAAGACCCATAGACCCTACCTTCTTGCATCATCCTTTTTGAAAAACAGGGGAGTTATTTTTTTTTTTTATTTATAGGAAAAGTCCAATTCATCTACAATCGGCTTGACTTTTTTTTTTTTAAAAAATGGAAGTTAATTTTAAAAAAAACAACCAGTAACCCTTCTATATAAGTATTCTAGAGCTTCATTTTTTTTTAAAAAAAAAAAAATCCTATTTCAAACCTACTTATATATAAAGGTGATCCTTAAATATGGATTCATCATACTTCTTATAATTTATTAATTATCAACCCTACTACATTGCATCTATGTGTAACATATTGCACTTTTTTTATATGCTCATTTCCCTATGAACATTTTATTTCCTTATGTTATATGTATATTATTTTTCTATTTGCTCCTTAGTTAATGAAAGGCTCACAATTTCTAAGAAAATTTTTGAAAAAGCTGCAAAATTATTAACATCATATCCAACGTTTTTCTAAATTTAGTAGCCTCGTTGTAAATAATCGTTACCTTTTATTTTGTTTGTTTATAATATAGATATGGAAAGTCAAGGTAATGTCAATCTAGAGCCTAGCCATAAAGTCTAGTTGGATAAGTACTTTTTCCTCGAAGACATCTTGAGAGATTGGTTAAACCAGCTTCTACTTGCCAAGAAAGATCACATTCACAAGAAGATCAGGCTAGTCATATCCCTTATGCAGGTTTAGCTCTACTAGCTTCTAATTTAAGCCCTTATCCATTACTGGGACCTAGAATCTACAGCTTTCAACTTCAAACCATACGTATTGATACCCACTATAAAAGAATACTCACAATTGCTTAGTGCTCTGCCTCTCAAAGTAGGCATAACTATCCTAGATCTCAAAGTCCAACCTGAGAAAGCTTTCATAACTTTGCTAGGAGTCAAAAAGTCAGCCCTAATGCCGTTCTTATCTTCAGGAGGTAAGAAATATCTCAGTATCTTAAGATTAGTAGAGTGGTTCTCAAGCCCAGACGCTTATCAAAAGTATCATTAAATCTTTTGTAGAGGATATGGATCATAAACCAAAAAGAGAGTAAATGCTTTTATCATAGCAGTATTCAGGATAGTGTTGTTCCCCATCAAATTCGGTCAAGTTCATTATAGGGTTATCGATCTAGTAACTCAATTCCTAGCCAGTAAATCTTATATACCCTCATTACTAGTAGAACAGTTTAGGACACTCACCCACTTGAAGAAGTAGGGGCATGGTTATTTCATTGCAAACCTTACAATACTTACCGTGTGATTTCTCACTTACATATAAGGGTATCGAGGGAATCTTCTCACAGAGTCCCTAACTAAAAATATGAATCTGATTAATGACTCTACCGGCCACCTCAAGGTACCAGATGAAGCTCAGTTTAATGGATGGGTGTTAGTTATCAACAAAATGCAACTAGTAAACTTTATGTAGACAACTAGATGTAATCACTGTACTCAAGCAGTGGGTACGTCAACTATGCAGGAGTCCCCCTTATTAGTAATACTAGCTATACAGGATACTTCCCAGCTTGTGTCACCAGACAGTTAAGTCCACTTTAAGAGATAGCCTACAGAGACTCCTTAGACGTCGTCATGATAAATTATCAAGATCCTTGTCTACCTACGGCTACTTTAATTCAATGACTAGTAGAACTCCTAAAGCTGTAAGAATGAAGAGAAGTCAAAAGATAGTCAATGCGGGAACTTTAAGGGGTAAAGTCAGAGAATACCGAGCCACTAAGCAGTTCATTTATGATCAATTAGAGAAGACTGGAAAGATACGGTATGAAGCTCCGAACGTATTCAGACATGAGCCAGAACTAGCATGTCTTTCACCCAATGAGCAAGTCTATCGAAACACCGTACAGGCTAAGGTTAAAGCCTAATTTCAAGAAAGTAAGAGAATTTTTTAAGAATTAAAGCTAGAAAATGAGAGCTTATTGGAGGAAAATCAATTCTTTATAAACATCGGTCAAACTGAGCCTAACTTGAGAGTAGCAACTTTAGAAGAAAACATGAATAAGGTAGCTAAATAGATTTAGGCTCTCACTTAAGCTATTAGGATTCTTAACAATAGACAAGAATCTCAAGTCAACCCAAATCGAAATGTAGAAACAACTCCTCCCCTTAAATTGGAAAATGAAGAATTAACCCCTAATGCTGAGGTATGGAGGAAGGAGATGGAAGAGAAACACCGCGAGATGGAAAGAAAGTTCATATAGAAGTTGACCGAGAAAATGAAAACCCTGGAAATGGTTAACGGGTTTGAACATATGGAGATGATTAATTTGTCAACATATGAAGACGATGACTTCCCAAAAACATTTAAAGTGCTAGAATTTGAGAAATACGACGGGATTGGTTGCCCAAAGCTCTATACTAGGTTGTACATTAGGAAAATGGGAAAATACACGAAGTACGACAAAGTGATGGTCCAAACTTTTCAGGACAGCTTGACTAGGCCTGCTTTAACTTAGTATGCCTAACTGGATTTGAATAAGATTGATACTTAGGATAAGTTAGCATAGGCTTTCTACAACCAGTATAAATCCAACATCGAAATGGCCCCGTCCATGTAGGATCTAAATAATCTAGGAAAGAAAACCAATGAAAACTTTAAAGAATATGCCCAAAGATCGAGAAGCATGGTAGCTAGGGTGACTCCACCATAGACAGAAAAGGATCTAACTTTCGCCTTCATCAATGCTCTTGGGAGTCCCTATTACCAACATCTCAGGGTACCAAATTGAGGAAGCTATTGCTATTGGAAGGCTTCATAATCTTGAAGTAGTTGAGAAGAAGACACCTCTCGTGAGTTTTTCTACCAAAGCCAAAGAAGCCACCGTAAGCATTGTCAATACTGACAACCTTATTAGATTTGTAGCCCCCAGTAGCCATGACGAGAGGATCTAATCCCCTACCAAATCCAAATCAAAACAACCACCCATAAAGAAGACAGTTTACCTATATTCCCATTCCTTTAAGTCAAGTTCTTACACAACTAAGGAAAGAGAACCTTTAGACATTTGAAATACTAAGGAAGGGACAAAGACCAAGAGATTATAACTTGGAGCTTTGTTGTGATTACCATCTGGGGCAATTGCAGCACTCTACAAATTAGTGTTAGAGACTCAGACATAAGATCCAGGATCTTATTAATGCCAAATTGGTTTAATTGGATTTCATCCAGACTCCCACTCCTAATGTAGGTAACAACCCTTTGCCAAATCATGGAAACTCAATCAATATGATCATTGCTAAAGTTTTTGAATCGGAGATTGATCTAGACAGTTTCCCCATCAGTATTGAGGAGATAGCTTGGAATTTAAGGCAAGTCGGGTATTTGCAAAATATGAATCTTAAAGATTGGACCTGAACTAGACCAGCAATATATCAACTACTGAAGGATGGGAAGTTAAAGAAAGCTGATATCATGGCTATGAAGATCCCAAAACTAAAAAAGAGAAGTACTCAAAAGGAGCTCCGAAAAAGATATGAAGCCGACGATCTGACAATTGACACACCTTAGGAGAACCATCAAGGAAGTTTGAGTATTTGGTGGCTTACACCGGTTCACCTGTTGTAAATGCCGATGCACCACCCACTAGATAGGGTCTAAAATTCGAGGAAGAAGATAGACTTATTGCAGAAGCAAAGAAGATGGCTGAGATGGTTAGAACGATTGGAAACAGGCCCAAACCATTGGTTTTTTAGTATGATGGGAAGACTAGAAAGGTTGAGGAATTGGGAAGGCCTAAGAAGATTGCTTTTAATGTCCAAATAACCCTAGAGAATTACAAAGTAGCACCTCTAAATGACCAAGTGGTGAATCAAACAGCTAGGGCCTCATCACCCATGGTTGGTGAGCTTATGCGCTAGGGACGAGTTTATGATTAAAACGAGGAAGTCTATTATAAAAGAGGCTTCTTGAAAGATCTTTGAGGATACAGATGATAAAGATCAGAATGTTGTCAAGAAAATAGTGAAAGCTAGCGAGTAAAAGATAATGGTCCAACTAACCAAAGTACCAGCCTAGATCTCCTTAATGGGCCTATTGCTGTCATCAAATACTCAATGGGAAGCTTTAATTAAAATTCTAAAAGATGTCAAGTACTCGAAGGGATTTCTATTGAGAAGTTGGGGTTAGTAGTGTACTCAATATTTGCAATGGATCAGATTTCATTCTTGCTAAATAAGCTAGGTAAAGAAGCGGGCTAGCACACGAAACCCCTCTTCATAGTAGTTTAGTATGCAAGGAGGGTGGTTACTCAAGTTCTAATAGATAATGTGTCTTCATTGAATGTGTATGCCTTGGCGACACTAAATTTACTAGAAGTCAATGCAGTTAAGATAAAGCCCAACTCGGTTTTAATAAGAGCTTTTGACAGGTCAAAAAGGGAGATAATTAGAGAAATTGGGCTGTAAGTCAAAATCAGCCCACAAAATGTTCACTATTCCTTTTTAAGTTCTAAATATAGTGCGAACTTTCAACCTTCTGTTGGGAAGATCATGGATTCATTTAGCAGGGGCAATTCCATCTAGTCTACATCAGAAAGTGAAATTCATGGCCAACAGGCAGTTGGTTACTATTCTCGAGGAGTAAGATTACAAGATTTACAAAGAGACAACTATTCCCTATGTTAAGGATGGAGAATTGGAAGAGCCAGGGTTGTAGATTTTCGACGAAGTTAATGTGATCAAAGAAGCAAGATAGGGGGCACGGGGTCATTTAGAACAACCTAAGTAATAGATTAGAAAATTTAGGCTTGGGTATGAGCCAACTGAAGAGGAGATTCAAGAAATGAAGGCTAAAACCAAAAGCAAGAGAGGAGATCGGCTGTACCGTGCTCATATAGAATTTCCAGACATTTACTAGACATTCCCAATACTAGCTAGTATTTAAGAACTTGAAGTATCCAATCTATCCAAGGCCTTGACTTAACAATGCAACATCGGTCCAGACAAGAAGGAAGATATTGGCATACCAGTTTCCTTGTGCAGCTGGTTTTCTATTCCCGTTAATAGGTCTCTTTAGAAACATAAAATTAGATTAATTAAGAACGTTCGATTTCGATAATTAGTCCAATTAGTTAGGCCTTTTCATTGAGACAATTTGGATTCATTCATTCAATAAATTTCATTCATTTCTTTTTATCCATTCTTCTTTATTATTTATTTGTTGTCCTTTTTCTTTTTTCCTTCATTCTTCATATTTGATAAAAACGACGAACGTGATGAATATCTTGCACATGTAAACAATGAAAGTACCAATATCACCTTCGACCCCATTGGGTCAGATATTGGTGATGATACTGAGAATCCAAATGAAATTTAGGAGAGTTAACATCAACATGAACGGGATAGAGTAATTATTGATGAACTAATGGATGAGATTAATTTAGGGATAGAGGAAAGTCCACGAAACTTGAAAATTGGTGGTAATTTAATGAATGATCGAAGTTACTCAATTATTATCAGAATACTTGGATATATTTGCTTAGTCTTTTGAAGATATGCTCGGTTTAGATTCGTCTATTGTAGTTCATAAATTGCCAACAAAGAAGGAAATAAAACTGAAATGACAAAAGCTTAGATGATTTAGGCTAGATATACTCATCAAAATAAAAGAAGTGAAAAAGTTGTTAGAAGTCGGGTTCATATAAGTGTCGGATTACCCTAAATGGGTGGCTAATGTGGTGCCAGTGTTAAAGAAAAAAGGTAAAGTTAGGGTTTGTGTAGATTTCCGATATTTAAACCAGGTGACACTAAAGGATAACTTTCCTTTGCCACATATTGACGTATTAGTGGATTACAAAGTTAGGAACCATCTTTTCTCGTTTATGGATAGTTTCTCGGGATATAATCAAATTAAAATGGCAGAAGAAGATAAAATCAAAACAATTTTATTACTACTTGGATAACATTTTGTTATTGTGTAATACCTTTTGGGTTGAAGAACACTAAGGAAACTTATTAGTGTGTTATAGTTGTTTTGTTTCATGACATGATGCACCAAGAAGACATAATGCACTAGGAAATCAAGATTTACGTGGATGATATAATCGCCAAATCCAAGGAAGATAAAAATCATATGGATATTTTGTGAAAGTTATTTAAGTGATTAAGGAAGTTTTAACTGAAGTTGAATCCAAAGAAGTGCACCTTTGGAGTGACTTCGGGCAAATTGTTGGGTAAGATGAAGGACGAGAAATTGATACCTTATCACAAGCATTTAAGTAAACTCATTGAAAATTTCTAGAAGATTTCATTCACTTACATTCCAAGAATCCAAAATCACTTTGTTGACACGTTGGCCACATTAGCGTCAATGGTGAAAGTTACAGATAGGGTAGAAATTTAGCCCTTGAAGATTGAAGTGGAAGAAAAACCAGCTTTTTGCCTTGCAGTTGGAGAGAAGGAATCAAAAGAACCTTGGTATCATGATATCAAAAAGTTACTTCAAACTGGTGAATTTCCTAAAGATGTTGATCGAAAAGATAGAAAAACTTTTAAAAGGTTGGCTACTCATTTCCTATTAGTAGAGCCACGTTATACAAGAGATCACCAGATGCAATACTGCTAAGGTGTATAGGTAAATAAGAAGCCGAGAGATTAATGAAAGAAGTGCATGAAGGAGTTTGTGGTCCTTAAATGAATAGGTATATGTTAGTCAAAAAGATTATGATAATGGGGTATTTTTGGATGACGAAGGAATCGGATTGTATTAAGCATGTAAGGCACTATCACCTGTGTCATGTGTATGCTAACAAAATTAACACTCATCCCCAAGAATTGCATGTGTTATTAGCTCCTTAGCCTTTCTTGATGTGGTGAATTGACATAATCAATTAAATTTCACCAATGGCTTCAAACAGGTATAAATTCATTTTAGACGCGATCGACTATTTTACCAATGGGGTAGAAGTAGCGTCATATGCTACGGTAACTAAAAGAGTACAGGTTAGATTCCTGGAAAGAGATATTATTGCAAGATACGGTGTGTCCGAGTTTATTATTACGGATAACAGGACAAATTTGAATAACAAGTTGATGGATGAAGTGTGCAGCCAATTCAAGATCAATCACTGAAACTCAACTCCATATCGACCTCAAATGAATGGAGCATTTGAAGTCATAAATAAGAACATTAAAAGAATCATTGAGAAGATGGCGATCACTTATAAGGACTAGCATGAGATGCTTCCCTTTACTCTCATAGCCTACAAAACCTTAGTAAAAACTTCTATTGGTGCAACCCCATATTCATTAGTGTATGGAACTAAAGAAGTACTACCAGTGGAAGTAGAAATACCTTTGTTCTGAGTATTGGCAGAAACTTAGCTCATTGAAGTAAAGTGGGTAGAGAAGGGGGATGGAATATTTGAATCTCTTAGATAAGCGAAGACTTACAACAATATGTCATGGTTAATGTTATCAATAGCGGATTATTCGAGCTTTTAATAAGAAAGTACGCTCAAGGTACTTTAAAGAAGGAGACGAAGTGCTGAAGAAAGTATTGCGAAATGAAAAAGACCCTAAGGGTAAGTTTGCTCCAAATTATGAAGGCCCTTATGTAGTGAAAAAGGTATTATCAGGAGGCGCATTAGCGTTGATAGAGATGGATGGCCTAGAATTAAGGGGACCAATGAATTCAGACGCAGTCAAGTTATATTATCCATGAAAACTGAGTTTAATAAAGATTTCAATTTTTCTTGAATAAGTTTGTGGTTAATCTTTCATCGTTTACAAGTAAAGTTGATATCTATAAATATTTCCGAATTTGGATGGTCATTAACTAATAAACACTTCACCAATAAATCCTTAAGTACCATGTTTTTTTAACCTCATACACTTAAACACCAAAACCTTACCAATAAATCTGAATCACCAAATAAATTGAAATAGAATGTTCTTAATAATTTAATCTTGTTTCTTTCGAAAAGAGAATTACCATTCAAAAGTCATGAAGAGTGGAAATTGAAATTTGGTGTTGAACAAGGTAAATTTAAGGCATGAGCATGGTCTAGTTACGAGACTCAAAATTTTGGAAGATTTCAAAAAAAGAGAAAAGAAGAAAAAAAATAAAGAGAAAAGAGGAAAAAAGTAAGAAGAAGCAAGCACCGTCCCTTGGTGAAATTTTACTAATTGAATGAATGAATATCGGGACTCGATGTAAGCACGCCAATTAGTTGCTATTTGAGAAATTGTTCAATATGAGGAAAAATAATCTTAAAAGTCCATGAAAAGAGATATTTAGAAGAGTTAACCTAGTTTTTGAAGTCGAATCTCAAAGAGATCTATCCTCTTCGGATTAACAAAATTGAATCTCGAAGAGATCTATCCTCTTTAAATTAACCAAAACCAATCTCAAAGAGATCTGTCCTCTTTGGATTAGCCAAAACCAATTTCGAAGAGATCTATTCTCTTCAAATTAACCAAATCAAATCTCGAAGAGATCTATCATCTTTAGATTAACCAAATTGAATCTCAAAAAGATCTATCCACTTTAAACTAACTAAATCGAATCTCGAAGAGATCTATCCTCCTTTGATTAACTAAATCGAATTTCGAAGAGATCTATCCTCTTCTAATTAGTCATTAATGTCAAAATGAATCTTGAAGAGATCTATCCTCTTTAGGTCACCGAAGTGAAATCAGATTTTGAAGAGATCTATCCTCTTTAGATCACAAGTTAAAACAAATCTCAAAAACATCTATCCTCTTCGGGTTAAACCAAAACAAATCTTGAAGAAATCTATTATCTTTAGATTATCCATCAAAACAAAGTTTTAATCTTGAAGAGATCTATCATCTTCAAATTATTTAAGTTGGGTCTAACAAAAATGGGTATCTCTTTTGTCTTTGTAAAAAAGTTCTAATTGAACTTCACTACAAAGAGGAGTATCTATAGATACCTCATTTTTGCTAAAATTTTTATTTTTGAGCCAAGTTAATAAATGAATAGAAAAAATATAAATAATAATAAATAAAAAACGAAAATCGAAAGAAAAAGGAAAAAAGGAAAAAAAGAAAAAAGAAAATTGAGTCAAGTTATAGTAAGTCGAGTCATGTTGAATTGAATTGAGTTGAATTGTTGGATTAGATGACAATGTAGGCTTAACTAATTAGTTTTGGGCCAAACCAATATAGAATAAGTATTATCTAATTTAGGGGCTTAAAATCAGGATTTATTAAGTTATTAGGCTCTATTTAATTGGATGGGGTCGGGCTTGGAAAGAAAAGCTTGATCTAACTAGGGTTTCTAAAAGTTAGGGTAGATCTTGGAAGAAACATAATTGAATCTTCTATATCTTTGATACGAAAGATTCAATTTTGAGCTTATAAATAGCACATTAGCTAGGAACATAGGTTTTTGTTTTTTTTTATCAAATCTTAATCATACTTCTTCGCAACACACTCACAAACACCTCATGCACTGCCATATGCTACTACCCATACTGTACGTATCATCACCACACACCACCACCTGCATGCACTACCATGTCCTACCACCTACAACCAATACATGCGCTACCATTGTACACACCATAACTACTACTGCGCCACTTCTACACACACAACTGTCACCATTGCACGCATACCATAACCATCGTCACCGCCTAACACTACTGTCCGTATTGCCTAAGTCACCACTTACAACCATCGCCACTGTCACCTAACGTTACCACTCGTATAGCCTAAGTCACTGCCCCCAACATCGCCTATACTCGCTATCACCTACGCCTAGTAGTGCTTAGCTCACTGCCCGTACTCACCCATAGTACTGCTACCATCGCCCAAATCCCCACCTAGGTCATCACCTTCGCTCGCCCATTACTCACCCAAGTCTCTACCTGTGCATTCACCCGTATTGCCCATTGTCACTATCGTCCATCACTTGCCCAAGTTCTTACCTGAGTTACCACTAATGCATACGCTTAAATCACCCATCCTTGTTGCCCAAGCTCTTGCCCAAGTGGTTACCCTCGCTTGCCCGTATGCTCGCCTACAGTCTTACCCAGCTATTGCCAATATGCTCTCCCACAGTGTCACCCGAGCTCTCATCCGTCTACTAGCCCGTGCTCACCTGCAGTATCGCCCATCTATCGCCCAACACTGACGTGGTCCAACACAAGGTAAAATTTCAATATTTTATTTTATTTACCTCATTAATTTTGATTAATTAGTTATTTTTTATTATTAATTTATTTCTTTTGTTTAAGTGTAGTTTTGTTGGTTATTATTTATTTTGTTGCAATTTTTTTAGTTAAGTTAAGTTTTTTGAATAATCACGTTTTTTTAAATAAAAAATATATATTTTGATATAGTGGTTTTGGAAAGGTAAAAAAATAAAATAAAAAAGATCTATAGTGTTTTTAAGGGTTTTGGTTAAAATTAGATTTTTTTAGGTTTTTTTTTTAAATAATAAATTGATAAAAAACGTAAACTTGGCTCAATTTTCAAAATAAAAATAACCTACCCATTAAATTTTATAAAAAAATAACTATGGCCGATTTGATCTTGATTAGTGAGTATGTAGGTACCTTTGAAGCAACCGTTAGAAAATATAAAAAAAAAACTTTTTTTCCCCTTTTCTTAGAAATTCATAATAAAAAATAATGAAAAATCATTTTTAGTCACATTTTGTGAACTTAGATATATTTTAATATTTTTAGAAAATTACAAAAATAAGGCCCATTAATGTTTTTTTTTCTTTAATTTTCACGTAGTAATTTGTCTTCATAGGTTAGCTCTCGAACTCGGTTTTCTGATTCAATTTTCTAAAAATTAATTTCTTACAAGCGTTAGAGCCCTCACATAAATCATATGAAAATCACCAAAAATACATTGAAGATTAGGAAAACATTTTCTAAAAATACTTTTTTCAAAAGTTTGCACTCTCTATCAATACACCAATTAAGTTATAGATATACGATAAATATAATCAATTATTTTGATAAGATATTTATATTTACTTGTTTAAGAAAGTGCTCACATAGATGATAATACATAAAAAAAATAGTCATTCAACAAACAATCATATCAACCAACAAGCACCATAGAAACATCAAACAATAAGTAGGTAACAGATCATCAGAACTCCTTCACCTAGATTAATATTTATTCTTTAAGCTTTTAGAGTTTCTAAAACTCGATAATTGAATACCTAAAAGGATAATAAGACTTATAAGTGTTTTGAAAAACTAGACTCCTCAATGAACTAAAATGTCTATTATAACTAGCCTATCTTGCCATTATAACCTAAATATGGTATGAAAAATAGTTTAACTTACTTAGTGGGGTCAATAGGTGATATAATTGTATGTTTGTATTTAATTGTGTCTTATGTATTTATTAATTTACTTTAAAGATTTATCCTCATTATTAGTTTATAGTGTCAATTAACTTAGTTATTCTATCGATCCTTCTTGGTTCAGCTTAAATTTCTAGTCACATATAATATTTTTCATTCTAATTCTAATTTTTATGATCTTATAATTAATGTTTATCATTTTTTATATGTAGTTTCAAATAACAGGATCTATTTTGGATGTTGAAACTTGTATTTTTCATTATAGCCTAATATATAACGAATTTTGTTATTTTGACCAAAATAATTTTATTTATTAATTTGAGCTTTTCTTTTTTCTTTTATTATTTAATTAATTTCTAAATTTTATATTTTTGAAAAAACTTATTTTTGAGTCCATTTTATATTAATTTTCACTATTTCTTCATTTTTAAGATTAATTTACCAATTATGTAATTTTTCTTATTATTTTAATTTTTCCTAATTAATTATTATCATTTTATAATTATTTTTTAAATTTGTGGATTAATTGGATTTAAAAAAAATTGCTGACATCACACTTTATTATTGGTCCACATGGCAATTTGATTATTTTTCTTAATTTTTACATTTCTTAAATTTTCTATTATTATTATTATATATATTTATATGTTATTGTAATTGATTAATTAACATGTATATGGGCCTTAAATTTATTTTATGGTTCAACCACTTTATATATATTTATATGAATTTGTCTATTTTATTATGTTATATTAAATAATTATATTATAAGTATGTATGTACTTGTATTTTATTTATATATATATACTTATATATTCTTACTTATTTATGTATTTAATATATAAGTATGTATACTTATATATATATATGTATACTTTAATTAATATTATTCTATGTATACGTATACATGTACATATATGTATAAATATACATATTTATACTTACTTATAATAATTTTATATGTATTTTTATACACGTATATATACATATATTTATATTTTCTAAATATATTTTTAAGGAAATTTAATATAACACATATATACATATTTATTATCTTTTGGTTTACATATATATATATATGTATAAATACTTAATGAATCTTTTATGTATGTTATCTACACATTATAGTATATATATGTAGGCATGTATGTATGTATTCTTACTTCGTTTTCTTATTTACTCACATATATATGTATATGTACTATGTATATATATTTATATAAACCGTATATATATGTAGATATACCTTACTAAATTGATATCATATTTATACATATAAGTATATATCTATATGTATATTAGTATATTTACACATGTAAACATATTACTAAAAGAAATAAGGTTGAATTCATAAACTCCATTACATATATATAAGATTTCTAACAAAACATATTAAAATGCATATCAATACATCAAGTAGGATAATACACAAAATTATACAAGAAAATATAATAAGCCTAATTTCCATAAGAAAACTAATACTAATATAATACTAGAGAACATACTTATTTTGGAAACTTATTGATGTAGAAATCTTTCTCTTTCTATCTATAAATATTGATGAGAATATGGGATATGTAGTGTAGTTAGAGTAAATGAGGGAAAAACAAAATGGAGAAGATGAGAAGATAGAAAGAGTGTTGTTATTGTGGTAAAGGGGAAGAAGATAAGTTGATTATGTGTGTGACTTGAGAAAATTGAAGATGATTTGAAAGGGTTCTAGAGGATTGAAACTTATCCTGGCATAGAGGGAGAGAAAAGAAAGGAAAAGGAAAAGGAAAAGGAAGAGAAAAGAAAATTGTAAATGATAGTGACATGTTGACTTGGTCGATATTTTAATTATATAATATTATATATATATATATATATATCTAACACAAATAAATTAGGAAGGAAAAGAAAATGAAAAGAAAAAGACAAGGAAAAAAGCAAAGATAAGGAAATGAGTGTATAAATAAATAAAATAAAATTTTGAATTTTCTTTAAATATTTCTAACCCTATAAACATTATTTATAATAATGAATAATATAATTATAAAGAAAATTATAAAATATGTTATTAAGATTTATTATATAACACATGAACTACAATAAATATTATAATTAGATTCAAATAATTAAATTTATATAATAGCAATTTATTTATATATATAAGGTTACTAAAAATTATAAAATAATATTATCAATCTTGTAAATTAATTTAGTACTCTTTATGTTTATTAACATTTAGAAGTCCACTTTAGTCATTCGTTAGCGATTTCACATGATTAAGTGTATCAATTGATTATTATATCTGGTTAGGGTTTTATTATCATAAAAGTAAATTTGTACATTTATAAGCTCTAATATTTATACACATTTAGGATTTTAGGTTTTCATACACAATTAAGATTTTGAACAATATATTTGGGTTTTTCATATTCGTTTTAGGTTTCAAATTTAAAATTTTATTCAATTTTAAATCTATTGACTCTATTGACTTAAAAAAATTAGTTACAATATTTGAGTTCAATTCTATACTCAAGACTAAATTTGCGGGGTTTACAGATGTCGTTAGGCGTAACTATTTCCACAAATACATCGAATCCAACTAGCCTTAAAAACATGTTTGAACTCAATGTACCTAGACCATATGGATCCTAGATACAATTTATGAAATATCATATAGCCACTCGTGGTATAATTGAAAGGGTGTAATTTGGAGTTTAAGTGTACTTTTGGTTTTTTGGGGTTTTTATTGATAATGAAACTATAAATAACAAAAGGGATGTGACGATTCAATAATTTAGATTTGCTAAAATTCCACGATCAATATGACTCATGCCTCAGGAAATCAGTGTGTTAATAAAAATATCCCATTATGACTCAAGGAATAATCAAGTTAATAATATGCCACATTCATATTGGAATTATCTAACCAATAAGTTCAAAAAGAACTTTTCATATGATTTAAAGGCTAAATTATTGCTTAAAGAGAGAAAATGAATTTATAGAAAAGATGTCAAAAGCTATTCTTTACAATAAAAACACAATCTTTGAATATTATTCTAACCTTAATGCCATTATTATAATTAACAATTCAATAATGTGTGTGCATCCGCTAGTAAACTAGCTATTTAAAGTACGCAATTGATAAATAAAATACATAGATTATATTAAAAAAAATTCTTTATGATGCAAAATTTAAGGGCCAAGTTTGTTTCATCAAAATATTGGGTTAAGCCTCATAATAATTTATTTGACTCTTGGGCTAATGATAGGGATTAAGGAGTGAGGTCCATGTCTTGGGAAGATTTATATTGGCAAGTTAGGAATATAGATCATTGGACTAGTCCACTTGCTTTCTACCTCTGTTAAGTAGGCTTATGTGAGAACTATTACAGCCTTCAACTCATGATAAACTCATTATGATAGCTCATGATTAAGTATGCTTAATCTTATCCATTAATCAACAAAGTATTTCAACATATATCAATTGGTCCAAAAGTCTATAAAGAACCATTAATTTAATGTATGAGTTCTAAAGAAGTAGTAATTTACTATATGAGCTTTACTCTCAAAGATCAAATAGCTGCTTAGATTAAAAAAAAAATCTCAACTACTTAAGAATTGCAAGGCTAAGGCACTAAGCTCTCTTGTCTATTTCTTATTCATTCAAGATGATAAGATTACTTATTTTTCCTTCCTATCAATTACCATTCTCTCCAGATCATCTCTCCATGTGTCATCTTTGAACCATTTTTTGAGGCTATGTAAAGTCTTAAACATATGGCATGTACGTAACCATATTCACCGAAATTTCTATGCATGTGAAAAAATCAAAATCAAATCGAATATGGATGACAATATATTATTCCGAAATTAGTATTATTTTGTTTCTAGGAAAGAATTATCATAATATCTCTTCTACCATAAGATGTCATTATTTTGATAGTAGATGTGATTATCTCAGTAATACTATATTCATTTTGCCACAATATAAAGTAAGAGACCTTTGCACAGAAAGCAAATCTTAAGGCCCATGACCAAAGACAAAAGCATGCATATTATATAAAAGAAATAGACATGCATTTGAAATGGATAAAATTATGTTAAGCATCTATGATGTAAGTTTAATGTGTAATAATTGTAATAGATAACTCATATGGCCTTTACCCATTAGGCACATGCAAAGAATAACTAATTAGTTATGTAATGCGTTGACGTGATATAATACAATTTTGTTTCAATAAAAGAGGCAATGGGATTGTGTAAGGGTGTGGGATTTTGAAGGGATCTTTCATTTTCTCTCGTGGTTGGCCTATTTTGTGAATGCTTAGGACCATATCCATAAAACATGGTTTCTTATCACCACAAAATACATATACGAATCTATGCTCTCTTATGCCAATCTTAATGTTTCCATATACAAATAAAATAATAAAAATTAAAATTTTCATTAAAATTTCTTTAGATATTGTATTATATGATTGGAAAGCTTGCATATTGAAGAGGGAGAAAGATTAATCATCTTGATTATTATAGGCAATGAATCATAAAGCTGAATATTTTATCAAGAAGAAGCTAAAGAACAATTATGTGAAATATCTTCATATTATGTGACCATTTGTGTAGCTGATGTTTTTGAAATGGACGTTTTTAGGCTTTTCACATGAAATTTGAATGTTTTTCACTCTATTCACATAATCAAATTAGGTATTTGCACAATCCATGGGTCAAATTTGGTCAACATTAGTTTTAGAGGCCATCTTGTCTTTAACTTTTGCAATGTAAACTCAAGAATTTAAAATAACTTTTTCCAAACTTAAATTAAAAATAATTTTGATCCATTGTATTTATATTATTAAATCAATACCTCCCTTTTGGTTGTACATCCTATAACAATAATTTTTTTTCCATCTTTATTCCTTTAATTACCCTTTAATAAAAATTGTTCATTCTAATCCAACAAACATTTGAAAGTAAAGTCTTAAAATATTATATGCCTTTTTAGTAAATTTGTTTGAGCTTTTATGGTTTCCATAGTATGCAAAACTACACGTTAGTCTCCACCATTTCCTCTACCAGTTGACTATTTGAGGAGCAGTTTTTATCCCAACACATACTTGCTCTCATATACAAAAATAATTTCTTAATTCAAAAGAAAAAAGTGTACAACATATATTATTAAGCTAATACATCCATTTTGGTTGCACCTTAGAAAATTAATTTTTAATGTTTACATTCCTTCAATTTCCCTTTAAATTAAAACTATTTCTTATCCTTCAAAGACAAAAGTAATATCCCATAATATTAGAGGCAATTTTTGTCAATTTTTTCTAGCTTGGTTTCCATGATATATGGTGCTTTGTTATACATAATTTGCATTCTACCATCTTATGCAGTAAATCAAGTGATTCAACATGTAACAATAATAACACAATAATAGTGATCAATTTGAAATTCATCAACATTTGCATGCATTATATATTAATCACATAGAGATTAAAGCTAAGAGATAGACGTAGACTTCATTAGAAATTCTTGTTCAACTTTTTTAATAGAAAAAACACTAATATTTTAATGTTAAACTTCCCATTCTTACTTTTCTCTTTCCTTAATCCTTAAAACACACAAATCTAAAGAGTAGTTCTACCATTCAAGTGTTAGTTCAAAATTAGAAAATCCATGATGTGCACTTATTGGAGTAGTTAATTAACATTAAAATCTAGTTTTGTTAGTAGCAAATTTTTCACCTTGGGCTTCTCAAAGATGAGATCAACCCATAGCCAACCTTTCTAAAAGAAAGAGGAAGGAAAGATATTGAGCAAATATAGTACAAAGACCAAATCCAAAATTCTTCTTACTTAAATCTAAGATATAGGAGATCCTTAAGATTTTGCCTACTAAATCTATATGTACCTCTCTTTCCCATATAAATATCCTTGGTGCCCCTTTAGGTAAGGTACTCAAATTCTAACTACTATCTCTCTACTATTGTTATTTGTTATTTGTTCTCGACCACTTTGCTAACTTGAGCATTCGAATATATACGTTGAAGTCAACTATGGAATCCTTAGTAATTCACATTTGCTCCTTTTTATAAGCCTAACCTAGATTCCCTAATCAACATTCAGGCCTATGTCACCTTATTAAGAATTTACAATCAACATTAAGTATCCATCGTTTATGGCTTAAACATAAAGCCATACCTAAAACCCACACATTTAGCTAACCAATTCCATTCCCTCCCCTCTAAGAAAAAAAGGGAACATTCAACCAAATCCTCCATAATATGAATGAAGACCAATAACACTTACTTGAAGAAAAAACAAACAACAAATTTACTTACCTTGAGTAATGGATGGCTATTGTAACATAAGAAAACAACCTATAGCTTAAATTAGAGTTAGCTACCTTTCAAAAAGGGGTTGAAAATGACCCTCTACCTACACAAAAAGTGACTAAGAGGACAATAACTCCTTCCAAACCACACCTACTTTACTTGCAAAAAGTAAGCAAAGAAACCAAGCTCCCATAGAGTAGTCTCATTAATGCGTTATGGCTACTGCTACAAGAAACTTCCCTAACCAACTTAATCTCATGATCAAACACCTTACCAACATCAAAGTAAGCAAAATGACCCTTAAGATGCCTATACAGTAAGGCAATCTCCCTTTGTTTAAGTGATTTGAGACAAGCCTCTAACAACTCATAGACATATCCCTAAACTTGAGTAGTATGATGGAACTATTGATCTCATTGCATGCTCTCCCATTATATTACCCATATGGAACTAATCAATGCATCAGATGCCATAGCATGTAAGGATTTTGCGAACAACCTCACTAAAGCCACATGAACATGGTATCGAGGACTTTAGCTAAACTCAATCTTTAAGTTTAAGGAACCAACAAAGGCATTCCTCTATCACTTTATAATTAGCAAACAACGCACAAAATATAACTCATCCCTAATGTTGATCCACTAGTACTAAATGAAACACTTTAAGAGTATGTGGCAGATTTATTGCCTCTCATGAATGGGATCCCTAATTTCAACATGAACATATAGTACTTAATATTGTTGTATAGGAGTAACAGATATATGCCCATTCTTTATTCCACTATATTTAGAAATGAACAAGAAATTTCAATGAGTTCTAGGCCTAAGCAACTACATACATTAGCTAGGAAGACAATATCTTTGTGCAAAGGTAGTCTGAGTAGCAATCTTTAGATAAGTAAAATGACAAAAAAGGTTGTTCACCTACCATGGATCAACTAGGTTCTTTACTCACTTATAGCAAGTTGACCTAGTTAATGATCACAATGTTCCTTAAATGAAAGGTAATATCCCACTTTACAAAGAGCATCATCATCTCCTTAAGCTACATAATTAGATCCTAATGGAGATGAATGATAGACACACTCTTGTCGAGCTTATGAAAAAGGCATAATAATCTAGTATACCAACACATTTCGACAAATCCTATGCTTTCCATAAAGACAACGGCCACACCAACATCTACTATACCCAACTCATGGATGCCTTAGAAGATGCCACCAAGTATACCTATCTCCACAAATAAGTTGACTCCAACTAGCTTAAAAATATGCCTAAACCTAATGTAACCAAATCATATGAATTCCAGATACAATTTATGAAATATTATGTAGCTACTAGTAGAATAATTGAAAGGGTGTAATTTTGGGTTATTTAGGGTTTTTTATTGATAATGAAATTGTAAATAACAAAAGAGACATGAAAATTTAATAATCGAACTGGATTTACTAAAATTTTATGATCAATATGACTAATCCTTGGAAATCAATGTGTTAATAAGAATATCATGTTATGATTTACGGGATAATCTAACTAACAATATGCCACATTCAAATTGGACCTATCTAACTGATAAGATCGAAAAGAACCTTCAAAATGATAGGCTAAATTATTGCCAAAGAGGAAATATCATTTATAGAAAATATGTTAAAATCTATCCTTTACAATGAAAAAACAATCTTTAAATATTACTCTAACCTTAATGGCATTATTTCAATTACAATAAAAGTGACTAAAAAATAAAATTGAAATAAGAGAAAAAAATCCATAAACAAAATAAAAGACACATAGCTACATGGTTGTCAACTGTGTTGGTGACCGTACATCTCTAGTTCTCACTCAACATGGCTATGCAATACTCAAGAAGCCTATCAATACACCTGTATCAATGATTGTGTATCCCTCTAATCCTCAATTTACTAAGTAACATGGTCATATTATGCTTGGTTCATCAATACCACCGCATTAGTGGTCGTATACCTTTTTATACCTCATTTTTAATCCATCTGTAACTCTTAGCCTAACCTCGAATGTTATGATCACCTCCTTAGGTTGAAGCTCACATGGTAACATCTTGATCCTTATCATCCACTCCCTCTTAGGAAATATCAAACCAAAATTATAAATACACAATCCTCCTAGATTAAATATAACCCTAAAAAAATACCATTTTAAACAAATAATCCTCATGTGGTTGAATTGCAACTTTTAACCTCAATAGTAAGTCCTTCTAATCATCATGAATTATGTTAATCAAAATGAATCAATCTTGTTGGTTATTAAATAACTATATGATTGCAAATCCCAAGGTGCACTACATACCATACAATGATCGACTCAGTTATAGTATGACAAATGAAAGGAAAAGGATTTTAGATTAATAAACTTGGCATTCTTTTACCTTATCAATTAACATTCTCAATAACTAGCATAACGAGAGTTTTTCTTTTTTATTTACAACCTACGTGGCAATTACTTGCTTCTCTTCCTTAAGTTCATTCTTAACATTTGAGACTTTAACTAAAATTTCCCTCTCTTTAGTTACTGCAACAATTTCATCCATTTGTAGACTCTCAAGCATTTTGACAACATGTTAACTTTTGTAACTTTACCCAACTTAAAAGCATCACTTATGCACAATTTCAGAGCTAAAATGATTAAAATTAGGAAAAATAGATTAATCATACAAAAAAATGAATTAACCGTTCCTAAATGATAAGAAATAATGGAAAAGAGTGAAATTAGTTTAAAAAGATCTTAATGCATATGGATCTGTGCAGTTAGGAGGTAGTATTTGGATGTTATTTCAACTAGCATCCAAATGCCAAGTGATCAACGGAAGAGAATCAAGGATAGGAGTCATTGTCCGAATGCCACCCCTATCTGCTATTCGAGTGCTTAGGGAACATAAGCTATTTATTGGTAATATGGCATAACATCCAAATGCTACCCTAAGTCAACATTTGTATGTTAATTGTACATCCATTATCAGAGTGTAATTTCTCTCTATCATCTAACACCATTCTCAATTAGCATCCATACACTAGCATAAGGGCCATTAGCTAATCACGTAACACTTATAACCTAATCATCAAGGAGCTAACATTCGTTTAACATTAGGATGCTATCTAATTTCTATCTGCTATGTACACAAAGCAAGAGAGGGATGCAATAAATAGCTTAAGTAGGTTTTAGATGAAGTTCTCTCTTAAGGTTTAGTTCTTTAGGGTAATTTTAACTCAGACATAGTGTTTCTAGCATAGTTTTTGTAGTTTTTTGCATCATAGAGGATTGTGAACACATCTACATATTTTATTTGTAGAGATTTTGACTTTAAACATTTAGATGTTTCAAGCATTTCGCGTTTCAATTGTTTGGTGATTTCTAATTCTTTCTCTTCAATATTATTATTAATGATGTTCATGTTAGTTTCTATGAGTTTATTGCTTACTATTATTATTTCCATGGGTAACTAAATAGCTTTTATTGATAGTAGATTTTTATCCAAGCAACCGAATGCATGGAATAACACCAACCTGTTTTAAGGTAAGAAATTACACCAAGTTTAATGATTACATCCTTGATCATGTCCGGTAATGATCTCTATTCAACTTGTATCAATAGGTTAGTGTCATAACTACCAACCTATTCTTGGAGCTTCACCAACTTGTAATACTTTCGCGAACCAAGGCTTGTTGGGTCCAAATCACACTACATTTTTTAATTATTATGAGCACTCTAATGGGACTTGTTGTAATTGATTGTAACATTAAAAGGCTGGAGAAGATACAATTAAAATGGTGTTGATATATGAAAGAATAGGTCAATACTTACCACCATAGAGATATATTTGAGTAATATATCTAGACATGCTAAGGGAAACAAAAGCAACACTTATGAAGATTTTAGAAATGTGCAATACAACAAACTAATACAAGTTTCTAAGTATGTAAAGTAACTATAAAGAAAGTATTGCATGATAGATGAGTGTATCAATTATGATAGCAAAGGAAGAAGATCACTAAGATTTGAAGAAGAAACGATTATTACCATATTGAGAACATTTAAATATTGGAGCCATAACTATTTAAGGATGAAAAGATCAAATAAGACGAGAGAGACATAAGGGAAGAAGAGTAAGAGTAAAAGAAAAAAGAGTTAAAAAAGGAGTCACTAATCACCTTAAAAATTAGTGTGATACTATTTTAGAGAACTCTTTTTTCTTTTTCTTTTTTTTGGTAGGGGGAAGGGGAAGGGCGTTGGATTTTATAGACTTATGATTTAGAGGTAAGGTAGGATTGTAGGAACTATTGACTTCTACGTAAAGTTTTCTTTAAATAGTGGAAGTATAATGTAGATAATTGTATCCTTGTTTGTGGGTTAGAAGAATAGGTTAACGTACAAAGCAAAGCCACCATATATACTTGTCTAATTTTCTAGATGTTATACTTTTTATTTACTCACAATCTATTATTGTTTATGTAATATAGTGTGTAAGTCTCAATAGTAATATAGACTAGGGGGATTGGGTTGAATTGGTTATTTAGAAAATTTAAAACTTTTTCGCAAAACAAAACTTAAACATGTCCCATTTGATTATTTTAGCAAGTATGGCGTAAAACAATGTATAAGTAATAAAAAATACACAAAGTAAAGAAACCAAGGATGAGAAGATCAAGCTCAAGAATTATAGTGCTTTGGCCTAATGCCTACTACACTTTTCCATCTCCACTATTAAAGACCTAGTATTTCACACTGGCATCATTCTATTATTTACTTTTCACTATCTCAAACAAGAGAGAAACAAATACATAAATCCTATCCCTCAAACAATAAGATTTACAATGACAATGAGGACATAATATAATAATCCTTACAATGTAAGTATAAAATAAAATCAAAATATCAAACTAGAATAAAAAGTGTTGTCTCTGATTTAGCTTCTAAAAGTGTCTCCAAATTTTCTCAAGTATGAAGCTTGCAGTAGACAATTGTAGATTAGATGTCTTTCAAAAAATTTGAACTATCTATCTTTTATATCCTTTAGGTGTAACGTCTCTTTATTAAGATCTTGAATATATCTTTGACACAACTTGAAAGATCTTTAAAAAAAATCTTGATATAGCTATTTGAAGTTGTAATCCCTTAATTTATAGAAGCTAAATCACTCTTGTTGATCAGTTCAATTCGAATGTTCTACTACTGCACTTATAATGAATGAAGTTTGCATGTTTTCTTGTGTTTATGATCTATTTTGACCATATTACTTATCAATAAGTCCTTTGAAAAATTGAATCCTTTTGAAAATAAATATCTCCTAAAAATTATAAGCAAATCTTGATGCTTGATGATATTGAATTTGAATTTGAAGCTTTTGAGATATTCTTCTTATATATTTGCATGAATAGGCTTGTATCCAATTCAATTTTCTTGATTAAATCTCCTTGAAAAATAACGATACATTGGCTTAATTTGAATTCAAAAATCTGCTACAATATGGATAAGATTCATCCTTATGTTGAACTTGCTTCATAAATTTAACTTAATTTGAGCTTGGAAAAATCCGATTTGCTTTTCCACGAAATCCTTTACTTATTTTTATAAGGAACCATCAAATAATTTGCAAAATATCTAATAAACAACCAATAAACTTGTTTTATTAAAAACTTTTAGCTATCATAATATTCATGTCCAACTAAGCTTGTCCATAAAATAGCTAAATTAAACCTCCTTAATCCTCATAGATTTGATGTCCTATGTCATGCCCCAAACTCAAGGAGTCATAACAACCTACTGTATAAACCAAGCTAAGTTAGAAGCTATCTTCCTTAGTTGCTAACATAGGTATGGTTTACACAAGACGAACAACAACTCAATCAACTTTGAAGTAGTTAGAATGGGCACCAGTAATATATAATACTAGTAGAGTAACACTTTACAAAATATAGTTTTCCATATTTACATGTAGTTTAAGTCCTTTACATAATTTTATATATATCTTGAGTTTTAAGACTTCCAAAAGTACTGTATAACTCTATAAGAAGACCTCATTACATAACATAGATATATCAACGAGCAACGAAAATTATAAGGCCTCCTAGGAAGACCTTATAGTCTCCCCACAAAAGAAAAACAAAAACAATAAGAACGTTGACCCATTCATTAGTCTTCAACTCTTCACTCCCTAGCCTATTGGAACTAGCCTGCAGATTATTATAACAGAGTCCTTGGGTTCTACTTTACACCTACAAAACAATCTATCGGGATATACGCTCAACTAGTTCAATAAGAGGGGATGGGGTCATAAGAGTATATTAACAAACATGGTTGTTCAATAATTAACTAAATGTGAAAATGTACTAAGCAAATGATGGATTATCCAACAATATTTGAAAGGTTCATTGTGAAGTTAAAGAAATTTCGTCTACTTTAACCTAGATTTTAAGAAGTTTCAACGTGACACTAATGGACTAAATCAAACCTTATGCAATGGAGACACTCCTCCCTAGACAACATTCTAACTATAGTTCCTAACCTAGCCATGGCCCCCTCTCCTGTCACTTAGTTTGACTAAGGGTAGGAAAAGGACCATTTCTACCGTCCTCATCAAAGTGTTTATATTTAGCCTGACAATCTAATTGTTACCCCTATTGGGTTATAATGAATGTCAAGTTAGATCTTAGTTGTCTTTAGATTAGTTCAGATTATACAATGAGCAACCAAGTTCATACATACAATACGTGTTATGCTCAAGTAGAAAACAAAACTCGGAGTTCAACTCCCATTCATCAATCAATATCATAAACACATACATGGAACATGCATAAACAATCTAGCTACAACTATAGATAAGCACTCTTAATTCTCTAAGTATCTAGATACGATACTCCAACATACCGTTAAGTATCAATACCAACTTACCTGACGTCAACGAGAGTTAGTCTTGCTTCTCATGCTCAATGCCTTTATAAGTGCCTAAACAATTAATATAAATATTTTAGTTTTTGCTATATAGAAAGCATATGATTACTTTTTAATGTCTTACATATAATTTTGGTAGGTTTATTAAGTGTAGGACTAAGTTTTAACTTATTACCGAAGTCTTTGAATAAGGTTCTAAACATTAGTCTTAATATAGTTTTTGTTCTAGAATCTTGTGAACAAGTATTTCATCGATAGTGTTAACACAATTTTTATTCTAAAACTCTTTGTGAAAGTATTTAGAAACAATTTCATTAATTAGGAACTCTTTGAAGAAGTATCTAAAACTATCCTTATTAACTAAAAACTCTTTGAGGAGGTATTTGAAAACAACCTTATTGACTAAAAATTCTTTAATTAACCTATGGATACCATATCAATCAAGTATTTCATACCAAGTAACTTTCTGATCAAGTCTTTAGACTTGGAATCAACTCATTTTTTTTCTAACAAACTAACCTTTTGAAGAACTCTTTGAACAAGGTCATTTTATAAGTGTACTTGAACTAACTTATCCAGCATCATATTTTAGATTATAGAGATGTTAAATCATTTTCATATATCAAGTTTATCATACCAAGTAACATTATAGTACTAAATTCCTCAAATTCACATACTTACTTATTAATGAATTAAGCCTACATTCATTAACTTGCCCATATCACAACTTTAACCCAAACTACACAACTCCATATTATTCTTCATAGTAGAATGTGATCCAAGTAAACCTCAAAACCTAACACCAAAGGTTTCATCAAGCTCCATACACAAAATCTTTAAGAAAATGACATTTTGTACCTAATTTAAAGGCTTGAAAATCTCTAAAAATAATAGAAGTTCTTTTTGTCTAAAAACTCTTCATGTAATATTTACATGCAATATAAGGACTCTCCAGAAAAAGTTTGACATTGAAACTATGTCAATAAAATCATTCAAATCGACTTCAAAAATTGATCAATTTTACTCGATTTCTTAATGAGGTACTATATCTACATAGAAATTTTTCAATATGATAGTTTCATAAATATATATATATATATGTCTAAATCAATTTTTCCATAATTTTTAGAGTTTATTTTATATTTTTTACAAATTAACTAAAATCGGATACATAATTGAACTCACTAAAAAATTGGCATTTGGACACCAATGTGAGCCACCACTCTGTTGGCACTTCCAGGCATTACCACCAATGTTGAATGGTGGTAATGGTTTACTCCCAAGTTGCATTCGCATTAGGGTTCCACTAAGTTGTTCGATTTACGTAGAATTTCTTCTTATTTTTTCCAAAATTTTTCCTATTTTGTTCTTTCAAATTCTATAATTTTCCTAGAATCCTAAGAAGCTAAACAACATTTTAGAGAGAGCTAGTGATATATCCTAGGTTGTAGAATGATAAATAGTATTTTTCTCCCTCTAATTAAGCTTAAATCCCTTAGTTTTAATGTTACTAAGTGTCATGTGAGTATCCAAATTCTCCAATAGTTGTCCATGCTTAAATCATTACAAATTTTTTTTTTAATTTTTAAAAATTTTTTTATGATTTTTCCCCAATTATTTGGTTAATTATACTTAATTTAAGGTATTTTAAGCATTTTTAAAATATATAAATATATATAATAATTATACTCAAGGTATACGTACTATTTGTATGTATTATTTTAGGTTACTTTATAATTTTTATATCAAAATAATTTATCTCTATTGTTTACTTATTTTCCATTACCTAATTTACTTGTTTATATGAGGTAAATTGCAATATACTATAATTTAGTAAAATAATATATTTTTAGCTATAATGCTATTATTTTATTATATTTCTGAACTCACAACATGCCACCGTCTAATTCATAAGACTGATAGGTGAAGTATTATGCTAATCAGCTAACTTTCACATAAATCCAATTATTTGCTCAGAATCTAACATGTAAGACTATAGACTCCTTGAATCTGCTACATGAGTTTACAAGGCTCACATCCTATTTAGTGGAACGTGTTGAATACATTATGTCTATAAAACTCTGATATTGTATTATGTCTCTAAATAAGTCTCTGAATTTGCTTCTAATTTTCAAATTCAATTCCAAAATAAATTCTTATCTTTTGTTTAATGACTTGCACACTTAACACACTAATTAAGTATTTTTACTCTTTTTGTTATCATCAAAATATTGATAAGAGAACTTAACAATCTTTCTCTTTTTGATGATAACAAAACCCTTTTGGAAAAATATTAAATAAGATGTGAAAGGTTTTGTAATACAAATCATGTCAGAAGCAAGCATAAATTATAAAAAAATTTTAAAGTTCAAAATTTTCGAAATTCATTATATTAGAAACAATTCATAATATTATAATCAACCTTATTAGATCAAATTAGATTATTAATTTAGTATTATTCCTTATTTGTCTCCCTTTTTGTCATCATCATTCGTGTTTTGGTCCCCTGAATTTCATATGGATAAAAAGAATAGATAACAATGTGGAGAAATAAATAGAAAATATTGATATTTTATTGACAAAGGCTGATGACATCAGTTTGCTCTTTGAATTAGACTCTAAACATGATTCTGAATACAAAAGAAACTAAGACATCAAACTTGGACAATTAGATACAAACTAATACACTTGAAATAAATGGAACAAAAATTGTCATAGAAACGACTTAAACTAAAAACTAAGTTGACTTCTTTTTCTTTTTCTTTTTCTTTATGAAACTCTTCTTGACTCTTGATGGAGTGCTTGAAGTTGATGATGGAGGTAGAGGTGGAGTAGATTCCTTCCATGGTGGCATCAAGATTGCTGATGAAGGAACTTGTGGTGTCAGTTCCTCAAATGGATCAATCTCAATAGATAAACCCAGTTTGGCTTATGAAGATGATTAAGTGGTTGGAGTTTTTGCAGTTGGACTTAATGGAATTGGTTCGGTGGTAACAACTGGAGGTACAAGAGATGGTGGCTAATTAGAATGATCATGAGATGGAATATCAGATGGTGGAATTCATGGTTCCTCAGTAAGTTGAGGAGGTGACTTTTTAGGTGATTGAGCTGGAGGTGGTGACCTTTTAGGAATAAGTTTAGTAGTGGGTGATGGTTTGGAAGATGTGATTTGTACAACTTCTTTAAGAGACACCTATAATTTGTTTAATAACTAATCCATCCTTGTCTCTATCATATGCTCAATTTCTTTCCTTGAGATTACCTCATTCTTAGAAGTTCCACTAAGACCTTCTTTAAGTTTAGCTTTGGAAATAGATTCTGAATCTTCTTTTGATTCAAGTTTTCTTTTTCCTTCTTTTATTTTAAACTTTCCTCTTATCTTAATCTCTGAATCCTTCTTACTCTTAATCTTCTTTCCCTTAAAGTTCTCCTTTCCTTTCCTTTTCATGCTGACCTTCTCCACTAGTTTTGACTCAGTTTTTGAATCAGATTCTAATATTGCTCTTGAAAGCTCTCCCTCAAATAATGATTTGGGTCATCTATTTTTCCTGTGCTTATTACGCATATAAAAAAGCCAATCATTCGTATACCAAATCTTATTTTTCACATTTATATCCATGTGATTAAAGTGATCTTCACCTATCACTCTAATGGGTATTTCCTTCTTCTCCACTTTTAGCATCTTTACCTTTTTATATTCAAATAGCTTCATCAATAGATTGTCGCATGGTCTCATCCTTTTGTTCATAAAAGAATGCCTAAGGATTTAAGTAGCTATGTCCAATTTCTTCCTTCTCAACATAGCCAAAATTACCATCACATATTACTTGGAAATAATTGTATGACTTCCCTTCTGAGGAAGAATGCAACTAATTGCCATCTTATGAAACCTATCCACAATTAGCCTAAAATTGAAAATGCTTACTTCTTTCCCTGGCTAGATCCGTTCACCTTTGTTTAACTCTTCAAAGATCTGTTTCCTTGACCACTTCATCAATTCCCTATCATCATTTATCTTAGGTATCTTAAAACACCTTTGAATATCTTCCTTAGTAATCTCTAATATTTGCCCATTCATTTTAGAAATCCACATACCTCTTTGACTTATATCTAAATTCTCATAGAACTCATATAGAAGTTCCCAAAAAAAAAAAAAAAGCTTCAATGGTACAAATATTTTTACATCTTGGAACATCCAAAAACTCATCCCAATAAAAGCCATTCTTTTAGAAATACTCGAATTCAAAAATACTAGGCTATATGTGTTGATTTTGTTTGGAAGATGAAACATAAACAATTTAAGGCTTTACCTTTTTATTTTCAACCTTAGTTTGCTTAGATTGCTCTACTATGGTTTTTGGTTCTGGTTCATATTCTGGATCAAATTCTAATTGTAGTTGTGACTTTGCCTCAAATTTGGCACCCTATTCTTCACTTTCAGAAACTTCCTCTTCCTCTATTTCTTCTACTTCTTCAAACTCTTCTTCAATTTCAACAATTTCCTTACTAGATGAACTCTTATCCTTATCAAGTATTTCCTTTTCTTAAGTAATAGCTTTAGATTTGTCGGGATAGGGGTTAAGGTAACAAGGATTAGGGTTTTATGGTTCATAACTTAGAGTTGATTTACATCAGAGTTTAATGGTTCATTAACCAAACAATATAAAGTATCCTTTGTGTTCTTGGGATCTTTCTTAGTCTTGATACTAAGTCGAGATTATCTCCTAAGAGCCATTTAAGAGAGAAAGAGATAGGGAAACCATGACATGAGCTTTAAAGAAAAATGAGAGAGAGAAAGAAAGAATAAGAAAAGTGGATGAACAGATGAAGTGTTTTGTAGTTAAGTTAGAGTTGGAATTTAAAAAAATTAAGAACTCGATCATGTATAGTTGTTAAGGTATAGTAGGGAAGTAGAGTATGATCAGAAGATGAAATAGAGAGAGAAAGTGAGACATAGCTGTTACAAAAGATGGATACTTACTGGACGTGTGAAGAACTTACATGAAAAAATGAAAAATGGGGATTTTGAGCTTATCACATTCAGCTCACGTGAGAAAAAAAAAATGATGGAGCTCATTAAATGACTTTTAGCGATAAAAAGGGAGATTAAAAAATTAATTAAATATTCTATAATTAATGACCTAGAATTTTTACAACAATAATTATATAGTATTTAATATACTTATTATTTTAGCTGTACAATATCTTACTTAACTACATGTATATTTATTAATTTATACTAGAATACAAAAATCAATAAGATGTAAAATAAAACAACTAAATTATACTTAATCAAAATACACATACACATGCATAAAATTTCATTACAAAATATATCATAACACATAAAAATTTACCAAGTAAGCAACATTATCATACAAAAATTATAAGAATGTAAGTTAATCAACAAATTATGCAAATGGATAACAAATACCAATTTCATTTCTAATAAATTTAAATTTAGTCTTATCAGGAAGCTTAGTGAAAATATCAGCTAATTGATTATCAATTGTAACAAATTTAATACTTATATCACCATTATTAACATGATCATAAATGAAATGATGTCTAACCTTTATATGCTTAGATCTAGAATGATGCACTGGATTTTTAGTCAAATTGGTTACACTTGAATTATCACACTTTATTGGTATGTTTTTCAAATTTAATCCATAGTCAGATAACTATTGTTTAATCCGCAAAATCTTAGCACATCAATTGCCAATTGAAACATACTTAGCATCAACTGTAGACAGGGCAACATAATTCT
The DNA here is from genome assembly GCA_024138005.1 of Lumnitzera racemosa. Classification (NCBI taxonomy): domain Eukaryota; kingdom Viridiplantae; phylum Streptophyta; class Magnoliopsida; order Myrtales; family Combretaceae; genus Lumnitzera; species Lumnitzera racemosa. Next base: position 85,192,326 of record JAMXBC010000010.1, on the reverse strand, counting down.
ATTTCTTAGATGACCAAGAAACCAATTTGTCCCACAGAAACTGATAAGTACCTGAGGTGCTTTTCATATTTATCTTTCATCCAACATAGTTAGCATTTGAGTAGCCAATCAATCAAAGTTTTTATTATTTAGATATCAAATTCCTAATTTTACAGTGCAAGATATTTACTTAAAAATCCTTTTCATAGCTAATAAGTATGTTTTAGTTAGTTTATATTGAAAACATCCATAAATACACACACTAAACAATATGTCTGGTCTTCATGCAATCCAATATAGTAGTGAACCAATCAAACTTCTATAAAGTTTTTCTTTAATTTTCATATCTACATCAAGATCTAAACTTGTTAAGGAAGCTATGGGTATAGTTGCGCCTTTAACGTTCTCTATTCCAAATTTCTTTAAGATCTACTTAGTGTACTTCTCTTGATGCACAAAAATCCCATAATTGGTTTGTTTTATTTGAAGTCTAAGAAATAAGTTTAACTCACCCATTAAAAACATTTCAAACTTAGCCCACATAAGCTTAGCGAACTCCTTGCAAAATGCCTCATTAATAGAGTAAAAAATAATGTAGTCAACATATACCTCTTCTTTGTATATCCATATAAAAATGCACTTTCGACATCCATTTGAAATAGTTTATAGGCTTTATAAGAAGAAAAAGCAAGCAATAGTCCAATTGCCTCTAGTATATCAACTAAGGTATATGTCTCATCAAAGTCAATTCTCTCTTCTTGGAAACAGCCCTTAGCTGTCAATCTTGCCTTATTTTTAACAATTTTATCATGCTTATCTAACTTCTTTTTAAAGACCTACTTTGTTCCTATGATGGATTTGTCCTCAAGTCTAGTGACAATTGTCTATATGTGATTTCTTTGAAACTGATCTAGCTCTTCTTGCATAACATTTATCTAGCTATTATCAAATAAAATTTATTGATAGTATTAGGCTTAAACTTAGATAATAAGGCAAAATGGTTTTTAATATTTCTTAAACTAGCTCTAGTTTTAACTCCAATATTGATATTACCTATCACTTGTTCAAGTAGATGAGATAAGTTTTATACCTGATTGTTTCATAAAGTTTAGATATTACATAGTTAAGTTCTACTCTATCCTCTAAATTTTCTTTTGCTTTTGATTTTAGTTCTAATGAACTTTCAACTTCAGGTTCACTTGTTTGACTTTGTTATATATAATCTTTAGCTTTCTCATGTAAGTCATCATTAGAATCATCTCCTTTGATTTTATCAACAAATTTAACATTTATGGATTCCTCAACTATTTTAGTAATCTTATTGAACATATGGTATGCTTTACTATTTAAGGAGTATCTTAAAAATATGCCTCCATCCGCTCTTTCCTTAAATTTACTAAGGTTAAGAGCAATTTTCTTAGTAAAACATGTAAAACCAAACATATGAAAGTATAATACTGTGGGTTTTTTAACCTTTATATATATTCATATGATGTTTTCTTGGTAAATGATCTTATGTATACATGATTAATGATATAGCATGATATTGATATTATCGTAGCCCAAAAATATTGTGCTACACTACTTTCGTTTAACAATGTATCTATCATCCCTTGGATTGTTCTATTCTTACGCTCTACTACTCCATTTTGTTGTAAAGTCTAAGGAGTTGAAAAATTGTGAGTAATGCCATTATGATCACAAAACTTCACAAAATCATTGTTTTCAAACTCTTTTCCATGATTAGTTCACAAAATAATGATGGAAAAGCCTTTTTCATTTTGAACTTGCTTTGAGAACTTTTCAAAAGTAGAAAAAACATCACTTTTATGTCATAAAAATAAAACCTAAATATGCCTAGAAAAGGGATGCGTCTACAAAGTTGAACACACGAAGGAGCACCATAATGAGATGAACTAAAAGAAAATAAAATAAGGTTAGCAAAGTCTATCAACTGGATATGACATACCAATCGATCCTACTTGGTCGATAATCCACCAGATATAACTTACCGATCCGAACTATAAGGTCAATTGCTACTACTCTTTACTAAAGGGAATATATAAAAGTTAAAAAGGATAATAACAATACTAAAGTTGCTTAAAAGGGAAACTTATGTATTCCAATAATGGGAGTGATTGATTCCTGCATATAAAGTGAATGGGGTTTATATACTAATCCTATTAAGGTTACAAGCATGTATAAAAAGGGTAATTTACAATTAGAGTACGTGAAATATACTAAAGAGTCTAAAACAGACAAAAAATATTCAATATGAAAAAAGTAAAGAATTCTTCTAGAATGTTATACCAAAAGACGCGTATTGCATAATGGCTAGCGTTCCAAAATATAATACAATTCAAACAAAATGAAGAAAAGAGAGTTCATAGTCAAAGCCAACGTAATCTAGATCAAGTCAGAGCTCGGTCAATTAGTCACTAGAGAGTATTTGGCTTGGATTAGGATTAGGTGTTGGTGGTTAGCTCAAGAGGTCGGCTTGGACAGTTGTTTGAGGTTGGTATGCTCAAATGTTATTTGTATCATGGTACGGTTGCTCGATAGCATGGTAGCTAGTGTTCCAAAATATAATACAATTCAAACAAAATGAAGAAAAGAAAGTTCATAGTCAAAGCCAACCCGATTTGGATCAAGTCAGAGCTTAGTCAATTAGTCACTAGAGAGTATTCGACTTAGATTGGGATTGGGCATTGGTGGTCGGCTCAGGAGGTCGGCTCAGATAGTTGTTTGAGGCTGGTATGCTTGAATGTTATCTGTATCATGGTACGATTGCTCAATAGGTTGGCACATCTACTTAAGCTTCAAGAACTTTGTTAGCATACGTGAGAGCTTAATATTCAGGTCAGCAGTAGAGTGAAACATGGAGGTTGGATATGAATTCTTGTCTTAAATGAGGCTTTGAGCTAATATTCTTCGTATGAGTCCTTGAAGTCTTCTAACTTGGCTGTGTATGATCGGTCTAAGAAGTTGATTCCTATCGAAAAGTTATCTACTATTACTAGGCCATATTTATCACCACTTGAGCTCAATGTACATTTATAACCAAACAAATCAAGATGCAAAATTAATAAAGGCCTCTTTATGGATATAACATGCTTAGACTTATGTGAAATAGCACTCATTTTATTTTTAATGCATGTAATACGATGAAAATCATCCTTTATATACATTTTATGCAAACCATAAATAAGATTATTCTTAGACAAGTTATCCAATTACTAAAAGTTAACATGACCAAGCTTCTTATGCCATAAGAATGCATTATCGAAAACGCTCAAAAAATAACTTTTAGTTTCTACTTTAGCTAGTTAAACAAAATACATGTTCTTTTTCCAATAGCCTTCAACTTCATACAGCATCCTTCTTTCCATTTTGTACTTATGAACAATGAACAATCACCACTCATGTTATGTGAACACCTACTATCCAGGTACCACATACCTTTTAATCTTGATCTATATTCCTTTAATCATCAATATAGGGTTAAGTCATTTTTAGAACCAAACTAGCTTGGGTCCACCAAAATTCAAGCTTAAATTATGCAAGGATCTAACTTTTATATACTAAGCTTGTTCATTTTATAAAAGCAATATTTTCGATATGATCTATATCCATTGATTACCTGGTTCTTTAGATTTTGGCTTTAGTAGCCTTTAAATCTACTTCTAATGTATCCTTTGATTATATACTTGTCATTTTGATTAGTATATCTTTTGTTTTATTAGTTTCCTTACATACCAGATTTAACCTTAACATACACATTATTTTTACCAAATTCCATACCAAATACTTCCTTATCTTAAACAAATACAATTTTGTTATGAGATTTAGAAGATTCACCATGTTCATATCCTAGTCTAATTTTAGAGTTATCTAGCCTTTGTGACAATAGCAACAATGGCAATTTTTTGTCACATTCATAAAACTTGTTAAAGGTTGTATCTATTGTACAAGACAAATGATTCATTTTAACCATTAATTCCTTAATTTCTACTTTTAACATTGAATTCTCTTTTTCTAAATTAACTTGAGTTGCCCTTAAATTCTCATTATTTATTTGCAAAACTTTAGTATCATTTTTTAGAATATCATTTTCATCAACCAATAGTGAGTTTTTTTTGTTTTTGCAATAAGGCACCATTTTCACTTCTCAGAGCTTTAATTTCATCATTTTGTTTATTCAATTTTGAATTAGCTCTTTCAAGTGCTTTTAAAAGACTTTTAATATGCTTTCGTATACAATCAACATAACATCATCATCAAAGTCAAAATTTACCTTAGAGATAGCCATGATATATAAGTTGGCTTCTTCTCTTGTCTTTGAATTTATTTCTAAATCTATTTCGAATTCATTCAAATCACTCCAAGTGGCTAGTAACACCTTATGTTTCACCTTATGTTTCTTCTTATTCTTTTTCAGTTTCTTTAGTAATAATGGACATTTGTACTTAATGTCTCTAGGTTTCTTGCACTCGTAGTATGCCAATTCTTTCTTCTTTTTCTCCTTCTTCTCTTTCTTTTCTTTTTTTGTCTTCTTTGTAATTTTTCCCTACATTGTACTGAAAATAATTAGTGGAAGAACGTTTATTGAAAAACTTCTTCCTACTCTTCATTTTGAGAATCTCATTAAGCTTTCTTACTAGTAGTGTGATGTCCTCATCATCATCTATTTCTGAATCAATTTATGATTCCATCTTTGAATCAACTTCTTAAGCTTTAAACGCAATTGTCTTCTTATTGCTCTTAGGTTCATTTGTTTGCTTAATATGAGATTCATAAGCAAGTAGCTTTACCTTCAGTTGGCTCATGGTCATCTTTGATAAGTCTTAGGCTTCTTCAGTTGCCGTTTTCTTTACATCCTAAGACTTACGAAAAATCCTCAATATTTTTTTAGATAAGATTAGAATCCATGATTTGAAATCAATTACCTTAACATATGTTTCACAAAACAAAACTTAAACATATCCCCTTTGATTACTTTAACAAGTATGGCATAAAACAATGTATAAGCAATAAACAATACACAAAGTAAAGAAAGTATGGATGAGAAGATCAAGCTCAAGAATTATAGTGCTTCAACCTTATGCCTATTACACTTTTCAAACTCTACTACTAGGGACCTAGTATTTCACATCAATGTTAATCTACTATCCACTTTTCACTATCTTAAATAAAAAAGAAACAAATACAAGTCTTTTGCTTTATCTTACTAGCCTAACCTTGCCTATACACAAATCTACAAAATCTTGAATCTCTCTTCTAACATAAATCCTATCCCTCAAATAATAGGATTTACAAAAACAATGAGGATAGAATACAATAATCCTCGCAATGTAAGTATAAGATAAAATCAGAATATCAAATTAAAATAGATAGTGTTGCTTGTTATTTAGCTTCTAAAAGTGTCTTTGAATTTTCTTGAGTATAAAGTTTGCAGTCGATATGAAATGTAGATTTTAGCAAATTCAAATTAAAGAGTCTGATAGATATAAAATTGCATTCACCGTTCCATTTAGTTAATTTGAATGGAATGTTATGCCCTTTGGACTTAAAAATGCTCCCTTTGAATTTCAGAGAATAATAAATGAAATTTTTAATAATTATATAAATTTCATAATTATCTACATTGATGATGTTTTAACCGTCTTAAAAGAAAATAAAAAATCACTCATAAGACTATATACTCTCCACATAGCTCTGATACCATGAGCACCCAATAATTCTAATCATCTAAATTTATCAATACCTTTCATCTCTATTCCATTTACTTATTTAAGGTAGCTTCTCTTAAGTGCTCATAGTATCAAAGCTAAGGGGAGAGTATATAGTCTTATGAGTAATTTTTTATTTTCTTTTAAGACGATTAACTTGGTGTTGATCTATATCTTATATTTCTATTCACTTGGAACGATTCCTTTGTGGAACCCCTTATGTTGTGATGATTTCTACTAAAAGCTTACATAAATCTCATTTGAAATCAAGGGTAACAAAAGGGTCATAAATTAGAGATCATAACATAAGTTTTAAATTAGTCATGTAAATTAGATCTATAAGATTAGACAAAATTTCGTCTTTTTTGAAAATTATGAATTTACTTAGAAGAACTATGTCATCATCTAGCTTTGCTCTCTTTGAGCAATCAGAATAATCTATGTTAAATAATAAAGATGAAATACACATGAAAGATTTTAATAAAATAATAGATGCTAGGAAGATTTCAAAAACTTCTTATGATTAAATATATCAAATGACTAAATGGAAATTTTTTGGAAAAAATGATTATGTAATAGCTACAGAAGAAAAAGATATCCCAATTTTTGATAGGTTAACTATAATAAAACTTTTAAATATTGAATCAATTAAGAAATATGCTAAAGAATGGAACTCTATGCACATAGGTCTAATTCAAGTAGGAGCCAAACTTCTTACTAAACTAGGTCTAAACACTTATGTGTTCGTGGTCCTTAGAGATGATCGGGAATTGGATTATGAAAGATCAATGCATACCTCTATTAAGACTAGTCATAGCACTAGTCCAATACAATTTGGATATCATCCAAATATTACCCTTAGTCTTTGGGATAAGACTATACTAAATTCTTTAATTCTTCAAATAAAAACTCACAATTATAGAATGATAGAAGGAGCTTTACCAATGGTTGTAATTTACTAGATTTAGTTTAAATTAATGAAAACTGCTTTTGGGTCTAAAGTTTATAAAATTGATAAGAAAGGACAAACTTTCCTTATCTAAACAGACTTAACCAAAGCTAATGTGTCTGTACCCAAAATGATTCAATGGCCTTTGGTTAACTTACATAAATTATGGGAAGTAGAAAATCCACTTCCAAAACAACATGTTTACAATACCAAACCTTCCAATGTAATGTAACACCTTGAAGGCAAGGTAACTATTCAATTTGCTAGGAAATCTTTTGATCAATCTAGAAGACCCTTAAAAATAAGGTCTATGTTATCTTCTTGTAGGAGATTAATGGATTTTCCTCTACCTCTACCTCTACCTATAATTCATTCACCATTTAATGTCCATTCTAATGTTCAACTAAATGTTTAGTCTATTGTCTAGAATAATCCTTCAATTTCTGGAATAATCAATAATAGGTTAGGTATAACTAGGCTAATTTACCAACCTAGTAATGAAATAGAATATGAAGAACCTTCAGTATCCATAACAGATGATCCAAAATTTAATATTTTAGAAAAACCTTTTGAACCAAATAGGATTTTCTTAAATAAAGAATTTAATTCACCTAAAAATGAAAAAAAAATTAAAAAATGATATTTTAAAACTTTTAAAAGTATCGTTAAACAAAATAAAGATGAATATTACAATTTTATGTATGAAAATAGTTTTCAAATATTTTTCTTTGAATAGTTTGAAGAATACTATTTGAAACCTAAAGAAATTAATGTTGTAAATGAATGTTTTAAATGGAAATTAAGTGATTGACAAATAATAGAATCATCATCCACCACTTAGCAATATAAAATCCGCACATAAAAACACTAAAATAACAATTACGCATTTTAAAAATACTACAAAAGAAGAAGGATCGGGAATTAAAAAGGTAATATAGCAAAATAATTTCACAAACCGACATTTACACACAATAGGAAAACAATTAGATAGAATGGAAAATGTGATTAATAAAAATAAATAAAACCCAAGAAAAAACTATAACCAATTAAACTAATAAAAATGCATCTTTATTTAAACCTTTCGAAATGCTAAAAAATTCAAGTAATGAATTTTTAAAAGCCTTAGAAGATATGAAAAAAATGTTAACAGCTAAAATGAAAGAAGAATTAAAACTAATTAATATGTTAAATATGGATACACGAATTAACTCTTCAAAATTAAGAGGTGTTATCATCAATGATAGTCCTTCTAAGAAGATTAATGTTCTTAATGAAAGTGATAATTATTCGAAAAATGACACAATGTCTAATATTTCTTTAAAAAACTTACACATCAATGAATCTAATGATGAAATTAATAAAATCAATTAAAAAGAACCTCAAAAATTATATTATCAGAAAGTAACTCCTCCTGATATAATTTTTGAAGAAAAGCATGATAACTATAAAAAAAAAAGTATTATGTAAGATCCACTTATGAATAAATAATAGATGGATACTCAAAATTAAAAGTTTTAAATGTTATTAACCAAATGATAATGTTTTCTAATACTAATAAAATAGTTCTTAATGTTACTGATTATCAAGTAGCATTACTTTTAATTTCCAATTTTACTAGACAATTAAAATGATGGTAGCATAATTATCTCACTGAGGAACAATGATTTAATATTTTAACTTCATATAAAACTGATGAAAATGATGAACCAATTCAAGATATAGTTAATACTCTAATATCTCAATTAGCCAATATTTCATAGGAGATCCTTCATACGTTAGAGATAAAACCTTCAATTTGTTGTCCAATATGAAATGTAAATTCTTAAGAGAATTCCGTTAATATAAAAATATCTTATTTTATAGAGTTCTTCTTAGGAGTGATTATAACGAACCTTTCAAAAAGAAAAGTTCTTAACCGGTTTACCTAAGTTAATAGGAGGACAAGTTAGGAATAAAATTCGAGAAGAAAATAATGGTGAAATTCCTTATGGTAATTTGTCATATGAAGAATTAGCATCATATGTTTACAAAATTGGAACTAATTTATATACAACAATTAGGCTGCAAAAACAATTAAAAAATGAACAATACATGAAACACCAAAGTCTTAGTGATTTTTGTGCTCAATATAATCATTCTTTTATTAATAAAAAGAAGAAAAAGATTGTAGAACACTCTCATTCACACTCATAATGTTCGTATAAAAAACGAAAAAGAAATTTCAAGAGAAAATCTCTTAAAAAAATTGAAAATGAAAAGAAACTAACGGATAAAAAATATAAAAGAAAATCTTATAAACAACTAAGATCTTATAAATGTAAAAAAAATTGGTCATATAATAAACTTTTGTAAGATCAATAATAAACTTAATGAATTAAATCTAGATGAACAAACAATGGAAAATATTTTGCAAATTTTTGTTGATAATGAGTCTTCAACATTTGAAGAAAAAAATGATGATAAAATTCAAGTCAATGACATTGAATCAACATCAACATCTTTTGAAGATGAAAAAAAATTAAATGTTTTAACTAATGAAGAAGAAGAATTTTTTTCGTAAAATTGACCTTTTGAGTGATGATAATGAAAAACTTAATTGTTTAAAAAATGTTAACAAAAGCACTCTTTCACTCATAAGTAATTTACCTTACAATCTTAAGGAAATTCTTGAAAGAGGTAAAAAATCACAAAAAAAAAAACTTATTTCTATAAACAATCTTCATAATGAAATTAATGTTAAAAAAAAGAAATAAAATAGTTAAAATTAATACAATTAAAAATTCAAAAGGATTTTCTTGAATTAAAATAAAGAATGATAATTCAAGAATATTCCAATAATGACAATTGTTAAACTTCAAATGAAAATATTCATCATGTATCTGATAATGTTTCCAAAAATGATTCTAATTATCTTTTACAACTTGTGAAGATAACAATAAGAAAATGGATTATTAATGCTACAATTAGAATTAATAATGAATTTATTTTAGAAATAATTGCATTATTTGATACCGATGCTAATTTGAATTATATTAGAGAATCACTAATTCCAACAAAATATTTTGAAAAGATAACCCAATCTCTAAGCTCTGCATCAGGTAACAAATTGCAAATCAAATTTAAATTATCCAATGTTAAAATAATAAAAGAAAATGTTTCTTACAAAACTATTTTTATTCTTATTAAGAATCTAAAGCAAAATGTTATTTTAGGAACACTTTTTATTAATTTAATTCAACTATTTTCTATTAGTGATTTAGGTATTGAGATACATTATTTCAAAAAGAAAATCGTTTTCAATTTTGTCTTAAAACCGTAAAGTAAACATTTAAATGAATTAAAAGATAATTCAATTTTTAAATTAAATTGTTTAATTGGATGTAAAGAAAAACATTTAATGTATTTAAAAAATAATCTTGAGTTTAAAACAATTGAAAGTCAACTAATAAATGAAAACTTGAAGAAGAGAATTTCTAATTTACAATTAGAAATTAAAAATTCAATTTGTTCAACACTTCCAAATGCTTTTTGGAATCATAAATCATGCATCGTTGACTTACCCTACGAAAATGATTTTAATGAAAAGAATATTCCAACAAAGGCTAAACCTTCATAAATGAATAATGAAGTTTTAAAACATTGCAAAAATATGATTAATAATTTACTTAATAAAAAATTAATCCATAAAAATAAGTCTCCATGGAGCTATTAAGCTTTTTATGTTAATAAAAATACTGAAATTGAAAGAGGGGTATCAAGGTCAGTAATTAACTACAAACTTCTTAATAATACTCTAAAATGGATTAGGTATCTTATACCTAATAAAAAAGATTTACTTAATAGATTATATAATACTAAAATATTCTCAAAATTCGATATAAAATCTGGATTTTGGCAAATTCAAATTAGAAAGTCTAATAGGTATAAAATTGCATTCATTGTTCCATTTGGTCAATTTAAAAGGAATGTTATGCCTTTTGGAATTAAAAATGCTCCGTCTGAATTTCAAACAATAATGAATAAAATATTTAATGATTATACAAATTTCAGAATTATCTATATTGATGATTTTTAATATTTTCATCTAATATAGATCAACGTTTTAAGAATATTAAAATTTTTATTAATATTGTTAAAAGGAATGGTTTAGTTATGTCACCATCTAAAATTAGGCTATTCCAAAATAAGGTTAAATTCTTAGGGTTTTACATACATAATAACACCATAATTGCAATCCAAAGATCAATAGAATTTGCATCTAAATTTTCTAATGAAATCAAGAATAAAAATCAACTCTAAAAATTTTTATGAAGTTTAAATTATATCGATGATTTCTTTCCTAATCTGAATATTTTGTGTAAACTACTTTATCAAATATTAAGAAAGAATCCTCAACAATGGTCTAAACATTACACTAAGGTTATTAAGGAAATTAAGCAAAAAATTAATGAAATTCCATGTCTCTATATTCCAAACCCATCTTTATTCAAAATAGTAGAGATGAATGCATTTGATATTGGATTCAATGGGATCCTAAAACAAAAGCAAAATGATAAAGAAAATGCTATTCAATTTATTTCTAAATACTAGAATGAATATTAAAAAAATTATTCTACGATCAAAAAGAAAATTTTAGTAATTGTTTTAACAATCTCTAAATTTTAAGGTGATTTATTAGATAAAAAATTTCTTTTACGAATAAATTGTAAAGCTACTAAAGATGTTTTATCAAAGGATGTTCAAAATATTGCTTTAAAACAGATTTTGGCTAGATAGCAATCAATTGTGTTTGTTTTCGATTTCAATATAAAGTATGTCAATAGATCTTCTAATTCCCTTCCTAACTCCCTTACTCGTGAATTCTTACAAGGAGATTCATCCCAAAAAGGATAAAGGAAAGGGGAAAGAACTCCAAAAGAAAGGCTTAACCAACATTCAGTCATAGCTTAAAGCCACCAAGCCCAATATTCCATTCATGATCAAGGGTGAATCATCATCCTTAATGCCTCCAAAAAATAAATCCAATGAATTCAATATTCCAACAATCCATCCAAATGAACCATCTTCTAAACCAAAAATACTCCTATTACTGTTTCAATAGATATAGAATTTCTTAAATCTTTAGCAATGGTCGTTCATCAACTTAAAGAAACTCCTAAGGCACAAATGGATTCCCTTAGAGCATTAGGAAATGCTCTAGAATTAAATGATACCTATTGGCTATCAAAATGTTTAGAAATTCAAAAAGTAAATGAAATTACTCCACTAATGAAAATGTCTACTCAAAATATACAAATAACCAAGGTGGCATCTTCCTCTAGGAAGAATATAGTCCCTCAAACTCAAAAACTAATGTTTTTCATTGAAGGAATTTTCAAATATTTCTTTTCTATAGAAAAAGATATGTATGCAAAAGATCCTTATAATTTTGCAAATAAAATGTTTTCTAAAAGTTTTAATTATGCTCCTTATGATTATTATAAGCCCATTGAATTCTATGAAAGAATTTTAAGTGAAACTAGTTGAGTTTCATTTAAATATTTTGAAAACAATGGCATAATAAGTTATTTTATAGCTAGAATTCATAAAGTCATCAACCTTAATGATTAGTCTAATCACCCTTCAATGCCTATTAAACTATAAATTTCCCTAATGAGTCCATAACCAAACTACTGGTTTTCTTATAATTATTTTGATTATCAACAAACCTGGTAGAATGCATTTTATCAAATGAACCTAAAAAGATCCCATACATGGATCATCTTTTTTGAAAAATGTTCTTCATATGACCTACTTGACTAGTTTATATACTGGTGGGAAGAATTTAGAGCTACTAATGAAATTATTCATGAAAAAGCTCTCAATGCTTACAAATTATTCATGCAAAATTATGATATCGAAGAATGTGAATTACCCTTAAAAAAAGAGATGTTATATTTCATGCATATCAATATCTCTTGGGTAATGAGTTAGTTCTATGAATACAAAATGAACCCTAAATTCAATACCACTACTTTAATAAAAAAATATATAAAGTATAGGTTTAAGCTATGGAATAAAATTGAAGAAAATGTAATTTTAGAATGGATTAACAAGAACAAATTTTCAATGGTTCAAAATAATGTTGTAAATCCATTTTTTCATGACAAAAGTTTTATGATGACATCCATAGCTAGTGTTTCATCACAAGAACAAATGAAAGAAATACTAAAGAAGGCATTGGCATCTCTCAATGAATCAACTGATGGATCAACCATAATTTCAAGCTCCCATCATAGTGGAAACACTAATAAAGATGATTGTTATGGAATAGATTTGATTTATCCATGAATGTATGTATTCTATAATTTTAAATGTATTTCTCAATGCATTTTGCATTGTAATTTATCAATAAAAGATACATATATTCACATGTATCATAATGCACAATGACATTAGAATGGCATCACAATAACGTCAGATTCCATTGTCTGAAATAATGATTTTGTTCTCCAATTCTTTACTATTTACTACGGTAAGTCGTCTCCTGCTTTCATTGTTTCTATAGTGATATGTTGGCCACTTTACATTGTTCATGAAAAACAAATTGTCGACTTCTCTTTATGTATAATGACCCTCATTTCTCCTCTCAAAACATTCTCTTTCACCACTTCTCACATCCCTTTTCTCTCTAATTCTCTTCTAATCCGAATTTCCTCTTCTCTTCATCCTTCCTTTCTCTTCTACATTCCTTCTCCTTCTTTCTTACAATTAAGAAGTGTACATACACTTTTATCCTAAGGTATAAGATCATACCTCAATATCCCTTCTTATACCTTTAATATTTCTCATTCTATGTTTTCTTTTAAGCAAATAATCCATATGTAATGGTTACTGTTTGTAAATATTTTTACAAATCAATGAAATGAAATTTTGTTTTATTCTTTCATGTTCATCTTATGTGGGTAATCTTCATAATTGAATGGGTGCAACTTCATAAAATTTATTTTTATGTTTGTATTTCATAATAAGGCCCCATAATTGGTAAGTTATACCACCTGTGGTGGTTTATTTTTAATGTTTATCTAATGCATTATATGTACATGTCCAACTGGCCTTGGCTCAGTCGCTTGTGGTAGTTAATATTTATGTTTATTTTATGCTTTTATATTAATGTATATACCCCATTAATTCAATAAGTATATAAGCTAGAAACCCAAGTGTACGAGTTATTGGCCCAAAGTAGGGTAACTATTCCTTGATCGACCTGGTAAGACAATACCACATACAAATGAGTTATATGGTAGTTTTCTTATAATATGTCTCAAGTAATCATAGATAATGATAATAATGAATTAATTGAATTTTTAGAATATTTTGATGATAATGCTATAGAATATTTAGAAAGTTTTTATTTATTTATTATATAGATACTTGATCGCAATAATCCTATTTGGTAATTCAAAATTTAATGTTTGAATGTCTTAAAATATAAAAAATAATAATGGTAATGATTTAATAGAATTTTATGAATATTTGAATGATGTTATAGAATTTTTATTCTATATAGTCAAGGCTTATTCTCTTCTTAGAGAAAGGTTTTATTTATATGATATATATTTTAGAAGAAATTAATTTTTATACTGCATCTTCCTACTTTTAAATTTACCAATATCTTTCATTTTTATTTGATCTATTTAGTTAGGGTAGCTTCTCTTGTATGCTCATGTATATATATCTCATACATGCTAGTAAATGGGACAATGATATCGTAAAGTGAAGCAGAGTAATATTCCATCTAGGGAGATATTTTTCAAAAAATTCCTTACGTAACTTTTTTTTTTTCTTTTCTTTTTTATTTTATATATATAATTTGGACATCACATTGAGCGGTCAAGACCCTTATTGGCTTAGTGGCGTATGTACAATCTCCATCACATATATCTTAGCTTCGAACTAGACGTGGCAATTATGTGTGCTATTTTTTTTTTTTATTTTGCTTCAAGCATAAAGGGTATGCTAAAGCCATGACACCCATGTATATACTCTTTCATACACACCAAAAAAATAAAATAAAATAAAATAATTGTAGCAAAATTTTCTTATGAATCTTCTAGTATATTTTTATACATCTTGCACCTAACATCTTTGCAACTTACATGATTATCATATTCTACTTAAGATTAGATTTATCCCAACAAATTCCATCAAAATCACCCAATTCTCTAAATATCACAAAGTTAAATATTTCATCATTATCTTCTCATATACAATGTTGGGTATATATGTATATATATATATATACATCTTATGGTGTCAGCTTTTCTTCCTTAGTCACAATAGCCATCAACAAATTGTAAGTCCAACTTTCAATATATCTCTTTTACTTCCTTATTTTCTAAGTCTAAATTTCTCAACTTATCTTCTCAAGTTTCTTCTCTCTCTCTCTCTCTTTTTTATTTTTTCTCCTTTCATCCTTTTTTAGTTGCCTTCACAAAATTGAGCTCACTAAAAAAATAGCCAACCTCTTCATTTACTTCATTATTGAGAACATATGTTTCTCCTGGATTGTTTTTTTTTCCTATGATACAAAGCAAAAAATAAGATGTGAGTACAAATCACTGCATTCCCTAGAATAATATCCGCACTAAATCTGCAAAACCAACAAAACCATAAATCTTTTTTCCTTATCACTTCAAGTTTGCTCTTCAAATCTTTTCCAAATCTTCTTCATATCAATTTTAACTCCTCCAAACTAAGATATAAATCTATTAAACCATCCAAAATCTTAAATTCAAATTATTAATCTCCATCTTTGATCTCATCATATTGTCTTATACATCCTTATTTCATCATATTTGCTTTGCCTATAGTAAGGATAAATCTCAATAGTAAGTCTTCTACACTTTCTCTTTTCTTGTTATTAAGGTGACCAAGATTTTCTCTCTCTTTTTTTCTTTTAATCATCTTGATCTTCTAATATTTTATCTTCAGTACTTTTCACAAGCCTACATTAGGAGCAACAACCAAACATTATCGGCGATACTAAATAGATGTCCACATGGCAAGTATTTTTTTTTTAAATTCCTTTCTTTCTTTTCAGTTTCGATTTTTTTTTTCCTTCTTGCGTTGTCTTGAAGCCTTAATCTTCAAGTTGTCATCCCCTTTTATTTTATTAGCATTAGCAAATTCTCCAAAGATTGCATCAAGGTTCAAGTTTTATTTTTTATTTTTTTAATTAATCTACTTGTCTTTGGTCATTCCAACAAATGAGTGGAGATGAAGTAATTAGTAGTACAACTAGAAGACTTTCATCCCAATGTATCCGATGGCAATATATACATACATAATCCCCTTATGATAAAGGCATTCCATGGCTGGACAAGAAATACTCATGGAATAGTTTTATCTTCTTTTTGTGACAAATGAGTGGATAAATATGATTTCTTGTCCTAATAATGCTCAACCACATCTTCTTCATGTGAGCATGAATTATCATCAAGAAGAGAGTTGGATTCATATCGCATGAGTTGTTGAAGCTCCATTCATTAATGCCAAATTATCTTTGTTCATATTTTAATTTTTGTTCTCTTATCTTCATATTTGTTGCCGTGACATACTTTGATTTTCTTTGGTGTTATTCTTCAACAAGTTATGAGATTTAATTCGTCAGAAGACTTTAATCCCACAAGTATTTATAGGCCAAGCAACAAAAGAATCAAGTGAGTGGATTTCAATGACTACACTCATAGACTCCTTCAATATGTATTGGTCTCATCTTCATATGTAGACAGGTTGAGCCAATACTTTTGCTTTTCTAAATTTGTTACTTCAATTATCATGGATTTGCCATCCTTTCAACATAGGCGATAGAAGCATGACCCGTCTAAAATTGGACCAAGGTGTTGATCTACAATTCTTGTTAATAATGACAATTCTAAGTTCAATTCATTTCAACATGTCATGATAGATCTTTCCTAATACTTCATATATGTTTTACTCTTCTCCTTATTATTCTCATTTATTGTTTTTTTCCCCTTTTTTTCTAATTGAATATTAGTCCTTTTCTACTTTATTTTTTTTTTAATAAATTCTTTATGTTGTAAGACAACTCTTAGTATCATTCTACTCCAAGGCTAGGAATCATTACTTAAATGGGCCAGTAGCCAATCGTAGGCGTTGCTTGGATTCCCAATATTCAACAACATACATGCCCACGGTTAACCTTAGGTGTTACCATAGGTTCTTAATATCTACACCATTTAGGCCCTTGGTTAACCTTAGGCATTACCGTAGATTCTTGATATCTAGACATTCAATGAGCTTGTAGTTAATCTCAATGTTGCCTTAGATTCTTGATTCCACTACCTTAAAGTCGAGTAATAAGTAATGCATCTAAGGAATTTGTATCCAACCAAGTCAAACATCATCAAACTTTAAGCAATGCACTGCTTGGTAAGAATTAGAATAACTCTAGTGTTATCGCCAAAGGTCATGAAGAGAGTTATAGCTCATTCCAAATGTTATCAAGTAGGACACTAACACTCATAAGGGTATTAAGTTGCCCTCAAGACATCCTTATTCTTCTCAACAAGTTAGAGAGACATCATTTGCTCTATCTAAGTTTTATTGCGAGTATAAGGCCCTTTGCTCCATAATACTAATTACCATCCAAGTTTGTCGATTCAAGATACTATGCCCATTTAAGAGGATCAATCATAGAAGCTCTCCTATTTACTAGGTGTTTTACAAGTGTAAGGCCTTTGCTTTAAAGTACCAAGCATCACTTAACTATGTTCATTAAATTTGATATATTGAAGTATTGGCTTCTTCTCCCCCAATTGATGGGGTATCACAACATGATAAGGTAATAACTCATGATTCGAAGATAACTTTCTCACCTCATCATGTGAATACTTTTACACTTGCTTGTGTAATGGATAAGTCATTAAGTGGAGTATATCATGGAGTTACCTTAACTCCGTTATGATCAATAGAGTGCTTAGGAATGATGGCATTATAACCAAGCGGTTACAAAATAAATTCATTAGAGCTGCTTTAGACTAAATGATCTCACAAGACGTTGATGGAAGATGGAGCTGCTTTAACCTTTCCATTTGGTGAGACATGATTAAATAAAGTGGCATTATGATTACTGAGCTTACTATGGGATTGCTCTAATCTATCGTAGCTAAAGTCACTTTGACCTTATGATTACATAAAGTTACATAAGGCATTGTGCCACTATGTCTTTATGAGTGGATGCTTCTATCAAGCGAGAGTGGCTGCTATGTGATGATCTTTTCTACCATACATAGATGAGGTTTACTCAACCTCGAGATATGCAATAAGGTTCATGGTTGCTAAGCCTACTACGAGATTGCTTTGAACCATCATAGCAAAAATCACTTCAATCCTGTGAGTACTATTGCAAAAATGAACATTACACTAGCCGCGTGCTTAGGGGCGTATGCTTCAATAGATTAACTATAGCTATCATGATTTGATTGCTTCAAACATTCACAAATGAAGAGGCTTCAATGTCGTCTCTACGAAAAGGTGTTACAATTGCTAAGCCTACTATGAGATTGCTTCGACCCTTCATAGTAAAGATTGCTTCAATCTCATGAGTAATGTCATAGAAATGGGCGTTGCACTCGTTACATACTCAAAAGGGTATGCTTCTACCAAGCGACTACAACTAACATGATTTAACTGCTTTAATCATTCATGGATGAGGTTGCTTTAACCTTGACTCTACATAAAGGTGTTGTGGCTACCAAGCCTACTGCAGGATTGCTTCTATCGGTCATAGCTGAGATCACTTTGATCTCATGAATAATGTTGTAGAATTGGAATTGATCTTGCTACATACTTAGGAGCATATGCTTTTACCAAGCAACTACAGCTACCATGATATGATTTCTTTAATCATTCATGGATCTAGTCACTTTGACTTTAGCTTTGTGTAAAGGCACTATGATTGCTAAGTCTACTATAAGATAGCTTTGACCCATTGTAGCAGAGATCACTTCGATCTCATGAGTGGTGCATAAGTCGTTATTGTTACCAAACCTGCTATGGCATTGCTTTGACCCATCATAGCAGAGATCACTTTGATCTCATGAGTGGTATTGTAGAATGGGAATTATGCACGTTAGGTGCTCAAGAGCATATACTTCTACCAAGCAACTACAGCTACCATGATATGACGACTTCAATCATTCGTGGATAAGGTTGCTTTGAACTTGGCTCTATGAAAAGTCATTACAGATTCTTAGCTTGTTATATGATTGCTTTGACCCATCATAACTGAGATCACTTCAATCCTATAATTAAGGAACACCAAACAATGATCTCGGATAAATCTATGTGTCTAAGGATTATGGTGGCACTGTTGGCTATATTAGATTAGGCAACAATATTGGTTGCACTAGTTTTGTTTCATAGAAATTATTAGTAAGGAATAATAGATAGTAATGTTAGCTACACCTGATTATACTCATGAACAAAGTATGGTGATTAAAAAGCACCTATCAAGAGGATGCTTTAATCGTTTGACAATAAAAGGTTATCAAATAGCAATGCTAGCTATGCCTACACATTGTAGGCTTATGGAAACAATGTTAGCTACATGCGATGTAAAGGGATTGTCCTAACTTTGAAGGTGCTGCTTATACTCGTCTCATGTAATTCTCTGTCTTCTTTCATCACATAAGACTAAGTAGCAAGTACAGGATTGGCCACCGCTTAAAGCATCAATATGAGGTTGCAATGTGCAATCGTTCTAGTCACTAATGGCTATAGGTTGCACCTTGAAGAGGAAGACTCTTAAGGGCGGGCCCTTGTTTCCTTAACCGCAGGTATTTGGTAAGTTGGAGTCAAGTAGAATAGTGGTTATACAAGGTTTTCTTTTTTTTTTCTCTCTCTCTCCTTTGCCTTCCATAAGGGTTAATTCAACTTGTTCATGCTATCAAGTGTCTTCTAAGGTGATAATAAGAGGTGCAGATCCTAATACTTGCATTGTTCGTATAGGTATAGCCATCTTAGACGACATACCAACAAGTGCGATAGTTGTAGTATGTACCTGTGGGTTTAACCCAAGCAATGCAGTAGCTGCTTACTAGAGTTAGCTAGTGTTTGTAAGTTAATACTAGGAAATACACCGATGTTCGCAGCAACTACAATTGCCATACTTGGCAAGAATCATATAAAAAGTGGAAATGAGTTGATTCATTGTATGAATGTTTTCCTGTATGGCATGCAGTACAAGTGAATCATCAACAGAAAACGGTTGCATAGTCCCAAGAGCTTGCACTACCTCGTAGGCTTACATAACACTAAGCGCTTACATGGTTCTAAGTGCTTATATGATTCCCGATGGTTGCACAATGGTTGATACACTAGTAACTTAGGTTTGCTCAAACCTCTCATGTTGGTTCTCGTATTCTTGGGCATGTCTATCATTTTAAGTCTTCTTACGTATAGATGCCATTCTATTAAGTCTCTCCTTCCCTAGTGGACTTACCAAATAACATATGGTAGGGTTGTTGTAGCTGGTCGATCACAAGCAATAGATGTGTCGATCAACTTAAGAGACATCTTGAGTAGATGACATATGGAGGACCGTCATTAAGAAGAGGCATAAGAGGAAGAATGAACAAACTTGATATCCTGAATACACATGTATGACAGTAGATCAAACTCGGTGTTCTTGATCACTTTTGAATCGCTCTTGAATTGTTCTTGATGAATTGCCAATTTGATCTTCTTTGAAGTGATTTCAGCAAAGCTCTGGTGTTTGTCTTAAGCTTGCTAATGTTTTGAATGAATCAAATGAAAATAGAAACCTCTTATTTATAGAATTTGGAGATTAATATTATTCATTCGATAACTCCAAAATGGGTGGTTAAGATTAAGCTTGTCATTGAAGTTTATCCTCTCCTTTAGCCTTTGTGGGCTTAGATATGGGCTCGAGGCTTATGATATTTAAAAGAAGCCCATTTTCTCTTTAAATAAGCTGAAAGCCTACTTAAGCTTCTTTAAGGCCAAATAAAGCCGAACAAAGCTCAAATGAGCTCAAAAAGGTCTTTTTCGAGCTTACTTTTCACACATGAGATAACTAAGTAAGGTCAAGAGTAGAAAATCTAGTTTAAGGACCCCCATTCTAAACCTACCAAGTTATATCTCCCTAAAACATCCCTAATTGGGCCTAATTCCCTAGGCTCTACCACTAGCTTAAGAGATCGATCCATGAAATTAAATTGTGTTAAAGGCTCGATTACCAAAATAACCCTCTATAGAAGCTTATGAGATATTCTTGTTATATCTCTACACAAATAGGCTTATATGCAATCTCATTTTCGAGACTAAATCTCCTTGAAAAATAATGATACCTTAGCTTAATTTGAATTAAAAAATCTACTATAATATGGATAAGATTCATCCTTATGTTGAACTTGCTTCATAAATCCAACTTGATTTGAGCTTCAAAAATTTTGATTTACTTTTATTTGTAAAATATCTAATAAACAACCAATAAACTTTATTTGTTAAAAATCTTTTGACTGTCATAATACTCATGTCCGACTAAGCTTGTCCTTAAAATAGTTAAATTAAACCTCTTTAATCTCTACAAATTTGATGTCCTACTTAGTGTCACATGTTGGATACATTTCTTAAATAAATCTACCAAGTGGAGCTAGGCCTTCAAATAATTAAAAATCTAATAAACTTCGCAGATTAAATTGTTTTGTAACACTTTAATACCGTATTGTATCTCTGAATTAGTCTTTGAATTTGCTTCTAATTTTCAAATTTGATTTTAAAATAAATTCTTATTTTTTTGTTTAATGACTTACATACTTAACATACTGATTAAGCATTTTAATTCTTTTTGTTATCATCAAAATAATAATGAGAGAACTCAACAGTGTTTGATTATTTGAGTGTTTATGTAATTAAATACTTCCATACATTCCTAAGAAAATTCAAAGGGTATGTCTTTCTCTAACAGTTAGATCAAAGGTTAGGCGATCTTAAAAAAATCCTTGAGAAAACGCCTATGGAAAGTAGCATGTGGCGAAAAACTCCTAACTGCCTTAGCAAAGGCTAGGGGTGGCAAATTTGCAATCATATCAATCTTAGCATTATCTACTTCAATGCCCCTCCCATAGATCATGTGTTCCAATACAATGCACCTCTATATCATAAAGTGATACTTTTCCCAGTAAAGGACAAGATTGGTCTTGTTATGCCTAGTTAAAACTTTTTCTAGCTTATTCAAACATTGATCAAATGAATCCCCAAACAATAAGAAGTCATCCATGATGTCCACCAAATCTTCAAATATGGCCATCATGCCCCTCTAGCAAGTGACAAGTGCATTACAAAGGCCAAATGGCATTTGCCTACACGCAAATGTGCCATAGGAGCAATAAAGGTGGTCTTCTCTTGGTCTTCCAGTGCTATTGGTATTTGGAAATAACTAAGCAACCCATTCAAGAAACAATAATAAATGTATCCTGCTAAATGTTCCAACATTTGGTCCACAAAATGGAGAGGAAAATTATTTTTGCATACAACATCATTTAACTTCCTATAATCAATGCATACATGCTACCCCGTTACTGTTCTCATTAGAGTCAATCCATTCTTTCCATTAGGCACAACAGTCATGCCACCTTTCTTTGGGACCACTTACACTGGGCT
The DNA here is from genome assembly GCA_024138005.1 of Lumnitzera racemosa. Taxonomy (NCBI): domain Eukaryota; kingdom Viridiplantae; phylum Streptophyta; class Magnoliopsida; order Myrtales; family Combretaceae; genus Lumnitzera; species Lumnitzera racemosa. The sequence goes on along the minus strand of JAMXBC010000010.1, from coordinate 85,169,979 downwards.
TACCTAAGAATTATCTAATATGCTGTAGATCATCCTAGCATCTAAAAGCTTAGTCACCTTTGCTTTCACCACCTCCTTCATGCTTGGATTGAGTTATCTTTGGGGTAGGATCAGTTTGTAATTTCCTCCAACAAGATTTCATAGGTGCAAAATGAAGGGCTTACTCCTCTAATAATAGAAATCTTTTAAGCTAAGGCTCTCTTATGCCTCCTTAACACCTCTAGCAATTTCTCCTTTTGATCTTTCTCAAAGTGAGAGGCAATTATTACCTATAACTTCCAATCCTTCTCTAAGAAGGCATACTTTAAGTAATTGAGCAATTGTTTCAATTCAAGTGTTAGTAGGTCTTCAATGGATGGCTTCAATCGCAAATCTTTTTCCCTCAAAACTGGTTTAAACCCTGTTCTTTCCTCAATAGGTTTATTTGAATTCAATTGAGTGACAACTTCACCACATTCAGGGTTGTCCAATGCTTCTCCACCTTATATAAGCACTATTCTAGCAAATCCTTTATCAGCACCTCTTGCACATAATAAAAAATAACTTCATTAGTAGCATCTAATCGGTAACAAGTATTATCTAAGTAGACTTATTCATTACTTTAGATACCTTAAAGACCACTTTTTCATTTCCTACCCTCAAGACTAATTTTTTATCATTAACGTCAATAATAGCCCTGGCAGTTGCTAAGAAGGCCTTCCTAAGATGAGGGGTGCTTCTAAGTGTTCATCTATATCAAGAATAGCAAAGTAGAAAAATAAATTTATCTACTTGTACCAAATCATCCTTAATAATTCCCCTAGGATATGTGACTGACGTATTGGCTAATTAAAGACTTGTGCTTATAGATTTAGGTTCACTTAACCTTAGTGTTGATAAGCATTTTTGGATAATTGTTATGTAAGCTTATATTACTTGATCCAATATTTAAGCTCGGTCTAATGACTTGGTCCAAAGACAATCCCTATAGACTTACTATAAATACCAACCAAGACCCCGAGTAAGGAGACTCTCTTCCATTATCTGATTTTTCATAACTACTCAACATTTCGCTCTACATGATAAGAGGGCTGACTTAAGCATCAGAGTAGTCACATTAGAGCACCCTCTAGCGTCTATCGTAGCCATTTTCATGTTTTGCAGGTGTTCACACATCAAGACAAAAATCAATCGTCAACAGTTGGTGCCATCTATGGGAACATGTAACATTTTTCCACGATTTCCGATGTTTCACCCCTTCTAATGGATTCTCCTCATTCAGGTTATGCTATTTCTTTTTCTTGATTATTTCTTTAGATGTGGAGAAATTGGTCTGTAGTTCATCGATATCTTTTAACCATTGGCTTCTTATAGCACTGTATCATCTTCTTGTGACATCGACTTCCATCTACAATCTGGGAACTATGAAGGACTTGGCTGGTTTTTTCCTTTCAAGAGTTTAGTAACCACAATTTCATCTTCTCTTGGTTCATAACCATCACCGCCAAATTGGTAACAACAACTTAACTACTTAATAACTGCCATGCCTCTGTTCTGGAGATTTTTGAATTTCATGTTAATCATCGAATACAAATTGGCTGGACATACATATTTAATTTTCATCGATTCATATGTCTGTGAAGTGTACTTGTACCAAAATGCCTTGCTGTGGACAGTCGTTGTGCTACGTTGTGGCGGCCAAAAGTTCGCCAACCTACATATATACGACTATCATATTTGTAGCATGGTTTTTGTATAGCCACTTGTTCATTTATTACTTTGGTTTTAACAATCAGAAAGTGTCATGATTGATTGAACTTCATAGAAAATTTTGGTGGACACATTTTGCTTTTTTCTAACCACCCTTAGGGTCAAGCGGCAGTTTAAGTGCAGACCTTTAGGGTCAAGCGGCAACACAAGATGCTTTTTGCATAGTGCTATACTGAATACTATCATTTTGTCTCTCACACTTGCTGAGTAACTCCTAATATGCCGAGCTATAAGCTTTTTGCCAACTTGCCTATCCACAGTACGAAGGGCCGAATAGTGCTAAGTTGCAGAACAAGTATAGAAACTAAGCTCCATGCCGATTCATGTCTAACAATAGTAATTTCGAGCTCTATGTCGCTTATAATATGATGCAGCAACTACCCGGCCAGATTCAAGCCTTGTTACCGCTATGATGATCTAATCGATCTCTAAGTGACTTTTCTAAGCTTCGTACCGAGTTTCAAAAGCTAAACTTCAAGATCAACTCATTGAGTATCGAGCTCAAAGCTCGAAGTATTCTACCGAATGGCTGAGTGCCATTTTATCTAAGTTCTGTACCAAGTGCCGAGTGCAGTTTATCCAAATCCATGCTAAGCACTTTGGTTTAACGCCGATTTACGCTCCAAGACAGTGAATGCTGAACAAGCACAATCTCGGCAAAGTGAAGGGCGATTTTCTGACAGGCCTAGTACTATGAATACCAAGTCAAGGTTGAGCTCTCTTCTTTACTAAGCTTTAACAGCAACTACAGCCATGCTGTTCCACACAACAGCTGCCAATATGAGATCAAAGCAAAAACATGGCTGATTTATATTCTAAACTTGCCGATCAAGCCCTACAAAAGCCGAGTATTTGGTCAGTACATAGTATTTTGGCATTTCAAAGTTGAGATAAACTGCCCAGTGGTATCTGACTTGAACTCCCCAAGGATGTAACCAAGCTGCTCACTTAAAAAATGAAAGGATTCTAGGCCTCGAGAAGCCGAGCATGTCGTATGGTGTTGTTCATTTGCATAGAACCTATCTAAGCTTTATACTTTCCAAGCATGGTCGAGTTGTTCATTGGCCAAACTATGCGTAAGAATTTGTCCATCAATCCATGCTAACTACAGCTCCACTATTGAGGACAAATTCCGAGCATTAATCCAAGTAAGAAGAGCTTGGAAGTGCTTGTCATCACAGCTCATGGATGCACTAGTCGAGAAATCGAGTCGTCATGCTCCATGCCGAGTGACCGAGAAGCTATTGTACGTACTTAGTACGAGCTACTTATTGAATGATTGAGCCCATATCAACTAAATTTCCGAGGAAGTAGGGAACGCAAGTGACCAGTCCCCTTCTTGGAATGCAATCCACTTGGTAGACTGATGCCGAGTTATCCGTAGCCGAGTCAAATCATGATAAGACAGCACTTTATGAACAGCATATTAGATAGCAACTTTAGCTTCTCTTCTTATAATCAAAATCTAGGTTTTGCTTGGGTAAAACATCCTTAAATGGATTTCCTCTTCACTCCATCATTGTCAAGTTTCTTTCATGTCGCATTACCACAAGTTGGCAGCCGAGAATTTTCTCAACACTTCAAGCTCCACAAAGAGAATATCTTCTAATATTAACCGAGAAAGGACACAAAGCTTAGGCCGGTGATCAGCTATGCTATGACGATAATGCCGAGTTGCATCTTTTTCAAGCCTTAGTCAAATGCTTCACTAACATCAGTGACGGCTCTGAAGATTGAACTCCACTAGCTAAGTTCTATCTTTTATTGGGTTTCAAAAGTTCAAAATGCCAAGCTCCTTTACACCAAGGTCAAATGGTTGCCTCAAGTTTGGATTGTTTTCTTGAATGACCTCAAAGTTAACAACATCTTAAGCTACACAAAATCGTGTTTGGACTGTACATGCTGACCCATCGTTAAAAGATGAGTAAGATTCTACTCCTATCATTTGTAAGTTATTATGCACTTTTCAAGAAAATACACATAAAAAATACAAGTCTTATGCTAAGCTTCATGTTAACCTATTATTAACAATCCTGTTCAACTATGCATTAAGCTGCATCTATCCATACGTCATTTCATGATTTAAACTTCAACAAGTCAAGTAATATAAAACGTCACCTATTCGACACTTATAGCGACTTGCTTGGTCATTTGCTAACTTCGAAGCAAGTGAGGGCAAAATAAATGCCCTTCATTCTATACTCACACAAACATAATTTGCTAATGGGATACTCCTTAATGACTCTAAGTCCTACAATTGATATGGATGACAAAAAGCAAGCTATGGTCCTATACTTTAACGAACTAGAGGCTAGTAAGCCTATCTTATGAGTTAGCACAGGTCATGCCTAACTTAAGTGACTTTCATGCTTTCTTAGCCTTTTAAGGCACATTAGTAACTCCAAGCTCCTGCCTCTTTAGGTGCTCTTTGCTTCTTCAGGCATACTCACCTCTTTAGGTGCTCTTTGCCTCTTCAGGTACCCTAACCTTTTTAGGCACATTAGCTTCTTCAGGCTTTCACCTCTTTAGGCACTCCCTGCCTCTTTAGGCATACTCGCCACTTTAGGCGCTCTTTGCCTCTTCAAGCGCATTAGCCTCTTCAGGCTTTCACCTCTTTAGGCGCTCCTTAACTCTTCAGGCATACTTACTTCTTTAGGCACTCCCCTTAACCTCTTCAAGCACATTAGCCTCTTCAAGCATTCCTTGCCTCTTCAAGCATGCTCGACTCTTTAGGTGCTCATGCCTTTTCAGGTACATTAGCCTCTTTAAGCTTTCGGCTCTTCAGGTGCTCCTTGTCTCTTTAAGCATACTGGCCTCTTTAGGTGCCCTTGCCTCTTTAGGCACTCCAACCTCTTCAGGTCTTCACCTTTCTAGGCATACCAATATTTATAAGTACTCTGTCCACTCTCGCCTTTTGCCTCTTCAGGCATTTGCCTCTTCAAGTACTCTAGCCTTATTAGGCTAAGATTGCAAACTTGTCTAGAAACTCCATAAAATCAACCTCCTTGAATACTCTCTTTTCCGACTTCATCACCAAAGAGAGTGGGGGGCAAGTGTTGATAAGCATTTTTAGATAATTGTTATGTAAACTTATATTACTTAGTCTAATATCTAAGCCTGGTCCAATGACTCAGTCCAAGGACAACTCCCATAAACTTACTATAAATACCAGCCAAGATCCTAGGTAGGGGGACTCTCCTCCATTCTATGATTTTTCATAACTACTCAATATTTCTCTTTACATAATAAAAGGGTTGACTTAGGCATCGGAGTGGTTATGCTGGAGTACCCTTTGGCGCCCCTGTAGCTGTTTTCATGTTTTGTAGATGTTCGTACATCAAGACGAAAATCAATAGTCAACAATTGGCGCCATCTGTAGGAATGTGTAACATTTTTCCACGATTCCCAATGTTTCATCCCTTCTAATGGATTCTCCTCATTCAGGTCATGTTATTTCTTTTTCTTGATTATTTCTTCAAATCTGGAAAAATTGGTCTATAGTCCATTGGTATCTTTCGACCATTGGCTTCTCGTAGCACCGTATCATCTTCTTATGACATCGACTTCCATCTGCAATCCGGGAACTTTGAAGGACTTAGTTGGTTTTTTCCTTTCAAGAGTTTAGTAACCACAATTTCATCTTCTCTTGTTTCGCAACCGTCACCACCAAATTGGTAACAATAACTTAATTGCTTAATAACCACCATGCCTCTGTTCTGGAGATCTTTGAATTTCACGTTAATCATCGAATACAAATTGGCTAGACATACATATTTAATTTTCATCAATTCATATGTCTGTAAAGTGTACTCATACCAAAATGCCTTGCTATAAACAGTCGTTATGCTACGTTGTGGTAGCCAAAAGTTCGCTAACCTACATATATATGACTATCATATCTATAACATGGTTTTTGTATGGTAACTTGTTCATTTATTGCTTTGGTTTTAACGATAAGAAAGTGTAATGATTAATTGAACTTCATAGAAAATTTTGGTAGACGCGTTTTGCTTTTTTCTAACCAACTTTGGGGTTAAGTAGCAGTTTTAGTGCCAACCTTTAGGGTTAAGCGTTAACCTAAGATACTTTTTGCATGGTGTTGTATTAACTACTGTCATTTTATCTCTCACACTTGTTGAGTAACTCCTAATGTGTTGAGCTACAAGCTTTTTACTGACTTGCCCATCCACAGTATGAAGGGCCAAACAGTACCAAGTTGCCGAACAAGTATAAAAGCTAAGCTCTATGCCAATTCATGTCTAACAATAGTAATTTTGAGCTTTATGCTGCTCATAATATGATGCAGTAACTACCTAGCTAGGACTACTTTTTCATTTCTTACCCTCAAGACTAATTTTTCATCATCAATGCCAATAATAGCCTTAGCAGTTGCCAAGAAGGGCCTTCCTAAGATGAGGGGTGCTTATAGGTCTTCATCCATATCAAGAATAACAAAGTAGAAAAATAAATTTATCCACTTGTACCAAATCATCCTTAATAATTCCCCTAGGATATGTAGCTGACGTATTGGCTAATTGAAGACTCATGCTTATAGATTTAAGTTCACTTAACCTTAGCTTTTTAAACAATTTGTAAGGCATCAAATTGGTGTCAGCTCTTAAATCTGCCAATGCTTTATCAATTAAAAATTTTCCAAAAATACAAGGTATAGTGAAACTTCTTGGATCCTTAAGCTTCTTTGGAAACTTCTTCTGCAGTAGAGCAGAGCATTCCTTGTTCACAGTAACTATTGAAATATCTTCTAATTTCCTTTTATTTGACAACAATTCCTTTAGGAACTTTACAGACCTAAACATCTAGGAAAGAGCATTAATAAGAGGTAAGTTAATGTATAAATGTTTAAACATGTTAAGGAATTTATTGAATTACTTATCATTGCAATTTTATTTCAAGAATTGATGATATCGAGCTAGAGGGCAGTATTCCTTCACTTTAGATTACATTGAAGTCCCCTTCTCTTAGACTGTATCTAGATTAGTAGAAACTTCCTTATTATCCTTCTTCTCAACTTGCAACTCTTTATCGCTCCCAAAAGTCACTATTTTAACTTGCTCTTTAAGGTTTACTTTAGTGTTCCGAGGCAAAGATCCCTCTTACCTTTCATTCAACGTCCTTACAAGTTGTCTGATGTGATTATATAAATTTTAGATGGAAGCTTCTTGACTCCTTAAGGAGGTTTCAGTCTGTAACATCCTCGCCTCAATGGTTTGAAAGTATTTTTCCAAGAGATTCTCTATTTTGTTCTCTAGCGGCTAATGGAAGTGCTAAAGGTGGCTAGAACCCAAGTAGAGGTGAATTAGATCTTTATTAAGGTTAGTTCTTTGCTTGCCATTGTTGACTATAGTTCTGATTTAGATTTGCCGAAGAAAAGTTAGTTTGGTCTCTCCACTTAGGATTGTAAGTATTGCTATACAAATCGTACTAAGGTCTTAAAGGTTTCCTTAGAATGTGAGCTTACTCCATATGTTTATTTCCTACATATCCCCCTGTGTACATATCATTGGGCATGAATTGAGGCTATTGTGAACTAATTGAAAGTGAGTCAATCTTCTTACTCAACATCTCTACCTTTGTGGCTAAAGTTTAAACCGCATCTAACGTGTATACATCTATAGCCCTTCACATGACCTTTGTGTTTACCATTAGTAGTTGTTCGTGGCCATTCCTTCAGTCAGATTATGGACTTCTTCAAGTATCTTTGTATTTAATGTACCTCCTATAACTGCATCTATCATTTGCCTTATGGAGAGGTTGAGATTGTTATGGAAAGTTTGGATTAGCATCCAAATGGGGGGGGGGGGGGCTGTGTTGTAATGTCCTTAAAGCACTTCTAGGTATCAAAGAAGGTATCACCTTCCAATTAGGCATAAGATGATATATTGTTTCTTAGTTTGGCACTTTTTGCAAACAGAGAGTATTTTTGTAAAACCTTTTTTACTAAATCATTCCATGTCATGATTGAATTTCTTAAGAGTGAATTTAACCATTGTTTAGCTCTACTTCATAAAGAAAATGGGAAAAAAATGCAATCTAATGGTATCTTCGTTTGCCCCATTAATCTTAAAAGTGTCACAGATTTCTAAGAAGCTAAAAATGTAATCATTAAGGTGCTTATCTTGCAAGCCATCAAATTAGACAAATTATTGCTCCATTTCAATAATATTTAGCTTGATATAAAAGTTATTTTCTATAGTAGCTGACCTATTAATACCGGAATTAGCTCTAGTTAAAGACGGCCAAGAATAGTGTAACATTATTCTCGGATGGTTTCTATTATTGCCTATGGTGTCCTCTAGTATATCTTTTTGGTCAAATTATTGGTCGTTCACTAGCTCATTCACTTTGTCCTCATCCCTAATCCTTAAGGGAGATCCTTGATTTATTACCTCTACCATCTCTCTCATCATTTGTTTTCTCAAGTTCACAAAGCCATCCTCTCAATTTTTGGATCAATATCAATAAATTCTCTTGAATGGATTCTAGTCATGCACTACAAAAAGAAAATCTAGAGCTGGAGCTAGTTCAATATCACACCAATTAGATAAAAGAAATAAGAAAAAGAAAATCAAGAAAAAAAAAGAAAGCAATGGTTAGATTAATAAAGCAGCTATATTCTTAGTATCGGAATTCCCTTGCGATGATGCCAAAAACTTAGTATTAGGCAAGTATACCTATTGATTTTATGTTATATTTTAGTGAATATGGATATTGTTCTCATAAGAACTATAAGTACTAATAATAACTATTTCTCTATTATTTAACTAACACATTCAAATGTAAGAAATTAAATTCTAATCTATGCTACAAATTAACGACTTATCAAGGTTACTAATTAAGACTCAATTTAAAGAAAATAATTAATTCAAATATTGACTTCAAGAATGCAATTACGTCCCTAAATCTTGCTTCCCTTAGAATTAATGTGACTTCTATTAAAAATAACTTAGCTCCATTTTTAATTTTATTGATTGAAAGAATTCTCTAATAAAATTAATAATTTTCTCAATTCTATTAACCATAATCTTTAAATTACCTATTAGAATCTCTTTTTAATAGCATAATTAAAGATTAATGAATTCTCTTAAAGAAAATAATCAAGATTTGGAAGGATTATGAAACTTATCTCTAATATTGTAATAACTCTCATCAGTTATGCCTAGATTTAATCATATAAGCAATCTTTTGATTTTCTTACATAATATTAAATATTAGATTAATACCCTAGAAATATTAATCTAATGCAATCAAAGAATGGTCCATTGGCTTGGGTAGAGAGCTTGCTAACTCTTCTCCTCAAGAATTGATCTTAACTTAAATGGACCCAAACTCACTCACCAAGGTTGAAAATGACAATGTTCCGACCTTTATTATCAAGCTAGTTTTGCTTGTCATCGTCTTAGCCAATTATTTGGGAACTTTCTTATTTAGTCATTGGAACTCCTCAAGTCATTCCTTAGAGGCTATCATCCCTTAAGGTTGGGCCATTAATCACATCAAAAGGAAGATTCGGGTGACTCCATATGAGACCTCAAAAAGTGATTCCCTTATTGAGTAGGTGTGGATATATTCAAACTTAACTATCTGCAAGCAGAGGTCCCAATCACTTAGGTTTTTGCCTACAATACCTTAGAGTGGAGCCCCTAATGTCTTGCTGACCACCTTAGTTTAGCCATCTATCTAAGGGTAGCAGGAATTGTTAAACATTAACTTTATTCTAAGCTTCCTCTAAAGCATCTTTAAAAAGAAACTGGAAAATTTGGAATCTCAATCCAACTCTATGCTTCAAGGAACTCCATGTTATGGCATTATTTCTTGTATGAAGAGATTAGCAACAAATAAAGCATCATTAAAACATGATCTCGGTATGGCAATCATACTAGGTGACATTCTACAAGAGAAGAAGATGACTCATGAAGTTAGCCAGAACAATATTGCATCCCTTTTGGTACTTCTTTACAAAATCAATGGTGTTCTAAAGACAGTTTTTGGTGCCTCTACCGCTTGTCAAGAATCTCGTTTATCATAGCCCGATCATGATCCCTAAGATTATCATTCGTGTTAATATGGATAGGCACGGTCTACTTTGTCTAAATATCAAACTTAGGAGCCTACCTTAAAATCATATACTAGGGTGTCAATTATGCACCTTAGAGGTCAGACTAATAAAAAATTTCCTACTTCACAAGGAACAAAGGTAAATCGTCCGGTTATGGAAAAGTTAGACTGTGATGTAACCCACGCCTTACAAGGACTTTGCCATGACCAATTGACACACACATTAAATCTCATTGCATGCACCAAAAGCAACTATCAAAATCTAGCTTCCCTAGCAAGTTAGTGACTTCTTAAAATAATTGTAAAATTTCTTAAGCATAATACCTTGATAGAGTGCATGACTTTGCCCGATATAGACATCCTTGCTATGAAATTAAATTAAGCCTATGACACTCACTTGATGGCTTACTCTCTTTGCTAAAATCTCACCAAAGATAGTAGTTGGGGTATAGGGAGTACATGTTGATGGATAATCTTGGCCCAAACCCTTAAGTCCAATTCGAACCCAAACCATATAGGAAGTCCAAGTGATTAATGAAGGCCAGTTGGATTGACTAGACCCATAAGTGGTACTTGTTGCACCATACTTCTAGCATAGACCTTTTTGCCTTAGCTGGCTTGACCCAGGTTGGCCCTTCAAGCAATATATGATGAGATGCGAGAAGTCAGCATAGAGACATTCTATTAAAGCTCATCAAAATTTACTTGCCTAATTAATCCATAAGTTGGCATATCGAATTTCTAACACTGTTGCATCTCTCAATAATCCTATAAAAGCGTATTTGTTAATAGGTGAATGTTCTTTAAAGTCCATAACTAACTTTTTTTTACGTAATTTTCCAGCTTCCTCCTCTTCAATTACAGTTTATATAGCGTAAAAATGTTTAAAAATTATAAAGGCACTAATGCGTGAAAGGATTTATCCCGTCTCTTTCTCATAATTTCCTTTCTGGTATGTTACGTTGATGATGGATAGTCCTATGTATAAAGGTACGATCTCATGATAGAGAGTAATACTAATGGATGACAGATCACGAATTTAGCCCGTCAGCACCGACCAGGACAGAACAATTTTTTGCACACTTTGGTAAAAAGTTGTCCTACCTATTTATTATTTTGCTTGACGTCTTTATCAATTATTGTCGGCACAATTGCATTTAGCACGATTCGTCTTATATGATTATTTGAGTTAACAGCAAAAATGTATATTGTGGGACTGGAAACCGAGAAAGGTTTTATGTGATCTCGTCACCACCAAGATATGTGTAGTTTATGCATTTCAAATTTATTAAATTTGCCGGCAAGGGACACGTTCCAAAATACATAATGAGTGGGTTCCACTTACCCATTATGCTTTAAATATATGCAACAATTAAATTTGTTTCGTTATCTTTTTTATAAAAAGTTTGTATTATATATTATGTTGTATAAATATATTATATATATATATAATCTTCTCTTTACTTTTGTTATCTCTTGTTATTATATATTATGTTGATCGATCTGATTTTTTGGACTTTAGCATTTTTTATCAAGAGATGATGACTATCGCCATGCAAAATGAAACCCAAATAAAACTTGTATACCCATCACAATCAATCATAACCGAAAAGCACTCGGCCATGGCATATAATAAATCATATAACTAAATCCTGATGTATAGGAGTCGAGCTGCCAAGCTCAATTCAGAATTTTAAAAATGCAGCTTGAGCATAAATTCGATTGGGCTTATAATTTTCAACTTAACTTTAATATTAAAGTCATATTTAATAAACTCAAAATCAAATAAATTATGTTCTTTTCGACTTAATAATTTTAAAGAATATTATTAATTTGATTAAAATAATGCTAATATCTAAAACATGATTTAAACTCGACTAGCATTCAAGTTTTACATAAATTTGATTAGACTTTCAGGGATTTGAATCGAATATTATAAAACATAAGCTCAACTTGATGAATAAACATAAAAATTTGAGTTCAAACTCGATTTGATAATAAGTTAGAAACCAAACATGATTAGGTTAAAGAGTAAATTAACCAAATTGAATTCGGCCCACTGTCTAAGGCCATTATCATGTAAGAATTGTGCCTGTCAATGCTCTTCTTTATCTTTTATTATTGTGTTTTCTACAGTTCTACACAAATTTCGGATCCTGTTCATTAAATTCCCAACCCCCCCTGCCTGCTTACACGTATGGATAATAACTAGAATGTAGATTCGTGGGATTATTTCCACGTACAAAAGATATTAAGCAACTCCTGTTTTTTCTTTTTTTCTTTTTTTTTGCGCCCCCTTAGCCCGTTGGCATTCAGTAACTTAAAATGACAAAATCATTATGCTGTTAATATTAATAAAGAGATCAAGCTTATAGAATTTCCAGGATTTTTTTTAAATCTTTAAAGGAATTAAATAAAAAAAGCTAAAATTTAAATGAGAACTTATCTTTAAAATTGCACGCTATATTTTCATATATATTTACATCATACATACTGGTGAGTGGATATTTCTATTATAAGAGATACTTACTTAAACTCTACTCCACCAAATAGGTTATAAATGAAAAATAAAAGTCAAATAATAGATTTGAAGTACCAATTTTTTGGAACATGCTCCCATAAGATTGGTTACCATTGTAAAGTCAGGGTATATTGTTTTACCCTAAAACCTATAGGCTAAAGTATAGAAGGTTAAGTTCTATGATATCTTATATCTATTTTGTAATAATAATTAAGTAATATTAATAAATAAAAATTGACACTATTTCTCCCTTTTTTCAATTTTAAAGAAAATAATAATAAAAACTTAACTCATAATAAAACCTTAAAAATATACAATGTTTGTGTCTATTATGTAATTTCTCTCTTCTCCTCCTCTTCTTCTTCTTTTGATAGAAACCTTTCTCTTTTTTTATTACTTTTTTTTTTTTTTGCCTTCTCTTTCCTTTTTTACTGATTCTAATATAGTAATATCTTAAAAATATCATAATTATTAACTTATGATCTAATATATTATAATAGAATTATAAACATTTTATTTGAATGATTTAAAAGGAAAAAACAAAAGAAATTTAAATATAACCCAACCAAGATTTGAATATTTTCAACTGTAGAAATGTTCTTTATTTTACTTATAAAAATTTGATGCTATCTCAATTTAAAATATGTTGCACCTATACATATTATTATTAGCAGTCTATCAATAGTATAATTATAATTTTGATATTGGTTATACACTAAATATAAAATTTTGAAAAAAGATAAATAAAAAAATATAAACTCTATGGGGTATCTATATCTTATAAAATCCATAGGGTATAAAATACAGGTGGTTTTGATGCCACATGCTAGGTTTTAAATACAAAAAATTAGGAATTTGTATTTACAAGGTAGGGAATGAGCAAAATTTTATACCCTACCCACACATATACACCAGCCTCTAATTATATATGTAGTTGCTTTCATAGTATACTATAAACAAAAAACCTAATTTTTTTTTTTTCTTGTTTTTATCCCCATAAGTAAGCAAATAATTCATGATAGATTATTACAACGTGGAAGGTTTTATAAACAAGTATGGCATTCATTTCGTTCCGTAATAGATGGCGCATTGAAAGATCATATTCTGATATTAAATGTAGTAGTTTCAACCAAAAAATACTTCACCGAGTGAAACAGTTAGCTTTATCTATGAAGTGCTAACCAACCTAGCTAGCTTTCAATGACCAAATCCGTTGATTCCGACAAATGAGAAAGATTCCCTCCTGCACATGGGCTCATTTAGGATTCAATCCATTAATTATTATATATATATATAAAACCCAATTATCCGAGACCTATTTGAGACGTAATAAAACATAAATAAAATATGGTAAAAAAGGTAAAAAATCCATCATCAAATTAAGAGTGCAATAAAGTTGTACTGAATTTGCACTGAGAGCTATACTCGTAGATTTAGCTCAAAGGTACATCCAATTTGCTTAAGTTGATTTATTTGAAATCAATTACTTTTATGTCAATTGAAATTTATTCCATATAACGTGACTATTCAACAAATATCAACATATATATAAAAAATGAAAATATATTGATAATAGAAATAATAAAAGTATTATTAATGCAAAAGTTCGAATAATAAAAGTTTTTTAAAAAAGAAAAAAAATGTTAAGAAAAAGGGAGATATGAAGAGTTATATCATTCGATTGCTTTTTAATAGCGTTGAAAGGCAATGTTAAGATCCAAAATTAAATTAAAAAACTAATAGTTTAATAATTTAGTTTTCTTTTAATATATGTAGTTAGATATTAGTTAATAGTAGTTTTAATATTAGTAACAATTAGTTAGTCAATTAGATACTAGTTTCATATTAGATATTAGTTGAGAGTATAGATAATTTACCTAGGATTGTAACAAGATCATTAAATCATTTTCAATAAAACTTAAGAATTTCTTTTAAATTATTTCATGAAGATCATCCTTATCTTGAAAAGAGGAAATTAAGAGGCCACCTTATCTCAAATGAATGGAATTTTATATTTTTACAAAAAGGAAGAAGGTGAATTGTGCCTTACATGTACGTAGGCTTAACAATTGTGCTTTCATTGAAAGAATATATTGAAATGAAAAAATTGCTCATACCAATGTTAGAATGTATGACAAAAAATGTAAGAGAAAGTTAATGAATTCTGAAAAGATACATGATTGTTGAAGACAAATTTTAAACATTTATAAGTAACAATAATAGAATATGTGGAAGAAGAGCAAACAATAAACCAAAGATGTCACACCAATCATTTATAGTATAGGTAAGGAAAATTTTCATGAAATAGATTAACTTATCATAAAGAAGGATACTAAAGTGGTGAAGGATTTGGTGCAAGACACTAATATGGATAATGATCGAGAAAATATGGATATGTACAATCCTAACACTAAGATATTAGAAAAAAATGTATTTTTCCGTAATTGGCTTTGTACAAACAACGATGTTAAAAATATAAATTACTATGGAAGATTTAATTGAAGAAAAAAAAGCATGATGATCATGATGCTCAATTACACCAATTGTGAATATAGAATTCATAGATAAAGAAATTTTATAAATTAAGTTTTAGATTTTGTAACCTGTGAAAATTTTAGGCCAGAAGAATAAGAAAATATTCTAACAATCTTGACGAATAAAGCATATATTAAAGATTTTGTCAATGATTTTTTAATATTATCAAATCATATTAGTTAATGATTCTTTTATTGAATCTTTCCTTTTAGAACCTTGAGAACAAGGTTCTTAAGAAAGAGTTAGGTAAATTGTTATGAACCGAAAATAGACTAGAAGAATAATAGTTTGCTAATTTAGTTTTCTTTTAATATGTGTAGTTAGATATTAGTTGATAATAATTTTGATATATTAGTTAATTGGTTAAATATTCATTTTATATTAGGTATTAGTTGAGAGTATAAATAGTTTCCATAGGAATATAATAAAATTATTAAATCATTTTTAATAAAATTCAAGATTTTCTTTTAAATTCTTTTATGGAGATCATCTTCGTCTTGAAAAAAGAAAATTAGGAGATTACTTCATCTTGAATAAAAGGAATTTCATATTTTTTTTAAAAAGGAAGAAGATGGGTTGAGCCTTCCACATAAGTGGACATGTGATGACTTTTCATGAAATATAATAACATGAAAATATAGTATCAAATTGGTACTATGAGAAGAAAAATTCCAAATTCATTATATTAAATAATAAATAATATAAAATAGATAACCGTTACAACTAAATTTAATATAAAAAATATATAATATATATAATGTAAATACCAAATGGTTTCCATGAAATGATGCATCGTTGAGGAAAAAGTATTATAGTTCAATATAAGCTAACTGCTACTACTAAATTTAATATAAAATAATATATAATATATGATAATATTATGTAAATATAGAATGGTTTACGCAAAATGATGCACCCTCTATAAAGGAAATATAAATAAATATTATTAAAAGTATTATATTTTAAAATGTAATAAGCTTTAAAACATAAATTATAAAATATATTATGAATGTTAAAGTATGATATTTATATTTTAAATATATTTTATATAAATAATTGAGATTAAACCCTATTATTGAAGCTTATCTTCTCATTTAGTCCTAATGGACTTAGACATGGGCTTCGATATATGTAAGGGGCAATAATTATTAAAGAAAGACCCTTACCACTATAGAGCACATTTAAGCTTTTTTTAAGGCCTTAATAACACCAAACAAGATCAAAAAGGATTTTTTTTTGTTCTTTTTTTGCACGTAAGATAATCTAGTAAGGTAGGTAAAAAAATCTAATTTAACAATTTTCATTCTAAACCCATCAAATCAAACCTCACTAAAACATTCCTGAGCAGGATTGATTTTTTCAAGTTTTGTCATTAACTCGAGATATCAGTTCATGACATTAAATTGGGTCAGAATCGAAATAGGTCTCTCCATATCCTACCTCTTTCATCTATTTCATTTCAAATTTAACATAATTTCAAATATAATGAAGTTAAATTTAAGTTTCAAACATAACATTCAAATTGACCGTAGCTTAGTGAATTATTAAAGTACCTATCGTAAATCGAAGAGCGTGAACTCGAATAAACTATTGTTAAATTGGACTAAAACAAATTACATAGCGTAGTTAACTCCTCTTCTAATTCACAATGGAGACATACCTTCATAATAAAATGCACGGATTTTCAATGTATCTTTCACCCACAAACGGTTAGTCGAAGAATCAAAAAATTCAAAAACAACACGAAGCTTCCGTTTAAATTTTCTAAACTAAAACCAAATAAATAGCCAATGGTTCGGAAAGGCATTACAACTTTTGCCTCTCAAAACAAAGCTTATGCATCCAAGAATTTGCTCAGGTCTTCTTCTTTTTGTTTTCTTCACTTAAAAGTAAAATACCATCGATTGTAATTTTAACACTCGAATACAGCTAGCACCTTGATAGTGTCTAGAGAAAGATCTCTCCCTCTCTCTAGTCTTTCCCCCATGTATATATATATTCTCGGACGCCTCTTTCGCTTTAGTTGCTCCTATAAATTAAAACTTCGATAAAGCCGGTATCTCTGAAGAGCTGGGAGACCGATGTCAGTAAAATAAAACAACATTCCACTGCTAATTGTGTCGGTCTCTGGACAGCTGTGGGACAGACAACCTCACTAGTCACTACACCCTACTTATACTAACTCCATAAAGAACTTAAACTTCGAAAAAAAAAAAAAAAAAAAGGAAATCGCCATCCACATTTCACCAAGAAAGAAAAAGGAAAAAATGGAAACTTTCTCACTTCCCAAACAGCATTTCATAATCTTGGTCTTGGTTTTTGTTAGCTTGGAGCTGATCCAGTGCAGTGTGACTTATGATAGAAAGTCCATTATTATCAATGGTCGAAGGAGAATACTCATCTCTGGTTCCATTCACTACCCAAGAAGTACCCCTGATGTAAAACAATCTAATCTTCGACTTGCTTTGGTTTCCTGGTATATAATGTGATGAGGTATTTTATTATATTATTAAAGTTTTGGATTTTGTTTTTTAGATGTGGGAAGATCTTATAAAAAAGGCTAAAGACGGTGGCTTGGATGTGGTGGATACGTACGTGTTTTGGAATGGTCACGAACCATCTCCTGGACATGTAAGCCTTGTCCTTGTGTCTCGTCTCTAACTTGATCTCATTCTAAGCTTTCCTTGGTTGTTTCAGTTCAGTTCTGGGATGGATGCTTTTCTTTGGTGGAAAACATTTTCTTTTGTGATTAATTGATTTTTATAGTTGTGGAATATTATGTTGAGGCTTTAAAGCAATTGCTATAATAACTGGCAGTAATGAAGAATACAGGAAGGTGTCTTTAGTCCACACCCACACGAACAGGGTATTTTTAGTTCCTTTGATTAATTAAAATAAAGGAAATAATTTTTTTTTTTCATTTTCTCACTGTTATTAAAAATGATTTTTTTATGGAACAAATTAAACGTACTCCTTGTTTAATTCTTTTCTTTTTTCCCCCCCCTTTTCCTGGCATTTTTAATTAGATTTTTTTTTTTTTTTTGGGTTAATGATCTTGTGATGTTCTGTTGGCCCCCCAGTATAATTTTGAGGGCAGATACGACCTTGTAAATTTCATCAAGACGGTACAGAAAGTAGGACTTTACGTTCATCTTCGGATCGGACCATATGTTTGTGCAGAGTGGAATTTCGGGTAACTGATTCAATATTCTCTTCTCAGTTGTATTATTTACTAGTTCTGTTTTTTATTACTTGTGATGTCTTTGGATGTTATGATTATGTACTGTTCTTAAAAACAAAATAGAGAAGGGGCTGAGTTGCCTTGGTCTACGGACTATGGGTTGGCAATACCGCGTCGAATTCATGTTAGTAGTAATGTGCAGCAGTGAAATTAATATCATAAATAAATAAGCTACTGTTGAAATGTTTTTTGTCTCTTATGTTGGTTAAACGAGTCGTGTTGTGTTGTTCTCGAATTTCTTCTTCCATAATTGGACTTCGATCAATTTAATTTCGAGTTATATCGTCGATGGTGTTGGGAGTTTTGCCACCTATTCTGAACTAACACATTTTGTGCTGGTGCAGGGGATTTCCTGTTTGGCTAAAATATGTACCTGGTGTCAGCTTTAGAACTGATAATGAACCTTTCAAGGTTTTCACCATCTTCTACTTTCGTTTTTTCATGAAAAGATGCGAAAGGCTTTCATAAGAAATTCAAATGACATTTAAACATCTTACCTTGCAAAATGTATTGGTTTCCGTGTGCTTGTTTCGTCTGTCTTCCAAGGATGCAATGCAAGGTTTCGTGCAGAAGATTGTTCAGATGATGAAAAATGAAAAGCTGTTTGCTTCACAAGGTGGACCTATCATCCTCTCACAGGTAAAAAGGAATTCAACAAAAAATAGTTTGCAATATTTATTTATCTACTGGTCTAATACGAGAGAATTTTAGCAGTTAATAATTGCCATGAAATTTAGTCGAAATTATTAAGAAAAAAATATCCTACTTAATATTGGGAACCTGGTGATGGTTGATTGTTCTTTGCTTTTTTCTCTAGATTGAGAATGAATATGGACTTGAGGAGAAGGCACTCGGAAGAGCTGGTGAAAAATACATTAATTGGGCGGCAAAAATGGCTGTTGGATTGGGTACAGGTGTTCCATGGGTTATGTGCAAGGAAGATGATGCCCCGGACTCTGTTGTAAATACTAATCCTTTCCATCTTGCTAAATTCAGAATTCAGTTAGCTTTAATATGAGAAATTTTATGCTTAATAAAAAATGGGAATTAGCTGCTTATCTCTAATTATTTTCCTGGATCTTCAGTTGACAGCCATTGAGCTTCTGCTTTCAGATAAATGCATGTAATGGCTTTTATTGTGATGGATTTACTCCCAACAAACCTTTCAAGCCCACATTGTGGACTGAAGCATGGAGTGGCTGGTAATACTATATTTTACAATCAAGTTAAAGTTTTTGAAGCCTGTCCAATGTGTGTGAAGGATTTTTGCAATTTTCTGCCCAAAAGGTTTACAGAATTTGGGGGCACAATACATGAGCGACCAGTTGAAGATTTGGCATTTGCTGTTGCTCGGTTTATTCAAAAGGGTGGCTCCTTTGTGAACTACTATATGGTTAGCTTGCAACTCTAAACTCATTTTTCAGAAAGCTTCACTCTTGCCTGATATTTTTACATTTGTCTTATTCTTTTTCCCAGTACCATGGAGGAACTAACTTTGGACGCACTGCTGGTGGGCCTTTCATCACTACCAGCTACGATTATGATGCTCCGATCGATGAATATGGTGCCAAACTAACCATATCTATTATCAAATTTTTCGAGTTGTGAAGATTATTTTTTTATTAGTACATATACAATATAATTCGTTTCATTAAATTTATGGTGTATGATGTATGCTTTCTTTTGAAACATAAGCACATTTTTAAATCCTACAATGGAGGCTCATAAATAAATAGACAATCCCTTTGTCTTGAAGATATGCATTTTGAAAGTTCTTTCAAGTTTTCAGGTCTTTTCCTAAGTTGCTTTTAGGGAAAAACAAGGAAGAAGTGTTTTTGGTTAATAAAGTTTAGATCAACAACCAAATGATTGACAAAACTTAAGCTTCTTAGATCTGGTGTAGTTTTGCATTTATTTGGTCAATATTTCTCCTTACTTGTGGGCACAGACTTTGATGAAAGTCGTGAACCACTTGATTAAATGGGGATGACATGAGCACTCCAGAGATTGAACTGAAGATCTCCTTGTCTATTGTTATAATAAGTTTTAATTGCTTCTGCAAATTTGTTTGATACAATGCTAAAACTGAACTGGTAAGTCAAGAGTTCACATTCTTGCACTATCATTTTTCCCTATTTAGTTAAGGTTTCCACTTGATGCACTTTAGACAAAAGTTTCAAGTCAATAAGTGAGTAAGTACTAGCAGCAAACACAGACATCCCACACATGATTTATGATGGTAGTGTCGTAGTGTAAGTCAGTAAGTTTTGAGTTTCCAGATCAAATATTTATCATCTAAAATTTATGATGGTAGTATAGTAGTACATTTTCTGTTCAAAGCCCTTACTCATTTCGCCCTTAGTTAATTCACTGGTTCATTTAATGGGCTTCAACAAAAATCTCAAACTAAAACTGAGGGGAATGTTAGCAATTCACACCAAATCTAACAAATTTCAGCTAATAGATTAATTGGTTTTGAAACTAATTCTATCACTGATTGCCTGTGGAATACAAATTCTGTGACTCAAGTGCTTCATTGCATTCAGGTCTGATCAGGCAGCCAAAGTATGGTCATCTGAAGGAGCTTCACAAAGCAATTAAACAATGTGAACCTGCTTTGCTTTCTGCAGATGCTACTGTCACTTCCCTTGGAACCTATCAGCAGGTCATTTCTCATAATATCATGGCTAATGATTATAAATAAAGATATCGACATGTATATGAGAGTTGTTTATTTAACCAATTTTTGTTGTTTAGGCATATGTTTTCTCTTCCAAAAAGGAAGCCTGTGCAGCATTTCTCTCTAATTTCAACCCAAAGTCAGCAGCTAGAGCAATTTTTAATAACATGCATTACAATTTGCCTCCTTGGTCCATAAGCATCCTTCCTAACTGTAAGAATGAGGTTTTCAACACTGCTAAGGTATGCAATTTGTCAGACCTGGGATTGTACTGGAAACTCTTTCGCTCTTTCAACCTGTGTACAATTCCTAATGCAATTATTGTTTCTGCACTAAAGGTTGGAGTTCAAACTTCCCGGCTGCAAATGCTATCAGTTGTCTCCTCATGGAGCTCATGGATGACTCGTGATGAAGACGTTTCAGCACTTGAGGAAAGTTCAACCATGACAGCTTCTGGGCTTCTCGAGCAAATAAATGTTACACGAGATAATAGTGATTACCTGTGGTACATGACCAGGTGGGTTGACCATCTCTTGTGCATGAGAAACTCTTAGTGTCTGACTTCCAAATTGTGGAGGCTATGATAGGAGAGGGAAAACAACACCTTTTTGTGTCAGCGATGTTAGTGGCACCACTCTTGAATTGTCCTATATATGCTGTTACAGGATTCATGTAACTTCGTCGGAATCATTTTTGCGAAGAGGTGACAAGCCTACACTAAGTGTGCAATCCACTGGCCATGCTCTTCACGTTTTTGTCAATGGCCAATTTTCAGGTATAGCTTTGGTACTTGAAAGCCTAGTCAAAGTCATTAAGGGAAATTATGGTTGTCTACTACATCTTTTTAATCTTCCTACCCTAGCTGTCGAGGGAAATTATGGGCATTCTGTGGTGTAATTTTAGGGTCTGCTTTTGGTACAAGGGAGAAGAGAGGCTTCACATTCAATGGACCAGTAAACCTACGTTCTGGAACAAACAAAATTGCACTACTCAGTGTTGCAGTTGGACTACCGGTTAGCTTTGTCAAAATTCATTTGAATGACAACTTGCTTGTTTATTGTCAACCCATAGCATCATGTATTCCCCATCATAGTAATGATCCTTTTGTTTGCACTCTCCATTAAGAATATCGGGCTGCATTTTGAGACATGGCAAACTGGGATTTTAGGACCAGTTCTTTTGACTGGCCTTGACAAGGGAAAGATGGACCTTACATGGCAGAAATGGTCCTACCAGGTAAAAATGTACCTTTACGCATATGTACATTTGTGCTCTGCTTCTGTATGTATATTCCACAACTAACAAAAACTCTGTGTAGGTTGGCCTGAGAGGAGAGCAAATGGATTTAGTTTCTCCTAATGGTGCCTCCTCTGCTGATTGGGTCCAGAGTTCACTGGCTACACAAACTCAACAACCCTTGACATGGCATAAGGTCCATTGATAACAGTAAGGTTCTTAGAAACTCTAGTTCTGGTCTCTGAATTTGGCATGAATTTGCAGGCTTATTTTGATGCACCTGGTGGGAATGAGCCCTTGGCTTTGGATATGCGAAGCATGGGGAAGGGGCAAGTATGGGTTAATGGACAGAGCATTGGAAGATATTGGATGGCTTATGCAAATGGACAGTGCAGTGGTGCTTGTGATTATTCAGGGACATTTCGACCTTCAAAGTGTCAACATGGTTGTGGCCAACCAACCCAACGATGGTAGTGCTCTATGAATTGTTTAGCACTTAACAAAGGATCAATTTTTCAGCCACATTATGCTGCAGATGTTTAAATAGAGGATTAACAGCAAGGAAAACTGTATTGTTGCAGGTATCATGTCCCTAGGTCTTGGCTAAAGCCAAGGGGAAATCTACTGGTAGTTTTTGAGGAGCTTGGTGGGGATGTTTCAAAAATTTCACTTGTGAAGAGGTCGGTAACAACTATATGTGGTAATGCAGATGAAAACCACCCAGCTGTCGACAATTTTTTCCTCAACAGTCAAGGTGAAGCCAAAATGAATCACCAGGCCAAAGTTCATCTGAGGTGTGCACCTGGGCAGACAATATCGAGTATTCAGTTTGCTAGTTTTGGGACCCCAACAGGAACTTGTGGAAGATATCAAAAGGGAAATTGTCATGCACCAAATTCTCATGCAATTGTGGAGAAGGTAGATGGACCTTCTGACGCAACTCTCTCTAACCTTTTGCACTCTTGGACACTTGAATAGTCCTGGTAATAATTCATTCATATCTCTACTTCCTGCAGGAATGCGTGGGGGAGGAGAGTTGCTCAGTTAACATATCACACAGTAACTTTGGATCGGACCCTTGCCCTAAGGTATTAAAGTGGTTATCAGTAGAAGCTGTATGTTCTGTGGAAAGTCTGAGAGATACACCTAATTCAAGAAATTGAGAATAAACATTTCACACCAATAAATTATCTGGAAAGTGTGTAGTGCAAGAAATATAGTAGAATCCCAACTCCCCAGTAGGGAGTGGGATTATTTGATATATAGGCATTTTTATGATAGCTATCTGGAGGATGATATCCTTTTGAACTTGCTTATATTTGTACAATTACATGTTATAGTATTCTCGTATGCTCCTGGAAAATCCTGTCTTCAGGTCTTATTATCCATTGCAAGATAGCAGGCAAAATCGGAATGGGATCGCTTAGTTATGAGCACTGGTGCCTAGAAATAATAGTCAATCGGTGCATAGCTTTTGGCTCGGCAGATTTAGCCTTGAATTCACAAGCTGGGTAGCTTCATCCCAGCAACATCCGCTGCATCGCTTTACTGGCGTCTTAGCTTTCATCTTGTGAAATTCAATGACGACCGCTTCAATCCACTCAGCCGTCAAAACTAGAGAAGGCTTCTTGTGATCAAACATGAAACTCTACGTATACATACTTCCATATTTACCAGCAAGTGAAGACCACCGAATATATGATTTCCTTCCATTGACTGCCCGAGACCTACTGAAGAAGGCTTGCATTAGCCCACCTATCAATAGTAGTGCCTAATCACAAGTCGGCAGTAGATATAAAAAAATACAACCACATTAAATTTGGTAAGAAGGAATGGAATATAATAGGATGAACGTAAACTGAACGAATATCGAAAGGTGAAGTGTTTCTTGTGTTTAAAATCGCCCACAAAATGGATGACAATAAAATGCGAAAATAATATTAATTGTTAAGAAATACCTTCAATTATTGCATATTATAATTTGTTTGATTGAAAGGTAAATAACTATTTTAATTAATCCTAATTAATGGAGAGGGAAGAAATCACGATTTGTTTTTTCAAAAGCGGAATCAAATTCTCTCTTAAAATTAGATTTATTAATTTTACGGAATCAAGATTCTATTTTCTAAATGAACTTTAAACATGGGAGGGAGTGAAAATTAAAATTATAATTGTATTCCGATCTATTTTTTTATACCAAATGTGATATAAGAAAATACCGATGCCAC
This sequence comes from Lumnitzera racemosa, assembly GCA_024138005.1. Classification (NCBI taxonomy): domain Eukaryota; kingdom Viridiplantae; phylum Streptophyta; class Magnoliopsida; order Myrtales; family Combretaceae; genus Lumnitzera; species Lumnitzera racemosa. The sequence continues at coordinate 85,145,713 of JAMXBC010000010.1, read as the reverse complement.
TATGCAATCTAAAGAACTCCATTGAAATGGTTAAGTATGATGTTTCTAATATGCACTAGGGCATTTAACTTTTGGCAAAGTAGCTGCTGACGTAATGAAATACTCTACACTCATAAATTAATTGATATCATTCTTATTTATTAGGTTAAAATTAATATTTTAATAACAATAATAATAATTATATGTAATAAATTTGGTAGCAAACTTAAATTAAGATAATTATACGAAAAATGTAAAATTTTCTTACATTGAGAGTAAATTCAGTAGTTAAATTAGGATTAAGATGTATCACATGGACTAGAACATTGGTTAGAAACCAAAAACAATATTTAGGATATTAAAAAATAATGTGTTTAATTTTATATTATGGGTTAAAATGATTTTGCAGAGTTTATGTATAAAATCCTTAATAAAAAACTGAATTAGAACTTTGCCTAAATTAGGAATAACTTTAAGAGATTTAAAAACCTAAATAATTAAGTATACTAAAAGCCTAAACTAAAAATAAAAATATGTGTTATAAGATAAAATCAATCTATGGCAGTTATGTAAGAATTGAAATAATGTTTGTATTATAGGGATGATTGGCGATAGCCTATGCGGGTCACACCTTAAGTGAGCAAGCGGGGAATCTAGATGAGTTAGAATTAATATGTTATTGTATTTCGGAGTACTAATTTGTAGTACTCGGAAGCTTGAAATTATAGTTGATTGTATTTGCTAGATAGTTAATTGTGCACATGCCTGTATATACTTATTTCTAAGTTTGATGATATAATTTTGGTTTGTTGCTTTGGCTTGTATTCATATGATTTGTTGAAATGATTGAACACTTTAAACCGGATTTAATCAAATATATAACTTGAAATTCTAAATTGGACCTACATAGCAATCTATTTGGGGAAACAATAGGGTTCTCCAACAAAATACCTATTTCTTCAAAAGGGATAGCGCTGGATATTATAATTGTTCCCTACTTCATCCTTATTCGAACTAAATGATAGGTGAGGAGGTCAAGGTAAGGGTAAAGTCAATGGTTTGAAAGTAGTCATGGAGGGAGCGATATCTCTATTGCACAAGCCTAGATTTGGTGGTGAGCTATTACATTAAACGAAAACTCTTTAACTTAGATTAGAGTGAGTGCAATTTCTCTAATCTTACAACGAGCTGGATAACGTTGTATGATAGCATTTACTTTTACATACATAACACCTAACTAATTTAGTTGATAAACTTATTTGTGTTTGATATATAGTTTTAAGTTTCTGTCTCAACTTACTAAGTTTATGTCTCAACTTATGTGATTGCTCACATCCTTATAAATATTGTTACACGTTCTAGCTAAGAAGTAGCCATTTAACTACCTTAAAGCTAACAACTGCCAGATCTTGAGAAGTAAAGATATAAAATTGAGGATCAGATTCTCAAGTTTGGATTTCATCTTTAAAGTTTTTAGTATTAATTTATATATTACTCAAGTAGATTATGATTAGGTTACTAAGTCTTGTAAACATATTCATATTATTTAGTGTAAATATGTATTTTTCATAATTATATAGTTAAATAACATGCTTAATTTAGGAATTGTTTACTTTAAAGTGAGTGAGTCATAGACACCTTGTGTAAATTAAGTCTAAGATAGCAGTTGTCAAGTCAACTTCCATCTTAGAATGGTTTGCATAGCAAGACTATTACGACTTTGCCGCTTGACAGTTCTGAGTTGATATTAAAACGTAGTTCTAGTGAACTCACTTTGAAGTGATATAACCAAAAGAAGTAGGCACTATAAGAGTACATTGAGAGTAGATAAAAATTAGTAAGCAATAAAGTATTGTACTATAAATTATAGAGCAATAGTGACTATAATGTTGACTTGAGGTAAACATTAATTAAACTTATGTCCAGTGATGAGATCACATAGAGAATTGGTGGTTAGTTGAAGTGATTCAAGTAGAATGAAGGAAAATCTTTGATTTAATCCAGAGTTGAGATGTGGTGAACATTGTTGGAATTGGTTAGTTGGGATAAATTAATATTGTGGATGAAATTATTGAGAAGTTTGTTGATGGAGTTGTGTTATAATTGATGAGATGTGATGAAGTGATGAGACTTATGGACAATAACGGAGATTTATTTGAGTTCTAGAATAATAGAGATAATGTGATATGTGTTGTTGATTAAAGATGGTTTGGAAGTAAGGGATTATAATTTAGGTGATGCTAGTAAGATACGTTTAGTAAGAGTAGAAGAAAGCGACCTTATTCTATTAGTACAACTTATATTCCAACTAGCACATTATATATCTTTAGATTATTACCCTTGAAGGCTTATTGAATTGTTTTCACATTTTCCTAGATTTATTGGAGTAGTTGGTGAACTGTAGGTAAATTAGAAACTTATAGAATTTCCAAGATGATCTTAGCATGGTGCTTAGTATAAATACGAGATAGTATAGTTGGGAGTGAAATAAAGTATAGTGTAGAAAAGGATCCTAGAAAGACAAAACATTAAGAGAGAAAAGTTAGAAACTAATTCAGAAATGAATTAGAATCTATACTATAGGTAAGGAGTAAATTTTGTACAGAATGAGAATGCAGTATATAAGATAATAGATGATGATGGCATTGAGGAGTCTGATAACGATAAGATATATGGAATGATTACTATTTTTTATTTTCCTATTGAAGTATAGAGTACTAAATCAATAAGCGGTGATGATAATTAAATTGGAAGATAAATGTGATAGAATTCTTTTAAACAAAGAATTGTTGTTGGTGATTTGAATGATGGATATAGTATGATAGTTGATTATGTTTTTTTGAAATTTAGAATTGATCTTATGTTAGTTATTCATATATATAGACATCCCAATGATTTCTTAATGGATGTTATTGTCAGTAGGTTTTGGTAATAAAAAACGTCCTATAAAGAAAAGAAAGTCACTTGGTATCGGGGCTTATTCGGTATGGCCACTTTGATGCCTAAGTTAGTAAGTAAGAATAAGGAAAGTAAAGTGAGTGGTTAAGAGTTATCCGATGTCTCTTATAGAGTTTCTTTCCCGTATTTATAGGAGATTATCGTATCTGATGTAGCAGTTATTGGAATAAGTGTTGGTATATATAGAAGTTTCTTGATTAGACACATTCCCTAAAATGTAGGGAGAGTAAGAAGTTATGTGATATAGCCGTACTTATGATAACTGTTCATGCCATGAACTTGAATTCAAATTAGGAATGGATCTGTGTTACTTAATAGAATGCTGAGAATGACAGATACTTGTCTTGTTGGTAGCTAAATGGACGAGTAATTGAAGCTTTGATTATCAACGCTTCTCGAGTCGAAAGGATGAATATTAACCACAACATTTGCCCCCTAACTCCCGTGTTTGAGAATTCAATAAAGGGAGTAACATATAATAAATTGGAAGCCAAGTGGGGAGAGGTTCCTTAGATGTTAAGTGAGGTAGAAAGCAAGACGGATTGCATCCTAATCGAAAAGTTGCAATTTTCAATTTTTCACTTATCTAAGAGACCAAAAAGTAGGAGGCATGACACCTATCACATCGGTCATCATTACGCCGCAAGCCTATTAACTGTTGAGAGTTGTCAATTATTGGATTTTTGTCTCGAAACACATATCAACAATTCATGCCACTATTAAACTAGCACATCATTACTATTAGAAACACATTTTCAATTACGAGGGTGAATTGTCCATATTTAAGGGATTGTTCAAAATCAAATGTAGATTCCTCAATACCTCAAACCTTTGTTGGCTTTCAATATCTTGTCTTCACTCTTAAATTCTTCAACTTTTGTGACATTGTTTCTTATAGCGATTTAGGTATGGTTTATAACCTAATTCGTCGACTCATCCTTTTGGATTCAGAAGCGACCAAGTCTAAGGCTACTTCTCTTCCCTAAAAGAAGAGTGCGGTAACATGTACTTTTGATAGCTCAGCCAGCAGTATTGAGGAGAGGTGAGATAAACTCACTCGGATTAATGCTTTCACAGTAGATAATTATCCTAAAGACAAAGAAGGGAGATCCTTAACAAAATATCTGTACAAAAATATGGTTTACTTTTGCGACTCTCCAAATAGAATTACTAGTGTTGCCAACTGGGTCCTTATCATGAAATATAACTATTACTGGCAAGACCTTCCCGGGTCTTATAATCTTAAGGGGCTAAGAGAGGAGGAAAGGGCATGCTTCCTAAGGGAGTGCAAATTCTACATATACCTGAAATATTTGGATTTTGGGTCATGTTTCCCTTTCTTGGCATTCGTGAAGGGCTTCTTCAACTACTTCTGAGTTACGCCGAGTATATTTTTACCAAACACATATCAGCCTCTAGTGGCTTTTGAGATAGTCTATGAAGAGGCCAAAGTCAAGGCTAAACTAAAAATGTTTTGGTATTTCTTCACAATTAAGAGGCAACCTGACTGCTAGTACTTTACCGCTGTGAGGCATGGACATAAGTTCATGGATGGGTTGGAGTCCAAGATATATAAGTGGCATGACAAATTCGTGTTAATAGTATTGGATGAGGAGTTAGATTTATGGACTCAATGGACTGAAGCATTCCATACAAAAGATATAGAGTTAATGCTGAATGATGCCATAATGGTAAAGAAAATCCAAGAGAGGAGGAGGAACAAAATGTTTTTTTAGGATGCTGAGAGAATTATTAGGAGTTATGAAAGCGAAGAGCCAATCTCTTCTGGAAAGGAAGGTACACTAATGAGTTACCATCGTGCTGGGTATAGCTATAAGAGGAAAGTCATTCTTGTGACTTGGGGGGAGAATTGTTACCTTTAAGTATTTCTTGGCACGGAGAATGTAAGTTCATTCTTTTCCCTTGTGTTAATATTAACATGTTTGCTCATATTACAGATATGGGTGTTAGTGAGGTAAATCTTGCCAAGCTATTGGCCTAAGCTAAGGCTAAAAAATCAAAGGCTAATAAGCGGGCGACCACCGCAGCTGCTACCACTCAGCTTATTGCTATGAAGAAAGTAGCAAAGGAAGACATAGCAAAGCAGATGGTAACATAGAAGAAAGCCTCCCAATTGCTGGAGAAATGGAAGGTGGGTAAGAAGACTGTGTCGGTTGAGGTCGCTCATTCTAGGGAGCCTCCAATCAAGAATATTCAACTTGTTGCTGAGCTGAGAAAGGGTGGTTGAGAGACCCAACCTTGTAGTGAGGTCGAAGATACCATTGCTACTGAAGGGTTATCGTTGATGGTGGAAGCACCACCAAGTGCTAATAAGAGACCAAGGAAGGAACTTACTGGCTAACCACCTGCTAAAAGGTCTAATAATTTGGACGAGAGGATGCAAGAGGCAATGTATAACAAAGTTCTCGGCATTAGCAATACCAAATTTGTCCCCAGCAAGCAGGTTGGCGAGTACTTTATCCTGTGTTGGAGCCATACTATCTCACATATCGACTTGGCCCTGGGAGATAAGACAAAATCTTTGACCTTAATAGAAGGAGTTATTCTTCCAAAGGACAAAGAGATTACTAAGAAGGACATCAATAGAGTTAGTGGTTACAACAAGGCCCATATCACGACCAAGTTGTATGATGTGAGTATCCATAACTATCTTTTTAATCGTTGAATTTGTTTAGTTGCTGGCACTCCTTTTCTTTTCAGATAAGCAACCACATTCTAATGGCTTTAGATGAAGCCGATAAGTAGATGAAGAAGGTAATGACAATAGTTAGTCTTCATGTGTTTTGTTGAGTGACTACTAATACTCATCATATTAAATGAAATTGTTGCAGGAAATTAAGGATGCATACAATGCTTCCAAAGCCTACATTGTTGCTATTGAGAATGCAAGGATAAGGCTCGAGATGGAGGCGAGAAAGCTCTAGGAAAACCTAGTTGCCAAAAAGTTGGCACATACCTTGGTTGCTGATGAAGCCTTGAACTTGAAGGCTAAGGTTGAAGAGCAATATAAGGAGTTTGAAAGCCTAAAGGAGGAGCTGCAAAAAAAGAGAGAAGAGTGCTAGGGGCTATGCTGAACTCTTTGCATAATGAGCGATGAAGAGGATGAGCTCAGAATGCAAATTAAAGAGTTGGAGACCAACAATACAAAGTTGCATAGCCGTGCTACCAAGCTAGAGGAGATTGTAAAGAAAGGAGCTTCTGTTGAAGAGGTACTAAACATAGTCACTCCTAGTTAGCAATACGAGAGACTTTTATAGAAGAAGTTGTTGGAAGGGGTATGGGCAGCGAGAGAGGAGATCTTGAAGCTTCACCTTGATTATGATTTTTCTAACCTTGATTTCACCGACGTTGACGATAAAGTCGGTAGTTGTGATGAGGTTGATGGCAATGAGTTAGGTTCTGAGATAGTTATGAAGGATAATAACGAAGCTCTTGTCAAGGATTTAGGGGAATACGAAGAATGTCTATCAAAAGAAATCCCCTATGAACATAAACAAAAATCAACCTGCTTTGAGACCTTAAGAGCCGAGAAAGAAGTTTACTCAGAAAAATCCTTAGCTTTTGGTCCAAAGATGTTCACTTTGAGAATAGGCCATAGGAATATCTTTGTACTTTCATTCCTTGTACTTTGTGTTCTAAAAATAGGTCGGATTTTTGCAATATTACATTGATGAATGAAAAGTACATTTCATGTAACTTTATGTTTCTAGTACGTTTTATTTCACGTACTACGTTTTCTTGACATGTACATTTATCTAATAATATGTGTGTTTTATTTCATACGATCTTATTCCTTAGCAAGTTTTATTTCTCATATTAAGTATTTCTTGGTAAGTTTTATTTCACATACCTAATTATTTCTAGGCATGTTTTATTTCACACACCTAATTTGTGCATCTTTATAGATATTGTTTGTTAGCCATTTAAGGTGTAGACTAGTTATATTACTTGGCTATGGAATTAATTTCTGAAGTTTGTTAACTACGATAGGTTAGAACTTATGTCAGTTCGTTCGTTGTACAATTTGAACTTACTAACTCGGTAGTCATGAATAGATTAAAAAGAACAAAATATAACTTCAAATATAATTCTCATAAACAAATAGGTTGTCATCTTATAAGAAACTAGGCTATTGGCTTACAAATGGAGATGAACATCATCCAAGCCATAAATTGAAATAGAGTTTCAAATTCTCGACATTCCATGCTTGAGGGATGATTGATCCATTTAACCTCTCTAGTTGATAAGCCCCTTTGCCAACGACTTCCTAAATCTTGACAAGCACCCTCCCAATTCACATTGAGCTTTCCTTGACTCTTTCATATGCCCGTTACTTCTAACTTTCGGCAAACCAGATCTCTAGGTTGAAAAACCTTATGCTTTACTTTCTAATTGTAATACCTAGTCACTCTATGCTAGTATGCTGTAACCTTAGCTCTTGTAATATCTCTAATTTCATCAGTGGTGTCCAAATTTGTCGTTAATCTAACTTAGTTAACCATCACATCGAAGTTCTGTATCTGTAGATTAGGCAGATCTAACTCAATCAGTAGAACTACTTTCATGCTGTATGCTAACCTAAAGGGAGTCTCCCTTGTCGTAGTTCTATGGGTGGTTCGGTACCTCCATAAGACATTTGACAGTTCATCAGCCCATCTCCCTTTAACTTGATCTACTTTCCTTCTTAGGTCGTGCAAGATGATCTTGTTCATGGCTTCAACTTATCCATTCGTCTGAAGGTATGCTACAAACGTATAGTTTAGGTGAATACCATACTTCTCGAAAAATGCTAGGAACTTGTTGTTGTCAAATTTGAGCCATTATCCGTGATAATCATGTAAGGAACTCTGATTCTTGATATTATGGAATTGAAAAGAAACGCTTCCACTTTTTGCTTAGTGATATTTACCACTACTTTAGCCTCTACCCATTTAGTAATGTAATCCATAGCAACAATGACAAATTGTTGTTGGGTAGTAGATTTTGGAAATGGTTCGAGAATAATTAACCCCTACTAGGCGAAAGGCCAAGGATTAGATAAGCTACATAATTTAGTTACAGGTGCTCAACTCAGTGCCTCATGCTTTTAACATTGTGGATAGTGCTAAACAACTTCCTTATCATCTTTTCTCATGGTCAGCCAATAATAGTTGAGTTGTAGTGCTCGGACATACAGCATTTGTGCTTTTATGTGGTCACTACATATGTGACTAAGCAGTTCTAATAACACCTTTTAGGCATCTCTTGGAGGAAGGAATCGAAGATAAGGTTGTGATATGCCACATTTATATAGCTGTCTATCAATTAGCGTGTAATTCATAGCTTGGTAAACCAATCTCCGTGCTCCTTTCTTGTCATCAAGGAGAGTACTATCTATTAAATAATCTATTAGGGGATCCATCTAAGATTCTTCTTTCGGGTAAGGAGCCAATTCATAGCTCTACAAAAGAGTGGATAAACTTTTCTATGGAAGAAATTTGACAAAAAGTTTGTCACTTAAGTCGGGGAATGCTATACTGGCCAATTTTGAGAACTTATCAATAGCAATGTTCTTACTTCTTGGAATCTTGTGGATTGAAAAAAATTGAAATTCTTCTTCGAGCATTCGAACCATCAATAGGTACTTGCTCATTTCTTCTTCTCTTGCCGCATAACTTCCTGTGACTTGATTCACCACCAATTGTGAATCAAAGAACACTTTAAGTTTCTAGGCGCCAATCTCTTTTTCTAGTTTTAGTTCGACAATCAAAGCTTCATACTTTATTTCATTATTGTTAGCAGGAATCTGAATTTTAAAGCATAATTAACTTTGACATTGTAGGAGCCTTGAAGAATAAGGCCTGCATCACTTCCTTCTCTTATTGAAAATAGCCTACATAAAGGTACCAAATCGGTTTCTCGACAACCTCTACACTATCTTTCTCATCAGTGAACTCGACCATAAAATCTGCTAACACTTGAGCTTTTAGTATCTTTTTGGGTTTGTATTGTATACCATAAGCACTTAGCTCTAGGGCATATTTCATCATCCTCTCAAAAGAGTCAGGCTATTGTAATGCTTGCTGCAATGGCTAATCAGTGAGTACTATGATATGGTAAATCTCAAAATACAGCTTCAACTTCCTTACAGAGAGAAACACTACTAAAACAAATTTCTCACTTTTTGTGTACCAAAGCTTTGGCCTTTGCAAAACATGACTTGTGTAATAAATGGGTCGATGTGCTTTGCTGTCAATTCGAACCACTTAGAAGAAAGAGCTCGGTAGCTGACCAATAGGTACAAATACAAATTCTCTCTAAAGATGGGAGTTGAGAGTATTAGTGGTGACGTAAGGAATTCTTTGAGATCATTGAAAGCTCTTTTGCAATCGTCAAACTATATGAATTCTTTTAGACTCTTTAAGATTTTAAAGAATTCAATGTACCTATTCGTGCTTCTCGACATAAACCAATTAAGGGTGGCTATTCGCTTGGTGAGTTCTTACACTTTCTTGACCATATAAGGGGATTTCATGTTTATTATTGCCTTAATCTTTCTTAGGTGGGGCTCAATGCTGCGTCAAGTAACTGTGTATCTTAAAAATTTTCCTAAAATTATACCAAAGATGCACTTCTATGGGTTAAGCTTCATGTTATAGCTCCTTAGTGTAGCAAATGTGTTCTTAAGATTGGTTAGATGCAGATCCTCCTTTATGCTCTTCATAACCATATCGTCGACATATACTTCAACGTTTCTATGTATCTAGGATTTAAACATTTTGGTAACAAGTCTTTGGTACGTTGGACTAGCATTTTTCAGCTTAAAGGGCATTACCATGCAACAATATATTCCAAAATTAGTAACAAATGATGTATGGAGTTCATCCTCCTTATGCATCTTAATTTGGTTGTAACTAAAGAAAGCATCCATAAAGGAAAGTAACACGTGTCCAGTAATTAAATCTACTATCTGATTGATTTTTGGTAGTGGGAAACAATCCTTAGGATAGGCCTTGTTGAGATCCTTGAAGTCCATGCATATTCGCCACTTGTTATTAGACTTCTTGACTTGGATAAGGTTCTTCTCGAATAAATCATGCCTTCAATAGCTTTTAGACTTCTTTTTCTATTGCTGCTTGTCTTTTTAGTACAAAATGCCTTTTCTTTTGTTGGATCACCTTCACACTTGAATCAATCTAGAGCTTATGTACCATGACTTCTCTTAGAATACTTGGCATGTCCGAAGGGAACCATGCAAACACGTCAACATTGACTTACAAGAAGTTGATCAAACTTTGCTAAATATCTACTGACAAGGGTTTCCTTATCCTCATTGTTTTCTTAGGGCTATCTCTTAAAGAAATTTCCTCAATGTCACTTTCGGCATTTTCTATGTTGACCGACTTGCCTTTCGAACGGGTTTCTACTTGAAATACCTCTTCTCGTCTTAGGGCCCTCATGTATAAGGACTTTGCTAGTTGTTGATCCCCTTTGCATACGTTTGACTCCCCTAGGAGTAAGGAACTTAGCTTTAAGTTGTGCAGTTGAAGAGATAATGCCAAATTGGTGCTGATACTGCTATCCCATGTTCATATTGTATGGGGACTAACATTTGATGATGAGGAAATCTACTTTATCCTTTGTGACATGCTTGTCATTGCCAATTTGTACCAGTAAAGAAATTACTCCAACTACTTGGACAGGTTGATTTTTGAAGGCATACAGATCATATTTATAAGATCTTAATTGTACTTTGATCTTGGGTCTCATTTAGTCGAAAGCATGCTAAAAATGATATCTATTGAACTTGCTGTATCAACAAGAATTTTCTTGACCTAGAAGTTGGTGCCTCTTGCATTGATGACCAATGCATCATCATGCGACCTTTGGATGCCTTCAAAGTCTTCCTTTGTAAAAGAGATTGTGTTGTCAATTCTACCTTCTTGCCTTGGATATTGCAAATGCAATTTTTGGTGTTAATCAAGCTCGATAGTAAGTCTACCGACAATAGTGTTAATCACTTTGTTGGGTGCTTTACTAGAATTCAAATCTCTTGCATCTCTCCTAGCATCAGTTGGCTGAGCGTTATTCTCTTGTTTCTCACGTCTCTTCTAAGATGGTTTCTCAATATTTTCAACATCATGTACTAGGAACATTTGCAAATGCCCATGTTGAATTACATCTTCAATCATATTGTTGAGTTGGATGCACTCATCTGTGTTGTAACCTTTGTCGTAGTGGAAATCGCAGTATTTATTATAATTTCTCCTTGAGGGATTTCCTCTTATTCTTTCCAACTACTATAGAACACCTTTTTACCTACGTACCTTCATCAATATGTCTAAAATTGGATGATTGACGAGCATGTAGGATGAATATGTTGGAACCCTTAGTCTCTTTCTCTCGACATTCGAACTTTTATAATCATCTATGCTAAGTTTGTCCTTTGTACCTTTTGTCCTATCATTTTTCCTATCTCCTTTGTTCTAATCGGCTTTTCGCTGGGCTTTTATGTTATCCTCTTAACAAATGTATGAGGTGGCCTTGGCCTTGAACTCAACAAAAGTTCTTGGCTTATTCTTTGCAAGAGACTTGAAAAAGTTTCTGCGGGACTTAACTCCATTGATTATGGCATTGAGGGCCATACTCATATTCAATTCTAGGATTTGAACGATCTTAGCCATAAACGTAGCCAAGTAGTCTCTAATTGACTCATTTGATATTTGTTTGATTGTGTTAAGGATTGAGGAGTCCTTAACAAGAGGCATACTTAGAAGGAATTGTTGAAGAAACACTTTTACTAGTTCATCAAAACAAGAAATGGTGTTTGGTTTCAAGTGTTTGAACTACGTACTGGCCACAATCCTCAAGGTTGAGGGAAAAACTTAATAGGCTATACACATTACTTAAACCATGCAACTTGGCCAACATACGATAGTACTCTAAATAGCCTTTGAGGTCTTTAGTCCTGTTATAAGTTTCAAATTGTGATAGCTTGATGTGTCGAAGTATCACTTCCTCCAGAATCTTAGTAATAAAGGGGCTCTTCTAAATTCAGAATTGCTAACTCGTTGCAGTAGGGGTCCAACATGCGAGGGCCTTGCATGGTACATCTATTGCGGTTACTTGCCTTTGTCATTCTTTTTGAATGCAGGAGTCGAGGGTCCTTCCATAACCTTGGCTTGCTTTTTCAGCAACTTAGGTGAATAAATTGAGTCATTACTATTTTCAGCATCATGATCACCATGTTCTTTGTTTTGATTTGGATGAATACTACTATGAAGGAGGTTAAGGATTTGTTCATGTTTTTTGTTTAATTCTTGGTTTTCTTTAGCTAAATCGAGACAAAGTTGCTCAAGCCTAGCCATATGTTGCTCATTAGTATTCTTACTCTCCCTTTTAAGGCATTGAGAGGAAGTGATAGCACCTGCACATTTAGTCATCCTAGTTTTAACCATGAAGGTGTGTTTAAGGAAAAATAGATGGAATAAAATGTTTTTAGTAGGTTTTGGTAATAAAAAATGTCCTGTAAAGAAAAGAAAGTCACTTAGTACAAGGGTTAGTTCTATATGGCTACTATAATGCCTAAGTTAGTAAGTAGGAATAAGGAAAGTAAAGTGCGTGGTCAAGAGTTATTTGATGTCTATTATAGAGTTTCTTTTCCGTATTTGTAGGAGATTGTCATGTCTGAAGTAGTAGTTATCGAAATAACTGTCAAGATACGTAAAAGTTTCTTGATTAGACACCTTCCCTAAAATGTAGGGAGAGTAGGTAGTTATGTAATATAATCGTGCTTGTGATAATTGTTTGTGCCATGAACTTGAATTCAAATCAGGGACGGATTTGTGTTACTTAGTAGATTGCTAAGAATGTCAAATACTTGTCCTGTCGGCAGTCGAATGGATGAGTAAGTGAAGCTTCAATTATCAATGCTTGCTGAGTCGAATAGACAAAAACTGACTATTAATAGATGTAGTTATGCTTCTCAATGAAAGTGTATTCTTTTTTACTTGTGCATATGCAATGACAATTTACATATTTGTAGCTAAAGGTATAAAAGGCAGATGTGTTTGGGTGACTAATATTGAAAATCTTTGCATGTGTAAAAATGGTAGTAGAAACTGTATTATGAGATTACAGTCATCTATAGCCCTTAATAAATCATGAATTGAAGACTTATATTTTTAGAGTATAATTAAGTGCAAGTGAAGTAAAATGAATATGAAATAGGTAGTGAGATCTTTCTGTAGTGTTGAGGCAAATGGAATTATATCCTTTTATGGCACTTTTAACTGGTTATAAGAGATGGATGGTTATTAAATGGTACATGAGAAATGAAGTAAGATTGTTAGATAAATTATGATTGAATATGCATCTAAGCACCCTAAAATAGTAGTAGGATGAGTGACAAGTGATGGTGGAAATCTAATTAAAGCAAAACGTTGGAAGAGGATTAGGACTTTCAATCAAAAGTTTCTTAGCTATTACAAGATCAATTTAGAAAGACATAACCCTCCAATAAGTGAATTTTATAAGATGGTTATCTATTGGTATACTTATTATGATATAATGATAAGGAATGTTAACTAAATATAGTTATTTAGGGATCTAAGCTTAAAGGAATCAGGAGATAAGTAGTGATTTCATTAAAGGACTCTTACTTGATCTTAGTTGAAAGATAATAAATCTGAACTAAATGATTGGTTGATAATTATAAGAATAATGTATAATTAGTTATAGAATATAAGTATATACAAATAGATGAAATGTAAGCATAATAATGATATTGAGGTGTTCATTCCCTATAAGTTAGAAACTAGTGGATGGAAAGGGATTTAAGATGATTAAGATTTATCATTACTTGCCAATCGAGAATTTATATTAGAGGAAGGATATTGATCCAATAAGTTGTAGGATATGATTAAAGTGGAATTTAGAAGAAAAACTACAAGTGGTAGATGATGAGAAGCTTGTTGATAGCTACAAGCAAGAGATTGAGGAAAGTACCAATAAGTACTAGATCTACTAGTAATATCTAAAATTTCACATGTATTTTTGAAGATTAGTTTATGGATATTTGAACTTTATATTTAAGTTAATCAAGAATTGAACATGTCGTAGAAAATTTGTATTTGATGTTGTAAATGGGATATTAGGAGTTAAAGGAGTAGCTATGTTTATCTAGAATAACATCGGATTGGAATGTTACCGATTTAGAATTAAGTTGGAGGAAGCTTTTATATTATAATATAATATGGATATTATGAATTCCTAGCAATGTCTCTTAGTTTAGCAATGCATAGATTGTAATAACAGAATTGGGATACCGTACACATGCCAATAGTAACTGAAGACACTAGTTTTGATAACTATTGATAGCATGTTGATATATAAAGTGTTGTGGATAGCATTAAGGAAGTTAAACAATCATAAGTGGTATGTTAAAATTGAAAAAAAGTGACTTTTGGACAAGATAATACTTCTTTCATTAAATAAATTATCTTTGGAAAAGGGACTTTTGTAGATATTTAAAGTGTTTAAGAAGTACTTAAAGAAACATAGCTAATAATCACTACCAAGAAAGAAGATCTATAGAAGTAACTAGATGTGCAAGGAAGGTATGAAGTTCTAATACACTTCATATGAGCAGTTGCAATAGGTAATCTAATAGAGAAATTGCAAACGTAAAATGGTCAATTCATTGTGGTTGAGTCTTGTGTCATATTATCCCTATTAGTGTAATCTATTATGTCACGTTTTGTCAAGTAATAAGTCCTTATCAACACTATCTCTCTCTTGTTGAATCTATCACTCAAAAGTCATATTCATTCATGTCAAGTTAAGTACAATTGACCTACGATGTTAATCATCTCATCTGAATCAAGGATGGAGGAAAATCAAGATTTGTCAAATTTACTTCTCTTGATCCTATGCTGAGCTATATGAAGAACAAATGAGAAGCTATGGCAATGACGTAGACATTGTGAGTGGAAGATTATGGATGAGAGGAAAGGTGATGATATAAGGTGAACTTAGAATCACTAAAGATCACAAGCAAAACCTAGGAATCAGTAAAATAAGAAACAAATGGAAGATAAATCAACAAGAGAATTTGTAAGCTTATAGAGCTAAGTCATAAGATAGTATGGTACGAGTAGAGAGTTGCAGTGATGAAATAAGATATGATTGATATTAAATATGGAATGCAAAGGAAGAAAATGAGATGAGAATTTTAGAGATAAATAGTCAAGCAAAGGTTTAGATAAAGAAGGAGTGAAAACTTAATCAAAAGATCATTCAGATGCTTCAATAAAAGATAATTCAGTAGAATGGAAGATGGATTTCAAAGTTATGAAGCAACCTATAAAAATACTGGATAATTAGGTTTAAACGTTAAAGAAATTGAGATATGGGATATGTGAAGGTATAATGGGGTGAAGATCCAAACTTAGAAGCCATTGTAGAACATAATGTAGCAACGATGAAGCAGTACTTGTGGGTGTAAGGGTAAGCCCTGCAATCACGTGTTCGGGATTTGATTCGTAGAATTTAAGGTGATTAAGCAAATTGTTCGATCTAGCTTAAATTTTATAATGAAGTTAGGAATATTAGTAAAAGTGGTCTAGTAAGTTTAGATTTATAAAAGTAATTAATTAATATAATAGTGAATATATGTATATTACCTATTATTTATTGGAAACGCATAAAATAAGTTCTGATAACTAATAAATCGATAGAGATAAATTACATACACACTAAAAATCATAAAATAAATAAATAATATTTAAGATTATTTGTTTATACCATATATGTATTGACATGCAGGTAAAAGTACGCAACATTACTTAAAATGCTCGAAATATACTAAATAATTAAAGAAAATTCATAAATAATTAAAGAAAAATCAATAAAAAAAAAGAAAAAAAATGAGGAAATGTTTGAGAGTGGGTCGTAGTAAGCTGTAATTCAAGAAGAAAAATTAACCAAGTAAATTTAGCCAAATAGAAAGTAAAAAAGAAGAATAGATAAGGCAAATGTCAACTCAAATTAATAAAAAGAAAAGATCTATGTAGCTTTATAAATACCCAAATTAAACTAGAAGCTCATTTGGTTAGTTGGAGTATGAAAAAAATTGAGAGAATTGAAAAAAAGAAGAATAGAGTTTTTTTTTTTTTTTTAGAAAGTTTCAAAAAATCTATGCAAATAGGAGTTATAAGGTGAACCCATATCTGATGACCACTTGAGAATGGATGGCCACCAACTTTGGTGAGTTTGATCTTTCATTCCGATTTTACTTATTTTATTGAAAATATTAAATATGCTTTGAAAAGTGTAAAATTTGGTATTCTAAGTTTTTTAAGTATGTAGATTTAAGAAAAAATTTTACTTTGATAAATTCATGTCTAGAAATATATTGTCCTTAAGAAATTGTGTAAAACCGAATATATTTCGATTTAGAAATAAATGACCCTAGGAGTGTAGTTTTAAGTTTAAAAATTTTGTGTAAACTATTTAGATGATGTAGAACAGTGCTATGAAACCTTTTTTTAGAAATGAATTTTTCAAATTTTTAGATGATTTTTAAACCTTAAAATGATGTATAAAATGGGTAATTTTAGGCTAATTTGGTAATTAAAGGGATAATTGTTGATTTAGTGTATAATTATATATTTTAGAACGTTAAAATTTAATGAAGTATGATATTTGTAGCATTCAGGGTGGTAGATGTAATTATTCAGGAATTATGTAATATATATGTAACAGGTAAAAATTGTATATTTTAAGCTAATTTTGTAATTTTGGATAATTAGGTATAAATTTTGATTTAGGATGAATTTAGGTATTTTGAGATAGTAATTAATATTGAGAGATGATATTTGAAGTGATAGGAATATTAGATGTGTATATTATATACATATTAGGTGATAATCTATAATATGTATGTATAAGAAATCGATGAGTAGGAAAATATTAGCTTAAAATTGATATTATAATAATAATAGAAATATGTAATAAATATGGTAGGAAACTTAAATTAGGGTAATTATATGAAAAATATAAAATTTTCGTACATTGGGAGTAAATTCAATAGTTGAATTAGGATTAAGATATATCACACAAACTAGAACATTGGTTAAGGACCAAAAATAATATTTAGGATACTTGAAAATAATATGATTAATTTAACATTATGGGTTGGAATGATTTCCTAAGGTTTACATATAAAATCCCTAATCGAAAATTAAGTTAAAAACCTAATTCAGAAACCAATTTCAAAACTGAATTAGAACTTAGCCTAAATTAGGAAAAACTTTAAGAACGTGAATAATTAAGTATACTAAAACCCTAAACTAAAGATAACAATAAGCATTCTAGGACAAAATCAATCTATGGCAGTTATGTGAGAACTAAAACAACATTTATATTATAGGGATGATTAGTGATGACCTATGTGAGTCGCACCTTGAGTGAGTAAGCTGAGAATCTAGGTAAGTTGGGATTAATATGTTACTATATTTCGAAGTACTAATTTGTAATACTCACAGGCTTAAAATTATACTTGATTGTATTTGCTAGATAGTTGACTGCATATGCTTGTATGTGCTTAGATGGTTGATCGTGCACATGCCCGTTTATGCATGTTTTTGAGTTTGATAATATGATTTTGGTTTATTACTTTGGCTTTTATTCATGTGATTTGTTGAAATGATTAAACAGTTTAAACTGGATTTAATTAAATATATGACTTAAAATTCTAAATTGGACCTGTATAGTAACTCATTAGAGGAAATAATAGGGTTCTTTGGCCAAATATCGACCCTTTAGAAAGGGATAGCGTTGGATAACATAATTATTCCCTTTTTCATCCTTAGTTGAACTAAGTTACAAGTAAAGAGGTTACAACAAAGGTGAAGTCAATGGTTTGAAGGTGGTTATAAGAGGAGTGGTGTCTTTATTGCATAAGCCTAGATTTGGTCGTAAGCTGTTGCATTTAATGGAAACTCTTTAACTTAGATTAGAGCAGGTACAATTTCTCTAATCTCACGATAAGCTGGACAACGTTGTGCGATGGTATTTGCTTGTACATGCATAGCATCTAATTAATTTGGTTAATAAACCTGTTTGTGTTTGATGTATAGTTTTAAGTTTTCGTCTCAACTTACTAAGCTGTGGTTACTTACATCCATATAGATGTTGTTGTAAGTGCTAGCTAAGAAGCATCCATTTAACTACCTTAAAGCTAGCAACTGCTGAATCCTAAGGATTAAGGATCAGATACATTCTTAAGTTTAGATTTTATCTTTGAAGTTTTTAGTATTAATTTATATATTACTCAAGTAGATTATGATTAAGCTACTAAATCTTGTAAATATACTCAAATTATTTAGTGTAAATATGTATTTTTCATAATTACATAGTTCAATAACATGTTTAATTTATGAACTGTTTACTTCAAAGTGGGTTAGTCATAGACTCCTTGTGTAAATTAGGTTTAAGATGACGACTATAAGGTTAGCTTCTATCCTGGAATGGTTTGCACGGCGGGACTATTATGACTTTACCGCTTCGAGGTATGACAGGCCCTTTACTTACTGTTTGGGATGGAGTAAAGAAAGGGGGAAGGGAGGTATTAGGAAGGAAAAGATTCCTTTCCTTTATTTGATAAAGAGTTGAAGGAGGGAGGGATGAGATTTGAGAGGGAAAGATTTCCCTTAGGTCCTACAAAAACCTTTCATTCCACATATGGAGGGAATAGGAAAGAAAATTGATGAAATGACATAAATACCATTTAAATAAAAACAAACTTTAAGCTTTTAAGAGTATTTTGGTATTTTAGCACATTTTAAAAAACAACTAATGAACTTTCCTTCTACAATCATTACTCTCTTACCTAAACAAATACTTTCCTTTCATTTTCATTCCCTCCTAATTCTTTCCTCTATTCGAAACAATTGTAAAGGACCGTTTGACCAATCTTAGTTTGAGCCATCTGCCAATCTTGGTCCTCCCGAGCAGAACTTTGTTCTATTTTCCTTGTTTCACTTCTTCTCTTAAAAAAAAAAAAAAACTATTTCTAGTTATTTGTCACACTTTTTCAAGTCATTTTATCAATAATTAACATGTTTTTAATAACTTTTAATCAAGATTAGTCCTATCTATTTTAAGAAAGTACATATAGTTTGGAGCTAAGGAGGGTAGTATAGGGGTATTATTGGCTTATTTGGAGGAAATTTGAGGTAGTGTTATTTATTGCTAGATTTAGAGTTTGAGAGTCCTTTAGCTTCTTGTGAGCAATTTAGGTTAGGGATACTTATTTACTACATGTGCTTGTTAGGTTGTATACTTATTCCTTTGGCTTCTTATAAGGCATGAAATGTGTCATCTTGCCAGATCTGTCTATGATGACCATTACTGAATCTTTGCCCTAGGTAGTCTTTGATAGTCTTAGTGCAAAGTCTATGCTCAACATCTAAGGTCGGGTTAGGATAGGAAAAGGGCATATTCCTTCCATGCTCTTCCTTGCTCTTCACTTTCTTGAAGGTTGTGTACCTTTCAACAGCTCGGTGTACATCCCTCAACATCTTGGATTAGAAGAACCTGGCCTTTAGTAGTTTATAAGTCCTCCTCTCACTAAAATGGCTTGATAATCGTCCTCCATAAGCTTCCTTTAGGTCATTGACAGAGCATATCAGCGTACATAGTTTACATCCTTGGAATACAAATCCATCATCACCAAAGTAGTCATCTAAAATCCTTCCTTCAACATATTGGACATAAATTGGGCCAAAGTGGGGGTCTTGATTATATTGCTTCTTAATGCTTACAAAACTTAACAACTTCGCCTATAGGTCAATCAATAGTATGTATTGTCATAATAAGGCAACAATAACAACATTGACCTTTTTGTATTTGTACTTAATGATGAAGAAGAATCCTTTAAAAAACTTAACCCATTTTGCCTACGGCTTTAATATCTTGGGCTGGCTTCTTAGGTACTATAGAGATTCGTAGTTGATGTATATGACAAATTCCCTATGCAACAAGTAGTGTTGCCATACGTTTAGAGCTAAGATCAAGGCGTATAGTTCTCTATTATGCATTAAGTTATTCAACATAATATGCTACAAGTTAGCCTTCCTACATAAGGACAGATCATATACCAATGCAACACAAAGACTTCATCAAAATCAAGCAAAGCTAGAACAAGGGCAGAATATACTATAGTAGATGGATTGATGTAATTAAAGGTAATTAAATAGACTAAGCGATTAGCTATTTGATTTCTTCAGATTAGGGCAACCTAATAGCATTGATTGAAGGAATTAATGTGATTTTAAGTTATTTTATTGCAAAAGCGATCTATGTAGATTATACTCAAGGTTAGGAGTTAATTAAGAGATATGAGTCTAGTTAACTCAATTTAGAAATTCTTACGATCTAATAGCAAAGACGAGATTGAATGTATCATAGATTTTGGGGGGAGGGAGGAATTCAATATTTAAATACTAAAGTTCATACGTTCTCAATAATTTTGTTTACGTTCTCTTTTATTTTTAGTTATAGTAGTCCTTCTATTTTATTGTTCCTTTATGTTAGATTAGATTAGTGAAATTTAGATTTAATAGTTTGTTGTTTCATGCTTAATTGTTAGGTTAGATAATAGGAATATTGATGGGGAAGTAGTAGTATTTTAGTAGTTAGTCCTTGAAGGATTGACACTTGAACTCACATCTACTACACTATGAAACCGATAGGTGCATTTGCCTTCCATCAATAGTCTTATTGGATTTTTGCTTAATTATGTTAAGGATAGAGGAGTCCTTCATTGAGAGTTTATTAGCAAGGAAGTGTTGCAAGAGCACTTCTATGAGATTGTCAAAACATGTAATAGTGTTGGGCTTTAAGTGCTTGAACTAGGTGCTCGCGACATGCCTTGGCATTGATGGGAAGGCTTGGCAAGCAACAACATCACTAAGGCCATGTAACTTAGTTAAAGTGTGTTACCACTCTAAGTGATCTTCTTAGTCCTTCATCCCATTGTATGTTTGAAATTATGGAAGCTTAATATGCTGAGGAATAACTTCCTCCAAAATTTCTACGATAAAATGGCTCTTTTTCTAGACAAACTATTTGCTTGTAAAAGCAGGGGCATTGACGTGTAATGGACTCGCATGATGTGCTTGCTATGGAGCTTTACCTTTATTGGATCTCTTGAGAGCAGGTGCTTGAGCTTCTTGAACTCTGGCTTGTTGTACTTATTGCTCAAGAGAATAGATAAAATTGTTTGAATTCTTCACACTATTTGCATCTTGTCCATGATTTTGGTTTGGCAACATATTTGCACATACCGAATTATGAATCTCATCATTTTTCTTTTCTAATTCTTGATTTTCCTTTGCTATGTTGACACAAAGCTACTTTAACTTAGAAAGCAGATCATCACCTAAATTGATAAGGGATCAAATCTCTAATACCAAGATGATAAGGAATCAAAGGATCGATCTAGGAAGAAACAGCAGTGGATTTCAAACGAACAAGAATGGGTACTCGAAAGAAAATGGGTATAAGGAATTGGAAGGTTTTTGATGGTGAATGTAAATGGATATAACTCACCAAGACACAAATACAATCAGGTTTTTGAGCTCGAAATAGAGTTTGATACGACTCAAGAACACTAAATGTTGCTCGAAATAGTGGCAAAACTGTAAATAACATACAAGGTCTTAAACCCTAAAGAATTGGGCTTAGAAATAAAATAAGGGAAAACATATACAAGAATACAAAACTTTGCATTTTACAAAAGTTGGCATGCAGTCACTCGGCATGTCTTGGGAGTAGTAGTATTCAAACTGAACGGAATCGGCAATTTGATGTATGTGTTTGGCAAAGAGTCCCCGAACTCTCGCATGGCTTGGCTAAGACACCAGAGAGGTCGCCTCACAATTGCTGAGTTCTAAATTCAGTTGGCACAAGTCTCTTGGAACCGTGTTAAGTGGTTCTTTGCTCTCACGTCCTTGGCCTTACGATTTCTTGACACCTCGACTGACGACAGAGTTGATGCCGAGTGTTTATTTTCCTTTCCCTCATCCTTTTAGCTACAGCTCACCTTCGATAAGCATTGAAAGGCCTATGCTTGGATATGGTTGGAGGTTGATTCCCATCATTATCACAGTTTTGAAAGGAAGTCGTCTTCGATGTTAAGTCTTGAGCTCAGGCCAGGATGCCAAATAAGCTCCTTTTCCCTTTTCATTTTACCATAGGTGCTAAGTGTGCACATGGACCATACCCTTATCATTAAATTATTGCAGTCCATAAGGTCGAAGATGTGAGTAGGTTGGCAATTTCATCTTTTCTGCTAACTCGGAAAAAATGATGTTGGTGCAACTACCTCTGTCAATAACTAAGGAATAAGTCTTCCCTTCACTAAGCATTGCATATGAATTAAATTTTCCCTTTGTCCAAGATCTACCTTTAGGTCAGCTTATATGGTCGTAGCTAGGAGTTTATCTAGGTCCTTAAGATAGATATCTTCTTTTATCAACTGGTCGTTCAAGCTCTTGTCACTCCAACTCTCAATTTGAGCATCGGGCCCTTCACCCTTTAAGACCATGACTCTCTTATTTGAGCATTAGGATGCAATATGTCTTTAGCTTAAGCACTTGAAGCACTTCATTTCTTGGGCCTTGTTGCTGGGTGCCTTCTCTTTCTCGGCAATCTTTTTCTCACTATGGGTTGGTTGGCTAAGCTCTCCTTTCTCAATCTTCTTTTCCTGCTTTTTCTTGACATACCTCTTATGCTTAGGGTTACCTTATTGAGGTCAGCTACTTGTCCTTTGATGACTTCTTATGCTCTGCCTCTCTACTGTTAATGCTAAATTAATTAGCTCATCTAGAGAGTTGAATGACTGCAATTCAACTATGTTGGCAATGTTGTCTTGGAGTTCACTCAGGAATCTAGCAATGGTATGATCCTATGGTTCAATAATCTCACATCTAGTCATTAAGGTCTCAAACTCTTGCAAATACTCTTCAATAGTATTTCTACCTTGTCTTAAGTGCTAAAAAGCATGGAGCATCTCCTGCTTGAAATAGTCGGCACAAAGCGTTGGTTCATCAATCTTTTCATGAGCCTCCAAGTTCTGATTGGCTCTTCTCCTTTAGCATCTCGCTTAGTAACCAGCTTATCCTACCAAAGACTCACATATTCAACAAGGGATAGTGAAGCCAGCTTAACCTTTGTTCGATCATCATACTTGTAGCACTTAAACAATTTCTCAACTTGGGAAACCTAGTTAAGGAACTCTTCAGGTCGACTACTTCCACAAAAGGTCAACAACTTAAGCTTTATATCGTCAAGTCCTCGACTAGGTGCTCAAGGCTCATCCCTTGCATTTCAAGCTGTCAATTCTCTTCGTTTTGGCCACTTCTATTAAGGCTCTACTTGGCCATGTTCCTTCTCGAGCTCGGCTCTCTTCTCCATGCTTCTTGATTTGTTTTGGAGTCAGCACTCCTTTCATTTCTTCCTCTCGTCATTAGATGGTTTTCTCTTCTTTTCGGCTCGACAACTCTTCTTCGCTATTGGTCATCATGATCATGTTCATTAGAACCACTTTCACTTGTGGGTGTTCCCTCCCCTCTTTCCTCTCAGCCATCTCATTTGCGTCCCCTGACTAATTTAGTGAGTTCTTGGATAGAGTCAATGAGATTTTGAATCTGATATTCTAAGTTGTCAACTTGTCGCCTCAAGCTTCTACGAGGATTGTCTCCAGTGTTGTTGACACTATCCTCCTACATTCTTGTTCGTATAGTAATTTACTGGAAAATTGAAGAAACAACAAAACAGAATTACAGTAACTCAGAAACAACTACTACTTAGCTTCTACAACTACTTACTACTACAAACATCACACTATACTACAGAACAATGATTAACAGAAATGTTAGAACCATAAATCTACTTTAAAGAACACTAACACGTATGTCTCCCCAAAGCTCTGATACTAGTATGATAAGGGATCAAATCTCTTATACCAAGATGATAAGGAATCAAAGGATCTATCTAGAAAGAGACGGCAACAGATCTTGAACCAACATGAATGGGTATTCAAAAGAAAATGGGTATGGGGAACATGAAGGTTTTTTATGGTAAATGTGAATGGATATAACTTACTAAGGCACAAATACAATCAAGGGTTTGACCTCGAAATAAAGTTCGATACGACTTACGAACATTAGATATTGCTTAGGGTTTCAAATGAAGGTTAGATGTAACTTATTAACCTGTTTTAATGAAGGGGTTCACCATAATCTGAGATCAAGATTGATAAGAATGTGGGGATAATTAAAGAGTCTAATCAAAACTCAATAATTCGGTAAATGCTAACTTTGGTATAGCCTTGCTTGAAAGAGGAAAGTTTCACTTTTTGTATATATCTTTATATATCTATCTGTCTATCTCTCCTGTATGCTAGTACAAATGTTGCTATTTATGGAAAGTCCTAAACTCTAGTGGCAAAACTGTAAATAACGTATAAGGCCTTAAACCCTAAAGAATTGGGCCTATAAATAAAATAAGGGAAAACATATATAAGAATACAAAATTGTACGTTTTACAAAAGTTGGCATGTAGTCACTCGGCTTGTCTTGGGAGTAGTAGTATTTGAACTGGATGGGGTTGGCAATTTGATGTAGGGGTTTGGGAAGGAGTCCCTGAATTCTCGCATGGCTTGGCCAAGACACTAGAGAGGTCGACCCACAATTGCTGAGTTCTAAATTTAGTCGGCACGAGTCTCTTAGTATTGTGTTAAGTGGTTCTTTGCTCTCACGTCCTTAGCCTTACGGTTTCTTGGCACCTCAGCTAACGAAAGAGTTGATATCGAGTGCTTATTTTCCTTTCCCTCGTCCTTTTGGCTATAGCCTGCCCTTAGCAATCATTGAAAGGTCTCAGCTTGCATTGAAAGGCCTCGGCTTAGATATGGTCAAAGGCTGATTTGCATCATAAATGGTACCTCTCACTCCCCTTAGAATGGTAGTGGGAAGTAGTAGTACCCCCAACACTTTTAGTCGATCGAGTCGCCACCATGATTTGGATTCAAACACATGTGGCACTAAAACGTTATCATCTTAGGTATGAGTTTGAAATTTGGAAAATGAACAAAGTGAGTCTTTGACGGTGTTGGGGCTAGTTTAGTATAGCTATTCTGAAGCTTAAGTTAGAAGTGTATTTGAGTGTTTTAGAAGGGAATAAAGAATTCAGTGAGTAGAGTGCATAGAGCATTCTTATAGAAGGTGAGTTCCTATATTCATAGGCTCTTGTCTGGTAACCATAGTAGAAGGTAGTTGAATTGCTAGTAACACATGGCATCTCCTAAATTTAGCCATGTGTAAATTGTAGGGTAAGTAAGCGGTTGATTAGTTGCTGTCTAGATAACTACTGAACTGTTAGTGCCTACATTTGAATATTTAAATCTTCTTAAGTTAGGACTTAGTAATTAGGCCTCACGAGGTAGGTAAAGAAAGTGAGATTAAGCTGTAGAGACACCATCAAGAGGTCGGTAGCCAAATTATCCAACGGGTAGTATTAACCTATTATCTAGTTACAATAGGATTAAGTCAAAGGTACTATCCTTAGCTGATCCTTGTTTCATTTAGGACAGGTTAACATAACATCGAGCAGCCAACTAGTAGGATGAAAATTCACTATCAATCCTTATACTACAACACATTTGCCAATCAATCTTCATAAGACATGGTTCATAAATCTCATGAAAGTGCTCGATGCATTTGTATGCTTGAATAGCATAACCAACCATTTATAAAGACCATCTGATGGGAATCAACCCATGACTATCTCCTAGCTGAGGCCAACCCATCCTAAGCCGATACCGACCCTCTAGAAGAAGATGTTGACTTATTTTAACCTAAAGTTGAATAGTTCAAGGCTTAGGTCTAACAACTTTTGTTGAGGCTGAGCAAATGACAAAAGATTAAGGGGTAGAAAAGAAGCCACTTGATATCAAGTCTGTCGTCTATCAAGAAGCCAAGAGTTCAAATAGCCGAGGACTTAGGACTAAAGAACCACTCGACATGGCCTTGAGAGACTAGTACCGACTAATTCTAGCACTCAGCAATTATGGGCGGACCTTTTTGGTGTCCCAGCCAAGCACTACGAGACTTCAGGAGTGCCACCTTAGACCCAAACATCCAACTGCTAACCTCGTCCAGTTCGGATCCTACTCTTCCAAGACAAGCCTAGTGACTGCATGCCAACCTTTATTAAATGCATAGTTTTGTATTCTTGTGTATGTTTTTTCATTATTTTATTTATAAGCCCAATTCTTTAGGGTTTAAGGCCTTACACATTATTTATAGCTTTGCCACTAGGGTTTAGGACTTGCTATAAATAACATTTGTAAACATCAAAAAGAGATATACGAAATTAGACAGAAAAGTATATTCTTGCGTTTTGCAATCTTTCCCTTTTTGAGCAAGGCTGCTCTTAAGCTAGCATTACTAAATTATCAAGTGCTTATTAAACTCATTAATCCTTCCTGTGTTGTTATCGATCTTGACCCTAAGATTGTGGTGAACCTTCTCATTTGAATCGGTTAGTGAGTTGCATCTAACCCTTATTTGAATCCCGAGTAACATTCAGTGTTTATGAGTCATATCGAACCCTATTTTGAGCCCTGACTGTGTTTGTGTCTTCGTACATGATATCCATTCACATCTACACTCAAAAACCCTTATGCTTATTCTCACCTGAACCTAGATTACATCATCTTCCTTTTGAGATCTGCTACCCATGATACGTATCACCATCCTTCATCTTAAATGCCATCTTCCAGTCATCACCTAGCCTCATATGGATTTGGTGAAGGTTACTCTTTAAGTAAACCTTTGAGAAGATTTGTGCACCTTAGAGCTTGTCCAATATGTCATTAAGACGAAGTATTAGATATCGGTCCTTAACAGTGATTTTATTAATAGCTTGGTTACTAATACACACCTGCCAAAAACCATCTTTCTTATGAACTATAACAACAAGTATAGCACATGGACTGATACTCTCCCAAACAAAGCCTCGGTCAATCAGCATGTCAACTTACTTCTTGAGCTTAGTTGCCTACTCAAGATTGACCTTATAGGTAAGCTTATTAAGTAGAGTAGCTCCTAGTTGAAGATTTTTTCAATGTTCTACACTTCTCATAAGAGGTAAGACTCTTGTTAATTCGTCATGAAATAGGTTGGTCAGGTGATATGCTAATCTCCTCTAATTCCAACAATCTTCTCACCAATAGGTATACATTCAGCTTGGGAAATCACCAAGGATTTCTTCTTGAAAGATTTATATATCTATGCCAAAACCTCTTGAACTTCCCTTTGACTCATCGAGGTTAACACAATTTTCTTGTTGTCCTTCCAAAACAATATGTACATTATGGTATCATCATAGAGTAGCCTTAGGTCAAAGAGCCAAGGTTGGCCCAAAAGCATGTGAGACATACATTGGTAAGACGTTACACAATACTTTATCCTTATACCTATCCCCAATAAAGATTGGCACTCTAACTTGCTTAGTTACTTAGGGTCAACCCTTCTCATTCAACCAATGTATTATGCAAGGTCAAGATGAGAAGAGGTCAACAATTTCAAGGCCCTCACCACCTCTTGGGTGACTACCTTAATGTAACTGCCCTTATCTATGATTAGAGCACACAAACTACCATTTACCTAATAATTTGTGTAGAAGAGGTTTTCCTTTGCTCTCCCTCTTTAGAAACTGTAATACTAAGAACCCTCTTAATGATCACATTGACATATTGCCAGTGTTCAAGTCAGACCAAGGCATTTGAATCTTCTTGGAATTCATCCAGCAAATATTCCACCTTAACTTCCTCTTCACCTTTATTAGTACCCTCGACTTTAAAATGTGGCCCTTACCTTTTAATAGTCATTACTTGTCGATTCAAGCACTAGTTAGATACATGCCGGAAACTAAGGCTCTTAAAATACTTAATCTCTCTAATCTTCCTTTCAGAGCTCTACCCATGTCCTCTTCACTTAAGTTTCCTCAGTTTTAGTCTTCCCTTGATTTTCATTAAGTCGGCTAAAGTTTGGACCTCAACGGTCCACATTGAGTCGTAAGGAGGTCAATTACTATTAGGTCAGCTTTGAGCAATAAGTTAGCCAATTAAAGCTCGACTCAATTGATTACGCCTTTACCTCTCAACTTTTTAGGCAATACAAATAGCCTCATCCAAAGTTCCAATCCTTTGTACTTCCATAATATTGCCAATTTCATTCCATAGGCCATATACGAATCTACCAGTACTGTTAGCCTAAGTTCCTCCACATCACATCCAATCGTGAGGAGTTGGAACTTGTGAACATAGTCATCGATGTTCTTATCACTTTGCTTAAGCTCTTAGAGACGCTTGAATGTATCTTGCTTGTAATGGTTGGAGGTGAACCTATTTTGCTAGGTGTACTTCATTTCATTCTAAGTCTTCATTTTTTGTCAAGCTTGCCAATGTATGGCCTACACTTTCTTCTACTGTATTGCCGCATAACCTAAAAACTTTAGTGTAGCTAATCGAATTCTCATAACATCTTCATAATCATAACAGCCAAATATCTTCTCTATCTTCTCTTCTAAGATTAAATATTTGTTGGCACTATTGATTCTAGTAAAGCTTGGAATTTGCACCTTAATGTTCTCTACTCCTCTTGGAGCTTGAGCTTCTCTTTCTTCAAAGTCAAGAAAGTTAGCATCCTCTTGTTCATCTTTGGCAACTACATCTAACTCAATTATTCTTTGAACTCCGTACTTATCTACTCTTATACCGCTAACTGAGTGTTAGTTGGGTAATACTATTCGCCTACATCCTACCTCCTCTTCACACTTACCAATCTTCCTTAAACAAGTCAATCATCCATTCTAATAAGTGAGCCGTTATCTTGTACCACCTTGATGCATCGGTTATTGGTGGTTTGGCGCATCAGTCATCATGGTAACTAAATCATCTATTTTCTCGTTTATAGTGTGAGGTGTTTGGTTCCCTTTCCTTAACCCAGAACATCACTCTTAGCTTCAACAATACCACCATGAACACCTGGCATCAACATTCTTACTACACTATTACAGGAAACACTGCTATTAACAAGTCTACTACTAAGCACAAAAGTACTCAGAACGATCCTTTGTAAACTCACACACAAACACAAAAGTACTTAGGATAACCCCTTACCAACAACATACTGCATAAAACCCATGTAGCACATCTTGTTCTGTCTTTGAAGACAAAAATAGAGTCATGAAACCCACCAAGTAACATACCAACCACTCGAATACTATCACAGCACAACGTCGTTGCACTTATATTGTACCAATACTCTACACAACCATAAACACTTTGGCCTTTTGAATGAAACACACATATACACCTTTAGTTGAAACCCCAAGCTTTGATACCAAGAAGATTATATGGTATGCCTAAGAGCTAAGTTATCAGTAAGGCTTACCATAGCTTATGCAAAATTGGTCCTTTGAGCTATTAAAGAAGAAAGAAGTGAAAAATGCCTGCATAGTAGCTTCTTGAAGCCACCCTTTAGATACTACTCACTAGAGAGTCTAATACGACTTGATTTTCACTTGATATGACTCACAAGCTAAGAACTTGAGGTCAACTTGCCATTAATTCCTTATTGCTAAAAGGGACTAAATAAGAGTGAAAAAGTTTGCTTGGAGAAGTTAGCACTCACAAGGAATAAAGAAGGAACAATATTACAATAATTAGATTACTTGAAATTGATTCCAACGACATATACAGGTGACTATTTATAGTAGGTCCCTAAGGTTAGACTGGAAAAGGATAAATTACTAAAAGGGTAGTTTACATTTGTAAGATCCTAGTATATACTAAAAAGGGTAAAAAAAATGATTGTGATGAAAGGAATATAGTATAATGTCAAAAAAGAATAAACATGTGTCAAGATGCTATTGGTGATGTTCTTTAGTAAGGCAATTCCCTAAGGTCGAGTTGTTTTGGAGTAAGATTAGCTCAATAGTAGCTTGGACTTTGGTAAATAGATTGTTTGCAAATGGAGACTTGGTCAACGCAAGGGTAGCTCAGGTTTATAACTTGACACTAGGAAGGTTGGTTAAGGTAGATGAAGCTTGGAGCTCGGCAACAAGGCCTTCATTAACATAGATCAAGGTAGAGTTAGAATGATTATGCAATGAGTTGAGCTACAACTTGTCTTGATATCAAGACTCATCCTTAGCTGGCTGTAAAGTTAGTATTTGCTTAGCTAAGCTCTTAATGCCTCAAAATCGAGCTCAAGTAAGGGGTTCGGAGGTTAGCAGTTCATTAGAAAAGGAAAAAGGAAAGTTTTTTTTTTTATTATTATTGTAGTTACTGTGAGTGTTTATATACCGCTATTTGGGATCAAGCTATGCGTAGTTCTTTATTCCTAATATATATATATATATATATATCTTGGTTGGTTTCTTTTCTTTTTCTAAGAAAAGGCTTGCACTTTAAGTAAAAACAAAAAGAAAAAAATTTGTTATTCTAAAGAAAAGTTTAAGAATTAGAGAAATGCCTTCTTTTTTATTAAAATAAACTAGAAGTTTTATATTTAATTTGGTGGGTGATTTTTATGTTAAAAAATGACTTCTTGAAGTTATTAAGTCTTTTTTTTTTTTAGAAAATTAGGGAAACAAGAATCTTCAAAAGAAACTCTCTCTCTCTATCTTGTTTTTTTTTTTTGTTTTCTTTTTCAAAAGAAGAAAGCAAAATATTTTCTAAGAAGGAGGGTTTTTCTATTTTTTAATTTATTTTTATTTATTGAAAATGTGTTTGTCTTGAAAAAATCAACACGAGAAAAGAAAAGAAATGTCTTGCTTGTAGATGTAGGTTGAGTTTAGGACTTTAGCTAGGTGTTTAGATTCTTTTGATCGATGAAGCTTCTATGAAATACCTTAGTGTCATTAAGCTTTAACATCTAGTTGACTTGCCTCTTTCTAACTTCCTTAATCGATTGACACTAGTGATTATAGAATGAAAAGTAGAAGTTAACATTTGCTTTACGACAAGCAATGTAGTTAAGCTTTCTATGCAATTTAGATAGCACAGATTGGTTATACAAGGTTTCTAGAGTGGTGTTAACTAGTCTATAGGGTTAGAATATGGTAGTTGGGTGGTTACCAAGGGGTAGTAGGAGATGTTAGTAGATGGAAGGTTATAGATGGGTTTATGGAAGTGGGTTTTGCAACTTAAAGCTTTTGACTTTAGGGTTTTTCTAATGATTGTGTATATCCTCAAGATCTTAGAAGTAGGTTGTATTTATAGCCAAAGTAAAGATGGAGATAAGCTTGTAGCTTCCATGGATAATGTTGTGGAAGAAAATGGCACTTTGAACACTTCTTCAATCCATAGCATCAATTTGATCCAATGGTTGTTGATTCAAAGAATCAAATAAAGATTGAGATTAACCGTTGATTACATGTATGATGCATGGCATCAAATTTGAATTTTTCCCATGGATTAGAATAGAGATAAGCATCACCAGGGTTCAGATTTTGAACTTTGACGTTCCATGTCAAGACTTTATATCCAATGGTTAAAAGTGAAAAATATTGCTACTATTATGTCTATAGTGTTTTTTATTGCAAGGATTGAACTTGGATTTTATAAGGATCTTAGGGGGGGTTTAGTAGTATTACTTAGAATTTCCATATCATATGTGCACCCATGATAAGAAAATCGCCTTGTAAGTCAGAGATTGTAAGACTCTAAATAGTTAATCGCTAGAGTCTTTAATTTTAGTTCATTGACTCATTGTATAATATAAATAATTATGGATATCTATTATTCTATAGTTCCTCATGACCATAGAGAATCGGTATCCCTTGATTGAGATATTAGTCGTTTTCTAAAGCATTCTGAATTAACTACATAAGCTTTTCATCATACTTATTCAATGGTAGCACTTTGCGTTCAGTTCCTATCCCTGTCCTAACTATTGATCAACTTGTAAGGAAAAGAATTGTCAGGGTGTAAGCTCATACTTAGTGAGATAAATACCCTCATCAATACTGCATAGTAGAAATTTATTAGATGCATAATCATATGAATGCATGAATGATCAGTATGCCAAACAACGCATGTAGTAACTTAAGAATTGCATATGACTTAGAATTATGCCCCCTATAATTGGGGTTTGGAGATAATTAGGGTTTGGAGATAATTAACCAACACAAACTAAAATCCAGGTTCTAAAGCTTGGGTTTTATTTCATTTGCACTACTATGCTTAAGTAAAAAAAAAAAACCCATATATATATATATATATATATGCTTTCTTTCTTGAATAACAAATTATATTTTCAAAATCCCAAATCTAGCGGTGTGGTGGCCCCCATAGTCCACAAACACATGCCCTAAGCGGAAGCTATAAGACACACCTCTTCGCCAACGGTTAGTGTCTCCCGGCTCCTAATAAGCGCATCATCTTAGGATAAAGACTCAATAAAATGATGACATAACTAGTGCCCAATCCCGTAGGAGGCCCTCCTCCTGTGAGTCCCTTCCCATCTTTTATATGAAGTAGTAGTCGGTGTTATCCGAATACAATTATGAGGAATTTATGATCCATTTAATTTCTTAACCAGATAAGTTGTTAATCCGATTTTTTAAGGTGTTCAAATAATTTCATTCCATACAATTGTATGTATAAATTGTCACAAATAATTCCCATTGTTATATGATTAACAAGCCATAGTATTCAGTCACAAATCTATACACATGCATTTTCCATATCCTACAAGCATCCAATATATATATATAAATTTAGATACTTCTATTCTATAAGCGAAATCAAGTAAAGAGTCATTAAGAATTCACTTACTTAGCCATGCAGGTCAATCGAAGTAGTCCGGTGGTAAATCGTCTCCAAAAGTCGGGTCCCCTAGATATCACAAATATGATACTATAAGGATTTGAAATAAAACTTAGAAAACTAAGCTAAAACCCTCTAAGCTATAATTTTGACTTAGTTTCATAATTTTTCGCGGTTTTTACTTAAAGTTTAATCGCGTACAACTTTCTTATCTTAAATCCAATTTTTATGATCTTATAGTCAATCTTCATCATTTTTTAGTGTACTTTAATATGGTGAAGTTATATTTTCATGATGAGGCATGCAAAACTATCCATAGGTCAGAACAGTAGCGATCCTCTTGATTTGGAGTGCTTTTAGGCGTTGTTTAGTTAATGAGCTTTTTGGTAACTTAGGAAATTCTTTAGGCTTAGGCTTTGGACTTTATTTTAAACTTAAAATGCTCCTTAAGGTCAAATTTCCAACTTTGGTTTACACTTTTAGTGCTAATAACAACTCGGGCTTTTATGTGGGCTTAAGTTGTTAAATGGGTTTGTTTTGGTTTAAACTAAAGTTAGTGACTTTGTTGGGCTTATGGAGTCTTAAGTGGAATTTTTGTGGGCTTCAAAACAACCTTTCTTAATATTTTACAGTGTCGGTCAGAATTTTAATGAAGGCCTAACTTAGAGTTTTAGGCTTGTTTTGAGAGTTTTAGGCTCGGTTTTCAGTTTTAGGCTTTGTATACTTGCTATACTTGCTATACTTGTTTTGGTTGATCTTTTCACTTTGTTCACTTGGTTTTATCATATTTTTAAGTAGCTTTTACTTATGTTTCAGATCTGGCTATGATGATTCCAAGGGGCACTCTCTTGGTTTCTCAACTTGTTTTAGCATTTCCTTAAGTTTAAGGGTTAGATCATGAACCTACACTATTTATATTCCAACTTTGACTTAACTTCTCTTCCATATGGTGGTTATTTAGCTTATACTCTAGATGAAAATAATAGATCTCATACTTATGATAACTTCCATGCCATAGTTCATATCTCACAAAGTTGGTTTCTTCATAAAAGCTTCATGTAATAGATTTTCCTTTACCTAAGGCTAGGTTTGAGCATCTTTAACTAAATAGAAATGGAAATAACATCTAAATGACTCACATACACTCTACGTCCAGCATGATATCTCCTCATTCATGTACACATTTCATGATTTTCTCAACTTAAAATCTTCCATTCTAAGTATTAAACATATATCTTTACATAACACCAACTTAGCATGCTCATATTTCAACCTTTATGTAAAGGGGTTGACAAGCTTACTTCTTAAGGTGGTCTAGCTATTTTATTATCTTATGATCATGCTAATATCTTCATGAAAACATGGTCTACTAACATGGCATATTAGGTCACTTTAACAAGAAAACAACTTACTCATCCTAAAAGCGTAGAAATGGTGGTTGTGCAACTAAGTATTCTCTTATGTTCCTTGTTTTTTCTTCTTCTTCTTGCAAGCTCCTTTAGAAACTAGAGTCTTAATATTTGAAGTGGGGCTTTAAGGATACTTTAAAGTTCCTAAAAGTGGCTTTTGAAATTGACAAAAGGAGGCAACAAAATCAAGCTTTTGTGTTGTGAGTTATGAAGCAAAAAAGTGGCGATAATGTGGGCTTAGGTTTCTTCTTTTGATTTGTGTTTAAAGTAAGGGAAAAGGGAGTGAAAATAAGAGTGAAAGAGAGAGAGAGTGACAGATTTTAGAATGGGAGGAGAAGTGTGTTCAAGAAGCTTTAATTGGTTGTCTTTTAGTATGCATAAATACTAACTTTTTGACAAGACTAGATGATATAAGCATTAAGGGGTGAATAATAGATGTGTAAGACATTTGAGTTATGGACAAATGAAAAGGGATGGCCTCTCTTTTCCTTCTTTTCCAACCAGCCAAATAGGAAGCAAATAGGGCATGGTGTTGTCTTTCACTTAATTAAAAGTTAAACATATAAATTAAGGTGATAACTTGTCCATATGTAGTATAAGTTGTAGTGTGATAAGGGAATGTCTTATCACTAGTTTTTGATAAGTTATCAATTGATAAATGATTTAAACTCTCAATTAATAAGTTATTTAGGGTGATTAGTTGATTTACTTATTCATGTGCACAAGTCTTATGCATAAAGATAAGGATATTGTCTTACAAACATGGCTTATAAGTAAAGATAAGGGAATTGTCTTATGTGTAATTTTCTTAAGGTTTGGTTCTCAAATTAATTTATAGGTTGTGATTTGCTTGTTAAGAAGTTTTAGAATTTTCTAGAGTTGAATAAAATTTGTTCAAATTAAATTTTTAATTATTTATTTAGGGTCATAGGTCCTTGATTTATCCCAAGTTTTAGGATTCAAGTGAATTTAAGTATGTTTTAGGGTTTTTCACCAATTCGGGAATAATTGACTTACACTTATGAGCTTAAGATTGACTTAATTATTTAAGATCATCACTTTATTATGTAACATATATATATATATATATTATATGATAGATTAAGAAAAGAGAAGGAAATTACTTAGTAATATATTTATATATATATATATATACATATTGTAGGGCTACTTATGTACATAAGTAAAACTAATTTTGTAAATTTATTAATTTGTTCTTTTAACTAGCTTTAGTTTTGTTGTTTATTATTACTTGAAATCATCTTTGATTCGTTCATTATCGATCTCATATGATTCCACAAAAATTAATGATAATTTTATTGATTTATAGTTTTTCAACCATTAGGATAATTTTATAGAGTTTTAAAAATTTTTATGATTTGATATTTACCATTTCTATTGAGTTTACTTTTACATTTTTAAAAGTACGTATATATAGGGATTGGGGTTTTCTTGTATGATTAGGGTTTCCAAATTGTATAATAGCGCCTTTCAAGTTTGTTTTAAGTTCCGAGTTTAAAATTTTAGTTAGTTTTCATTTTATATGGTTTTGTCAACTTAGAGAAAGTGGAGTCTATAGATTTTCTTGGACTAAGCTTTGCTCCTTGTTTTTGGGCTCGTAGCCCATGCTTGTTATTAAATCTAAAAAAAATATCTCTAAACTTTCACATGGCTTGAACCAATAATTGATTTGAGCTAAGAATAGACCAGCTTTTCTTTCTTTTTTTTCTTTTAAGTCTAAATACACATATGTGAAAAAAAAAAGAGTTTTCTAAAGAACAATTATTTGACATTTTTTTGAATTCCAATTCAACTTGATATAATATTAAGCTTAATTTGATCAACTAAGTTAAAGTCCATTGAAAACTTAAGTGTTCAAAATTATTTTAAGAATATTTAAACTGGATTAAGATCGAATTTTGAGGAAACTATTACATTTTCCTTTAAAAAACTCAAATTGTCGATGTGTATTAAGGTTAAAAATACCATTTGTTACCCTAGCAAATCAATTGACTCAAAGTCCTTTATTTTGTTAGCGCAACTTATTATTTTATTTTGTAAGGATAAAAATGGGGTTTCTATAGTTCCATAACCTTATAGATGATATGGAACAAGTTTTCTCTTTGTTCATTCTCTATAGAAGGCTCAATATCATAGTTTAGTAAAGGACTAAGCTTAAAAGGTCTCCCTGTTTGGCATAGATCTCATCCTCCACAACTCCTTATGTTTCTTTAGCACACTTCACTACTTCTTCTACATTCTCATCAACTTCCTTATTAGGCTATCAACCTTGAAGGTTGGAACATCTCCTTGAGTAACCATTGTTTGATGATTTAGACACTAGATAGCTATATGTTCAATACTATGGCATTTAAAGCACTTGGTCTCACTTGTCTTTCTTCCCAACATCTAACCTTTCCCAAATCTTCTTAGCCCTTCCATCTTTCCTTTTTACTTGAACATAATGTTGTTGGCTCAAGTAATTTACCCTTCCCTTTTGCTTGATTCCGAGCTATTTAATCATTTAAGGAAACACTAAATAGGTCAAGCAAATGGAAGGGGTCGACTTGATTGAGTTTAATACAAGTTGTTCCTTCGTTGCCTCTTTACATGTTGGGGGATCTTAGTAGCCTCCTTGCAGGTAGTAAATCTTTGTATTTTAACAATGTTTCTTATCTTGTATCTTAGGCCAGCAAGGAATCTTGAAGTAGTTTGGGCTTCCAGCTTTTCCACTCCATGTTGCATCATTAACATTTGGAATCTCAAACATATTCATCAATAGTTTCCTTCTTTGCTTCAACTCCTACAACTTCTCAAAGGTATATGGTAAATAAGAGTTCGAAATAAATCAAGCTCTCATGATCCTTCTCATCTCGAGCCATGTCCTTACTCCTTAGAATCCATCTCTCTTTTGGCTAGCCCTGTGAATTCTAAGTCGACTAAGCATACCTTGCAATGATCATCAGACTAGTAATAGTGAAAGATTCTTTCAATCTTCTCTTCCCAATCAAGGTACTCGTTAGCATCCCCTATACCACTAAAAGTTGGGATTTGCAACTTAACATTGTCCATGGCTCGGGGTTCTTAAACTGCTATCTCTTCAGCTTCATAGAATTCTTCATCTTTGTCTCCTTCCTCCACATCATCCAACTTAATTTGTCTACTAGCTCTTTTGTTAACTCCTCTCCTTGTGCATGCTGAGTTGGAAAATTCCTACTTTCATTGCAAGCTTCATATCTTCTATCTTCAACAATGACATCGGCTCAAAGAACTTCAAGGGTGACCTCAAAATTCGGCCTGTGGCCAACTGTCAAATTGTACGAGTCAACTTAGTAATCATTTTGGCCATTCATTAAATCTCTCATCTATTGACCTATGAGTGGTAGGAAATTGTTGGCTTTGATGTTATGCAACACTTTCATTTATCTCTTATAATAGTGTTTATACTTGGTTCAATCATTTTCATATTAATCTTCATAGAATTCTCAAAATCAATGACTCCAATAACTAAGCAGTAGGATGCAACACTATAACTATTCAAAACACCAAAAGCTTAGGTCGAATGGTCAAAACTTGTCAACCACTCAATTTAGAAAACTCACAAAATCTAAACCTACAACAATACACTATAAGTGCTTAAAACTACTACAACATAAGCCAAAGAACAAACCCCTAACACAAATCATGTAGCAACCTAGAACACATAATCACTTAAATGTTAGAAACCCACAACTACACTTATTTGACTACAATTGAAACAACTATAGAAGTATTACTTTAACAATAGAATACAGTAGAGCTACAACAATCATTATTACTCCTGCTTCGTAACCTTCATGCTTTGATACTAATATGATATATCGTGGACATAGGAATTGGTCTACATGTGTCATAGTTTAGGAAGTAAAAAGGAAAATGGGTCAAGTATGGCTGGAAATAAGAATGGAAGTTGAAGTTAAGCAAATCTACACACTAATTTTGGATATGATGCACTAAGACCACATGTAAACCAATTAGTTGAACTGATATGACAAAAGGACTAAGTAGGAGTGATACTTGTCACCGATCCTTGCTAAAGGAAAAGGATAAGAGTCAAAAGTAAATGAACTTATGAAAATAGCACAAGAATAAGTTACAGTGGTAAAACAGAGTATATTTGAATATAAGGAAGATGATGTCTATTGTTTACAAGATAGGTGTTTATGCTCAGTCTTTTAGGGTAACATTTACAATGGATTCAATTACTAAAATGGGTAATGAATGTACATTAAAGGGGTAAATCTGTAAGGAAATAAAAAGAATATTCCTACAAAATAGGACATAGTATGGAAGTGTTCGAGACAAGTGTCATCAACTATTTGGACATGGTCTATACGTAAAATAACAAACTTGCATAAAGACTTAGACAGGTCAAACTTGTTGATACAACTTAGAGAAGTGCTTAGATAGCTCAAAAATAGGTTACTCGAGTTGTTGATAGGATAACCGAACTACCTTTTAGGACGAGATGGTATGTAGCTTTAAGTTGCAATAGGTTAAAAGTTTGGTTAGAGCTTAGTAAGCTAAACAAGTTACCTTAGCTTAGTAAAGTTTACTCATCTGGACTAGGTAGGTGAGTGATGATCCTTTATGCTATGTTCTCGTATCCTTTAGCTTGAGCATGTGTAACAAGGCCTTGGTTCTAATTCTTATCAATTCCTATCTAGGGACCTAGTCTACAAGAAGCTTAAAGCTACCAAATTATAAGAAACTAGATGGTGAGCTCATACCTAGGACGTAAATATTGACAACCTTAGGCTAGTCTTTGAATAATGAGCTTGTGTATTATATAACAAGTCTATACAATATTAAATATCAATGAAATTCATTTCTTCTCCATGTTTATGTGCTACATTCTTTATGGTCTAACTACCCTGAATAGGTAGCTACACTCACTAGATATAATAAATCTTAGCCTCTTGAGGTTAATGGACCACTAGTACATTAAGTATCGACTTCTTCCAAGGATTAAGGACTCTTGATTGCATTGAGTCCCAACCTCCTAACTTAGTCCTCAATAGTTGAACTTTAATTATTCTAAGTCTTACCCTTATTAAGGGAAGTAAACTCCTAAGTTTCCAACCCATAAAAGGGTGAATGGAGCTCCATTCCTTTCCAAGACATATTGCTTAGAACTTCTAATTCGAGTTACTAGGCTAACCTCGTAGACAAAGACATAGGTTAGAATGTCCAAAGAACTTCCAAGGTAAGTTTTTTACCCTCCACTCCAAGGGAAACCTGCTTGAGCTAAGCTTCAACCAATGAATACCCCAACTAACTTAATGAGAAAAACAAAGGCGAAACATTTTAAAGTATAATGAACACAAATCTAAGTAAGGAGAAGGAAATCAAAAACAATAAGTGAGAGATAAAAGAATAAGGTTTTATTGAATTTCAAGGTCTTTACAGAGTTAAACGTTGGCATCTTAACCTAAGCATGTACAATGAAAAGAAAGGAAATAAAGATAGCTTAAGTTAAGAAAAGGAATGGAGAAGAGCTACCTAGACCTTGGGACCTTGGGACCTTGGTTAGAGATTGGTTTAAAGCTTAATCGTCCTCCTACCTACATCTTCGTTGCACTTTTCTAAGTTGTTTATGTCACGAACTGAGGACAACCTAGTCGTGGCAGACACCGTATATTGTATAAAGAACCCCTGATTGGTTATCCTTCCAATCAAGAACTCTTCACACAATATACAAGGCTTTATAACCATTAGTCTCCCAAGAACACACAAATTCACATGATACCATCACATTAACATATTTATAAAAAAATTTAAACTACCAAGCTTACATTATACAGTAAGGGAGTACATTTAAGTCTACAATACTAATAAAACAAAAGTACATGAGTAAAGACCTACATAAACTATTCTCTCAATATATAGGATAGCTCGCTCCTGCCCAAGTCCCTAAGCTAACTTGTGGCATCCCTCGGCCAGCTTCTATGAACAAGTTATCCTGCAGCAAAAGTCTAAAGGGGTGTAAGCTTAAGCTTAGTGAGAAAAACCCTCAACCACACCACAAGCAAGTTATAAGTATATTGTATTCACATATATGAATGAATGATCAAACAGCATGCTAAACAATACGTATACTTAACTAGTTCATATACATAACTCGGATTTAATGCCCTCCGAAGTCAGGGTTGGAGTATACATGGCACCAATCAGATCCGAGTATTATACTAGAATTTTCTTTACTACGGAACTCCATGCTCTGTATTCAAATAAAAAATAAGTCTTTTATTTTCATAAAACCAAGTTCTAGTATAATCGTAAGTGGGCCCCCGTAGTCCACACTCATCCTTAAATGGAGGACTCTAGACTTGACCCTTAGCTAGGCAGTTGGCGCCTCCAACGCCTAGTGTTCCCGCAGGCCAAGGTAAGGTCATTTTGTACAAGTGCACCGTACAAAACCAATAAATGAATATTAACAACCCCCGAATGGCCTCTCTTTACCTCTGTGTGATGTGATGGCCGGAATTATATTTATGCGATGCATGTTAATGCATGTTCCAATTTCTTTTTATAAGCCAAGTATACTTAAGTTCAAATTATGCTGTAACCATCTAATAGTACACACAATCACTTTCTATACTACCATGCAACAAACAAAGCATTCTCTGTACTTACGATAATTTCACAATTCAACACATAAGATCATACACAAGCGTTTCCCAAACCCCACACAATAGTCAATTAACCATAATATTTAAATCCACTATCTACAATCACAAACAAGCATGGAATTATAGGATAAATACTCACTCAGCCATAGCGATTCACCCTAATCGTAGTAATCGATCGGGAGGTCCTCGCTTACCTTAGGGTCACCTGATCATTATGTGATAATAATGCTAGTAAGTAACTAAATTAACTAATAATTCTAGTTCTCTACTTCTACGCCATTACCTCAATTTTTTATCCGGTTAGACTTTATTCTTAACCATTTGTATCTTTTTCATTTTATTTCTGATATTTATGAATTCATAGTCCTTTTTATCATTTTTGGACGTACGTTTACACGATAATGTCCGTTTTGGACGTTATGACTCGTGTTTTACGATATGAACTAAATTTAGAGAAATTTTAACTATGAACACTTACTTGCTCTTATTACTTATATTTATATCTTTTGCTTATACTTAATGAGTTAGTTAACCCTTCAATCCTTATACTTAGAGGATTTTACTTTGCTATTACTAATTCATGTACTTAATTAAATATAATCCATTTTGGAAAGTGTATTAGGGTTTACTAATTTAGGTTCTTAATTATGATACACTTTTCTTCTTTTCTTAGTTTTTAATCTATGCTTATGTCATCGCTTACATCATCATTTGCTTAGGTCATTGCTTATGTCATTGCTTATGTCATTACTTATGTCATCATGTGCTTACCTCATCACTTACTTCATTATGTGATTACATAAGCCTCTCCTCATGCTTACGTCATATATACATGTCTTATGTGCATTTTATTCCTTCCCTTATACTTATGTACATATACCTTATACATATATATACTTATACATCTCTTTAGGCTTATACCCTATTTATCCATGTATACATACTCATATACCTATAAGGTTGGATATGTATTTTTATACATAAATTCGCTCATTCTGGTCAGTCCCATAACTTCCTAGTACTTCCAATAAATTAGGGGATGTTAGTAATTATATTTGTAACATATGTTTTGCAGAGTAAGTGTTTTCAAATTTTTTAGAATAAAGTTTTTCAAAAAAGAAAAATCGAAAAGTTTTGAAAGAAAAAACCTACTAACGAGTGTGGATTTTACAATCTTTCAGTTGTTACATTTAAGTGGTTAAGCTCATTTCTTAAAGCCTATAGCCATTCATTTTGAAGAAAAGATGACTAATGACAATGACTCCAGCCTAAGTTTAATCTTGGTAGTTGTACATTTTGAGCCTCGAGTGCCATGTAGTGTATGAAATAAACTCGATACTGAAACTAATTCTAACAGGCAAAAGAGGGAAGCATGTTGGAAATTGATAAACAAAAAGGGTTGAGACGTAACCCATCTTCCTATTCCTAAACTAGAAATAGCTCTTGATTCCCTTAAGAAAAGCCCAAGCCAAGGATAATCCTTGAAAAGAAGCCCATTATTAAATCTTTTCAAAAGCCCTAGACACAAAAGCCTAAACATAAATAACATACCTTCTCACCTACTTCAACCCACTCTAAGCTAGAAAAGACCCAAAATGCATGGCCTATTGACTCAACTCAAAGTTTTCTCCACCCATTTCAATCATTTATGAGCCTAAAAAGTCCTAAACATTCACTCCACAAAACTCCCCACCCACTCCAACCTTAAAATTGAACATAAAGTTTGTCTCTACTTTGAATTATTCCGCCAATAATCTTAATGAGCTTTGTAACTCCTTACGTTCTAGGTGTCTACTTAAAAAATTTTCTTAACTTTTGATACTTGAAGATAGTTTGTTTTTGCTATCCCTAAGTTGAGGATAAGACAGAACTAGTAGTTAACTTATCATATAGCAATATGAAAC
The DNA here is from genome assembly GCA_024138005.1 of Lumnitzera racemosa. Taxonomy (NCBI): domain Eukaryota; kingdom Viridiplantae; phylum Streptophyta; class Magnoliopsida; order Myrtales; family Combretaceae; genus Lumnitzera; species Lumnitzera racemosa. The sequence goes on along the minus strand of JAMXBC010000010.1, from coordinate 85,102,887 downwards.
TCTTTCTCCCAAAATGCTTATCATTTGACTTAACGAACAATAGTGGAAATCTTTACATCAGTGAGCTATACTCAAAGTATTACCACTATAGAATTTTATTCAATACATAGCTTACATTAAAATTTCTATAGATAACATAATATTATCAAGAGATCTACATATCACTTTTATACTCTGTTGTTGAGGCCTTTACAGCATAACTCAACAATCTTCTTATATATTCATTTCAGCTACATAAGAGTTCACTCTAGCACACTTTCTAACCAACATTCTAACTTACTTTTTGCTTCACAGTTTATCTCAAAAATACCAATTAAATGTACTATAGTTCCTTAGTTTCCATGATGTGAGATCTCGGCTAACTTCTTTTAGAACCTAAGGATAAGAAAAACTTATCCCCTTAGCTTATTGTAAGCTAAGTAAGAGTGGATAATTATATAACAATACGAGTAGAATCATATCACAAAGATATAACCAACACATTAATTCAATTAGGATACTTTAGACTAGCTAAGCAATGCAAATGCAGCAAGCGCATACCATGCTAATACATGTGATATGCTTCGATACTAATATCTTAGTCCTAACCTTAGACTTAGACATTCGGGTAGTCGACATTGCCAAACATTTGAATTACCTAATTTAAGAACCTAAAATAGAGTTTAATAAAATTTACCTAGCCTAAGTTATGCAATCTATATGCTTGAAAACTAGCTTATAAACTAGGATGTTTGTATTACAAAAAAGAGCTCCTAGAAACTAAACTGTTTGCTTAACAAGAACTTAGTTTTCAAAATAAAACTTAACCAAGTAAAATCCTAGTTTAGAAAACTTGACCGATAAGTTCTGTTTGTGCCATGCTATGAATGCATCATATGCATACTTAGAAATATCAAGCAATTTCAAGCAATACAAGCAAGCTTATTCGTCAATTTATTAGTCAACTTTTACTTTATTCCCTCTACATTTCCCCTCTTTAAAACCTCGGTATTAGGTTCACTTAAGTGGACACATTAAGAGGTGGGGTTATTAGTTAGCACCTAGTTTCGTCACCAAGTTACATACAAATCCACACCGTCAATCATACCAATGATAGCACATTAGAAGCCATTACAATTAATGCCCAAGCATGTCTCATCTAACAAATATATACCAAAGGAGTTCAAAAGGCATTTCATAACTCAATAATCAACATGTCACATTCATACATACAAGATCAATCACAATTGTTGCATTCAAATAAGTTAAGAGTAGATAAAATTTACTCTAGAACACAAGCAATCCACTTACTTAAGCCACTTAGCAAATTCTCAAAGCTTACTCTTGCACTTGAAGCTCTTCCTAAGCCAGCTTTACCTAAACAAAACGTGTATGATACTCAAGTCAATATAGTTTAAGTATAAGTAAAGTTACTAGCTTGCTTACACTCGAGGTGCAATTTTGGGTGTTATTCTTTTTAAGACAACTTTGATTTCATATACTTTTTGACCTAGTTTCTCACTTCTTGTATACAAGGTCTTTCTAGTGCACTTTGTGACATGGTTTCTAACCTCTTCAACAATATATAGTTATTCTTATATCTCATTTTCCTACCATACTATTCTGATTCTGAGATAAAAGTCTTTCATAAAACACTTGTTATATGTCTAATTTGCTTATAGGTTTATTAACATATCATTTAAGTTAACTATCTAGCTTAATACACATAAGGGATATAGAGAATTACTACAAAAACACATATACATATTCAGAAACCAACTAATCCCCTACATTAATTTGTAACCTATGTTCTGCACATTAAGCCATTTCACATTTGCATCTGATATACGTTTTGACTTATATTTTGACTTACATTCTAACTTATACCAAACATTCTTTAAGTTATCGAATCACTCAACTCCAACATCCATACCCTTGTTTTCTCACTTCACTACAATAGCTCAGTATCCCAAACTCCAATTGCAACTAAATATAACACATGCAAACCAAATCACTTTAAGAAACATTAACTTCCTACATTTTCAGCTCCTTATTCCATATTAAACTAAAATTAACCAAAATCCAAATTTGTGGTTTTCCAAAAATATTTAGAAAATATTAAAATAGACCATTTCAAGAACTTATATACAAAAAGATCGTTTGCTATTTTTGAAATTTATTACAAAATTCTTTTTTAGGTACCCTTTCTCATGGAACCCATATTTCCACTTTGAATTTGAAAAATCTGGTTTGGTATTTGGAATCCTCATGTGAAAATACTTAAGAAAGTGAAGTTTCATAATTTTTTAACCTCATATGCTATTTTTAGAAAATTAGAAGAAAAATCAAGCAAAACTGAAATCTCTCTATCATATAAAGCTTTGGCCATTGTTTGGGGGTAGGGGTGTTAGCCAATCCTAGCATTACCTGTCCTATCACTAGGAGTTCTTGTTCCATTTTTAAGTGGTAGTTAGCCTACAGAACTTATAATCCTCCTATTTGCTCTTCTTTTTTTTTTTTTTTCTTTTTTCTTTTGTAATTTTTGTTTCTAATTTTCTCTCCAACTCTTTAAACTCTCTCTCAAATTTTCTAAGAACTAAGTTGGACACACTTGCTAGTGAACTTAATCTCATGAGTTTTTCGTAAGGGTATGGTAGGTTAGAGATTTTTCTATGGTGACAATTGTCATTTTTTTCTCCTTTTCTTAGTTGGAGAGATGTCTTCTAGCTCTTCTCCTACCCAAATATTGTTTTCTATAAGTTATGCCACATCAAAATCTTGTAAAGTTTAATTTTCCAATTGTCTCTAATATTTTTATTTATTTTTACTTAATTATAACACTAATTTAGGCACATTTACATATAATATGTTGCTATTTTCATTTTTTGGGTATACATCCCTACATGTGATACTTATACTAGCTATTTTATTCCTAATTTGCTCCAAATTATTATTTTTATAGGATAGATAATTTTATTTTTAGGGTCTCACTACATTACGATTTCATATTTCAGGTTTATGATAAAAATATTCACTATTGATAAAACTATGTTTTTTACTAAATTAAATATTTTGCTTACCTTGTTTTACAAAATAAATTTTACTGAGGTGCCTATTTCAAAATTTGTGACCTTGTATTGAAAATTCAATTGATCTCGAGAATTTTTTCTAAGACCCTAAATCTTCTAATTTTGAGCAACTACGATTACTTTACATATTAATATTCGTGACTTATACTCTTATGTGCACTTTATTTCCTCATTTCTCAAATCATTTTTTTTTCAAGTTGCATATTTTGACTAATGTGTCACCATTCTGAGTCCTTGATAGTTGGTCAAAGATTGGGGTCTCATAAGGCAGAGAAGCATGTGACCCACTAGGGCATCATAGAATATCCAATCTTATGAAGACTGGGGCCAATAGGGGTGAACAAATAATATGCTTTAAGTATCTCATTATTTGAAGAATTTAGAATGATAAAAGGTAAGCCTTGATCTTAAATACTAACCTTAATAAAGTCATGAGAGTTGAGAGATATGAAAGTGAGCATAAGACTTATTCTTTAAAGAAGATTTGTCTTGCATGTGATCCGTAAGTTGAAAGGATGATAGGTATTCATTTCACTACCTTGAACGCTTTTACCCCTTGTTAACCCCTGTAAGCCTTAAAGGGAAAATTTTCAAAGTTAAACCCTATCAAGCGCTACCTTACATTAGGGCAATTAAGAGGTTAGGGACATTGATTTTGGAGAAAAGTGATATAGTAACTTGTGCCTACTTTAGTTATGTTGATTCATGAGTGGCAATTATCATTGATAACTTGATTTCTTTAGAATGAAGAAGAGTTTGGCTTCAAATCTCTTCAAATGAAAACTCAAACATGTGGAGAGCAATCACCTTGATGAAAAGAGCAAGAAAAGAAATAGAGAAAAAGAAAAAAGAGAAAAAAAAAGAAAGAGGAAACAAAAGCAAGGCAATCACATCCCGAAGGGGAGCTTAAAACTCCTAACCAGCCAAAGGCCTGAGTATATTGAAAAGGTTGAGCCCATGAATTCCAAGATAAAAGACCTAAGTTTTCCCTAGTATCCTTCAAAGTGCAAACATTAATGAGATTTCAAGTCCAAAATTGAAGCTTTAACTTTATGGCCTTACCTACTATATCACCCTTAACGAAACTCTTTTGACCAAAGAAATTAATTTATCTTAAGTAATGATTGCTTGTGAAATTGGGGAAAATGCATCTTAGCATTTCCCATTAAGGTTCTTGAGTTATACAGCTGGGTCAAAATGTTAATTTTTCACAATTGTCAACACATTTATAGTCCCTTTTGTTTAAGCTAATAACCCAAATACTACATTACAACTTTGATGAAAAGACTTATCAAATCAACTAAATGTATCACTTATAAGATTGACCATAATTTTTGGAATCGTAATCAAAAGTGAAAATAAGCCACTTGAGAGAATAAGGAAGTCCTCTTGGACTAAACAATTCAAATATCGAGATACTTTTCTCGGTATAAAACTAATGAATACAAAAGTCAAGCATGCCTTAGGAGCACGTGAAGTGCTTCACTTCAAAATTAAAGAAGATTCCCTACATCAAGAAGAACAAGGTGTTCAATGGAAGCTCTCCTATTCCTATATCAATAGCACATAAACAATCAAAGATATAGAATGAATGCTAATGGGCTAAGTGAATAAGCATACCACTTATCTATAACATTCAAAGTCAGTATAGTTTCCTTGTTAGCAAGAAAAAGATGAACAACTTTTTTAGTAAAAGCACATTTTTCCGTTGAGTTTTAAAAGTGAAAAGTTTGAGAATTTGCAATGTAAACTTTAGTCATCCTTAAGTTAGGAACTTCAATAATCTCTTATGAAAATAGGAATCTCAGTTATCTTTAGGAACTGTGGTCATCTTATGAAAGTAAGAGCCTTAGTTATCCTTGGTTAGGAACTTTGGTCATCTTATGAAAATAGGAACCATAGTTATCCTTAAGAACTATGGTCATCTTATGAAAGTTAGAATCTTAGTTACCCTTAAGGAGCTACAATTATCTTATAAAGTTTTAGGAATCCTAGTTATCTTTAAACAGTTTTGATGATCTTATTACTCAAGAACCTTGGTTATCCTTATAGTTAAAAACTTTGGTTATCTCATGATCGGGATTTTTAATTAGTTAACTCAAGAACTTCAATTATCCTATGGTATAAGAATGCATAGGAGCCTTGGTTAGCCAATGATAGAAAGTTTAAGGAACCCTAGTCATCCTTAATTTAGACAGTTTAGGAGCTTTGACTATCCTATGAAAAGAAACTCTCCAAGCCTTTGTTATCCTTAGCGAAAAAGCTTGATTATTCAGGAGCCATTGTCATCATATCAAGAGCTTAGGCTATCCTAAGAATTTTAAGAGCACAAATTATCCCAAAAGCAATAAAAATTATCTTGTTTGTAAGAATTTTATAAATATTGGCTAATCTTAATCATCCTTTGAGGTTTGGGAACTTTATTATCCCATGATAGGAACCCTTTTTTTTTTTTTTCCCCATTCTATGTAAAGGAATCAGTTATCCTATGGAACAAAAGCCTTAACTGTTCCTTCAAACCCTTTTGTTAAGTTGTTTTGAAAACCCAATTTTAAGATATCAATCCTTTTAAAAACACCAACTTTAATGCCCTGCCAATTCAAGCCTGGATTATCCTTTAGATTCTTAAGAGAGCTGTCTTCTTAAGGATACCCAAACTTTCAAATCAAATCCTATTTGTCTAATATTTAAAGTTTTTTTGTTTTACCTTGAATTTTCAAGTTAGGATCCTATTTTTAAGTCAAAGCCTTCTTACCTCAACCTTTCAAGTCAAGATCTTATTCCTATTACCCCAACCTGTCAAGTTGGGACCTTATCTATTTGACATTTTTAGTCGAAAATCTTTTACCTTTACCTTTCAAATCGAGATCTTATCCCTTTTACCTCAACCTATCAAGTTAGGAACTTACCTATTTGATAATTTAAGTCAAAAACCTTTTTACGCAAACCTTTTAAGTTAGGATCTTATCCTTCTTACCTTAACCTTTTAAGTCGTGATCTTATCCCATTTACTTAAAGCTTTTGAGTTAAGATCTTATCCATTTTATTTTAACCTTTTAAGTCAAGACCTTACTTATTTGACCTTTCAAGTCAGAATCCTTTTACCCCATCCGTTCAAGTCAGGATCCTATTTTTTTGATATTTTAAGTTAGAGTCCTTTTGCCATGACCTTTCAAGTTAGGTCCCTTCTTGTTTAACTGTTTAAGTCAAAGTTCTTTTACCATGACCTTTCAAGTTAGGACATTTCTTAGTTGACATTTTAAGTTATTACTTTTTTTTTTTAAGCTAACCTTTCGAGTCAGGACCTTCTTATTTGACCATTTAAGTTAGAACAACTACCTAGCCAATTTAAGCTAGGACTTAGACAAAAATGGGCATGTCTTCTTATAAACTTCACTACAAAGAGAGGTAGTTATAAACATTTTATTTTTTGCCTCACTATTTTCTTATTTTTATTTATTTTAGCCTAGGTTTACAAAATCTAAAAAAGTTTAAAAAATGAAGGAAAACCCCAAAAAATTGAAAATGTAAAAAAAAAAATAAAAAATTAAAAAAATTGAAAATTGAAAAATTTTAAGTGTTAAATGTGTTCAAGTCGAGTCAGTCGGTCGTTTAAGGTTTGATTAGTTAAAATTCAAAAATATAGATGCAATTTAGTAAATTTTGAGTTTAAGAAAATTGGGCTTAATTAGAAAAAAAATTGAAAATAATCCAATAAAATATATGAATTCATAAAATGTGCTTTGTTTAATTTAAAAATAATTTTAACTAAACTAATTAAAATAAGACTTAAGATTTATTAAATTTAAACGAGATGTTAGAAAAATCATTAACATGTATATTTTAAGCTATGTAAGCAAGCTAAGATCATTTTTAAAACAATTTGGGTCGAATTAGGCTTGAGTTTAAAAATAAAAATTAAAGATGGGCTTAGTTAGAAAGGTTAAATATATCGGAAGCTCATAACATGATGAGAAAAGATGCCTAATCAAGTTGGTTAGGCACTTTAAGGGTGTTGAAATGGAGATGGCTGTGGGTTCGGACCATATAAGCATCTTAGGCACTTTTTGTTTTGCATGTGTACGTAATCATCTTCCCCAGCTAATTTGTCTAAACAAGTAAGAGATTCGATTGTGGAGTTGAAAACTCTTTGAATCTTATTAAATCTACATTATTTTTAACGAATTTGATTGCAAATCTATGAAATCCTTATCAAGAAAGATTGAAATAACAAAGAAATTTGTATCGAGTGCAACAATTTAAGGATCGGATAAGATTCAAACATTAGCTTCATCGTTGGCCATGTGAGAAAGAGATCTACTCAAGCTCTAATAAGATATGGACTGTTTTACTATAAATGATAGAGCTTAGGAAATCACTAGAGGGGGATCGAATAGAAACTGAATTCACACACGACAAAAAATTTAAGCCATTGCTTCTTTCTCTTCTCACTATTGTTAACCACTTATGGCACACATCACATATACAACCTATACCTATTGCCTAGTTAATAGTAGATCCTATAACATAACTTCGACCCTCTCTCATCTCGCCTAGCCACCATCGCACACAACGACCCTCCACTTGACTGCTATACTCATATATATGGAGATAACACCCACTACCCACCACGTACAGTCCTCTCTCTCACTTACTTCCCTTGAACGTCTCTCTCACTTACTCTTGATTGATGAACATACCTAACCCACAGCCATATCGACCCAATCTACATCATTGCACCAAACAATCCTCTTTCACACTATTCCCATGCACTAACCTGACTATTCTCTCACTACATATAGCCACCAATTGACACCACAACCCCTATGTAAGCCCCCTACAACTACAACAAGCCTAGCTTCCGCATACAACTAATATCTTATGATCCCCCTTCTACGTAGCAACAAACCTACTATTGGCCACCAATCTAAGCCCCACCATTGCCACATCTTAACATTAAAAAGAATCACACTATTGTGCTCTCCACTTCTAGAAACCCCTAAATATATTCTGCATTTACATTGAACCACTCTTACCTGTGCTACCTAAGGATTACTACCATCGACTACCACATAACTCTTCTGAAATCACCATGAAAATCTAAGGCATTGTATCTATGCCTTCTTTTACTAATGAAGTCCTCATGAAAGTTGAGTTTCCCATTCGATATGCTTTTCTAATCGAGAAGAATTGAGTCATTTAGCCACTACAGTCTTCTCCTTCCTTTGACCCGATTGGAGTATATAGGATCCACTTGAGACTTGACTTACTTATTCTTTCTTTAGTTAACTAGAGTTTAGAGGTGTATAAGTAAGCTTTGGCTCATAGGTTGACTCGTTTAACCCGCTTTATAAATAGGTTAAACCTGAGATTTTTTTCCTTATGTAAAAGTAGGCCAAATGAGCCTAACTCGTTTAACTTACTAACCAAAGTCGGCCAGGTCAGGTTAGCCTATTTAACCTACTCGTATACCTCTAGATTAGACCTACATGTTTGTATTAAGAGGGTAAGTTGTTTGTTTCCTTTTCTTGTTTTATTATTATTTTTTTTTTGTTATTGTTATTAGTTTTGGTGGTTTTATTTTATTTCATTTCATTTTATTTTATTTTTAGCAAAATTACAAAAGATTTAACCACTAGTAGTCACTTTGTTTGGTTTTTTGTGCAAGTGCCTATTATTAATTTTATTATTATTAGCTCTTATTGTTGTTATTTGTTATTTTGTGAACTTTTAGTACGGGTATATTATGCATATGTTATATTGAATTTTTCATGGTTCACATAATTAGAGTTTTTTAGTAGAATACTTATTAATGTGATTTTTTTTTTCAAGTGATTTGTGTAAATTTTCAATCAATTAATTGTAGTTATCATAAAAATTGCATATTTTTACAAAAGTAGCATTTTTTAATAAAAATTGCATTTTTAGGGTACTATTGCATCTTTTTCTCAAAATTCATGTCTTCCATTAAAACTTGCATTTAGATCTCAAATCTTAGAAAATTTAGATAGGATTACATGTTTTTCATTAAAATTACATTTTTAACAAATTACGCCTTTTTGGGTTTTTTAGGAAAAACTATTATTTTCTTACTCAGTCGTTTTTCATTTTTAAATTTTAACTTAAGGTCTTTTCAAAAATTAGTTTTTTTTTTTAGTTAAAATTAGTTTTTTTAGGGATTTTTCTTAGTAAAAAAAAAATTGATTAAAAAACGTAAAGTTGACTCGTTTTCATAAATAAAATTTGTTAAATTACTAAAGCCTTTTTAAAAATCAAGACTACATTAGTTCAATCTTGATTAGTAGGTACGTAGATACATTCAGGATAATAATAAAATTTGGATTTTTTTTATTTTTTAATTTCATTAAGAAAATTTGTCATAAAAAATTATAAAAAAAAATCATCTTTCATGCACTTTTCATATTTTTAGGAAAATTATAAAAATAAGACCCATTAGTTAAATTTTTTATTTTCCTATAGGTGACTTTTGTCTTAATAGGTTAGGTTCCAAGCTTAGTTTTCTAGTTAAAATTTTTCTGAAAATTAATTTTTTAGAAAATTTATGGTCTAGCGACTTAATTAGGGTTTTTCCATCTAAAAGCCCTAATTTTATTTTTTTACTAGTTTTTAGTGGTTGGCAACTCTAATTATTTTTTAAAGATAATTTTTTAAAACATTTTTTAGAGAAATTTTTTTTCTTAATTTTATGCCGACTAATTGATATTAAGTAAGCTAGGCTTGATATAGACTAAATTCAAAAAAATCAAAATAGGACTTGACACTAAGCATAAGCTATGTCTAGCTTGAACAACTTACCTACTTGACTAATTCACTCAAAGTAAAGCTTCGAATCACCAAGCTATGGTCAAGGTTAGAAGTACACTCAACAAGCTCGCACTTTAAGGTCTAGTTCATCTCTAGCTTCGAAAAACTTGGACATGAGTCTTAAGAACCTATCCATGTACTTACTCTCTTGGCTGACTTATCACAAATGAGAATTTGGGTAGGGTAGGGTGGGACACAAGTGTAGATATACCGTTTTGGACATGGGCTCCTTAGCCTTAATCCGATCTATTTGAGGCATAGGTTGAGATCCTTGAGCCCAGTCCAACTTCTTTTTGTACCTACCATGTTCCATTAGTACAACTTGATCTCCTTCCATGACTACTAGGCTTTAAGTAGCTCAAATGTCCCCAGTAGGATACATATCAAACCAAACCTAGTCATTTGAGATCCTTGCTGATCCATTTTGAGTGGTTATGTTAGATGTAGATGAAGTTAGAATGAAGACCCTTAATGTCATGCCTTGAAGGATATCTTTGTCATGGCAATCTGCTGTATACTACATGAAGGTTTAGGATTATCTCTTTTAATAATCAGAGACATTAAATACAATGTACAAGGCATACTCCTACTCCAAGTTGCTCCTTGAGATGTTCAGTTTCATGCAATATGAGAAATGACTAAATATAACCTTATTTATTGCATAACATAAAATATCATGACAATAGGGGATATAGGTTTTGCATAATAAGTCTAGCTAATATAGCAAATAAAATAGGTGGTATTCTCTCATTTACTACCAAATAACAAAACGTAACTAAGAGAGTCTAAAATATAAAGATTCTCTCATGCTCTCTACTTCCCTTAATTTTCCTATAAGTCCCCTCTATAATCCTTAAGCGCCGATAGGCTTGGTACCAACTATGGATCCTCCTCCATCATTAAGGCATAGTAAAGGTGTAAACTACAACTCGCTTAGTGAAGTATTCCTCATCTATGGTCAACATAAACAAACAAGTTATTTAGCAACCATATAAATACATAAACAAGTATATGTTAATATATATATATACACATATGTATACCATCGAGCTAAAAATTCAGTTTTTTCTTAACCTGATTTATATTAAGAAAAAGTTTTATTTGAAAATAATTTTGAAAAAGAAGTTGCCATCCGATCAAAATCGAAAAAAAAAAGCGAAATTAGGTATGGACCATAATTTCAAATATTGGTCCACAAGTTTTTTTTTTTAAGGTATTTTAGAAAATAGAAACCAAAATTCGATTGGATTCAAAGGCTACCTTATTAAAACTTAAGTACTTTCTATGAGAGAAATCCATGAAATAGTTTAATGGACCCTTAACATGTTTTCAAATAAATTGGGCCTTACCTCAAAAAGAAAATGGGAAAAACAAAATTTTATTAGTTTTGGGCTACCCAAAATGCCTACATATCTGTAAAGTGGGATCAAGCCCATACAATCTAATTTATGAAAATTTTAGTTTGTTATTTTATTTTATTTTCAAAAAACCTTTTTTCACTTTAATTTTATTACATTCTATCAATTTTTTAAGAAAATGATTTTTAATCCTCTTTTGAAAAATTCTAAAGGAAAATCAAAGTTTTGGAAAAGTGCTTATTTATTTATTTTCATGAAAAATATTTTTTGTGTGTGGGAAAAAAAGGATTTTGGGAAAAAGCCCATCTTATTTGGAAACAATTTCATTCAAAATAAAAGCCCATGTTATCCTATTAAATTCAGCTCAGCATATCAATTTAAACTAGTCAAATTATGCCAACATATTAGTCAAATAATACTAACTTGCAACATGCCATTAATTATCAACATATGCAAAACTATGCTAATTAAACTAATCATGATAATTATTAAATTTATTATGATATCATTCTAATTATTAAAGTCAAATTATGAAAATTATGCCTAACATGTAATTTATTATTTTATCATGCTATAAAGTAAAAATTATTATGTAAACCATGCTAATTAACTCAAAGCATTACGTTAATCAATTAAATCAAATCTATTATACTAACATGCTAAATGTTAGCATTAAGATAAAATTATCATGCAAACTAAACTATCAACATATTAATAATCAAATTCATTATGCTAATTACTAAGATACTACTAACATGTTAATTCATTAAAATCAAATTAAAACCAAAGTATCATTTAAATCATCACTTTATTAAAACCAATGTTTATTCAAATATGTTAATTATTAACTTATTACCTTATCATAACATACAATCTTATTAAAAATCAAACTTATATTCTTTCAAACACATGAATAACATGAAAATATAACAACACAAGACCAAAGCATTTTTTTTTATTTTTCCAGAACTTTTGTTTTATTTATTTATTTTTTTCTCCCAATAAACAATGAAAACAAGAGGGAAGGAAGAACTCACCTTACATAGTGATGGAAACGTGGCCATTTTAGGGGTAATCTAATTAGTTCTCAGGGTGTAGCTAGTGACATTAGACTCCTACGATGTTAAGTTTCAAAACTCTTAACATGATTTTTGGAAATTTCGAGCTTTACCCCTTTGATTTGCTCGGAAAACTCAACCCTAGATAAGAATAAACCTTAACAGCTCATTTTCAACTTTTCCTCCACATTGAATCAAATTTGAGCTTTGTTCTTGAGAGAAATCAAGGAGAAAGACTAGGTTATGTGCACTAAAATGAGCTAGAGTGTAAAACTAAAAACATGATTCACTAGAGAGCTTTTCAATTGTTTTTGATGGATTAAATACGTAGAAGATGTCCCTATTTATAATGTGGTATCATGATTCCTCCCCTAAAAGCTTCCGTTTTGGAAAAAGATTAAATCTTTGGTTCATTAACAGAGCTTGGGTATATTTTTTATGTTCTCCTTATTTTAGCTCAAATTATTCACAAATTTATGGAACTATTGGGGGAAATTATGGCTTATCTAGCTCGTAAGGAACATGGCTTCCAGTTTTCTATCAAGTTACAATGGAATATTGCAATGGAAAAAAAAAATTTGCTTAATTTGTTCATGGTACATTATATTGATATTTAATAGAAACTCAAATTTGCTATTTTTATTTCTCTCATTTCCCATAATTAAATTCAAAATTTGTACCTTTTCAAGTGGGAGACTTGCAAAACTTTCATTTCCATATTTTTCTTAGATTTTTAATCAACAAAAGAGGTAGCAAATTGAGTATAAAAAGTTGAGTTTATTTCCTTTTCAAAAATAATGTTTCTTAGTTCTGCATTTGTATAGGGGCTTCAACATACTAGGTATAGAAACCCCTTTATTATATATATATATATATATATATATATGTATATTCTTCTTTTACTTTTTCTTTCCCTACTTGGTTAGGCGCATATAGCGTGATGGTTTGTGATCATGTGGTGCCATGCAGCTTGATATAGCTATTAGTAATCAACTATGTGGTCTACGTGACATGCTGACGTAACATGCTACATTAGCATTTTTCTTTTACTTTTTTTTTTTCCTTTTTGCATTTTTTTTTGTTTTGGGTATTTTTACTTTTATTTTTTTATGAATTTTCTAGATTTTAGATTTTTCTCCTTTTCTTACGTTTTCTTTTTGTAGCTCTTTTCTGTCGGAAGGGTTTCTAAACTATGCAAAAATGAGGTACCTACAATTACTCTCTCTTTGTGGTGAAGGTTAGTGAGAATTTTACCACAAAGATAAAAGGAGACACTATTTGCCTTATGAAGAGAGAAGTGTAACAAGCTACCAATAGGTCAGGCTACTTTACCATTCTCTTCTTACTTATCACATGCGCTAAGAGTAAATGAAAGGTATACTCTCGTAGTGTTGTAGTTATATTTCCTATTAACTTCACATACTTTATTATCTTTTGACTCCTTCATCTCATAATTAGCTATTACCTCACGAGTTACAATTTTATTCTATACAAGATCAACCTCTGAATTAGTCTTTGATTATGCCTCTAATAAAAATTCTAATTTATTCTTAAAACTCGCTTCTAATTATCCACCTTCATCATTTCCTACCATTCTCTTCATTCTAATAACAACTTTAGTCTACCTCACTTCAACATGCATATCCTCCTTAGGATCTCCTCTAAACGTCTACTTTCGACTCTCTTTAGGTTTCTTTTCTTATAGTAACTTCTCTTAGTACTTAAGTTTCTATGAATCTTTTACAACTCCCTTCTTATCAAGCCACTTAAATGTCACCATCCTTTCCTTGTAGTCAACATTTGCTCCATACTTACACCCAGTATTACATCCATTCCTTTCATATCCAAAATAACCAATTTTGCAATTTATCTCCTGAGTATCTAAACTTACATCCCCCATTTTTCAATTTATGCTGCACCATTTATTCTCCTTCGAGAGGGGTTTCAATTATCAATTCATAAAGTAAGGTCTCTATTGAAGGTTTATTTCTATCAATGTGCTTCTTTTGAAACATACGAGTGAGTTACCCTAATATCTAACTGAGTATACATATAGGTACAACTATTTGCTACGCATACTAGTCTTAAAACAATTTGTTATAATTATGTTACTATTTTCAAGTACTTCTTATTTATCAACTATCAGCTATTAGTTACACATGGACACTCTAAGTTATTAGGTTTAGAGGTCATACTTGCCACAACTTAGTCATTTCATTGCTTCGTTTTGCTAGACAACATATACCCTACCTTGCTCTAGTACGGACCATGACCAAGAACAAACAAGGTTGATAGTTGAATGGGCCTACACTTACTAAAAGCTTAAAAAGGAAATGATAGGGAATGTGCGAAAGGATAAATGTAAATGATAAGTAAGCAAAAACCCACGATTAACCCCAATGGATATGACGCATTAATGAAATTTTCGAGGACTCATGGCATAATTCGATATGATGCACAAATCGATCCAATGAGGTTACTTGCCACTTAGCCTTACTCAAGGGTTAGGATAAGAGCGATGTTAAGAGTGATGCTAAGAGTAAACATGTAGTATTTTCACAAGGGAGGAAATACTCAAGTGTATTAATGATAATAAAATTTGTCTATGACTACAAATACAAAGGTATTTATACCCATAAGTTAGGGCAACTTGCGTAAAAAGAAAAAGACAAAAAGGGTATTTCCTAAGGAAGTAATGTATAAGATATAAAAGGGTTAAAATGAATATTAAAGGAAAACAATTATTGGTGTAACGAATTCTGCGCATGATTTTGTGTATGTAGTGATGCTGTATTAGTAATGTTGTTGGAAGATGCGGACAAAAAGTACAGTCAACTTACTTATCTGAGTAGGGGTAGTTTAGTTAATTTAGAGTCTCTCTTTTGATATCTCGACAAAGGTGATGCCGAGTAAGTGATTGGCAATGTATGAGTGAGAATGAGGATTGGCTGTTGTCTCGACCTTCCGCTTCTCGGCACACTATTTGTGAGAAATAGGTAGCCATTCGACTCAGCATGCAGAACAGGTTAGCAAGGAGATACTTGGCTTCGGCAGGAATGTAAACCTCGCAAATCTAGCCCTCTAAATATAGAATCAAATCCCTAAATTGTAGATGATTTCCTAAAGTCAATAGAGCTAGTAAAATTTAAAATCAATTAAAAACTCAATTTAAAACTTAAAGCAAATATGAAAAACCTTAAATTATCAATTGAACCTCTAATCGCATGCAAATACCTTAGAACCTTAAGTATATGCAACTGCAAAAGTTAACCTTGAACCTAATCAAAACCCTGAGATAACAATCGAAGACTTAATCGCGTATGAATATATTAAACCCTAATTGTGTAAAAACACTAGATTGTACCCGGAAGTGATAAAACCCCAAAACTATAACTTTAAAGATATGAAAGTACTAATTCAGCATAATTTACCCTAAAACCTTAATTGATAATATATTCTCAGTATCTTACCAAATCATTAGTAAAAGATCAAAGATAACTTTTAGTCATTTATAAATACATATAATACTAAAGTGATCCATTAGAAACTAGTATATTGCATTATAGATCATATTTATATTTAGTTATATAACTAGGTTAGTATTATAAGGAGTTAAGTATTTAGTGGATGCTTATATTACATATAGTAGGTATTAGTACCCTAAATGATACTTTTCATAATAATTACATTAAGTATCCTATTAAATGATGTGTATAGGATATAAGTACCTAAAGGAAGATTTCATTACCTATTTTTACTAATCATTTCACTAAACTCTTTATTGCCTTTCATTTCCGTAATTTTTCTCCTAATTTTCCTTAATTACCTTATTATGTACACACCAATTTCACTTAATTTCAAAGAGTTGACAAAGTCAACATGTTGAAAAGTCAACAAATGTCATTGTCATCTAGAGTTTTCTTCTACTTTCTTGATTTTCCCAATTCAATTATTACATGTACTTTTCTTTCTTTTTTCTTATCCTTGCTGTCCACTTCCCCATCCTTTGGACTCACTTGTTTTCATCTTTTTAAACATAAAAACAAAACAAAACAAAGTTCTTCCTTCCTCCTCAAAATTGTAAGCTTCCCCTTTTGCTTTGTCCCTTTCAACTCTTCTAATTTCACTTTCACAACTTTACCTACTAACACAAACTAATAACACATATATACTAGCTTTCCTTTTCATATAACAAGCAAGAGAAAGGTATGTTGTTGTGTAATTTCTTAACTTATTTAGTAGTTTGATGAATATGCTAAGTTAGTGTAGTAAGTTTATGTGACATGTCCATGTGTGTTCTTGGTGGTAGAAAGCCCCATATTTATGTTTAGAGTGTAGAAATACTTGATTATACATGTAGAAATACCTATGTACATACATCAAGTGAGTATATATGGAGTGTACATATTTGGGTTTTAGTGAAACCCATAGTATAAGTGTATAAATCCTTAGCTAAATAGAAAGAAGAACACATATACATATACTTAAGTATGGGAATACAAGAATATACTTAAGGGATACATGTATGGGTACTCTTGTACATAAATACCCATTATGTACATAACCTAAAAAGAGGTATATACTAACTATACATACATATACCTTGCTAAATAAACTCTTAAAGTGCAAAAATATGGGTTTGGTGAAGTTTTCTTAAGAGGGTATATAAGGCATACGAAAATACGTATAAAAATATAGATATCATTGTATGCGTATACGAGTATATGTACTAGTATACGTATAAGTACATCAGTATACATGCTAGTATGTTAGAAGTATAAGTATAAATACAACAAATGTACAAAGTGTATGAATACATAAGGATAAATATATATATGTGATGGATGATGATGCAAGCAATGACTTAATCAATTGATGATGTAAGTAATGATTTAATCAAATGATGACATAAGCGATGACATAATCCTTTAAAATAAAAAACCATAAGATCATTTAAGTATAAGAATTTAATGGCTAATGAAATCATTAACTACTAAAATAGAACATAAAACTAGCTAATAAGAATAATTAAGCTTCAATAATGAGAATTTCAATGAATTTAGTCTATACAGTAAAACACGGGTCTTAACGTCCAAAATGGACATCATCATATGAATGTGCGTTTGAAAACGATGAAAAACGTCTATAAATTTATAAATATTGAAACCAAAATGAAAAAGTTACATACAATTAGCAATTAGGTTTAATCGAATAAAAACTGATAGTAATCTAAGTAGAATTAGGTAGATAGATATCTAGAATCATTAGTTAATTCAATTACTTATTATCTATGTTATTTCGTAATGATCAGGTGGTCTCGATGAGGGTAAGGATCTTCTGATCGATTATTACGGCTAGAGCGAGTCGTCATAGTCAAGTGAGTTTTCCCGATGACTCTATACTTGTTTTGTATTTATAGTTAGTGCACTTAAATTAAATAGTAATAAGTTGATGCGTAGGGTTTCGGGATAAGTATGTGCTTGATATTGATTGATTACTATGAGAAATATTGTTAAATACAATAATTAATGATTTGATTGTATGATTGATTGTTACATGATTTGGATGGTTTGCTGATATTGATTGATTGCCTCATAATTTGACTTAATTATATTTAACTTATCTTAAATTAAAAGGGTCATGCATTATCCATGCATTACATTACTTATTCTAGCTATCACTTCACACTGAGGTAAAAAGAGGCTTTGCGGGGGTTGTTTATATATATTAAAGTGTTTCTGTATGGTGCACTCGTACAACATGACTTTACCCGAACCTATCGGCTTATTAGGTGATGGAGATGCTAACCATATGGTTGAAGGTCGAGTCTAGAGATCTCCGCTGTAGGGTGTGAGTGTGGACTGCAAGAGCTACCTCACCGTTAAGCTTGGGATTTTGTGTACTATTAGACTTCTTAGAAATGAAAATATATTTTATGAATTATGAAATTCAAAGTTATGGGTAAAAACCCAGGTGCTAGAGCCTGATTGTGATTAGTACCGATGTATCTCTAACCCTTATCTCGAAGGGCATTAAAATCCAATATTATATGTAGCACTGGTTAAATGCATATATCATTTGGCATACTGTGTGTGCATGCATTCATATGATTGTAATAATTTGATTGATAACTTTCTTTCTAGTATAGTATGAGGGATAGCTCACTAAGCTCTTATAGCTTATTCCCTAATAGTCTTTCTTTTGTAAGTTTACTTATGATGGGATTAGGATAAGTCTCGAGTGTTGAGTACGATATGAAGATATGTACATTAATGTTAGAATTAGCTGAGAACTTTATAGGTTATACATAAACATTCTTTGTAGAAAATATTTATATGTTAGAATTTAACATAATTTAATTTTTCATGCAGTTTTATAATTTTGGTATATCCTATCTTATTATTTTGGTAGGAGATACCGATTCTCTACGGTTCTGAGGAATTGTGGGATATCGTACATCCATAGTTGTTTATATTTATATGTTATGTTATGTTATGTTACAATAAATTAATTACTTGAAAATCAATAATCTTAGTGATTTATTATTTAGAGTCCTACAATCTTTGACTTATAAGGTGGTTTTCATATCATGGATGTATACATGTTATGGAAATTTTAGGTAATCCTACTAGGCCACCTTTAGGGGCTTAACAAGGAGTCGGCTAGAGTAAGAGGATTTGTCTTGCCAGTCCATCTAGTCCTTGGGCTCGACTATAGGTCAATAGTCCAGTAACCTGTTTCCCATCATATTTAAAATCAAATCTGAATGGTCTTTGATCAACTCTCCATCAGAGTGATATAGATTGAGGTCGGCAACATTGAAGGTGTCAAAAAGCCCATAGTCCTCAGGCAGCTCCAATCTATAGGCATTATCATTAATCTTCTCGAGGATTTTAAAAGGTCCTTCAGCCTTTGGGGATAGTTTGTTCTTCCTCTTGCTCGGAAACCTTTCTTTGCTTAGGTGCAGCTACATTAAGTCTCTCAACTAAAATGTTTCATCGTCTTACCCTTGGCCTTCTCTCACATATGTCTGGTGGCTTAGTTGATGTGCCGAGCGACCTTGTCATAGATGTGTTGAAGGGATTGTCCTCTAGCTCTTACGTTAAGGTCCTCTTGCATGGGCACAAGTACAGAGGTGTGATTCAGGTGCAACTCGAGGTTAAAACCATTGCCTACTTCAAATAAAGTCTACTTAGTGGTGTTGTACACTGTTCGATTGTAAGCGAATTCGACCACTAGTAAGCAAACGTCCTAATTGGCCAGGTTCTTGCTTACTGCAGCTTAAAGCAATGATCCTAAAGTATAATTAACCACTTTGTTTGGCTGTTGGTTTGAGGGTGATAATAAGTACTAAATAGTAGTTTGGTCCTCATCTGACACCACAAGATCTCCAAAAATGGCTTAAGAACTTCGGGTCCCTATTGGAGACTACACTTCTCAGTACGCTGTATAACCGCACAATCTCTTGCAAGAAAAGAGTAGTAATAGCTAAAGCATCATTAGTTTTAGAGCAAGGTATAAAGGATGCCATCTTGCTAAACCTATCCACAATGACCATTATAGAGTCTTTGTCTCAGGCAATTCATAGTAATCTAAAAACAAAGTCCATTCTTAATTCAATCTAAGGTTTCGGTGGAACAGGTAAATGCATTGCTTTCCCTTGCTTAGCTAAGTACTTAGCCCTTTTGCATACGATATAGCTTTCAATAACTCAATGCACATCTCGCCTCATTCTTAACCAAAAGAATCGACCTCTTAGCAATTCATTTGTTTTGTCTCCTCAAAATGTCTAGACAATCCTTCACTATATGCTTCTTTGACTAGTAGCTCCCTTATGGAACAAGTCAGCACACATAATTTTCCACCTTGGAACAAGTTGCCACCTTCAACATGATATTCATCTGCTGTTCTTCCATCGATGCATTGCGCAATTATGGGTCTAAAGTATGGACCCTCAAATATTACTCTTTGATACTCGTAAACCCAAATAGTTTGGTCTGCAATTCATTCAGAAGCGCATGTCTTCTTCAAAGAGCATCTACAACTATATTGCTCTTTCCTTGTTTTTATTTTATTACAAAATTTAATCCCTTAAGGAATTTGACCAATCTCACCTACCGCTTTGACAACTTCATTTGGCTTCAAAGATACCTCAGAGACTCATGATTAGTGTAGATAACAAATTCTCTTGGCAAGAGATAATGCTGCCATACTTATAGTGCTCAGATCAATGCTATGAGTTCTTTGTCATACATAGAGTAATTTAAATGAGCCCCCTTAAGCTTCTCACTGTGGTAGGCAATTGGTTAACCTTCCTACATTAGGAGAGCACTTATCCCAATGCCTAATACGTTACACTCTAGCTTGAATATTTTCTTAAAGTTAGGCAAAATTACTATGGGGGCGGAGGTTAACATTTCCTTTATCTTAGCAAAACTCCTCTCCTCCTTTTCTCCCCATCTAATGTTGACATTCTTCTTCATTAGTTCAGTAAGTGGTGCAACAAGGGTGTTGAAATTCCTGATGAATGTTTTGTAAAATGAAGCCAATCCATGGAAACTTCTCACATTGGCATAGTTAATAGGAGTTGGCCATACGACAATTGCTTAGATCTTCTCATCATCTACTTGTAAGCCTCCTCTACTGACAACATAGACTAAGAATACCACTTTCTCTTGGAAAAAACAACATTTTTTCAAATTGTCGAATAATCTCTTGGTATGAAGAATATTTACTATGGCTCAAAGATGCTTGCAGTGACTTCGCATGTTAATACTATAGATTAGGATGTCGTTAAAGAACACTATAACGCGCTTTCCTATTAAATGTCTCAGCATATGGTTCATCAATCTCATGAAAGTGCTTGGGGCATTCGACAAGCCAAAAGGCATGAAATCTACTCATAAAGTCCATGTCGAGTTTTAAATGCAATTTTCCACTCATCTCCTGGCCTCATGCAAATCTGATGGTAGCCAGACTTTAGATCAATCTTGTTAAAGATCTTGGCTCCACTTAGTTCATCTAGCATTTCCTCCAATCTACAAATGGGCTACTTGTATTTGATTGTGATCTTGCTCACAACTCAGCTATCTATACATATTTACCAGGTTCCATCCTTTTTCGGCGCTAGAAGCATTGGCACAACACAAGGGCTGAGACTTTCTTTAACATAACCTTTCTCCAACAACTCATTAACTTGACGTTGGAGCTTAAAAGCTTGTTCAGGCTCATCTGATAGGTTGGTTTATTAGGCAGTATGGTGTCAGGTAACAAATTAATGTAGTGTTTTAAGCCTTGAGTTGAGGGTAACACTTTGGGTAACTGTTCTGGGAATAGATTGACATATTCGTTTAGAAGTGCTCTTATTTATTCAGGTTGTTCACCCTACTCCTTCATCTCTAATAGGCACCTAACCAACATGAGGGTCAGCTCATCAACATTGATGGTCTCTTGAAGCTTGGCTGTACTCATCATCAGAGTTTACTTTGATCTGTGAGTTAGTTTTGTTTGCAATTTATTAACTTCTCTCAGTGACATAAAGTTTAGTGTAATCTTTCAACTGTCTTTTTCAAACATATATGTGTTCCTGTATCCGTTATGGTAAACTCTTCTATCAAATGGCCATGGTAGGCCAAGCAACACATGTAAGGCACACATAGGCAACACATTGCAGAGAACTTTGTTAGAATAATTTCTAATTGTGATTGGTAACATTACCTGTCGGGTGACATGTAGTGCTCCCTTATCATTCAGCTAATGCAACTTGTATGACTTCGGGTATGCAATGGTTGGCAACTTCAACTGTGTAACCATTTTGACTGACATCACCTTGGTGCAACTTTCATTATTCATAATTAATGCCTACACCTAGCCATTCACTGTATAGGTGGTATGAAACAAATTTTCCCTCTACTCCTTCTCTTATGAAGGTTCCAAGTTCATCGCACATTGGACAACTAGGACTAACTGATCTAATTCCTTAGCAAATACGTCCTCCTCAATCAGTTCCTTCTCGGAATTTTCTTTCTCAACAGTGATCTCCTCATTCTCAGGTTCCTCATCTATACTCTTTACCTCCATCTTCGTGATGTCTCCCTTGATCACCATAGTTCTTCGGTTTAGGCACTAAGTAACCATATGTTTGAACCCTTAGCACTTAAAGCACTTCATCTAGCTTATCTTTTTGCTTGATCTTTGCCCCTTTTCATAACTTTGGGTTGGCACTTTACCATCAAGTCGGCCTTTCTGCTCAACTCGGACTTCTACCTTTTGGCTTGACTTAGTACTTGATTGAGCTTGGTGACTTCCCTATCTGGGTCGACTAGTCAGCATTTTGGTTGATACTCAGCTTCTTCTTTACCTCTCTACTTGTTGGGCTATTTTAATGGCTTCATCCATTGTAGTGAATTGTTAAAGCTCCACAATGTCCTGAATATCACCTCTCAATCCTGTGATGAACTTAAAGTTTGTTTACATTGGGGGCTCCTCTACTTCACATTAGATCATGAGCATTTGGAATTACTGAACATACTCATCAATTGTTCAGCCTTCTTGCCTCAGCTCTTGAAGCCAAGTGAAAATATCTTGCAAGTAAGTTTCCAGCACAAATCTATTTCTTAGTATTTTTTTTTATTTTAAGCCAAGTATTAATCTCATAGTAACCTTCTCGCCTCCTCATAGCCTTGAAACTCTTCTACTACATGGCGACATATCCAGAGAACTCAACAACAGTAGTTCTCACTTTCTCATAATCCTCCTACTAATAATAGTAGAAAATATGCTCCACTTTCTCTACCTACTCCAGATATTCATTAACATTCCTAGATCTATTGAAGCTTAGAATCTGAAACTTCACATAATTAGATGCTTTAGGAACTTGAGCTCAATCTTATATAAAATACTCTTCCTCGTCCTCTTCTTCTAGTTCCCTTAGGTTTATCCTTTATCTTACTTATCTACCTACTCCTCTACCTCGAACATGTTAAGCTAGGTTCTGACCTCTAACAGGTTGAGCAACTTATGGGGTATTTCGCATGGCCTCAATTAGTCAGCAAGCCAATGCATGAACAGCTTAGGTCAGATCTATCAAGAGGTTAGCTACATCATCTAGTCTCTCATCAATGCTCCTAGGGGTTCTCTAAGATTGTCGTCCACGGTGGACAACTCCACTATTATCATCTCTAGCACCAATGTTTACACCTGGGTCAGTCATTTTCTCTACAAATTCAAAGCCTAAACTCTTCAAGTAGGTGATATAGCAAACACTTCCACAAACCAAAAAAAGTAATAGCTAACAATACGACAATCAAATGAACACAATAACTTACTCTGTTTCACACATGCAAAATAAAGTATAAATAGAACTTCAAACATAAACCACAACTTAAACAACACCTCCACTCTAATACTAAGATGGTGCGAATCGTGACCAAGAACAGACAAAGCTAGTCACTGAATGGGTCCAAGCTTACTGAAAGCTTCAAAAGGAAATGATGGGTAATGTACGAAAGGATAAATGCGAATGATAAGTAATCGAATACCCGCGAGTAACCCCAATGGATATGACTCACCAATGGAACTTCTAAGGATTTATGGTATAATTTGATATGACATACGAATCAGTCTAGTGAGGTTACTTGCCATTTAGTCTTACTCAAGGGTTAGGATAAGAGTGATACCGAAAGTAAATAGGTAGTGTTTATGCAAGGGAGGAAATACTCAAGTGTATTAATGATAATAAAATTTGTTTATGACTACAAATACAAGGGTATTTATACCTATAAACCAAGGCAACTTACCTAAAAGGGAAAAGATAAAAGGGCATTTCCTAAGGAAGTAATGTACAAGATACAAAAGGGTACAAATGAATATTTAAGGAAAACAATTATTGGTATAACGGATTCTACACAAGAGTTTGTATACGTAATGATGCTGTTTAAAGATACAGGCAAAAAGTATGGTCAGCTTGCTTATCTAAGCAGGAGTAGTTTAGTCAATCTAGAGTCTTTTTTCTCGGCATTTTGAAAAAGGTGATGCCGAATAAGTGATTGGCCATGCATGAATGAGAATGATGATTGGTTGTTGTCTTTACCTTTTGCTTCTCGGTACACTATTTATGAGAAATAGGTAGCCATTGGGCTCAGCATGCAAAACAAGTTAGTAAGGAGATACTCGGCCTTAACAGGAGTTGGTTGGAGCAGGAGGATTCATCTTGCCACTCTTTCTAGTCCTCGGGCTTAATTGCAGGTTAATGGTTCAGTAGCTTAATTCCGATCATTACTCCCTAGGCTTAGGTCCTTCCACTTTAGGTCAATTATTCTTATTACTTAATCCTAGTCTATTAGCTTAGTTTTGCTGTTGAATTGGTCCTCCTTGTTGTTATCATATACATTGTCGAGCAATATGCCATCGTTGATGGCATTAATAACAATATATACCTCTTGGATTAGGGTTTTCACCCTGCTTTGCCAAATCCCAATTTCACTGCACCTATAACACTTTCCCCTCAATTTTGAGCATTCATAAGCTCGATACTCACCATTACACTTCCAACAAGGTTATATTTTCAATAGAGGCCTTTTTTTCCCTTTGTAGGGTAAATCAACTTTTTTCTTTTAGCTAGATTACTTTTGCTACTTGAATCAACATCCAACTTCCTTTTCCTATTCTTAATCTCATCGATGGCCTATCGAAGCTTACAAGCTTGTTCCATCAAACGAGTTTCATTAACAACATTAGACATCAATATATTTTTACACCCTACCCCTCTTTAGCTTTGCTTGGAGATAAATATCAAGCCTAGCCTTAAACCATTTAACTTTAGAAACCTCATTGTTTTGTATAGCTTCAGGTGAAAACTTTAGTAACCTATTGAATTCCCTCTCATATTCCTCAATAGGCTCTAGTAAATTCCGTCTCTTTCCCTTCCACCAATTATTTACACCCTCATCTAACGGTACAGTAGCTATCTTAAGTTTCTTATTTTCTTCAACCTCATGAACTTCAAAGGCTTTCTCTAGTAAATCAATCCATTCTTCGGCTACTAAAGGATTAGTTTTCTTTCCATCAAATGGTTTCATTATTCGCTGCACCCGAACTAACTTTTCTCCACCTCCACCAACTCCTGCTAATGTAGCCATAAATTGTTGTACTAATTGCACCATATGTTGTGGTTGCTCAAGGTTCAATTGATGTTGTTGTGGTGGTTCCTCTCTTTACTCTTTAGGTACCTAATTCATTGGTGATTTTCCACGTGCCCTATAAATCATATTTCTAAGTAAACATCACATAAAATTATATTGATAACTAATATAGTTGTTTTATTAGATTATGACTCTTGATTACCTAACTACCGCATACATCCCATATGTACCTAAAGGTTATGGTCCCTAGTTAATGCTTTGATACTACCTAAAGGATATCGCATCCCGGCTTAACACAGAATGCACCACTACAAAGGAATACTTGTTAAAAACTTAACTTAACCTGCTCATTTATCAAAGACAACTTTATTTATGTGATAATGGTGGGTGTTATAATAGAGTTCAATTAGATATTTGGTTAGAACTTATATGTATAGTTTATTATTTACATCAAAACATGAACCATTTTTTCTTTTCATCTTCAAAATTGTAAGACTTTTGACTTAATATAGGTTTCATCCAAAAGTTGCTGACTCTTACTAACGCTATTAGAATACATCCCCCTGGTGTTAGGCCTTTCAAGATCTTATTAACCTAAAGATAAAACATTTTATCCCTTTAATTGTTAAAGCTGAGTCAAACAATACAATATAAAAAATATTACAATTTAAACATTTCAATCATAAACCAGTAGGTTCAACTTCATACATACATTACCTAGACTAGGTATTTCTTGCTAGTAATGTGGCATGCTATGCTCATGCACATGTGATATATTAGTCTTGATATCCTATGCCCTTTAGCTTGCTCATCGGGTTTACGACATATTTGGGCATTTAGATACAATGTCCAAGAACTTAGAGGCAATAAGGAGCTACCTAGGAGTAGGAACCTTAACTTTGTTTTTACCAAATCAAATAATAAAGAGTTGTCTACCAAATTAGATTATAAAAAGTAGTCAGGTTACTTGGGCAATGTGAATCTATATGGTTCTAAAACTAAGTTTATGAAACCATTGTTTTTCTTTGATCACTTAGAAGCCTCATTTTGAAAAGTTTGACCCATAGGTCTCTTTTGTGCCATGCTATACCATGTTATGCAACAACAATTCAAGTATATGATTTCGCACAATCAATCTTTAAGTTTTATTCAATCTAGTTATTTGAGTTTAGTTTTTGGTCTCCCCTTCCTAGAAATCTAATATCTTACTTAAGGTTCATTTAGGTGAACATCCAAAAGATTAGGTTAGCAATCACCAAACTCTCTAAGTTAGTAAAAGCGTTCATAAACACCACATCAACATTCAGCATAGTAACATAATAGTTTAACTAAGATATAGCTACTATCATTCAAAATCACCACATCAACATTCACTATAGTAACGTATTAGTTCACCTAAGATATATACATATCCAATCAAAATAACATCAAATAACATACAGTGTTATGAGTGGCAATATATTTACTCTAAGCATAGGTTAGATCTACTGACTTAGCCTCCTAGCCAAATATCCCTAAAAGTTTCTGATAGGTTCACAAGTTTAGCTTAGTAATCTTAGATAAGATAAAGTAGAAACTAAAAACAAAATTAGATGTTAAAATATTTCTTTAGGTGATTATCATATTTTTACCTTATGGTTAATATGTTAATTAACTCATCCTTATAGCTAATATAAAACTATTTTAAATGCATGATATATATATATATATATATAAATATTATCAATATAATTATCTATACATATTATAGGTGCTTACTACAATAGAGTCAATAATAAATTCTTACGTTTGTAGCATGTTACTTGCATCTTAATTTATATTGTTATACATTCAAATTTATTTTTGAAAACATATATATATATATATATATGTATACGGGAAAGATGATTCATACAAATATATATTTAGCTAGCTCCTTTATAGATTATTAGATGGAAAGAATAAAAATATAGCTATCAATATTCTAAGTTCGAAACTTGAAAAAAGAGAATTTTATGAACTTGTACGAATAAAATACTTTGTTTAGAAAAATAATGAGGTTATGGATAAATCTTTTCTATAACTATTAAATATCAATTAAAAAGAAATAATACTTATAATTATGGAAATGAGGTTACTTGAAAATATTGAGCACCAAAAAAATTAAATTATTGAATCCTCTTTTCTTCTCTCTCTTTCTCTCTTTTCCGCCCTCCTCCTCCTCCTCCTCCTCCTCCTCTTCTTCTTTTTCTTCTTCTTCTTCTTCTCTCTCTCTCTCTCTCTCTCTCTCTCTCTCATCTGATTCTCATCCCCCTATGGCTTTAGCTAATATATAGAAAAGTTGCATCGCCTTGATTAAGGTGATGATATATTATATTTATTTATTTCTTTTGTTGATGCAATTTTACATGACCTTTCAAGTGAAATTTTACCATGACTTATTATTTATAAATTTTTATAATGTACTTCAAAAATAGTATAATATTATATTATGCACCTAATCTAAAATTTGTATTTCTAAACTAATTAAAATTTAACTTGATAGACTATGTCATAATTTATATTGATTGTATTTCAACTAATTTTTGAAATCTGACTTTACAAGACTATTCCTTATAACTTTTTCGAGACTCATATTATTATTTGGCTTTATTCTTAACTAATTTTTCATTGGTCATATGATCCAAGATAAGACTTTAAATACACTTTTCTTTAATATATGATATATATATATGTTCTATTAATTATTTGGGACTTATTCATATACATCTTATATATAATTTTATTCAATAATATTAATTATTAAGAATACATAATTGATTTCAAAAGATTTATAATAAGCTATATATAAAATTATGAAACTCTATGTTATAATGATTAGACACGATAAACTTAATCCTTCTAAGAAAATTGTATATCCAAATCTAGGTAGAATTCCCAAATTTCAACATTCTGATACCTATATGCAGTTTTATTAATTTATGGGTATGTATTTTACAATGGAAAATGAGTATAAATTACTTTTACATATTATCTTGTATTACTAATAAAGCTAGTATAGACTGTTTTATACCTTTGACCTAACTTATAAGTACATATTTTTTTATAAAGGATATAAATTACTCGAAAGCTAGTAAACCAAGGTTGTAGGGTATTACAATGATCTCATAGGTTGACTGATTGAGCCTAAATATTATGATGAAACTAAAAATATTAGTAGAAATAACTTAGTAAGTTTGAATTTGAGAAAATAAAATAATGGAATAAATAAATATTATATTTATAAAGTATATGTATTTTACTTATTATTTATCGAAAATGCAAAAAAAGATTTTGATAATTAATGAACTATTAGAGATAAAATATGTGTACATTAAAAATTATAAAAAGACAAATAATATTGAGGAGTATTTATTTGTATTAAATATGATTCTACATGTCGAAAATTATACTTGGAATTACTTAAATACATAATATATACTAAAAGAAATATAGGAAATTAATAAAAAATCATACAACATTGGTGGCAGCTCCTAAAATCTATAGCATGGGTGTCCAATGAGAAATACTTGATTGAGGATACTTAGGATGGGTTTAGGTCATATAAAGGACACAAACTCCTATAAAACAATACACTTGGCATAGAACAAAATTCCACTACCAACCCATACCCATCATAAATTTAACTTAACCCATTCACAATTTAGTTTAATATCCTTAGAGTCTAGGAAAAATTACGATACACTCAAAACAAGCTTAAAATAAATTAGAAAAGTTTTATTAAAAATTAGGTACAATTAGTAAGAGTTCTAGTTTAACCACGTGGGAATAACCTAGAAGCAAACTAATATTGGGGTTTGAAGGGATGGGCAATGCCTTCCTTGGCCGACAAATAAGTGTTGGTTTGCAGCGGTGGTTTCCAGCTAGTGTTTTAATTTGATCCGATTTTCAATAAATTACAAAAAATAGCAAATTAAGTCCAAAAATTACAAAAAATTGTATTATGGCATATTTTTGTATATAGTTTTAAGGAAAAATCATTTATTTTAAAATTAGGTCCTGAAATATATTATTCATAACAAATCATTAAAACCCAAGCCAATTTCGTATTCGTTTTCAAAAACATTATTAACATTGTTTTGACTCTAAAACTTTTTTTTTTGTGAGATGCTTATAATGTATATTAAATTGACATGGAAATATTTTCATGAAAATTATTTTTCATATTTTTATATAATTTTTAGGCCTTAAAAATCCTATTAAATGATTTTTTTTTAAAATATACTTAATAGTTTTCTAAGAAATTGAACTGGATTTCAATCTAACAAGTATCTTGACATATTATGGTGTTGAGTAATGTTGAACGAATCAATCTATAGTGTTAAGAGTATTAGATTTGAATATTGAGGGCTTGGTGTTGATATTTGTGATATATGTGAAATACTCCAAATAATGGAATTAAGTCTAGTTGGTTCAAGCTGGAGTAGTGTTGGATTATATATTATTCTTACATTCTAACCTTGAATTGAATTATGGGGAATTGTGTAGAAATATAAAATAGGTGAAAATCAAAAGCTAATTCAGGAGCTAAATTAGAACTAAAGTATATATTAGTATACTAGGGAGTTGATAAAAAACTGAATCAAATACTCAATTCACTCGAATTAAATTTAGTTAAACTTTATGGAATAGGTTAGAAGGAATTTATAAGATTTATGAGTAAAATGAAATCAAGACTTAAATTAGAACATGATTTAGAGATGAAATCAGAAGCTAAATTAGAACCTAGCTAAAAACGAGGCTAACCTCAAAAGACTTAAAACCTGAATAATTAAGTGTAGAGAAACCTTAGAGTTAAAAATAATAATTTGAGTTGTAGAATAAAACTTATATAGAGTAGTTATATAAATAATAAAAAAACATCTATATTATAGAAATTATCAATAAAGGCCTGTTGTGAGTCGCATCTTAAGTGAGTTTATAGGAAGTTTAGGTAAATTAGTTTCAATACGTAACTGTATTTCAGAGTATTGTTTTACAGTACTTGGAGGCTTAAGATTACATTTAGTTGTGCTCGTAGGTAGCTTGATTGTGTTCATGCTTATGTGTCAATGTTTATGAGTTTAATCGTATGTTACTAACGTATTGCTTTAGATTGCTAATGTCTCTATTGTGTATATGGATTGATCACCTTAAACTGAACTTAACAATATATGATTTGTAATCTTAACCAGACATGCATTGTATCCCATTAGGGGATGCTTAGGATTCCCCGACCAAATGTTGACACTTTTAAATGGGATGACGCTAGAGCATAATGGTTTCATTGTCATTCTTAGTTGAATTAAGTAATAAGAGAGGAGGTTATGACAAGAGTGAAGGCAGTGGTTCAAAGGTAATCATAAGGGGAGCAATGTCTCCATTGCACAAGGCTTAGTTTAGTTGTGAGTAGTTGTCCACATACTAAAACTCTTCAACCCAAATTAAAGTGAGTGTAATTTCTCTAATCTTATGACGAACTTGACAACATCGTGTATTGGCATTTGTTTATTATATTGTATTTAAATAACCTTTTAATAACTCTGTCTGTACTTAATGTATAGTCTTATGTCTTTGTCCCATCTTATTAAGTAGTTGGTTACTTACATTCTTATAGATGTTTTTTGTAGGTGCTAATTGGCAAGCTACACTATAACTACCCTAAAGTTGATGAATAGTTGAACTTTTGAAGCCTTTGTACTTATCCACCAACCTTATGATATAGAAATATGTACTTAAAAGATGACTAAGTTGTTGGTATTATAAATAATACTTGAATTATTTGACTTTTAATATATGTTTTAAGATTTCCATTGGTAAAATCACCCTTTTCCTTGGAAGAAACAAACATGATGGAGTGGAAGGCAATCATCATTACTTATGGTTAGAGATGGGAGTGTGCAACTCAACCTACTTTCTTCTGTCTTTTTGGCTTATCCTAGGGTTAATTCTGCTTTTCTTTCTTGCTTCAGCAATCTAGACCAAATCTCGAGAAAAGAAAGATCAAACCATAGTATTTAAACAGCTTTAGCAATTTATCAATGGTCATGATTTTTTTTTTAGCTCTTTTAGTAAGGATATGTGCTATAGTATAAGGCTGAGATTAAGCAAAATGTATTGGTATGGTGAAGAATGGTCAATGATTGATCAAACATTGACAATTGTTGGGGATATTTACTTTGCATGCAAAGGATGAAAAACCTGATTATATAGTATTCAAAATATACAGCAAAATAATATGTTATTCCATTGATATTCAAAGATAGTACATCTTAACTGCATCGATATTCATAAGATCCCTTAAATCTCGACCATCCATTTGGGATAAGATCAACGCGCCTCTCGATAAAACCCTTTTTACTGCATAAGGTCCTTTGCAACTAGGGGCAAACTTTCCCCTACAATCATGTGCATTTAAAAGGACCTTTTTCAATACTAAGTCTCCTTCTTTAAATTGTTAGGGTTGTACTTTCTAATTAAAGGCCCGTATCATCCTTTGTTGATAAAGTTA
The DNA here is from genome assembly GCA_024138005.1 of Lumnitzera racemosa. Taxonomy (NCBI): domain Eukaryota; kingdom Viridiplantae; phylum Streptophyta; class Magnoliopsida; order Myrtales; family Combretaceae; genus Lumnitzera; species Lumnitzera racemosa. The sequence continues at coordinate 85,070,907 of JAMXBC010000010.1, read as the reverse complement.
CACATGGCATAATGCGATTAACGTCTTCTCATCTACCAGGTTTAGATGCTCAATCCTTTTCTTGACCCATTCGGCTTCATTTATTGAGTTTCAGTTAATACCCTAAGGGAAGGTATTTCTGCCTAACAGACAAAACCTGCTCAGTCTCATATACTAAGGAGTAAGGAGTAGCTCTAGTCGACATGCTAATAGAATTCCTATAGGGCATGAATGCAAAAGGCCACATCTCATGCCAATCTTTGTATGTCACATTCATCTTCTCGATAATTCTTTGAGGTTTTTGTTGGCAGCTTCTACTGCCCCATTCATTTGTGGCCTATATTGTGTGGAAGACCAATAAGAGATCCCAAACTAATGGCATAACTCTATCATGAGTTTGTTACTAAGATTCATGTCATTATCTGTGATGATTGACTTTAACACCCCATGTTAGGGCAATTATATCCCGTTTTAGGAGCTTGATTACCAATCACTTGGTGACATGACCATAAGAGAGGTTTTAACCCATTTTGTAAAATAATCAATGGCTACTCAGATAAACTTGTGCCCATTTGATGCCTTTAGGTTGATTGGATCAATAACATCTATTCCCCACATAGAAAACGGCCATGGTGATTACAAAGTATGCAACTCTTGAGGGGGAGCATTTACCTTGCTAGAATATATATGGTACAAATAATAGTGCTTCATATATGTGATGCAACATATTCTATTGTCAGCCAATAAAATCCCATCTGCATAACTTTCAAAGCCAACATGTGCCCATTCATTTGAGAACCATATGCCCCTTCATGTACTTCCTCCATTAGAGTATTCGCTTCTTCCTTATCCACATATCTTAGTAACGTGGTGTCGAATGATTGATAATATAGCATGGCACCTACAAACCTCTAAAATTTCCAACTTAAATCTTATATTAGATTCAAGTGTACTAGACGACCATAAAAGTTAACAAGACTAAATAAGATGAAAACCCTGAGATAATAATCAAAGACTTAAATGCATATAAACATATTAAGCCCTAAATGCATAAAAACATTATAGATTGCACCCGAAAGTGATAAAAACCCTAAAACTATAACTTTAAGGATATATAAGTACTAATTCACTATAGTTTACTCTAAAACCCTAATTGCTAATATATTCTTAGTATCATACTAAATCATTATTAAATGATCAAGATAACTTTCAATTATTCATAAATGTATACAATACTAATTCAATTTACTAAAGACTAAGATATCGCATTATAGATCACATCCATCTTCTAATTATATAACTAGGTTAGTATTATATAGAGTTAAGTGTTTAGTTGATGTTTATATTACATATAGTAGGTATTAGCATCCTAAATGATATTTTTCATGATAATTACACTAAGTAATATACCAAATGATGTATATAAGATATAAGTGCCTAGAGGAAGATCTCATTAACTAATTTTACTAATTATTTCAATAAACTCCATATTTCCTTTCATTTCCTTAATATTTCTCTCAATTATCCTTAATTAGCCTATTATGTACACTAAAATTACATGTAATTTTAAGAGAGTTAACTAAGTCAACATTTGACCTACTCAAAAGGTTGACTAAGTCAGCAAAATCATTGTCATCTAGAGTTTTCTTCCATTTTCCTTAACTTTCTACACATTGTTTTTGTCTAATTTTACCCCCTTGTTGCCATCCACTCTTTTCCTTCTTCTAAACTCCACTTTTCTCAATTACAAAACACAAATTAAGACAACATGAACCCCTTTTTCCCCTCCCATAAAACTGTGAATTTCCCTTGCCCTTTTCATCTTGAAACCCTTCATAACTTCAACTACACAACTTCACCTACCACCATAAACCAATAAAACAGATATACTTGCTTTCCTTTTCATCTCACGAAGAAGAAAAAGGTATGATTTCATTTGAATCTTTATTTCAACAAGTGAGTTAGTTATCTATCTTAAGTTAGTGTAAGAACCTTATGTAATATGTGCTTTTGTGTTGTTGAAGATAGGAATCCTTATACTTATGCTTAGAAGTGTAGAAATACTTAAGGATACATGTAGAAATGCATATGTACATACAACAAGTGAGCACATGTGAAGTGTAGGTGCAAGGGTTTGGTGAAATGCTTAGTATAAGTATGGGAATCCTTGTATAAGTGGAGAAGGATTACATATTCATATGATCAAGTATGTGTATACAAGGATATACTTGATGTACACATGTATGGATACTCTTATACATAAGTATCTTTTATGTACTTTATCAAAAGGAAGGAATATACTAACTATACATACATATACCTTACTAAATAAACCCATAAAATGTAAAGATATAGATTTTGTGAAGATTTCTTAAGGGAATATACAAGGCATACGAAAATATGTATAAAATACGTATGTAATTGTATGTATATATGAGTATATGTACAAGTATATGTATAAGTATACAAGTATACATATTTGTATATTAGAAGTACAAATAAATACATAACATATGTATAAAGTACATAAATACATAAGAATAAGGTATACATAGATAAAGTATGACATAAGTGATGACAAAAGCATATAAAATAATAAAATATAAGATGATATAATAAGATAATATATATATATATATATGTATACCTGTACATATTTAGCTTGAAATTATTATAAGCCCCTAATACCCATCTTAAATTGAATTGTCCTTTTCTAAGTCCATAAATTAATAATAACAATGTAAGATCATCAAAAGTGTAAAAATTTAATGGCTAATGAAATCATTAACTACTTAAATAGGATATAAAACTAGCTAATAAGAATATTTAAGCTTCAATAGTTAAAATTCTAATAAATTTAGTCTATATCGTAAAACACAGGTCTCAACGTCCAAAACGGACATCACCGTGTGAACGTATGTCTGAAAATAATAAAAAACGACTATAAGTTCATAAATATTGGAAATAGAGTGAAAATTTTACATACAATTAGTAATATGGTTAAATCAGATAAAAATTGATAGTAATCTATGTAGAATTAGGTAAATAGATGCCTAAAACCACTAGTTAATTCAATTGCTTACTATTGTTATTATATTGTAATGATTTGGTGATCTCGATGCAAGCGAGGATCTTCCAATTGATTACTACGATTAATGTAAGACGTCATAGCCAAGTGAGTACTCTCGATGACTTTATTATTGTTTTGGGCTTGTAGTTAGTGCACCTAAATTGAATATTAACAACTTGATGCATGGGGTTTGGGATATGCTTGTGCTTGATATTGATTAATTACTATGAGAAATATTATTAAACACGATAATTGAAGAATTAATTTCTTGGTTGATTGTTACATGATTCAGATGTTTTGCTAATATTGACTGATCTCCCCATAATTTGACTTAATTATATTTGGCTTATCTTAAATTAAAAGGGTCATGCATAATCTATGCATTGCATTACTTATTCCAGCAATCACTTCATGAGGAGGTAAAGAGAGGCCTTGCAAGGGTTATTTCTATATATTGAAATGTTTTAGTACGGTACACTTATACAACATGACCTTACTCGAGCCTACGGGCTTACTAAGCAATGGAGATGCCAACAGTATGGTTGAGGGTCGAGTTTAGAGACCTGCGCTAAAGGGTGTGAGTGTGGACTGCGAAGGCTACCTCACTGCTAAGCTTAGGATTTTGTGTACTAGTAGACTTCTTAGAAATGGAAATATATTTTGTGAAATGTGAAATTCAAATTATGGTTAAAAACCTAGGTACTAGAGTCCGGTTATGATTGGTGTCGATGTATCTTTAAACTTTACCTCGGAGGGTGTTAAAGTCCAATGTTATATGCAGTACCAGTCAACTACACATATTGTTTGGCATACTACGTGTACATGTATTCATATAATTGTAATAATTTGTTTGATAACTTGTTTGCCAGTATAGTATGAGAGATAACTCACTAAGCTCTTGTAGCTTACTCCCCAATGGTTTTTCTTGTGCAGGTGCTAGGTAATTGGCCATAGGTTAAGAGCCGAGCATTGAGTGCGTGTATTGATATGTTTTGGAGGTTAGAATTACAGAAAGATTGTATTGCTCATTTGATAACTACTTATATATTTAGATTTAGTAACTTCAATAAGTTTAAACTTTAAGTTTATATTATTTGATCTTATCATTTGGTATGGGATACTAATTCTCTACGATTCTGAAGAACTGTAGGATATTAAACATCCATAGTTATTTATATTTATATTTTACAATAAATTAATTACTTAAAAATTAGTAACCTTAGTGATTAATCATTTAGAGTCTTACAATCTTTGACTTATAAGGCAATTTCCATATCATGGGTACACAAATGAAATGGAAAAGTTTAGGCAATTCTACTAGGCCCCTTTTAGGATCCTAATAGCACCACTAAGAAAGAATTGACTTGCTAACCTTCTCAATGTCTTTTGATCCATCCTACTTGCCCATTCTAGACACTTGCTAATCTATAGAAAAATCTTGCTGTCGTAGAAACATGATTTCTCATCTTTGATTCCTTCAATTGCTAAGCAAAAGGTTGGTCTATCTTCTACCATAATCTTTAACGAGTGAACTTCCATCTCACAAAACACCTAAAACATGGATGCTAGTGTAGTAATGCCATCCGTGAATTGATTTTGGGATCTCGATATGTATGTGAAGGAAATGTCTTCGAACTTCTCTACTAACTCAATAGGGTGCTGATGGTAAGGTACTAGTTTAAGATCTTTCATCTTATATTCACCAGTCGCTTGGAGGATGATTTAGGAGGACTCTCCATACACTTTCAACTCTTGGACCTCCATATTTATGGCCATTTTGAGGCTTAAGATGCACGCCTCATATTTTGCAAAATTGTTGGTATATGAAAATATGTACCTAGCTGCTATAGGGAATTGGCTGCCTTTAGCAAATATTAATATTGCCCTTATCTCACATCCTGAGACATTAGTTGCTCCATCAAAATACATCTTCCATTTCAAGATGTTCATATTGCCTTTTGTCATCAAGATATTCTTATTGAGGAATTAAACTTCTCTTTCTTTGCATGTTTCTTGTACAAGTTATTATACTAGTTAATCTATTAAGGCTTGCCTCTTAGTTGAATTCTGGCTCACATATGTCATATCAAACTTAGATAACATTCTCTACCATTTAGAGACTCTTCTGATCAAAGCTAATTTCTCAGAAAAGTACTTAAGAGGGTCATATCATGTCAATAACTTTACTACATAGTGTAAGGTATATTGTTTGAATCGATGCATTACCCATACTAAGGCACAACAAGTCCTTTCTATCTCAAAATACTTTTGCTCTCCTTTAATGAACTTCTTACTTAGGTAGTAAATAACCCTTTCTCTTCCCTCTTCATCTTTTTGCCCTAACATACATTTCATGGATTTCTAGAGGATAATGACATATGGAAACAAAGGTCGACCTGGCTTTGGGGCAATTAAAACCAAATAATTCATGAGGTAGTCCTTGATTTTATGGAAAGGTTCCTCATACTCTTCATCCCAATTTAGAGCGACATTCTTCTTAGTAATATGAACAGAGGTGGCATTTATCTATGAGTTGTGATATGAATCAAGTGATATAGTTCAATTAACGTAGTAAACCCCCGACTTCATAAAGTTTATGTGAAGAAGGCAGGTCTAAAATCGCATTTACCTTGTTTGGATCGACTTTAATGCCCCTTTAGCTTATAATGAACCTTAACAACTTTCCTAACTTGACCCTAAATGTACATTTTTTTAGGTATAGTTTCAAATGAAACTTATATAGTCTTTTAAACAATTTCCTCAATACTCCTACATGATTCTCATCTTCTTGGGATTTGGAAATCATGTCATCTACATATTCTTCTACTTATGCATCAAATCATGCAACAAAGTCACCATTGCCCTTTGGTTTGTTGCCCTAGCATTTTTAATACTAAAGGGCATAATCTTGTAGCAAAAGGTACCCAATGTAGTGATGAAAGTAGTTTTAGCTTTGGCTTCCCTAGGCATTTTAATTTTACTGGATTCTAAAAAACCATCCATAAAGGAGAATAGATAAATTCCAGTAGTATTGTCTACCAAGATGTCTATGTAAGGCAGTGGGAATTTGTCTTTGAGAATAACCTGCTTCAAATCCTAGAAATCTATACACAGTCAGACTTTCTCATTTTCTTTAGAATTGGTACTATGTTTGTTACCTACTCGGGGTAATTTGACTTCAATGAATCCAAGTTCCAATAACTTTTTAACTTCCTCTTTTATCTTTAGAAAGATATTGAGCTGGTAACCCCTAAGCTTCTACCTTTAGGCTTATTGTCCTCCCTACAGGTAATTTATGGACTGCAATTGACAGGTCCAATCTTGGCATGTCTTCATAAGACCATGTGAATACATCAAAATATTCAACCAACAATTTAGTCATTTCATCCTTCTATTTAGGTAATAAATTGCCCCCAATGGTCAAGTTCTTGGGGATATCATCTGAGCCTAAATTAATCACTTACATAGGCTCATCAATGGATATATAACCCTATTCATATTTTTGTTAACTTTCCTAAATTTCTTTATGACCATTGACATCATCCCTAATGACTAACCTAGTAAGTTTAGACATGATATCGATATTTTTTTCATTTATGGGCATAGGATATCCTTAACTTTCATCAAGAACGTTAGATATGAAAATATAGGCAGTAAAAATGAATGGATAAGCAATTAGAAGAGAAGAAGGTAGGCCGAAAAGAAAACGTAATTATTGGTATATGTTCTTATTTTAGGAAGAACAATTGGAAGGACAACATATTGGTGGAGCACTAGGGCTAAATCATGAACAACAAGAATTGAAAAATGAAAAAAAAAAAAAACTTAGTAAATACTATACCCTATTGCAATCCTTACTCTAAAATAACCTTAGTATTAATCAAGGGGAGGGTAAACCAATTTTGTAAAGTTATTGCTATTGACTCTTCAGGATGATATTCTTTTCTACCATTTCTTCTAGTACTGGTTTGTTGAAACTTTGCTTAAGTATTGGAAAAGTCATATGGGTATTGTATAACCAACTACCCCTTTTCCCTCCAGCGAACTATGCTCGAGACAACTCTTCTATTAAGGGTGCATACCTTAAGCCAAATGTCCTAAACTGCCCCTTCTTAAATGTAGGGCCTTTGCTCCGAACCTTTGTACCATTGACCATACACATTTGGTTAAAGATTTGCAATTTGTAATCTTTAGGCTCTTACCCTATGTATGGGATTATTGTCTCCTTATAGATGTCATAATCATCTTCTCCTAAGATCATGACCAACTGACCTTTAGCAATAAATTTGACCTTCTGATGCAAGCTTAAAGGAATAGCACTAACTAAATAGATCTAAGGCCTTCCTAATAACATATTGAAATATTTGGGGATGTTTTTTTTTGAAATGACATGTCGAATAATTGAGGCCCAATTATCACTTAGAGGTCTACTTCCCCTATAGTCTCTAATGTGCTTAGGAACTTAGTAATCACTAGGGTATACTATGGGTGATAGTAACTAGATAGGTCCTTCAAGATATCAAAGAAAAGGGAATGGATCAACGATCAAACACAGTAGCTTCCATGAGTTGCTTAGAAGATATGATGTGCCAACAAACAAAACACGATTTAGTATTTTACTTGATATGACTCGCAAACTAATACTAAGTTTCACTCGCCACTAATCTCGAACTACTTGGCAAGATTAGATAAGAGTATAAGGTACTCAGAGAGGAATATCTCATAAGAACAAGCATAGTTAATATCTAAAAGGATGTAAAGATATGTCACAATGATTTCTACTATAAAAAAATGGACTATTTATAGTAAGTCCTTAGGGAAACAAGGAAACCTAAGTAATTACAATAAAAGGTAATAAAAAATATACCATTACAGTACATTACCAGAAGGGTAAAAAGGATGAATAGAATAAAGGAATAGAATATAATGTAAAAAAAAAAAAGGGGCAATGATAGGTGGCTCGCTAAGATTGGGTGTACATTCTGGAGTCATAGGACGTTGGAGTTAAGTTGTGTTGACATTAGGGATGCTACTGGAAAAGGTACTTGGTGTTACCAAGACCATAGAGGATTATATAACTCAGTAGGCCAAGTAGTACTTAGCCTTGGCACTTGTTAAGTTGGCCTCAACAGTCAGCAATTTAGTACGTTAGAAGAAAGAGATCGGTATGTAGGTGCCTACATCTCGGCATTCGACAAATTGGCCTTGGCTGTTGATAGGTTGTTGACTAAGGAGGGGTTAAAGTAGAGTAGTGTGTGTCTAAGCTATGACTTCAGAGAGTTTACCTACTATTCTTCCATATACTGGTACTCATCCTTAAAAAGTTAGCAAGAAAGAATTCTTTGAGCGAAAGACTGTAGGCCTTAGAGATGGACATAAGTAAGGGGTCTAAAGGTCGATAATCCATCAGTCTCTTGTGAAACCAACAAAAACCCTAAAAAACTATGAAGATGGGCTTAATTTCATTCACTTTAATCTCAATTAACGCAAGGTATCTAAAGGACAAATGCTTAACAAGGACCGTTTGTCAATGAAGACTTGAGCTACAATCTTATCCTTACATCTCACAACTATAAATAAGGGCTTGGTGTACTGATTCCCTTCTTCCGCTAACTCCTCCAATGAAAATGATATTTGATCCATAATGAATATAGAACAAGTTATGTACCCTAGCTTATTTGCTAAATTCTCTTAAAGAACTTGGACTTCTTTGAGGATCTTAAAGAGAGCCTCTCTGTATTGGCTCAATGATAGAAGAAGCTTTATAAGGGAAATTTGGGCTTCAACCTTAACTAATTGATTTATGATCATAGATTTACTTACCTTGATCATCTTATTGAAAGCATTCAGCTTGGACTCCTTTTCTCCTTACACTTATAGATTATGTCACAAGTCCTTACTAGGGTTGTAAATTTTGCCCGTCTTGGTAATCCCTTCAACTATAGTTGCAATTTTTTACTACTTAAGAGTTTAGTAGGTAAAAGGTGATGCCTTTTAATTCATAGGGGCAATTGAGACATTAAACTTGTACTTCATGGTTTCACCATATATTAGCTACTTCTCAAGCTGCTTGATGTATTAGATCATAATCAGCTTTAGGCATAACCTAATCATTCCTACCATGTAGCTTGCATTGTCTTCTTATTCAAACTCAAGCTACCATCCTACTAGTGCTGCCTAAGTATATTCAATGGGTATAAATCATGTATCCACTAGGTACTTAAATTCACTTCCACTCTGACTTAGCGATGCTATCATAAGGTCTCTTGCTAGCTTGTGTTCCTTTAGCTACTTGTAGCCCGCATTGTCTTCTTGTTCAAACTCAGGCTACCATCCTACTGGTACTGCCTAAGTATATGCAATGGGTATAAACCATATATCCACTAGGTACTCAAATTCACTTTTACTCTAACTTAATGATGCCATCGTAAGGTCTCTTGCTAAACTGTATTCCTTCAGATACTTATATTTCTTCCTTCCTTACTTTTCCTTCCCATAGTAACTAATAGATGGTTGGCTTAGTATGTGTCTTATCTCGACAATTTATTCCTTGTAAATATCCTTTCTCCTTAAGGAGCTAAGCCACTTACTCTATTGGGATGGATAATCGTCCAGATCTATTATGAGTATAGGTTCCCTTGCACTAATTATGTTGATTACTAAAGTATGATTTGGAAGCGGCTTGTTGTTGATATTAGGGGCCTCAACAAAGTCCAATTGTACCTTCTTGACATCAATTAGGTCCTAAATCTTATTTCTCAACCTCCAACACTTATTAGTAGAATGGCCTACTTGCTCGAGGTGGTATTTGCATCTATCATCAAGATCGAAGTTTCTAGGTTGGTATCATTCTCTAGGTATTTCAAAGTCAATGAGGCGATTGGCTCTTAAATGAGTCAAAACTTTGCTAAGGGGAATTAGGATACTGAGCTAGAGCTATGGAGGCTGTTGGGCTTAGAGTTGTCTGGTATGGTGTCTATGATGTAGTAACTGGGTTTCAATTGATAGTTACCAAGCTTACAGTAGAGTCTTTCCCATTAGTCAGTTTAATGGAGGCAGGCTTCTTATCTTAGGTATCTAAAGTACGTAGTTTGCTAGATGGTATAACATTCTCTACTATGTACCCTATTGCTACTACCTGAGCAAAGCTAGTTGAAGTAAGTGGTATGAGGTGAGTAAAATAGGCTTTCTCTAATGTATTGATGAAGGTGAAGGTCAGCTCCTTTTCAGGGGCTGGGGTAGATACCCTTACGACTTGGGCCTTCTACCTCTGGGCATACTCATTGAAAGATTCATTGGACATCTTATGAAGACTTACTAGATCCTACATGGAGGGGGCAGCATCCATGTTAAACTTATATTGTTCGTAGAAGGCCCAAGCAAGTTTTTTTTCTAATTGTTGACTTTGTTGAGATCAAGTTGAGCATACCAAGTCAATACATGATCACTTAGGTTCTCTTGGAATGTCTAGACTATTAGTTGACCATATTGAGTAAGCGTACTTGCTCATCTCCCTAAGTATAGATAGGTATGTAATTTTGGACAACTAGTACCATCATACTTCTTAAAATTAGGTACCTTAAACTTATTTGGGAAGCCCAAGCCATCTTGTGTAGTTATGTTAGTGATACCTACTTATTCAAACTTATCTTGTTTCTTGAAAGTCTTTACCTTATCATTCACTTATTGAAGTAACTTCTTTTCCATCTGTTTCTACTTGTTCTCAAATTCCTTCCCCAAACCTTCAAAATTGTCCTAGGACTTTATCATTGGTTGCAAATATTCTAAACTTGTTTCTTCACCCTCTTGTGAAGTTATGGAAATTCCTTTCTCAAGTGGTTTGCAATTTTCTGTAAAGGCAGGTTGAGTTTCATGTAAAAGGCTAACATTATCAATCAAACAGTCCATTTTGTCATCCATGCTCTTCATTGTTTGTTCTAAAAGCCCAACCCTTGCTTTAAAGGTGACATCATTATTGGTATTACTAGTGTTGCTCGTGTTGCTTGCCATTTTGGATCTTAGCTAAGAGATTATAGGACTTTGTTTTAGAATGCACTACTTAAAAGCCATTTTTGAAGAACTTGGGTAAAGGCAAACACTTAAAACATGTTAGAAAGATCTTTTCAATACTCTCCTAATTCCATTCTTCTGCAGTAGCTTTTTCCTATTTTTTTTCCCTCTTTTCTTCATCTCCTTTTTTTTTCTTTCTCTTTCTCTCATTTTTTTTTATCATGAATTTTTCCTTTCCCTTTTTCCTCTCTTTTCTCTTTTTTTTTTTAATATTATATCTACTTTTTATTTTTGGAGTAAATAATAGTAATAGTAATAATAATAGCAAAAAAATAAACAATAGGAATATAAAATAGGGGATGCTATGAGAACATACAGATGCTGATATTTGAATTGGTAAGTAACTTAAGTAAAAATTAATTTTCATTAAGATTGCAAATGATAGAGTTTAATTACAACTCTTTACTTAAAGAAATTGAAAATTGCTAAACTAAAGGGCCTATTTGCTAAGTCTTTTCTTGGTTGGCTGGCTAGATCATTCTCCATTACTTCTCTTCTTCCTAGGTAAGCTAGGCTTTACTAGCATTGCTAGCTCTTGAATGATTTCATGGGCTCTTCTCAGCCTATCCTTGAATATCTTAACTCGCTGCTATGCAACCTTGTATAAGGCCTTCCAAATTCTCCCAAACCAATTTGTATCCTCATAGACAACTTCTACATGGGCTTAGACTTGCTTCATATAAGTCTCCATTTCAAGGTTAGGATTCTTTAGGGCTAGTTGTAGTACGGTATGGGCCTTAAATTGCTTCTAGCCTACTTCCTTGAGGTATTGGTAGACATACCCTTTAATGGCTTGATATTTTCTAGCATTCTCTACTAAGTCTTTTAGCTAAACTATTGAGATCATCACTCATTCACTTCACAGAGTCCTAATGGTGAGCTAACAAGATAATTTTTCATGAATCATGAAATGTGGATCATAATAGCCCATAGTCACTTTGTATAATGATGGTCTATGGAATATGGTTTAGATGGGCCTAGCTTAGTAGACCACAACAACTAAATAATTCCTTATGCACTTGTTCATCCTAATTAGCAAAACTACCTCATTACCCCTACATGCTCTTATCATTTCCTTAGTAGCATACCACCTATCTACTCATACTGTCTTCAACACTAAAATTTTGAAGGACTATAACCCAAAAATGAGTAGGAGCTTTTGGTAATTCAACCCTCACAAAGGTTTGGATTAGTCAATTTTCACAACAAGCTTAGCTCTATGAAACTTAAGCTAGTGAATTATCATATGGGTGACAAACTAGATCATGAGTAAGCTCAAGGAAGTTTTCATGTCTTTTGGCTTTGAGGTGGTTAAGTGATTGGCTTTGTTCAACTAAAAGGCCAACACATATGATTTTCCTTCTAGAAATTAGGTTGTTAACTCTACAACTGGGAAGTGGATACTAAACATACTTTCTGGAAACAACACAGTCCCTAACATTGCTAGAATATGAGCATGGTATCAATTACATTGCTACCCTTAATAAACCTCACAAAAGATATCTTACTTAGAACTCATATCTCCTTGTAGACCATTCAAGCAAATCAAAAAGCTTAATATGCCTCCAATTATACTGCTTTAAGGCTTGGTCTATTTTCATCCTTTTTGATCCCCAACAAATCATTAAAGATGTTACAAACCTTTTTTCAACGTTCAGGACATTAATCTCACTAATATTGGCAAAAGCTTTTAGTAGTTGGGCATACTCCTAGGCATAGATGATGAGGCCTAAAACAAAAGGCTATAAGCTTTGAATTCCAAAAATAGACTGCCCTAACAAAAGTAAGGTTGATAGAAATTTCCATTTGAGACATAATGGGCTTAATTTTCATCTTGATATAGTCTTGCTGCTTGATGCTAAATAGTTTAAACCATCTCTTGAGTACATCCTTGGGGTCTTTAGACTTGTTGATGTAGATCTCCTTCTCTATTGTCCTACAGATTTTTATAAAGAAAAAAAATTAATTTTACATCCTTGAATTTACAGGGAAAATAAAGAAATACAAAGTATCTTGATATTTACATGTGTATATGTTTACAAAAATAATATAGAATATAATACATATGAGAACACTCAAATTCCATCATGTCGCAACCTTTCACTTGGAATACTTGCCTCATTCAATTTACTTGCTAATCCATGCAATTTTATGAATGCAATTAGATCGACTCTAAAGGTCCTTAGGTTATAAAAGGCCTCACATGGACTACTGGCCCATTCGAAACTTAAGTGGGGTTAGCCAACTCAATCTCAAGTGATGGTTACACTACATCACCTGAGACTTACATAATAGCCTTCTCCTCTTAGGTTCCTAGGATAGTTTGGGTTCAACCGCATCTATGCATACATTATAATGATTAAAAAAGAAAAAAAGAAAAAAGAAAACCCCCAAGGCCTACTAGGCTGCCCTTTTATTTTCCTACATCACTAGTACCCCCAAATTAGTACAACAATAAATATATATATATATATATATATATTATAGAGAGAGAGAGAGAGAGAGAGAGAGATAAATAGATAACTAAATACCCAATCAAATAAAAGGAAAATCCCAATTATTATTATGATTATTAATTTTTTTTTTTTACAAAATCAAAGGCTTAATTAAATTTCATGGATTTCTTTTATAGTTAGCCCAAAAATGCTTTATAGTGAAGTTGAATCTTGTCAAGCTGAAAATTCAATTTCCTTCTTTTTTAACTTGATTTATATTAAGTCCAACTCACTTAACATATATCTCTCGACCAAATTAAGAAAAAGGTTTTATTTGAAAATAATTTTAAAAAAGGACTTGCCACCCAATCAAAGTTGGGGGAAAAAAGTAAAAATAGGATTCGTGGGTGGATGGACCTTAATTTGAGCTACTAGTCCACAATTTTTCCCAAAAAAAAAACATTTTAGAAAATAGAAACAAAAAATTCATTTGGTTTGAAGGCTACCTTATTAAAACCTAAGCGATTTCTGTAAGAGAAATTCAAGAAATAATTTAATGGGCCTCAAACATGTTTTTAAATAAATTAGGCTTTTTCTTGAGAAAAAAAAAAAGTTTTATTAGTTTTGGGTTGCCTGAAGTGCCTATGTACCCTCAAAGCGAGATTAAGCCCACTCAATTCTAATTTATGAAATTTTCATTTGTTGGTTTATTTTATTTTTAAAAAAACTTATTTTCTCTTTAGGTCATTACATTTTATTAATTTTTTAAGAAAATGATTTTTGATCTTCTTTTGAAAAATTCTAAAGAAAAACCTAAGTTTTGGAAAAGAATCAATTTATTGATTTTCATGAAAAATATTTTGTGTGTGTAGAAAAAGTAAAAAAAAAAAAAGTTTAAGAAAAAAGCTTGTCTTATTTGAAAACAATTTTATTCAAAATAAAAGCCCAAGTTATCCTACTAAATTCAATTCAACATATCAATTTAAACAAATCAAATTATGCCAACATACTAATCAAACTATACATGCCATTAATTATCAACATATGTAAAACTATGATAATTATTAAAAGCAAATCATGGAAATTATGCCTAACATGCTATTTATTATGTTATTGTGCTATAAAGTCAAAATTATTAAATAAACCATGCTAATTAACTCAAAAAATTATGTTAATCAATTAAACCAAATTTGTTATACTAACATGCTAAATGTTAACATTAAGACCAAACTATCATGTAAATCGAGTTATCAACATATTCATAATTAAATTTATTAGGCTAATTACTAAGATACTGCTAACAAGTTAATTTATTAAAATCAAATTAAAACTAAAGTATCATTTAAACCATCACATTATTAAATCTAATCTTTATTCAAACATGTTAATTATTAACTTATTACCTTATCATAAAATACAATCTTATTAAAAATCAAATTTACATTATTACAAACATATTATTAACCTGAAAATATAATAACGCTAGCTTAGAGCATTTTTTTTTCTAGATTTTTCGTTCAAGTTTTTTTTTTCACAAATAATGAAAACACAAAGGGAAAGAGGAACTCACCTTGCACAATGATGGAAATGTGGCTTATTCAAGGATGATTCGACTGATTCTTAGGGCATGGCTGATGGCATTAGACTTCTAAGATATCAAACTTCAAATTTCTAGAAATTTCGAGCATTATCACTTCAATTTTTGTGATCCCCATATTTGACTAATAGGGATCAAGTGGGTAAATTTAGGGTGTTGATGCAACTAATCTAATTAATCTAAAAACTTATAAATGAACTCAAGACGTTAGTCAAGGAGATCTATAGACTTAGATATTAAAAATAAATAAAAATAATAATAATATAACTAAAATAGTACAATTCAACTACATTACGTATTATGTATCATAATCACATAAAATAGATCTCATTAGATCATAAGCTTTTAGAGATAAATTATGTACATAATAAAATTATTATAGGACATAAAATAACATGTGAAATATATACACATGTGTTGTATGTAATTTTTATATGTATACATAAAATCGAAACTAAATAAAATACTCAAATAATAGCGTTTTAAGACAATTTAAGCTAGTTAAATTCATGAAAATTAATAAAAAAAATTAAGGATACTTATAGCAATTGGATTACATCCTAATAGGGCGTGTGAATTAAGAGGGATAGCTATTGGAGTTTAGGGAAGCATTCACATGCAAAAGAAGCTTGATATTTAAGCTTAGAATTGTAAGGAGAGAGAAAGAAAATCCATTTCAACACTTCACAAGCTTGAGAAAATTTAGAAACACTCTCTAACATCTCATACATGCAAGTGATGATCTAGAAAAAATTTGATTGAGTTAAAGTAATTAAAGAAAAAAATTAGGAAAAATTTTGAAAATCGATGTATAGTTTAGGTAGTTTAGCAATTCACTAGAGTAAAGAGGAGCTAGAAGTCAACTAACCACCCCACTATAAGGAGCAATTGGCCACTAGAGCTACCAATACAGGAGTGGTCGAAGTTAGGTTTTCTGGTAGGTGTCTATTTTTTATCCAATTTTGAAAAATTCAATAAAAATATAAATAATGCCCTGAAAATTATGAAAAAAGATTATTCTCACATATTTTTATGTATAGAATCTAGGAAAAATATTATTTTATACAAATTTAGTAGGTACAATATACATCCTTAAGAAATTGATAAAATCGGGTAATTTTTTGTATTGAAATAAAAAGGGCTAACGATGTAGTTTCCACTTTAAAATTTTCCTACAAACTATCTTAAATCAATATTTAGTTTCTATGTAAAAATTTTTCATGAATCTATTTTTTGAGTTTTTATTTGATTTTTGAGCCCTAAATTATGTTAAAAAATAGTCTTTTTAATAAAAAGTGACATATTTTTCCTATGAACCTCACTTAGATTTTGAGCTTGATTAGTTATTAAAGTATTTATACTATTCTAGAATGGTTGAATTGAGTAGTAAGGTAAGGAGTTGCAAAAAATTGTAACTTAGTCTTTAAAAGTAAAGTTGGTAACTTGATTATTTTGTTGGATTTGATAAATTGATAAACTAAGATATCATTTATAAGGAGTTGAGGAAAGTTGCATGAACTGTTACTTATATCTTTAAATTGGTCTTATAGTAGCAACTCGGAAGAAAAGTAAGCAAATTAACTAATTATAGGATATTAGTAGAAGGTAAAGGATAACTCAAAGGTCTCGTAAGTGAGCTAAGTGCTAAGATGATACTCAGAGATTAAGTTACTAGCAAAAATTATAAATAAAATGTAAAAATAAGAGACACAAAAGATTAGTTAGAAGATGGTTTTCCTAAAAAATCTAAAGATAACAGAGTTAGAGAGTAACTTAGAGGATAGTTTAATAGGAGGCTTAACTTAAAGAAATTTAGAGGCTATTTTAGAGAATGAAATTTGTGTCACATATGATTCCTGTATAGCTTAGATAGTAACTTAGAAGATTTTTTACTAAAGAAAACTATTATAAAACCACTTGGAACCTGACTTAGAGGATTTGGCAATTTAGGGTCACTTGCGAAAATTAGTGATTGGTCAAGAAATCATGATTTGAAAGTAAAATGATTTATAAAAATTAAGACAAAACAACAAAAAATTATCAACAAAAAATAATGGCCAATGATTCAAGATTTTAAAACTAATCTATTTTGTATTTTTAGAGACAATTGAAGATTAAGGAGGCAATGATCAAGAGTAGTTTACCAGTAAGTGTTAGTAAGTTGGGATCGATACTTCATGGCATGTTGAAGTGTCATATCAGGATATTTAGAGAAGTAAGAGTGCTTGTCTATGGTTGTAGCTAGATTATTTATGCGTGTGCTATGTATGTACTTATGATATTGATTGATGATTGGGAGTTGAACTCCTAGCATTGTTTTCTGCTTAAATATTTCATATCTAGCGTATATGAACTTAGTTGCTCATCTTATAATCTAGACTATTCTTAAGTTGACTAAGATCTAACCTAACATTCATGATAACCCATTAAGGGTAATGATTAGGTTGTCAGACTAAATACCGACACTTCGATAAGAATAGTAGAAATAATCCTTTTCCTACCCTTAATCGTGATAGGAGAAGAGATCGTAGCAAAATTGGGAATTGTGGTTCAAATATTGTATAGGAAGGAGGGTGTTCTCCATTGCATAAGACCAATGTTTGGTTTGATAGTTAAACATGATGCATGATTTATCATTTTCCTATTGCATTTGCATTTAAATAATGATTGAACAACTATGGTTGTTAATATACTCTTATGACTCTATCCCTTCTTACTGAGCTAGTTATGCTCACATCCCAATAAATTGTTTTGCAAGTGTGGAGCAATACCCCAAGATGCCTCATTACAATCATCTACAAGTTAGTTCTAATGGGCTAAGGTGTGAGGAGTTGAAGACTAATGAATAGATCAATGCTCATGTTATTTTTTGTTTTTCTTTTATCGGAAGACTATAACATTTTCCTAAGAGACCTTATAGTTTTCATTGGCTTGCTAATATATTTATAATATGTAATGAAGTCCTCTTGTAGAGTTATGCAAATCTTTTGAAAACACTCAGACTTTTGATGTATATAAAACTATGTAAAAGATCTAAACTATCTTTAGATATGAGAAAGTATATTTTGAAAAGTGTTACTCCATAGGTCTTATATACTATAGGAGTCCATTTGATTGCTTCAAAGCTAGTTGAGTCTTTAATCACCTTATGTAGATTGTGCCTACATTAGCAGCTAAGGTGCATAACTTCTAGCCTAGGTTGGTTACGACTCCTTGAGTTTAGGGCATGATAACTTCCTTAGAAAACTCAACCCTAACAAAAAACAAACCCTAAAAACTCCTTAGCAACTTTACCTCTAAATTCAATCAAATCCCCATGAAACTAAGAGTAATCAAAGTTTGGTTTATGTTCTTGAATAGGAGTAGAATGTTTTCTAAAATTTTCTTAGATTAATTTCTCCTATATTGAGAGAAATCAAAGAGAGAGAGTAGGTTGTGCACTAAAATAAGTTAGAGTAAGAAACTAAGAACATGATTTACTAGAGAGCTTTTCAGTTTTTTTATGGATTGAATGAGTGGAGGAAGTCCCTATTTATAGTGTAGTATCATGATTCCTCCCCAAAGAACTTCCATTAAAGAGAAATATTCAATCTTTGGTGCATTAATGGAGTTCGAGCATATTTTTTATATTCTTCCTATTTTAGCTTAAATTAATCATTAATTTATGGGAATATTACCGAAATAATGGCTTATCTAAATCATAGAAGATATGGTTGTATCGAGTTATAATGGATTAATGCAATGAAACAAACCTGAATTCACTTAATTTCTTCATGGTGCATTATATGGGTATTTAATACACACCCAAATTTGCTATTTATTTCTCCCATTTCCCTTAGTAATAATTCATAATCTGGATCTTCCTAATAAGAAACTTCCTAAACTTTCATTTCCATATTTTTTCCAGATTTTCAATCAACAAAAGAGCTACTAAATCGAGTATGAAAAATTGGGTTTATTTCCCTTTTTAAAGCAACGTATTTGGGTTCTGCATTCTGTATGGAGGCTTCAATACATTAGGAAGGAGGGGTTTGGCAACATGTGCAGTGTACGTACCACATACTCCTATATACCCATGTAATGTACTTGTGTGTACCCCCTTTTATTATATATATATATATATATATATATTTTTTCTTTCCTACCTTAATTAGATGTTAAGTGGCGCAATGGTACATGACCACGTAGTACCACACAACTTAATGTGGCTACTAATTGTTAGCTACAAGGCATGCTAATGTAGCTTACCATACCACTAAAAAGGTTTTTCTTACTTTTTTTCTTCTTCTTCTTTTTTTGTTTCCTTTTTTTTTTATTTTTTTTCTTTTCTTTATATTTTCTAGACTTTTTCCTTCTTCCAAATTTTGTACTTTTTTTTTAATTTGGGTATTTTTAATTTTTTTTTATGAATTTTCTAGATTTTAGATTTTTTTTTTCCCTTTTTCTCTTTTTCAGCTCATTTCTATAATAAAGGGTCTCTAAACTAGGCAAAAATAGAGTATCTAAACATACAATTAATTCAACAATTGTATGGAACTTAAGATTACACCATTCGAAGCTAAGGTTAGAGATACTAGCTTATTAGATTTAGATTCCAATCATCAATGCCTCTAAACCATCAAATAATCTCATATTGTAGTCAATATACTTTTTATTTTATATTCTCTCAATTTTAAAGCTTGATGTCATAGGCGTGCATGTGAGTAGCACATGTAGTCTCCCTCACTCTTAAGCAGTGGCCTCATGGATATAACCCTTATCAAGGCAGTTGCCATCTCCTAGTGCTTACTAATCTTGCGGGACAAGGTAGAGTCATGTTGTATAAGTGCACCATACAAAAACACAAATATAATATGTAATCACAACGCCTTGCAAGACCCTTCCACCAACTATGTAGTGTGATGACTATTATAGTATGCAAAAATTCATGATATGCATGAACATTTTAATTTAATGAGTCTAATATAGTTAGGTTTAGATTACTTAAGTGATAAACCAATTATTATAGATAAATGCTACCTATCCATTTTCTATGATGCATTGACAACCCATTTGATCTTCATATTCTAAAGTATTTTAGCACTCCAAAGCATATAGAAATCGAACACATGCACACTACCCGAATCCTTATATGACCAGTTAATCAGTCTTTAGTTTGCGTACAACTACAATTATAATCACAAACAAGTATAGTAGTCATTAGAATACTTACTTGACTATGTTACCCTATGAATTGTAGCAATCCTCTAATATCTCTAACTCAAGGTAGATATCACCTAATGATAAAATAACAAATATACTAATAAGTACAGTAAACTATCTAAACAACTACTTAAATTCACTTTAACACCTAGTTTTGACTAGTTTCATATTTTAGCCATAATATTCATTTTAACTTCGCTTTTTTTGCTTTCTTATAGTCATTTCTATAGGTTTTCTAATGTATTACACGTGATGGGTACATTACGGTGTTTGGGACCTACAACTATTATAAATGACTAAATTAGTTTTGTTGGTCAAGGATTGATGGGCTTCTCTGATTCTTTTTTACTTGTTTGTAGGCCTAAATAGGTAATCTTTATATCTAGACAAGTTTTTATTTTTTTATTGGACTTCACTATTGGTTTAGGCTTAAGAACTTAGCTTGGCTTGGTTGGGATTTTCTACATAAATTAATTGTTAAGCTTGTTTATGCTTTTAGGGATTGTTTTGTGGATAAGGCTTGTAACTTGGGATCAAGGCTATAATAGGCTTTCCTATCCTTCTATTAGCCTTTAATGGACTTTTAATTAATATTTTAATCTTTGTTTGAGCTATTA
Organism: Lumnitzera racemosa; assembly: GCA_024138005.1. Classification (NCBI taxonomy): domain Eukaryota; kingdom Viridiplantae; phylum Streptophyta; class Magnoliopsida; order Myrtales; family Combretaceae; genus Lumnitzera; species Lumnitzera racemosa. The sequence continues at coordinate 85,049,937 of JAMXBC010000010.1, read as the reverse complement.
GTGAGCTGGCATTTAAAGGTTTAAGCCACATTTTTACTACTTCTTTGTTGTTTTAAGCCATGTTTTCATTATGCCTTTATATGTCACTTACCGTACTTTTTAAAGTCCTAATGGCCTCGTTATCTTTCTTGATCATGATTAAGGACCCTAAATGAAAAATGACAAGCTTCTATCATCCTCCAATGGCATCAATCCTACGCTATACTTAGGATAGTTTTTGCTAATCATCTACTTAAGCAAGCATTAGCTATCTCTAAATTTCCTTACAAGTGAAGTTGAGCTAACATTACATGATGAAAGTTAAAATAAACCTAAGAACTACCATTGTAATTAGTAGCCAAGCAAGAATATAGAAGCTTCCATGAGTTTTTTCCTTATCCTTTAAAGTAACATTAGCTCCTTAAGTCATTACAACACTTTCCACATACATTCAGTTAGATTACATCTAGAATTACATGAGTTTTCTTCGACATTTACAAGCTCATGTTAACTACTCAATATTTACAATCTAACTTATCATAAACACCTTGTTCACTTAGGGGAATGGGTGTTCCATCCCCCCTCAACTCCTTATGGAGTCTTTTTTTACCTTGTTTAGTTCATTTACATGTTTGCAAAAAGGATTCAATGGGAATCCTCATTACACCTAAAAATTGAATTGGAATTCCTCCAATGAAGCTTCGAATTACAATTCAGCACTACAAATCCTTCCTTTATTCCATCACTACCCCTTCCAATCTTTTCATAATGACCAAATATTACCTTTTAATAAGTGTACGCATCAAACCCTGCCTCCAACCTTCCCTTTCTCTTCTATGTTAATGGAACCTTATCTCCTTTCACTTTCTTCTCTATCCATCTTTCTACCCACGTTTAGCAATCTTTGTACCTTTCTCTCTCTCTATTAATTAAAGGAAATGATTGGAATACAATTGATTTTAACTAGAATACAGTCAATTGGAGTATAGTTGATTTCTCTCTCTATCATTTTTCTTTATCCATCTTTCTATCAAATTGATTTCCTCTTATATCAAGCTAGGGTTTTAATTGAAGTACAGTTGTGCTTATATGTTAGATTGAATGCGTTATCAATTTTAGGGTTAGAGTTTTGTAGGGGATGTGAAGGGAGTGTTGCAATGGCTGGGTCACATTGGAATTGGGTTGTTCTTGTTTAACTGTATTTGAAGGAGAGATGTTTCTCAATAGATCATTGTAGCATGTAGTTTGTGTCCCCGTTCCTTATTTTCTTCTCTATCAAGGGTTAGGTTTTGATGGTTCTATTGACATTAGGGATAGGGTTTCAACATCCAGTGATGCAATGTGTTTCTTTTGTGTCCTTCCAATTTTAATTTGTTTCATTGTTCAATTTGAGAGGGAAACTTTAGTCATTTTAATTTCTATTCATCTCTTTTTCCCTGATTAAGTTTTATGAACTAAACAATGCAATTGTAATTCCATTGCACTAAACTAAACATTGTAATATATACTTACTACTTATTACACCTTTATTCCATTCCTTAGTAATTCCAATTCCATTCATCCCTTATTTCATTCAACGAACTAAATAGGTAGAAAGTATTACAATACAAAATGGACCAAATGGAAGGAAAAAGTTTAGTGACCATAAGAGGTTGAGAGTTCCTAGTCTTAAAGCCTTTCTTCTATTTATCCTCTTCAAGAGGACTCTAGTTCTCCTCTTCCTAGCTCTAGTGGAGTCTCCTTGGTTGCTTTAGGTATGCTCTTTTTGCTTCTTTAATGTAGAACCTTAATGTGAGGAAAATGGAGTATGTTTGTGTGGTATTTGAAGTGGCAAGTGAAGGTAGTCATTAGGTAATTGAATGGCGGTAGTTTGGTGGCTTGAAATGGTTAATTCGATGGAGATTTATGGAGGGTAGTGGTAGCTGTATTTTTGGAAGGAAAAATGGAATACAACTTAAGAGAATGAAGTAGGAAATACAAACAAAATGGAAGCAAATGAAAATGTAGAAAAGAAAGGGTGACCAAACACGTGGGTTAGGCTAAAGGGGGGGGGGGGGGTGGGGGGGTTTCATTTTAAAATATTTCCTCGTTTGACATTAAGAAAAGGTGCACATTTTTCTTAAGAATATGGGCATAAAGGGCTAGGCAAAGACGTGAATTTCTTTGGCCAAATTTTCTTGCAAGAGTCATTTACTTAGAGGGATTATGTAAGATTCTCTTAGTTGGCATAGGTAAGAGAATTGGTTTAGTTTGGTTACTTCAACTAGATACCTAAAGGAGAATTGAAATATTGTATAATTTGTGCTTGTTTATGTAAAGTAGTGATGGTGTTTTTCTAGAAGGAAAAATGGAATACAACTTAAGAGAATGAAGTGGGAAATACAAATGAAATGTAAGTAAATGAAAGTGTAGAGAGGAGAGGGTGGCTAGATGCAAGGGTTAAGCAAATGGGGGGTATTCATTTTCAAAAATTACCTTATTTAGCATTAAGACAAGGTGTACATTTTTCTTGGAATATGGCATGGAGAGCTAAGCAAAGATGGTAATGTCCTTAGTCAAAATTTTCATGTAAGGGAACTTTTATTATGAGGATTATGTAAGATTGTTCGAGTTGGAATATAAATAAATCAGTTAACATTTGTAAGAGAATCAGTTTGGTTTGATTGTTTCAACTAGATGCCTAAATGAGAATTAAAATATTGTATAATTTGTGCTTGTATTTGCATGTGTGACACATGCTTGCAAGATAGTTAAGATTTGCTTTGCTTTGTTGATATGCTAATTAGTTTAGTTTAATTAATTGGCATTGAGTATACTTACAACTATTGTGCCTCAAAGCGGTATGGTCATAACAATCTTGTCGTGTAAACCATCCTAAGATAGAAGTTGACCCATCAACTATTGCCATAGACTTAATTTATGTAAGGCATTCATGACTAACCTACTTTGAAGCTTACCTAAAAGTAACATTATCTCACCTGAAAAAGTCGTAAAATATACATTAAAACTTAGATAATTCAAGTATTATTAATAAGATTTAGTAACTTAGTTTATTTAATGTATCCTTAATTTAATATTACAAGTTTAGTAACCAAGAACAAAAGCTTCAGAAGTTCAACTATTCTTTAATCTATATCCTCACTCCTTAAGGTTAAATATTTACTAACTCTAGGGTAGTTATATTGCGGCTTCCTAGTTAGTACTTGTAGAAGATATCTAAAGGAATGTGAGCAACCAACCACTCAATAAGCTAGATGGAGACATAAGACTATACATCAAGCATAAATAGGGTTATCAAATAGTTATTTAAATGTATTATAACAAACAAATGCCATTGTATGATGTTGTCTTGTCTATTGTTAAAATAGAGAAATTTTACTCACTCTAATATGGGTTTAGCAAGTTTTAAAGTGTATGCAATAACTCATAGCCAAATCCAAGCTTATGTAATGGAGACATTCCTCCTCCCGCAACTATCCTTTGAACTACCACTTTCATCATTGTTGTGACCTCCTCTCTTATCGCTTAGTTCGACTAAAGATAAAAAAGGGACCATTATGTTGTAGCGTTGCTTCTTTCGAACGTGTCAGTATTTGGCCAGAGAAATCTAAGTGTCTCTTAATGGGTTGTAATGCATGCTCAATTAGCATTTCAAGTCATATATTGTTAAGCCCAGTGTAAGGTGATCAATCAATATTAGTAATACAAACAGTCGACTTACAAACCATCAAGCCAATAGTATGTAATCAAACTCAAAAACACTTACATAAAAGCATGCACACATTCAAGTTACCCACAAGCACAGCTAAGTATAATCTTAAGCCTCCGATTATTATAAAGCAGTAATTCGAAATATAGTTACATATTGATCCCACACTTACCAAAACTTCTTCACTTTCTCACTAAGGTATGACTTATGTTACGTTTCACCACTAGTCCTTATAATACAAAAATAATACAATTATTACATATAGGCTTTATTTACATAAGCCAGTTTATTATTTGTAGTTTAAGGTTATTCTTTACTTAGCTATCCAGGTTTTAGGTCCATTGTAATTAGTCTTGCTCTTAGCTAGTTTCTAATTCAGCTTTTGATTCAGTTTCTGATTCAGCCTCTAATGCTGGTCTTGATTACAATTTCACTCATAAGCCCTAAATCATCTTCTAATCCATTCTTTGAAGTTTATCTAACTATGTTTCAAGTATATAGAGTCTCTAAATTATGTTTAGATCAACTTCCTAATTCACTTTATATACCTAGTCTCTAATCTACTTTTTGAATCAACCTTTGACATGAACGTTTACTATATTTTAGCATAAATCCCCATATGTTTTATTCACAACCAAGTTCAAAATATATCATATACCCCATTTCCAGTTGAATTTGAATTAAACTACACTTAACTCCATTATTTGAATACTTTACATATTACACATAAACCAACCCCAAATCTACAACATTCAACTCTAATACACCCAACACCACAAAACTCATCTCTTGACATTATTCAATATTACAAGATATCAAAAAATACCTTAAATTAGAATCTAGATTAGTTTCTTGAAAAATCACTAAATATATTTTGATAAATGGCAATTTAATATAATTTTAAGACCTAAAAATTAAATAAAAATATGAAAAATAGTTTTCATGAAAAAATTTTCATAGTAATTTATTATGTGTGTATGTGTGTGTATATATATATATATATAATAGATGTTTTATAGAAAAATTGTAGAGTCAAAACAACATCAATAAAGCTTTTGAAAATGAAAGTGAAATCGACTTGGGTTTAGCGATTTGTTAAGGGCAATATATTTTGAAACTTAATTTCATTAAAATAATATTTTTCTCAAAAACTACATACAAAAAAAATGCCAAAATATAATTTTTCATAATTTTTTGACAAATTTTACTATTTTTGTTAATTTAAAGAAATTCAAATAAATTTGAAGAACTTACCTCAATTCGCCTTTTCAAACACCAATGATAGACCCTACCTTTGTTTGTAGCTCTAGATAAGGTAGCTATTGTAGGGTAGAGGTGGTAGCTTCTTCCTAGATCACCTATAGCCCTTTGCACCCTATTTATGCCTATTTTACACTATTTCTCCTATAATTTTCTATAAAATTCCTCTAAACACTCTCCAAACTTCCTATTTTTTTCCTTGATGCTATTATGGCTAAACTAATCTTTAGAAGTACTAAATTGATTTTATAAAGAAAGGGTTGTTAGCTAAGGGAAATCCTTGTGCCAAATGTCCTATTTCTCTTTTATTCTAACTACTTAAGTGGCCTTATTCTATTTCCAACATACACTAAGCCTACCACTTCAATGGTATTGGCGGTGAATTTTGGGAACTAGAAATATCCTACAAAAATAAGACAAATACTTGGAACCAGGGCTAATTCGGTACAGCTGTTCCGATGCCTAAGTTAGTAGGTCAGAATGAAAATAGTAAAGTTAAGAAGTTTAAAAGTTATCAGATGTCTCTTATCGGTTCCTTTTTCATATTTATAGGAGACCGTTATGTCTGAGGAGCAGTTATCAGAACAACTGCGATGATATGTTGAAGTTTCTTAATTAGACACCTTCCCTCAAATGTAGGGAGAGCAAGCAGTTATATAATCATAACTATGCTTGTAATAACTGTTCACACCATGAGCTTAAATTCAAATTTGAGATGGATCAGAGTTACTCAATGTAGTATCGAGAATATCATTTACTCGACGAGGTGCCAAGAATATAAATTGCACTACCTATCGGTAACTAAATAGAAAAGTAAGATGGAGACGAAAACTAACTACCAACATTCGCCCCCCAACTCCTGTGTTTGAGTAATCGATAAAGGGAGTAATATATAATGCACTAGAAGCCAAGTAGGAGTAATTCTTTAAATGCCAAGCAAGAGAGGGAGCAAAGCGGTTTGCATCCTAGTCGAAAAGTCATAATTTTTTAATTCTCGCCTGTTGAAGAGATAAAAAAGTAGGTGATATGACACCTGTCGCCTCGATAACCACTGTATCGCAGACACAAAAACTGTCAGAGAGTTATCAGCCATCAGATTCTACAGACATGATAGCATCGTTAATCTACACTACTTATCAAATCAGTGATCATTACTATCAGAAATGTGTTTGCAATTACAAGGGCAAATTGTCCATGTTTAAAGGACTTTTTGAGATCATGATTCACTTCTGTTCAAACTCAATTTCCATAACCATATTTTCTTGCTTTCTTGTCTTCACTCTTTTATGTTCTTCAATTTTCGAGATACTATTCATAAACATTCAGGTATGGTTTATAACGTCATCCATCAACTTGTTCTTTTTTATTCTGAAGCAATGGAAGCTGAGGCCACTCCCCACCCCCCCTAAAGAGGGAGCGAGGCAATGTATTCTTCTGGCATCTCTGATGATAGCATTATGGCAAGGTAGGATAAAGTAAGTCAGATCAACGAGCTTGATATAGGTAACTATCTTAAGGACATGGAAGGTTAGTCCTTAGTAAGGTATTTGTACAATACCATAGCTTAATTCTGTAACACTCCAGATGGAACCGCTAGTTCCATCAATAAAGTTCTTGTCATAAAGTACGATCAATACTGGCAAGACCTCCTAGAACATAGAATCTAAGGAGGTTAAGGGAGGAGGAGAGGGTTTGTTTCCTAAGGGAGCACGAGTTTCATATATACAAGAAATATTTAGATTTTGGGTTATGTTTCCCTTTCTTAGATTTTGTTAAGGACTTCTTTAACTACTTCAGAGTCGTACCGAGCATGTTCTCACCCAACATATACCAGCTTCTAGTGGCTTTTGAGAAAGTTTACGAAGAAGTCAAAGTCAAGGTTACACCTCAATTATTTCGATTTTTCTTCATGATTAAGAGTTAGCCTAATGGGTGGTACTTTGTTGCTGCAAGGCATGGCTGGAAGCTCACAGATAGATTGGAGTCTAAGATTTACAAGTGGCAAGATAAATTTGTGACAATATTATCTAATGAAGCGCTGGACTTCTAAATCTAATGGACTGAGCCAATTCGTGTTAAAGATATTGATCTAATGTTGAATGATGTAGAGGCGGCAAAGAAAATTCAAGAAAGGAGGAAGAATAAAATGTTCTTCTGGGATGCCGAGAGAATTATACAGCGTTACATAAGCGGAGACCTAATTTTTTCTAAAACAGAAGGTACACTAATGAGTTACCACCATGCTCAGTATAGCAATAAGAAGAAAGCCGTTCTCATAACTTGGGGGAAGGGTTGTCGCCTTTAAGCCTTGCTTGGCACAAAAAATGTAAGTTTATTCTTTCTCTGTATTGATATTAACCAGTTTGCTCATGTCGTAAATACATGTGCTGGCGAAGTAAATCCTACCAAGGTATTGGCCCAGGAAAAGGCCAAAAAATCAAAGGTCAATAAGCATGTAGCCGTTGTATCGACCATTCGACCAACAGTCAAGAAAAAGGTGGCTAAAGATACAACCAAGCAGCCTGCAGCGTAGTAGAAAGCTTCTCACCCAGCCGAGAAGTAGAAGAAGGGGAAGAAAGATTTGCTGGCCAAAATTGAAATTACTCATTCGAGGGAGCCTCCTATCAAGATTGTTCAAGATGTTCCACCTGCTGTACAACCAATAGAAGAAGATCAAGAGATTCGGCCCCATAATGAAGCGGAAGTCATTGCTGTCGAAGGGTAATCCCTAATAGTGGAGGTAATGCCGAGCAAAAATAAAGGACTAGGGAAAGAACTCATTAGCCAATCAATTGCCAAAAAGTCCAAAGATTCGGACGAGAGGGTGAAGGAGGCAATGCATAGTAAAGCACTCTACATCAGCAATGCCGAATTCATCCCTAATAAGGAGGTTGGCGAGTACTACATCTCATATTGGAACCATACAATTCTAGACACTGACTCGACCTTAGGTGATAGGACAAAGTCCTTAGCTTTAATGGAAAGAGTAATTCTTCCCAAGGATAGAGATTTTGAGAAGAAGGATGTTGACAGAGTCAACGGTTGCAATAAGGCCCATATCACAACCAAATTGTATGATGTGAATATCCATAACCATTACTTTTAATTGTTGAATTCAATCAGGTTACTAACTCATTTCCTTTTCCAGATGAGCAGCCATATTCTGACAATTTTAGCCGAAGTCAACAAAGAGGCAAAGAAGTTAATATCCTTGGTTGTATTCATGTATTGTGCCGAATCATTCCTAATTAAATAAGTTTGCTGTAGAGAGTTGTGGATGCATACAATGCATCGAAAGCCTAGATTTCTGCTGCTAAAAACATGAGGATAAGTGTTGAGATTAAGATGAAATAGCTCCAAAAAGACCTTATTGCTGAGAAGTCAGCACATGCCCTTACCGCTGATGAAGTCTTAAGCTTGAAGGCTAAAATGCGAGAGCAGTACAAAGAGTATGAAGGCCAAAAAGAAGAGCTACAGAAGAAGAAAGAAGAGTATTAAGGCTTGGGTCGAACTATTTGCATGATGAGCAAGGAGGAAGATAAGCTCAAAATGAAAATTAAAGAGTTAAAGACCAACAACTCAAACTTATAGAGCCATATCGCCAAATTAGAGGAGATTGTGAGGAGAGGACCATCAGTTGAAGAGGTTCTCAATATAGTCACTCCTAATCAGCAATATGAGAGGCTTCTATAGAAGAAGTTATTGGAATAGGTTCAAGTGACAAAAGACAAGATCCTGAAAATTCACCTTAATTACAATCTCTCATGCTTTGACTTCGCCAACGTCGATAACAAAGTGAGTAGTGCCAACAAAGACAATGAAGATGAGGCGAGTGTCGAGATTGCTAATAAGGGTAATAGCAAAGCTCATGATGAGGATTTGGGGGAAGATGAGAACCTATGTGCCGAGAAAGCAACTTACTCAGAGAAAGCCTTAGCCTCCTGTCCATGAATTACTTCTGCAGATTCCAAAAGTAGGTTATAGGATTTTTTGTATTCTTTGTACCTTACGTCCTCTCATGTAATTGTTTGAATGAATCGTTAGACTATACTTTTCTAACTACATTGGTTAAATGAAATATCCTTTATATGATTGTTTTTAGTACATTTTAGTTTACGTACTAAGAGTTTCCCGTGTTCTTTTTCACAAGTCCTTATTCATCAACATGTTTCAGCTCATGTAAATTATCTTTTGGCAGGTTTTATTTCAAATGCCCAATTATTTCTCAATATGTTTTATTTCACCTGCCTAACCACTTCTCAACACGTTTTATTTCACATGTATAATTATTTCTCAGCATGTTTTATTTTACATACCTAATTATTTCTCAGCATGTTTTATTTTACATGACCAATTATTTTTCTACATGTTTTACTTCATACACCTAATTACTTCTTAACATGTTTTATTTCATACGCCCAATTCACACGTCTTTATAAACATTGCTTGTTAGTTGTTTTGAAGCGTGGACTAACTACATTACTTAACTGTAAGATTAATTTATGCAGTTCGTTAGCCGCGATAGACTAGAGCTTATTTGCTCGTCATTAATAAGAAGAATAAGAAATGTGAGAATTTAAACATAATTCTCGTAAATAATAGGCAACATAGTCTTACAAGCTTGTCGGCTGTTGCCTTACAAATAAGCCAAGCTATTAATTAAAGTATAATTTCAAATTCTTGGCATTCCACACTCGAAGGATGATCGATCCATCCAACCTCTCTAGTCAATAGACCCCCTCGTCGACGATTTCCCAAATCATAATAGGATCTTCCCAGTTTACGCCAAGCTTCTCTTGATTTTCTCGTTTGCTAATAGCTTCTATCTTTCAACAAACCAAATCCCCAAGTTGAAAACTCTATGCTTCACTTTTTTATTATAATACCTTACTGCTCTATGCTGATATGCCACAATCTTAGGTCTTGCAATATCCCAAATTTTGTCAATTGTGTCTAAATTTGCTATTTATTTAACTTTATTAACCATAACATCAAAATTCTGAATCTATAGATTTGGTAAATCCATTTCAATCGGTAACATGGCTTCCATACCATAAGCTAACCTAAAGGAGATTTCCCTAGTCGCAGTTCTGTAGGTGGTTTAGTAGCCCTATAAAACATTCAATAGTTCATTGGCACATTTCCCCATAAATTGATCTACTTTCCATCTTAGGCTGGGTAATATGATATTATTTACGGCTTTAACTTGTCTGTTCGTCTAAGGGTACGCTATAGACATAAAGTTGAGGCAAATGTTATGCTTCTCATTATCTATTTCAAAATTGGTAATGAAAGACGTATGGACTTTATCCTCCTTATCCATCTTAATCTAGTTATAACAAGAGAAAGCATCCATAAAGGAAAGTAACACGTATCCAACTATTGCATCTACCATTTGATTAATTTTTGGTAGTAGGAAATAGTCCTTGGGATAGGCCTTGTTAAGATCCATGAAGTTTATGCACATTCTCCACTTACCGTTAAACTTCTTTACTAATACACAATTGGCTAGCCAAGTTAGATAAGGCTTTTCTTGGATGAATCCTGCCTTCAATAACTTTTGAACTTCTTCCTTTATTGCTACTTGTCTCTTTGGCGCAAAATGCCTCTTCTTTTATTGGACCACCTTCATGTTCAGATTAATCTGGAGCTTGTATATGATAACTTCTCTCAAGATACCCAACATGTCTGAAGGAGACCGTGCAAATACATCAACGTTAACTTGCAAGAAGTTGATCAAACTCTGCTGAGTATCTACTGACAAGGGTTTCCCAATTCTCATTGTTTTCCTTAGGTCATCCCCTAAAGGAATTTCCTTAGTATCACTCTTAGTATTCTCAATGCTAACTAACTTGCCTTCCAGATATATTTTAACCTAAAATACTTCTTCTCGTCCTACGACCCTTATGTATAAGGATTATGCCAATTGTTGATCCCCTTTGCACATGCTGACCCCTGTGGGAATAAGGCACTTAGCTTTAAGATGTGCAGTTAAAGGGACAATGCCAAATAGATGTTGGCAAGCTATCCCATTATTATGTTGTATGGAAACCAACATTTGATGATAAGAAAGTCCACTTTGTCCTCTACAACATGCTCATCATCGTCGATCTGTATCGATAAAGAAATGACTTCAACTACTTAGATGGGTTGATTGTTGAAGGCATAGAGATCATACTTGTAAGATCGTAGCTGCACCTTTATCTTAGGCCTCATTTGGTCAAAAGCATGCTGAAAAATGATGTCGGCCAAACTTCCTATATCAACAAGAATCTTCTTGACTTTGAAGTTGGTGACTCTCACATTGATGATGAGTGCATCATCATGTGACCTCCGGATGCCCTCAAAATCTTCCTCTTCGAAAGATATTATATTGTCGATCTTGACCTCTTTGCCTTAAATATTGCAAGCGTAATTAGGTGCTCTATTGAAATTTACATTCCTTGCATCTCTCATAGCTAATGCTGGTCGTGTATCATTCTTTTGTTCCTCACATCTTCTCTAAGATGGTCTCTTAGTACTCTTAGCATCGTGCATTAAGAACTTGCGCAAGTACCCTTGTTGGATCACGTCTTTAATTGCATTCTTAAGTTGAATGTACTCATCTTTATTGTGATCTTTGTCATTGTGGAAATCATAGTATTTGTTAGAGTTTCTCCTTGAAGGATTCCCTTTCATTCTTTCTAATCATTGGAGGACACCTCTTTCCCCACGTACCTCCATTAAAATGTCCGAAATTAAATGATTAACAGGTGTGTGAGATGAGTATGTCGAGATCTTCGATCTCTTCCTTTCGGCATCTGAACCACGTTTATTGTTTGGTGCTAATTCTATCCTTCACAATTTTTGGCTTATCATTCTTTCCATCTCCTCTTCTCTGATCAGCCTCTAGCCATGCCTTTATGCTATCTTCCTAACGAATGTTTGAGGTGGCTTTAGCCCTAAACTTGGCGAAAGTTTTTGGCTTGTTATTTATGAGAGACTTGAAAAGTGTCCATAAGGCTTGACTCCTTCGATTACAGTGTTGAGGGTCACACTCGTATCGAATTGTAGGATTTGAACCATGTAAGCCATAAATCTAGCTAAGTAGTCCTTGATTGACTCGTCGAACTTTTGTTTAATGGTCTTAAAGATTAAAGAATCCTTAATAGGAAGTTTACTTGTAAGGAAGTATTGAAGGAACACTTATGCTAGTTCATCAAAATAGGAAATGGTATTTGGTTTCAAATGTTTGAACCATGTGCTACTCCAGGTGGTCTTCAAGGTCCTTTGTTCGATCATAAGTGTCAAACTGTAGCAACTTGATGTACCGAGGTATTATTTCCTCCAAAATCTCTAAAACAAAGGGACTCTTCTTAATTTGGAACTGCTTACTTGGGGCAGCAAAGGTATTAACATGGAAAGGACTCGCATGATGTAGTTTTTTGCCTTTGTCAGTGTTTTGAAAAGCAGGAGCTGAAGGTCCTATCATATTCTCGACTTGCTTTTTCTGCAACTCAGGTGAATAAATTGAATCGTTGCTATGTTAAGCATCATAATGGCCTTGGTCTTTGTTTTGGATTGAGTTTAGGTAGATATTATGATGGAAGAGGTTAAGGATTTTCTCGTGTTTTTTGTTTAATTCATGGTTTTCTTCAACTAAGTCAAGGTAAAGTTGCTAGAGCCTAACCAAACGCTACTCATTAGTATGTTGACTCCCTCCTTCAGGGTATTAGGAGGAAGTGCCAACACCTGCACTCTTAGATACTCTTGTTTTAACCATGTGGGTGTGTTTAGGAAAAAAAAAACTGCACCAATTGTTGGTGGTGAATTTTGAGAATTGGAAATATCCTGCAAGGATAAGATAAATACTTAGTATCGAGGCTAGTCCAGTGTGACCACTCTAATGCTTAAGTCAATGGGTCAGAATGAAAATAGTAAAGTTGAGAAGTTTAAAAGTTATCGGATGTCTCTTATCGGGTTCCTTTTTCATATTTATAGGAGACCATTATGTTTAAAGGAGCAGCTATTAGAATAACTACCGAGATACGTGAAAGCTTCTTAATTAGACACATTCCCTCAAATGTAGAGAGAGTAGATAGTTATGTAATCATAATCGTACTTGTAATAATTATTCGCGCCATGAACTTGAATTCAAATCTATAATAGATCAAAGTTACTTAGCGTAGTGCTAAGAATATCAATTACTCAGCGAGATGCTGAGAATATAAATTGTGCGGCCTATCAGTAGCCAAATAGATGAGTAAGATGGAGACGAAAACTAACTATCAACAAATGCCATGCCACATTCAACTCATATTCAACTACCATTACATTTTTCTTTAATTTTTTATTAATTTACTTTAATTATTTAGTATATTTTAGCATGATTTTAGGTATTTTAGGTAATTTTGGATATATTTTCCTACACATAAATTCACATTTAATAAAAAAAAACACTCCTAAATAATTTTCATGTTATTTTATTATTTTTAGTATACATAATTTATTTCTAGTTATTCATTAGTTATCAAAACTTATTTTATACGTTTCCAATAAATAACAAGTAAAATATATATATCCTATTAATATAATATTTCATTATTTTATTTTCTTAAATCCAAACTCATGGAGTCACGTCTATTGATATTTTTAGCTTCATTATAAAATTTAAGCTTAATCGGACAACTTTTGTAATCACTTTAAATTTTCCACATTGAATCTAAGCTGACTAATTGTAAGCTTACTAGCCAATCCTATAGGGTCTCACAATTATTGATAATTGATTGGGTAGATTAAAGTAATTTAAGGTTTGAACTTGTTTAGTTAAATTGATTAGTTTAATAACTTTTGTTGGTTAATTAGGGAATTTAGGCATTTTAGGGTTTTTATGTTTAACTAGGGTTTTAACTTTTGATGTAGATTACCAGGTCCTAAATAGTGGAGTTGGAAGAGTATAATAGGCATAGAGGCAAAGCATTATAATTCTTGCACATGGTCTCCTCACTCCCTTACTACTTTACTTTCATGTTTTTAAATTGTTGTTTGATGTTATTTTCCGTGACATTTGCACTAAGTAATCAAAAGGGGACATTTTACTATCAATCTTGCAAAAAGTTTTAATTTTTTAAAATAACCAATTCACCCCCCTCTTGGTTATTTTTAGGACTTATATTTAGTATTAGAGTTTAGCTCTTGTATCATCTAGAGCTCAATGATCTAATGGCCAAAAATGATATTTTTGTAGCTACTAATTGTGCTTCGTATTTTGATGGCATTAGTTTTGCCTACTAGAAATGCAGGTTCAAAACTTTTATAAAGGCAACTGATTTTGACTTATGGGAGATCATCGAATTTGGAGACATTCAAGTTACTATAGATGGAGATCCAATTCTCACAAAAGTCAAGAAAAGAAACATAAAGAAGAACAATCAGGCAAATAATTTATTGTTAATGATTATTATGCAATATGAATATTACTTAATTTCTTCTTGTAAGATTGCCAAAAATCCATAATACACTGAGTGAGACACATGAAGGAATAACAATAATAAAAGATACACATATCGATTCTCTTTTACAAGAATATAAGTTGTTTAAATTCTAACTCGGTGAAAAAATTTGTGATGTTTCTAATTGCTTTATTGCTATAAAAAAAAAAAAGAATTAGCTACACTTAGTAAATGAATATATGAATTTAATCTTGTTTGAAAGATGCTAAGAATTTTGCTTTGGTCTTAAGATGCTAATAAGAAAGTTAAGACTTATCTAAGCTTACAATAAGCTAGTTAAGAGTAAGGTTGATGGCTTATGAGTCACATATTAAGCATACAAATAAACCTAAGAGTAGTAAGAAAACAATAATGTTCAAAGCCTAAGAAGTCAAATTAGAGACTAAATTATGCAAAGATTCCGAAGATGATTATGATGAAGATATAACTTTGCTGGCTAGAATATTTAATAGGATGCCTAAGAAAAGAGGTAAGAAGAAGTTTTAGAGTAAAATTTCATCCTCTAATTGTGCTAAATATTATGTAGGAAAAACTTATAAGGAAGAGAAAAAGGGGGAGAAAGAAAAGAAGGGGAAGAAAGAGTTGGTGTACTATGAGTGTAAGAAACCTAAGCACATTAATTACGAGTGTTTAGTACTAATAAGGAAGCTTAAGAAGTATAAGACCAAGCGACAAATCAAAGACAGTGCAGAGGATGAAAAAGAGTCCTACTTATGTCTCATGGCTGTATTTGAGATAACTTCTAACTTTGAGGATGATATGCCTGATACTGTGTATAAACAAATTAAAAAGATATGAAAGGCACTTGAAAATGTGGATGCTAAGATAACTAAACTTGATAATGAAGTTTAGGCATTAAAAAATGAGAAAGAAGCTTCATCTCAAATGAAGTCCATGTTTGTTGATGACAATAATATCTTAAAAATGGGTAATGAAGTATTACGATTGACAATGAGAACCTTAAAACAAGTTAAGATTGTCTTGCAAAAGAAAATCTTGTCTTAAAGGAATAAGTAAAAGAATCAAAGGTAAGAATAGATGGACCTTCTAATACAATTGACACAACTTTTAATAAGTTTAATGAAATTGATAAAAAAAAAATTGCAAATGTTGTATCTTCCCAAAGATTGGATGACTCAAAAGTTGATCTTGGCTATGAATAAGGTGAATTATCTAAATTGGTTAAAAAGACCATATTTGTGAAAGGAATTAAGTAATTGGTAATGAATCTATTAGAAATAGTAATTTTCATGAAAATACTAAACTTGTTGTGCATGGGAGAGGGTATGTTAGAAGATATCCAGTTCAAATTAAGAAGTATCCTATAAGAGGATACATTAGAGGATCAATTAAAGGGTATATGATGAGGCGTATACCATGCTAATAGGCAAGTGCACTTATCAAATAACAGTAAAGAGGACTTCGAGAGTTTAAGGTCATCAATCCCATGACGATTGAAAACTTACTCACTTACACTAAATCATTTTAATTAAAATAGGTTGCAATAGTAATAATAAATTAAATGAAATTAAGCAAATAAAAAACTATTTAAGAATTAGACTATGAATGTAACATAGGAACAAAACCTAAATAACTATGAGCAATGATATCTAGACCCTAATCACTAAGAGATTAACATATAATAGCCTAAGGTTTCAAATGAAATTCTTATTAATAAGAGGAATTTGATTACTAATTTTATAAGAATCACTTCTCTATTAAATACTAATTCTAATTACATTATACCCGAATCGTTTCTAGAGTAGAACTCCTTAAAATACCATTATGAACAAGAATTCCACAACAACAATTAACAAACAACTTTTAAATCTGAAAGAAGTCTATAACTTATCTATAAACTTATAGCAAATCTTTTTAATTATGGTAGATCTATTTATGAATTGCCCTTACAACTTCAACACATAAAATCAAATAATTTAGACTCTACAAATAACAACTTAATTTAAATAAGACGCGTAATTAAATTAACAAGAATAAGAGAACTTCATTAAAATAATAACAATTAACATACGCTAAATGCTACCTCAATGGTTATAAGTTTAGATATCCTTGCTTTCATGCTACAGACATGATAAAGTTATAAGCTTTTATGATGAAATGGACTAAAACCCTGGGAAAATACTTCTATTTTTCCCCTTGTGATAGGAATTAGCCTACAGCTATCCCTAAGCCCAAGCGGACTAACATAAAGCTAAAGCTAACCTATTCTAACTTGAGGCCAAACAGCTTTTATTGAAGCCAAGCTAATATTAGAAGACCGAGAGAAAGAAAAGGAGCCATTCGACATCAAGTTTATCATCTGTCGAGAAGCCAAGAGACCATACGACCGAAGAATCAAGGCTAAAGATTCACTCAACATGGTACGAAGAGACTAGTGCTTACTAATTCTAGTACTCAATAATTGTGGGCCAACCTTTTGGGTATCTTGACCAAGCATTCAGAGACTTTAAGGACTCTTCCTCAAACCTGGACATCCAACTACCATTCCCATCGAGTTTGGATCTTACTCCTTCCAAGATAAGTCAAATGACTACATGTCAACTTCTTCTATTAAATGCATAGTTTTGTATTCTTATGAATATTTTCCCCTATTTTTAATTATAGGCCCATTCTTTAGGGTTTAAGGCCTTATACAATATTTGTAATTTTGCCACTAGGGTTTTAAGACTTACTATAAATAGCAACATTTGTAATTAACAGAAGAATAATCAAGTAAAAAAGAACATACATACACTTGGGACTTTCCTCTTTCAAGCAAGGTCATTCTTAAGCTCTTAGAGTTGCATTTTCCAGATTATTAAGTGTACTTTACTCTTTTTCTCTCTTGTGTTCTTATCAATCTTACCCTTAAGGTTGTGGTGAACCCTTCATTTGAGCGAGTTAATGAGTCACATCTAATCTCTCATTTAAATTCCAAGTGACATTTAATGTTCGTAAGTTATATCAAACTTTATTTTGAGCCTAACCCCTGATTATATTTATGTCTTGGTGCATAATATCTATACACATTCACTGTTAAAACCTCCATTTTACTCTTTATTCTTCATACCTACTTAAACCCCGACTACCCATTTTGGTTCCCAACCCACTATTATACCATCTTGGTATCAGAGCTTTGGGGAAACACATGTATAGTGTTCTTCAAAGTTTGCTTGTCATTTAGACATTTGATTAGTTGTCATTATGTAGTAGAGTATGTTGTTCAAGTTCTTAGTAGCCGTAGTATTGTATTATTGTTGAGTCAAATAACAGTAGTTTCAATAGTTGATTCTAGCTGCTGTGGAAGTGTTGAACAATCGTGGGTAGCTACAGAAGTTGATTAGTAATCATTTTTAGGTTACTGTAGTTGTGTTTTGTGTAAACCATGTTTGTTCAATTTTCTTTGGACATTATTATACGAACAAGAATGTCTGTCAATAACAAAGGTGACAATCCTCACAAAAGTTTGAGGCAACATGTTGATAATATAGAATATCATATTCAAAATTTTACTGACTCTATTTAGGAGTTTACTAGTTTAGTTAGAGGCTACAAACGTGTGACCAAGGTGAAAGAAGGGAACGCACACCCACCAATAGAAGTGGCTCTAATTAGTTTAATAATGATAAGTGACAACAGAGAAGAGCTACCGAGCTGAGAAGAAGAGAAAACCAACCTGTGTTGAGAAGAAGTAGTAGTAGGAGTGTTGACTCTAAGGTAAATCAAGGAGCCCGAAGAAGAGAGCTGAAGCCGAGAAGAAATATAGCTAAGCAAATGTCCAATAGAAGTAGCCGATCTGAGGTGAACCGACTAGCTAGGAATGTAATAGAGGAACCCCAAGCACATAGCCGAGGACTTGACAACATTAAGCTTAAACTAGCAACCTTTAGTGGAAGCAACAAACCTAAGGAATTTCTTGACTAGATTCCCTGAGTAGAGAAGTTGTTTAAGTACTACAAGTGTGATGACCAAACAAAGGTTATGCTGACTTCATTATCTGTTATTGAATATGCAAGCCTTTGGTAGGATAAGTTAGTCGCTAAGCAAGATGCCGAAAGAGAAGAACCGATTAGAACTTGGAGGCTTATGAAGAGGTTGATAAACCAACGCTTTATGCTGACTTACTTCAAGGAGGAGATACTCTATGCCTTCTAACACCTAAGGCAAGGCCAGAACATTGTTAAAGAGTACTTTCAAGAATTTGAGACCTTAATGATAGGATGTGAGATTGCCTAGCCATAAGATTGCACCATTGCTAGGTTTTTCAGTAGACTTTGAGATGACATTGCTAACATAGTTGAATTGTAGCCGTTTAATTTATTGGATGAGCTAATCAATCTGGCATTGAGAGTAGAAAAACAAAGGAGGAGAAGGCATCAGAGGCCAACCAACCAACCTCAACAAGTTAGCCCTGAACCTGAGAAGTATGACAAGAGAAGGCTAGAGAAAAAAATTGAGAGAGGTGAGTCTAGCCGACCCGATCAGGGTAAGACAAAGAAGGTAAAGAAAGAAAAAGTATTTGGCACTAAGGCCTGAGAAGTTAAATGCTTCAAGTGCTTAAGCTATGGGTATAATACTTCTCAATGTCCAAATAAAAGGGTCATGATCTTAAAGGGTGAAGGACCTAAATTTCAACTAAAGAGTTAGAGGGATAAGAGTTCAGGAGATGAGTTGATAGAAGAAGATGTCTATGCTGAAAACCTAAATGAACTCTTAGCCATGATAAGCCAATGAGCCAACCTGAGAGTAGATCCTGAATAAAGGGAAATTTATTTCATATTCGATGTTTGGTGAATAGGAAGACCTATTCCATGGTTGTTGATGGAGGAAGTTAAACCAACATTGTTTCTGCCAAGTTAATGGAGAAGATGAAATTGCCGACCTACCTACATCCCCCACCTTATGGATTAAAGTGGTTTAATGACAAGGGAATGGTCTACGTACATAAAAGAGCTTAAATAACATTCACGGCAAGATAATATGAAGATGAGATTAAATTCGATGTGGTTCCCATGAATGCTACAAATTTCCTTCTTGGCCAACCGTAGGAGTATGATCAGAAAGTCAACTATGATGGCTTCCTTAATACTTATATGGTTTGGAAGGATAGGAAGTGCTATTGCTTAACCTCCATGAGTGTTGAGGAAGTCTAGAGTAACTTGGCACCTATGGTGAAGAGAAAAGGGAAGAGAATTTTATTCTGCATTTCGACTTATGCTCATTGTTTAGCATCAAAGATGACTTCTTTTTAACCCTACGGTACTGATAAGAATAGCTAAGGCAGTCCAACTTGAAGCTGAAGTTGGCCTATTCTAAGCTAAAGATAAATAGTTTAAAGCCGAAGTGGAATAACTTTTACCAAGGTCGAATTAATACTAAAAATCAAGAGAAAGAAAAGGAGCTACTCGACATCAAGTCTATTGTCTGCCGAGAAGCCAAGAGATCATACGACCAAGGACTCAAGGCCAAAGATGCACTTGGCACGGCATGGAGAGACTAGTGCCGACTAATTATAAAAATCGACAATTATTGGCTGACCTTTCAGGTATCTTGGCTAAGCATTGCCAAACTTCAATGACTCCTCTTTGAACCTAAACATCCAACTGCTGTCCCTATTCAGTTTGGATCCTACTCCTTCTAAGATAGGCTAAATGACTGCATGCTGATTTCTTCTATTAAACACATAGTTTTGTATTCGTGTTACTATTTTTGCTTATTTTTAATTATGGGTCTGCTATTTAGGGTTTAAAGCCTTGTACATTATTTACAATTTTACCATTAAGATTTTAGGACTTACTATAAATAGCAATATTTGTAATTAGTAGAAGAATAATCAAATAGAAAAGAATGTACATACACTTGAGACTTTCCTCTTTCAAGCAAGGTCATTCTTTAGCTCTTAAAGCTACATTTGCCAGATTATTAGGTGTACTTTACTCTTTAATCTCTCTTATATTCTTATCAATCTTGCCCTTAAGGTTATGGTGAACCCTTCATTTGAGCTGGTTAGTAAGTCACATCTAAATTCTCATTTGAAGTCCAAGTGACATTTAATGTTCATAAGTCCTATTGAATCCTATTTCAAGCTCAACCCTGATTATGTTTGTATCTTAGTGCATGATATCCATATGCATTCATCGTCAAAACCCCCATTTTACTCCCTATTCTTCATACCTACTTGAACCCTAACTACCCATTCTAGTTCCCAACCCGCTGTTGTATCACCTTATGTCTCCTCCTCTCTTGTATACATGCATGTATCATCTATTTATATTGTTTGGACAAAATAATCTTCAAATAGCAAGTGTTTTAAAATCATGACAAGTCTACGAGTAAGTATACGGTTGTCAAGTCTGGGCATAGACTTCTTCTTATAATAATTCTTCGAGAAATTATCTTGAAATTAATAATAAGGGGATCACATTTGAACAACACGAGCCTGGTAGTGGACCATGGTCTTATACTTAACCAAGAATTCGCCAAACTTCGATTGGAAATTAGGACATGAACTTCATGGCTAAGGAATGTGGTCTTTTCCTTAGCTTAATCCTTGGACAAATTATCTTTGGCACTTGCTATCCTCATATTATTCTTCAAAGTAAATGTAATTCCCTTCAAAAATTGCCTAAATTCTCATCTTTCCGTCTCATTGTTATATTTGAGTCTTGGAATAAGTAAATCACTCTTATCAATAGTAAATTCAACGAAATTATATCGAGATAGCTTAAAATATTTAGGAAAATAAGAAATTGGATGAGTGTTAAGTAAATTCAACAAAATTATATCGAGATAGCTTAAAATATTTAGGAAAATAAGAAATTGGATGAGTGTTAACTATACTCATCGAATCTCCTCATTCTTAAACATTTGCTTGTCCTTAAGTAAATTAATTTATCCTTAATAAGGATTGATAAAAAAAAAAATGAAGATAAGGTCTTCTAGATAACTACTAGTATTCAAGAATCATAAAAATTTTGAATTAACCCCACTAACAAACACTACATACCTAAAAATTGCTGATAACTTGTACTTTCTTTTCCTTGTTCACATTTTTAATGCATTCTAGACACAAACACTAGAATTCAATAGTCAATTCTTGTAAATCAACGTTTAATCATGCATTTTAACAAAGGAATCTCTCTTAAGTTAGTTCCATTTTTATTTAGTCGGGCAAAAACCATACATGACTCCTTTTATTTAGCTAAAATGTATACAAATCTCTTCGTAGTACCATAATCAAGAGTAATACATGTAGTATCTACTTATCCCTTGCTCATTCTCCTATCATAAAGCTCTACTGATAGGCTTTTAATTTTAATTAATTACTAAAGCTTATTAGCAAGGGGAAAGCACCTTGCTCTTTTAAGAGACCAAGGTCAATCCTTATCAATTTTTTTCTCTTATCTTTTTTCTCTTTTTTTTTTTTCTTGGCATTTTGGCAGTGAGAAAGAATCTCAATCTTTTATGGGATCAAGACCGATCCTTACTAACCACTCTAGATCGTATTATTAATTATTACACCTTCAATAATTTAAAATTTTAAGAGAAATTACAAGAGACAAGCTACATTTACTTATTTACTTAGGATCATAGAGCTTTAAGAATCAAAAGGGATAAGTATATATCTATGTAAACTTTAGATGTAGAATATGAGTATAGCTTAACCACAACTTTTAATTAATTAATGCCTTGGAATCCTGAGTTAAATAACATATAACTTTTGCTCCATAGGAATTTTACTATTCAATTCTAGTAACGTGTTCCTTATGCAATCGTAACTTCAAAGAATTTAGGTACAAGCACTAATTAGGGCTAAGAATATAGCAATTTGTTACTGAATAATAGTATTGCATCCCTTCCCCAAATTTAATCTAATACATTCTCCTCAATATACTTTATTCTAATTTATAGGAAAAATAAATGTAAACAATTAAAGTATAGTGGAGAAGAAAATATATGGGAAAAATGATACTCTCTTAGATAAGTTGGATTTGCTCAAATATCCATGTGAATTTGCTTCAAATGATGTAAAGTTATCGACTTAAGAGAAATCTAAATAAGGACACTAGAAATAAAAGATAAGAGCACACGTGACAAAAGGCAAAATTTCATTATTTTATTAATGGGATAGAAATGGAACATAAATTCAAAAATTAGAAAAAATGGAAACTAAAGATTGCAACTAACTAATGCTTATTCAACCTAAGAATGGAAACATCAAAATTGAAAAGCATCTAAACAAAAATAAGTCAACACTAAATATCTAAAATAAATCAAAATCTTCTTCGTTATTCTCATCTTCCGAGTCAATAGTTATTGGTTCATTTTCCTTATTACCTTTCGATATTTCCTCTTATGCTTTGGATGTCTCCTCCTACTCCTCATCTCCTAAATTCTTCTACCTTACCACATCAATTAATTCCTCATCCATTGGTAGAGGAAAGGAATCTTCATCTTAACTTGGTCGGCAATATTTCTACAAAACTCCATCATCTTAATCTGGTGCTTGAACAACCTTTTGAGAGATTGTTCAAATACTTCATGGGAATCCACTAACTTTTGGACTTCCACTTTCAATTTCTTGAACTCTTACACTAGCACATCATGATTAGCAAAGTTTTCACTTTCTTTTCTTTTTAAGGGTGTCTTATCAACTTCATCCAAGAGGAGTCCAATCTAGTGAAAAGTGAATAGACACATCAAGGTGACATTTCTAATAGTAGTCAATTGTAGCTTGTCAACAAGGAGTTTTAGTTTTGTGGGAAAAATTGTTATGTACGATCCATATCCTAATTGGTTCACCTATATGTCGATCGCTTGATGTCTCATGTAGAAAGCAAGCACGATAACTAAACAAATGGGATATCCATCTAGGAAGCTATAGAGGTAGAATACCTCCTGCATAGCCACAATATTAGTACTTTTCCCTCTCTTAATAATGGTATGGGTAAGTAACCAATGAAGAATCAATCTATCGGGTTTTTCAAGTGAGATCACCATGCAAATTTTGGCTTGTAAATCTTCTCACCACTTAGCTTTAGCTAATAAGTAGCATGGGGTGACAACTTAGGGGTAACTCATATGGGAGTGTGTAGAATTCTAGAGAATTGACATATTTCTTATCATAGAGTCCCATTAAGACACCGAATTTCGCTATGGATAGAACAAATTAGTATTCCAAAGCTTCACACCGTACTTGATCATGCTCTAAGGATAGAGTAGTAAGGAAGTCTAATGTTTGATCCTTTTAAATTGGTTCCTACACATCAAACAACTTATCCTAACCTCCTTTCTTTACCACAACACAGATTTGTGATTTCATGTTGGTTAATTGCAACACCTCCCAATATATGAAACTTGATCAAGAAAAAGTCTTCTTAGTAAGGATTTCGTAACAAGCTTACTAATCAGGGTTATTGAACTCCAACATATGTTTTAGGTGAGGTAGAAGTGTGGTTAAGGATACTCTTCTAATATGGATTGAGAAGAGGTCTTATGCATGGTGCGATAGGTAATCCTTGGTGCCATAATTTGTGCTAGAGGTTTTCTCTCTTCACCACACTTAGTTTCTTAGGTTAGCGTTTGGGAATTTAGGAGTATGATAAAGGGTACTCAAAGTTAAAGGTCTATTTAAATACTACTTACCTTGATTGATGTTGTGATTCTAAATTGGCAACTTAATTTTTATAAAAATTGGCAATTACATCTTTTAATCTACACAAGAAGTAGTTTTAGGAGATTACTTTGAATATAAATTGCACATTGGAAAGAGGAAAGTTGTTTGGGAAAAGGGAAAGTGACTTTTAGATGAGAAAGGTCTAAATTAGGAAAGTAGAGCTCAAATCAATTAAGAAAGATTGAAGTGTAAGTTAGGTTGATTATTATTGCAAGTACATGGTTAAGATTACGGTCATGATCTATGACCATGATTCCTCCTTAAACCAATTCCCAAAGATTTTTAAGTGTAATTTTTCAACGAAGGGAACATAGGTAAGATCACAAGCATGGTCTTTGCCCGTAGTTCCCTCGAACCAAATTTCCAAAGTTCATATTTATGTACTTTCCATGTCTAAAAGTATACGGTTAGGAATATAGGTGTAATCTTACGCTGTGGTCCTTTTGAACAAAATATTGAAGCTCAAAATTAAGTGCAATTCATGATGAAAGGAACATGGTTAAGACTATAAGTGTGGTCCTCAGCCATGGTCCTTTTGGACCCACTTTCACCTCTCTCTTCTTGAGCTCCATGCTCTGGTTTATGATCATGATCTTTCCCATTTTCTACTTAGCCATCACAACTCCTTATCAAGTGCATATCACCTTACAACATTTAAGAAAATTTGAGACCAACTGGTGTTGAATTTTACATAACCAAACATAAATAGAAAAGACAAAATGGAAATATAGGTAAAGAAAAAATGACAATAGTTTGGGTTATCTCTCAAGAAGAGCTTTTGGTTAACATCATTCACTCAACAAGTTAAGGCTGAGGTTACCCATTTTCCTTAATTAGATAGAGGTCGTATTCATGGTTATTTTCCTTTTCAAACTCTTCTCTTAGATAAAATTTAATTCAATGGCCATTTACCTTAAAAGTTCCTTTCTTAGGACTTAAAATCTAAATCGCTCCATATGGGAAGCATAAGGCCTAGACCATCAACTTAGGATTGTTTTCCTTTCTTAAGTCGATTTTCATCATATCGCTTAGCTTGATACTTGAATAATCTTGAGTTCTCGTAATGTCTCACCATTCTTCAAGCTCAGTTAGCTAAAGTTTCCTATATTCATTTGCATGCTTTATGGCTTAATAGGCCTTATGCTTAAATTTTCACAAGTAAATGACATGCTTTGCCATACATAAGCCAATAAGATTTGTTTCAATCTGTGTCTTATAGGTGATCCTATGAGCCTAAAGAGCATCGTTGAGCTTCCTAGACTAATCTCTTTAATTGTGCTCAATTATTGTTTAAGGTCCCTATTTGCTACTTTAACTTGTCCAGTAGTTTGGAGTTAGTATGGAGTTGTCAATGCTTAACTCCATATCACTTCAATACCTTTTCTAATTGGATATTACAAAAATGAGTTTCTCTATTTCATATGAGTGCTTTAGGAGCACCAAATCTAAAGAACAAACTTTTTAGAAATGGTCTTACTATTCTAGAATCATTAGTTGGTAGAGCTTATGCTTCTACCCACTTAGATATACAATCTATAACTACTAAGAAATATTTGTTTCAATTTGAATTCGAAAATGGTCCCATAAAATCAATACTCTAAATGTCAAAAATCTCATAGATCAAAATCAAATTTTGTTGCATTTTGTCTCTTTTAGATATTTTTCATACCCTTTAATACCTATCATACAGTTCAACAAACTTTTGGGTATCTTTAAACAACGTTAGCCAATAAAACCTATACTCAACAACTTTATGAGCTACTTTATTTGCACTCAAATGTCCTTAAGTTGGTCTTGCATGATAGTGTTCTAAATCTACCAACCTTCCAAGTGAGATACACATCTACGGATTATTTGATCTACACCAATTTTATATAGATATGGTCTTCCTAAAAATAACTCTTAACATCATTGAAAAACTTTTTCTTTTGTCTATAATCTAGTCCTAAAGGAATAATCTTGGATACAAGATAATTAGCCATGTCTTTAAACCAAGGAGTTTCCCAAGGACTTATCTGGTACAACTTCTTGTCTAGAAATTCATCATTTATCTCTTGTTCATCAAGCTTTTCAAATGATGTATTTTTAGGCATGAGAGATGATCAATTGCTAAATTATTTGCTCCCCTTTTGCCTCCAATTTCCAGGGGAAATTCTTGAAGTAACAGAATCCAACTAATCAATCTCGACTTAGCATCTATCTTATTTAACAAATATCTCAAAGTAGAGCAATTAGTATAAACAATAACTTTAGAGAGAATAAGATATAACTTGTACTTTTCAAAAGTGAACACTATTGCTAGGAGTTCTTTTTTACTAGTGGTGTAATTCTCCTAAGTTTCATAAGGGTCTTACTTACATAATAAATTGGTTAGAAATATATATCCCACCTTTGACCTGACATTGCCTCCATAGTATAATCGTTAGCATCGCACATTAGCCAAAATGATAAGCTCTAGTTCTGGGCTACCATAATTGGGGCATGAGTTAATTTATCCTTCAAAGTGTTACATGCATCTAAACAATCTTGAGAAAATATCAATGGAGTGTCTTTTTCTAACAACCTGGTTAATAGTCTAGCTATTTGATTGCACATTTATCCCTACTAATAGCACACATTTATGTATGTATTGGTACTTTTATTGCAAATTATACTTGAAAATTGATGAATACATGTATCAAATCAATTGTTCAGAAATCTTAACTAAGGGATTAAAATTGAAGCTCGAGTGGTTTATGTGTTTTACTAGTTTTGATCTCAAGTGTGAACCAACTTTAGGAATAAAAATGTCATTACAATTTCATGTTTCCAATGTTAGGCGAGATCATCTTTTCAAGTGTCTTCAATTACTGAAGTTAAGTTCAATTGTTTTTATTTGCAAGCAAATGATATTTAGCCTATTCTAAAATTTTGTTAACCACTGTTATGAATGTTTAGGCTATAAATTTACAGACATTTTAACTATTGTCATTTCCTTTCACATGTGTTGCGGGAAACTAGGGATTAATGCAGACTAACTCCTTCGGCAGCTAGCTGAGAACAACAAAGAAAAGCAACAGGAAGTATTGAAAGCAATGACAGCCGTGGCACATGATAGAGCAACCCGAACAGCAGCTTTTTGATTAAGTTGCAGAATTAGGCAACCATGGCATTCATCTTTTGTGTAGACACGAGAGCTCCTCACCTGACTAAAACAGTATGGTGCAGTAACCATGGAGTTTTAATGATCGAAGCAGGCCCCTATATTGAGTTCTTGCAGCAGCACATCACCTAGTTCCTCTTGAAGATGAAAGCAGCAAGCAGCCAACAAGTCCGAATAGTAGCAACTTGAGTTCAATTCATCACCGAATAGCAGCAGATCATTTGGAGAGTTACGCAGAGATCAAATTCTTCAGCTTGAGCTCCTTGTTGACAACAGCTTCTTGACTTGAGCCGAGAGCACCAACAGTTGAGATGTGGACTACTCTTGCCAAAGTTTCACATTTTGACAAGCATCTTAAACACTTGTACTTTGGAGATCTGGAAGTCCTTAGCACAGCATAGCACCACATTACTGAAATGAAGTAGCAGCAGCATCTAAATTTGAGAGTTAATCCATTGACAGCAGCTGAACTTGCAACTACTAAGCAATGGTGAGAGCCCCACCAATTAGCACATGACAGAGTAGCTTCACTTTTGTTTGAAGGATGAACAACAACCACCAGCCCGAAAAGTCAAAAACAAACCATGAGCTACCCATGATGATCAAGTGTAGCGCACCTCTAACATGAAGAGCAAGTGATCACTTTTCATTTAGATGTGAAGCCTATTGATCATGTGAAAGGAGCAGTTTTGAGGAAGCCTAGAACTATTTGAATTAATTGAGAAGGGTTGGAACCAAAAGCAATTCAGGGGATCCCAATCTTGCACCAGCTCTTGTTATCTTGAGAAGTCCACATGTAATAAAATAAATAGCAGACAAGCATGATATCCTTTCAACCTGGAAACAAGATTCCACTTGAAGAGCAGAATCACTACAAATTGGACAGAACTTGAGAAGCGAGTAGCTGAGAGCTTTGAGCCAAAACCAAGCTGCAGATTTGCTCCATTCAATTACAGCTACAGTAATTTTTTTGAATGATAATAGCAACCTGCAGCAATGAAGCTCATTGTGAGATCAATAAACTGCACACACCAGTTTATTGAACTCCTCCAAGTGCCAGCGACCTGATTTTCATCACCAAACAGCAACTACAAGGCCACAATCTCCATCCAAGCATAGCAGCTATCCACACTCCACGTGAACAGCAGAATAGCAATCAATTGCAGCAGCCGTGAGTTCCAAGTGTAGCAGCAGCTCCTCACATACGAGCACTCCATCCACTCCAGCAAAGCAAGTGGCATGAGCAACACATGATAGCAGCAACTAACACTCCATGGCTGCGTACCAGCCTATGTCAGAACAAGAGTTTCACTGCGATCTTTCCAAAATATCAACCCGAGCTGCATCTGTCCAAGTTCCTTCTTCAATGCTCCACTTTAGGCTCGGACAGCTGATGAACACCACAACCTGACCAACAACAGCAGCGCACATGCCAAACCGAGCTGCAATTGATAACAGCTATAATAAGCCTTGAAATTTTAATCTATAAGCTGATATGCACTTCATTTTACCATTGAGCCGAGTTAGTAGAACTTTCATTGTCATTATATTTTATTGCAGGCCATGGAATTGAATTTGCAGCAGCTGCCATAAGCAAGATCCAAGTACCAGCTCGCATATGAGAAAAAGCTTCAGTCCACGTTATGCAGCAGCCATGCTCAAGCAAAACAGTAGCAGCTGCTTGAACTCCAAGCACGTGGACTCCATGCCGAGACCAACTGGAACTTCTCTTGACAGCTGCAATCAACAGCAGCAGCCACAGCACTTAAATCTCCAAGCTGCAGCAGCCCGTGCAATTCAATTTCAGCAGGCCGAGAACCACAGGCCAGCGCCTATCCGATCAGCAACTACTGGCAGCAGCAGATTTTACGTGATAGTTACAACCAAGCGGCAACAAATTCTCAATTGGCGCTCTAAACTGCAGAGTTGACCGCCTAAATGGCGCTCTCCAACTTGTTCCTATCAGCAGCTACCAATCTTGGGCAACCAGCAATAGTAGCAGCTCGTGACAGAAACAGATAATTAAGGCCGACGAAGAGCAACCTAGGAGCAGCTAAGAACCAAACAAGCCAAGCGGCTGCTGTATTTCAGCCGAATCACTTCAAGGCATGACTGATCAGAAGCAGCTTCTTCCACAGACAGTAGCTAGCCGAGATAGACTAGTACCCAAGCAGCAGCTGAAGGCTCTTCAACAGCCAATCCGAGTCCGAAACAGAGAAAGCACAGAAGCTCGCTGCTCTTACTTCTTCAAGAACCAAGCACCTGCAATTTTAATAGCCAAGGCCGAGACCAAGCGGCTGAACTGAGTTCCACAAAGAGCAGAAAAGAGCCCATTTGGATTCATGTTGGAAGCCCACATTCCTCGTCCAAGCTGCCGAGCAGAGGGGGAATGAACTCCGTATTTGTTTTGATGGGCTTTGTCCTCAAGTTATTAAAAACGCTACTCCACAGTCCATGTACAACTCGGACACACGTGTGCTGCTATAAAATTACTGTGAAGCTTATTTATTTTTACGTGTTATTTTTCATCAATTAGTTAAGATAGTTTGTTATTTTCTTCTATTTGTTAGGTAGTTTGTTATAAGATTAGTTGCTGTTACTCTAGTATAAATAGCCGAGATTGTGATATGTAAGTTTTTGAGCTTTTTCATTCTTCACATAAAAACATCTGTATTCTCTTGAGAAAGTACGAGCAAAGGAGTTTGGCATTTCAACAAAGAATTTTTCACATGGTATAAGAGCAGCTACAAGCCATGGTATGATCTTTCCTATTTAGATACATGTTTCTATTGATTCAAGAAATAATTTTGTTCCTTGCAATTGGAAACAAATAGCTTGATAATTCAGTTTTCATCATGAATAATCAAAATCAACAAAATACGGAGTTGATCTCTTTTCATTTCTAGTTTTGATAATCTAGGAATGATATTAGGTAATATTACTTTCAATGGATTGAATTTTATGACGTGGGGTAGATCAATTAGGATGGCACTTGGTACAAAATTGAAATTAGGATTTATCGATGGAAATTTACCAAAACTAAAAGAGAATTCGAATGGTTTTGTAAGGTGGATTCGTTGTGATTATATGGTAAGATGTTAGATTCTCAATTCCATGGTTGCAAAATTGTCTCAGAGTTTTATGTATACGCAATCTTCACAAGAACTTTAGAGAGAGATATGCGAACAATATGGTCAAGCAATTAGACCTTTGATCTATCAAATTCAGCATGAGATTGCAAACATAGGTAAGGAGATTGTTCAGTTTCCGTTTACTTTAATAAATTCAAAAAGTGTTGGGATGGGTTGAACACTTTGAATCCTTATCTGGTTTGTAGTTATGGGAGATTGGAATATTGCACTTATGCACTTAAAGATAAATTGGTTGAGTATGATTCATAAAATAAACCAATGCAATTATTGATAAGCTTATTAGATGTTTGTGAATTTGTTAGGAATCAAATCCTATCTTCTGATCCACTACCATTAGTGAATTTAGCCTTTTATCTAGTTTTACAAGTTGAAAAATAGAGACAGGTGTCAGCCTTGATGATAAGCGAAAATAATATGTCGGTTTTTAATATAGGAAATATGAATAAATCCAATGCTTATGATAAGAAGGAAGTTAAAAAGAAATTGAAGTGCAAACATTGTAACTTTGAAAGACACACAATTGAATCATGTTTTGAATTGATTGGTTACCCAGATTGGCACAAAGGGCAAAGAACTAAGAAAGGAAATCTATGATCTGTAACATACTACTTTGTTGAAAATGATAGATCACTAACTCCTCTTAATGTTGCAGGAACTTCTATTGGGACTAATAATAAAGTAGATATACAATTTTTGCAGTCAATTTGCTATGAACTGATGAAGATGATGAAAGGAAAAATTGTTGAAGAGTAGAATTTGGTTGCTGACATTAGTCAATTCAGTGTTGCAAAACATTATGTCGGTATTTCTTACTCCACTATGAATCTCGACACTTAGAATAACAATATGTGATCTTAGATTGTTGATACAGGAGCTACGAATCACATGTCACCATTCAAACACATTTTTTCTCACACATATGTTCTCAAAACACCAATCTTTGTTACATTTCGAAACCGTAGAGTTCAAACTGTCAAAATAATTGGTTTAGTTTATATAAACTCAAATTTGGTATTGGATAATGTCTACTTTGTTCCTAAATTTAAACACAATCTCTTATCAGTAAGTCTTCTGTTATCTGCCTCTTCAATTATAGCCTATTTTAATAGAGATTCTTATCTTTTTCAAGACCAGAAATCTAGGAATGTGATAGCTAAGGCGACTTCACTTCAGGGTCTCTATGTACTTACATCTGAGCTTTGTTTTCCATCTGTTATTCTTGATTTTCATCATGACAAGAATAAACTAACTTCGATGTCTCCTTTATATGTCAATTCTTCTATTTCAATAGTAAGTTTAGAGTTGTTTTATGTAAGGGTAGGACATTCATCCTTTTCAAAACTGAGACATATTGGTTGCTATAATTGTAATTCACAAACACATTTATTTTGTGATACTTGTCAATTGGCCAAGATACAAAGACTTCCTCTTTCAAGAAGTGAAAGTGTATCTCCTTTTGCCTTCTTTTTGCTACATATTGACATTTGGGGACCGTATCATGTGGAATCAATTATTGGAGCTAAATATATTTTGACCATTGTTGATGATTATTCAAGAGGAACATGGACATATTTCATGAAATTGAAATCACAAACACTTATCAACCTTAAACACTTTGTTGCTTATATTCAAAATCATTTTCATCTCACACCTAAATTTGTTAGGACTAACAATGGCACGTAATTTCTTTCTAAAGATTATCAGTCTTTCTTCCTTCAACTTGGTATTGTTCATTAAAGAACAATGCATTACACACCGCAACAAAATGGAAGACTGCAACATAAACATAGACATTTGATTGAATCATCTAGAGAACTATGTTTACATGCTAGTTTACTAAAGATCTTTTGGGGAGAGTATGTCTTAACTGCTACCTATTTGATAAATCAAATGCCATCTTCTAAGATGGATTGGAAGACTCCATATGACCTGATTTTTCCAAAACCACCCACATATGACCATCTAATGGTTATGGGTTGCCTTTGTTATGTTCCTCTTCTTGTTGGACAAAAGGACAAGTTTGATTCTAAAGGGATTCGATGCATTCTTCTTAGATATGCATCAAATCAAAGACGCTATAAATTGTTTGATTTAGACAAGAAGAGAATCTTGTTCAACAGAGACGTACAATTTTTTTAGGACCATTTTCCATTTAAATAGCAAAAGGAAGCAATTAATCCAACACTTTCTACAAGCAATTCTCTTGTTCTACCTTTTGTTTCCTTAAACATTGATCCTAAACAGCTTGGTTCATTTATACATTGTCAATCCTTCAAATACTGTGGCAACTAACACTTTACATTCTAAGTCAAATCCTAATGTTGTTCTTGTTGGTTTGGATCAATTTGTTCATAGGTCTACTAAGTCTGTGAAAATACCTCATTGGCTTTAAGATTATGTTCATTCCCTACATTCTGTAGGTTCTTCAAATGTCTCTAATTTATCTCACTGTCATCCCTTGTTTTCTCCAGATACATTTCATACCTGTCCTTCACATTATGTGCATTCATTAGCTAATGTTTTAACTACAAAAGGACCATATTGTTATTCTCAAGCTACTAAAGATGATAAGTGGGTGGATGCTATGAATCAAGAATTGGTAGCTCTTAAAAATAACAGTACCTAGGAGCTTACTTCATTGCCCAAGGGAAAGAAAGCCATAGGTTCAAAATGGGTGTATAAAATAAAATATCAAGTTGATGGTAATATAGAAAGGTATAAGGCTAGATTGGTTGCTAAAGGGTACACTTAAATAGAAGGGGAAGATTATCATAACACATTTTCACCTATTACTAAACTATGTAAAGTGAAAGTCCTCATAGCAATAGCAGCTGCTAAGAATTGGGCACTTTTTCAAGTGGACATCAATAATGCATTTCTTCATGGTTTTCTTAACGAAGAAATATACATGTTGCCTTTGGAAGGATATTCCAAGGCAAGGCCAGGGCAAGTTTGTAGATTGTTGCGAACACTTTATGGCCTTAAACATGCATCAAGACAATGGAATGTTGAGATGACAAGTTTCTTAAATCTCAAGGTTTTGATCAGTTGAAAAATGGTTATTCCTTATATACTAAAAGTGATTCTAGTGGACTTTTGATTGTTCTCTTGTATGTTGATGATCTTTTATTTACTAGTACTAATGTTGATTCAATTGAAGCTTTTAAGTCAACCTTACATCTAACTTTTACAATAAAGGATTTGGGCCATGCTTGATTCTTTCTTAAACTTGAGCTTTACAAAACTGATAGTAGGATTCTTGTCAATCAACACAAATTTGCTATTGATATACTGTTTGATGCTGGAATGACTAGTTGCAAGCTTGCCAAACTTCCTTTTCCTTCAGGCTTAAAACTCACGACTAACTCTAGTTCACCTTTACATGATCTTAGCTTCTACAAGTAGCTTATAGGATAGTTGTATTATCTGACATTAACAAGATTAGATATTTCTGTTGCCATCCATAAACTTAGTCAGTTTCTTTTACGTCCTTGTACTAGTCATCTTTGATGAACTATTGACCAATGGTCCCATTACTCGTATACGGCTCCAAAGACTCCAATCTACCACCCAGTGAATTCTCTCTCAACAACCTATTGATGATGAGAATGTTTATGCCAAAGGAATGTGGCTAAACTCCTTGAGCTCCCTTAATTGTCGTATGTTGATATGTACACTCGGCTGTAATGATGCCAACCATTCCCTTATCAAGGACCCTGTACTGAGTAATCCAACCAAACACTGCCAAGAAGTTCATATCAAGTGACGAGAGACTCACTTAAAGGGCTGAATAGTTTTCTCTCACAATGCCGCCATCTCTCTCGTCCCGACCCTTTATTGCTGCAACTTTTGGACCCCTCTTACCTGTTATGCTCAAAGAATATTTATATAAGACCAATGTTGTACTGCTACCTGTTCACCTCGTCTGATATTGTACTACTTTCCCATTTTTGGTCTTTTGTCCTTTTTACCCTTTTTTGGTATGTACTAGGCATTCCTTTTTTGTACATACTTTCTTATCATTTCATTATTTATAATGCTGCCTTAGAAACTTACTATAAATAATCCTTTTTTTTATAAGCCGCAGATAACTTACATTTTAATACTGAATATTTTGCTCTTATGAGACAACCCTCTCCAAGTCCATATTTCAAACACTCTTATCTAATCTTACTGAATAGCTCAGGATTAGTGGTAAGTGAACCTTGACATCAACTTGTACGTCATATCAAGTGTAATGTCAAGTCATGTTGTATTCATTAGTAAGTCACATCCTCTGAGCAACTTTATGTTAACTAGTTTCATTCAATTGTAGACCATTTCCCTCTAATTTTCTTCGATATCTCGAAGGACTCATTTCAATTCAAATCTTCCTTGGTAAGTCCTAGTGATAACTGAGCTCTTAAGCATACCATATATTCCTACTATCAGAGCTTAAGATTGAGGTTGAGACTAAGAGCTATGTAGTAATAGTTAATCTACTATTTGAGATATTGTATGTAATTGTAGCCATCCGTGCAAAGTATAGTTACCGAAATTTTGTGTTTAGAATGTTGAACCCTAGTGTATAGGGAGAGATTCACGATGTCGAAAGTGATGCTCATGGTCATATTCGAGTGACCCAACAAACACCACGTACTACTAATGAGTAGATATAAGATCTTGCTACTATTGTAGCCAATTTAGCTATCTCAGTAAACAGGGTCTTAAAGAATGGACCGCATGAGAGAGTTGCTGAGTAGGTTCGAGAAATGAGAAATAGGCCGAAGAGGCAGATAAATGAGCGAGCTCCGAAAACCTTTCAAGTAAACCTGTACCACCGCGATGTGTCGATAAAGTCACGAGGAGAAGGTTAGAGTTGGACGAAGTGGAAGAGTATGAAGAAGAAGAAGACTAGTATATTAGGCTTGATGAGCAAGAGTTCAGAGTGCCAAGAGGTGCCGAACATTTTAAGGTACAAATTCCGAGCTTCAACAGGTCTGGTAGTACTAATGACTACCAATACTGGGAAGAGAAGATCAAAAAGATATTTGACTTTTATGATTATAAAGATGTTGTCCGTATTAGAGTGGCTGCATTAGAATTTTCTGGGTATGCGACAATATGGTGGAAGAAACTATAAATTGTTCGCTTGAGGACCCGATGCAAGGTCCGAACATGGAATGAGATGAAAAGAGTTCTGAGGAATATGTTCATTCCCAAACACTACAAACAAGACACTTTCCAACGACTCTAATACTTGAGGCAAGGTAATATATCCATAGACGACTATGTGTGAGAGTTTTAGTTGCTCATGATACGATGTAATGTTGTGGAGCCTAGGACCCAAACTATAGCACAGTTTATCTCAAAACTTCGAGCTGAGATTGGTTACGTCTTGGAATTACAAAGCCTCATAACTTTGGATAAAACCATTCGTACAGCCTAGAGAGTTGAGAGGCAACGGTAAAACTAGGCTAGCCGAATGCTGAGTAACCGAACCATGATATCGAATAGGATTGGCCTACTAAGTAGACTAGGGACTAATTGGGCATCAAACAGTTTTAAGGTAGAACACTAAGGTCACGTGCCAAGCTAATTAGACGAAGGTTGAGGTAAGAGCAAGACCGAAGAGCCCGAGATTCAAAGAGTTCAGGGAAGAAAACCCGAGAAATTAAATGTTTTAAATGCCTTGGTTATGTACACATGGCTAGTCAGTGTCTGAACCATCGAGTCAAAACCATAAAGGGAAACAAGCCCCAGTTTGAAGTAGAAAGTGCGAATGAAGGAGAGCAAGAAGTGGCAACAGGTCGAATGCTGAAAGAATTTAAGGAAGATCAAGAGGTCGAGATATCCCTTAAGGGTAGAACCGAGTATTGCTTTATTGTTCGGCAATCTCTCAATGCTTTTATGGCTAATGAAAATGAGCAAAGAGAGAACCTCTTTCATACGAATTGCCAGGTGAATGGCAAGTTATGCACTGTGATTAATGACTGAGGGAGTTATACCAACGTCATGGCACAAGGGGTAGTTAAAGCCATGAAATTGTCAATTATTCCACACCCCAAGCCATATAAGATTCACTGGTTGAACGAGAAAGGAGGATTACACGTTTTCGAGTAAGTTAGAGTGTCAATTACTACTAGTGATAGGTATAGGAATGAGGTAATGTGTGATGCCCCTCCTATGTGTGCATTTCACATATTACTCAACCGACAGTAGCTATTTGACTTGAGAGTGTTATACAATGGGTATAGAAACACCTACTTGTTTCAAAAGGATGGGAAGAAAGTTATATTGACACCTATGAGTCCTAAGGAAGTGTAAGAAGCCTAAGAAAAGGTTGCTAGATCTCTATAGAATAAGTCCTTAGTGATTTCCTGAGCTCAGTTTACACGAGAGGTCAAGGTCGAGGATTATATACTCCTCTTGGTCAAGAGACTCTTAGAGGTTAAAGAAGCCGAGAACTTACCTGTCTAAGTGCAGCAACTACTTCAAGAATTTGTTGACCTCTTCCCTGCGAAGATGCCGAAAAGATTACCTCCCTTAAGAGGAATTAAGTATTACATCGATCTCCAACCTAGACCAGCCCTATTGAATTGTCCCACCTATAAACTCAATCCTGAATAGGCGGCCGAACTAAAAAAGCAAGTTGATGAGTTGGTATATCACGGATATGTCCGTGAGAGCATGAGCCCATGTACTGTCCCAACTAGTACCAAAGGAAGATTGATCATGGAGGATGTGCATTAACAGCTGTACCATCAATAAGATTACCGTTAAGTACTAATATTTGATCCTGCAATTGGATGACATGCTCGATGAGTTGCATGGTGCACACATCTTTTCAAAGATAGATCTAAAGAGTAACTATCATCAAATACGGATGAGATCAAGAGATGAATGGAAAATAGCCTTTAAGACTCGGGATGGTCTATTTGAGTAGATGGTCATGCCATTTGGTTTAACTAACGCGCTAAATACATTCATGAGGCTCATAAATCAGATGCTCAGAACATTGATAGGCAAATGCATTGTGATTTATTTTGATGACATTCTGGTCCACAATACTAACCTTCTCGTTCATGTCGAACATTTGAGATTGGTGTTTAACATACTCTACGCCGAGAAATTATTCGACAACTTAAAGAAATGTGTGTTCTACCAAAGCGAGGGTTACATTCCTCGGATATGTAGTTTCAAGGAGTAGAGTTCAAGTTAATGAGGAAAAGGTCAGGGCTATTAATGAATGGCCTACACCGACTAATGCAGTCAAAGTCAGAAACTTCCCATGCTTAGATTTGTTCTATCGAAGATTTATTAGGAACTTTAGCTCCATAACTATGCCGTTGATTGAATTGACCAAGAAGAACGTTAAGTTTAAATGGAAGGAGTTTTAAAGATGTGAAGTGTAAGTTGACGTCTGCTCTAATACTTGCCTACCAGATTTTGAGAAGGTTTTTGAGGTTGAATACGATGCGTCCATTGTTGACATTGGTGCTATCCTTATGTAGGAGCACCGACCCATTTCCTATTTTAGCGAAAAACTTTGAGGTACTACCTTGAATTACTCAACCTACAACAAAGAGTTCTATGCCTTTGTTTGTACACTTTAAAATTGGCAACATTATCCATTACCAAGAGAATTCATCATCTATTCGGATCATGAATCTCTCAAGCATCTTTGCGGGCAGCAGAAGCTTTCTCGGTGTCACACTAAGTGGGTTGAGTTCTTGGAGACCTTTTGTTATGTCATCGGGTATAAAAAGGGAAGCATCAACACAATAGCTAATGCATTCTCTCACCGGCATACCTTCATTACAACGTTGCAAGCTTAAGTGTTTAGATTTGGCATTGTACCTGATCAATATGAGCATAACCCACATTTTGGGCCTTTAGTAGCTAAGTGTAATGATATAGGAGCTGTAGATGGATTCTACTTGAGTGAGAGATTGGAAAGCAAATTTGCGTACCAAGTAGTTCTACAAGGGAGCTACTAGTTCAAGAAGCTCACGTCAGGGGTTTGGCTGGCCATTTTAGGGAAAAGACGATGATTAAGATATTGAAGGAGCACTTTTAATGGCTTGGGATGATGAGGGATGTTCACTGAATATTTGAGAGGTACAAGGTATTTAAGTATGTAAAAGGGAGGAAAGAACCCTATGAAGAATATACACCCCTACCAATTCCCGAGTGGCCCTGGACCAATTTAAGTACAGATTTCATGTTTACCTCCCCACACGCTGAGAAGACATGATTCGATCATGGTGGTGGTCAATTGGTTCAACGAGATAGGCCACTTCATCCTCTACTACAGAACTAATGACACTTTATTCATCGCTAATCTCTTTTTGTAGGAAATTATACAACTGCATAGAGTGCTAAGGAATATTATGTCCAACTATGATTCCAAATTCACCAGCTTCTTTTGGACGACCTTATGGAGGAAACTCAACACTAAGCTCCTGTTCAGTACTTCTTGCTACCCCTAGATAGACGGCTAAACTAAAGTAGTTAATAGAACTATCAATAATCTCCTACACGCTACATTTGGAAAGAACTCTCATGACTAGGATTTATGCCTGTCCATTATTGAATTTGCCTACAATCACTCCACTCATAACTCCACTGGAACATTACCATTTGAGTTTGTTTATGGACTTAATCCAAACTTACCCTTGACTTGGTTAGCAACCTAACTATACAAAAAGAGATTTAATTCGACCTACAGCATGCCAAGGAATTTTACAAGTTGCATCAAAAAATTGCCAAGCAACTGGCCAAAATTGTAGCCCAATAGAAGGAATTGGGAAGCTACGAAAGGAAATGAATCGTTTATGCCCCTAAAGACCTCGTTTAGATCCATCTTAGTAGGGAACGCTTCCCTAGCAAGTGGATGAATAAACTATCTCCTAGAGTAGATGGCCCCTACAGAATCTTGAAGCACATTAATGATAATGCCTACGAGATTGAGCTACCCGAAGGTCTCGGCATGTTTACCATATTCAACATCACCGACTTAACTCCATATGTACTCGAAGATGACGAAGACCATGATTTGAGGGAAAATCTTCAACAAACTTAGGGAGTTGATGAACTGCCGATCAATGGTCCCATTACTCGCTTAAGGCTCCGAGGACTCCAATCCCTCACTTGGGGAATTCTCTCTTAGTAACCTAATAATGACTAGAAAGTTTACACCAAAGGAATGTAGTTGAACTCCTTGAGCTCCCTTAATTGTCTTACATTGATCTGTACACTTGATAGTGATGATGTTGACCATTCCCTTATCAAGGACCCTGTATCGAGTAATCCAACCAAATACTGCCAATAAGTTCCTACTGAGTGAGGAGAGACTCACTTAAACAGCCAAATGGTTTTCTCTTAGCATGCCACCATCTCTCTTTTCTCGGCCCTTTATTGTCATAACATTTTAACCCCTCTCACCTATTATGCTCAAAGAATATTCATATGGGAACAATGTTGTACTGCCACCTGTCCACTTCGTCTAACATTGTACTACTTTTCCATTTTAGTCTTTTGTCCTTTTTTTCCTTTTTATCCTTTTTTGGTATGTACTAGGAATCCCCTTTTTGTATATACTTTCTTGTCATTTCATTATTTGTAATGCTACCTTAGGGACTTACTATAAATAGTTTTTTTTTTCTTTTATAAGCCGCAGATAACTTACATTTTAATATTGAATATTTTGCTCTTGTGAGACAACCTTCTCCAAGTCCATATTTTAAACACTCTTATCTAATCTTGCTGAGTAGCTTAGGATTAGTAGTAGGTGGATCTTGACATCAACTTATGTGTCATATTAAGTGAGGTGTCAAGTCGTGTTGTGTTTGTTGGTGAGTCACATTCTCCGAGCAACTTCACGTCAACTACTCTGATTCGGTTGTGAACCATTTCCCTCTAATTTTCTTCAATATCTCGAAGGACCCATTTCAGTTCAAATCCACCTTAGTAAGTCTTAATGATAACTAAACTCCTAGGTACACTAATCTTCAAGCCACCTTTCATGTTCTTCGTTATCAAAGAGGAACTGTTTCTATGGGGGTTTTTTACTCATCTAATAACAATCTTAATCTACTTGCATATACTGACTCTAATTAAGGAAGTTGTCTTGATTTTTGCAAATTTGTTTCAGGTTTCTATGTCTTTCTAGGCTCTACACTTATCTCATGGAAAACAAAGAAACAGCATGTGATGGCTACATGATCTACTAAGGTAGAATATTGCAGCATGTCAATAGCAACTAAGGTGCTTGTTTAGTTAAGCTACATCCTACAAGATCTTCATATACTAGTTTCACAACCTATTTCTTTATGTGTAGATAATAAGTTTGCTCGATTAATTGCTGATCACCTTTGTTTCCATAGTCATACTAAACACATTGCTATAAACGTCTATTTCATTTGAGGTTATGTTACTAATGGCTTTCTAAAGACAATTTATGTGCCTTCCAAAACAACTTCTGTATTCTCTTACTAAAGTATACAATTTTCCTATGAACTTTTTCTATTGGAACTAAAACCTAAATGAAGGTTATGAACTTTAAATAAGGGACTAAGAGAGAGTGAAAGAAGGAAAAAAATAGAATAGAACATGGAAGATGATGTAATGCACTAAGAATCAATGATTTGAAGAAGCTTTACTGGTTTTTTTTTAGCCCATTCAATTCAAATATATAGAATCGATAAACTCAGTTAAAAACATAAGTTTCTACTGAGTTTAATATGTAACTCGATTAAAAACTTAAGTTTTTACACTAAAAAAAAATTCTACATCTGAGTTAACTCGAAAAAGCCTCATAAGATTGTAACCTCAAAGAATAATGATTTTGACAACAATAATATAGGTTTATTAAGTGTATTGAAGCTGTTTTGTATTGGAAAGTGCAGCCCCAATAACAGTATTCTAAACTTAGAATATTTTGAAAAAGGAAAGTGCAACCCATTGCTATTACGTGGAGGTCTATGCTAAAAACGGTTGGGCGTGTGGTAAGGTAGAGTAAAATTACTCGAATAGAAATGGACAAAAGCTTAGTTTTAGCTTTGTTTTTTAGTTAAGTGGCTGAGTAGAATACAATAGCTTAATAAGCAGTAGCTTAGTATAGAGAAATTCATGAACAGAATTTTGGTTTTGATTTTAAGCATGCTTCTTTTCGTTTTAGGGCACTAAAGTCCTTTATTCTAACTATACAAAGAGGGAATTTAGGTTTTGAATATTTCAAAATACATTGATTTAACATCAAAAGGTAGAATCGAAAATCTCGTGAAGATGATTCTAGGTGCTTTCTATTCCTTTGTGGTTTTAATTGTATCGTATCTTAATTTATTCATATTTTGATATGAGATTGGGCTTAGCATGCCTTTGATTTTGCATTGATGAATTCAATGAATTAATGTGTTGAATTAATTGTTTCGATATCAATATTGAGTATCTAGGTATTTTTCTATTGTATTCATCATCTATCTAGTTAGTACTTAGCCAACATTTTTTAGTTAGAAAAAGTTAGCAGATACTCAAGAAGGTTCCAATAACTCTTAGTAAATATAACCTAAAATTTTGAAAAAGCTCATGATAGCGATATATGGGTTTTAATTAAATTCATGAACTCGTGTACTTAATACGGTTGAAAATATTATTCAGGTCATAAGGACATGCTCAAACGATATTTCTAACCAAAATAGTAATTAAGATGTGAGCAAGTTACTATTTACTTGATGATTATAGATAAATTGCCTTGACGGGATGGGTTATGTTATAATTGGAACTCCACTACTCCAAGAGATGGGCGAGTTCTAGTGAGTTTAATTAAATCCTGCTTAGTTAATTTTGAACACATTGATTCAAATGAGAATAGATTTGCAAATCTCAAATTGATTCTTTTTATCTCTTAAACCCAAAACTCTCATAGTATAGCTATGACATTTGGTTTGGTGTTCATTTTAGAAATTAGTTTTTACTCTATCTTAATTCAATTTTCAATAGCTTAGCTTAGGGAAAATTTGATTAGTTGAGTATTTACTTCCCTATATAATACGACCTTGACTCACTTTCTATACTACTTACACAACCCAATTCACTTATCGGTTTTCATTTACTTCAATGTAATTTTCAAGTGTAGGTTAAAAAGTTTATGAGTCACTATTTTTGAGAAATCTTTAATAAACCCTTCATAAAACTCAGTATGCTTCAGAAACTACATACAGCTATAATAGATGTAGGAGGGGGTAATTTTGTAATAATGTTGATAGCATTGTCTACCTCTATATCTTTCCAGAACACTTTGTGTCACTACACTATGCCCTCTTGTATCATGAAATGGTACTTTCCCTAATTTAAAATAAAATTAGTTTCTTCATACCTAGCCAAAACTTTTTATAGATTCCTAAGGCAGTTATCAAATGAATTCCCAAAATTGAGAAATTATCCATAAAAACTTCCATTGTATCTTCTATAATTTCATTGAAAATTGCCATCTTATACCGCTGAAAAGTTGCAAGTGCATTACAAAAGCGAAAAGACATTCACCTATATGTAAATGTTCCATAAGGACATGTAAACATAGTTTTCTCTTGATTCTCTAAGGCAATTGAAATTTGAGAATAA
Source organism: Lumnitzera racemosa (assembly GCA_024138005.1). NCBI lineage: Eukaryota > Viridiplantae > Streptophyta > Magnoliopsida > Myrtales > Combretaceae > Lumnitzera > Lumnitzera racemosa. Next base: position 85,006,925 of record JAMXBC010000010.1, on the reverse strand, counting down.
CCAAATAAACCATTTAGAAAACAATAAAACATATGACTTGATAATCGCTCTAACATTTGGTTGACAAACTTCAAGGGAAAGTAATCTTTTCTAGTGGCATCATTGAGCTTTCTGTAATCAATACAGACTCGCTAGCCTGTAACTACTCTCATTAGGATCAACTCATTATATTTGTTTGGTACTACCATCATTCCTTCCTTTTTAGGTGCAACTTGCCTAGGACTAATCCAAAAACTGTTAGAAATGGGACAGATCATACCTACATCCAAAAGCTTAATCAATTCTACCTTGGCTACTTCCTTCATATTTGGGTTCAAGAGTCTTTGCAATTGTACTATAGGTTTGTAACCTTCTTCAAGTAAGATTTTGTATGTATAGAATGAGAGACTAATTCCCTTATATAAGAGATCTTCCAAGTGATTTCTCTCTTGTGATCCCTTAACACATTGAAGAGGCTTCTTCGTTTGCTGATAGGCTAATCCTGAGGATACTATCACCAGTAATTTTGAGTTTTCCTCTAGGAAGGTATACTTTAGATAATCCAATAGTTGCTTCAATTCTAATTATGCTGACTCCTCAATAGAAGGTTTTAATTTTGCTTCCTTTACTTGTTCAAACCTCTCAATCCTTTGCTCCTTAGATAGAGGATTGATTTCTAACTAAGCTTCCGCTTTGGCTATGTTTGGATCACTAGACGCTTCTTCTTAGATTTCCAGTTTCAAGCATGACTCGAAAGGGTCTTTAGATAGTAATTCATACAAAGTATTAGATACTGAAAAATAAGTAGTACTAAGACTAAACTATGTATGATCCTACTCAACACATTTTCTCATTACTTCTTTAATTTTAATTACCATCTCTTCTCCTTCTACTCTTAACGTAAACTTACCATCACTAACATCTATTATATCTTTGACTGTAGCTAAAAAGGATCTATCTAGGATGAGTGGTTCTTCAATATCCCCATCAATGTCTAAGATGACAAAGTCAACAAGAAATGTGAATTTATCTATTTTAATAAGTACATCTTCAATTATACCCCTAAGGTATGTTATTGATCTATCAGTCAATTGTAAACTTATTCGAGTTGGTTTAGGTTCACTTAGGCTTAGTTACTTAAACAATTTATACGACATTAATTTTATGCTCACACTTAGATTGGCTAATGCTTTCTTAATAGATAAATTTCTAATAAGACGAGGGATAGTAAAATTCCTTGGATCTTGTAGCTTTGTGGGAAGCTTATTTTGAAGGATAGTTGAACACTCTTCACTGAGCATGTCCATAGATAATTTCTCTAATTTATTCTTATTGGGGAGCGGCTCGTTTAAAAACTTTGCATATTTGGGTATCCATGACAAAACTTCCACAAAAGGTAGATTAATGTGTAATTGTTTAAATACCTCCAAAAACTTACCATATTTCTCATCTAAGTGTTCTTTCCTTAGCCCTTAAGGGTATGGGATGGGTGGTTTATACACTCTGACCTTGGGTTCTAGTCCTTCTTTAGGTGGTTCTGAAGTTTCTACAACTTTATCTTTAGGCTCCTCTATTACTGGTTCAAAGTTGATTGAGTTCTTTTTAGACTTCTTTAGGTTATAGCTTCGGCGTAAGCTTGTGGTGAGGATTTTGGTTGCTTCTCAACTAAAATCTTACCAAGTTGCTCATTGCTTCTCAACTAAAATCTTACCAAGTTGCTCAAATGGAGACAATAGTGTCTGGACTTTTAAGTTTGAGCAGTTCGGTGCTTGAACATGGAAAACGTATGTTTTAGTGCTAAAAAATTCAAATTTTGCTTAGATTAGTGCCTCTTCCTAACAGACGTTAAGTTGAACCTGACATGGCAAATGGCTTAGAATTTATTTTTTCTAGGTAGATGTGTTTTAGAAGGTCAAAGGAAGAACAAAAAATTAGAAACACGTAGTGTATCCAACCTCTTTACCTTTTCTTCTAACCTCTACCCCCCCCCCCCCCCCCCCCCCCCCCCCCAAAAATCCTCCCTCTACAATTCGAAACCCTAACCCTAAAAATCTCATTTAGACAAAAAAACATAATTGACCTCATTCAATGATAATGAAAATGTGTTTCTTGGCACTAATTAATGGTTATATAGGCTGCAATTTCTCTGCTGTTGTATGATTTCTATTTTCGTTTCCTAATTCCTAACCAAATAATCGATGTTGTATCTTGGAGACTTTGTAGGACAGTATGCTTTTCAATATGAGTTTAAATATGTTATCCTCCTGCAATTCTAGTTTTTGTCTCCTTTTCTATATGAGTTTCATATGATTTCAGGTCTTTTCTCTTTTCTAATATATATATATATATATATTTTTGGATATTGAATGAGCACGAAGAGTGGACACGTTTGAATGAGTTGAACATGCTCGATCTTTGTTTTATGGAATTAGTATAGTTTTCCAAAGTTGAAACTGAGAGCACATTGCATGAGTTGGATCAATGAACCACATTGAAGAGAGCAATTTTAAAAGCAGCATCTGATTATTCAAAAGGAACATAAAAATTATTAGACCCTTTAGGCAAAGAGTAAAAGGAAGGAAAAGGCATACACGCTAGTCTTGAATTAACGCTAAAGAATTAATTTTAAGATGTATACTATGAATTCTAACGACGGTGAAAGGTAAGGATATGAAGAGAAACTACTTTAGAAATTCAACGTTGTTTACAACAAATAATCGGTGAAAATATCTGCTTCAAGGCTTGCATCCTTTCAACAAAATTGCCCAAAATCAATGGCCACGCAAGTTCTGAATTATAATTGCTGAAGTCAGGGAAGCTTATCCAAAGAAAGAGGATACTAAGAAACAACTTGATATGCCAAAATATACCAGTGATGAAGAGCTTGAAAAATTCGTAAACTAATAAAACACATATTGAAAGAGGAAAGAAAAAACGAAAAGGAATCCGATAATGGCTATGACCATGGCAGGTAATTGGCGCACAAATACTGCATGAAAACATACTAGAATTGGCGCAACCTGTAAGGTCAAATATTCTTTTTGAACTATCCTTTTTTCAAACAACCTTAATTGGACAAGCAATTTGCTAAAAATATTCTTGCTATATTTCATCATCTTCTTCTTATCCATCAGCTTCTCCTTAATTACAAAACATAAGGACATGTGTAGTAATTTAAATGTTCGTTACTTACATACAAACAAATGCTATAACATGCGGATAAATTTTATACAAATATACAATAGCTATTTCGACATATTGGTAAAAATCCTTCATTTATTTATTATTTTTTTTACTAAAATAAAAATCTAAAATTCTCTTCACAACGTTATCTCCAACATTCTCCACTAGTCATGTGAAATTTTTCTACGAAAACGAAAAGTCAACGGCATATGTAGACTTGCAATCATACACAGTTGACCAACGCTCCCCCGATTTGCTTTATGGAGAAAAGCTAATTCCATTTGACACGTCATCTTCTACTTAATGTCTGTTACATACGGGCACTGATCTGAGCAAAATTTCAAATATATAGCGGGCACTGATTTGAGCAAAATTTCAAATTTTTAGCATTGAAATACATGTTTTCCATGTGTGGACACTAAATTGCCTTAACTTAAAAGTTTAGTCACTGCTATATAATTTTCCCTCTATTTTTCGATGCTGAGTAACTTGGCATTACTACTTTATATATACCTAGTTAAAATTTCTTCCGGTCTCGAATTTTCCTCTCTTTGGCGGGTGAGCTTGAAATCTATGAGGAATATTAATATTCCTTGGTTAAGTTATATAAAAATAATCACTTGCACAAAGAAAAACTCCTTACCTTGTTCTTCATGGTTGTAATAAGGTGTATATTGATAACCCCATTGATTCATGAAATTATTAAACGATCTCTAGGAGCATGGTGCCATATATCATCCTAATTTAACTACACTAGGCAACATAGAAAATTGTGCTAACATGAGATAAGAGACTAACCTTTTATTCAGCACATTCATCATGGCAACTAAGGTTGTGATAGATTTTACATCCACCAATTTCCTCCTACTAGGTTTAGCACCGTCTCAATTATAGCTGTTCATAGCCAAGCTTTCGAATATAGCATATGCTTCATTAGGCATTTTCGAATTTAATGCCCTACCTTCATATGCATCAACAAACTACTTAGTAGCAAAATTCAATCCATCATAAAAAATCTATACCTACATCCAAAATGGTAGAGTGTGATTAGGACGCTTGCTAAATAAGTTTTTAAAACATTCCTAGGCATCATAAATCATGTCATTGTCAAACTGAGTGAATGACGAGATATTGCTTAAAGCTTACACGTCCTAATTGGAGGCAAATACTTTTCTAAAAAAATTTCTATTAGCAGCTCCCATGATGTAATTGAATCTTTCCAAAGTGAGGCTAATTATTTCTTTGCATTCCCATGCAAAGAATAAGGAAATAATCTCAACCTTACCACATCACCAATCTTAAAGGTGACATATATCTCTAAGAAATTTGCAATATGCATATGTAGATCCTCTTCTAGAGAGCCATTAAACCGTAACTACTCTTGGACCATCTCGATGATGATTGGTGAGATCATGAATTCACATGCAATGATAGTTGGTCTTGCAATACTAGAGTTGGTTCCACCAATTGATAATTTAGTATAGTCAAACATAGCCTTTGATGCTTCACTGTTGTTAGCCATGGCTCTAATCTCCTCAACACAAATAAGAAAATTTAAATTAGATCTAATGGACTTAATAGAAAGAAGTAAAAAAACAATAAAAAGGTAAGATAATAGAGTAACAAAGAAATGAGCTTTCCTAATCAATAGTCTTCGGTAACGGTGTCAAAAACTTAATAAGGTGTATTTCGCGCTATTAGATAAGTGTCACTTGTTAAGTAATAGCATAGAGGACTTTAAGAGTCTAAGGTTGTCAATCCCATGAGTATTGAATACTTACTTATTTGCACTAAATCACTCTAATTAAAATAGGTTGCAATAGTAATGGTAAATTGAATGAAAATTAGCAAAAAGAAACTATTTAAGAATTAAACTATGAATGTAACCATTAAACAAAACTTAATTAACCATGAATGATGATATTTAAATCCTGGTCACCAAGAGATTAACATGTAATAGCTTAGGGTTTCTAATGAAATTCTTATTCCTATTAACTGGAGGAATTCGATTGCTAATTTAATAAGAATCATTTATATATTAAATTTTAATTCTAATTACATTTTACCCATATCATATCTAGAATAGAACTCCTTATAATAGCATTAAGAACATGAATTTCACAACAACGAATAAGAACCAACTTTTAACTCTAGAAGAAGTTTATAACTTGTTTCTAAGCTTATAGCAAATCTTTTCAATTACGATAGATTTATTTATGTCTTAGCCTCATGACTTCAATACATAAAATCAAGTAATTAAGTTGAAACTCTAGAAATAACAGCTTAATTCAAACAAAGTTGAGACTCTAGAAATAACAACTTAATTCAAACAAAATGCATAATTGGATTAATTAGAATAAGAGAACTTCATTGGAATAATAACAATTAACATACACTACATGTTACCTAAATGGTTACAAGTCTAGATATTGCTACTTTTACACTACAGATATGATAAAGTGACAAATTTTCATGATGAAATGGACTAAAACCCTAGGAAAAGACTTATATTTTTCCCCTTACATCTCCTCATGTCTTGTATATATGGATCTATCATCTATTTATATTGTCTAGAAAAAATAAGTGTTTTTAAATCATAGGAAGTTTATGGGTAAGAACACAATCATGGAGTCTAGGTGTGGACTTTTTCTTACAATAATTCTTCGAGAAACTATCTTGAAATTAATGATGAGGGGCTCACATTTGAACAACACAGATCTCATACATGACTAAGAATTCTCCAAACTTCAATTAGAAATTAGGACGCGAGCTTTACGGCTAAGGAACATGGCTATGAAGGTCAACCGTGATCTTTTCCTTAACTTAATTCTTAGACGAAGTATTTTCTACCCTTGCCATCCTCATATTATTCTTCAAAATAAATGCAATTCCCTTAAAAAATTCGATGAATTCTCATCTTTCAGTCTCATTACTTTATTTAAGTCCTGAAATAAAGAAATCACTTAAATCAATAGTAAATTCAATGAAATTAGATCAAGATAACTTAAAATATTTAGGAAAATAACATAATGAATGAGTGTAAAACTACACTCATCAATATAACAAAGGATACTCGAGACAAAATTAGAAGAAACAGGTAATAAACAAGTACATAAAGTATTTAACCCCTATGCTTGCTTTTTCTATAACAAACTTTGACATATTGACAAGTATTGTTCTTAAAGAAATAACAAGGTCAATAAACATCAAGTAAAATCCTTAAACAATCGGAGCTTGAATTTTAGTAGACTAAAGCTAATTTGGCTTCCTAAGAGGGCTTAACCATTTTTCTGATGAACATAAGACCATGGAGTGAAATTAAAGGGAATATGGTACCTAGATAGTGAGTGTTCACGTCACATGTTTAGAGATGCTTCATTATTTATAAGCATAGAATGGAAAGAAGGTGGTTATGTTAAATTTGATGATGATGGCAAAGGAAAGATAATAACAATTGGTAAAACAAGTACCCCCCCTCTTACACTATTGAAAATATATCCTTAGTAAGAGGTTTGAAAGATAATCTTTTGTGTGTTAATTAACTGTGCAATGAAGGATATAACATGGTATTTGATCAGAATAATGTTCAAGTAGATGATAAAAATGGCCTTAAATTATTTGAAGGATTTCATGAAAAAAAAATTATCTAGTTAAGCTTACTAAAGTTGAAATTGAAAGTTACTTTTTATCTGTTTCTCATAGTGTATTTGTGTGGCATAAAAAACTAGGTCATATTAATTTTGTTCAAATGGAAAATTCATCTAAAAACAATTGGGTGAATGGCTTGCCTAATTTTAACATAAAGGATGGTATTTGTTGCACTACTTGTATTAACAACAAAATGAGTGTCATTTTGCATAAGTCTAAAAATATTATCTCCACAAAATAACCTTTGGAATTGTTACATTTTTAACCTATTTGGTGCCATACTCACATTGAGTGTAAGAGGTAATAAATGTAGTTTAGTTATCGTCGATGATTTTTCTTAGTATTCTTATGTTTTGTTTTTATGTCATATGCGTAGTGCCTTTTCTTGTTTTTGAAAAGTTTTCAAAACAAAAAAGGTTTTTCTATCATTAGCTTGCAAATTGATCATGGAAAAGGTTTGAAAACAAAACTTTTATAACGTTTTGTGAACAAAACAGCATCACTCATAATTTTTCAGCTCTATACACTTTGCAACAAAAATGGAGTGGTTAAACATAAAATTAAAATAACCTAGCAAATGACATGGAGCTTATTAAATGAGAATGGTGTAGCATAGTATTTCTAGGATGAGGTAATCTCAATTTCTTATTACATTTTAAATTTCATTTATATAGGGCTGCTTACTAAGAAAACATCATACAAGCTATATAAAGGAAGAAAACCTACCGTATCATATTTTCATGTGTTTGATTCTACATGTTTTATAAAGAAGTCTATATAAAACCTTGGTAAATTTGAAGAACATGCATTTGAAGGCATTTCATAGGTGCTCCTAAAGTTGTAAAGCGTATTGTGCCTTAATAAAGCAATAAGAACTGTAGAGAAATCCATTAACATAAAGTTTATTGATGAGGCCAAAATTGACGATTTGTAAGTAAAAGAAAAGAAAAAGAGGATGAAAGTTTAAGCACTTAGTAAGGTCAAGTAAAAACTTGTAGAGAACCCAAAGCTGAAAGTTCATCAGAATTGAAAGTAGAGGATAAATTAAAAGCTCCCTAGGTAACACCTAAACCTTCTAGACTGATGAGATTTACATCTTATCATCCTCTTGATGAGGTAATTGATAATATACATCTTAGAATTAAGACAAGAGTAAGTTTAAAGAATATTGAAGTCATTTTAAAATTTTATCTCAAATTAAGCCTAACATAGTTGATGAAGCCTTGTCTAATGGTAATTGGATTAGTGCCGTATAAGAAAAGCTCACCTAATTTGAAGGGAACTGGGTATAAGCATTGCTTTTATGGCTTAAAAGACAAATCTATCACAGGTACTAAATGGGTATTAAAAAATAAACTAGTTGAGCATGGCAAGATTGTGAAGAACAATGCAAGATTAGTAGTAAAAGGCTAGTCCCAAGAGGAAGGTATTGATTTTGACAAAACATATGCATTTATTTCCAAGTTAGAGATCTAAACAGATACGTCAAAGAGGAGGTATATCTTGAACAACCTCCAAGCTTTAAGGATCTGTTTAAAGAAGACCATGTGTTTAAGTTAAGAAAATCCTTATACAGATTAAAACAAACTCCACATGTATGGTATGAGAGGCTTGGTAGATTCTTAATTGAAAATAGATTCCAAAGAGGTGAGGTAGACACGACATTATTCTTTAAACATTATTATAATGATTTCTTAGTAGTACAAATATACATAGATGATATCATATTTGGTTCTACTACTAAATCATATTGTAAGGAGTTCTCTAAGTTAATGTAAGAAGAGTTCGAGATGTATCTTATGGTTGAACTTGACTTTTTCCTCGAACTCTAAATTAGGCAAATAAAAGATGGGATATTTGTGCATCAGGAAAAGTATACATGATAGATCTTAAAGAAATTTACACTTTAAAATGTAAAAGGCACTGCTACTCCTATGTTTACTTTTACAAGGTTAGATTCATATGATTCAAAAAGAAGGCTAATGAAAAGTTATATAGAAGTTTAATAGGTTCTTTGTTATATTTAATTGCTTTACGACCTGATATATTATTTAGTGTTTGCCTATGTGCTCGTTTTCAATAGAAACCAATTGAAACACATTTTGCTATTGTAAAACATATTTTTAAAAACATATCTTGCATAGCTAAGTTAGGAATCTAGTGCCCAAAAAATCAAATTTTTGATTTAGTTGGATACTCAAATGTTATGCTAGTTACAATAGATAGGAAAAATACCTTTAATATTTACCAATTCTTAGGAGACAAGTTAGTTTCTTAGTTATCCAAGAAGTAAACTCGATTGCCCTATCCACAGTAGAGGTTGTGTACATTTTAATTGGCTATTGCTACATACAAATCCTTTAGATCAAACAACAGTTATCAGATTATAATTTAAATTTAAAAAATATTCTTACAAAATGTGAGAATATGAGTACAATAAATTTAACAAAAATCTTAGTACATCATTTTTTTAAGGATCATGTTGATAATGGGGACATAGATATAGAATTTTTTTCAATAGAAAATCAATTGGCAAATATTTTTACAAAGTTATTAGATAAAATAAAATTTAAGTACATTAAAAATGAAATAGATATTTGTAATCCCTTTTCATGAATGACAATGTATAAATTAAATTAATTTTGTTGTAAATTAGTTTCGTAATATATTTATATCAATAATTTTTCACTATCTACAATAAAAGAAATAATAACAATAATATTTATTTTAAAGCAATTTTAGGTCATAATTGTAAGCCCCACAACTAGTCACTTAGGATTTCGATCGGCTAACAAATCCAATCAAACCTAAATTATAATTAAAGTCAGAAATATTAGTAAAAAAGATCCCGTAAGTTTGAATTTAAGAAAATAAGCAATAAAATAAAAGAATATAAAATTTTTAAATTTTAAGTATGTAACTCCTTATTTATTGAAAATGCGTAAAATACATTCTGATAATTAACAAATTGCTAGAGATAAATTATATGTATACTAAAAATCATAAAATGACCTAAATAATATTTAGAAATATTTATTTGTACTATATATGGATTTACATATAGGTAGAAATACGCATAATTACTTAAAATATGCGAAATGCGCTAAAATAATACTAAATAATTAAAGAAAATTCATAATTAATTTAGGAAAAATAAATAAAAATTATAAAAAATAAGGAATGATCCAAAATTGGGTCATGGCAACTGGAGAAAATAAGAAAAAAATTAACCAATTAAATTAGAACAACACAAAAGTCAAATTAGAAGAAGCTAAGGCAATTATCTAATCAAATTAATGCACAATAATTTCCCTGAAGCTCTATAAATACTCCAAATTTTTCAGAAGCTCATTTGGTTAGTTTGGAGTGTGAGAAAAATAGAGAGAGGTGAAATTAAGAGAAAAATTAGGGTTAAGAAAAAAAATAAGAAAACCGTACAATTAGGGCTTTAGAGGAGAACCCAAACCCAACGAGCAGCGGGAAGTGGACGGCCACCACCACCACATGGTGGTGGCAGCTGCCAGGTGGGTCGACACACCTATGGCCACCGAAGGTGGCCAAAGCCACCCAAATCAGTTAGTTCGATTTCTAGCTAGATTTTGTGTAATTTTGTAAAAATAGTAAATATTCTTAGAAAATTATGAATTTTGTTATTTTAGAATATTTTTGTATTTAGTTTTTAGGATAAATATTATTTTGATTAAAATATATCCCATGATATATGGTCTTTGAGAAATCATGCAAAATTAAGCATGTTTCGGTTTAGAAATAAATGACCTTAGGAGTGTATTTTTTAGCCCAAAATTTTTGTGTAGATTACTTAGATGATACAGAATAATGCTATGAAGTCCATTTTCAAAAATTAATTTTCAAAATTTTTAGATAATTTTTAGGCCTCAAAATGAGGCATAAAATGGGTAATTTAGGGTTAATTAAATAGTTAATTACTAATTTAGTTAATAATTATATGTTTTAGGATGTTAAAATCTGATGAAGTATGATACTTGTAGCATTTAAGGTGTTAGATGTAATTATTAGGTTAATTATGTAGTAAATAAGCAATAGAGAAAATAATAAATTTTAAGTTAATTTTATAAATTAGGATAATTTGGTGTAAAATTTGATTTGGGATGAATTTATACATTTTGAAATGATAATTGATGTTTGGAGATGGTAATTAGAATAATAAAAATATTAGATGTATATTATGTACATAATAAATAATAGTACATAATAGACAATTATTAGAAATATAATAAATAGAAGATATTAGAATAAAAATTGATATTATAAAAATAATAGGGATATATAATAAATTTGATATAAAACTTAAATTTATGTAATTATATGAAAAATGCAAAAATTTATCACATTAGGAGTAAATTCGGTATACTAATAAGGATTTAAGAGTACCAAATGAAATAAAATACTGACTAGAAGTAATGATGGTATTTAAGATATCTGAAAGTAATGTGATTAATTTCACATTATGAGTTGAAATGAATTTCTAGGGTTCGGGTATAAAATAGTACTTAGAAATCGAACTAAAACCTAATTTAGAAATCGATGCGGAAACTGAACTCAAACCTAACCCTAAACCTAAAATAATTGTAAAAGATTTGAGAACCTAGATAACTAGATATATTAAACTATAAACAAAACATAACAATAAGCGTTATAGGATAAAACCAATATATAATAGTTATATGAAAAACTAAAACTACGTTTGTGTTATAGGGATGATCGGCGATGGCCTGAGTGAGTTGGACCTCGAATAAGTGAGCGAGGAGTCCAAGTAAGTTAAGATTAATACGTTATTGTATTTTAGAGGCTTGAGATTATGCTTAGTTTGGCTTATTGGATAGTTGGTTATGTCTATGTGCTTAATTATAAGTGATGCTATGATTCTGTCTGTTGTTCTGGCTTGTATTGTATGTTTGTATGAAATTATTGATCACTCTAAACTAAACCTAATCAAATATATGACCTGTAATCATAATCTGATCTGTATGGCAACCCATTAAGGGAAAACTAGAATTCTCCGGCCAAATACCGACCCCTTCGAAAAGGATAGCGCAAGATTGCATAACGGTCCCTTCTTTATCCTTAGTTAAACTAAGTGACAGGAAAGGAGGTCGCGACAAGGGTAAAGTCAATGGTTCGAAGGTAGTCACAGGAGGAGCGTTGTCTCCATTGCACAAACCTGGGTTTAGTCGTGAGCTGTTGCATTAATTGTAACTCCTCAACCCGAGTTAGAGCGGGAGCAATTTCTCTAATCTTACGACGGGCCAGACAACATCGTGCAATGGCATTTGCTTGAACATACATTGCACCTAATAAGTTGATTAATAACCTTGTTATGTTTATGGTATAGTTTGAAGTCCTCCATCTTAACTTACTGAGCTGTGGTTACTTACATCCCTATAGACGTCGTGTAGATGCTGACTAAGAAGAGGCATACAACTATTCTGAAGCTAGTAACTACTGGATCTTGAGGAGTGAGAAAAAACATTTGCAGAACAAATATATATTTTTAAGATCTAAGCTTTTATTTTAAAATTTTTCATTTCTAAATAATGTAATAACTAGGAAATATATTACAATGAAATATTGTAAACATTAATTATAATAACTAAATTTTACTGTATATATATATACATATTCTCACTTTTTTAGGTAAATGATTTATTTAAATTACAAATTGTTTACTTCAAAGCAGGTTAGTCGTAGACGCCTTATGTAGATTAGGTCTAGGATAACAGTTGTAAGGCCAACTTCTATCTTAGAATGGTTTACACGGTGGGGCTGTAACAACTTTACCGCTTTAGGACATGACAATAATAAAAGTTAATAGTTTCGTGTATAGAAATTTAATATTGCAAATTAATTATTTTTCCCTTAGTTGTTATTCTTCTTTAATAAAAATTCTCTTTTACTCCACACACATTTTAGACATGTGTAGTTCAAATTCTACACTACAACTTTATTTTTCATTGGTACAATTATATAGGAGAACCATTTCTTGTCTCACTCTTAATCAAGTCTCACAAGAAATGATGTTATGGAGATTATTAATAAAAATTTGGAAGAAATTTTGGCCGAATTGCAACTGAATAACCCTAAACTTAATATGGATACTTCTTTACCTACATTACCTATCTACACCACCATTCTACTTCCTTCACTACAACTAGCTACACATTCCCCTCCTAACCATAACTAACTATAATATCTAAAGAAACACAATTTCCTTAAACTAATCAACCTTCACAAACTGAAGAGTCATCATTTATTCTACCTGAATAAGCCTCTATCATAGTTCCATCATCAACCTCACCATTAGAAGTTAACGCTACTGTTCCTAACATGCATCTTGATGAGCTTCCACTTTAAACTCATCAATCTTCACAAGTTCTCCTTTTGCCATAGAAAGAATAATCTTCAACCCCAATTTGATGTTCAAGGCCATCAGGAATGATTAAGAAATCTTGCCCTAAGAAGAAGAAGTGATTTTGGATTATCAATGTTTGTCTTTGTTAAGTTTTGTTATTGTTTCTATTTTAGTCTCCATTATTTTCTATATCTATCTAGTTCAAATCATGATTAGCTGAGTTTAGTTCATGCTTGGTTTCATGTTTGTTCTATCTTTGTTAAGTTCATCTTCTGTTAGTTAACTCAATAGTTTGTAATAAGACTTTATGATGTATCCAATTTATCAATCATCATATGTTAATATTAGTTTAATCAATGTATGTTAGTTTAAGTCGTTATATTTGCAATTTGTATCTAATTTATTATATCCTTATTATTCTCACCTTTTCATAGCAGATTTGAATTATTGTAATCTAATCTTTATCAATTTTTTCATCCTCTTTCTATACCAAAAATAAGAGTTATTATTAAAGGATGGTAACAAGAAAGGGTTAGAAAGATAGGAAAAATATTGAATGTACAATTTAATATAACAATCTGACATGAATAAAATGATATTGAACAAATAATCTATTGGTTTATGCGCATGTAATGCATGACATATTATTGGTTGATTATATTAATACATATTATTGATAATTGAGAGTATAAAAGTAAGTATAAGAAATTTTAGCAAACATTTGTTTATTTAAAATTAATTTAACTCAACTTAAATTCAATATTTTTATGAGAAAATCATTAAAAAAGAGCAAATGTTGGGTTTTCTCTTTATAATACCCAACATTTTTAAATTTAACAAAAGTAGGGTAGAATAACTCTATAAGTTTTGATATTTTTCAAGTGTGTGAAGTTACATATACTATATTAAATAAAAAATTGATAAAGGTATATTTAAGGTCGTTTTATCGAAAATTAAGATAAAAGAAAAGTTAATTTTGAGCAATACTAAATAATATAACAAGAATCAAAAAGTTAAAAAGAATAAACATGTCAAATTTATTTTATTTTCTATAAAAAAATAAATTAAAATGTATTCACTAACAGTTGTAATTTAAAATTTATTAGGTTAAACCTTGATCATCTTGAAAGTAAAATATTGAGAATAGATGTATAATATATTATTTTTTTAAATATATTGTTGGACTTTTATTAAATTAAATCAAGATAAAATGATACCCAAATAATTACACAAAATCAAAACAAATTTAGAATAATAATCTAAAACTCTAGTTGCAATGTTTACACACAAAGGTTGAGGAACCAATTTTAGGCTCGTAGGAAATAAGTTCAAGAAGCAAAATAGTAGATAAAGATACATATTTATTCGTTTTACTATTGCTAGGATTAATACGGTATACAATTTGTATTAAAAATAAAAAAATAAAAAAGAAGTGGTTTTTAAATCTAGAGAATTCCAAAAGAACTTAATGTGGAAGCTTGGTTAAAAAATTTAGAGATGAGACAATTATGAGGATTTTAATGTTGCCACCTGCTACTTCTAAAAGTAAGTGTACTAAAGCATGGGTTGCATCAACATTGGCTATGTAAAATTGTCAACCAATTTCATCAAGTATTAAACACCTTAAACATGATGCAATTTTTAACCTCCTAAAAACCCATGAAGACAATTAAGAGATCTTTTGGAAAATGAATATATATATATATATATATATATAACTATTCAAATTGGTCGCAAATCACTTCCCAAAATCCTTGTCTATTCCAAATTGATAGAAACTACACAACAAAAGGTTATGATAATTTCATTAGTGACCACCATTGTAAAACCTAATCTTACATTGTATAAAAATCTACTCGATTGATTCTCAAAAGATTTAAGTGAACTTTTACTTTACCTCTAATTTGATATGGTAATATACCTTGACTTAATTGATGATGTATGCTATTAATTATGTATATATAATACAAAAGTACAAAGATAACTATTAAGACTGAACTTCTCTAGTGGGTATTATTTTGTTTTAATAAATACTAATATTTAGATGAAAAATGATGCTAACTAAACCAAAATCTCCTTACATATTGATCCTTATCATAATATTTCAAGCCTAATGTGCAATATATATACAAATATATATATGTACACACATAAACATGTCATTGAAACTATAGATATGTACCATTCACAAATCTAGTATGTATGCTAAAATTTATGCTTAATTGTAACTTGTTATAGAAATGTGCTGGAACATTTTATATAAAGAGTTGAACCATATGTATAGGTCATTGCTTTTCTTAAAACTTAACTTGAAAATTGAACCCATATTTATTGTTATGATTCTTACAAATCTAACAATACTAATATGGTTAGTTTCTTATGAATATATAATGAATTAGATAATTGATGGTGTTTGTAGACGATATTATAAGATTTTTTCCACAGATTAATATGTATCCTTACAAATAGAGTCTATACTTCATTATGATGGAAACAACATATTATAACTCATAAAAAAAATGTTGGTAAATTGTATCAAAAACTAATTAGAATATAATAATAATGGCTATAATATACAAACTATATTATTTATATGAATATATGTAATTACTTTAAATAATTATAATTATGCGTATAAATGGATATGTACCTTAAACAAAATATGCATATATTATATCCCTATAGTGTCAAGTATGTATAATATAGCTAAATACAAACCATATACACACCTTCGTATACGTATGCAAATATATACATATGCATGCTATATATATGCTTCAGACATTGGTATATATGTGATATGTGTGGTTCTAAGGTGTTAAGTATGCTTATAATGATATATTATAGCCATAATTACAGAAAGAGTAATGACAATGCATATATATACATATATATACTATATGTACATATAATGTACATATATCACAGTTTAATACAGTCATAATAACAAACAAATTAAATATATGTATATATGTGTGTAATTATATAAATAATATGTAATAATAAAATAAACTAATAAGAGAAAAAGGATATGGAATATAATATGCTAACACCATATATCGTTGAAGCAATATATATGGAACCCCAATTT
This sequence comes from Lumnitzera racemosa, assembly GCA_024138005.1. Taxonomy (NCBI): domain Eukaryota; kingdom Viridiplantae; phylum Streptophyta; class Magnoliopsida; order Myrtales; family Combretaceae; genus Lumnitzera; species Lumnitzera racemosa. Next base: position 84,990,633 of record JAMXBC010000010.1, on the reverse strand, counting down.
CTCATTCTTTAAGCATAGCTAGAAAATATGGATTTTCAATACACTAGATCATAACTTAACATCTATAACAATAAATTGGCATTTTTGGCATACTTCTACATCCGACACCTATGATTATATATATATACAATCCATCAAAAATTAAGGAATAAGTTTAGAGAGAATAGTGTAAAATACCAAAATACGTATACATGTATATGTATGTAGGTATAAAATAAATAGGGTTTTCCATAAGTTTCTCTGTATTATCATATCTTACAATTTGGAAAGTTAAAGGATTAATAGCAAATCACCTCCCCATATTAATCAAGAGAGACCCACCAAACATAGAATGAAGTTAGGAGGATTGCACTAATGAACAAGAGATTAGCAAATAAAAGGAAATTTCCTTAGGCAACTTACTCTCTTTACCTAGCTCAAGCTACAACAACAAATCAACTATGTACCTTTTGTATTTTATAATATCATCTCATGCACTCATTTTCATTAGTTAAAATTTTATGTTTTAATTTTATTCATGACCACATAGATAGTTACCTATGATCATTTCTTAGTAGATGTACTAAGTAATAATTAATAACAAAATTCTAAGTATTGAAGTATGTCAAAATAATAATAGTACATGGGAACCACTTATTCACTTTAGGACCCATTGAAAACTACATAAGAATGATAATTTACTTAAATAAAATCACACATAATACATGTGCACATTGGTGAAAAGAACAAATACATGTATACATGTATTATATACACTTTTCTATACTATATATTATCTAGTTGTGTAATAGACATAATCTTAAGATATCTATGTATACATATATATGACTAACTTATATCATATAGAACAAGCATAACTATAATATATATTTACATGCAACCTAAGCATAGAATATGATTTCTTTCGTACCTTACTATGATATATCTTATTATAGCATTAAACTCTTTTAAGTATATATTTATGCAATTGGTATATGCATAGCTATATATTCACTCAAGTAAGACTACATTTCATAACATACCTCAATCTTAGTTAAAGTCATTTATATGTGTGTAAACATATGTATGCTAAAATATATTTTAATATGAAATATATTATTTATTGCTATATATTTAACGATGATGTAAGTTTGACTAAACTATACTACGATGGAAGATATATTATTAACATTCGATAGTAACAATATAGTTTTAAAAAAGTTCAAATGAATATATAAACTATACAATCTTTATAAAAAGGGAATAAAGTGTTTGTTATAACAATATAAGGAAATCAAACCTTACGAACGAGGCCACAACAAGGAATGAGGAAGACTGATATCAAGTAAGTAGGATTGTGGAGACTAGAATATATGCTCACTTATAGTCATAAATAGTTGTTTGTACGCATGCTATAGTTGTGCTTGGTTATTAAGGTGCTAATTGGTAGTGTAGCTACGTGGTTTGCTATATTGCTTAACCCTGTTTAGTATGTTAGAAATTAATTGATTTCCCTTAATCAAACTAATTGAAATACAAACTAAAATTATAAACGGACGCACATCACATCTCACCAAGGGATAGTTAGGTTTCTTTAGCTAAATTTTGATGCCTTCGATGAGGTGCAATGAGCTAGCCTTTTTCCTACCGTTAATCGAACTAAGTGATAGGAGAAGAGATCGAAGCAAGATTGTAGATGTTAGTTCGAAGGTGGTCATGGGAGGAGTAAGGGTCTTCATTGCATAAGCCTAAAATTGATCGTAAGAGGGCATTTATGGCCTTTATGATTAGCATTGTGGCCATCATATTGTAACTCCTCAACCTAGGTTAGAGTAGGTGTAATTTCTCTATCTTCATGATAAAACAAATAATGCCATGTGAATGGCACATTACTTGTTCATGCACTACACATAATAACTTATTGATAACTTGGTTAATTCACGTAGCTTATATATGCTTTTTGTCTCTTACCCCTTACTGAGCTCGTAGTTCTTTAGCTCATTCCCCTATAGTTTTTCTACAAGCTATTGAAGCTAAAAGTATTGGATAAGCTTGAATCCTGATTACATGAAAGTTTCTACAAAACCAATAAGGGAACCTATGCTAGGATGTGAACGTAGGTTATTATGAAAGAAGCTATTAAAATTACTTTTACTACCTATTTTACTGTTTGATACGAGATTCCAATTCTCTACGATCCTAATGGTTCATGTGAGAATAGAGAAATACCCCATAATATTTCTATAAATACATATATTTGTATTTTATTCTTAATGACCATCTAATCAATTATGTGTTAAGTTAAAACCTATATGATTAAAGTAAATAGAACAACTACGACGTCTTGATAGCATGGTCCTTGAATATAGGGCGCAACATTCTTTATTGTTTTGATGATAGAAAAAATGGATTAAAGATGTTTAACTAGTATATTAAGTATATGAGATGGTATAAACAGCTAAGCATATGAAATGAGTCATGTTAAAAGAACCAAAGGATGAATCAAAGAATAAATCAGCAAGCTTAGATAAAATTATATTTTGACAAGATATTACAAATCATATGACAAGTTAGATTATTGACGAATTAAGGCATAGCTCCATTTATTTGATGTATCTAAGTAATATGTCCAATGAGTTTTACTAAATAGGACACATATCTATGAGGATTAAGGGGGACAAATGATAGGAATCGATCACTGGACTCCTAACCTAAGCCCAAGCTCGATCTCTTGAAGGAATGACAAAGCGAATCCACTCATTCTAACCTAAAGTCAAAGAAGTCGAGCTAATCTAGACTACTGACCTACTGCCTTACCCAAGTTAAACTCTCCCAAGCCTATCAATTATCTCTAATGGCCTACCTAAGGAGCATCTAAGCAATAGCTTGGCTTACCCAATCACTTGCTTGGTTGACTGGACTCTAAGTTACCCAAAATATGTCAAAGACGAGTTCACTACTAAAGAATCTTCAATTCTCCTTGACATCTCTACTCAGTTACAACCCAACTAGTCATACAATTTTGTCTGTTCTACCAAAATCCCAGCCATTGGCTTAGCTTTGTGTTTGGACAACTACATAAAAGCATCTACAACACTAATCACTCATTTTCTTGATTTTTCACTTTTACCCTTTTTCATTCCTTATATTTTACTTCTTTTAGATAATACCTTTTTTGTCTTTTTCATTTTTAGAAGGTTGCCTTAAATTATCGAGTATAAATGCCCTTATACATTGTAGCCACAACAATTATCTTTTTCACTTTTCCCTTTTGTAAGCTACTATGCTTACTTCTACCAAAACTCTTATCCTGTCCCCTTAGCAAGTTTAGGTAGTGAGTGACCTCACTAAGCTACTCGTGTATCATAGCAAGTTAGTTCATAAGTCTACAGAGATTCCTTGATACATAATATCCTTGGAATTGTTCATGGGATTTTACTTGATTTACTTTTCATTTTCATGCTTTCTATCTTTGTTTTTGGATTTTTAGCGAGTTCGGACCTACCCCTGATACGACTGACCTTGTCTACTCTTGGTATAGCCTATCATTTTAGTATCAAAGTGGAGGTTCATTTGGGTAAGTTATGTTTCAAGCCCTATTATTTTTATGTTGTGAGTAGCGTTGGTTATGGTAGTATGTTGTGGTTGTATAGAGGATAGCTATAATGTTTTTGTAATTAATGAAAGTTATATTGTTGTCATGTGATAAATATTACAAAGTACTTTATTTTAAAGTAACCATATGAAGTTAAGGTTTACTTAGATTTAAATATTTGAGTATAGAAGTGTATGTGTGTGGAATAGCTAGTTTGAAAACAATGATTATTATCTTTAGGAACATTAAGACCCCAAGTTTGTTGTTGAGTTCGCTGTGGAAGCAATACTAAGTTAAGGAAAGAATCACTTATTTAAGTGTAAATGATGGTATTGGAGATGATAATAGTAGTATTGTCTACAATGGTCGACAACCCTAAAACACTCCTAGATGCACAGATAAATGAATCAATGAAATGGATAACTTGATAGCTGACCTAACCAAAGGATAAGTCATAGCTCAACAAAATCAAGGTGGAGGAGTAAGATAATGTGTACAAAGGAGAATTGACTTGGGTAAAGTAATTGATGAGAATGAAGAAGAAGAGTATGTTGAAGTAGAAGAGCGAGATCGAGTACACTACGCTACTAACCTTGTGAAGCTTCAAATTCCAAGCTTTAATGGTTTTGGAGATGCTAATGGTTATCTCAACTGGGAAGAGAAAGTAGAGTAAGTCTTTGACTATTACCAATATGAGGACCATGAGAAAATGAGAGCTGTTGCTATCGAATTCTCAAGCTATGCTACGATGTAGTGGAGAAACTTCTAAGCAATGAGAAGGAGAAAAGGAGAGAAGGATATAGAGAGATTAGCACCTAACTTAAGATGAAAAGAGTCCTCAAAAATAGTTTTATGTTGGATACTTACTTGCAAAAAACTTTTTCTTGGCTTTAAGAGTTGAGACAAGGAATTCGAACTGTTAATGAGTATGTTCGAGAGTTCTAGATGCTCATGATCTAATGTGAGGTTAATAATCCATTAGCTCGAATAGTATCCAAGTTCCTTATTAGGTTGAGGAATGTCATATGAGATATAGTGGAGCTTCAACAATTTACTACATTGGATGAGGCTATAAGGATAGCCCAACGTATGGAAAGATAGAGGAGAAACAGCCCGATCCGACCTTAGATTAGTTAACTTATTTAGAATAGCTGACTTGATCAAAGTGGTAAGTGAACTCTATAAGGTACTGACTCTAGTAGGAGAACTAATGTTGTATTTAAGCAGAAAGGTTACACTGCCAACCAAGAATTACCGAAGAGATCCTATGAGAAGGGACAAGGGTTTGGAGAAAAGACAAGCCAAATCAAATGCTTCAAGTGTTACGGATTTGGGCATATGGCCACCTAATGTCCAATCAGGCAAACTATGATCATAAAAGGTGATGCCCCTAAGGTTGAAGTAAATAGTAATAACGAATAACCTAAAGAAAGATGAGAGTTGGATAAGAATGTTGAAGGTAATGAGGAGCTAGTCAAAGAGGATGTGTTTGTTGAAGACTTAGACATGCTAACTTTAGACTAAAGAAGAGTAAAGAGAGAATTTATTCCACATCACATGCAAGGTGAATGAGTGAGTATGTGCGCTTATAGTTGACAGTGGAAGTTACACTAATATAGCATCTATTGACCCAGTTCAAAAACTTAATTTGCTAACCTTATCACATCCCATAGTGTACAAGTTGCATTAGCTAAATGAGAAGGAAGCATTGCATGTTACTCAACAAGTACTATCATCAATCTCAATTGGGAATTATTCCAATGACATTCTTTATAATGTACTACCTATGTGTGCATCATAAGTATTGCTAGGCCGACCTTAGATTTTTTATTCATGAGAGGTTTCAGAATACGTTTACGTTTGAGAAAGGTAGAAAGAAGATCACTTTGAATCCTTTGACCCCCAACTAAGTGAGCAAGTTATAAGCTAAGTTAGCTTCAGGATAAAAGAAGGCTTTGGTTCTAACCTAAGCTAAGCTTTAAGAAGCCATTAAGTCTAACATGTTAACCTTCCCATTGATTAAAAGGCTATTAGAGTTGAAGGAGCAAACTATGTTACCTAAGGAAGTTCGAAAGCTATTGGATGAATATACCAACCTGCTTCTCGAGCAATTACTTAAAGGATTACCCCCTTTTCGAGGCATTGAATACTACATTGACTTAATACTTAGTGCTACTCTACCAAACAAGCTTGCTTATAAGATGAACTACAAGCAAGTTGTCGAACTCTACAAATAAGTCAATGAGTTGTTGAAGAAAGCATATGTAAGAGAAAGCCTTAGCCCTTGTGCTATGCCTACATTACTTATGCAGAAAAAGGGTAGTACTTGATGAATGTGTATGGATAGTAAAGCTATGAATAAGATCATAATCAAGTATAGGTGCCCTATTCTAAGGCTAACAGATATGTTAGATGAGCTAAGTGGTGCTAGAGTGTTCAATAAGATTGACTTAAAGTCAGGATACCATTAGATTCTCATGAGATAAGGTAATGAATGGAAAATTGCGTTGAAGACTCAATATGGTCTTTATGAATGGATGTTAATGCCTTTTAGCCTATCAAATGCCTTAAGCACTTTCATAAGGTTGATGAATCATGTGCTGAGAAATTTGATTGAAAAGTATGTCATAGATTACTTTGATGACATCCTTGTATACAGTGCCAACTAGCCAAGCCATTCTAACCATCTCCAAGCCGTATTTGATGTGTTCCAAGCCGAGTAACTATTCAATAACTTGAAGAAGTGTTGTTTCTACTAGGAAGAAGTAGTTTTCTTAGCATATGTAGTTGGTAGAGGAGGCTTATGAGTCGATGATGAGAAGATCTAAACAATTTTCTAATGGCCGACCCCAAACACTTGTGTTGAGGTGAGATGTTTCCATGAACTGGCATCTTTTTACCAACAATTCATTAAAGGTTTTAGCACCATTATTGCACCATTTACCTAGTTGATAAAGAAGAACATTGACTTTAATTAGGGAGAGAAAGAAGAAAGAAGTTTAGTCAAGGTGAAGGATAGATTAACCTCCAATCCAGTGTTAGCCTTACTTGACTTTGAGAAAATATTTGAGCTTGAATGTAACGTATCAGGTATTAGCATAGGTGCTGCATTGATATAAGAAAGCTAACCTATTGCCTACCATAGTGAGAAGTTATGATTACCATAGTTAAATTATTAAATATATGACAAAGAACTCCTAGTACTTATGTGAGTACTCCAAGTATAGCAACATTATCTATTGCCAAGAGAATTTGTCATATATATCAATCATGAGTCCCTAAGCCATATCAAAAATCAAACCAAGTAATAAAAAAAGACAAGCATGATGGGTTGAATTCTTAAAAGATTTTAGTTTTGTGATCAAGTATAAACAAGGAAAAACTAATGCAGTTACCGATGCCTTGTTAAGAAGACATATCCTTCTCACTAAGCTACAAACTAGACTCTTGGGATTCGTAAGCATTAAAGAGAAATATTCTTAAGACCCTCATTTTGGTCTTATATTTGGACAATGTGAAGAAGGAAGAATAATAGATGACTACCATATGGAAGATGGATATCTATTTCAGGAGGCAAGTTATGTGTGCCAACCTATTCTTTGAGAGAGTTGCTAATGAGAGAAGCTCATTTTAGTGAACTTTCTAAACATTTTGGAGAAAGAAGAACATATGAGTTGCTTAATGGTAGATTCTTCTAGCCTAAGATGTAGCGAGATATGCATCGGATTGTTGAGAACTGTGTTACTTCCAAAAGGGCCACAATCTAAGTTAAACAAAGGAAAGCAATGTCTTTTCCCATCCCAACTTGACCTTAGAATGAGTTGAGCATTTTGTCCTCGAATTACCTTAGACTACCTAAGGTAAAGACTCTATTATTGTTGTTGTGCATAGATATAGTAAGATGGTACACTTTGAGCCTAGTACCAAAACTAACGATGCTTCGGCTATTGTTTTTCTCTTTTTGTAGGAGATTATTCGATTGCATAGCAAGTTGATAAGTATGGTTTCAGATGAAGACCTAAAGTTTTTGAGCCATTTCTGGATGACTCTCTAGCATTGAATAGGAACCAAACTCCTTTTTAGCACTACTTGCCACCGCCAGATCAATAGACAGCTAGAGGCTATCAATTGCACTTTAAGTTCACTACTCCAAGTCATAATAGGGAAGAACTTAACTAATCAGGATGTTTATTTGCCCATGGTGGAATTTTCTTACCATCAAATAGTATACAACACCACCAAAAAAATTCCCTTTGAAGTCGTTTATGGGTTCAACCTAAAGTTACCCCTTGATTATGCCCTAGTACCCATGTCCAAACAAGAAGACCTTAACACGAGAGCTTGAGCATAGTCCCTTCAGCAAATCTATCGGAAGGTTACCTAGCAAATTGATCAAGCCGCTAAGAAGTTGAGGGAGAAGGTTAAGGAAGGAAAACAGTATAATTTCAGCCTTGCAACTTAGTATGGTAACACTTAAGCAAAGAAAGATTTCCAAGCAAGAGGAAATACAGGTTGTCCACCCGAGCTAAAGGTCCTTTCATAATACTCCAAAAGATCAATGACAATGCTTACCAATTGGAACTACCTAAAGATTATGGAGTTTCTAATACTTTCAGTATTACTAACCTTAGCCCTACTAACTTGAAGGAGAATAGAATGAAGACTAACTGAATTTGATCCTAAATCTAAGTCAACCTAAAGGGGATGATAAGAATCAAGCCACTAAACCATTGACCCAAGCTCAAGCTTTAGGTCTTAAAGGACTGACAAAGTAGATCCTCTCATTCTAGCCTACAACCAAAGAAATCGAGTTAGTCAATATTGCTACTTACTTCCTTGCCTAAGTCGAAGTCTCCTGACCCTATCAATTATCTCTAACTACTAACCTAAGGAGCATCTAAGCAATGGCACATCTCACCTGATTACCTACTTGACCAACTTGACTCTGAGTTGCCCAAAGTATGTCTAAACCAAGTTTACCTCATATGAATCTTCAGTTTTGCTTAGAGTCCCTATTGGGAAATAACCCAACTAGTCATACAATTTTGTCTGTTCTACCATAAGCCTAGCCCTTGGCTACCAGCTACGTATTCAGAAGACCACGTAAAAGCATCTACAGATCAGTCGTTTTCTTGATTTTTCACTTATCCCCTTTTTTATTCCTTATATTTCACTACTTTTAGACAATGCCGTTCTTCTCTTTTCCATTTTTAGAAGGTTGCCCTAAATTATCTGATATAAATACTCTTATACATTATAGTAGCAACAATTATCTGATATTGAATATACTATATTTTTCCCTTTTGTGAGCTACTGTGCTTTCTTCTACAGTAATTTTTATCTTATCCCTTAAGAAAGGTTGGGTGGTGAGTGACCTTACTAAGCTACTTGTGTATCATATCAAGTTAGTTCGTGAATCTACAGAGATTCCTTGATATATCATATCCTCGAAATCGTTTATGGGATTTTACTTGATTTACTTTTCATTTTCACTCGTTCCATCTTCGTTTTCGAACTTTTAATGAGTTCAGACCTAACCTCAATATGGCTGATCTTGTCTACTCTTAGCATGACCTATCAACAAATTTCATTTATTTTAAGACAAGTTTATTTAGACAACTTATGATAGGATTTATTAGATGCAACCTTATAAGCTTATTACAAATATATCTTCAAGTTATAAAAATATATATTTTCGAGTTATATGTCATATTTCATGAAGTTTAAAGATAATTTCATGGGTATAAAGATATCAGGTATAATCTTAAGTCATGGATAAGGACATGCAAGTAGATAAAGCTCAAGGATAAGGCTTTTGCCAAAAAATAACAGCAACTTTTTTTTTATTCAATTTTAAAGCATAGATTTAGAGAAGAGTTTTAGCAAAATGAAGATCAAAATATCATGATAATCTATCATGTTATAGTGTAAGTGATCAACAAAGAATTATCAAAAGTATCAAGTTCAAAATTTAAAAAAATATTTCTTGAAGATTTACTCCAAGATTTAGGAAGAGATATATTAGCTTCTACATTTCAATTTCAAAGGACTATGCTAAAGTAAGAGAGACACATTTAAGTTTGTGAAAGCAAATTAACAACAACATCAGAATTATTCATCGGCAAATCATTATTCAAATTCTGAAGCAAATGGCTAAAAGTCTTTGGTTCCATAATTCAAGGGATAAGAATATTCAAATGACTACTTGAACACATTTTAAATTTATCAAGATAGTCTCTACATCTTCAACAAACACATTATTTAAAGAGTAAATAAAAGCTGAAAAATTCAAAAGTTTGAGACACATAGTTTTGCAATTTCTATGTATTATCTTTACCCTCTTGAAAGAATCAAAAGCTAAATCAAAAGATTTGTTGATCATACAACTTTCATTTTTACATTACTTTCTATGCTTATACTTAAAGAGTTTCTGTATTTACTCCTCGCAACTATGATAAACTCTTATCTTTTGAAAGTTAGGTTGATTGTTAGAAAAGAGTTTATTGTTGTACTCTATAGATCTATATTAAACAAGAGACAACCTAAGGAGATAGAGTAGAGAGTTTAAATTGTAATCTCTCTATTTAATTGAAGTTTTTAAAGTAAATAGTAAAATGACACTAGTGTAGGATATTGGTTCCCTAGTAATGGAGTTGGAAGAGTGTTATTGGCACAAGGCTAAAGAAACATAATTCAATCACTTGATCTTCTCACTCCTTTACTCCTTTTCCTTTCCCTTTCGCATTTTAATTTATTGTTTCATATTGTTTTCCATACCATATGCATTAAGTAAGCAAAAGGGGACATTTTAATATCTATCTTGTAAAATTTTTTAATTTTATAAAGTAACCGATTCACCCCCTTCTTGGTTACTTCCATGAACTATATATAATATATTCATTTGTTTTACAATTTTAAAATAGTTTGGTGAGCTATACAATAAGTAATCTGTAAGGTATTAGAAAAGGAATTTTTATAACTTCTATGTAGTATCAAAAGGAACTAGCTTGTATGTGATATCAAAAGGAACTATAAGTATCAAAAATTATTTGAGTAGTAGATAACATGTCACGTTTGAAACTCGAGGAATTATAGTAGTCTCACAACATAAATCGACCTAAGATAGAAGTTAGCCCCCTAAGCTACTATCATAAATATAACATACACATGGCGTACTCAACTATTTTTGAAGAAGTTAGGTAAGCACTTGTAACATATTGAACTTATGAAATAATTTTGTAAAACACTTATATCAGAGTAATGATAGTTCATTGCTTTGAAGATACATATGTGTTTACATAAAAAGATTTAGGTTTTCAAAAGAAACTTTACAACTTTATAGGTTGGACCCGTTCATAATTATATTGCTTTCCTACAATAAGAAAATAAAATAACAAAAGAAAAGAGTGGATGATCCATTCGTCTTCATGTCCTCACTCCCTAACTTGCCAAATACTATCTTATAGATGAATATAGCATGAAATATTCAAGATCTATACAGTACTTGCAAAACAATCTATTAGTACGTGAGCATAACTAACTTAGTAAGATGGGACAAAGTTATAAGAGTATGACAAATAAGCTAGGTTATTAAACAATAAATAAATGCATTGCATTAAGCAAGTGAAAGTTCATTGCACAATGTTTAATTAATCCATTATGAAGTTAGATAAATTACGTCCTCTAACTCGAATTGAGGAGTTTCAACGTAATACTACTAGACTAAATCCGAGCTTGTAAAATGGAGAACACCCTCCTCTTTAGACAACATTTGAACCATAGTTCTCAACTTTACCATAATTTCCTCTCCTGTTACTTAGTTCGATTAAAAGTGGGAAAAGGATCATTTCTACTTTCCTCATTGAAGTGTCAATATTTAGTCAAGCACCTTAAATGTTACCCCTAATGGGTTGCTATGAATGTTAGGTTATAGTTTAAAGTCCAATTAAGATTAGTCTAATTGATAGGTGATCAACCAAGTTTAAGATAAACCAATCAATGTCATGTTAATTAGGAAACACCATAAGGAGTTCATCTCCCAACTAACAAAACAATATCTCAAACACACACATAGTATGCATAACAAACAATTTAACTGCAACCACAAACAAGTACTCTTATTCCTCTAAATATCCTACAATGATACTTAAATATGCCATGAAACACTAATCCTAACTTATGTGATTTTGACATGTGTTAGGCTTGCATCTCATGTTCATTTTCTTCACAAATCCCTAACATTCAACACAATTATCTTAGTTCTTGCTAAATACAAAGTATATGAAGTTATTTTAATGATTTAAGTGTGATTGTGATTTGGTTTATGCAAGTTTAATAAGCCATTTATTAAGTTTCAACTTAGTAGTGGAGTCTTTGAATAAGGTTTTGCATGTGTGTGTAATATAAAGTTATGGTCTAGGAACCCTCTGATAAAGTATCAGACATAAGTCCTACTAATAAGTAATCTTCTAACCAAGCCTCTGAAGTTATTTTAGCTAAATTTCCTACACTAGCCAACTCTTTGAATAAGTCTCTAATCCTCAAGTTAAGTTTCTCTTTTTCCAGTTTAACCCTTAGATGAAGCCCAAATTGTATATTTAAGTCACTCACTTTTGTATTATTTCCAATTCAAACTCATTATAACATATCAAATCAACTTTTCATCAATCTGATTAACACATCTCCATTATAATTTCTCAACTCCGAAACTTTACTTTAAGTAAAACAAGCCTAAAAATTACTTATTGTAGCATATCTTTACTTCCATTCAAATCCACTCATCTCTATAATTAAACTCAGTAAGATTCAATATAAATTAACTCTATAAATAAGTACAAATCACTTTCATTAAAATTACTTAAATAAAAACTTTGAAAAATAGCATTTTTTTATCTAATGGCCTAAAAATTCATAAAAATTTTAGAAAATATTTCTAGGCAAAATCTCTTCATAGCATTCTTTCATAAAGTATAATGATATGCTAGAAAAAGTTTAAATTTAAAACAATGTTAGTAATGGTATTTAAAACGATTGAAAAATCGATGTAGGTTTTAGCAATTTCTTAAAAATAGTATATATTAATGTAAAATTTTACAAACCAACATTTTTCTCAAATTATACTTAGAAGAATAACTTTTCTCATAGTTTTGGACTTAATTTAACATTTTTAGTAAATAAAAGAAAATCGCTTAATTTTTTTGAACTCACTGAAAATTGGCCATTCGACCACCAACCTCATGTTGGCCCAACTAGACACCACTTCTATTGCCACCTTGCAATGGTGGTTTATGCCCAGTAGTCTCTTGGATCCCCAAATTATCAATTCGCTTGGTTTATACTATTTTCATCTAATTTTCGTAGGATTTTTCCTACTACTTTCTTTCACTTTCCTAGAATTTTCTCTAAACCTTACGACATTAAAGAACTTGCAAAGAGCATTTTTTTTTTAATTCTTAAACTTGCATGTGTAAGATGTCTAATTTTCTCTCCTCTCAAAGCTTAAGTACCCTTACTAACTTAGCTTATAAAGTGTCCTAAGTTAGTTATCTCATAATCAATAGCTGACCTTAAGCTATGCCATGCTATACCAACTCTACTGATCCCCATTAAATTTATATTTTTTAATGTTTTTCTTAATCATTTTTAGTTAATTTTACATAATTTTAGGTATTTTAAGTAACTATGGGTGTATATTTTTACATAATAATTATACTTAGAGTATTTATATTATTTTTATATATTATTTTATGTCATTTTTAAATTTTATAATTCAATTAATTTATCTCTAAGGTTTAGTTAGTCTTCAACCCTAAACCGTATGTTTTCGATACATATAAAGTAATTTAACAAAATTAGCTATTTTTGCTATATTATTATTTTATTATGTATTTATATTTCGAACTCATGGGGTATCCTTGATTGACTTTTATAATTTACTCATGAAGTATCAACTTAATCAAGTTGCATTTATGAATATCTTAAATTATCCGCTTGGAACTGAGTCATAAAATATAGGGTTACATAATACCTCACTAAGTGTGGAACAAGAAGAGAGAAAAATGGAAAAAGATGGTTGAACTTCTCTATGCATCTATGTTATCTTCTTCTCCCTTCTTTTTCTTTAATCTATTTTCTTAAACTTGTTAATATAAATTGTTTATTCCACATTTACCATTAACTTTTGCTACAAACTAGTAATGAGGATAAACAAAAAAGAAAAGTTATAATCATATAGTAAAATTCTATGCAATTACTTCTATGATTCATAGGATTCTTTTTTTTTTAATTTTTTTTATTACTTACTTTTAGTAGTACATTAGAGAGCTCAATGTCACAAAAGACAAAGCAATTAAATTGGTGACATGATTTAGAACATGCATTTGATTAAGATAAGACTAGCAATTGCTAACACAATAGGATAACACGAGACATCATATGGCATAGTTTTAAGCGCGATTATAAAGAGAAAACATGATACATAATACAGCACGCGACAAGAAGATATGATTATGGTAGAAATGAACACAACTATATTGTAACTTGGTTATTTGTGATCTCTATTGAATTTCACATGTTTTTGACACAAACACAAATTTGATACAAAATAAAGATATGGGCACTACCTGCTAATAAGAATTGTTAGCTTGAATCGTAAGAACTTGTAGAATGATAAGTTTAAAGTAGAGTTCCTAAGTATTATAAAAATAAATATTCTTCATCTTTTATCAATATTTTAAGGTGTTAGCCTATCCTTACTATGGAATATATGTTTATTATTGATACCAATTCTCATTCGACTTAAGGCTTAACATACGAGGAAGTCTATTAAGAAACATGCTGGCAAACAATGAGCTTGTCCTCTATACTGTGGCTTGCTCTACAAGCCTACAACATCTCACCCAAGTAAGTCAGCTTGATTACTGAGCCTATACATGCCAACCAACTAGCATTAACTTAGGTCTTAACTCATCTTCGATTGAGTAGCACCTACCTCCTCCCCTCCTAAGTGTCCTAACTCCTCCTTTATCTTTAGCACCGATTTTCTACTACAGTCCATTAATGGCCATTTGACATCCTTAATATGGTCAGTACACCCGGCAACTCTTGCGAAAGTCAGAGCTTTAAGTTATAGATTTGGTTACTAGACTGATCACCTAATCGCCTTCAAAGCCACCTAGTCTCCACTACAATACATGTTGCCTACCAGCAACCAATACGAGCAAGCCCCAAATAGTTATGTGTCCAGGTAATCCCTATAAAACGTAGCAAGCACCATGAGGTAGGGAGATTTTGTTCCACTTTATCAGCTCATTTTCCATATGCAATCTTAACTTTCAACATCTGACATACACATTAGACAATCTTAACCTTAAGTCCTTAGTGTTTGCCTCCTCTTTCCCTTAGTTCTCATTATTAACTTAAGCATCAAAAGATCCATGATTACACCCATAGGGGGGCTTTTTACAGGAATCAAGGAATAAGAGGTAAGAACTAAGCCCAATCTATCCAAGTTCTGCTTGAGCCTACTCATTCCTAGTTGATTCTATTACAGTTAATATTTATATATTTTTTTTCAATGTTGTCAAACTTGGACTTGAGGGTAAACTCGGGAATAAGAAGGATTTAAGGGTCAAAAAGGTCGATTTAGGGTAGAATTGCTATTAAACTAAGGTTAATAAGATTATTAGAATATAGTTAGTATTTATTTATAAAGTAATAAAATCATCCATATTATTGAGATTTGAAAGTTAGTAACTTTTTACAATTTATTTTTTATTCTTCTAGGATCTAGATTTATTTTTATGGCAAATTGGTACATTCTCTTTAAAAAAAAAAAAAAAATTAACATCCAAACCCAAAACCTAGCTAAGTCTTATAAAAATCAAGTTAGATTAGTTGAGTCAATCAAATTGAACCAAGATTATAGCTAGTAAGGGTCAAAGAGGCACCTCTCAAGTAAGATCAAACAAGGTTGAACTAAGCGAATCAACTTAAGTATGGCAATACTAATTCTTTTCTCAACCAACTAATAATGATGGCTATAATGTAATCAAGATCCTATAATGTTATTAGTATGGCTAATGATTAATATTTATATTTATTAGTACTTACGACGCTTTTGTTTATTTTTTCGGTTTACAGATTATTGACTTAAATGTAATTAGTGATATCATAATTTTATTATCAATCACATATTACTATAAAAAATTATTATAATGTGTATATTATTATTATTATTACCCTTCTCAAGATGCTGCACAACTAATTGACACAAAAGGCAAATTGGATCAAGAAGCATGATTCCAGATCACACCATCACAAATAAGCTTCTCCTTAGGGATTTCGTGAAGATTTTTATGTTAGAAATGAAAACGATCTTAACATCAACAGACACCACCACGTTGGTATCATTACCGATGTCTAAATACCTGCCACGTAATCACCAATATACCACATGGAAAAATCAAATACTGCCCATACCGTCCAATTACCCATCTCTCTCACCCTTCCTTCGTTTCTTCCTCTGTTATCCACAAACACCGTGGACTCTTTCCACCACTAGATTTTCTGCTCTCTCTCTCAGAAAATTAATCAAACACAAGCACACCTCCCTGTACCGGCGCGACGCTAAAACATGTGAAAGTTTCATTCCTCATGCCACAAATTACCGCATTTCCAAACATGGCTTTTCCCATTACTCCTTCCACACTCTCACAAAAACCCTACCTTTACTCCGGCACTAATACTAATACCAAATTAAACCATAAGTTTCTCTCTCCTCCGTCTTTCCTTCGCCGTATTCGGCGAAGAAAACCTAACTCCGGCTCCACCCTCCGCTGCTCCGCCTCGTCTTTCTCCGAGAAGCACCACACCGGCTCACCTTCCTCCGACGACGTCGTAGAACTTCCGCTCTTTCCGCTTCCTCTCGTTCTGTTCCCCGGCGCTATTCTTCCCCTCCAGATCTTCGAATTCCGGTACCGTATGATGATGCACACGCTCCTCCAGACTGATCTCCGGTTCGGCGTAATTTACACTGACTCTGTCTCCGGCACCGCCTCTGTTGGATGCGTCGGTGAAATCGTCAAACACGAGAGGCTCATGGACGACAGGTTCTTTCTCATCTGTAAAGGCCAGGAACGGTTTCGCGTCACGGGGATTGTCCGTACGAAGCCCTACCTTGTTGCAAAAGTGGCATGGCTCGAGGACCGCCCCTCTGGTGACGGCAGCGAGGATTTGGAGGCGCTGGCGAGTGAGGTGGAGAATTACATGAAGGACGTGATTCGGATATCAAACCGGTTGAGTGGTAAACCGGAAAAGGAAATTCAGGATTTGAGGAGGAACTTGTTTCCGACGCCATTTTCATTCTTTGTCGGCAGTGCGTTTGAAGGCGCTCCGAGGGAGCAGCAAGCGTTACTTGAATTGGAAGATACTGCTGCTCGGTTGAAGAGAGAGAAGGAGACTTTGAGGAATACATTAAATTATTTAACTGCTGCATCGGCTGTTAAGGATGTCTTCCCTTCCTCATAACCAAGTTCGGTTAATTTGGTTAGTTGGGTCAGTCTGTGGTTGAAAGAAAGAAAAAAAAAAAAAGAGTTAATTGAGGGATTAAATTGACCAGAGAATGATGGATGATGATGATGATGACAAGGATGATGATGGCATGTGTATTAATATGATGATAGATGGGAACGTTTACATAGAAAGGGTCTATCAAAGTGTAAGTGATATGATTTCAATATGTAAATGGTTAGTAAGCAGTTCTCTTTTTATCGAGTTATTGGGTGTATACTGGATGGTGATAAATGGATACATGCACATGATCATGATGTCAATGATGATAGTTACTTGAATTGAAATTTTGATCTTATATGCCTTAAGTTTATTTCATATATGCTGCACAGCCCATTACGAAATTGTATACAGCATGGATGGATGATATATCAATTGGTTGTGGTTGCATATGCATTGATAAATCATGTTCTTACATAGGTTTGTTTCATATATGATACACAAATACCTGAATCATTGTTGGGTTTCCAACTACATTTGGATGCTCTAAATTTATATTTCCTCAATTTTGCTTAATTTCATGAATCAATAGTTGAGATTTTTTAAAAACACTGTAATATTATCATGATCTCATTATCTTTTTTTTTTTTTTTTTTTTTTTTTAATATCAGTCATTGATGGTACATGATAATATCTTATGAGGATAAATTAAGAAAAATTAAGAAAAGCAAATAAAGATGATTCATTTCCTTTCCAACATGCTAGTTATATAGGTTTTGATCTTGCATTCTCATGTCTAGTAGATACGGTTGGCGCTAGGTGATGATAAGGTTGGGGTTGGTTCTGTATGTTTTTCTCCTGAAGTTAGCAGCAGTTGTGCTACATGATGATTGATGAATAGAGCTACTGTTGAGAGACCGTGATGAAGTAATTAGTTGGCAGAGACAGAAAAAGCCTCATTTGCACTGGGTTTGGCGTGCACCCAAATTTCACCACTAGCTTTGGCACACTAACTAGCCAAGAGCAGTTTTGTTATGCTCCATCATATTGGATGGCTTGGCTGTTGGTTCATCTGGTGAAAAGTCGGGGGGATTAACGAATAATCCCATAGCTATTCGCGACATTGAATCTACATACGTTTGGTGGGCTAATGCGTTGCAGGGTAAGCTGGGGCTGTGCATGTGTTTCTGGGTAAAGTAGATTTCCCATCTCCAGATCTTTTTCTATATAAGCCACTAGAAAATATTGTTCAAACACCTGCTTTGGGTGTCTTTACACTCTTTCTCTGGGCAGAAGAAAAAAATAACCCGACGAAGCTGGTTGCATTGCGTGACAACGGAAAGATTAAGATAGTAAACTTTCTTCTCAAATCATCATAAAAATCTCTGAATCGAAATAAACAAAATTGGACTATTATTGGTAGTTGTAAACCATACATGCGCTGCCGTTTGGAACGAAGCTGGTTGCATTGTGACAACGGAAACCACGAGAACAACGACGTTAGAGACATCCTTGTTCTCTGATAGTCATCACATACGAGCAACGAAACCCTTTAAAGTCACTGTCTTCGTCTACTGTTCGTGAACTACGCAGCCAACACCCGAAATCAAAGAAAAGAGATTGACAGGGAGTGGATGATTGGAGTGAACGTGAACATGGCTGTGAGAGGAAGAAATTCATGCATAGATGGAGTTTGGTGTTGGTGGTGGTCAAAATTTGATTTGATAGTAGTGCTGTAGCGATGTATTAAGAAAAAGATAGGGCAATGATTATAATTTTCTTTTGAAATCCCAAATCCCAATTCATAGCTCTATACAAGGAATCTCATATTTTTTAGTTTCTCATTATTACAATTCAATGGTAATTGCAATTCAATGAAATGAATATTGTAATAAATCCAAGTGAACGTACTGTAACCTCATTTCTCTTTATTTTTTCTTTTTTAAAGCCGACCAAACGAAGAGTTTATTTTCCCCCTTATAAATCTAAGTCATTTTATTTAGTTTTTTCTCCCTTACTTCTACTTATTTCTTTTCATTTTCGCTTATTTTCATTTATGTCTCTTTTAAAACAAGTTCTCAAACAGAATGTGACGATCCTATTAGTAATTCATCTTGTAAAACGTCAGGCCATGTCATTATAAATATATATATCAAGACATTCGGCTTCAAATCTCTCTCTCTTTTTTCTCCTGCTAAAAAATTCCATGTTGCAGAGGAGTGTACTTTACCGTGAATGGTGATATCAATGTAAGTCTTTTCCCATCCTCACAAAGTCAAATGGATTGACGTGAGCAACACACTAAGCAGCCATCGTAATTATCGACCGTTGATCGGAGGCAAGTTACCTATTAGTTTTATAGAGCGGATAAGAGTTCGAAAATCGATTCATCTGAAACTACGTGCGAGTACTAATACTTTACCTATTTTTTAATATCTAGCCTAATAAATAAATTCAATTAATTAAAAACGACTAATCTACATTAAATTAAACTAAATTGATCTAATTAAAATAAAATAAAGAATGGAAAAAAATAAAAGATAATTAAAATTAATTATAAATGTATTGTCTTAGTATTCAACGATTGATTCCTCTAGAATATCTATATAATTTATCAATCTCATCCAATCAACTAGACTGTGAAAAGTCTTGAATCATACTTATTGATATGAATCTTCAACTGTGGGCCTATTGAAGGATAATATGACCATTTAGGCCTAAAATTGACCTTAGTGAAGCTCATCTAACCTATTTCTAAAAGTTTTATCTCACTTGTACAAAGATTAGTACCCGTGTATATTGATAGTGTTTAGCTTGAGTTTAGAGCTCCAAATTACCTAGAGTAGCTTGGAAAGGAGCCACCATAAGTTCTTCTATTTGTACTAACACTAATGTTAGGAGTGTGCTCTAGAGATAATTAATTTAGGATTAGGGCATAAATTGTTCAATAGTTACTATATAAATAACCACCTACTATGCCTACGTTCTTAGGATTGAAGAAGTGGTTTAGAACACAATTCTCTATGTGACAAATGTGTAGATTATAGACAACATGACAATTATAGGTTGGGCCCTATAAATAGAGATCGAAAAGCTATGGTATCTCTCTCTTGGCCCTCTTACATCTTTACTAACTTTCCACTTCTAACTTTATTAACCTTTACTTAGGCATTGGAGTGGCAATGCCATAGTTGTCTCAATATCAACCATAACCTTGTTTCATTTGTTTTTACAGGCAAAACCATATTTTCAACTCTAAAGCCTAAATTCAAATTCAACTATCAATAGTTTGGCACTGTCTATTCTTGAATGACAACATGGTGAACAAGTTTGACAAGGCTAATACTATGGGGGGAGTAATACCCTTCGAGTGGTTTGAGAAGAGTAGGCCCCCACAACAACAACATCATTATACCCATAACCAATGCACACTCCATAACAACAGTTACAATAGGACAAATCTAAAGGCATAACTTGTCTAAAGCAATTATACGCAAGGTTGGCAAAACAATATGAAAATGTTTCAGCACAAAATGTAGAATTGAAGAAGAAATTAGAAGAGAGAGATTATACATCTTCTTCACTATCGTCTTTTGAAAATGTAAGTGAGGAGGCTTTGCACTCTCTAGAGAATGAAGGGTGCTACCATGCTTATGACAAGCCTCCTTTAGAAAGTAGAACTTATCAACAAGCACAAATACTTCATGCTCTTGCAGAATGTGTGCTTCTTACTATGTCAGGTAGCATATATCATGATAAACAACAAGTACCATTTCCAGCTTTAGCTCATGACCATACTCTTACTCTAAAAAATCATGAGAAGTCACATATAATTGTTATTTCTCCATAGAAAACAATTGCAGACATGAGTTTGCAAGATTTAGAGGAGTATATCTAGAAATTGTTAGTGGAAAAGGATATAACAAAGGAGCTCAAGAAGAAGGCTAAGAGGAATAGTCCTACCATGTTGGGTAGCAAATCATGTGATAAACAGAAAGTATCATTGCTAGTATCAGCTTTAATCGTACTCTTGCTCTACAAAATCATTAGAAGTAACATACAATTACTACTTCTCCGTAGAAAATTGTTGTAAACATGAGTTTACAAGATTTAGAGGAGTATATCCAAAAATTGTCACTAGAGAAGGATACAACAAAGAAGCTCGAGAAGAAGGCTAAGAGGAATAGTCCTTTTATGATGGAGATAATGGATGAAGTTTTGCCTTTAGGTATCAATCACTACTATTTGACACTTATGTGGCAAAAAGGACCTTAATGACTACCTGAACACCTTTAGAACTTTGATAGAATTGTATGGGCTTATTGATCCAATTGCATGCAAATTTTTTCATTTAACCTTGAGAAAATCAACAATTGGCTCAATACATCGAAGTTTGGGTTGATTTCATCTTTCGACCAACTTTCTAAAAAGTTTTGCTAATATTTCTTAGTAAGCAAATGATCAGCTAAGGATTCTTCCCTCTTGACTTCCATTAGATAGAGGCCAAATGAAGGTATTTGAGATTGTATGCATCGTTTCAATCAACTAATGATTGAAATTTCGAATTGTGATAGAAGTATGGATTTGCATATGATTCACAAAGGGGTTAGGGATAATTTCAACCTATTTAAATTAATTATGAAGTATCCATTGACCTATTTGGATGAGTTGCAATAGAAAGCCAAGAAGTTTATTCCACAAGAAGACCATTGGCAAGCAAGTAGAGAATTGGAGAAAGAGAAACTTGAAAAGAAGATAGATCGAAAAAGAATTTCTATGAAAGATCGACTAAGTCGTAAGACTGAGAGAAGGGACCAATCTAATAAGAGAAGTTTCAAAAATTAGAAACGCGCAATCCTATCCTAAGCTATATATACCCCATCGACCCATGTCAAACATTTTAATGAAAGTGCATAATCAGGCTTTTTGGCTTAGCTAGAAAGAATGAGAAGAAACCCAATAAGGAATAATTCTAATAAATACTGTGATTTTCACCGTCATGATAGAAGTCATAATACTTATGAGTGCATTCAATTAAAGAATGCATTGGGAGACTTAATGTAGAGGAGATATTTGAGGAAGTTTATTGCTCAACTCGGGAACATGATAGAACTATCTGCTTAGAGAAGGAGGCTCAATAATGACTAACCCATTGAAAATAATGATATACTAGTAGATGTGCCAAAGAACAAAAACAACAACTAATCTCATAATGGAATTATTAATATTATCATTAGAGGACCTCAAGATGGAAGTACATTGAATATACCATGTTGAGCTTAATTTTTAGTTTACTTTTCCTTAATTTGATTTATATTAAACCCTAGCTATCTAATACTAACCATTGACTAAGAATTAAGGAAAATATGTTTTTTCATAAACTTAAATATATATATATATATTTAGAGTTGCTACCCAACCGGGATTAAAAAAAAGTTAAGTTAGAACCAATTAAATAGATTGATTATAACTTAGCTACTAATTTATAAGAAAATCGCTTCTAAATATGATTTTTAAAAACCAGAGATTTTAGGTTTAAGGTTAACTTATTAAACCTTAAATGGTTTCCACCATAATCTTTCGAATTTAGTTTTATTTTTTTTAAATATTCTTTTTACATGAAAGAACAATTCTAATGTACAAGTAAATGAAACAAATAAATTTTCACTTACAAAAGAAATTTAGAAATTAAACTTATTTACAAAAGGGAAAATAAAAAAAAAATCCTATTTAGGGATTGGACTTCCTATAGTTTAGTTCAAAAAACATTAGGTGTTTAAGTTTATTTTAATTTTGGGAAAATAGGCAAATTCAAGTTTTTATCCATTTAACTTTACTTAAGAAAAATTCTAGAAGGATTTTAATATTTGAATGTTTATTTCCAAAACCTTAGAATGAGTTGTAATTTTTGAAAAACGATTTATTTATTTAATTTGAAAAATGGTCCTTTTCTAAGTGTAAAAAGGCTTTTATTTATTATTATTTATTGTATATGCTTTTTCTAAAAAATAATGAATTAAAATAGATATGACAACATTTAAATAAAACGATTTTTTTTTTTTTACTTTCTCTCTCTTTTTTTTTAATTTTCACTTAAATAAGAAAAAGAAAGGAAAACCAAAATAATAAAGTAAGAAAGAGGATGGGCTAAACCTTGTTTGTAGGTTGTGCGTGGATTAAGAGTAGGGCATTTAGATCAACTCTCGAGTTGTCTAACTTGATCATTTTCCTTACATGTGCATTGTGTGAAGGAGAAGGTAGGCAGCTGCAAGACTTAAATCTGGTGGTTCTAAAGGATTTCCAAGTTGGTAATTCGATTTTTACATGCATTCGATTTAGGAATATAGGTGTAAGAGTGGTGTCGCAATGTAAGGAGGTGGTTTTTAAGGTTTTATAAGGTAGTCAATGGCAGTAGTGGTAGTTGATGTGTCTAGGAGATGCTAGGAGTAAGGGAGTAGTTGGGTTTTGTTTTTTCGAGCACCATAAGTTAAATCGTAGTAATTGTTTGCTTTAGGTCACAATGGTAATAAAGGTTTAGGGGTGGTACAAGGTGGCCGACGATTGGGTGCTTGGTGGTGAGGTGAGAGGACACGACAAAGGTGAAGGAAAGTTACAAATGAAGGCTTAGATGGTAGTGGATCCTTTGGTTACGTTGGTTTGTCTCGATAGTAGCCAAAGAGGATGAATTTTTAGAGAAAAAAAGGAGGCATCACAGGTTTGCAATTGTAGAGAGAGAAAGCTTTGATTCGAGCTTTTAGGATACGTTTCGAGTGGTTGTTGATGATCAAATGCATTCCCCAATCCCTTGTACTTTCGAAAACTCAATTAATAGTAGAAATGATCTAAACACATTAAAGTTGAAAATCATAGAAATTAGGTTTTGGCTGGATTTGATTTTGAATTTAATGCAATTTAAAGGAAATTGATGGTTAAATGAATCCTTGAAGCTTCATTCTTTCCTAATACAGTAATTAGAAGCTTTAAATGTTATTGACATGGCTAAGATCAAGTAGATCAAACTTAAAAGAAAATTCGAGAATTTAGGTTTATCTCGATTTTCTAGTTTCATTTTTATCCCTTGAATGATTGCATATAGACATGTTTTTCACGTGGATACAAAGTGCTCTACGCATACTTCACAATTTCACCATTGATTTGGTTAAATTGTGACACAAAATAGATACAAAATGGCATTGATTGAAGAGAGTAAGTTGGAAATGTGCGAGAATCATTGGGAAAAGATGGGAAAGAGAAGGAGAAAAGGATGCTAATGTAGCACCTCAGGGGTATGTGGCCTTATGGAAGATTTCTATGTCATACAACAAGATACGTAGCTTAACAGGCAATCAACACATGTTTTCGATGCTACAAAAAATAAAAGGCATAGTGTGCTTATTGCAGCATTCGAACCCAAGACTTTTCCTTTCCCTTTTACTCTAAGACCAAGTGCTTAACCAAATGAGTCATTAGCCCGAGCTACATTGTTTATTGTAAACAAATTTACTTAAACCTTTTTACGTAGGCCTAATTAAAAGAAAACAACCTATCTTAACTCAAATAAACTCGTAAAAAATATTTATTAGCTCTAAAATAACCTATTTATGTATTATTTATGTTTTTCTCCAATTTTTCCTTATTTTATGCTTGAAATTTTCTGATTTTAATTTTTTTTTGTATTTTTCCAAAATTTCAATTTTTTGTATTTTTCTAAATTATCTAATTATTTTTTTAGTTTCTCTATTTTTTGTTTCAATTAGGCCAATTTTCTTTATTCTAAAAATTCTAAAAGCTATATGGGGCAAAAATAAGGTATTTACACACTAAGGTTGGCAAAGTGGCTCAAAAATCATTTTCTAAGTATCTAAGGTAAGAAACTTTAAGTTGATGATGCGATGAGTTTCTTGTATGATGACACACTGTACAAGTATGAGTGTTGCAGATTTTGAGGTGAGCAAAATCATGGTGAATACTAGGAGCCTTACAAATATAATTTTTAAGCATGCATTTGATCAAATGCTCCCAAAGTTAAATTGCAAAGTAAAGCCCTACAAGTATAATCTATATGGGTTCAATAACCAACCAGTTTGAATTCAAGGAGTTGTTACTCTCTCATTACATTTGAGGGATGAAGAGAAACTTGTAGAGAAGATGGTAGATTTTGTGATTGTAAATTTACCACTTCCCTATAATGCTATAATTGGAAGGCCTTCCATAAATATCTTCAAGATGGTTCTTTCAACATCTCATTTGAAGGCTAAATTCTCGATCTCATTAGGAAATGGTATATGCCAAAGAGATCAACAATTAGCTAAGCCCCTTTGTCTAAAAGCTCTTAAGAGAGATCAAGTGTACAATATATAGAATAGAGATCGGAAGAAAAGCCAGCTAAGGAGATAGTGGCCATTCAACTTAGCAATGACCCTAAGTAAATAACAAGAATAGGTGCATTCTTGGCACTTGACCTAAAGGAAGAGATGATAGGTTTCCTCTAAGCTTATTAGGACATCTCTTCATAGTCCCCTTCAAATATTCCTAGAATCTTAGAGGAAGTCATTCTCCTGTAACAAAAGAAATGTAACTTTACCCCCAAGAGTTAAGTAGCCATTGAAGAGGAGGTCTAGAAACTTTCAAAGGTAGATTTTATTAGGGAGGAAACTTATTTAACTTAGCTAACTAATTGTGTTTTGGTGAAGAAGGCAAATGGTAAGGGGCAAATGTACATATATTTCATTGACCTCAACAAAGCTTATCTAAAGGATTACCTTCCTTTACCACTGATAGATTAGTTAGTGGATTTAACATCTAGCTATGCACTCTTGAGCTTCATGGGTGCATATTTTGGGTAAAATCAATTTAAGATGTACAAATCTAACCAAGTTCACACTTCTTTCATTATGAACTTTTGTACATAATGTTACATAGTGAAGTCGTTTGGTTTGAAGAATGTGGGGGCAACATTCCACGAGTAAGTAACTCGAATATTTAAGCCTCATTTCTATGGAAATATTGAGGTGTTTGTAGATGACATGACTGTAAAGAGTAAAGCCTATGGTGGCTACCTCACATATTTGGAAGAGATGTTCCAAACATCAAGATGTCACAATATAAGATTAAACTTGAAAAAGTGCATATTTAAAGCATTCTTAAGGAAATTTTAGGTTTTATAGTAACATAGAGAGGCACAGAGGTAACCCTAAGAATATCCAAATTGTTTTTTATATGCAATCCGTAACTAGCATGAAGGAAGTGCAAAGGTTAACAAGGTGCTTTGCTTGTCTGAACTTATTTGTATCGTAGAGTGCAAATAAATATTCAGAGTTCTTCTATGTGTTAAGGAACCCATTTGAGTTCAAATTGCTAGAACAACATAAGAAGGCATTTCAAGAATTTAAGAAGTTTCTTACAACATTGCCTTTATTATCTAAGCTTACGATTGGTTGATAGGAATTAAGGACTAATCACAAGATCCTGAGCCTAAGGACTTGCCTCCCTAGTCCTTCGAGCTATCTAAATGGACCTAACCCCAAAAGAAGAGAAGTTCCTCCTAGTCAAATTGGTATATCTTTTGAGCTCCCCTAATCTATTCACTATTTCACAAGTAAAGGAAGAAAAAACTACTAACTCTATTAAGCCCAATTAGGGTAGATCACTAAACTCACCTACATTCAAGCTGGCAATTGTTCAAGCTTAAGCTGATTTATTGCCAAGTCAACCTAATACACCTGAGCTACCAAATCCTTACTTCCAAAGCAAGTGCTCCCTAGACCTCTAACCTACTAAGTTGCCGACCTGAAGTTGACCCCAGCAACTCATTTCTACTCAGCAACCAGTGCTTATTTGTACCACTAGATTGAGAGGTGGACATTTGTCACCCTTTGACATTTGCACTATCCTTTATGAAGGTTATTCCTTTTTATTTTTTTACGTGTGCTTTTTCTTTTCTAGTAGGAGTCCTTTTAATAATTTTATGTATCTTAGGATTCGCCTTAATTGGGTCATATAAATATTCACATCATATCTCAACCACATCAATTAAGATACTTGAATATAGAACCTTTTCCTTTGAGTCAAGTGTTTCCTATTTGCTCTCTTTACTCTTATTTAGGTCATTTGAGCATGAACTAGTGGCGAGTGACCTCTAATTACACTTATACGTAATATTAAGTGTAACTTAAGCTCAATAAGGCATTGGTGCATCATATTTAATGTCATTGCACAAGGACCCCTGCTCAAACTTCAATCCATTCCTTCAAGCCATCTTATAGTTCAAACCCATTTGTTCATATGATACCTTCAGTTGTGTATTCATCCATGATCGTCACCTTATGTCATTGATGAAACCTATATTTGTATTTGTCTATTATAGATCATGCTTTATCTTTGATACTAGTTCAAGTTGAAGGGAGGACACATCAACATATTTATTACGTAAGTTATGTGCTTGAAGGTCCAGAGCTATGCTATACAATGTTAGAGAAATTTGTCTTGGTAATAGTGATTGCTACAAGGAAGCTCTAACCTTATTTCGAAGCTCATGAGGTTATTCTCTTAATTAATTATCCTTTGACATAGGCATTGTAAAGGCCTGATGCTTCAGGCTGGATGATTAAGTATGCATTAAAATTAAGTGCCTTAGGTGTGAAACGTCAACTGAGTGAAGCATATAAGGCTCACATTTTAGTTGATTTGATTGTTGAGTTTAATGGTTTGTCTACTAGTAAGGGGAGTGGTACTAGCCTAGTTCTAAGAGGTCCCTTGGGGGTAAGTATTTGTTATGCTTTAAATTTTGGTTTTCTAGTCAACATTAATGAGTTAAAGCACTAGGCACTAGTAGCACAAATGAAATTGGCAAAAGAGGTTGGAGCAAAGAAGTTGGAAGTCTTTTCGAATGTACAATTAGTTATTCAACAGGTAAAGGGAGAGTGTATGGTGAAGGAAGAGAGTAAGGGAAAGTACTTATAGGTTGTATAGAAGATTGGATTAGAGTTCAACCATTAGGAGATTGCT
Source organism: Lumnitzera racemosa (assembly GCA_024138005.1). Taxonomy (NCBI): domain Eukaryota; kingdom Viridiplantae; phylum Streptophyta; class Magnoliopsida; order Myrtales; family Combretaceae; genus Lumnitzera; species Lumnitzera racemosa. Next base: position 84,962,543 of record JAMXBC010000010.1, on the reverse strand, counting down.
AAAATTTATAGGTTGAGAAATTATGTTGCTAATAAGTTGTCAAAACTATCATCTTTTAGTCTACCTAATTTAAGAGAGAAGGTATCCATAAAAATGTTTACCTAAAAAAAGTATTGATGTTAAGATGATGAAATGTTTATAAGCGCATACGACTGAACTAGAGTTGAGTTAGATAAACCCAATCCTCACTTATTTACAGGTTGAGACACTATTGAGGGACAAAAAAGAAGCTTGAAGATTGATACACCAAGCTGTTAACTTCACAATCATCAATGGAATGTTGTATAAGAGAAGTTTGAGCATGCCTTACTTGTGATGCCCTCGACTTAGTGAGGCAAACCATGTATTATAGAAGTTGCATTTTAGGGATTATAGCAATCATATAAAGGTAGGCGTTTTATATGTGAAGGCCCTAATACTCATGTACTTTTGCCCAACTATAAAGCGAGGTGCAATGAATTTAATATAGGTTTATGATAGTTGTTAGTGAAATGTACTGATTAAGTATGCTCTAAGTACATATCTTGTTCTTTTGACTAACCTATGGCCATTTGTCCATGGGACATAAATATCTTTGGTCGGTTTCCTAAGATAACCAAGCAATTTTAGTATAGCATTGGGGCAGTTGATTATTTCATGAACTAGGTAGAAACTAAAGCTATGGCATTGATTAGTTAGAAGAGCATAGAAGTGTTTGTTATAAGTAACATTTTGACAAGTTTTGGTATCTCTTATGCTCTAGTTACTATTAATGGTTAGTAGTTTAATAATGACCACTTTAGGGAGTTCTACATTAAGCATCACATTAGGTTGTACTACACTTTAGTTGTACACCCTTAAACTAATGATTAGGTTGAAGCGGTGAACAAGGTCATCTTGCATAGTCTCAAGAAAGAGAGTGAACTGAGCTAGGCATAAATAGGTGGATGATATACTTTAAGGATATCAACGATTCATGGGAATTTAATGCGGAAAACACCTTTCAAATTAGCTTTTGGATTTGAGGCAGTTCTCCCCATAAAGCATGAAGTTTCGAGTATAAGGATGCAAGCCTATGTTCCTCAGAACAACTACGATAGAAGATCAGAGGCAAGTGAACCTATCAAGTTGTAGTATAGTAAATAGATTAAGTCTGAGTATAGAGCCTATAGGAACCCATATAATTAAGAGGAGATATCAGGATTACTAATAATTCTCCTTATTTTCTAATTATCCAACTCAACAATTAAAAGACAATATACTAATTAAAAACCTTAATTAATTAAATAAAATAAAGCAGAATAAAATAAAAGAAGAAGAAGAAGATAAATTATTAAAAAGAACACGATCCTTAGTAAATTTATTATTTACTATCTAGCTTTATGCAATTTTTTACTCTCAATTAATTATTGGACTAGGAAATTCCTAATATGAGTTAATCAAAGTTGCTTCAACAAATCAACTCCTAACCTTAAATATATTCTCAATTTATTCAATTACTTCTAATTATGATAGTCTATTTATTATAGGATCTCATGAACTCTATAGCAAATTTAAAAATTAAATCAATAACCTGTACTTATCAATTCAACACATCAAAGCACAATATAATTAGATCATAGTCGTAAATACATTGATTGAATAAATAGAAACAATGATATATAAAAGAACTAGGGTTTAATAACAATTTACTAAGAAAATCTTAACTAAAGCATGGAATAATATTAAAGAGCTCAAAGGAATAAGAAAACAACCTTAGCCTCTAACTTTACCCAACTCACTCTTCTTAAAAGAGCTCTCTTCTAAATTTAAGGCTTAGACTCCTATTTATAAGATCTCAAACCTAAGCTTATAAGGAAACTTTCAAAAATAAGGAATTCTTTTATAGATAACATGTTCTTATCCTAGAAGTACAGCCATGAACTCCAGGCATGATTCTCATTGTACTTAGAACTCTCCAAATTTCTTGAAATTATTAGACGAAAGGTTCATGGGTAGAAGCGTGCTTGCATAATCTTCAACCATGATCTACTCCAGTCTTCAATTCTCAACCAAAATTTCTTCCTATGAATAAAATCTCAAATGTATTCCTCATTAAAGCTTCGAAAATCCATTAAATTCTTAAAAAATTATCAAAAACTCTTCAACAAACCTACAAATGAATTAAATTACAAATAATCCTCAAATTCTTCAAAAACAAAACTAATAATATATACCAAATTAAAAAAACTACACTAAAATGTATGTTCTAAATGAATGTTATCAAATTCCCCTACAGTTAAGCTTTTTCTTGTTGTCAAGTAAAACCACTAAAAATCAAAGAACAACATCTCAAGGACAAAAATTCCAATTATCTACATAACTTAGAAAATTATATCACTAGTTCAACATCAAAAACTCAATTTCTTTTAAAATTAGCCCATCCTCTTTCACAGAATAATGTTGTTAGAACACTTAAATATTTGCATTAAGAACCATACTAGATTCCAACAATTAATCTTGATAATCCCGAGTTAGACTTATCACTTAAACAAAAACTAAACTAAAGATTAAAATAAGAATTAACAAAAAAAGAGTTTATAAGCATTTCACCACTATGACTTAAGAGGATAGAGATCTCTCTATATTTAACTTTATTAAACAAAAACTCAAACTAAATGCATACTACATCAACCCTTCCTCTAATTGTCTCCTTAGTATTATTTTCATTGGAAGAATTTTCTTTTTATTCATTAATTTTCAATTGAATTGAAACAGTTTCACTTGGTCAGTATGTCTTATGTCAGATTATTTATGCTACTAAGCATTAAAACTCCCCTTCGAATCATCCATAGACTTTATTCAACTTTGAATCTTTTCACTTTTTATGTGAATCTAGCCTTTACATGGACTTTTTCTCTTAAGCCTTATAGGGAGCTTTTAGCCGATGGTCCTAAGCTTGTCACCTAAATTGATAAGTGTTATTCCATAATAAGGAGGCACCCTGTAGACTTAATTACTCAAGTTAACGAGGCTTACAACTAGGCTCTTTAACATTTTAATACTTTTATACACTTTTTTCCATTTTTTTTTTCAATAGGCATAATTTCAAACCCTTTTTTAGTCAATCATTTATTTTTTATCCTTCAACTACATTGATTTTTTAGGAGACTTCCAAAGCAAAAATCTCATTTATTTATCCAACCTAAAAGATTTCAAAAAAATTCTTAAAGAGATAACCAACCTCTCAAATCAGTTTAGAGATATAAATAACTAGTTCTTATCCTATCGATATCTATCTTAATCTTAAGTCTTAGTATAAGTTTATGTAATAGGGAACTTTACATCATAGGGTTAACTAAGGTCATACCAAATCATGGGTAATTTCGAAAAAAAAAAAAGAAAAATATTCTAGAATATCATAGAAGTTGCTTTAACATAGAGGATGTAAATTTCTAAAAGCTATGCTTAACAAAAGCTTGAATGCTTAACTATGGAGTACTCAGCATTGCATACTCCTTATATACATATAAGAAAATCAATATCTCTAATTATTTTCCCCTACACTTCACTTAAACTGTACATTGTCTTCAATGTATATATAGTCAATAAAATGCACAAAAAATAAAAGGGAAAAAGAAAAATAAAGATAAAAAGAACTTAAACTTCTTTGATTTGATTGCATTAACACTAAATTTTCTAGAATCTTCATCAAGAATTCCTTTCTCATCAAGCAATTTTGAATTCCTTACAACACAGGCATGAAAAAAGAAAAATAAAGTGAAAAGGAACAAAACTACTAAGCTATTAAATCAACATTTTTGCATCCATTACTTGCAAAAACTACAAAAAGTCCAATAAAAATCAAGCAACTAAAAATAAAAATTAGTCTCATAATATAGTCATCCATAAAGAAGATAGAAAAATAGTCTGATAAGAAAAGAAATAAGATCGCTCCTCCTAACTGTCCTCTTCAATCTCCTCTTCTTCAACATCCTCATCATCATTATCATTGTTAGACTTAGAAATAAGTGGTGTTGGTATTGGGATCCTCTAATGCTCAAGGAGTGCCTCAACCACAGTCCTTGTGTGCTTAACTTCCTTAGATAACTTCTTTTTCCTCTTCATTATCTTTCCCATCATCCTCTTCAATCCATCATGGACAACCTGGGCCTTTGGGAAGGTGTAAAGGGCTCCTTTTCTGAACCTCAAGAATGTCAGCAACAACTTTTACATTCTAAATCTCCTCAACCACTCTAGGAGCTCTTGGTAGTAGTGGCAACTTAAGTGCTCGATGGAATAAATGGACATAGGCTTAGTCTTATTGACTAATTCAATTAAAGGAAGATCGTTAAACAAACTCGGATTCTTTATAATCTTAGTAATATAGGGTCTAGAAAATGTGTAGCCAACTCTCCCATCAATAGCTTAGTTCTTAAAGAAAAAGGCTAACCTAACCCCTGAATCAATCCAATGACGCTTAGCTAAGTTGTGAAGATAAACTATGTTGAGTTTTCCCTTAATATATTTTAATGATAATAAAAAGATGTATACAAACTTGACAAGATTTTTAAGCATGTAGGGTGTTTAGAAGAAAGTAAGTTTGAACTTGTCAGAATGTATATCAAAGCATATATCAGCAAGTTAGAATGTATATCAGCAAACATCAAAACATCAATCAAAATATATATTAGCAAACATCAGAACATCACTGCATGTGTTTGGAAATATGTTCAGCTACTATTTCTAGGTTATTTTAATTAACTTGAACAAATTAAGTTGGATAAATGTGCAAGAAGGCCTAACTTTACTTTATTGAGTATATTTGAGTAATATATTCAATTTCATTCCACTAAGATGGTAAAGTCTATGGGGATTTAAGAGGATACTCAAGGATTAGATTCGAAAAATTGAGTTATTAAGATTCAAATAGTAAGTTTTCTGATAATCTCAATTAGAATTGCTTAAAGTTTGAAATATAGTAAGGACATTAATTAGAAAAGGATTCTAATATACTCTTTAGAGAATAACCTTTTGGACACATTAAGTTTAAAAAATAGGCATGGCTATTAGTAGTTTATTGAAGATAAGGTTTGTTGGATTCAATATCAAAACTAATTTTGTTTAAACAAAGATATTATGGAGAAAATCTGAAAATAGCTGATTCTAGTCATTATACGAGGGTCTATTTAATTTAAAGTCATTGCTGATCAAAGGGATACTGCACACTCAATATCAGAACCAAAGTTAAAAATACTCTTGAGCAGATTGTCAGAAACTATATCATAAATTAAGCAAAAACGGCTTTGTTATTTCATTGTTATTGCTTTAGTATGAAAGTTGTAAAAAGTTATTTGATTGTATTGTTTCAATCTCATTGTAAACATTATAGACATTGTATCTTAAGTGTGAGAGGATTAGGAAGTTCTTTGAGTCCTATGTTTAGCTTAGAAAGAAGCTAGTGAGATAAGACAAAGAAAAAGACTGGATATCCTTATAATCTTTCATTGATTTTTACTTATTGAAAAGTTTGGACTAATGGAACAATACCGATAAGGAGGACTGGGTCCTCAGCAGTGGAGTTAAGAGAGAGCAGTAGGTAAAATGCCGAAACTCTATAAAATTGATTGCCTAATCTTCTTACTCCTTATCTTCTTTTCCTTCTAATTGTTATTGTTATTATTTGCTCTTTGAGTTAACAATCAATTTCCAGCTACTTACGCCATTGAAGATATTAAGAGGGATTCTTTAAATTTATAAATTTTAATTTTAGCAAAAAGATATCAATTCACCCCCCTCTTGATCTCTTACTAGAACTAATAAACTATATCCACCAAATTCGTTACTCTTATGCTAAATCTTCTATCGATCAAACTCGTTGCCAATATCTAGTAAATAATCCTCAAAGCTGGGTCACTTAAATTAGAAGCCTTATACTTTTTTTTGGGATTTACATAGCATCACCTCTACTAAGTCTATTTTAGACTTCTGCATCACTAACTCCAATAGGTAATTCAACCAGTAATTGCTCATATTTAGAAGTATGCACAAATTTCTCAAGATAAATACTAAGAACTATTGGCAAGCATGTGAACATCGCTACCATTCACACTAAAGTGCATATTATCGCTTACCCCATTAGCCATATGGTCAAAATCTAACCTGAATGTACTAAGAAACTTCAATGTCAATTCCTCATAAGTTGGTTCATTGATAGATAATAGCTAATCCCCACCGCCAAACTCAAAATATCTCCTCATTGGCACTTCATAACCTCATTGTGCTAAATTCTCCTAGCCAATACAAGTTGTAATTCCAAAGCCTTTTTGTCTTAACTTTGCATACCTCTTCTTATGTGCTTGTTAGGTAAAGCATAGCATCGTGTTATCTTGTTAACGAGATGAGTTGCATGCACTACCTTTCTTGACAGCATCTTTGGCTCTAGCCATTTTTTGAAAAACATAAAAAAAAGGCAACTATAAGATCATGGCTTCTCAAATATTTTTTTCATTACAATTCATACTATTTATCGATTCAACACATGAAGGAATCTACATTGCACTATTCATCTTCAAACAAAGTTCTTACTAGCTCAAAATCCTTTATAACCTAACTCCAAATAAGCAATACTTATCCATGCTATCAATTCTCTAAAGAGAGTTCAAACGTAATCATTACCCTTCTAAAAATTCAAGAATAGTTGGTAAATTGATTCTAAGTGACATCATAGCAACAATATCTTTTCAACATTGTCATACTAAAACACTTAAACTCTCATAAAAAACACTTCCATGTATCCATCAACTTTAAATCGTTAACCATGTTCTTCCTTTACAACTTCTTGAGATTGTAACTTTAGAAGTTTTTATCAACTACCAACAATAAAAGTTTGATTTTCACTACTCACTCCATCAAAATCATTCCTAAAACTATGAATTTCATCATACATAGGATCAATAATTCTTGAAAAATGTTCAACGAAACTATTCAATAAATAATAAGAAAATAGAGAAATCAATCATGTAAATCATGGATCAAGATATACATACCCTTGTTGCTTGAATAATCGCAAGAATTCATAATAAGATTGCAAGGAAGGGTAAGTTATAGATAAAGAGTGCTTTAGAATAGGGGTTTTTAGAGAGAGAATGAGCATGAAAAGTGAAGTAGGGGAGGAAAGGCCATGATGTTTAACATAAGGAAGGATCGTGGTTGAGTTTATGATTATGATTCGTGATTGTGCTTCCAAACCCTAATACATACTTTATCCATTCATGATCATAGGTAAGGATTACGAGCATGATTCTAACTGTGATTCCTACAAACCAATTTTTACCTTTGTAAAAATCATGCCTAGATTCATGGGCATGAACCTTGGCTGTAATTCTCTCTAACTTTTGAGACTAAAATTTTTTTGGAATTCATGCTCTTTAGCCTAAAACAACTTGTGCAAACTTATGTGCCAATCAACTTGGGTTACTAAATACTAATTCTCAATTGAAACTAAATTTCAATGAAAAGAACAAATTTATGAAAATAAATTCATTGCAATTCGGAGATAATTAGCTACCAAAAAGATAAAATTGGCCCATGCAGGTGACTAACAATTTATAAAACAAAAAGAATAAAAAATCATCCTAACTAAGAAAACTAAAACAAGCAATTTTTGGAAGAAAAGAACTAAAGATTGGGCTACCTCTCAATGAGTGTTGTTAGTTAACATCATTAGCTCAATGAAATCATCCTTCTTACTTTATTTCTATTTTGATCCCATAGGTTTGGGATTCAGTTCGATGTTTCTTAGTAAATTGCCTTGTTTCCTTTTTATGACGGTCTTAGCCAATTGACCTAATTGATTCTCCAAATTGCGGAGTGACTCTTTCATGTTCCTTATTAATAGCTTCAATAACTTGAAATCTAGCATTAGATTTACTCATATACCCATCTAGAACTTCTTCTACATTGGTATTCTTGCTTTGTTGTTGAGCTAGAAAGTTCTTATTTTGCTGCTAACCTCCATAAGTGAAATTAGGGTGATTTCTCCAACTTAGATTGTAAGTATTGCCAAAAGGATTATTCTACATCCTATTAGCGAGAAAATTGACTTGTTCCTGATTACTAGCTTATCTCTCATCCTACACCATATGCCTAACTTTGTTAACCCTTCTATTTTCTTACTAAGACTTTCTATCTAGGCTGTCAAAGTTGTAATTGAATTGACTTTAAACTTTCTAGCAACTTTTGCTTTAGCCCTCACAGTATCTTATTGAGATTTTTTCATACTCATGCCCTCAATTAGCTTTTAGGCTTCATTTGGTGTCTTAACACTCAGAGTACCTCCTACTACAACATTAATCATCTACCTGGTAAGATAATTAAGGCAGTCACAAAAAGTCTCATTTTGCATCCATAATGGAAGATCATGATGTGGACATTACCTCAAAAGATCCTTAAATCTTTCCCATGTATCATGCAAAGTCTCACCATCAATTTGCGTGTAAGACAATATATCATTCCTAAACTTATCTATTCTAGTAGATAGAAAATATTTCCTTAAAAACTTCTTCACTTATTCATCCTATATGGTAATTAATCCTCCTAGAAGTGAATTTAGCCACTGCTTTGCTTTACCCTTCAATGAGAAAAGAAGTAATCTTATCCTTGTCACATCATCTATAGCCCCACTAATCTTGAAAGTGTTATTGATCTCTACAAAACTTAAGATATGATTATTTGAATCCTCATTAGCTAACTAGTTAAACTAAATAAACTACTACACTATTTAAATGGCATTTAGCTAAATTTTAAAGTTATTCTCTTGAACTGCTAGTCTAGTAATATTAGAGTCAGCACCAGTCACTATAGTCTTAACATACTCCGACATAGTCTTGTTGGCATCCTCAATTAGTCTAGCCATCTATTCTAGTTCTTCTTTCAAATCTTCTTCATCTTCTTTGAACCAGAGTGGAGAACCTTGATTTATTAACTTAACTATTTCACGTATTCTCCTTCATAGAGAACGGGTAGTCTTTTCACTTTTAAGGTTGAACTCTAAGAGAGTAGTTCCACTACTCCTTGTCATATATTAGAGACACAAACAAGCTAGACACAACTAAAAGAATAAAATACCACAAGAAAAGAAGGATATAGTATGTAAATAAAAAATGGTCAGGATAATTAGTGAAGAGATTTTCCTAATATCCTAGTAATTTCACTAAAGAGGTTCCCCTACAATGGCACCAAAAACATAATCAGAGGCAAGTTCACCTATCAAATTGTAGTATAGTAAACAAATTAAATCCGTATATCAATCCCATAAGAACTATATATAATTAAAAAAAAATATTAAGATTATTAGTAATTCTCCCTATCTTCTAGTTATCCAACTCAATAACAAAAAAAAAAAAGCAATTAAACTAACTAAAGACCTTAATTAATTAAATAAAACCTTAATTAACAAAACAAAATAGAATAAAATAAGAACAAAGGAGTTAAATTATTAAAGAGAACATGATCCTTAGTTAAATTATATTATTTATTAATTAGCTCTATGCAACTTTTCAATCTTAATTACTCATTGGACTGTAGGAATTCCTAATATGAGTTAACCAAAATTGCTTCAACAAATCAACTCATAACCTTAAGTATATTTTACCTGAATCACTTCTATAATAAAATATCTTAATAATGCATTAAGTTCTTGAACTCTACTATTAGGTTACCCTAATCAAAAGAAATCAAATAACTGAACCTCAATCTACTTAACTACTTTTAATTACACCAGCTTATATAATATAGGATCTTGTGAACTCAATAGTAAACTCAAATATTGAATTAATAACTTGAACTTATCAATTCAACACATCAAAGCACAATATAATTAGATCACAACAATAAATATTATCAATTAAATAGATAGATAACAATGTTACATAGAAGAATTAGGGTTCCATAACAAATTACTAAGAAGAATTTAATTAAAACATGAAATAAAATTAAAGTGATTAAAAGAAAAAGAAAATAACCCTAGCCTCTAATTTTACCCTAGTCACTATTTATAGGACTTTAAACCTAAGGTTAAAAGGAAATTTCCAAAAATAAGAAATTCTTTTGTCGATAACATGTTCACACTCTAACAGCATAGCCATGAACTCCAAGCATGATTCTCTTTGCACATAAAACTCTCATTTTCTTGAAATTCTTAGACAAAAAGTTCATAAGTATAAGCACGGGTATGATCTTTAATCATGACCTCCTTTGGCCTTCAATTTTTAACCAAAATTTCTTCGTTTGAATGAAATCTCAAATATATTTCTCATTAAAGTTCCAAAACTCTACTGAGTTCTTTAGAAATTATCAAAAACCCTTCAATAAACCTATAAATGAATTAAATTACAAATAAGCTTGAAATACTTCAAAAGCATAACAAATAATCAACTAAAACTAAAAAAAAAAACCCTAAAATATATGTGCTAAATAAGTGTCATCATTAGGCTCCAAGCAAATTTAGAAACTATCAATGAGATAAGGGCATTGGAGAAGGTACGCCTTACCCCGTACCAGCAACAAGTGGCTTGGTATTACAATAAGTAAGTAAAACATAAGGCATTAGGTTTGAAAGAGAGTTAAGGGAAGCTAACCTTCAATTGGAAAGACATAGTGAAAGTTTGGTAGGAGATAGGATATGGCAAGGCATATTGATTGGAGAGGTTTGATAGCAAAATCACATCCTATGTATGGGACCTTAACAATTTGAGGCCATATTTCAAGTAATGAGCCGATCACCTGATCTAACTATAAGTTTGTTATTTCTATTTAAGTTTGTTAATTTAAGTGTGACTAAGTTCAATATTATATTATTAAATTATTTTGGAAAGACCTATTCCAAAGAGTTTCTATTCTCTTCAGATGTTTATATTGTGTTATGTTCTTGGAGTTTACAAGTACATTGCTTACTTATGATCTAACATAAATCAATGAAGTCATTATGTCTGTGCAATTTTGGTTTTGTTGGTTATTTTATTTAAGTAATTCTAATAGGCTTGATTTCTATATGAGATCAATGAAATGGTTAAAGCCTAAGACTAAAAGGTGAACAATGGAAATTCTGACCTAAACTATGTTGAGAAACTAGCCCAACCCACGCTGTTGCAAAAGCTAATGGGCAATCATTTTTTACATAAACAATGCTGAACTTTATGGTTCAAAGATGAATAAAAACTTTATGTCCTAAAATAAACATGGATGACAAGTGAATTTAATCTCAAGTGAAAGGGGACAAATTAGATATACTCTTAAGTCCTAAAATAAGTAAGATGACAAGTTAGCATGAATTAACCCTAACTTAGAAGGGAACAAGTTGAGGATGCTCTAATTCCTAAATTGTTAATAGAGTATAAGCCAACATAATAAACTTTGAAGAAGAACTGATCTCTTAGAGTTTGGGGGTAGAAACGACCCATTTATGGTTGAAACAATACCAATTCTAATATAAGTTATATTAAGGCGCATCGATGTATCATCAATCAAGTATGAATCAAAAGTAACAATGCAAAAGAGAAAGTCATGCCAAATGTACATTAGAAAAGGTTAGCGTCCTGACTTGAAAAGAAGTCTTTTAAACAACAAAGCTAACAAACAAAATTCAGTTTGTCTCGATGGGGGGATCGAGAATCAAAAGAGGTTCGATAGCTAGGGTTTGAAGGTCATTGCTCTAGTTACTCATAGGGGCTTCAACTTAGTTAACATCTTCACCTCTTAGTCTTCGGGTTCCTCTCATTGTACCTAGTTACCTTCACTTGGTCTATCTACAAAGTTTAGGCAACTCAATTATATTCGAGATGATGGATTAAAATTTCCTAATTTGCCCTCTTGATCCTATGTAACATATTTTCCCTTAACATATTCACGTATTTTTCACTATCCTAAACCTCCCATAGGACTTGCTCATAACAGGAGCCACTTTGAGCTACCTTCTACTCTAGCCCATAGATTCGAGCTTTTTGCTCTTTAAAAAGAGTCTTCAATTGCTAAACCTCCTTAGCATGCTTTTTATCAACTTCGTCTTCACGCTTCATGTATTCCTCTATTTTTTTCAAAAAGATTGTCATTCTTTCAAATGACATCTTAAAGCTCAAACTCCTTCTTTTGCAAAGCTTCAAACTCCTTTCCAAGCTTATCCTTTAGATCTTTGACTTGCCCCTCCAACTTTTCTCTTTCACTACCTTAATTTCTTAACATGAGCAACAAATTCAATTTCGATCCTCACCATGTCATTTTTGTCTTATTCAACCGCTTAAAAAACAAAAATTGGATGGGAATAGGCTTAGGACCATTTCAAAGGAAAAGAGTTTAAGAACATACGTCCTTCTCAATAAGGAGTTTATCTATGGTCGCTAAGATGTGTTGAGACGATGCATTAGCAAGGAATACAAGTTATGAAGAGAATATGAGCTAAATAACAATTTAAGGAATTGCAAAAACTTACATCATAAAGTTTTGCAATAGCTAGCTCCTTTAAGCTAGAAGAGAATTAACATTCCTCTCAATGTTCCTAACATCCAATGGGAGCTTAATACCTTCTAGTAGCTAGGTGGAAATCTAATATTGCCTAAAGGTGAAATCATTAGTCTTCACATACCAAGTAAGGAAGAATTCGTATACTTCTTGTTGGGGGTTCAACCTTCTAGAAATCAAAGGCTTAAGAGCATTAGGTCAAAAATTGATGCTCTATTGGTAGTAGATAACCCAATGCTAGTGTTTCCTCTTACTTTGACCTCCATTGGCCTTCTTGACCTCTCTATACCCTTATCCTTTGCCCAGTATCTAATAGGCGCTTCCAAATTAGGTTACTTCCTTAATAGTTCAACCTTAGTGACTCAACTCCTCTTCAAATCGATTATAGCCTTCGTAGCTCGAGCATATGCTTCATTGGTATTTCTTTTGATGGGAGTTGGTTTCCTATCACTGGCAAATCCACCAGTATTCTTCTTACTAGCTTATCCTAACTTAAGCTAGAAAAGAGATTGTTGGAACTCAAGATCTTAAGAGGCATGTCCATAAGATATATATATATATATATATGAAAATAAAGTGCTAAATTTTAGTAAAGTAGTGTTGAGCATAGGCAAGGAAGAGTACTCATCCTCCTAAGTTGTTGCAAGCAATGTCTTTCCATAACAAAGCCTGCTTCAATACCATACGATCCAAGAGCATACCTTCATGCTCATTGGCTATTAAACTGATGTTAACCTCCATACCACCTTCATACCTATCGTCTTACTCCTTAGGTTGAGGATTATCTTTCCATCTTATTCCTCTCTTATTCTCCTCAACTCATTTTTCTTTGTCAGAGAAGATATGTATTCTTTTGTGGAAACAATCGACAATGACCTTAACATCCCAAACAAACCACCTATTACTATATTTTTCTTAGATCCTACCTGTGGCTTAACTTATCATTACCTAATAAGACTTTAAGTTCGGTTATCCTAATGGGTTTTTTCCATTCTATTAGAAAGCCCAAGTCTTTAGCCAACCTAACGATTGGCCATTGTCACTTCTAATCATGGATAAACGATTCTAACCCGAGTAAAAATCTTCTTTTATGTTAGGTGCATAAGTAAAACCAACTTTTACCTCATTTTATTGCAAAAAAAAAAGTGCTTAAACAATAAGAGAGTATACTTAACCTATCATTTTTCATAGATCACTTTGAAAGTGACCATTAGCTTATAAGAATTTAGGGTCAACATATTGAGGAAAATCCTATGGTAATGCCAAAATGCTAATTTAAATGGAGAAATGGGAATGTGAAGACTAACCTCAAAGTACTTCTCAAATAAGGCAAATTTCCTGTCACCTAATAGAGCAATACATTCATGTACTTCAAGCCTCTCAATCTTTTAGCTACGAAGGATACATTTGAAGTAGTCACACAACCTATCAAACTTTTTGTTGGACATCATGCTAGCAACACCATTAAGAGACAAGTCATATTGAATTCTTGAGTATAAATATTCCTTTTTCAATCACTCCTCTCCATCTTCTATGTATTGTGCTAAAGGGATTCTGTTGATTCTCTTAAGATGACGAATGTATTTGCTTTAACCCTTACTATGCTCTGACATAAATCATCTGCATGGTTTGTGTGAATTTAAAAATGGAGAAATGCTACAAATATCATCCCTTTTCTTTTGGGATTCTCGGTCCAATTTCAATATAATTCTTGCACTCAAAATATCTTTTGTGTATATTTCTTGAATTCACATATTTTTCTATCAAAAATATAGAAATATACACATAAATGTAATATAAAGTTAGGATAAAATATTAATAAATTAAGTACCAAATCACATTAAAAACAATATAAAAGTCTATAAAAACACTATAAAGATAACATATAAAATAGGTAATATTAGGTACTATTAATAACTAAATTTAAGCATGACCTAAAAGACCAACATAACCCAAACAAAAGGGATTAGCATGTCCCAGCCCTACGACACCAAGGGAACACTCCTCATCTAATTGAACCCCTAAAAGCTATGCTTGAGGATCTACAAGTTAGGTAGCATGTTAACAAAGATTCAACAAGGACTATATGGCATTAATTGGGAAATGACCCCTATGCAGCTAAACTCAACTTAGACAATTATAACCTGATCATGTTAAAAGATCATGATGACTAGTACCCTAAGGCCTAATGACCTATACTTAAGGGGAGTAGCTATCGGCCAATGGGAACTAAGCAAGCCCATCTATAAATATTAGTTCTTGTCAATCATATCAAGTTTGGCTTCACACACCGCTCTAGCTTCTATCCATATGTTTTCTTGTACCACCACTTACAACTACTTAAGCATTCGAAGTAGCTATGTTATAACAATTTTGGCAACCACTTTAGCCAAGTTCTTTGGTTATAAGCCCATGAACGTTTGAAGCTTAGTTAGTCAAAAATTGACCATTAACATTAGCTACTTCATGAGCAAAGCCAACAATACTCTATGAACACATGAACCCCAAACTCAACATACAAACGTACTTTACTCCTCACCTATAGTTTAGACTAAGGTAGTTACCATTGGCTAAGGCCAACATTCGGAAGCCTAGATCCGTAAACAATGCACTCAACTGACAATACTCCTGCACTTAAAAACAATATTGCAACATGGAACATGAATGCCTAGATCCTATCTGAAGCCAAAAGACTCTTAGAAAACAACCCCTTTAAGACCATAAGTATCTACCTTTTTAGGTTAACTAGTTCAACTCTTGAAAAATGGCCTTTTTAAGCCTATAACTCCTAAAGGACTTGACCTTTTTAGGTCAACAGGTATAACAGCTTTTTTAGGCCTACATCTCCTAAAGGACTTGATCTTTTCAAGTTAACAAATCTAACTCTTAAGTAATGGCCTCTCCAAGCCTATGAGTCTTAAAGGACCTAACCTTTTTAGGTTGAGAGGTTTGAATCTTAAATTATAGCCTCTTCAATCCTACAACTCCCAAAAGATCTAGTTAAATTAATAGGTCTAACTCTTAAAAAATGGACTCTTTAAGCCCATAACTCCCAAATGACCTGACCTGACCTGAAAAGGTTGATAAGTTTGACTCTTAAGAAATGACATCTTCAAACCTACGAGTCATAAGGAACTTAAACTTTTTAGGTCAATAGGTTCAATTCTCAAAAGGTTCAACCTCTTCAAGCCTATGAGTTTCTCAAAACATAATCTTTTTAGATTAACAAGTTCAATTCTTAAAAGATTCGACTTTTCAAGCCTATGAGTCTCAAAGAACATAACCTTTTCAAGTCAATGAGTACAATTATTAAAAGACATGGCCTCTTTAGGCTTAAGAGTCTCAAAGAACTTGACTTTCTCAAATCAATAGGTTAAACCCTTAAAATGCTTGGCCTCGTCAAGCTTATAAGTCTACAAAGAACCTAATGTTTTAAGGTCAATAGGTTTGATCCATAAAAGTTGTCTTCTTTAACCCTACAAGTCTTGAAGAACTCCATATATGTAGGTTGATAGGTTCAATTTTGAAAAGGTGACCTCTCTAGGCCAATAGATCTTAAGGGACCTAACCTTTCCTGATCAACAATTTCAACTCAAAAGAAACTCAGCCTCATTAGGTTGATAAGTCTAAAAGCAACAAAACTAATTGGGCAAAGAGGGAAGAAAGGTGAGAGGATGTAATAAACAGTTGAATTCCATACAAATAAAAGGGTCCTTGTAAAAGATAACATTGATAGTGTAACTTGGATAGAAACATTTAACCAAAAAAGAGAGAGAGAGAGAGAAAGAGCAAGAATTCCAAATTTAGCCACCACCACAATTATGGATCTTAGTTAGTAGGAGATTCCCCAGGTCCATCCCTAAGATCTACCATCCCTTACCTAGACAACAAGGACACTATTCAAACCTTATAAAGGGATCCACTACTTTCTCATTATCACCCTCTACATTAGCCTCCATAAAGGAAATGCAAGATAAATCTAAGTTAGGATGCACCCTAAGTGCTTCCTTCTTAGCCTCCTTAAGGACTTTCACAAGGAAGTCCATCTAACGCTCCTCCCATTCTCAACTATTCTTAAAATCCTCTAAAGCCTTCCTTCAAATGGCCTAGATTAGCTTATAGTCTTCTTTTTGCTCTCGAACATCACATAGAGCAATCTTACGGTTATCAAACTTCTCATGCTAGGACTCTTCCTTGACCAACAATTGGTCCTTCTCTTACATAGCATCTTAGAGCCACTCCTCCGTAGTCGCTAGTTGAACCCTTACATCATCTAGGTCTCGTTCCAAACTATCAGCACATATTCAAGCAATATGAGGCTCAAAACGCATTGCATTTGCCTCGACCCTCGCATTCTTGACGTTAGTAATAGTAGCCTATACTTTTGCTCAGACATTCACCATATGCTACTTGAGGAGTTACTCCGTGCAACCTACACCCAACAATGTAGCCATGCCTATGCTCTTTAAAAGCATGCTAACCTAAGAAAAACAATACATAAGTTAGACTCTATGCATTAAGAAATCTATGTAGAAAGGTTTAAGCACAAGGGGCTCATAGGGCTGTAAAGGAGCCGAGCTACTGAAGCTTAGTTCTACTAAATGAGCCAAGTTCAAACTTAAGATGAAACTCATTTACCTAAACAAGTTAAGCTCATTTATCTATATAATATATATAAATATATAGTATATTATAAGATAATATATAATCTAACCTTTATTCACTATTTTTTAATATATTTATTTGTACTTAAGATAAATGACCAAACTTGAGTCTCAATTTCAAACTCGATAGAAAGCTCGACTCAAACTCAAGCTTAATAATTTTTAAACAAACCAAGCTTAAGCCTTTAAAAGCTCAACTCGGCTTAACTCGATTTAACTCATTTATAGTCTTAGGGGCTCACATTCACACGATGCCCATACAACCTCCACCTTAACACAGTTATGGACTTTTTACCTACTTAGAAGGATTCTCCACAACTAAATCCACCACCTAATCATCCCAATTAGGCATGAAGATCCCACGATCTTGCCTCATAACAACGTCTTTCTACAACTCATTATCTAAGCCATCCTACATGACAAACCCTTATGTTACTCACTTGTGAAGGCCCTAGAAATAACCTGCCTAACCCCCATCCTTAAATTATTTACCCAATCCCCTTTTATAGCCTATATCTCCCTATAGTAGCACATGGTTCGACCCTTAGATCACAACCTATACAACTTCCACTTCACCTTCTATAGGGCCTCAACCAGTTTCCTTGGGCACTTGGTTGTAAGCCCTTCTTTCTACTTAATTTATCGCCTCAAAAACCTCCACATCCTCATCCTTTAACCTAATGGATGCCTTGGCCTTCCTTTTCTTAAAGGTGAAGGCTTCCTGTGAGTGGTTATGTTTAAATGTTGTTAACCCTGAGCCCTTAAGAAAGTAGCAAGATCATCTCCTTGCGATGCTATCTCTTGACTTGTAAAGACAACAAGCCACAAATAAATAAAAAATTACTAAAACATATGCTTTGTCAAGCCAGAGCCTCATCTTAGGGGGGAACTCTCCCCTTAACACTTAGCTATAGATATATAACCTCGCCCAAAGAAGCCCCTGCATGACCAAGACATCAGCAAATACCTTCACCATCCCTGTAGCCTTTAATGCACCTAGCTTCAATAGTAAGAAAGCCCAAACACAACTCACTCATGAGTCAACATTAACGTTCCTTACCTTTAGCAAATCTATAATTTTCTCATTGCTCTTGCTATCATTCGAGCTTAGATCTAAGTCGCCCATTTTGATTAGCTAGTCCCATTGGGTTTAGAAACCAAATTCCTCCTCTTAGTGCATGGTGAATAACTTCCTCTACCCTTTTAATGTATTGTAAGTTCCAACAAATATCCTCCTACTTTTAGTTAGAACCAATAAGTAATACCACTTTTGATAGGCTTGTCTTAACATTAAAGAAGTAGGTGGGTCGCCTCAATCCTTAACTCCTTACATAAAGACTTGAATGCTAATAATATCACATAAGCATTCAATACCAATATTATAGGATAGACTAGATGGTAATCGAAGAAATATACCTTAAAGCAAGAGAATGGCACTATTAACCCTAATGAAAGATATGTTACAAAATGCAAAACTCTATTTCGGATAGGTATATGGTAAACACACCCAAGTGTCCTTGGCAATTCAACTTCCATCTTACTAACAAAGGGTTAAGAGACCTACAAAATTGCACCAACTTCGAGTTAATCAAAGTGCTCACCACTTTGGCCACAAAAGACCTCTTTTCCTCCAAACAAGTACAAGTCTCATATACCATGTCTGCTTGGTACTCATCCATCCACCGGCATGCCATCTTCCCACCATTACTTTAACTTAATGCCGCCTCTTAGAAAAGGTTAACTACCCCCTTGAAAATCAATAATTTGCTAATGAACAACTTGCAAGCAAACCTAAACTAGAATAGGCTTGAGTGGAATGAGCTTCGATTGAACATGCCCCCGGTTAAGAGCTAGTACTACAACCCCAATCTAACAACTAGGAGAAGGAAATGTTTGCAAGAAAATAAAAACTACTATATAATGAAAAGCTTTTTGAGAAAACCTTAGTAGCACTTAAACACGTAGTCAACATTTTAACCTAATACATTATAATGTTTTAGGAAAGTACATTACAACTTATGAACAAGTAAACTACATGGAAAACAAAACGATAGTCTCCATTGAAGGTCATCTTGCATATGATTGAGAAGCTCTCCAAAGGATAACTCTTGCAGTCGACTCATTGTTACTCTTAAACCTTATAACCCTCTTACAAATCAAGAAGTAGCCCCTATTTGCATCGATTATGGTCATTACAATAGTTGGGAAGGGTCGAATGATGTCTGAAATAGTCGAACCACCTCAAAGATTCATGAACTTGAGATAAGTGGGATGATTGCATAATGGGGAGAGGTGGCTTCAAAGAAAGTATTGTTAAAAGCTCGTTGCCCTAACATTGCAACCTCCTTCTCCATCACCTCTAAGGTTACATTCTTCCGACAACAAGGCCAAAGATGACCTCCTATTAATAGACATGTAGAGGAAACTCCCTAGCATGAAATGGGAAAGAAGGCTTCCCTGGGTGTGTCTCTATGGCCTGCTTTTGTGGTATGGAAAGACCGTAAACCTAAAATGTGAAACCGAAGCTCTAATCTCCTTAAAGAAATAAGGAGTCTCCTCTACTACTTAGTTGGACACCTTGGCCTCAACCCTTTAACTCCAATTGAGAATGGGAAAGAAGTAAGGCTGCGGAAGCATTAGGCCCCTAATGCCAGCTAATCAGTTGAGGTAAGAAGACAACCAAGTAGATTGCCCTAAGAAAAGAAGCCCCAAATAGCACTCTAAGCTTACCTTGAACTAAGTGACATCCTCTCAAACTATTTAGAGACCTGCTTGGTGCTTAGTGTTTAGTTTCTCAATATTTAAACCATAAATAAATAAATACTTGAACTTACCAACTACTAAAGTCATCACTCACCTACACTAATGCTTTGTAATAAAATGACTCTTTAGAAACCAACAGGAAAGTGCTTTAATGGTATAAGTATAGTATAGAGATGATTCAAGGTCAATCCCAAAGGAGCTAAATTGTGGCTAAGTTGCTAACTACTAGACTACATGAGCTTTTCCATAATCTAAGCAAACCAACGATGTTGTTTTGGTAAAAATAGAACGCGAAGAGCATACAAACCATATATCCTAGCAACATAATGAGTGTTCTAGAGTCAAAAGATGTGAAAATGACTTGAGAAATGCACTTATATTTTCATTTGAGTTAATTGTGATGCCTTACTTTGATAATTGAAATTGAATACACGAGATTTAACTAAACTCATAAGAAATTGTCCTTCTCTCAAAGTAGTAAAATTCTAATTTTAGCAAATATCAATCTTGTCAAGGTGATTTGTTTAAAATCATTAGATAAATAATGACTTACTCACATTGGATTGATTACTTTAGTTGAAAATATAGATCAAGTGCATCTCTTTGATCCAAACTATATTTCCAACCGTATTATATGCATAAGTTCATAAGTTTAATCAAAGCCTGGATATCCCTTTAGTTCATCTTTTCAAAACATCAGGTTCTACTTATTATGAGCTATCAAATCCATCTCGAGCACCTTTAACTTTGTCTAAAGACATGATGGTGATCAAACACTAAGTACCTTGGCAATAATTATAATAGATAAATGCATCGTATTTTCAATATCAATATCAAGACAAGTCATAACACACTTAAACTAATCTAATCAAATCTTGCAAAGCTCATAACATAATATTTTAGCACCAAATAAAATTTTTAAGTACAACCAAGCAAAGATAAGAAGACCCCTAGCTACAAACTCTTCCATGGAGTTTTCTTTCCATCACCTTAGTTATGGGAGTGCTCGCAACAACAAAGTAACAAGCAAATCAAAGAGTGGCTCAAACAAAAGTGAAGTGCTAAGAGTCGAGGGAGTGCTAGAGATACCAAATGAATAACCCAATGTTGGATGAGCTCCCTCAACAAAGTGGCAATTTGCTCGAATAGCTACTCATGTCCTTATTTAGCTTATGAGCTTTAAGAATTGAGTCTAAAATAACCTACAACACTGCGCCTACCACGCCACCACAAGCACTCAACTTGGTATCGAGGCAATGAGAAAGGTAGATCTACTCAGGCTTCAAACGTCCAGGTCCGAGGTGCTGCCAGCTATTCTATCGAGCAAGGTCCCCAGGTGCTTTTGTAAGCAAAGTGACATATGACGTAACTGACATTGCGCACCACATGGTGAAGTGACAACGGGCTTAACTGATGTGACCATCGATTTGCTCGAGGCACAATGATGGCGTTTCGGAAAAGCAAAGTGCATGGGACGTCGACATGCGTGGTCACGTCAGCAATCTTCATTTGTGGGGGATCTAGGTCATTGAACGCTAGATAAGGGCATGTGGACGATCAAGGTGTAATGTGTTTTGGTGGTTAAAAAATCATTCGTCTACCCTCTCCCTTGACTATATAAGGAGCTTTTGGGGAGCTCGTTTTCCACTCTCATGCTCTAGCGTGTCGAAACTCTTCCAGATTTTCCTCTTGAGACCTACCTGTGTATTTCTAAATTTTCATGTTCCAACCCTGCTAAACTCTCGTCTTTCTGTGAAAAGTAGTTATGGCTAATCAAAGAGCGTCTAGTTTGCAAGGAGAGCAAGCGACTACCTTTGCATCAATAATGGTGGAAGAGGGGTATCGGGACATACTTTTTGAAGAAGGCGGTAACCACCACACCCCCAACCCCAGCCAAAAAAAAAAAACGGGGGAGACAACGACAGGATGTTAAGTTGGAAAGAGAGGGGAGAAAGGATAGCGTCTATGCCTCTCGAGAGGTATACCCTAGACAATGAGGATAAAAATGCCATAGAAGAGCTGTGTACGGCAATTGAAAAAGCTCTTGCATACGTGGACTGCAAGCACAGCAACGAGTTGTATAAAATGGCATCTCGAGCTATCAAAGGAGTCCTCAATTGGTAGGTGGAGAGGCCTGTGGGAAGTGAGAAAGCGTCCAACCTAGGGGACGATTATTCGTTCTGTATGTATGTGAAGTCATTCAAGCTAAGACTGCGACTACCCTTCTCAAAGTTCTTACTAAAGTGCTTCAACTATTTCAAAATCGTTCCGAGGTCGTTACATCTGATAGCGTGGTTACAGTTGCTCACATTTGAGGCAGTATTTTTGTTCCAAATTTAGAGGCCAACGGCTCGTCTGTTCCGCTACTTTTTTCTAAGTGAAGTCGAATTAAGACATTTAGGTATATGTCTCTACCCAAGGCGAGGGGATGAAGATCTTCGTTGGGTTAAAGACTAAAGTGGACAAGTAGAAGGAGAAATTCTTCTACATCTCGTAGATCGAGGGGTTGTCGTTCTCAATAACTTAGGCGAAGTCCATTAGAATGTCTGCCATTAGACACCTCGGGTCTAAGGATGAGGATGCCAAGAAAGAAGTGCTTGACCTTCCCCGCTGGAAAAAATTGCACATGTCACTAGCAACTGATGCATATGCCCAAGGAAAGTCGCTTTTCGAGGTAGAGACAAGTACTCATTGTCTTTACCAAGGGAAGGGTGGCTAGGAGTTCGTTAGATTGCATCCCCGCTCGGGGCTGCTCATCCTAGGCCGTGTGAGTTTCCCTTTTGTAGCTTCCTATTTGTTTCCTATTAACTATTTACTTGGGCTCACAAGTATGCAGTCTCCTCGGATGCGATAAAGCAAACACTATTGCAGTCTCCTCGGATGCAGTCTCCTCATATGCAGGAGCTTGTTGCTCCTAAAAATAGGAAAGGAGGGCTGGAGCTGTTGAGGGGGACGGGTATGGTGCACGGAAGAGCGTTGATCTTTGCAAGAGGAAGCAGAGGCAAACCACCATCCCCATGTTTGTCAAGTTAGTGGCTGAGGGGGTCTCGCTCGCTACTATGGTAGCTGAGGTTGTAGTTGAGGGTTACTATATCAGGTCTGAAGGTTCCGGAGCCTCAGCCAATTGACAGGCATGCCAGTGAGGGGTTAAGGGCAACCTTGTGAGGAGCCCTAAGCAGGGACAACAACTACAGGAATAGCAATGGGAGCAGTAAGCAGATTTTGACGCCACTTCTTAAGATGTTGGCGTTTGAGCAATTGAAATTGTGGATAACGAGCCCAAACGCTCTCCTCGTCAAGACAAGTAACCTGCTGACTCTCTGGCTGTTCTAAAAGTGAGATTTAGCCGACTCTTCTCCAGGAAAGATGATTTCCAAGCTAATGCAATGAGGTTGCGTAAGTTGTAAGGGGTAAGAGATTTTAGTGAGTTTTTGTTCATGTACTTAGGTCTGCTAGTATAGCTAACACTACTTTGATCTTGATTCATGTCATCGACATGTACTTAGATGGTCTAAGACGACGTTCGTAAGAACTTACCAGAGGCTGACTTAAGCTTCTTGGCATGGCTTGATATTCATGAGCTTGAGGCTCCCCAGGCTAAGAATGTGGAGTTAGCCGACGAGAGTAGTCAAAGAAAATGCTATGCAAATGAGGATCTTGTGTTAGATGAGTAGCAAGCGCCTGTTTCTATTCCTTGATCCCCTCTTTTTGGCATCCAATTGCAATAGGGTTAGGATGCTAGCCCGCAATTCTTGTGAAAAGTTGAATTTAGTAAATGAAGCTCTTTCCTCTCTTTGCACAAGTTTCCAATTCCCATCGCCTTGTAATGATAGCTCATTTCTTCTTTTTTTGCCAAGTCTATCGTTTTGCCCGATTTGCATGATAGCTAAATCTTCCCTTCTTTCTTTAAGCCCTCTTTGCTTGGCGACAAGTCCGTTAGCATGTCAAGGTAGCGCTTGGTGCGGAAGGCACAATTATGTCTCCTTAGGCAAAGTGCAACACAGGGTATTTATGATGCCTTGGGTACAATGCTACCCAAGGTGCATTAACAAGGGGTACAGAGCATTTATGTGCCGCGTCAGCAATCTGCACGTTGAAGGATCAAAACTATTGAGTGTTCGGATACATAGATGGTCCAAGTTCCTCTGAAATGCCCATATAAAGGGCTTATAGGGCCTTAGCTACACCATTCTCACTCAAACACTAGTAGAGAACCCATTCATATATTTTCCAAACTTCCTTGAGGCGATAATATTGCCGTTTCTTTCTTTCTCAAACACTAGTAGAGAACCCATTCATATATTTTCCAAACTTCCTTGAGGCGATAATATTGCCGTTTCTTTCTCCTACTAAGTGTTATGTAGGATGTTTGAGTCGAGAAGAATCAAGATTCTAAGGTGAATGCACAAGCTCGACCTAAGCCCTCACTTTAGGCAAGGAAGGTCTTTGAGTACTAATCGAGGGTGGAAAGGTGCATGCCATGCTAGAGGAGAGTACTTGGTTATCGACCAAGGGGTATACAAGCACCCTTTAATTGTATCCTTCACCAAGCCAAGTAAGTTTGGGAAGTGGAGTATATCCTAGGGTACATCCTCCAATCATGGTCAAGGAGCACTTACACATATGGGGCTATGCCAATGGATCCGCGTGTTGCCACTACAATACTTGGGTGTGCGAGCTCTCTATAACTTTCTTTGCAATTGGAAGGAATGTCCCTACAATTCAAAGGTGCCTAGCTGGCACCAACAGTCAGGGGCTCAAGTGAATCTACTATATATGCTTATGTGTACTACCCCTTAGCCCTTGCATAGGGATAGGCAAATCCGCTTGAAGAGGCCTATATAGGAGGCTCATGCAGGAGGTCGACCCATCTAATAAATTGGGAATTCACCTTGAAGTTGCTAGCATTAAATAACCATGGTCGTCATCTTATCCATTAGATAAAGAGTTCCTCTTACAACTCATGCTTTTGTAGGAGTCAGGACTAAGCAACGACTAATAGAGTTTCCTTTTATATGCTTTCTTTTGTAATTTTTCTTTTAGTTCTTTCTTTCCACTTATACTCAAGGATGGGATGTCGCCCCCTAAAGCCTTATAAAGACTTTGAATTAATGAAAACTCCATTTTCCTCTTGTTTATCATCATGCTCGTCTTCTTGTCTTCGAATCTATTTATGACATTTAATCCTTGTCTTTATTTACACTAAATTAACCATTTGGGTGAATCTATTTATGACATTTAATCCTTGTCTTTATTTACACTAAATTAACCATTTGGGTGCAAGGTTATTAGTGGTCGGTCTTGCGTGCTACATGATATGATTGCTTTGCTAATTGTTTGGGTTAGTATGCTAAACTAGTCGTTTGTAAGCACCCAAGTTTTGCACACTACCACCTCATCCACAAACCCCAACCATACTGCGCCCAATTTATTTACTTTTATTTTTTTCAAGAGTCCTAATTAAGAAGTACCCAAAAATTACAATATATATATATATATAAAAGAAAATTAAGAAAAATATATAAAAAAATAATTAAAAAATATATATGAAGAAAAAGGATAAAAATAGTTTAGACTCTTCTCTTTTTTCAACAATGTTTATCTTATTTGGTTTAGGCTTAGTTGTTATCTTTAAGTAAATACTGTTTGTAAAAAACAAGTCACAAGCTAACAGCCTAATTAGCACATTACTTGGTCTTAGCATATAGAAATAGTTACAAGTCCTAGGTTTAACTCCAACACAAGGTCCTTTGTGCTATTTTATTTTATTTTTTGTGAATCCAAACTACTACATGTTGAATAGCTAGGGTCACTTGTATGCCATGACACGTGGCAACTTTTCACTTGACTATGTGGCTGACGTGGTGCCCATGTCGCATCATGTCAACATTTCTTTTTTCTTTCCTGTTCTCCTTCCTTTTCTCACCTTTCCTCACTGTTCTCGTGCAAGAATAGATTGGGGCGCCCACTTTCAAGGCTTTTTTTATTCGTTTTTCTTCTCTATTTTGCCAAATTAATGATAAAATTCCGTAAAAGAGTTGAGGTACTTCAAATCAGACCTAAGAACTCAACTAGAAACAATCTTTTAATAGGTCAAATGTAGACTTGAAAATTCAGAAAAGTTTAAATACACTCATTTTCCTTCGAGTGTAACTTCCATGATTTAAGCTATTAGGTTGAAATATGAAGTTTCTAATGTCTAATCCAAGATTTCTTTTTGCTAATTTTGGGGGTCTTAGTCCTTAGTAATTAGATCAAGTGACCACGATGACTCAATCTCTCTCTTAAGTCGACCTTTGAGGTCAATTTTGTCAATTCTAAGTAAGTTGCATAATTGAAAAAACATTTTAAGAAACCTGAGTAATTTTCCAGTAACCCATCAATCTAAGATGGTATTCAAGTTAAGGCCCATCAATCCAAGATGGTGTACAAGCTAAAGCCCATCAATCCAAGATGGTGTTTAAGTTAAAGCATATCAATCCAAGATGGTGACAAAGTTTTCATCCATCAATCCAAGATGGTGCTCACATTATTGTTAAATTTGAAAAAAAAAAATTAAAAGACCATGACCATCCATCTAAGGTAGTTATTTAGGATAAGCATCTATTTTTACTATCCATCTATGACGGTACCTTTAGGGTTTGACCTATTTCTAAGGACATACCCATTTTCTTTCATTTGATTATCTTTCTTGGGGAACAATTTTTTTTCTTCATGTCCAAAATCCTTAATGGATTAGGTTTAGGATAGCTAGTTGACTACGATGCTTCCTAGCACATTTTACCCTTAGAATAAAAATGGTGTCTCTTTTATTTTCATTGTAAAATTTTACTCAAACTTTACTATAGAGAGAAACAGCTGTAAATACCCAATTTTTCTCACTATTTATACATTTTATTTATTTACTTATTTCCATTTCAAGGATCCTAATTAAAAAGTACAAAAAAAATTATAAAATATAATAAAATAGAAAAATAAAAAAAAACATAAAAAATAATTAAAAAATATTTGCAGAGAAAAAAGATAAAAGTAGTTTAGACTCTTATTTATATTTAACATTGTTTATCTTATTTGGTTTAAGCTTAGTTGTTATCTATAATAATATTTTTTTTAAAGAAAAATAGGGCATAAGTTAACAGCCCAACTAGTACTTTACTTGGTCTTATTATATGGAAATAATTAGAGGTCCTGGGTTCGATTCCAACACAAGGCACTCCATGCGTTTCTTTTCTTGTTTTTTTTTTTTATGATTCTGAATGGCCACGTATTAAATAGCCACCTATTTGCCGTGACATGTAGCAACTTTTCACTCGACTACATGGCTGATGTGGTGCCCATGTCAACATTTTCTTTTTTTGTTTCCTTTTCTCCTTCCCTTTCCTTCCTTTTCCCACTATTTAAACATAAGAACAGCTTAAGGCACCCACTTCAAGGCCCTTTTGATTCCTTTTTCTTCATTATTTCATCAAATTAATGATGAAATTGCATAAAAGACTCGAAGTACTTCTAATCAAATTGAAGAACTCAACTAAAAATAATCTTTTAATAGGTTAAATGTAGACTTGAAAATTTAGAAAAGTTTAAATCACACATGTTCCTCGAAGTGTAACTTCCATGATTCAAGCTACTAGATTGAAATTCGAAGTTTCTATTAATTGTTTTAGGCAAAAATGAGTAACATGAATCATTTTTTACTAGTCATTTCATCTAAAATCAAGCAAATCAAATTAAAAAAATCAAGACCCATTAAACTTCAATTTTTCTATTCAATACATTTTTAATGTTTTCCTTCTACATATTAATTTGAATCAATATAAAAATGGGTCAAGGAGCTTGAATCCATCATCAATTCTCACTCACCCATCCCCAAATACCCATTGTAAACACACACTCTTTGTAAGGGTTTGCTTCTCTCTCTCTCTAGCTAGAAGCTCGACTATAGTAGTTTTTGAACTAACCCAACATCATAGCTAAGTTCCTTGGATCCCGAGCTTCCTAACGACACCATTCACCAGCTTCGTCGTACCCCATAACATAAGCTCTACCATTTGGAGTTTTAACCCAAAACCCTAATCACAAACCACTACGATTGGTTTAATACCACCACTACCCATTTTCTTGTAAAACCACCATCACGGCTAGACTTGCCATGTAGTCAGACTATTTCCTGCAAAAACATATTAACAATATATAAAGCATTGTTAGTTTGATGGCATGAAATGAAGTATATCATTTTGCTGAAGCAGTTTGCTTCAACAAATATAGAATCTTAACCTTTAGATGTTTAGGGAAACCCTAAGACAAAGCCCATGCTGAGGTTAGCCTGAGGTAAGATTGGGTTTAGCAGAGGCATCTATTCTCCATGGGGCTCTCTCTTCCTCTTAGCTCACTTACATACTCCACAACTACCAAATACCTTGGAGATGTCATTAGCCAAACCAAGCCAATAAAAGTTCTCCATCAACAAATTTGGTGTTTTAGTCTATCCAAAATGACCAAATGACCTACTATCATGAGCTTCCCTAACTAATAGCTCTCATGTGGAATAGTTTGGTGTACACAACCTTCGGTCTTTAAACAAATAGCCTTCCTTAAGATAATATCCCTTAATGGCAATTACATCCTTGTACTACTCTATGATAGGGTATAAATGAGGATCATGAGCACACTACTCAATAATGGTGAGAATCCTAATAATTTTGTTTACAAAGTGGTTAATAAGGTTTGATATCATAACAAGGCATCGACGACAATATTTGTGCTTTCCTTCTTGCATCGAATGATGCATGAGAACCCTTCCATAAACTCTAACCATTTGGTTTATCTTTTAGAGAGTTTGTTTTAACTCCCAAAATGCTTTAGAGACTCATAGTCTATATAAATAACAAACTCACATGGCAATAAATAGTATTGCCAAATAGTAAGAGCTTAGTAAAGATAGTATAACTCTTTCTCGTATACAGAATAGTTCAGGGCAAGACCACTAAGCTTCTCACTGTAGTAGGTGATGAGTCGTCACTCTTACATTAGGATAGCGTCAATTCTAACTCTCGCTGCATCACATTCTAACTCAAGAGGTTTGTCAAAGTTTGATAGTGATAAGATAAGGGTAGACATGAGCTTTTCCTTGATCTCCTTAAAGCTCTATTTAACTTGATCGTTATATCTAATCCATCACTCTTCTTTATCAAATCAATCAGGGGGGCAGTTATGGTACTGAAGTTTTTAATGAATCGCTTATAGAAAGAAGCTAAGCCATGGAAACTTCAAACTTCAATGACATTTTTTGGTGTCAGTCATTCCAACATAGCTCAAATCCTCTCTTCATCAGCTCGTATTCCTTCCCCTAATACTAAAAACCCAAGAAAAATCACTTCATCCTAGTAGAGCAAACACTTCTTTAAATTCCCATACAACTTCTCAGCCTATAAAATGTCGAATATTGCTCAAAGATGTTGAACATGGTTGATCAAGTCAATACTGTATACCAATATCTCATCAAAGTACATGACCACAAATCTTCCAATCAAGGGGTATATCACATGGTTCATTAACCTCATGAATGTTCTTGGCATATTAGTAAGTCCGAACAGTATAACCAACCATTCGTAGAGTCTATGTTTAGTTTTTAAGGCAATTTTCCACTCATCACCCGGTTTCATACAAATTTAGTGGTAGCCACTTCGTAGATCAATCTTTGAAAATATTTTGGCACCATGGAGTTCATCCAACATGTCATTGTACCTCGATATTAGATATTTATATTTCATAATAATTCAGTTGATTGCTCGGTAATCAATGTACATACACCGAGAATCATCTTTCTTTGGGACGAGTAGAGCTGGTACCGCATAAGGGCTCATGCTCTTCCTCACATATCCCCACTCCATGAGTTCATCCACTTGTATCTTTAGCTCGGTAGGTTGCTTAAGGTTCATTCTATATGCAGGTGATTCCATAAGACAACACCTGGCTAGAGATCAATACTGTATTCTATGCCTCAGATTGGAGGCAGTCCTTTCAATAATTCTTTGGGAAACAAATTATAAAACTCATTTAGCAAGCTTCAAATCTCATTAGGAACATCCTCTAAATCTCTTACCTCTATCAATCTTCTAATCAATAGGAACATAAGCTCATCAGCTTTCTTAGAAGCTTGGAGCTCTCTCTGACTCATCACTGAGGTTTTCTTCTTGCTAGCTCGGGTGAGCTGATTATGGGTCTCATTCGCTTGGGATGGGATGATGGGTTGTAACACAATCTTCTTTTCATCCTTAACAAAGGGATATGTGTTCTTATATCCATCATAAGTAATACATCAGTGAAATAACTAAGGTTGTCCAAGCAGCAAATGTGAAGCTCCCATGGGGACAACATCATTTACTACTTCGTCCTTGTACATACTCCCAATACTAAATGGTACGGTCACTTGTTTAATCACGTGTAAAGCACCCTTAACATTAAGCCAAGTGACTTGTAAAGTCAACAATGTTTTGAGGTCAGCAAACCCAACCCTACATAAAAGACTGTGCCACTACATTAGTACAACTTTCTCCATTAATAATGATTATGCATAATTGTCCTTTGATGGTGCACTTGGTATGGAATAAAGTTTCCCTCTAGTCTTCCTTGGAGTTTGGCAAAGAACTCAATACTCGTCTTAGGATAAGGGTCATCACTTCTCTCTAGTCGGTATAGATACAAGTCTCCTCTTCCTTTTCGGCTTCAACTTTTCTAAAATCCTTTTCCTCCTTGGGCTTGCTCTCATTGGTGCTATCCACTACATTTCTTCAGAGCACTATGATACACCAGTTCAGACACTAAATAGAAATGTATCCGAAGCGAAAGCATTTAAAGCACTTCACCTTGCTGGCCTTCCGTTTGGAGGTTTATCCTCTCTCATATGTCCTCGAGGTTGGCCTAGCCTTAGTTCAACCTGGCTGATCTGCTCAGCCCTATTGGCTTACTCGACTATCATTAGGTTGGTCATTCTTTTCCTCAACTCAGTATAGCTTCATTAACTCAGTATAACTTCATCAGCTCAGGTTGATCAGGTCAGAGCGAAACAGGTGTTTGGGAGAGTGTTTGCCCAAGTTGGCACAGAGCACTTTTCCTTTGCTTTTCGACCCTTTACACTATCTTAATTGCCTCTTCCAAGGTATAAAAGCTCTACACCTCCACAATATTATGAATTTCACATTTAAGTCTAGAAATGAACCTCAACACTGTGTAAGCCTCAAGTTCTTCCACATCAGGTCGAATCATAACCATTTGGAACTCCTTCACACAGTCATCAACTGTTCAGCCTCCTTGGCATAATTCTTATAGTTTTGCAAATGTATCTTATAAGCAGGTTTTAGGCACAAATCTGCTTCTTAACAACCTTTTCATCTCATCCTAAGTCCTTACACCTCGCCTTCTACCCCTTGTTTTGGCTGCATTCAGATTTTTCAACCACATAAGCAGGTTTTAGGCACAAATCTGCCTCTTAACAACCTTTTCATCTCATCCTAAGTCCTTACACCTCGCCTTCTACCCCTTGTTTTGGCTGCATTCAAATTTTTCAACCACATAAGCAGGTTTTAGGCACAAATCTGCCTCTTAACAACCTTTTCATCTCATCTTAAGTCCTTACACCTCGCCTTCTACCCCTTGTTTTGGCTACATTTAGATTTTTCAATCACATAGAGCATACCTAAAGAACTAAAGTACAGCAAGTCAAACCTTCATAGCTTTTGTATATCCATAACGATTGAGCAACTCCACCTTCTCTTCCCACTCCAAATATTTATTTGTATCTTTATTTCCATTGAAGGGTAAGATTTAGACCTTGACATTGTCTAGTCTTCGAAGAGCTCGGGGTCCTCGCTCTTATGCTTGGTAATAACTAACCTCTTCTTCCTCCTCTCCATACTCCTCAACATCGACCTCTCCATCATCCTCCTCAATTTCCTTTAACTCTAGTCTTCATTTAATAGCTCGGTCTATTACTCCTCCAGTTAGAGGGGGTCGAATTGGGCGACGGGCTCAGCCACCTTAGTTATAACCTTTCTCTTGAATATTTTTGGGTAGGTTGTACAGTAGTATTCCCTAAGGTTGTGGCCAATTAACTTGGATTGCTGTAACTAAACTCTCAACAAGGTTAGTGAGTCTGTTAAATTTGTCATCAATTGACCCAAGGGTGTTACTACTATTATGACCACAACCAGGTTGAATACTACTACTCTAGTCACCGATGACACCCTGAACACTCGAATCTGACATGATACAATGTCTTTAAAACAAATTAACAACACAAGACACAGGAAAACAATGCTTTCATATTTCCTAGAACCTCTACTAGTACATCAACAATGTTAATACCTAGCAACTACTAGAATAAAAAGGAAAAGAACTTGCACTACATTTGTACTGAAAAAAACAGGGCAAGAACAGAGTAATAATGAAATCATACTTATTAACACAAAAATCTTCACTACACAACTCACAATTCCAAACTTACTCCACACGAACATACTATAACAGCTGCGAAAGGAACGTAATAGCCACTAGTAGTAAAGTAAACCAAAAACTTCACTACAACTTCATACACTCCCTTTTGGAACCATACTCTAATATCAGCGAAGCTGATGCTTCTTCAAGGTCAAATACACAAAGAGGCACCATAATGAAGTGAGCCAAAAGAAACAAAAGAAAAACTAGCAAAGTCTGGGTAGCTACCAAATTGATATGATGCACTACTCAATCCTACGCAACCTGCAATTAGCTAGATATGACTCACTAGTCTAGATTGAAGGGTCACTCACCACTACTTCTTTCTAAAAGGAATAGATAAGAGTTAAAGGATAAGATAAGAGTTAAAGGATAATGAGAACATTAAAGTTACTCAAAAAGAATGTGAATAATTTCTGTATTGATGATTAGTTAATTGTCTATGTACAAGTAAGTGCGGGTTTATATACCCCTCTACTAGGATTACTTTACACGTATGAAAAGACAAAAAGGTATTCTTACAATTAGGTTACTTGAAATATACTAGAAGAGGTAAAAGAGATAAAGAATATTCAGTACAGAAAAGTAAGAATCATTCTGGAATGTTGTATCAAAAGACATATGTTGCTTGGTGGCTAAACATTAGAAATACGATACAAAGTAAGCAAAAACAAAAAAGCATTTGCAGTTAAGGCTTGACTTGATCTAAATCAAGTAGGGGGCTAGCCAGTCCTGTTGTAAAGTAATCAGCTTGAGTTAGGATCAAATGCTTGTGGTTGGCTCCAGAATTCAGCTCAAATGGTCTTGGGTTTGTATTCCCAACTATCCTGATAAAGAGTAGTTGCTTGGCAAGAGTAGGTCTAATATACGTAAGGGTTTGGCAGTTAAGTTAGTAAGAGATCAAGTTAGGATAGGAGTCTTCATCTCAGATATGGCTTTGAGCTAGTATCCTTTAAGTGAGTCCTTAGAGTTCTCTAGCTCGATTATAGGTAATCAGTCTAAAGAGCTAGTTCCTATCAATTGGGAACCTAAATATCAACACATAAAGCACCTTAGATCCATATGATCCTTGTAGTACTATGCTTCCTCCAACCTTCCCCCTCAAGTAAAGGATCCATTGATGTAGAGAGTCCATTCTAGTATGTTGATATCTACTATTGCTTCCTCCTCTTCAATGTATTTTACTACGAAGTCTGCAAGGACTTCTACTTTGACTACCTACCTTAGATAGAACTGGATGCCATGGGCACTAAGCTCAAGAGAGTCTTTTACCATTTAACTCAAGGCATTTGGGTTTTGTAAGATTACTCGTAATGGTTGGTTGGTAAGGATGACAATTGGTTGTACTTAAAAGTACAACCTTAGCTTCTATACAGCAATCACCATGACTAGGGTGAATTTCTCAATCTTTGTGTATTTGATCTCGGGGCATTATAAGATATGACTTACATAATATATGTGATAGGAATCAACTTCCTAGATTGATCACCCACAGTCAAGCTCAAGGACTCTAAGGACTCACTTGGAGGATACTAGCTCAAAGCCATATCTGAGATGGGGACTCTTATCTTGACTTGACTGCTAGACCCTCACGTGAGTTAAACTTGCTCTTACTAAGCAACTTCTATCAGGACCCTACAGAGGACCTAGTAGGATTATCTAAATTTTCATATCATGTGTGCACCCATGATACGAAAATCGCCTTACATGTTAAAGATTGCAAGACTCTAAATAATTTATCACTAGGGTTTTTGAATTATTAATTAATTAACATATTATAAAATATAAATAACTATAGATATCCAATATTCCACAATTCCTTAGAATCATAGAGAATCGGTATCCCCTATCAAATGATAAGATCAAGTAGTATAAACTTAAAATTCAAACTTATCAAAGCTACTAAATCTAAATGTATAAGTAGTAGTTACATTTAAAGTCTCAAATGAGCTATACAATCTTTCTCTAATTCTAACCTCTAAAACATCTAAATACTTGTACTCAATGCTCGGCTCTTAACCTATGTTCGATTGGCTATCAACCTACAAAAGAAGAACTATTGGGGAGTAAGCTACAAGAGTTTAGTGAGTTATCCCTCATGCTATACTAGCAAGCAGGTTATCAAACAAGTTATTACAACCATATGAATGCATGTACACACGGTATGCCAAATAATATATACAATTGACTGGTGCTGCATATAACATTAGATTTTAACGCCCTCCGAGGTAAGGGTTAGAGATACATTGACACCAATCACAACCGAGCTCTAGCACCTAAGTTTTTAACTATAAATTTAAATTTCATATTTCACAAAATACATTTCCATTTCTAAGAAATCCAATAGTACACAAAATCCCAGGTCTAGCGGTGAGGTAGCCCCCACAATCTACACTCACACCCTATAGCGGAGGTCTCCAAACTTAACCTTCAACCATACAGTTAGCGTCTCTAGCGCTTAGTAAGCTCGTAGGTTAGGGTAAGGTCATGTTGTATGAGTACACCGTACTAAACACTATAATTTAATATATATAAACAAGCCTTGCATGGCCTCTTTTTACCTCGACGTGAAGTGATGGCCAGAATAAGAAATGCAATACATAGTTAATGCATGACCCTTTTTAATTTTAAGATAAGCCAAATATAATTAAGTCAAATTATGTGGCAATCAATCAATATCAGCAAACTATCCCAATCATGTAACAATCAAATCTTCAATTATCATGTTTAATGATATTTTCAACAATAGTCAATCAATATCAAGCACATGCATATCTCAAACCCCCATGCATCAAGTTATTAATATTCAATTTAAGTGCACTAACTACAAGCACAAATAAGTATAGAGTCATCGGTAGTACTTACTTGGCTATAACGTCTCGCACTAATTGTAGTAGTCCTCACGAAGATCCTAACCCTCGTTAGGATCACCTAATTATTATAAGATAAAAAGGATAGTAAGTAACTAAATAAACTAGTTATTCTAAGTATTTATTCACCTAGTTCTACTTAGGTTCCTATTAGTTTTCATTCGGTTAAACCTTATCACCAACAGTATGTAACTTTTTCATTTTATTTCCAACATTTATAAACTTATAGCCGGTTTTCATCATTTTCAGACATATATTCGCGTGGTAATGTCCATTTTAGATATTAAGACTCATGTTTTATGATATGAATTAAATTTATTGAAATTTTAATTATTAAAGCTTGAATATTTTTATT
Organism: Lumnitzera racemosa; assembly: GCA_024138005.1. Classification (NCBI taxonomy): domain Eukaryota; kingdom Viridiplantae; phylum Streptophyta; class Magnoliopsida; order Myrtales; family Combretaceae; genus Lumnitzera; species Lumnitzera racemosa. The sequence continues at coordinate 84,926,925 of JAMXBC010000010.1, read as the reverse complement.
GTCTATATTATTTTAGCACCTTATGATTTGATTAATCATTAGACTCTTATACTTAGATGATTTTACTTTTTTATTACATTATATGTATTTATTTAAGATTAATTGAAGTTAAGATGTGCATTATGGGCTTGTGATGATTTCGGCCCACCTATGTACTTATATATATATCATCACTTCATTGTATTATGTTATATTTTGTTATATTAAATGATTATGTTCATTTTGGACATTAAGACCCGTGTTTTACGGTATATGTCCAAGTATATGTACAAGTATATTAGAAGTATACGTCTACATACAGTGGTATACCTATTTTATATGTATTTTCGTATGCCTTCTATACTCTCTTAAGAAATCTTCATGTAATCCATATTTTTTCATCTTATAGGCTTATTTAGCAAGTTATATGTACGTACACTTAGTATACTCTTTATTTTAGGTTATGTACATATAGGGTATTCATGTATATGGCTTTTTATACTTATGTACAAGTACTTCTCTTATTCTTACCTATGTATATGTATACCTATACTATGTATTCTACTAGTATATACCTATTTAGTCCATATAAATATGTGTTTCTACACCTATATATGTACATATGTTCTTCTACACTTATGTATATAAACTTATACTTATACTATGTATTTTACAAAAATCTATACATAAATACTTCACATGTATCCATATGTTATATGTACATATGCACTTCTACTTATATACTTAAGTATTTCTACACTCATATGTATGTGCATAAATGTTCTTATTTTATACTAACATATATGTACATCTTGCATGATGATTCTAAAGCTAATATAACATAAACAACTAATTATTAATCAAGATGGAAAATCATATGAAAACATATCTTTTTCTCCTTTGTAATATGTAAGGGAAGTGCTAGTGTATGGTGTAGAAGAAGTGGTTAAAATATGGAAGTAAATTTGGAAATTAAAGGAAAAGAAAGGGAAAAAGGGGTGATGGTTGGAATAGGGGAGAAGAATAGGGTTTTGTTTTGTGTTGTAAATGTGTTTTATAAAAGAAAAAGGTGGGGTTTACAAGGGGGATAAGGTGGATGGCAAGGGAAAGGATAAGGATGGAGGAAAAAAAAATCATGTGAAGAGTGGGGAGATTTTCCTTAGAAAATGGAGGAGAACTTTAGATTGAAAGTGACACATATTGATTTTAGTCAATACTTTGACTTGGTCAACATTTGACAGAGTCAACTTCCTTAAATTGTATGTAATTCATGTACATAATGATGGTATTAAGGATAATTAGGAGAAAAATTAAGGAAATGAAGAGAAATATGGAATTAAATGAAATAATTAGTAAAAAAAATTATTAAAACCCCTTTTTGAGTTTTTATGTCCTATATATATTATTTAATATAATACTTAGCATATCTATCATGAAAAGTGCAATTTAGAATACTAATATGGACTATATGTAGTATTAATATTAACTAAACACTTAAATTTGTATAATACTAACTTAAGTTATGTAATTAAGAGATTAATATGATTTATAATGCAATATCATAGTTTCTAATAAATTAATTTAGTATTGTACATATTTATGAACGATTGAAAGTTATCTTTGATCATTGGCTGATGATTTTATATGATTTAGCGTATTATTAAGTGTTTACATTCAATTAGGGTTTTAATGTGATTCTAATGAATAAGCACATTGTTTAAGCTTAAAGTTAGGGTTTTAAGGTTTTTATCACTTTCAAGTACAATCTCTAGTGTTTTTACACATTTAGGGTTTAATATGTTTACACGAGATTAAATATTCGATTGTTATCTTAAGGTTTTTATCTTAACTAGTATTGTTACACTTAAATCTAATCTAGGATTTGGATTGGAAATTTTAGGGGTTTACAATCGTACTCTATCAAGATAGTCAAGAAGATAGCCCTAAGACCATTCGAGCTGAATTCCAAAGTTAACCACAAGCATTTGACCCTAACTCAAGCTGACTGCTTTGCAACGGGACAAACTGGCCCCTGACATAATCCAAATCAAGTTGGCCCCTAACTACAAATGCTTTTCTACTTTCACTTACTTTGTACCATATTTCTAATGTTCAACCACCAAGCAACACATGTCTTCTGATACCACATTCTAGAATGATTCTTACTTTTCCATACTAAATATTTTTTGTCTCTTTTACCCCTTCTAGTATATTTCATGTAACTTAATTTTAATAATACCCTTTCGTCTTTTCATACGTATAAAGTAACCTTAGTGAAGGGGTATATAAACCCCTACTACTTATATGTATACGATTAATTAATCATCAATATAGAAATTATTCACGTTCCCTTTGAGTAACCTTAGTATTCTCATTGCCCTTTAGCTCTTATATATTCCCTTTAGCAAAGAGTAGTGACAAGTAACCCCTTAATTCAAACCGGCGAGTCACATTTAACAAATTGTAGGCTAAGTACGATTGAGTGCTAAGTCATATCCATTCTATAGTTTCCTAAACTTTGCTAGTTTTTTATTTGTTTTGTTTTGTTTCTTTCGATTCACTACATTATGGTACCTCTCCATGTGTTCGACTTCGGAGATGCATTAGCTTTGCTGGTATCATAGCATGGTTACAAGGAGGAGTATGTGAAGTTCAAGTGAAGTTTTTGGTTCGCTTTGTTGTTAGTAGGTAAGGTGTTCCTTTCATAGCTGCTACAATGTGTTTGTATGGAGTGAGTTTTGAATTGTGAGCTATGTAATGAAGATTTGTGTTTTGATAAGTGTACTTTCATTGTTACTCTGTTATCGCCCTGTTTTTTTTTTTTTTTTTCACTACGAACGCAAGGTAAGTTCATTTCTATTCTATTCAAGTTGTTATTAGGTATTAAATTTGTTAGCATATTAGTTAAGGTTTTAGGAAACATGAAAGCATTGTTCTCCTGTGTATTGTATTATTAATCTATTTCAGAGATATTGTATCATGTCAGATTTGAGTATTCGGGATGTTAACAATGACTAAAGTAATGGTGCTTAACTTAGTCATGGTCATGATGGTAACAACACCCTTAGGTCAATTGATGACAAATTTGATAGACTCATTAACCTTATTGAGAGTCTATTCACAGTAATGCAAGTTAATAGGCCATAACCTCAAGGAATGCTACCGCACAACCCACCCAAAAATATTCAAGAAAGAGGTTACGGCTAAGGTGGCCAAGTCTGTCTCCCAGTTTGACCCCCTAAAGCTGGAGGAGTTGTAGACCGAGCTGCTAGACCAAGACTAAAGTTAGAAGAAATTGAAGAGGATGATGAGGAGGTCAATGTCAAGGAGTATGGAGAAGAGGAAGAAGAGGCTAGTTATTATTGGGCTTAGGAACGAAGACCCCGAGCTCCTCGAGGACTAAACAATGTTAAGGTCCAAACCCCACCCTTTAATGGAAGTGCTGATGCAGATGAATATTTAGAGTAGGAAGAGAAGGTAGAGAAGGTGTTTGATTGTTGTGGATATATAGAAGCTATAAAGGTCCGACTTGCTACACTTATGTTTTATAGGTATGTTACTATGTATTGGAAAAATCTGAATGTAGCCATAGCAAGGGATGGAAAGCGAGGTATAAGGACTTGAGATGAGATGAAAAGGTTGTTAAGAGGTAGATTTGTACTCAAAACCTACTTGCATGATACATTTGCAATGTTGTAAGAACTACGCTAAGGAGGCTGAACAATTGACGACTATATGAGGTAGTTCCAGATGCTTATGAGCCAGGCCGACATGGACGAACCCGAGGCTCCTACAGTATTAAGGTTCATTTTTGGACTTAGATATGAAATTTGCAACATTGTAGAGTTGCAAAGGTTTTATACCTTTGAAGAGATGATTAAGATAGCATAGAGGGTTGAAAAGCAAAGGAAAAGTACTCTAAGCTTACCCGGGCAAACACTCTCTCAAAACCTTGTTTTGTATCGACTTATTCAAGCCGAATCGAGGAGGCCATACTGAGCTAAGGACAGGAATGACCGACTTGACAATAGTCAAGCAAGCAAACAGAGTTAAGTAGGTTAGCTAAGCCGAACTAAGGCTAGGCCAACCCCAAGGACATATTAAAGAGGATAAACCTTTGAACGAAAGACCAATGAGGTGAAGTGCTTGAAATGCTTAGCCTTCAAACAAATGGTTACTAAGTGTCTAAACCGACGTGTTATAGTGCTTCGAAGAGATGTAGTAGATAGCACCAATGAGAGTGAGCTCAAGGAGGAAAAAGGATGTTAGAAAAGCTGAAGATGAAGAGGAAAAGGAGACTTATATCTATGCTAACCAAGGAGAAGTGATGACCCTTGTCCTAAGTTGAGTACTAAGTTCCCTATTAAGCTCCAAGCAAGACCTGAGTAAAAATTTATTCCATACCAAGTACACCATCAAAGGACAATTATGCACAATCATTGTCAATGGAGGAAGTTGTACTAATGTAGTGGCATAGTCCTTTATGCAGATGATAGGGATCATAGACCAATCACATGCTCCCAAGCTCGTGAGCTTGCCCAGTTGGTTCGTCAAGCTGTTCAAGGTGGCCTGAGCATCGAGGAGCAATGTATTTCTCAGTCCAACTTACCAAGTTACTTCACTCTCTACGTTATTTAGGAAGCCGCCAAGGTGATCAGCCAACATGCCTAACTGACCGCTCCACAATAGACCCTAATCCATGCATCAAATTAGGGTATAACCAACCTTGGTAGTGCCGAGGATAAGCTAACAACTATCAAGAGCTGATCATCTAAGGATAACTCGAAAATGAGTTACTCCTTGAGTTAACCCCAATCCAGTCCCAACTACCGAACTGCTGATGCCGACCTTACCTAATCAGAATTTGCCCCTACTCTAATAACAATGTCATAGGGACCACAAAATTAACAAATTGCATGTGCACTATTCTTTTTCTAACATCCATATTATCCTTTCTGACAAAGGACATTCTTTTTGCATGATTACATTTATAACCATGTAAATTATTCCCCTTTTTCCTTAGCTAGTATGGATCCTTTTCTACACTTTCCCGTAACCTAGGAGTTACTCTAATTGGGTACTATAACTACTTGCAAATTGTAATAGCCATAAGGACAACATATAGAGTATACACTAAACTTTTACATTCTCTTGAGCTAAGTGTTTTTCTGCTTACACTTGAGCTATTATAATTTAGCCCATTGAGTGTGGATTAGCGGCGAGTAACCTCCAGCCATTCTTATGTATCATATCAAGTATAACTTAAGCTCTTATGCAGTGTTAGTGCATCATATCTATTGTTAATGCACAAGAACCCATGCTCATCCTACAACTCTCATTTATCCTTCAAACCATCTCATAGTTTGGACCCATCCCTTGGTTATACGTGATATGGGGCTCATGTGTTCAACCACGAACCCGTATCATCTTGGTATCAAAGCCTAGTTCATGTCCAAAGGCTAGCTTTTGCTACCTTTTTCTCTGTGTAATTTGCTATTGGTTTTGTATGTTTGAGGTTTCTATTAACACTAGTAGTTTGGTAGGTAAATAGTGTTGAAGACATTCGATACTCTGTTTTCCCCTATTTCTTATATGAAAAAACAAAGCAGTTATTGGCTTGTTCACTTTACGTAGTTGTAGGAGCATTAGTTATTGTTCTGCTGTTGTTATTCACAAAAGGGACTCTAAGTGGTATTTTTAAACATCAATTTTGTGAGTTAAATTAATAAAGTCAAATTTAAGTGATTAGGGAACTCTAAGAAACCAAGAAAGTGGTGCTCGATATGGTCAAGGACAAGAAGGAAGCTTCATACCTCAATCAATGGGTGATCGCTTAGATAGGCTTGCCGACTTGGTAGTTAGTTTGGTGACTATTATCTAAGAAGATAGACAACAAGCTAGAAATAGCTTAACTAGAGGATGTAAGCAGCAAGAGCGAGGCAATAGTCCGTTTTGCCAAGCTAATGTTCAACCACCCTAGATTGAAAGAATGGGTAGGGATGCTAGGCGTAGGTTAACACTTAAAGAAATCAAAGAAGAAGAGGAAGGGGATGACGAAGCGAAGGAGTACTATGAGCCTAAAGAAAGGAATGTAGAGCCCCTATATTTGAAGGGTTAAGGATACGTATTACTAGCTTTTTTAGAAGTAGAGATGCCAAGGATTATCTAGATTGGGTAAACAAAATTGAGAAGCAATTTAAATGCCACAAAGTGCCCAATAATGCAAAGGTTAGACTTGTTATGCTAGAGTTCACTAGTTACGCTGCTCTGTAGTAGAAAAACTTACAAGCCACCCGATGAAGGGAAGGAGAATGAGAAATTAGGAGTTGGGATGAGATGAAGAAGGTCATGAAGAGAAGGTTTGTGCCAAGCTACTATCTGCAAGATACTTTCAAAAGGTTATAGGAATTGAGGCAAGGAGGATCAACTATTGAAGCTTATGTCAAGGAATTCCAAATTTTGATTATCCAATACGAAGTCAGCAAGCTAGAAGACCAAATTGTATCTTGATTCATCAGTGAATTAAAATATGAGATCAGAGATATTCAAGAACTATGGATATTAGGACACTTGACGATGCAATCCGAGCTGCCTAAAGGATAGACAGGTGCCAAACAAGAAGGTTCTGACCACTAGTCAACTGACTTGACAGTAATCGAATTGTTTCAAGTAAACTTATGCGAACAAAACCAAGTAAGGTTATTGAGATTTGACCTACTCAGATTAGCCAAGCAGAGGGGAAGGAAGTGCCTAGAAAGTTTGAGAAAGGCTAGAGTTCAAAGAGGAAAACAAGTGAATCAAGTATTTCAAATGGTAAGGATTTGGATACATTACCGCTCAGTGCTCGAATAGAAGAACTATGGTAATCTAAGGTAATGCGCCAACTATCGAAGTTGATAGTATTGATGAGGAAGTAGAGGAGCTGAAAGAGGACGAACAGGCCGAGCTATCCGAGGAAGAAGTTATCTATAATGAGAAAGGCAACTTTATGCCGACCACTTTAATGTTAACGAGGATAATGAGTGTCAATCTTGTACCCAAAGATAAATAAAGAGAAAATCTCTTCGACGTTAGATGTAAGGTGAATGAGTCACTATGTACCTTAATCGTTGATAATGGGAGTTACACTAATGTAGCCTCTGCATTTATGGTCCAGCAATTGAAATTGCTGACTAAGCCCTACCTAAAACCTTATAAGCTTCATTGGCTTAGTGATAAGAGAGCCCTATAAGTGAACAAACACGTGTCTATGCTGATTTGCATTAGCAAATATCAAGATGAAGTGCTCTATGATGTGCTACCCATGAGTATGTCCCACATTCTACTTAGATGACCATGGATATTCGATCAAGTTGTAGTATATGACAAAAGGAGGAATACATGTTCTGTAGAGCATGAAGGCAAGAGGATTAAATTGAGTTTATGACTACCAAACAAGTAAAGGTCATGCAGTCCCAACTTAGCCAAACTCTAAATTAAGAAGCTTTGGTAATGACCTAAGCCAAGTTGAAAAGAGAAATGGAGCTAGAAAGACCAACCTATCTAGTAGTCCAAAGGATATTGGAGATGAGGTCCGAAGAGAGGGAGTAGTCCGCTGAGGTGAAAACATTACTGGAAAAGTTTGCCGATCTGTTCCTAAAAGAGCTACCGGAAGGACTGCGTTCCATTTGAGGCATCGAACATGCAATTGAGTTGTAGCTAGGAGCCGCATTGCCGAATAAGCCTGCCTATAGGCTAAACCTTGAATAGGCCACTGGGCTACAGAAGCAAGTAGATGAGTTGTTAAAGAAAGAGTATGCATGTTAGTCCCTTAGCCCCTATGCTATGCCAGCCTTGTTGGTGCAAAAGAAAGATAAGTCTTGGAGAATGTATGTAGACAACTGAGCAATCAATCGAATCACCATCGAGTATAAGTATCCCATACTTAGGCTTAATGACATGCTAAACGAATTAAGTAGAGCAAGAGTGTTCTCCAAGATTGACCTCAAATCTAAATACCATTAAATCTAAATGCACAAAGGTGACGAGTGGAAGGTTGCATTCAAAACGTACCATAGATTATATGAATGGCTTATAATGCTATTTAAATTATCCAACGCGCTGAGCACATTTATGCTCTTGATGAATCATGTGTTTTGAGACTTACTAGGAAAGTTTGTCGTAGTTTATTTTGATGACATCTTGGTGTAACATCTCCGAAGAGCTTTCGCAAAACTTTGACCTGAACAACTCTACACCAATCTAAAGAAGTACGACTTTTTCTAACCTAAAATAATCTTTTTAGGGTTTGTTGTAAGTAGTAGTGGCATACGAGTTGATGAAGAGAAGATTAGAGCAATCACCAAATGGCTAATGCCGATCACTTCGACTAAGGTAAGGAGTTTCCATGGCCTGGCATCATTCTATCATAGGTTTATAAAAAATTTTAATACGATTGTGGTCTTACTCACTGAACTCTTCAAGAAGAATGTTGAATTCAAATGAGGAGTGAAGGAGTAGAGGAGTTTCGAAGAGGTGAAAGAGAGGCTAACCATAGCCCTCGTCTTAGCTCTGCTGAGTTCTGACAAAGTTTTTGAAGTAAAGTATGATGCATCCAAACTAAGTATAGATATCATGTTGATGCAAGAAGACCGACCTATTGCTTATTTCAACGAGAAACTTTGAGGAGCTACACTCAACTATTCTAATTATGACAAGGAGTTTTACTCCTTAATTTGAGCCCTAACAATATGGCAATACTATCTATTACCCGAGGAATTTATGATCCATACCAACCATGAATGCTTGAGATACCTAAAGAGCCAACCAAAGTTGTCTCAAAGACAAGCCAAATGGGTCGAGATCATAGAGAGATTTTCCAATGTTGTGAAATCTAAGAACAGGAAGAACAACGTAATAGCTGACACCTTATAAAGACAACATAACCTCCTAATCAAACTACAAACAAGGCTACTTGGTTTTTCAATAATCAAGAATTGGTATGCTAAGGATCAACACTTTAGTCCTATTTACACCTAGTGTGAGGAGGGATGAACCTTGGACAACTATCACAAAGAGGATGGATACTTATTCAGAAAGAGGAGATTGTGTATCTCGACCCATTCTATAAAAGAATTGCTAGTGTACAAGGTACATGGGGGCGAATTGGTAGGACACTTCAACTAGCGCCAAACCCATGAGGTACTCTCATCCAGATTATTTTCGCCAAGGATAAAAAGAGATGTCTAATCAATACTAAAAAGGTGTACAACCTGTCAAAAAGTGAAGAGTTGTACCAAGTAAGGATACTATCTACCCTTGCCCATCCCGACCAAACCTTAGTCTAAGCTAAGTATGGATTTCAAGTTATGGTTACTGAGGGAAGGACTCCATCATGGTAGTCATGGATCGATTTAGTAAGATGGCACATTTGTGCCTTGTTCCAAAATTAATGATGTATCAGCTATCTCTTTTCTTTTCTTCATAGGGTTTCTAAGACCATTATTTGAAACCGAGACCCAAAGTTCATGAGCTACTTCTAGAGGACACTATGGAGGCGAATGAGAATTAAGCTATTGTATAGCATGTCCTACCATCCACAAACCGATGAACAGACTAAGGTTATCAATAGAACAATAGGAACTTCGCTACGGGTTACTGCCAAATGGAACATAGGTGATTAGGATCTATGCCTGCCACTCATTAAATTTGCTTACAATAAGATAGCCTACTACGTGATGAACAAGTCTCCCTTTAAGGTAGCCTATGGGTTTAACCCCAACCTTCCAATGGATCAGGTTCCCCTATTGAGACTTAACGATGACCTGCCAACTGTATAGAGGGTCAAGGCCATCAAAGCTATGCACCAAAAGGTGGTGGAGCAATTAAGCCGAGCTACTATTAAGCTCGAGAGGAGATGCTGCAGATAGAAAAAGAGAATTCCAAATAGGTGATTTGGTTTAGATCTACCTCAGCAAAGAACAATTCCTAAATTTAAGGAAGTGCAAGTTGTCTCCTAAGGCTGATGGACCTTTCAAGGTGCTTTAAAAGATCAATCTTAATGCTTACCAAATTAAACTACTTGAGGGATATGGAGTCTCAAACTCCTTCAACATTGCCGATCTCCAACTGTACCTTCCCAAGGACAAACAATTCGGGGCCAAGCCAAATTTGATCCCAAATCTCAAATGACCCATAAGGGATGATAAAGATCATGGACCAATCACGTACTCTCGAGCTCGTAAGCTTACCTAGTTAGCTTGCTAAACTATTCAAGATGAGCTAAGTACCAAGGAGCAATGCATTTCTTAATCCAACTTGCTAAGCTACTTCACTCTCTACACATTTAGGAAGCTATCGAAGTGATCAACCAACATGTTGAGCTGACCCTTCCGTAACAAATCTTAGTTTAAGCATTGAATTTGGGTATAGCCAACCTTAACAGTGCCGAAGCTAAGCTAACAATTGTAAGCCCCAAAACTAGCAATCCGAGGTTTCGATCGATTGAAAGACCTAATCGAGCCTAAATTATAAAGTAAAGCTTAAAATATTAGTAAACTGATCCCATAAATTTGAATTTAAGAAAATAAGTAATAAAATAGGAGATTACAAAATTTTCAAATTTTAAGTATATACCTCGTTATTTATCGAAAATGCGTAAAATGCAATCCGATACTGAACAAATCGCTAGAGATAAATTATATGTATACTAAAAATTATAAAATAACCTAAATAATATTTAAGAATATTTATTTGTACTATATATGAATTTACATGTAGGTATAAATACACGTAATTACTTAAAATACGCGAAATGTGCTAAAATAATACTAAATACTTAAAGAAAATTCATAATTAATTGATAAAAAATCAGGAAAAATCAAAAATCATCCAAATCAAGTCGTGGCAGGTCAGAATTCACAAAATAAAAATTAACCAATTAAAATTAGACAACATAAAAGCCAAAAATCAAGGAAATTGGGCAAAGTCATGTCTAATTAATGCAAAATAATTACACTAAAACTCTATAAATAGAAAGAAAAATTTAGAAGCTCATTTAGACAATTAGAAAACATAGAAAATTAGGTAAAGTGGAAAATTGAGAGAAAAACCAAAGAAAAAAAAAAGAAAAGGAAAACTGTGCAGTTAGGGCCACAAAGGAGAACCCAGATCCGATGAGAAGCTGGGGGTGTACAGCCACCACCACCATACGGTGGTGGCAACGCGTAGGTGGGCCGACATATCCATGGCCACCGGCGGTGGCCGGAGCCACCCAGATCGGTGAGTCTGATTTCTAGCCCGATTCTTTTGTAATTTTTAAAAAATAGTAAATATTCTTAAAAAATTATGAAACTTGTTATTATGGAATATTTTTGTATTTATTTTTTAGGAAAAATATTATTTTGATGAAAATATGTCTTGTGATATAGGGTCCTTAAGAAATCGTGCAAAACCGAGCATGTTTCGGTTTAGAAATAAATGACCTTAGAAGTGTAATTTTGAACCCAAAATTTTTGTGTAGATTACTTAGATAATATAGAACAGTACTATGAAGTCCGTTTTCAAAAATTAATTTTCAAAATTTTTAGATAATTTTTAAGCCCTAAAATGAGGCATAAAATGGGTAATTTAGGGTTAATTAAGTAATTAAATGATTAATTACTGATTTAGTGAATAATTATATGTTTTAGGATGTTGAAATCTGATGGAGCATGATACTTGTAGCATTTAGGGTGTTAGATGTAATTATTAGGTTAATTATGTAGTAAATGATTAATAAGGAAAAATAGTTAACTTTAAGTTAATTTTGCAAATTAAGGAAATTAGGAGTAAAATCTTATTTAAGATGAATTTAGATATTTTGAAATGATAATTGATGTTTAAGGATGGTAATTAAAGTAATAGAAATCTTAGAAATGCATTATGTACATAATAGGCAATAATGCATAATATGTAATTTTTGAAAATATAATAAATAGAAAATATTAGGATAAAAATTGATATTATATAAATAATAAGGATATATAATAAATCTGATAAGAAACTTGAATTTATGTAATTATATGAAAAATGTAAAAATTTCTCACATCAAGAGTAAATTCGGTACACTAATAAGGATATAAGTGTACCGGATGAAATAAAATACTGACTAAGGGTAATAATATATTTAGGAGATCAGGAAGTAATGTGATTAATTTCACATTATGAGTTGAAACGAATTTCTAGGGTTGTAATATAAAACATTATTTAGAAATCGATGTGGAAACCGAACCCGAACCTAACCCTAAACCTAGAATAATTATAAAAGACTTAAGACCTAGATAATTAAGCATATTAAACCCTAAACAAAACCTAACAATAAGCGTTATAGTATAAAATGAACCTATAATAGTTATATGAAAAGATAAAACCACGTTTGTGTTATTGGGATGATCGGCGATGGCCTAAGCAAATCGAACCTCGAGTGAGTGAGCGAGGAGTCGAGGTAAGTTGGGAATTAATACACTGCTGTATTTTGGAGGCTTGAGATTATGCTTGGTTGTGCCTGTTAGATAGTTGGCTGTGTGCATGTGCTTGATTATGGGTGATACTATGATTCTGTTTGTTGCTCTGTCATATATTGTATGACTTGTATGAAATGATTGATCACCCTAAACTGGACTTAATCTAATATATGACCAGTAATCATAATCGGACATGCATGGTAACCCGTTAGGGGAACTTAGGATTCTCCGGCCAAATACCGACCCCTTCGAAAGGGATAGCGCAAGATTGCAAAATGGTCCCTTCTTCATCCTCAGTCGAACTAAGTGACAGGAGAGGAGGTCGCGGTAAGGGTGAAGACAGTGGTTCGAAGGTAGATGCAGGAGGAGCGAGGTCTCCATTACACAAGGCTGGGTTTGGTCGTGAACTGTTGCATTAACGGTAACTCCTTAACCTGGATTAGAGCGGGCGCAATTTCTCTAATCTCACGACGAGCAGGACAACGTCGTACGATGGCATTTGCTTGCACATGCATTGCACCTAATAAGTGATTGAAAACCTTATTATGTGTATGGTATAGTTTTAAGTCCTCCATCCTAACTTACTGAGCTGTAGTTGCTTACATCCCTATAGACGTCGTGCAAGTGTTGGCTAAGAAACGGCAAACAACTATCCTGAAGCTAGCAACTGCTGGATCCTGAGGAGTGAGGAAAAACATTGAAGAATAAACACACATATTTTAAGGTCTAAGTTTTTATTTTAGAATTACTTTTCATTTTTAAATAGTGTAATAACTGAATTAAAGTGTATATATATATATAAATTTTCTCACTTTCTTAGGTAAATGATCTATTTAAATTATAAACTGTATACTTCAAAGCGGGTTAGTCGTGGACGCCTTGTGTAGATTAGGTCTAAGATAGCAGTTGTAAGGCCAACTTCTATCTTAGGATGGTTTACACGTCGGGGCTGTTACGACTCTGCCGCTTCGGGGCGTAGCAACAACTATTAGGAATCGATCATTCAAGGCCAACCTGAAAATGAGTTACCCCCTAAGTTAACCCCAGTCCAATCCTAACTATTCGAGCTACCAAACCGCTGATGCTGACCTTACCAGATCAAAATTCGCCCCTACTCAAATGACAGTGTCATCAAAACCACAAAATTAGCAAACCGTACGTGTACTGTTCTTTTTCTAACATTCGTACTATCTTTCTTGACAAAGGACATTCTTTTTGTACAATTACATTAATATCCCTGTAAATTATTCCCCTTTTTCCTTAGCTAGTAAGGATCCTTTTTTGTAATTTCCTATAACCTAGGACTTACCCTAATTATGTACTATAAATACTTGCAAATTGTAGTAGCTGTGTGAACAACATACAAAATATACACTGAAATTTTACACTCTCTTAAGCTAAGTATTCTTCTACTTACTTTTGAGTTACTCTTATCTAACCCATTAAGTGTGGACTAACAGTGAGTGACCTCTGGCCATACTTGTACATCATATCAAGTATGACCTAAGCTCATATAAGGCATTGGTGCATCATATCCATTGTCAATGTACAAGAATCCCTGCTTAACCTTCAACTCTCATTTATCCTTCGGACCATCTCGTGGTCTAAACCTACCCCTTGGTTATACGTGATATTGGGCTTATATGCTCATCCATGAACCCATATCAATAGAGGTTGGGTCTGCCGACCTCAAAACATCCCTGACCTTACAAGCCGCATTGGCTTCATGATAAGAGTGCTTTATACGTAACTAAAGAAGTGATAGTAACGTTTAGTGTTGGGAGTGTGTATAGGGACAAAGTAGTATGCAATATCATATCCATGGGAGCTTCATATCTGCTACTTGGATGACCTTAGTTGTTTGACTAACGTGTTACTCACAATGGATATAAGAACACATGTGCGTTTATAAAGATGAAAAGAAGATTGTGTTACCTCATCCCAAGTGAATGAAACCCATAATCAACTCACCTGAGCTAGCAAGAAGAAAACCTTAATGATGAGCCAAAGAGAGCTCTGAGCTACTAAGAATGTCAATGAGCCTATGTTCCTATTGATTAGAAGATTGATGGAGGTGAAAGATTTAGAAGATGTTCCTAATGAGATCCGAAGCCTGTTAAATGAGTTTTCCAATATGTTTCCCTAATAATTGTCTAAAGGACTGCCTCCAGTCCGAAGCCTAAAACACTAAATTGATCTATAACTAGGTGTTGCCCTACCGAATCGACCTATATACAGAATGAACCTTAAGCAAGTTGTCGAGCTAAAGTGACAAGTAGATGAACTCATGGAGCAAGGATATGTGAAGGAAAGCATAAGACCTTATACGAAACCAAAATTGCTCATCCCAAAGAAAGATAGTTCCTGGCATATGTACATCGATTGTCAAGCAATCAACTAAATTACTATGAAATATAGATATTTCATACTAAGGCTCAATGACCTGTTGGATGAACTCCATGGTGCCAAAATATTTTCAATGATTGATATGCGAAGTGATTACCACAAATTCGTATGAGACTAGGAGATGAGTGGAAGATTGCTTTCAAAACTAGACATAGACTCTATGAAGGTTAGTTATGCCATTCTAACTTACTAATGCACTAAGCACATTAATGAATCGTGTGATACACCCCTTGATTAAAAGATGTGTGGTCATGTACTTTGATGATATATTGGTATACAATATAGACCTGAGCCACCATGTTCAACATCTCCAAACAGTATTTAACATTTTGCGGGCTGAGAAGTTAAATGGGAATTTGAAGAAGTGTTCGTTCTGCTAAGATGAAGTAATTTTTCTTAGGTTTATAGTGTGAGGGGAAGGAATCCAAGTAGATGAAGAGAAGATCTAAGCTGTGTTAGATTGGCCAAACTAAAAAATGCCATTGAAGTTAAAAGTTTCCATAGCCTAGCTTCTTTCTATAGGCGATTCGTTAAAAACTTCAGTACCATAATTGCCCCCTTGATTGAGATGACAAAGAAGAGTGATCGATTCAGATGAAACGATTGAGTTGAACAGAGCTTTAGGGAGATCAAGGAAAAGCTCATATCTACCTTTATCCTATCATTACCAAACTTTAACAAAGCCTTAGAGTTAGAATTTGATGCATCAGGAGCTAGAATTGGCGCTGTCCTAATGCAAGAACAACGACCTGTCATTTACCATAGTAAGAAACTTAGTAGTCCTGCCTTAAACTATTCTGTGTACAAGAAAGAGTTATACACTCTTTATTGAGCCCTTATTGTTTAGCAACATTCTTTGCTACCACAAGAGTTTGTTGTTTATACAAACCATGAGTCTTTGAAGCATCTTAGGAGTCAAAACAAACTCTTGAAAAGACAAGACAAATAGTTAAAGTTTATAGAAGGGTTCTTATATGTCATCTGGCACAAGAAGGGAAGTACAAATGCAGTTGCCAACACCCTATTGCGATGAGAAACCTTACTAACTACTTTACAGACAAAATTATTGAGAGTCTCACCCATTACTAAGCAGTACACTCATGATCCTCATTTTGGCCCTCTCATAGAGCAGTGTAGGGATGGAATTACTATTAAGGGATATTATCTTAAGGAAGGCTATCTATTTAAAGATCAAAAGTTAATGTAGACCAAATTATTCCATATGAAAGCTATTTGTTAAGGAAGCTCATAGTGGTAGGTTGTCTAGTCATTTCGAAGAGACCAAAACAGTCAATTTGTTTAAGGAGAACTTTTACTGGCTTGATTTAGCCAACGACATCTATAAGATAGTTGGTAGTTGTGGAGTATGTAAACGAGCTAAGGGAATGAGAGAGCCCTATGGAAAATACATGCCTCGGCCAACACTAACCCTACCTTGTGCTGACCTCAGCATAAACTTTGTCCTAAGGTTGCCTCAAACATCCAAAGGAAAAGATTCTATATTTGTTGTAATGGACCGCTTTAGCAAAATGGCACACTTCATTCCATACCATCGAACTAATAATGCTTCATACATTGCTTATCTATCTTTGTAGGAAGTAGTCCAATTATATGGAGTGCCAAAGACTATTGTTTAGACTAGGATACAAAATTTTTAAGCTATTTTTAGAAGACTCTTTGGAGAAAACTTGGAACTAAACTTGTATTTACCTGTAGTGGCCACCCTCAGATTGATGTGATGAATAGGATGTTAGGCAACTTACTCAGAGCTGTTGTGGGAAAGAACTTGAGGGACTGGGATCTATGTCTATAAGTTGTGAAATTCGCATACAACTAAATTATCCACAGCACTACTAAGAAGACCCCATTCAAGGTTGTCTATGGCCTTAATCCTACAATTCCCTTAAATATGATATGTACCCCAATAGTTGTTGAACAGAGTTAATCCGGAGTTGACCAAGCCTAAGAATTACAAGCGCTACACTAACTGATAACCAAGAAGATCACCAAGTTCAATCAGAAACAATATAAGATTGGTAGCTAAGGCCCCCGAACTGTCACTTTCCAACTAGGAGACTTAGTATAGATTCACCTCAGCCGAGAACGATTACCACACTTGAGCTTGAGAAAACTAGCTCCTCGAGCTAATGGTCCATTCAAGGTCCTAAAGAAAGTCAATCGCAACGCCTACCAAATCGAGTTACCTAATGACTATGTTGTCTCCTGCACTTTCAATGTATCCAATCTAATTCCTCACCAACCAGCAGAAGAAGACCATGTGAACGCCTTAGAAGAAGGAGTAAAGACCACACTAGATTTGAGGACAAATCTTTTCGTCCCCTAAGTAGATGATAGGAATTAGCTCCTTAGACCAATCACATGTAGTTGAGCTAAAAGAATCCAAGGACTCACTTGAAGGATACTAACTCAAATCCATATCTAAGATAGGGACTCTTATCCCGACTTGGTCCCTTACCGACCAAATTGCCAGACCCTCACGTGAGTTAAACCTACTCTTGCCAAGTAGCTGTGCTCTATCAAGATAGCCAAGAAGATCGCCCTAAGACCATCTAAGCTGAATTCGAAAGCTAACCACAAGCATTCGACCCCAACTCAAGCTGATTGCTCTGCAACGGGACTAGCTGGCCCCAACCTAATCCAAATCAAGTTGGCTCCTAACTACAAATGCTTTTTTGTTTCCGTATACTTTGTGCCATATTTCTAATGTCCAGCCACCAAGAAACACATATCTTCTGACACTACGTTCTAAAATGATTCTTACTTTTTCATACTAAATATTCTTTATCTCTTTTACCCCTTCTAGTACATTTTATGTAACTTAATTATAAGAACCTTTTTATTTTTCATATGTGTAAAGTAAACCCAGTAGGGGGGTATATAAACCCCTACTACTTGTATGCAAACAATTAATTAATCATTAATATAGAAATTATTCACGTTCCCTTTGAGTAACCTTAATGTTCTCATTGCCCTTCAACTCTTATACACTACCTTTAGTAAGGAATAATGGTGAGCAACCCTTCAATTCAAACTAGTGAGTCACATCCAAAGAATTGTAGGCTAAGCAGGATCAAGTGGTGCATCATATCCATTTAGTAGCTACTCGAACTTTGCTAGTTTTTCTTTTATTTCTTTTGATTCACTTCGTTGTGGTGTCTCTCTATGTATTCGAACCTAGAGAGGCATCAATGTGGGTTTATGTTCCCATATGTCTGCTCAAATGAGTACTAAGGAAAGTGCTTGGTTGCGAACAGTGAGGTATGAGTACAACTCCTCTCCAGGTACAGGTTTAGAGAGCACAATTGAGCTCTTGAGGAACTTTTTAAGCTTGTCAAAAGCATCTAAACATTTGTCGGTCCATTTGAATTCAATAAGTTCTTCAAGATCTTAAAGAACTGAAAACATTTATTGGTGCTTTTGGACACAAAATCGTTAAGCTCAACATTTCTGCCTATAAGCTGTTAAACTTCTTTAATAGTTATAAGGGCTTGTATCTCATGAATGGCTTTAATTTTGTTCGGATTGCACTTAATGCCACGCTTGTTGACCATAAATCCTAAGAACTTCCTAGATGCCACCTTAAAGACACACTTTTGGGGATTCAACTTCATTTAGTACCTGTAGAACGTGTCAAAATTCTCGCAAAGGTATTGGACATGGTCCCTCCATTCTCTACTCTTCACAATTATGTTGTTGACATACTCTTTGATGTTTCACAAAAGCTAAGGCTTGAAAATGGTTGTCACTAATCTTTGGTACGTTACCCTAATACTCTTGAGGCCAAAGAGCATGACTTTGTAACAGTATGTACCAAAGTCAATGACAAACGAGGTATGCACCTCGTCCTCTAAGGCCATGTAGATGTAATTGTATCCTAAGTAACCATCCATAAATCTAAGCATTGCATGACCCAACGTTAAGTCGACGGACCGATTTATGTGAGTTAAAGGAAAGAAATCCTTTAAGTAAGCTTTATTGATATCAGTGTAATCTATGCACATTCGTCAATTCCCATTGGCTTTCTTAACAAAGACAATGTTTACTAGTTGTGTAGGATACTGTTCTTGTTTGATGAACTCAACTTAGAGTAATTTTTGCAATTCCCACTCGATTATAGCTTGCAGCCTAGTTACAAAGTATCTTCTCTTAATTGATGTTGTGGCTACTACTGTTGATGTTCAATTAAACAATGTTAAGTAGGTCATCGAACTTGTTTCTTTACAATGAGATGGCCGATGCTACCTTTGTGTACAATGCCTTCAACTACATAAATGGCAACATTCATTAGTGTTGTGCATGCACACCTAATGATAATTGTAGTATTTCTTGGATCCTATGGCCTCTAGTGTTTCCCTTACATGAGCAAAGTGAGGAAGTTGTCCCCAAACCTCATATAAAACTTCACTAAGGGGGTGATTTAGGGGTATGCAACTCATGTACTCGGCAAACATCTACTTTTGCCAATTTCGACATTCCCTTGACAAAGATGCTGGCTTAGTGTCTCGCGACCTAAAGCAATTTTGC
This sequence comes from Lumnitzera racemosa, assembly GCA_024138005.1. Taxonomy (NCBI): domain Eukaryota; kingdom Viridiplantae; phylum Streptophyta; class Magnoliopsida; order Myrtales; family Combretaceae; genus Lumnitzera; species Lumnitzera racemosa. The sequence goes on along the minus strand of JAMXBC010000010.1, from coordinate 84,907,513 downwards.
CAAGCTTCGTCTACTGCCATCAATCTCCAATCTTACCCATATGGAATCCTCTTAGGCTACATACTTCTCAACCACTCACATGAACTCATCAAGTGAGTCAAGGAAGTTGAGTGAGATGGCATCTAATAATTTCCCTTTAGGGTCAACTCCAATGATGAAGGATTGGAGTATAACCTCGGTATCTAATTTGATGACCTAAAGCATTGCACGATTGAATTGCTCCAAGTAAGCCATAATGTCTTATTGGGGTATTGTTTAATGTTGTACAGCATAGAGGAGTCTTTACGCAAAATCTTCGAGTTGAGGAAGTTGATATTAGGCAAGCGTACCTATTATCTAATACTCACTAGATCTCTATCATCTAACCTACAAATTAAAGTTCAAGAATTTAAAGAATCTAAAACTAATTGCAGCAATTAATAAATTATCACTAAATAAGAATTGTTCAAGAAATAAAGCAAGAAAGCAATAAAATTATAAACTACTCTAAGATTCGCAAACCGTATCAAGATCTTTACTTCCCTTAGATGTAACGTGTGATTTCTCTTAAAGATAATCTAATTTATTTTTTAATCTTTCTTAACCGAGAGAATTCTTTAGTAAAGTTAATCACTTTCTCAAGCAAATTAAACCTAATCTTAAAATCATTTATTAGAATCCCTTTTCAATAACATGACTTAAGATTGCATTATTGCACAATGAATTCTTTATGCTATAATTCAAGATTCCGCAAAGATCTTACAAATTATCTCTAATCTTGCAACAATCCTCATTAACTATGCCTAGATCTAATTTTATAAGAAATCTCTTGATTTTCTTATAAAATATCAAATTATAGATTACTACTCGCAGAAATAACAATCTAAATCATAAAGCACAAATAATTGAATCAAGAAAAGAATAAAGAATTAATTAAATCTAATTAAATCCTTGTCACGTAAGTAGATCTAGGTTCTATAAGACCTAAATACCAAAGATCTACTCTCTACACATCATAAAGTAACAATCTAGAATCAAAGAATAGAGAAAAATAGATGAAAGAATCATTAAATCTAAAAAAGTTTAAATCTTGAAGTTTTCTTTATGTCTTGCTCTCTTGAGTGCTCTTAGCTTAAAAAACTCTCCAAAAATTGTCTAATAGTTATGTCTAAAAACCCCTAAAGATGCTTTATATAAGAGATGGGAAAAACAAAGTTTGCTGCAAATGACATAATTGGGGACACAACAATGTCCCCTAATCATGTAACTTACAACTATTCCTTCGTGTCTTTTTTTTTTAATAAAAAAAAAAATAAGAACAACATGACCAAGGATATCGTTGTGTCCCTAGCTATAGTACTTTAAAATTAGCTTTAAATTCACCTGGAAACAATATAGTCATGTCATTCGGTTGTATCAATCTTCAAACCTTCATAACTTGCTCATTTTAGCTCCAAGTTGAGTGAAACTTATTTCTAGCTTCTCCTTTTCTCATATAAATCGTTTCAAAATCTAAAAATCAAGATTTTGTTCGATTAAGTATCATTATCTAAAAATAAACTCAAATTTTAAAGAAAAATCATGTAAAATCACTAAATAAAATATAACCAATTTAAAGCTTATCAAAAGTGCTGCTAGAATTTCGTCACTAACTTATCGAAAGAGCCAATCAAGCTATTGGACAGGGTATTGAACCAAAGTAAAGCAACCTTTGATAGTGTGTTAGGGAAAGCTTTGCACCTAATGGTATGTGATAAGGATCAAAGAAACAGTAGTGGGTCGATAATCCAAAATGGGTATTCGGGATTCCAGTGAAAATGGGTACGAAGAACAAGAAGGTTTTGATGGTAAATGTGAATGGATATAACTCACCAAGATACAAACGCAATCAGGGGTTTGAGCATAAAATATGGTTCAATACAATTCAAGAACACTAAATGTCGCTCAAGATTCAAATAAAAGTTAGATACGACTCACTAACTCACTCAAATGAAGGGATTTACCATAATCCTGAGGACAAGATCGATAAGAACATGAGGACGAATAAAGAGTTTAATCTATACTTGATAATCCGGCAATGCTAGCTCAAGAGTAGCCTCACTCAAAAAGGGAAAGATTCTAAAATGTAGGAATAGACCTTCTATCTAATTTTTTATGTTGACGTCTATTTATATATGTGTGACAATTTCTGATGTTTACAAATGTGACTATTTACAACAAGTCCTAAACCCTAATGGAAAAAATTGTAAATAATATACAAGGCCTTAAACCCTAAAGAATTGGGCCCATAAATAAAATAAAAGAAAACATGTACAAGAATACAAAACTGTGTGTTCTACAAAGGGAGTCGACATGTAATCACTCGGCATGTCCTAGAAGGAGTAGTATCTGAACTAGATGAAGTTGGCAATTAGATGTGGGGGTTCAGGAAGGAGTCCCCGAAGTCTTACGGTGTTTGCTTGAGACACCAGAAAGGTTGGCCCAAAATTGACGAGTTCTAAAATCGGTTGACATGAGTCTCTCGATGCTATGCCGAGTGGTTCTTTGGTCTCAAATACTCGGCCTTGTGGTATCTCGACTCTTCAACTAACGACCGGCTTATTGCCAAGTGTTTATCTTCCTTCCTTTCGTCTTTCTAGCTTCTGCTCGACTTTAGCAAGCTTTGATAGGCCTAGGCTTCGAATAGGTTTGCCTTGACTTGGATATAGTCAGAGGTTGATTCTCATCATTACTACGGGTCTGAAAGGAAGTCATCCTCGACGTTAAGTGTTAAGCATAGGACAGGATGCCAAATAAGCTCCTTCTCCCTTTTCACTTTACCATGGGTGCCAAGTGTCTCTAGATTTCCTCAATGCTCATCGAGGTTAAGAGATAGCTTTTCCAATCCTTCCGTGTCATGGATCACTTTCTGATCAAACTCCTATGGTCGGCTAAGAAGTAGATTTATGGCATTCATTGGGACCACATTGAAGTCGATCTCATCCTCATATTGTCCTACCTTGAATGCAATATAAGCTCGCTTATGCACATGGACCATACCTTTGTTATTAAACCACTTCAATCCATAAGGTCAGGGGTGTGAGTAGGTTGACAATTTCAACTTCTCTACTAATTCAATAGAGACGATATTGGTGCGGCTTCCACCATCGACAATTAGGGAATGAGTCTTTCCATTCACTAGGCACCGCACATGGAATAAGTTTTCCCTTTGTCCAGGATTTGCCTTTAGGTTAACTCGTGTTGCCATAACCAAGAGTTTATCTAGGTCTTCGAGATAAACATCTTCTTTAATCAATCCATCTTCCAAACTCCTATCACTTTGACTTTCTACTTCGGCATTGGGTCTTTTGCCTTTCAAGACCATGACCCTCTTATTCAGACATTGAGAGACAATGTGTTCATAGGCTAAGCACTTGAAGTACTTCACCTCTTGGGCCTTGTTACCAGGTGCCTTCTCTTTCTTAGCAATCTTTTTCTCAATATGGATAGGTTAACTAGACTCTCCTTTCTCCATCTTCTTTTCTTGCCTTCTCTTAGCATACCTCTCAAGCTCAAGGTTGCCTTGTTAAGGTCGGCTAGTTGGCCTCCGATGCCTTCTTATCCTCTGACTCTCTATTCTTAATGCCAAATTAATTAGCTCGTCCAAAGAGTTAAACAACTACAATTTAACTATGTCATCAATATCATCTCAGAGTCCACTCAAGAACCTAGCAATGGTATGGTCTTGTGGCTCGGCAATCTTACATCTCGTCATCAAGGTCTCAAACTCTTACAAATACCCTTCAACAGTATTTCAACCTTGTTCGAGTGCTGGAAAGCATGGAGCATCTCTTACTTGGAGTAAGTTGATACAAGACACTGATTCATCAACCTCTTCATAAGCCTCCATGTTTTGATTGGCTCTTCTCCTTCGACATCTCGCTTGGCAACCAACTTATCCCACCAAAGGCTTGCATACTCAACAAGGGATAATGATGCCAGCTTAACCTTTGTTCGTTCATCACACTCATAGCACTTGAACAACTTCTCAACTCGGAGAACCTAGTTAAGGAATTCTTTAGGTTGACTACTTTCACGGAAGGTCGGCAATTTCAATTTCACATTATCAAGTCCTCGAGCAGATGCTCGAGGTTCATCCCTTGCATTCTCAACTAGTCAATTCACCTTGAATCGGCTACTTCTATTAGAGCTCTACTTTGCCATATCCCTTCTCAACCTTAGCTCTCTTCTCCGGGCTCCTTGATTTGTTTCAAAGATAACACTCCTTTCATTTCTTCTTCTTAGCTCGGGTCGGTTTTCTCTCCTTCTCGGCTTAGTAGCTCTTCTCCACTATTAGTCATCATGATCAAGTTCATTAGAACCGCTTCCACTTATGGGTGTTCTCTCCCTTCTTTCCATTCGGCTATCCCATCTATAGCCTCTAACTAATCCAGTAAGTTCTTAGATAGAGTCAGTAAGATTCTGAATCCAATATTCTAAGTTGTCAACATACCGCCTCAAGCTTCCATGAGGATTATGACCACTATTGTTGACACTATCCTCTGACATTCTTGTCCGTACAATAATTTTCTAGAAAATTGAACAAATAATAAAACATAATCACAGTAACCCAAAAATAACCACTACTCGGCTTCTACAGCTACCACTACTAACAAACAACTACTACGAACAACAAACTACACTACAGAACAATGATTAACAGGGAAGTACAAACTACGAATTCAAACTTTGAAGAACACTAATACATGTTTCTCGCCAAAGCTCTGATACCAAGATAATAAGGATCAAAGAAATAGCAATGAGTCAATAATCTAGAATGGGTATTCGAGCTTCTAACGGAAATGGGTACAAAGAACAAAAAGGTTTTGATGGTTAATGTGAATGGATATAACTCTCTAAGACACAAACATAACCAGGGTTTTGAGCTCAAAATATGGTTCAATACGACTCACAAACACTAAATGTCGCTCGAGATTCAAATAAAAGTTAGACACGACTCACTAACTCACTTAAATGAAGGGGTTTGCCACAATCTTGAGAACAAGATTGATAAGAACGTAGAGATGATATTAGATTTTAATCTACACTCGATAATCTGGCAATGCTAGCTCAAGAGTAGCTTCGCTCAAAAAGGGAAAGATTCCAAAACGCAGGAATATACTTTTTGTCTAATTTTGTATGTTGATGTATATGTATATATGTGTATCTATTTCTGATGTTTACAAATGTTGCCATTTGTAGCAAGACCTAAACCCTAGTGACAAAATTGTAAATAATGTACAAGACCTTAAACCCTAAAGAATTGGGCCCATAAATAAAATAAAGAAAAACATATACAAGAATACAAAACTGTACGTTTTACAAGGGGAGTTGGCATGTAGTCACTCGACACGTCTTAGAAGGAGTAGTATCTGAACTAGATGAGGTTGGCAATTAGATGTGTAGGTTCGGGAAGGTGTCCTTGAAGTCTTGCAGTGTTTGGTTGAGACACTAAAAAAGTTGGCCCATAATTGTCGAGTTCTAGAATCAGTCGGCACGAGTCTCTCGATGCTATGCCGAGTAGTTCTTTGGTTTAGAGTACTCGACCTTATGGTATCTTGGCTCCTCAGCTGATGACAAGCTTAATGTCAAGTGTTTATAATCCTTCCTCTCATCCTTCTGGCTTCTGCTCGTCCTCAGCAAACTTTAATAGGCCTAGGCTTCAGACAGGTCTACCTTGGCTTGGTTATAGTCGGAGGCTGATTCCTATCGGTATTAATGAAGTTATGGAGGCTCATCATTATACAAAGTGCAAAAGGTAGTCATCTGGGTCCCTCATTCCATCATATGTTCTAAGGTAGAGGAATTTTGCACCTTGAGGGAGTGTTTCCTCGAAAATGATTGGTGCAAATGGGCTTTTTGCTATGGTTGGCTAAGAAACATGAGCTGAAGATTTTACCTTCTTCTAATCATACATGCTAGATCGACAGTATATGTATTTGTCTAACTCTTGGACATTAATGTCCTTGAGTGGTTTTTGGAAGTGTCCTGGGGACAACTCCTTAAGCATTCTGCTTATGCTAAAGTGCTCACCCTATGTTTGCATCTTACCACAATTGTTGTTCAATAGATTGCATAAGTCCTCAAAGGGATGGCAATCGTACTGAACTTTGTCATGTAAACATGTTGGATTTCTACATGCATTCCACTTTGCTTACTTAGTCATATGGATGAACTGACTATTGCCTCTTCTTAGTAGCATTTCTCCTATGCCTTTTTCCAAGGCAACAACTTCCTTTTGCAACATGACAATGGATTATTAGGTCCTCCATTTTCCTCCAATACTTCATGGAAAAGCACTCTAAGTTTCTACATCTCATAGGCTTAGATGCTTGGAGCTAGAGGAGTTAGTGAGCATTGTGATGGTGGTGATTTGTCATTGTCAACATGGTGCAATTGTTAGAGGCGGTTATTCTTACTTTTCACCATGTTAGGTAGATTAATGTTGATTTGTGTAATCATTTAGATCAAAATATACATAAAATATATATATAAATTCTAATATACATATATAAATAGAAATGCAAATTTAATAATATAAATACAAATGAAATTCATTTTTCTTTTTTTCCTTTTTTTTAAATTCAATTCAATTTATCTAATTAGATAATAAAAAAATCTATTTAATCTCTATATATACTATTATATAGATGTTACTATTATATAGGTGTTATTGTAATGATAATAATATATTCTATATTCAAAATGAAGACTATGATAGGTATTGTTACTGAATGTGATCCTAGCTTGCGATCCCTTACAAGAAAGCCCCTTATGGGATGGTCTACGAGGGCTCTCCTATGCTCAAGTTAGCAAGGAAGAGGTGAAAAAGGATAAGGTATGAGTGTATGTATGTTGAGAGATCTTAATGCCCTTAGATAGTTGGAAAGATTACTCAACTAACTATCTATGTGAGGAATTCCGTAAGTCAAGAGAAGATCCCATACCTTTGGCTTTGCAAAACAAGCTTACTAAGGAAACATATTGACTTAGGGTTCATCCGTACTCTTTGTTTATAAGGGACATGCGTCGCAAGGAGGACAAAATACCTCTATAGGTTAGTCAACCACAAATACATTAGCAGCCACGTTTGAAACTTTAGACATTGACATTCCCAAGGCTGCCAAGTGTGTTGGTCGTACCATAAATATTAGGGGAGATAAACAAGCCCACCAACACATTAAGAGACTCAAATTATTTTTCAAATGAAAATGGCATATTATTAAAATAAACTAATGAACAAAAATGTGCGAGTTAAGTCCTATTTTAATCTTTTTTTTCTTTAATTTCTACACAATCAATCAAAAATAAGCATTCTATTGGTTTTTAAGGAAAATTCACAATAAACGTGTTGCATGCATGCATAAATGTGTCATAAAAATAGGGAACAAATGTGTAACTTTACACATTCATCACTTAACTTGGTAAAGAGACCCCAAACCTAAGTCACCTTACTTTTCAGAGTAGACATAAGGCCACCAAACCAATACCCCACCTAGAATGCGAAGCAAGGACTTTAATGGCAACAACCAACACATCGTTTCCCAAAGCTAGAAATGCTCCTTAAGTCAGAATGTAAAGCCAAAACTTTTGCAAATAACCTAAAAGATGGACTCCATCCCCCCATCAACAAGTGAATTACCATTAATTGGAGGATAGTAAATTAAAGCCACTCTCGTTCCCATCAAATTGTGTCAATAATGAAGGAAAGATAGAAAACCAATAGCTGAATTTTTAGGCACCCCTTGGCAAATAATGAAGATATTTCTGTTTCACACCAAAATTATGAATACAGGAGCCCCTATTTGTAAGACCAAAATGGCGATGGCAAAGGCATACAACATTGAATGGCTTTTATAGTTTCCTAGCTAAATTAAAGAATGTTGAAACTGAAGTAATCCTCACCACACACTTGTCCCAACTGTCGAATCAATGGTCAAATCATTTTGGAGTTTGTAGATTATAGCATTACCTAATGCTTGATAGTTTAGGTAGCTAATCGCCATACGTTCAAATCAATGTTTTGCTCTTTAGAAAAAGTGAAAAACTACATGCTAAAGATAACATGCGGAATGCTAATAAGACATCTATGTTACTTCAAAGGATATCTTCAAGCAAACAACCCTATCTAAGTCCCTCAATCCTAATAGGCCTCCAACCGAGATCCTAACTAGGCAAGCCTCTTCTAGAAATGAGACAAAAGAATGAATATAGGGCAAGTCACATTATCCTTGCCTTAGCCTTACTCTAGGGAACAAATTACTAGACAAATCAACTCTACCTCAACTCCTTGTACCTTGGGTCATCATACAACCTAAAGATCTTACAAGCTAGCCATACCATACTACATCAATTTAGACACCAAGCCATACAAGCCAACCATATAAAACTCCCCAAATGGGTAGCTAAAATCACTTCCTATTCCTAGGGAACTGTTTAATAGAAAGAGAAAGAATAAGCATTGATAACTATATTTGATTACAGACTTAGAAGCCTACATAGCCTAAGCAAAAGGACCAAGGGCATCCCAACTCTATGATGCTAAGGGAACGCTTCTTGTCTAACTGACCCCTTAAAAGCCATGCTTAAGGAGCCACAAGCTGGGTAGCATATCAACAAAGATATGACAAGGACTATGCTGCATTAATTGAGAAATGATCCCCTTACAACCAAAGACAAGTTAGACCATCATAACCTAACCATGTCAAAAGATCATGATGACTTATACCCAAGGCCTAATAACTTGTATCTTAGAGGAGAGGCCATAAGCCAATGGGAACTTAGCTTATATTCTAACTTCAAACACCTCTTTAGCTTATATTCATACATGCGATTGACATAAGTATTGGAGTAGATATACTAGAGCAAACTCTGGTACCCACTTTAGCTCTGTTCTTTAGTTATAAGCCCATTAATGTTTAGAGCAAGCCTATTAAGGTTTTAAGCCTAGGTAGATGAAACTTCACCATCAACAATAATGAATCTCTTTCTAATGGTTTCAAGGATCTAATAGGATTTTGGAAATTTTCCATAGTACTTAAATTTCTCTTTACTAACATCAAAGCCTTTCTTAGTATACATTAGCATAAAGCAAACCTTATTTGAAGAAGCCAGTTTTCTAGGTGATTTGTGTTTTTTTACTATAATCAAACTAGCAACAAATTTGAAGCAAAAGTTCAAAATCCATTTGAGCATTCTACTATATTCTACACCCTTTTCATTGCTAGAATGGTTCTTAAGAAGTTTTCTTTCATATTGCATGATTTTCCTATCATTGAACTTAGATTTCTTTGCTCACTCCTATTAATGTGCTTCAACATTTCCATAAGCACAAGCATTAGATAATAGGAGCTTTGTTATTCCTATAATTTTTATGTGCTATCTTATTAGATGCACACACATTAACTAAGTTTATCCACTTCTACATTAGAATTATGTAAAATGAAGTAGTTTTATTGAAGGCATTCTTAACCTTTTTCTCCTTCTTCCATTAATGTGTGAATGATAGATGAAACTAAATTAAATAAAATTTTGATTTAGCTCGCTTCTTAATCTAAACCAAATGATGAATCCTAAGTTATAGTTGGAATCCAATAATAAACCTAATTTGATGCAAATAAATTAAAATTTGGCCTTTTAGTTATGGTTTCTTTTGGTTTGGTTCACTTTTATGTTTGTTCCTATTTAAAGATGGATAGATGTAGCTAATGATAACAAATGAACAAGTTTCAATTTAGGTCACCTCTCAATCTAAATGAAGCTTGAATCCTAAGACAATTTAGAATCCAATAATGAACCTAATATTAATTTTTTCCTCTCAACTATTGAATTGTTTTTATTCGATTCACTTTTTTCTCCATAATTTTTATTGAAATTGACCCCACCAATTCTAAGGGAGATTATTGGACTCTAAGACTATTACAATTTTATTGACAAACTTAAATTTTTATTGATAGCAAAGAGGGTAGCCATCCAAAACCAATATTTATGATTTCCGATAAAGAAAAATATATTTATTGAAGGACATGATTTTTTTTTTTAATCATAAAGATTTGAGGTTTTTAAAAATAAGTGACCTATATCTTCTTTTTAAGTAAACACATGATATATTAGTTTTAATTAGGGACAAATATAGGTTTTTATTGGTCTGTGAAATTAATTTAAATTAATAGACATATTTAATTAGAAAATATAATAAATCAATAAATATGCAAAAAGCCAAAAAAGGAAAAAAGATGGAAAAAAAAAGGAAAAACAACAACTGATTTTATAGTTTTTTTACCACCCCCAAATCTACTACCTTAGGTCTTCGAATATGACTCCCATAGGGTGGTATGTAGCCACTTATCATTGTAAGTGTATTATACAACCCACTACCGTTTTCACTATTTTCCAATCATCTTAAGACTAAGGATAGCTATAATCACTTAAGGAGTTTGTGTTCCCTTATGGTGGATGTTAACCATCCCTTGACCTTAAGGTTGTAAAAAATAGTCTAGATTTTTACCTTGATTTTTACTTTTTTTTCATTCCTTTTCTTTATGTTTTTCTGCTTTTATTTTTTATTTTTTAATAATTTTTATCTACATTATTTAACTAGACTCATTTCATGATATTCTTATTTAAATTAATTATTATGGACCAATTAAAAGTCAATGCATGCCCTAACTAAAATTAATAAAAAAAATTAAAAATCAATGGTAAAACACATCATATGTTTGTCCAAAAATTTTTTTAGAAAAATAAAATCTATATATCACACGTTTGCAAAGTTACCAAAACACCAACTATAGTTTTATTATTTTCCCTTTATTTTTCATTAATGTAATACATCTATATCATTCTCAACCAATATTTCCTATAGCAATTATATACCATCCTTACGGAGGTCATTTTAACCTAATAGTATGAACATGGATTTCCCAACACAATAAACCAAATTCAACTCTCCCTCCCCTAAAGTTACGGCATGTAACAGTTGGGAAAAATAGGGCTATATACCATCCCAGCTGCTAGTTTTAACTTCCATTGCAACCTTAACCCCAAAATTCGACATGTTATTGCAATTCTTGAGGTATATTTGACAATTATAAAGATTGGTAGCAAAAAATATGTTCTGGAACTTTCACTCTAAAAAGTAGTAAAATCTTTTATCCTCTCGAAGGGTATACATTTATCCCAGTTTCAATACTAAAAGAATGGCGCCACTTTACCGTAAGTGGCAAAATGCTACATTCCCCAGGGGGAAAGGATAAAGCCCTCTGTAACAAAGAAAATGAAGCTTATAATATCCAATCCTTGAGAATGGAGTGCCACTCATTTTGCTTCCTGAAAGAACCCTTCAGCACCATTACCTCCGTCGCATTCCCGTAATGCTGCAGGCATGATATGCTTCATCAGTGATAAATAGTAAACTCCAACCAGCCTTGCAAATTAATGTACTAAATGTTAGGGACACAAACACCATTAATTATTGCAACTATATACATATCGAACTGTGGACCTTCCACAATCAGAAGAGTGGTGTTGAGATGACGTGGCTAAACAATTAGGCTTCTTCCTTGTAAAGGAAAGCTCAAATAACGATAAATACAAGACCTGCGTACTTATTCATGATGACGGGATCTTAATGTCACCAGCCGATAGTTGTTTTAGTTAGCTAGATGCAACAACATTTAGTAAACTACAAATCCTGTGAGGAAACAATATTTTCACCGAGCCATAAGATGTTACTCAAAATATATAGCTTCTACAGAAAAAAAAAAAAAAAAATTGGTTAGTTAAAGATAACACAAACCTATTTTCCTAAAGATGGAACCATAGGAGCAAAGATGCGAGTAAACAGATTATTATAGGATTTCTAACTTGCCTAATCAACTAAAAACCCTCTAAAATTTGATCTCTAAAAATGGTTCTCAAAGCCCATAGGTTCGGGCTTTAGAATTTAAAATAGAATCGATAAAAAACCCAAACTTAGTTAAAAATAATAATATAAAATTAATAATTTAGTATTAGCTGTAAATGATAAACTATAATACTATCTTTTAAGAAAACCTTAGCCTCATCTCTTTCTCTCTCTCACGATTTTTGTAACCCTCTTCTCTCGCCTTTGCTCTCTCTCTTAACCAATCAACCATATTTCCCAATTTTCATTCATCTCTTTTTTATTAATCGTATATTAATTTAAAATAAAAAAAAAAAGTTAATTCAATCTTAAATAATCATACATCATTTGTTTTATTATTTAAAACAATCCATACGCTATTTGTTTTAATTTTTCTTATACACTTGCAAATCAATTTTTAAAATTTTTTTTTAGTACTGATGGGTTAGGTTGAGTTTTTAATGAGTTTTATAAAACCCTATAGAAGCGGGTTCTTAAAACAAAGTAAAAAACCTTATAGAATTTTGAAAAACCTTATAAGGTAGCAAGTCGGATTCGAATTCTATAAAACCGGATCCAAACCCACCTCGGTAGCATCCCTATATAGGAGACATCCGTATATTGAATTGAGGATATCAAGCTTTTTAAAGCACAGGGTCCAAGCATCCTTTCCCGATTATATTAATCTCTTTAGGCTATGATCAGTATATGGAGACATAAAAGTTCTCTGCTGCATACCTTCAGACACTGCTTCCTTTCAATATCACATATGGGGTAGTCATGGGAGCAACAGTGCCTATGATCTTTACAACACACAGCTGAATCCAATCCACAGCAACTCCAGGAAAGGCATATCCCAATAAAGCGCATTGTGCAACAGCATGTTTCGCCTTCATCACAATGAGTAAATAGATCACATTTTGTTGGACCTGGTGTTGGTGGTGGAGGAGGATTCGGACTGGTCTTTTTGGGGTAAGAAGCTAGCGTGTTGATACCGCACAGCCCTTGGGATTTGCCAGTGTTACGTTGCATATAAACATATCCATCCATTCCCCAACGTGATCCCCATGAGTTCTTTACAATCCAGTAATCCACTCCATTTTCTGAACCATATCCCACGACCAACACAGCATGATCCAGAGAAGTTGAGCAGGGGCCCGTGAAAATACCCTACGAGAGATCAGAGATCAACTGAGAGAACTTTAAAATGATGCTTTAGAAACCATTGCAATAAAGCTGGAACCAGGTGTACCAACCTTTGAGTACAACTGAAATGCTCTCTCCCCGCCAGATATACCTACACTCACAGGCTGTTTGGCTACAGCTTGTAGGAGCTGCTTCTCATTATTAGGAGGCACATCAACATAACCGTCAATTGTGACAGCATGTCGCTTTAACTGCAATGCTTATACCAGCAAACAAAGGAGCGAATGTCAACACTAAAACACATTGCATTCACTAACATTGTAATTTCAGGATAAAAAATCGAAGAAGATGAAAATTGAGGGGGAAAAAAGAAAAAAAAAAAAAAAAGAAGAAGAAATTCAAGCTATTGCTTTTAAGAACAAGGTAAGAAAATGGTATGGGCATGGGAAATATGAAATATTACCTTCTCCTTATTGCAGGTAATTTCTCGACCGTGATATGGGTAATCTGCTTCAGTGTCAATTCCATGGTTATCAATGACAAATCTAAAAGCATAGTCCATTAAGCCGCCCCCACAGCCATCATTATGGGTTTTATCACAGTCAATTAGCTCTTGCTCAGAGAGGCTCACAAGAGAACCGGTTACAATTTTATTGATGCCTTCAATTGCCCCAGTAGCTGAAAACGACCAACAAGCACCTGGAAGATGCACCAACTAGACTTTATCAAGAAGAAAACAATCCAATTACTTTTATGAATTGAATCGCAATAGAGACCATGATAACACACATTCAATATGAGATAGTGGCACTGAACATCAGAAAACAAGTGGATAATACCATCCATTTAACAGGTATACGAATATGCTGACTGGAAACCATTTAATTTTAGTAGCATAAACAAAACTAACCTATTTATAACCAGATATAGAAACGATTGCAAGAGCACCCTTCTTTAGATGTTGGGGCTGTCGCACTTGTTGGATCAAATGCTTACGTAAAGAACAGCTAGGGACACCGAATGAACAGGCATCTGAGAACTCAATCTTTGACAGGTCAAAACTTGGGAAAGTTAGTTGAATCCTGTTTCTCCCTTTTAATTGCAAAAACTAAGAGCTTCGACAGCTACCTTGGTTTGAACCATTCTCCTCAGATGTTAGACAGATTATGACAAAGATGCCATGAGGAAACAACTGTTAGTTAGAAAGTCAGCATCAAATTTTATGACTTCATGCCCTTGAGAAAAATAGAGGGAAAGGCAATTCAAGTTAAATGCAATTCAAATTATAAATTCATCTTAAAGACAGTTCAACATCCAACTTCATATCCATTCTCTTCGTGACAGTCTTCCTATTTATTCCGTGTCATGTGCACTAACATGCACAGTAAGATAGCATGTAAATCGCCAAGATAGATATGAAAATTGCATCAATCTTGCTCTGTCCATAAGAAGCAGCTCATCCTGATCAATCGGCTCCATCAAACCTTAATTATTAAAAGGTAAGTACTAAGACAAACCAAGGAACACTTAATTAATAGTAAAGAAACTTTTTACATTTTTATAAACTTGTGTTTCTCACAAAATTTTGTAAAACCTATTGATGGGCACTGGTTAACATGACCCATGTATAAGTTCAGATAAACATGATCAAAACCCGCTTAAATCACCGACAACTAAATAAAGACTGAAATTTCATAATTAACAGATTCAACTGAGATTAAGGGAAGCAAATCGAGACTAGCAATTGCATCTCATTCCATGTCAAATTTAGAAAAACATGTACCGGACAGTTTAAAGTTTACCAACATCATATTATAATTCAACCAAAATCATGTCCTATCAATCACTGCCCACTTACAAATCGCATCGAATTCTAATATCAGCAGTTGTTACTGGGGTCAGCATCATGCATATAACATAAAGCAATCCTTTTTAAAGGCAACTGACTATGATGAAGGAATATAAATAATCAAATAAATAAAGAAAGAAACAAAATATTTTTGCATACCACAGTTTCCCTGATCCTTAACCTTAGTGACGGCACCTTCCTTCCTCCAATCGAGCGCATTTGGAAGCGGAACCCGAACACGATCATCGTCGAAAACCCCATCCTGTCCAATACTCATACCATGGATTCTCTCACCAACAAGACCCAACATGGAAGACTTAAATTCAAGATGAGTTAGATCCGCAAAAGCATTCAAAGAAAGTGTATAAGTCGAAGCATTCTTACTATTATGTCGTAAAACGTATTCATAGTTGTCCTGAAATACTGTAAGCCTGTAGAGTCTTTCATGTTCTGAAGAATAAGACTTTCCATGATCTCTACACCAAGAATCAAAGAGTTGGGTTATGTGGGGAGGTGAGGAAAAGGACAGGTCTGAAGAGAGAAGAAGGAAAAGGAGAGAGAAAAGAAGGTAATGGGAGATCATGGCGTGACAGAGAGAGAGAGAGAAGAGGAGAAAATAGAGAAGGGTTGTTGCGGGAGTTTCGTTAGGCGATTACAAGGGGAGATTGGTTACTGGAGAGTCAGAGCAGACGAATGACGAAGGTGTGGTGGCTTCGTAAATTGGCTGTGTTACATGGGATTTTTGTCGTGAGGAGCATAAAAGAGAAGGATGTGATTGCAACAGTAAATGCGGAAAACTGTGGAAACTGGCTTCATTTTTTCAGTGTTTCCGAGGCCAAGTGGCTGCTCAGATAAAGGCCGGAATGGTTGATTTAGGGAAAATGATAAAGTTCGAGCGTTGAAAGTGTAAAACGTAAATTTTTACTTTTTTTTCTTTTTTTCTTTTTTCTTTTTATCCTTTGTTAATTTTTTTTAGCAGTAATGAATCAAAATAATTAATTGTGTTATTAAATAAACTATTAGTAAAAAATTATTTATCTTATTATAAATATAATTATCATTTATATTTTTCAATTTCCAAATGTATAACAATATACTAACTAATTTTACATAATATCATTAAATTAAATATGATAATTAATTATGATCACTATTATTTATTTAATTTAATAATTAAAATTAGTATCAAATAAGTCATATAGTTACTTTATTAACACTAATGTTCCATAGGAATGGATCAATATAAGATAGTTAGTGGAAGAAAATTTATTAATATATGTAAATTTGAAAAATTATAAAATTAAATGTAATTTGATTTTATTAAGAATATCAAATCGAATCATTAATTGTTGAAGTGTTTTTTTAACCAAAATGGAAAAGGTATATTGAACAGGCCAAAATTTTTTTATTACCCTTTTTGTTTTAAGATTTTATATTTTCATTTTTAGTCCATTTCAAGACCTAAAAATCTTAAAAATCAGCAAAATTGATATTTTCATTTTTCGGTGTGACAAATGTTGTTAGAGACCATGTCTTAAAGGAACAAATATGTATATATTATAAATTAAAAACAAATAACTATATAGTTCCTAAAAGGAAAACATAAGGAGAAAACTATACTTCATAATTTTAGTCTTCAAACTCTATTACCTAGTCTAGTTTAGTTCTCAAACTTTTATTTTTTTTTTAGTTTAGTTCTTAAACTTTTCAAAAATTTGTAAAAAAAAAATTTCGTTAACAAAAAAAACTAACGATTCACTAACAAATGACTCTTTTATAAATTTTTAGAAAGTTTAAGGATTGAAATAGAAAAAAAAAAAATTCAATGACTCAATTAAAATAAGCAGTAGAGTTTGAAGACTAAAAGTGTATTTTTTCCCTTTATAGTTATCTACCAATTTTTTAAATCTTTTACAAATTCTATAATTCATTATTTTTTAAACTTACATGTAATATATGATATTTTTTTATTACTATATATCATATTAATAATATTTTTATTTAAATTTTATTAAAAAATATTATTATAAAAAAAAAAGAAAGAGAGAGTAGCCATTGCAAAACTTTGATCTCGTCTGACATAAGTCAGATTTCAACCAATTAAAAGGGGGGGAGAATAGGAAGCATGGTTGCTTTCACAAGCACCCAAACAAAGTAAAGCACCAAGGTTTATAAGTTTAAGTAGGGTGTTGGGTGTTACGGTCCGGAGCTTTATTTAGTACACTTGATCAACCTTATGATACTTATTATCTTACCTTTGCAACAATAAATAAGCTTAACTCAAGCAACAACGGCCAATAAGGCCCGAATCTATCAGTAACATGAAATAAGAATGAAAGGCAACAATAAATGGAAGAAACATAGGTAAGAATCATAAAAATGAATAGCATACCTTTATTAACCTGTAGGTATTATAAGGCTACAATTGTGTGTACACAAAGGTTATGTGTATATAATAAGATATATTCAGTCATGATCAACTAAAGTGGTAAATAAGAGCTTCAATCTAGAAGAATACTTATACCATCATGAAAGTTGTATGGGCATTTTCAAGCTTAAAAAAAGTAGACATTAAAATTGTTGAAATGGCACCATTCTTAAAGTAAAAACTTTCTAAAAATAGTAAGACTCTAGCGATAAGTACAAAAAGTCCCCATCTATGTTATAATAATATACAAAAGGATAAGCCTTACTAGTGTAAATCTATTACAAAAAAAAAAAAAGGGTTCATGACATCCTCCTCCACTTAATTATATTGACGTCCTCAATAATATGTGTTAGAGCTTGGATTTAGTGGCAAAAGTCTTCTAACTGGTAAGGCTAATTTTCTCTCAAATAAAGGCTTGAGGTTTTCTTTAGTCTTCCAGCTAGCATCTTCTTCTCTTGAATCTCTCCACTTAACTAATTACTTTGTATGTTCTTCTTTAATGATAGGATCTTTGACTCTTCGCTCTATAAGGATGTCATCCATGGCTTGACTCAAGTTGAATTTGATCTTTACATGCAATCGCTTAGACACAATATGAGATGATTCTTCCATGTCTAGATAATATGGCTTCATGTACTAACATGAAAAACCAAAAATACCTTCAACTACATAAGAGGCTCGACCTTATAAGTTGCTCTACCAATCCTCACAATGATAGGGATTGGATTAATATACCTCTAAATCAACCTTCGATCCTTATTCCACAATGATTTGATCTATTCTCACCTGTTCTAAAAGAAGCTTCATGAGGAACTGATCTCTAACATTGTTCTCTCTAGTCAGCAGTTCTAATTTTCCCATTTCTTTTTCTTCTTGAAAGTCTTCTAAAGATATGTCTTTACTACTTATAAACTTTACTTCCAATCTCTAGTAAACTAGTATGCTCTTAGGCATCCTTCCTTGTATGGTGTCACCACTATGTGTAGTAACTATGAGCCATGTAATCTTACATAATTATTTGAGTGAGTAATTTAAAGTATAAGTGAAACTAATCTGAATGACTTAAAATTTTATGAGTAGATCTAAAACGTTAGTTAAAGATACTCTGTAAACTTGGATATTAAAAATATAATAAAATAATAACAATATGGCTAAGTTAGTGTAATTTAACTATATTATATAATATTATCAAAATCACATAGAATAGACTTTGAAAGCTAATAAATATTTAGAACGAAATTATATATGTAATAACAATATTATGTGACATAAAATGACATGTAAAGTAAATATGTATACATCGTATGTAATTTTTATATAATAATATATACTTCGTAATTAACCAAAATACCTAATTATTTATATTTTAAGCTAAAATGAGTAAGGAAAATTATAATAAATTAATAAAAGCCTATAGAAAACCCATGGGCAACTAAGATTAAGTAAGATAGGCATGTGGAATATTATTAGACAAATGAGGCATTTAGGATTAAATGTCATGCAAGGGATTAAAATATAAACTCAACAATTTGAGGGGAGAGAAGAGGAAAATCCATTTTCACATCATTTAAACCTTATAAAATCTAGAAACCCTCTCTAATATGCTATACAAGCAATGTGAGACATAGAAAAATTTCAATGTAGGGATCGATGATGGAAGAACAAAATTAAGAAAAAATTACAAGAATTAGTATGTAAAGTGGGATTAGAAGAGAATGTGACTAAGTGATGCTAACCGAAGCAAAGGACAAACAAGGATAGTCGCTAGGGTAGATGCAAGCTTATAAAAAGCTTGAAGAAAGTTATGGGAATCGTACGAAAATAGGAAAAGTAAATAAGCAAACCTATGAACAGCTTTAAGGATGATGCACTAGAGAACTTCTAGGGACTTACGGCATAATTTGATATGACGTATAAGATAGTTTGGTAAGGGTCCTCACCATCTAACCTTGCTTAAGGGTTAGGATAAAAGTGAAATAAATAAATAAGTTGTAAGCAATGTTCATTGGAAAAGGAAGTATATTTAGAATTTTGAGATAAGGTGATTTGCGGCTACCTGTATAGTAGGTATTTATACCTAAAAAATTAGGACAACATCCCCTAAATGAAAAAGGCTAAAAGGGTAATATCCAAAAGAAGTAATATATAAGGAATAATAAAGGGTATAATTGAAAAATACAACAAAAGGAGTATCTTGTACGGTAGATTCTATCACATGATTGTTCGGACATGTGGCTCTTCATGGATAAACGGTTTTCTAGTAAAAAAGACAATTCTATGCGATCAGTTTGGTATCTGCCAAGCCGAAGTGTCAAGTAGAGGCGGTAAGTCAATTGTATTGGGCCAAGCAAATAATTCTTCCAAGGTAAATTCACCTCGAGCACATTTAGTATAGCTCAACCAAGTTGTTAGTCGAGTATAACTCTAATCAGCAGTTAGAGACAATCAACGAGTACAAGAGGGTTCGACTTAGCCAAGGCATTAAATCAATAAATTGCAACACCTCAAACTCCTCAATGGTAAGTTATAAGGAAAGAATTTATCGACCCATACTTTCTAGCCTTCGAACTTAGGCTTGAGTCAATGGTCTAGTAATTTGATTCTTATTAAGTAGAACAACTAAGAACTAACTACCACCACCACCTAAACCAGCACCTAACACCTAGTTGTTCCAATAAGGTAGAGGTTGCCGGAGGTAGCTAGAGCTCTATTTTCCGATGAGACTCAAATTTCTATCCAATTTGCATAAATTACTAAAATTATTAAATGCACCTAAAAAATTTTGGAAAAATTTATTCTTACATATTTTTATGTGTAGAATCTAGGAAAACTATGTTTTTGTACAAATTTAATAGCGACGATATACATCCTTAAAAATTGGTAAAATCGAGTAATTTTTTATATCGAATTAAATTACCCTATCAATGTAGTTTTAAGTTCAAATTTTTCTATAAACTATTCTCCATTTATATTAAAAATCTATGAAGAGGTTTCTCATAAAATTATTTTCTAAATTTTTACTTGATTTTTTAGCCCTATACTATGCTTAAAATAGTAATTTTAGTATAAAATAACCTATTTTTCCCAGGGACCTCACTTGGATTTTGAGTTTAGATGATTAATAGAGTAATGATTGTATACCAGAGCTATTAGATTGAAGTTTGCAAATAGGAGTTGTGAACTTCAAGAGCATGCGATTTATATGGTTGAGTTTCATGATATGTACTCTTATGAATGGGTATTGTTATGAGGGATAAATGAAGCTCTGGTGAAATAGTGGGGTGTTTTGGTGTTAAATATACTATTAGTGTGTTTTTGGTAGTTAGTTTTGAGAAAAGCATGTACAAATCTAATGATTATGAAAAGTGTAAGCAAGGTCAAATGATAACTTATAGAATTATTAAGTGAAAATTCTATTAGGACCCAACTTAGAAGATAAGTTAGAGAAAGTTCTTGTAAGGAAATTGGAATAGGGGAAACTTAGAGACAAAGGGAGAATTCTTAAGGAATTTGAAGTTAATTAAGCAAGTAGATAGCTTAAAGGATATTTTGCCAAAAGATCTAATAGTAGAGTAGACTACATAGTTTGTTCAAAAGGTGCTTTAGAGGGCACTTGAAGTGAAAATATATGAGTGTAACCAGTCAAAAGTTGTTTTAGAAGGTAATTTGTGGGGAAATCTTGGATAGTTATCAAAGTTAGCGGATGATTCAAAGGATAATCCTATTAAAACCTCAACTTTGACATGACTTAGGGGATAACTCAGAAGTTTTCTAGTTTAAGAACTTCAAGGGTGACTAAACTTAGAAATTAGCTTAAAGGGTGTTTATTGAACAGTTTCGGGATTCTACTAACCTTGTATATAAAGTTAGAGGCTAAATTGGTTGTGAACTTCAATACTCATATGGTGTAGAGGGTAGATCAAAGGCTTCTCTAGTTGAATATGCCAAAGGCGCAATGACTCAAGACATAGCTCCAAAGGTAATAAAGGTAAAATATAATTATAGTACCATATTAAACTTTCAATACTTAATGCATAAGACAATAAACTAGTAGCTAAATAACTTAATACTTATATAGATACGTAAATTAGCAATATTTCATAATTTTCATGTAGAATAAAGTACTTGATAAAGGCATATTTTTCATGTTTTAAAAGTGCAAATTAAGATAGAATTATTATAGATTTTATAGAAATCATTAAGAATTGGTACTTAATTATTTTCATTTGGACATTTTAGGAATTAGAAGATTCAAAAGTGGAATTACAGACAATTTAGAGGAATTTTAAGTAAATAAATGGAGTTTGGATCAATACATGAAAATTAGAATTAAAGGGAGCTGGCTTACAACCTACAACTAGCACTGGTAGCCTTTGATGTTTACGTCAACAGCCTTGGATGACTACACTGTTGGCTTAAAAGCCGACCTTCCACTTACACTGCTAACCTTCATAGCCGACCTTCATGAAAAAGAAACTTCATGCGAGCTAACCCTAATTTTTCATATAAATAGTTTATGTTTCATCGTTTGAGAGACTTTTAGACATACTTTTTCCTTAGACGTTGAGAGTCATAAAATAGTTTTTAAATAGTCTTTAAAGAATTCTTTAGGAGAAGCGCTTTGATCATTGAGAAGATTTTGTTTGTGTAGTGAAGACCAAGATTGAAGTTGCAATTGAAGGTTATTTCTTTCCAATACAGAATTGGCGACATCTATTTCAATTATTCTTATTCAACTTTGTGAATTACTTATGCTTTCAATTATGAATTTCCTTGCAGTTTCAATTAATATTTTTGTTTTTGTTTCCAAATCTATGGCTAACTAAACTTATTTGTAAGAATTGATGAAACCCTAGATAGTTAAGATAATGATTATGTTCATATTATAGGATTAAGAGATATATGGATGATTCATGATTGCAATTTCTATGATTTTTTATTATAATTATTCCATTGATTATAATTGTTAGAAACCCTAATGATACGGGAGTTGATATAGGGTTTGTTAGAAGTTCTTAGTTGATTTAATTAATTAATGTAGAAGCAGAGTTAATTGAATTAATTAGAAATTATCTAAAGATTATTACAATGTTCGGCAATTAATTATTCACTAAGACATTAGGGATAATTGATTTAAGATATTAAACAATCACAGTATCGAGAGATATATGATTATAATTTAAAGTTCACTATTAATTGAAAGATACAGAAGTTGACTAATAAATTAGGGGTTTAAATCCTTAAGTTTTAAGGTATAATAATTTCACTTAAATGACCATATAGCTATTAATCTATATAATATAATAACAATTTCATTTGTGTAACCTAAGGTAGATTCTATTTTCCCACAATTCTCATTTGATTACTTAATTTTAGATTTTTCATAGTTATTTTCTTTTTAATAGTTTTAGAGTAATTATTAGATTAATTAATTTAATTTTGATTGCCTGAATATTAATAAGAACTAGTATAGAATTAGTAATTTTTTAGCCCTCGAGGGATCAACAATCTTACTTTCTCTATATTACTTGATTCCGACCCAGTATGCTTGTTGGAGTATTCATAATTTATTTTTATATATGTAGTTTAAGCGAATCAGTACTAGATCAGGGTAAATACCAAATATCACTAATAAAGATAAGTTAGCAAGCAATTGAGTTTTAAGTAAGAAGAATTAATGCTTCATCATAATTTGAAGTATTACTTAAGAATACTTGAAGGCCTTAGTATGTGTCTTACTTGTAATTGTAAGTTAGTAGCTTATGCGTATGTAGTACATATGTTTGAATACTGTACTGCTATTGTGGAGTGTTGAATTATATGTATTGGTTGTTTAATGGTATTACCTTCTTTAGATTGTCTAAAATTTCTTAATCACCCCAAAAGCAATCTAATACAAACTCAACTTAACTACTAACCAGACATGTATCACAACCCACTAAGGGAAATGATAAGGATTCTTGGGCCAAACATGGACTCTTAGATGAAGATAGTAGAAATGGTGCTTTCCCTACCCTTAGTTGAACTAAGTGACAGTAGAAGAGGTCAAGCAAAGTTGGAGTTTACGATTTAAAGTGAAGTCTCGGGAAGAGCGTGTTTTTCCATTGCATAAGTCTCAATTTGGTTTCGATTTGCAAGTGCATGGTGCCAAACTCCTTAAAACCCAAATTAGAGTGGGAATAATTTCTCTAATATCACAATGATTAGTCAACATCGTGCAATAACATTTGCTTAAACATACATTGAATCTAATTATCCTAGCTTGAAAACCCTTGTTGCTTGATGATATACATGTGCTATTGTCTTCATCCTACTTATTGAGCAAGTTGTCACTCATTCTCCTATAACAGTTTTGCAGGTCTCCAGTAGACTCACCAATATCACACCAAGTTACAGAAGACTAAAGAAGGGGGTCGGGGAGTGAAATTCAAGATTAATGTGTTGTATTCTTAATTATTTATCAAATTTACTAACTTATAAGGAAACTAATAGGATCTCTATTAGTGGCCTTCTAGTTTTTAACTATGGATATCATTACCATGTTGTATAAACCTGTAACCTTTAATAAACCATTTACTAATCACTTTATTTTCTTAGATCAATTTACTTATAGGATTTTTTGTGAAATTAAGATTTTATACTCTAAATGATTTATAAAACTTCATTTTCTTGGTTAGTTAAGCTATAAGTTTATTTGCTAAAGTTATTTTAAAAAGTTACATTGCAGGTTGATATCTATTAGACACAAAATTGGATGGCTTAAAACAGGGAAGTAATAAACATCTTATATAAGCTATACTTATGTTAGCAGCTAAAGTAGCTAGCTTTTAACTTAGGTTGATTTATACGATAGGACTGTTTTGACTCTCTAGTTTGGGGCATAATAGTAACAGTGATTACTAACCCATGATAATCTCAATAAGGATCATATTAGAGGAAGAGCTCTACTAGATGTTGAAATACAAATGGGTGACATCTAACAAGTAGACCCAATTCCTTTAGTTGGCACTGACAAATTGCCAAAGGTATTCCTTTAACAAACCATTGAAATCTCAGACTACTCATCACTCTACAGATGGTAGCTGGAAGTCATGTTTAACTTGAAACACAAGAGATGAAACAACTCTGTCCAGAACTTTCCTATTAACTTAGCGTCCCTATCACTCATAATATTCTAGGGCACTCCCCAAAACTTCACGACATGCTTAAAGAAGAGTTAGGTTTTCTCCTCTACATTTGAAATCTTCGTAGTAGCGTTGAAGGTGGAATACTTTAAAAACTTATTCGCAACAACAAAAATAGATGAGTACTTCTCCACTTTTGGTAGGGAAGTAATGAAGTTTATGGAGATGCTGCAACAACCTTGTAGTCTTCCACCTCTCAACTTTATCTTGTTGGCAGGTTAAGCAAGTTTTCGTATAGCTTATCACATACTCCTTCATATCTAGCCAATAATAGCTCTACTTTAACAAACTTAATGTTCTTTGCTAACCAAGGTATCCAACTTACAAAGTATCATGAGACTCCCTCATAAGCATCCTTATCAAGTCGCCTGCCTTTAGGACATATAATTGGCTCCCTTAGTGTAGATAAGGTTGTTATCTACCTAAAATCTACGAGTCTTTCCTTCCTCAATCAACTGCCCGAGATTTTGGCTAACAAGTCTTAGTCTATATCTGCTTGATCTGCTCTTAGATTAAAGTTGAGACTTGACTTGTTGATTAGTGCACAATTTGAGCTAAGTAAGCTAAATTATTTTGCCTTTTCAAAGCATCTACTACCTAATAAATCTACCTCTTATGGTACTTAATCTCCATATCTAACTTTATAAGGAAATCTTTTCATTTAGCTTGCCTAGCAAAGAGCTTAAGTTGAGTCAATATGTGGCTGGCAGTCAATCCCAGCAAATAGAGTTTTTGGGTCCATAGATAGTGAACGATTGCAAGTAACTCCTTCTCTTAGGTTGAGTACTTGTGCTCCGTTTTGATTCAACTTCCTACTCTTGTATGGCACTGAATGGCCCTCTTGCATCAACACTCCACCCAACATAATATTTAAGGCATCTATGTGGACTTCAAAATGATTTTGAAATGTCAAGAAGTGCAAGGACTAGTTCCTTTATCACTATAAACTTCAAAGACACTCTAACATTCTTCATCCTGTGGCCATGCTTGATCCTTCTTCAATAAATTTGTAAGGGGTGCAACTATATAGGAATATCCCTAAAAAATCTTCTATAATAATTAGTATGTCTAAGAAAGAATCATAACTCTGTTACGTTCTTAGGCATCACCCATTATCTGATTGCTTTCACCATTGTCATATCCATTTGGATCCTATAAACCCCTAAATTTTTCGACTTAACATCTAAAGTAAACTTAAGCATGTTAGATATTCCTAAGAGTTGATAAGGTTAGTGAAAGTGAAAACCCTAAAATAACTAATCAATCACATATAAAATCTTTCTACCCTAAACATATGTAAACACTAAAGATTTCATCTTAAAGTGATAAAACCTTAAAACTATAACTTTAAAGATATAAAAACACTAATTCACCATTATTTACCCTAAAACCCTAATTGATAATATAACCTTAGTATTATACTAAATCATTAATAAAAGATTAAAGATAATTTTCAATTATTCATAAATATATATAATACTAAAGTAATCATTTAGAAACTAAGATATTGTATCGTAAATCACATTTATCTTCTAAGTATATAACTAGGTTAGTATTGTATAGAGTTAAGAGCTTAGTTGATGATTATACTACATATAGTAAGTATTAGTACCATAAATGACACGTTTCATGATAATTATATTAAGTAGCTTACCAAATGATTTATATAAGATATAAATACCTAAAAGAAGATCTCATTATTTATCCTTACTAATCATTTGAATAAACCCCATATTTCCTCTCATGTCCTTAATTTTCTTCCTAATTTTCCCTAATTACTTTATTATGTACACTTAGATTACATGTAATTTTGAAATATTGACCAAGTCAAAGGTTAACTAAGTTAACATATTAAAAAGTTAACAAAATGTTATTGTCATCTAGAGAATTCCTTCCTTTTCTTTAACTTTCTACCCATTTTTTTTTCTAATTCTACCCCTCCTTTACCATCTACTTCCTCCCATCATAGACCCTACTTATCTTCATTTTTTTTAGATACAAAACAAGACAAAACAAAACTCTTTTTCCCCTATTCCCAAACCATGAGCTTTCCTTTTGCTTTGTTACCTTCAACCTTTCAAATTTCACTTTCATAACTCTACTTAACAATACAAATCAATAACACATATATATTAGCTTTCCTTTTTATATTTCAAGCAAGAGAAAGGTATGTTATTATGTATTTTTCCATCTTATTTAGTAGTTAGATGAATAGGTTAGGTTAATGTAGGAAGCTTATGTGATATGTGCATAAGTATTGTTGAGAGAAAATGTTCCATTTTTTATGCTTAAAAGTGTAGAAATCCTTAGTAAATGAAAAAAGAACACATGTACATATGTTTAAGTATATGTATATAAGAGTATATTTGATAAATACATGTATAAGTACCCATTATGTATATAACATAAAATGAGATATATACTAACTATACATACATATACCTTGTTAAATACACTCTTAAAGTGAAAAAATATGAAATTGTGAAGCTTTCTTAAGAGGGTACTCTAGGCATACGAAAATATATATAAAAATATATATGTCACCGTATGTGTATACTGGTATATGTACTAGTATACATATGAGTACACAAGTATACATACTAGTATATTAGAAATATGAGTATATATATAAAGTGTACGGATAAGTATACATATATAATGGATGATGATGTAAGCAATGATATAATTAAATGATGACATAAGTCATGATATAAGCAATTGATAACATAAGTGATGGCATAACTGATTAACGACATAAACAATGACATAAGCGTCTAAAATAATAAACCATAAGATCATTTAAGTGTAAGAATTAATGGCTAACGAAATCATTAACTACCAAAATAGAACATAAAACTAACCAATAAGAATAATTAAGCTTCAATAGTTAGAATTTAAATAAGTTTAGTCTATATCGTAAAACACAAGTTTTAATGTCCAAAATGGATATCATCATGTGAACGTGCGTTCGAAAACGATAAAAAACGACTCTAAGTTAGTAAATATCAAAAATAATTTTAAAAAGTTACATACGATTAATGATGAAGTCTAATTAGATAAAAATTTATAGTAATCTAGGTAGAATTAGGTAAATAGATATTTAGAATCATTAGTTAATTTAATTGCTTACTATTGCTATTATATCATAATGATTAGGTGATCTCAATGCGAGCAAGGATCTTCCGATCGATTACTACGACTAGAGTGAGTAGTCATGCCTGAGTGAGTATTTACCCTATGATTCCATACTTATATATGATTGTAGATAGTAAACTTAAATGATATTGTTAATTGATTGTTATGTGGGGCCAATAAGCGCTTGTGTATGTTATTATGTACTGAGTTGTAAATTTACCTTAAATATGAATAATACTTTGTTTATTGCATGGTAGTATAGATAATGAATGTGTGTACTATTGGATGATCACATCATAATTGGACTTAACTATACTCGGTTCATAAAAAGAAACTAGTACATGCATCAACATACATTACATAGACATAATTCCGGCCGTTATATCACATGGAGGTAGAGAAAAGCTATTCAGGGGTTGTTATTATAAATTTAATGGTTCTATACAGTGCACTCATACAAAATGACCTTACCCTAACCTGCAGGAATATTAGGCGTTGGAGGTGCCAACCGCCTGGTTAAGGGTCGGGTTTAAAGGCCTTCATTTGGAGGTAAGTGTGAACTGCGAGAGCCCACTCACGATTATATTAGAACTTAGTTTTTATGAAAATAAAGGACTTATTTAATTTAAATACGAAATGTGGAGTTCCGTAATAAAGTAAATTTTAGTATAATACTCGGATCTAATTGATGTCGTATATACTCTAACCCTGACTTCGGAGGGCTTTAAATCTAAGTTATGTATATTGACTGGTTAACTATGCATATTGTTTGGTATTCTATTTGTTTATTCATTCATATGCGTGAATATAATATATTCATAACTTGCTTGTGGTGTAGTTAAGGGTTTTGCTCACTAAGCTTAGGCTTATACCCCCTTAGACTTTTGCTATAGGATGGCTTATTTGTTGAGGCTAACTAGAGGATGCCAAAGGTTAGCTTAGGGACCTAGGTAAGAGCAAGCCATTCAATGTGATGAGAGAACTGATTATGCAAACTTTTACTTATGTACTTTTGTTTTGTTAGTAATATAAACCTAGATGTACTAAATTACTACTTACTATAACTTTGTAGCTTAAATGTTATATAAATATGTTATGTGATGATATCCTTTGAATCTATGTATTTTTGGGAAGCTAGTATGTTGTAGAGCCTTGTATATTGTGTGAAGGTTTCTTGATTTGAAGGGTAACCAATCAAGGGTTCTTCATACAGTATACGGTGTCTACCATGACTAAACCATCCTCAATTCATGACAAATCTACCCTTCCTCAATTACATGATCTAAGAAGTTGATGCACTTCTATGCACATTTCTCATGCTTCAAATACAAATGATTCCCATGCAACTTTTGGAAAACCGTCCATAAGTATTTGACATGGTCCTACAATTTCTTACTATACACAACAATGTCGTCTAAATAGATGATTACAAATTTGTTGAGATGTTCACGAAATACATTATTCATTAAGATACAAAATGTTGTAGGAACATTGGTAAGACAGAAGGGCATCACTAAGAACTCATAGGCATCGTACTAGGTGATATGCATTGTCTTGGGCTCATCACCCTCAACAATATAAACCTAATGACACCCTGAGTAAAGATCCAGTTTTGTAAAGTATTTGGCCCCGCCTAATAGATCAAACAGGTTAGCAATAAAAGGGATTAGATGATAGTTCTTTACAGTGAGCTTGTTTAGAGCTTAATAGCTAATACATAATCTTAAACTTCGATCTTACGTCTTCTAAAATAAAACAGGAGCCCCATATTGTGCTTTCGAGGGTCAAATGAAACCTACCTCTAACAACAATTCATCCAACTACTTCAACTCAGCAAATTACAAAGGTGACATTCTATATGGAGCATTAGCATGTGGTTTGGCTCCAAGAATCAACTTAATCTCATGGTCCATTGATTGTTTAGGAGGTAACTCCTTCAAGAGCTTGTTAGGCATCACTAAATTACACTCCTTAAGGATACTCCCTATTACCCCCACTATCTTAGTCTTTCCTGCTTCCTCCTTCTCTGTAAAGGTAGCTAAGAAGTTAACTTTTGATGTTTAAGGCCTTTCTTTAGTTAGAGTGTCGATAGCATCATGACCCCAATGATCTTCCCCTCCTTGCTATGGTTACTTGCCTTCGTCCTTTGAACTGATACATAGCGTGGTTTCTTACTCATGAATAACAACAAATCAACCATGGGCACGGGAGCAACTTTGGTCCATCTTAAGAAATCTATCCTAAGGACTAAGCTGAAGTCATCTAATGGGATAGTTGTGAAGTTAAGATTTCCATTATAATCCCTAACCTTCACCTTCACCCCTCTTGCCACTCTGTAGACAAGATGGGCCTTGGAGTTGACATCTTTAATCTGACTAATGTCTTCAACAAGAACCAACCCTAATCTTTCTACCTTAGGTAAATTAATGAAGTTTTAGTAGCATTGGAGTCTACCATACCATCGACACTCTTGCCATTGATGTTTAACTAAACATACATTAAGTTATTATCAATCTTGGGCTTTCATCGTGCTAAGGAACTCTTTCCAAGAGCCAATAGCATGCATAATGTGCCCATTCGAGGTTAATCCTCACCATCACTCCCAAACTCTTCATCCTAGCATATACTCTCTACCTTCTACGTCATAGCACTAAGTGTAGTTCTATGTAGACAATCAACTACCTTATGCGGGCCATTGCACAAGAAGTATGAGATAAGAGCTTCTTACCTCTAATATTTTCCCTACTCTTTCTAAACTAGTGAGTGTTATAAGATTTTCTTTGACCCCCCTCTAGTATTACTTCTGCGATTACTTAAACTTAGGCCTCCCTTACTCTTGAGTTTGCACGTCTTAATAGAGTTTTCACCCTTGTGCCCTGTCAATACACTCGTCCTTATATTATCTATATTATCATAAGTGTAATCAGTTAAGCACTCAGTCGTAGCCTACAGTATAGTTAAGTTCATCATTCGTTGCCTTTGCAACTTATTCCTAGTATAAGACTTCAATCTTTTCAAGAAGTAGAATAGCTTATTATATTTAGTCATGCTCTTAATGTCCATCATTAATGTCAAGAACTTGTATGCACATACTATTTGATTGACTCGTTAAAAGTGTGTACACCAAGTGTGTTGGGTTATGGAAGTAGTATAAATGGTAAGTCAAAGTCATATTCTATAGGGTGTTAGGTACTAAGTACTAAATCACTTGAATTTTTCCCTAAGCTAAGCTATCAACATTAAACTAAAAGAGAGTAAAAACTAATTAACAAGGTGAACACTAAACTAAATGTTCTAACTACACTATGAAGGTCTTAGGTTTAGGAGATAAAAAAGGATTAAATTGGGATTCACAAATCTATTCTTATTTGAATCAATATGCCGTCTTAAATTGATTCTAAAAATTGACTAAACGAGATTTAACTAAACGAATTAAAATTCACCTCCCTTATAGAGTAGTGGAGTTCTAATTATAGTATAAATCTACCCGTTAATACAATTTATTTATAATTATCATGTAAATAATAATCTGCTCACACTGGAATTGTTGTTCTAGTTAAAAATATGCCTCATGACCTAAACCATATTTCTTACCACATTAAATGAATTAGTTCATGAATTTAATTAAAATTGCATATCTATAAGAAGAGCTTTTTCAAAAAATTCAAGCCATATTCACTGTAAGTTAATGAAACCCCCCCAAATATCTTATAAATCTATCTAATTAAAAAGTGATGCCCAAACATTAAATGACTAGATGATGAACATAATGGCAAAATACTCAATTACTCAATATCGAAATTGAAATAAATTACAAAACGTTTCAATCTATTAAATCTATCAATACAAAACCTAATATATATTAAGTATAGTATCTTATTACAATACTCAAATGAATCAAGATATATAATAATTAAATATAATAAAAAAAATACCTCAATTAATATAATCAAATTTAACTTCCAGTACAATATCAGCATATCCTAAGACTCTTGACACCTTAGAATTCCTTTAGTGAAATAGAATAAAAGAATTTAATACCTTGAAATTAAATAAAATATAATAAAATTACTGAAAAGTGTTTGCTCTTGAATATTCTCTGAACAATACGATTTGTTTTAAAACTCTCACTTTGCTACCGTACTTTAAAAGTTTCATAAGCTATCGTATATTCTCTTCTTACGCTACTGTTCAATCCCCCTTCTGTTTCCTCGTCAGCTCTCTTTTATATCCCCAGCCAAGGGTTAAACTTTAACTCATGTGGGACTGACATGATTATCATCAACCCTCTTTTATATCCCCAGCCAAGGGTTAAACTTTAACTCATGTGGGACTGACATGAATATCATCAACCAACAGAACCATGAGGTCCACACGTGCTGCTTTCCAAAAATATCAACATGAGTATTTTTTTAAATGCAATGTGGGCCTCATAAACAGAAACCATGAAGAAAATCCCCTGGAAGCTTTGTGCCTTTCTTCGTTGTTCTATTGCTTTTCCCACTTTTTTTCATGCGATGAATTCATCCACTCTTAATGGGATATGTCTATTGTTCTCATTACTGCACATCCAAGGATATGATGCTCTCCAAGTGTGGGCTGCTCTAGTAATCACCAATTTAGTCTGAAATATCTGTGTGTTAAAGGTGATAATGAAATTAGACTGTCTTGTCATTTCTTAGTTGCAGCTCTGGCCAAGTGATTTGAGTAGGAGCCTTCACGTCACAAACTAACACAAATTAATCCATTCGGTTTATCTTATATGTGCTCAACTCAGTGCTAGACAGTTGCTGCAATTAAAGTCCTCTGCTGTTGTTCACGTGGAGAGCTGCTCGGTTGGTTGGCGTGTGCGTGGATGGCTCGGCATCAGCTGTTAAATGGATGTTCTGCTACTTGGCTGTTTAGCTGCTGTTCTCGTAGCTGGTTGCTGCACCTGGACTTGCGTGGATTGTTCCACTGCTTAAGTGTGCTGTTCGTGTGGAGTTTAGAGAGCGGCTGCTGTTTGTTTCGTATAGCTTGTGAAGCTCGGTTGTGAACTAAAACTTAAAGTCCATACATTTGCAATCAAACAAACCAAAAGTGTAATAAGCCGATGTTAAATTAACAAACTGGTGCTTTTGAATGAAAAATTTGTTAGTCGGTTGCAGCTCAAATGAATTGATTTCTATCACGTGGATAACAGCTGCTGCTTCTCTATCTTTGTTCTCCACCAATTGGAGTTATGGCCTTTGGATGTAACTCGGCCTGTTGGTGCTGATTTGGAGAGTTGGAGTACTCGTCTTGGTGTGCTACTGCAGACGTTGGGTTGCAGCTGGATTTGCTAAAGAGCAGTCCATGTCAGCTGCAACTCTGTTTGTTGATCAGCTGCTAGTTGCGCATTCGGACAAGGAACATAGCTCACCTGTTGCACTTGGAACTCACGGCTACTGCTATTGGTTAGACGCCGTGGAGTTGCTGGTATGAAGCTTGGTTCCTGGCTTGGTTGTTGCTAGGAGTTGTTCTCAGTTCA
This sequence comes from Lumnitzera racemosa, assembly GCA_024138005.1. Classification (NCBI taxonomy): domain Eukaryota; kingdom Viridiplantae; phylum Streptophyta; class Magnoliopsida; order Myrtales; family Combretaceae; genus Lumnitzera; species Lumnitzera racemosa. The sequence goes on along the minus strand of JAMXBC010000010.1, from coordinate 84,874,360 downwards.
AGTTGCTGCTGAATATGAGCGCACAACTTACAAGTATGTGTGGACAGCAGTTGATCGTGTTAAGTGAAGAAGCTGCTGCTGTTCATTGAATAGAGTCACGGCCACGGCTGCTACAATTGAAATTCAGTAGCTTGGTTTGGTTTGCTTGGACATATTCAAGAGCTCGGTTTACTACTACTGCTCTAAAATTCAAGTGCTGCGGCTGCTGCACAATGAGTCACGACCTGCAACAAAAATACATATAATAAGATTATGTGGGCACAACTAAAAACAAAAGAGGATGGAGCTGCTGAGCCTAAGTCCATGTTGGTCTTCTTGGAAGCATCAAGTCGCTGTCCAGCTTCTCACGACCTTGGTTGCATCCCGTTGTTGAGTTCAAATCAGTAAACTCAGTTAGATTTGCTGCATAAAAGAGGAGTTGCTGATTTTGCTTGTATTGAAGTTGTTGAAACTCAGATAGTAAATGAAAATTTTAGCTGTTATTGTGTTGATGTTCAGCTGGAACAAAAGAGCTCAGGTGGATTGCTTCACGTCTGCTGTTGAATTTTGCATGAGGTGTCCTGCAATTGTCAAGCCAATTGGAGTTGTTTGGATGAAGTTCAGTTAGAATTGTTGCAGCTGCTATTCAATAGTAACTATTGCATTGAGGGGCTGCTGTAATTGTTTTCCAATCCTTGGTCTTGACAAAAGAGTACAAAGTGGCTGTCAAATGGAGCTTGGATTGGATTCTCTTATCTAATGGAACTATTGCACAGTTAGATCGGGTTCTCTACTGCTGTGGATTGTTGGAATTCAACTACTCCTCTACTGCTTTGAATGCTCATCTATTATAGATTTTGGGCATGCAGTTGCTGTTAGAGCTCTTGGTTGAAATTGCTGGATTTGAGGAGCTCTTAGCCTAGTGAAGTTGCGTGCTGCTGTCAAGTAACTCTCTTTGACTTGTTGTTAATTGAAGAGAGGTCCAATTACATGGCTGCTGTTCTATCTTTATTCAAGTGGCTGCTATAGCTGTAACCTGTGTACTCGGTTTGTCTATATTTTATGCTAGTTTGTATGCTTAAATTTGTGTTCCTTGTAGCTACTCAACTTGGTTCCTCTTGGTCAGTACATTTGAAACTCAAATCCTGATACTGCCAAATATGGAGTTCAATTGCTAGTTGTAAGAAGTTGCTTGGCATCAAGTATTAGTTAGCTTGATTGAAGTTCTCAGTTTCCTGGTTCCATTTGCAGTAACTGCTACCACTTGATGGATTCTCAAATACATAAGCTACTATCCTTTGAAAATTTAGTTGCTGTGCTACTTCTCATTCCGTCCAAATACACATGGTTGGTGTGCTCATCTCTCTTTGTTCATTGTTTCCCAAATCTATACATATCTTAACTCAGCAAAAAATAAATAAATAAATAAAAATAATAAAGAAGAAGAAGAAGAATTCATAAGCAATAGCTAAAGAGGCCAGCTCTCTAAATTCATAATTAATGAAAGGACCATTTATACCACCCATGATAAATGTTGCAGCAAGTGACATTGATCAAATGATAAAGAGTACAAAACCAAGAGGGAAATATAAGTGTTCAAGGAAGCTAATTAGAATAGATTTTTTATCCTTTTTCTCATTGTTCATGCAATTGACTTAAGAATATAGAGTTTATCATTCTTAAGCAAAATTCACCCTCAAAGTGATGATTATATGCAAGAATATGTGCTATTAAGTAGATATAAATATGTAACTTTACATGTTTATCGGTGATGTCATCACCTATCGAAGTTCCCTCAACTTCTTTCATGTAATGTACCCGACATTCTCAAGGAAAAACTGAGCCTACAACTTAGCTTTTATGTCTTCTCACATATCCAAATGTGCATTGCCATTTAGATCTCTTCATACTTAGTGTGCCACTACAGCTTAGCATTACTAGTCAAGTACATTACTGCCATTATGAATATGGTTCTCTCATCAGTTGTCCCAATAGTGGCAAAATATTGCTCTACGTCAAATAAAAAATTCTACAGTAACTTAGCACCTAAGGGTCAAGTATCTTTAAATGTCCCACATGAGCGAGAGCATGTATAGGGGCATGGGTAGGAGTATTCCTCATAGCCCTGGTCAAAATAGCAATTGTGCCCTTAACTCTTCAATAAACTTAACTAACCTTAACTCTTCAATAGACTTAACTAAGGTATGAGTGTTTACTTGTCTTCTCAAGTCTTCAACTTTAGTACTTAGTTTCCATCTTACATCATAGGTTGTCACATTTATTCCCTCTATGAGTGCTTACACTATGAACCAAAGTTTTCAGCCACCTCTATCATTTTGCCCTTCATCTCTTGATGATTAGTCTCCACTTTAGCTACTCCCATAGAAAGGGCAACTTAATCATCCATTTACTTAGTCATACCCCTGAGAATTTCCTTCAGGTTATCTAGTCTTTTACTCACTTCCTCTTGTCATGTTGTGGTCACTCCTGCTAGAATAACCTAGGCTCTCATACCAACTATCACGGTTAGAGGCCTTCTCTAACATACTTCATGGACAGTATAGTGCTTACTATCCTATTTCTATAGTAGTAAGCAAGATTAACTCACATAACAATGGCCAATAAGACCTAAATTTGTAGGCAATACAAAACAAGAATGAAAGATAATAGTAAATAAAAGGAACATGGGGCAAGAATTGTAAAAATGGATAGCACACTTTTATTAATCCATTGGTATTATAAGGTTACAATTGTACGTACACAAGGGTTATGTGTATATAACATAATGCCTCTAGTTATAATCAACCAAAGTGGTGAGTAAAAGCTTCAATCTAGAATAGTACTTACACCTTCATAAAAAGCTTTATGTACATTTTTGGGCCCGATAAGAGTAGACATTAAAATCATCAAAATGACATTATTCTTAAAGTGGAAACTTTTTAAGAATAGTAAGGCCCTAGATACAAGTACAAAAGTCCCCTTCTATGTTACAATAATATAAAAAAGGATGGAGCCCTACTAGAGGTATGTTAATGGGTTTTGATCTACACACCAAATTACTTAGGCCTATTTAACCTGCAAGTCAAAGTAGACCTATTTGTGTTGGCTCTTTTACAACATTTGTACTTTTGACTTGCGAGTCAGCTTATTTAACTCCCTTTTTAAACGAGTTAGTGTCGAGATTTTTTTACTTATTTAAAAAGTAAACTAAATGAACCCTACTTGTTTAACTTAACTTACAGGGCTAGGTTGCCCATTTAACTCACTTGGTACCTTTAGGCTTTACTAATACAAGTGTATTACAAAAAAGGGACACTAACACTTGGCATAGGAATTTACGCCAAAAACCCTTTATAAACAATACCCCTTAATCGCTACATTATGAATATGGATATGATACAACTAGAAATATGATCATAGAGAAGAAAATCACATTCCGCTAGCTACTATAGTCTCACTAAAACTTAAGCATTAATTTTCCTACTTTGAAGTACTACAGCAAAAAGAGTCTAAAGGCATAGTAGGTAGAGCTAAAAGAGCACTAAATAAGGAATTTACTAATCCAAAGAAAAGGCATAAGATCAATTAAAATTGAAAAAATGCGCCAATCATTATAGTTTTCTTTCAGCCTTTCAATAATTATGATATGAAATTATATTGATACAAATTTGACCTAGAATAGGAAATTAAACGATTTATTAACACAAATAAATATATCCAATTGTAAGGCTCTAAAAAATTTAGAAATATCTTATATTGAAGTTGGTCATAATTTTATCGCCATCGTTTCAAATTGCGACTCAAAGTCACCATTTATTAATTAATGTTGCATATTCTATAACAAATTTTGCTTACTTATAAGTTAAAAAACAATACATCATACGTTCAAAACATGCTTTGTAATCCATTTTCATGCGTATTCATGTCTCTATTCATTTATATTTATACCATCTCCATAATATATATACAATCCAAATTCCATTGCTAAAATAACCAAACTTAAAAGTTTAATAAAGTTAACCAACAAACTATGAGTAATAACATCATTGCTAGAACATTTTTTTTTTCCATTCATTCTTCAATAAATCTATGCTAATTCAAATGAATTATAGTATGCAAGAAAACAAAAGGAGAAAAAAAATTGATATAACTCTAATATTGTCTCTCTTTTTGCTTAAATGTCATTGCAGGCTTAAGTCTTTGGCTAGGTAGCTAACTAGGTTATATTAACAAGTTTGATTAAATTGTCTGCTTAGTGATTCATCTTAAGATCATTTTATTAGATTTAAGGAAGAACCCACATGCATTAGAACCTAATTAGACTTAACTTGTGTGAGCCACTAAGTGGCTTGCTCTACCCATAGATTATCACCTCTAAGTTGCCTCCTTTTTTTTTTTTTAAGACTGTAATAGTGTCTATAGGTGCATTATATCTCTTAAAATGACATATTGGAAGTGTTAAGTAAAGTTTATGCTAACAAACCTTACCTATCCAAGAGCTCGTATTACTAGAGAGGAGCAAATAGGGGTAGTGATCACATCGGGAGGTGAGTGATCTCCAATCTACAAATGTGCATGCCAAAATTACCACTCTCGACCAGACCTGACCTCTAATTATCATCGATGGGTATGACAAGATATGGAACCAAACCAATTTCTTCAATTAGGCACGTAATGGACCAACTGAGCCTTATTGGTCATAGAATTAATCTAAAGGACATTGCAAATTCTAGTTAATATTTACTTGTAAGGGAGATCATAACTACTATAACTTGCCTTATAATAGTCTTTCCTAACAAAAGAAACTGTTAAAACTTTATCAAGCATTGCTAGCTAAATACAGCTAATGACATTTGCCTTAGTGATTTAAATAGATGAAATAATGCTATTACACTATAGACTCAAATTAGTAATGACACAAATCCATTAAGACATTCTAAATTATACTTACAATCACAAAATAACCCATTATTCATGTCAAACATAGCAAAATTTTCAATAAAATTGGGATTAAAAAGGGTAAAAATTATCTCACCACAAATTGAAAGGTGCAACAACTTTGCAGTATATTCCTATACATGGTACAAATTCTCAATTTCTTTTTCCTTTTTATCCTTTTCTAACACTCTTAAGAATCTTTAAATGGCTTATCAACCAAATAAAATTGTTATCAACCTTAATCTATATTAATCAACTATAGTAAAAAGTTGTTTGGTGCACTAACGTCATTTTACTCTTAAGACAAAGGCCATCCATGAATTACTTAATCAACTTTTTTTCTCTTAAAGGAGAAAAATCCCAAATAGATGAACGACAACACCTAATATATAATTACTACATATAAACTAGAGGTAAGCGAGCAACCCTACTGTATAAGGTACCCACGCAGACCCTACTTCACTAGGTAGGTTCCGAGTGAGTAAACAGGGTCATAAAGTAGGTTCTAGGTAGCAATTTCCTTGAACTTGCTCCCATAAGATAGAGTTTGGTTATAACATTAGGACACCCTATATCCACCGTAGAACTTAGAATCTAAAGTATACAAGACATAAATTTTAGGACACCTTATACCTACGCTGTAATATTAATAAATAAAAAATTAATACTATTGTATATTTTTAACCTTAAAGAAAATAACAACAAAAGCCCAACCTATAATAATACTATAAGACTATATGCTCTTGTGTTTACTATCTTATCCCTCTCTCTTGATCTCATTTTTCTTTTTAGTTAAAATTTTTTCTCTCTTTTTTTCCTATCTCATCCTTATATTACTTTCTTTCTCTTTTACCAACCATAATCTAGAAAGGTATTAAAAACATCTCGGTTCTTTAGCTATTCTCCAATATATTTTATTGAAGTTACTCAACACATGGTTTTTCTATTTTGCATATAATGATTTCATAAAGAATTTATTTTAATGATTTGAAAAGAAAAGATAAAAAGATAATTTAGCATAACCCAACTAAGGGGTAAACATTTCCAATTGCAAGACTATTCTTTATTTTACCTACCAAAGTTTCCTGTTGTTACAATTAGATGTATTACAAATATAGAAACCTTTTAAATTATTATTACTTAATCAATTTGTGTAGTTACATATTCTTTAATTATGTATCTACACAATATTTTAAAAGAAAACAAAGTAAATATATATATATATATATATGTTCCATAAAGTACCTTTATATCCTATAAAATAATAGAGTATAAGGTATAAGGTGGTTCTGAGGTACTATATGATAGGTTTTGAGTACAAAAATTATGGAATTTATACTATAGGGTTAGCTATGGGTAAGTTATCATATCTTACGCATCCTATACTTGCCACCCCTACTAGAAACACAAACAAAACCCACATTATCTATTTACATGCAACATTATGTAACATTTAAGATTAAGCAATCAATAGGTAATAAATAAATGAATTCCATAACTACATACTTTATTACATATGACCTTATAATCATCATATGGCCAAACCCTTATACTAGTGTTCAAATATGAATGAATTTATATTCTCACTAGAGTCCACTTTTGAAACTGTTGATCCATAATGCTTCCTCATAGTTAATTTTAAAAATGTAGATTTATAATATACGATTAACAAATTTTTTGAAAGTATGGATCCATTTTGAAAGTGTAGACCCTTATATCCTTATAGTTAGATTTTGAAAGTGTGGAGCCAATTTCTAGAGTTCAATTTTAAAAGTGTAAGGCAAAACCTTAGAGTTAAGCTTTAAAAATGTGAAGCGGATCTTTAGAGTCAAATTTTAAGAGTATAGAGCAAATGCCTAGAGTTTAGAGGATCAATAAATCCCTAAAGTTTAGTATAATAGATCTATAGATTTCAAGAGTTGACAAATATGGATCTATAGATTCTTAGAATTGAATATACATGAACTTATAAGTCCCTAGACTTCGACAAATTTATATCTATGAATCCCTAAGATTAGATAAATGGAGTTCGAGAAATTCTAAACATATATGTATTATTGGTTATGCAATCTCATATAAAATTTTACAAAATGCTTTTCTATTTAATCATACAACACAATACAATACTGAACAATATATACATAATAAATGAGAACTATTCCAACATGACAAACAACCCATAACAATTCAAGTACTTGGTTTCTACTCATAGAATTGACAATTTGGGTTGGGCTTGAATCTTAACTTATGTAACAAACTATACACTAATAACCCATGCCCTAAAGATCATTATTCAGGACAATTTCTCAATTCTCCACTTATATAATTTATTAGGCCTTAAATATATTATTCTCAAGGTCTTTAAAGACATACTTCATTGACCCAAAAAGTGTGGGCAATCAATTAGGGGTGTATGGCCAATGTAGTCATATAGGCAATTGATTGACCTATGGCCTAAGTAGTCATATATCTCTTTAAGAGGCCTAATTGACCTAGTTAACGTCGAAGTCGACCATACTACTTACTAATTTTTATTTTTTTGATATTATTCAAGATTTATAATCTCATTTCTCTAGATTCATTCTTTTACTTTAGAATATTATTATTGATCAATTTCTCTTAAAAAGCAATATTTGTCCCTAATATAAGTTACATATCCAGTTATGTAAAAGTTTCTTCTTTCCATGAAATCTTGACATTATGCAAGACTTCTTTTGACTGAAATCCTAAATTATATTATAAGCCTTGATATTTTGATTAAAGCCTAAAGGATAGCCTAGTGATATAAACCTATAACATAATTTGGGAAAAACCGTTACCATTGCATAAAATGGAAGATAGTTTTGGAGTTTTATTGCAAGCCTTACCGAGTCTATCTAAACATACTCCATTAAGAATCTCTTTATCAATACCTTTAGTTTACATAACATTCCAATATTCTCACTAATTTAATTTGATTGATCCTTTTCTATTATTACTACGATTCCCCTTCCATTCAACAAATATAATAAGAATGGCTTAGTCTTATCAATTTCCTTAATCGATAAGAGAAGTGCAATCAGTAGAATAGGAAGGATGAAGAATTACCTTAAGATGGTTATGCATAAAACATTTCTTGAATGGAGAGAAATGTACATATAAAAGGGAAAGAGGAGAGAGAAAGAAAGAAGGAGAGGGCAGCAACTTTGAGGAGACAAAGAGATGTTAGGGTTAATAAGATATCATGTCCGCAATTGAAGAAAAAGACTGAAGGAATTAGCTCCTTAAATAAAAAACCTTAGGAGAGGAAATTATATGCTTAAGGTAGATGAACATATGGAAGCAGTATCATACGAAACATAAGGGTTGGGTCCAATTGGCCTAAAGCCGAAATGTAGGTAGATTAGTAAGGGTTTAAGCAAACTCATGCACTAACTCATGGATATGATATACCATAATTCACAGGAAAACCTAAAAACCTACTTGATATGACACATAAGTAAGCTAGGTTACTCGCCATTAAATTTTGTTACACCCCGAAGTTGTAGAGTCGCAACAATCCCGCCGTATAAACCATTCTATGATAGTAACTAGCCTCACAGTGCTTACCATAGACATGACCTACACAAGGCGTCGACGACTCCTCGCTTTAAAGTAAATAGTCCGATTAATAATTAAACTACAATTATGATAAATTGTGCAAATTTCTAATAACATGTACAATATTATATATATAAGTCCACAGAGCTTCCCAGGAAGTTTTACATAAAAATAGCAGTTTACTAGATTACATAATAACTATCAGTCTTTCATCCCTAATTACATAGTCACTCTAGTTACACATTATACTAAGTACTTGATCCTCACACCCCTGGCTTCCAATAGACTAACCTTTGGGTAGTTGTAGGGCGACATAGTACTTGAAATGTTCAGAAATTAGAACCTGCAAAAAGATCTATAAGGGTATGAGTAACTACAGCTCAGTAAGTTGAATTGGAGACTCATGAATGCATACAAGCACAAACAAGGTTATCAAACAATTATTTTCATGCAATGCAACAATCAAGTGTCATCGCACAACGTAGTCCGGTCTGTTGTGAAATCAGAGAAATTTCACCCCAGCTCCAATCTGGGTTGAGGATTTTCATGTTATGTAGCAGCTCATAACCAAACCCAGGCTTGTGCAATGGAGACCTCGCTCCTCCCGCGACTACCTTCAAACCATTGACTTCACCCTCGTCGCGACCTCCTCTCCTGTCGCTTAGTTCGACTAAGGATAAAAAAGGGACCATTTTGCAATCTTGCGCTATCCCTTTCGAAAGGGTCGATATTTGGTTGGAGAATCCTATGATCCCCTAACGGGTTGCAATGCATGACATTATTAATTATTTAGTTCGACTAAGATTAAATTTCGTTTAGGGTGTTCAAACAATTTCATACCAATTCAATGAGTCACAAAATCACTCACAATACAAATTCAGCATGAATTCAAATACATCAAACACATGCGTAAACTACTTACAATCACAATCATATACAAGCCTAAGTCTCAGAGTACTACAAAACTAGTACTCTATTACAATAAGCAATAACCCAACTTACTTGGATTTGCTCGATCGCTCAATCGCCCGATCCCTTAATCGCAAGCTGATTTTGTCTCTTAGTGTCCTATAATACAAATATGTCTTTTTAATACTTAGAATTTATGGTTTCATATTCTAAGTTATATTTTAATTCATTTTTTCCGTGTATACCCATTACGTCCTAATGATTCGTTGTACACTATTTCAGTGTTCAAATCCTAAATGAAATTTTAAACTTTGATTTCTAAGCCTTAAATATGCTCGAATCCTAATGTGAAATTAATCACATTAAGCTCGAGTGTCCAAATATCCTATTGGGTCGTAATTTAGTATTCTAAACTATTCAGTACACACTAATCCTAATTGCAATATCGGATTTATTCCTGATGTGTGAAAATCTTATATTTTGAGACTTTTACTTAAGATTAAATGTTATTTTTCAGATTTCTATTATAATATTATCTAAATAACCCTATTTTTTTAGATTTATTAATTTACAATTTCACATATTACTAAATTCTTATATTAATTACCTAATTTCCTAAATTAACCATACTTAATACTCCAAAGGATAGGATTAGGGTTCCACATCATAGATTAACATCCCTAAACATCTAATTAAGATCTAAATCAGTAATTAACATCTTAATCACCTAATTAACCCCAAATCACCCAATTTTTCCATCATTTTAGGGCTAAAAATTAACTTAAAATTTTCAAAAATTAATTTTATAAAAATGGCTTCATAACACTGTTCTACATCATATGAGCATCCTACAAAAAAAAATTTGAGCTCCAAACTACACTCCTAAGCCTATTTATTTTCGGTTCTAATCATACTCGGTTTTGAACATTTTGTTAAGAACCCTATAATTGCAGATGTAATTAAACTAAATCAATATTTTTCCCTAAATCTACATATAATAAAACCTCAGAATAACAAGTTTCATAATTTTCTGGGCAAAATAACTAATTTTACAAAATTATTCAAAATCGGGACATTTAAGAGACTGACCGGTCCAAAGCTTTCTGGCTGTCCAAACCCGGTCCAAGGCTGTCGGCCGGCCTAGGCGGTGGGGCTAAAGTGGCTTGGTGGTGGCCGCTCGGTCCCAGGTGGTGGTGAGTGGTGGGTTTAGCTCACTTACTCAATCTGCACAGTTTTCCCTTTTTTTTATTTTCTGGATTTTCTCTCGATTTTTTCAGTGTTCCTATTTTTTCCAAATGCTAAACTGACCAAATGACTTCTGGAAATTTTTTTTCCTATTTATAGACATTTTTTGTAATTAATATGCATTAATTTGATAAGACTTTGCCCATTTTCCTTGATTTTTGGCTTTTAAGTTGTCTAATTTTTATTGGCTGATTTTTGTTTTGTAGATTTGGAATTTCCAGGACCTGATCTTAATTCATCTAGGTTCCTCTGATTTTTTTCTGATTTTTTTGTAATTAATTTATAATTTTCCTTAATTATTTACTTAGTTTTTTGCCAATTTAGGTAATTTCGCGTATTTTTATCTACACGTAAATACATGTGGGGTACATGTGAACATTCCTAATTATTATTTTGGTCATTCTAAAATTTTTAGTATACATATAATCTATCTTTAGTAATTTAATAGTTATTAGATTGCACTTTTTGCATTTTCAGTAATTAGCAATTATTATGCTTAAAATTTGAAAATTTTATAGCCTCCTATTTTACTACTTATTTCCTTAAATTTAAGTTTACAGGGTCATTTTTATTAATATTCCTCTCAATAGTTTATAATTTAGATTTGATCGGATCCTTTAACCGATCGCCCTAAACCTTGGGTTTTAAGTTCAATCCTATGGTTACTTGGCTTGGCTTTAGGGCTTACAACTTTGCTCAAGGGTTAAATAAGAGTAAACAATGAACTTGATGGCTAAGCTAAGCTTACGTAAGAACAAAATGGGGAAAGGATGTGAATTCATAAACTAATGATGAAATGTATAAAAAAGGAGCCTTTTGTATGTGGCTCATTAGGTTTTTACATGATAGGAAAAATACAATAAAGGATAATTTAGGAGCTCAACAAAATAGGAAATGTATATATACACAAAAGAGGGCAAAAATGAGAAAGACAAATATGGAATATGCTCTATTGAGAAAAAAAGAAAAGGGAATAGACACTAAATTATATTACAAAGGACATTATGTAAAGATACGTATCAAGTGTTGACTAGGTGTTACTCTGGTGGTGATAACATAATATGCACAAAGCAAGATCTTGATGGAGTTCTTGAAATTGCCGGAATCATGAAATAGGTAGCTTGGATATAGATTAGGAAAGCTATCTAAAGATAGGGTCGAACTGTTCAAGTCAGCCAATTGGTTAACCTCTTCTAATTGGGATATAATGTATGTGATACACTATAACATGGAGGATCATATGTACAGCAATATCGAGGGAACAAATGAGACAAGTCAAAACCAAGTTATGGCTCAAAAGTAAGTGGAAGTTGAAGTAAGCAAAATTGTAGAGCTGCTTCTCAAATGTAACACACCAAAGAACATTCACAAACTTAGGCACTTACTTGATATGATAGATAAGCAAATACTTAGGATTACTTGCTACTAAGTCTTGCTTAAGGAATAAGATAAGAGTTAATTTGTAAAATGAGCCTGCAAGGGATACACAAGAATGAGTTACAGAGAAAAATACGACATGTTTGATAAAGAAGATGACTAATTCCAATTGTAAACGTAGTGGTTATTTATACCCAACATTCTAAGGCAAGATGTATAAGGATTATAATTAATAAAAAGAGCAACTTACCTAAAGAAGGAAAACTTATGTTACAAATAAAAAAAAAGAAGATTAAATCAGATAAAAAAGGAGTATTAACTAACATTCATATAGTATAGGAATATCAAAGGGTATGTATCACAAGGTACTTAGGTAGGAATTTAACTAGTGTAATAAACTTTATATATTTAGGGAGATAGCTTGAGACTGCTCCAAACAGGTTGGCTTTTAGTTTAGATAACTCAAAAATAGGTCAACCAGTATGATGGTTAAATTAGCCAAGTCGTCAAATAGGTTGGGATGATCTTAGGCTTTAATCCATAGTAGTGTAAAAGATAGGCCCGAGCTTTGGAAGAAGAACATATTAGATTTTTACATGAAAGATGACTCTTTGGGGGTATGTTGGAAGGCAATTATTCAACATACCGTGTTCTTGAGTCCTTTAGCTCGATCATGAGTAATGGGACTTCGAACAATTCTTATCAACCCTTTGAGTAGGATTTAAGATCAAATTTATAGAGTTTCCTTAAAAGCCTTCCTCTAGAACATAGGGGCTTAGGTTGGCAATATTGAAGGTATCATAGATTCTATAGTCTTCAAGTATTTCTAGTTTATATGTGTTATTATTGATCTTTTAGAGTAGTCTAAATGATGCTTCAGCTTAAGCAAACAACTTGTTCTTTATTTTGCTTGAGAATCTATCTTTACTTAAGTGCAGCTAAACAAATACAGATCTACAAAGTACAATCTAGCTACTCTTAACGCTTAAACAACAGACAACGTTTATAAATTACAAGTGAGAATATTAATACAAGTCTAAAAAAATTTGACACTAAACAGAAATAATGATTGGTGAATAATTTGCTTCAGTGTAACTTTCTGAAGAAGTATTTAAGAAACTTTCTGTACTTTTTCAAAAGGTAGAATTGATTAAAATTTTTGTGTAATGAAAATTTTCTTAAAGAGGTTATTAACGTTTTGAATCCTTTCTCCTTTTATATTAAAATCTTCCAATAGCTAATTTACTAAAGATTATCTTCACTTTCATGTTTATCCAAACATTTAATTGATAGAGATAATCCTTAGATGTTTTTTAGAGGATCTTGGTATTTTGAATTTTAAAATAAGCTTTTCTAATCTTGATTCAGTCAAATATTCTTTGATCCACAACCTTTAGATAAGCTTCAAATTTGAAATTGACAAAGAGATATATTTTATCAGCAAATTCTAGATAAAACCTCATATTTAAAATTGAAATCCTCAAAATCCAAGACAACCTTATCCTTATCCATTCTTGTATAAGTCTTGATTTATCCAAAAAATAAATTTACTCAAAAATAATCCATATGGATCTTAATTCCATCTTAAGTAAAACAGGATTGATTATATTTCCTTAATACACTCAATCTAATGAAGCTAGGCCTTATTTAATTTGAATATGATATGAGTTAATTTTTAACATTACTTTTCCATACCAAATTTTTGAATAACCTTCTAAAGAGTAACGGTTTTCTTTTTTCGAAGTCTCTAAACAAGTTTCTAAGATGCAGTACCAATTCTTCTTATAAGAGCTTCTAAAACACTTTCTAAAAATTTTCAAACTAATCTCTTTTTCAATCGATTGAAACCTTCTAAATAAGTTTCTAAATGCAACTTAATTTTCAATTTTTAACTTTCTGAGAACCCTTCTAAATGCCTATATTCTTGATGATTCATTAGCATTCATTTGTTTTTGCTATTATTAAAATATATAAGAGATATTTAATAGAAACAAATTGGGAATCCCTAAGATGTCCACTAGTTTCCTATCTTATTATACATAAAATCTAAGACCTATGGCTTTTGTAAACTCTTTGTATGAATTATAACTCTCTATGTGAAAATACTTGTATAAGTACTATTATATTATTGAACAACAAGTTCTCATAAATAGATATTTTGAAAAGCCATACTACAGGTTTATTATTAATAGGTATCATATTAAATACATTAAGCTGGTTAAGTCGTAGTACACCTTGTATAGGCTGTATCTACAATAGTAGCTGCGAGATCAACTTCTATCTTAGATTAGTTTATATAGCGAAACTATTACAACTTCTCCTATTCAGGGTATGAGGGTTGTTTAGCCTAATTTTTTTTTCCAATTTTTGTTATTTTCCTTAACCCAATTAATATTAAACCTTAACTCATTTAATATTAACCTGTGACTAGGGGTCAAGAAAAAGTTAGTTTTTAAACATGTTTTGAACATCAAGTTAGGAAAAAGAGTGGCTTAGGTTAAATCGATGGTGGGCTGGATCGATTTAACCTAAGCACTAGTATACTTAGAAAATTGATTTTAGGAAAAAAGTTTTGAAAACTAAAAAATTGAATCCGGGGCCTAAGTTTTTTAAACCCTTATGGGTATCTTTAACTTTCCAAATTTGAACTTAATCCCTTAAAATTACCTTTCAAAATTATCCTATAAAACGAAATTCAATCATTAGTTAATGAATTAGACTAAATTGAATGATTTAAACTAAAATAGAAAAATAAGTTTTTTCATTTTTTACATCGCCTCGAGAGTGCCTACATACCTGCCATTCAACATTAGACATACGTAGTTTTTTCTTATAAAACATTAATTTGTTGAATAGTTTTAATTCTAGAAACAATTGGTTATAAGTTTGTTAACCATTTTAAATTTATTTGAAGAACTTTCTAAAAAAAAAGGTCCTAAATTTGGGTGTTTTTTGGAAAGTTTCTAAAATACCTTAGTTTTTAAAAATGATTGATTTATTTTTATTTATTTAAAAAAAATAGATTTTATCTAAGTGATAAAACTCCTTTATTTACTATCTTATTTTACTTATTTAGATTTTATTATTATTTTTTATTTTATGTACCTGTATATCAAAACAAAAAGAAAAAAATAAATAAAATAAAGTTTTTCCCCTGTTTCCTTTTTACTTTTTCTTTTTTTACAATTACATTCAAATAGGAATAAATAAAATAAAAAAATTATAGAAAAAAAAGAAGAAGCATCTAACTAAGTGAGGATGTACAAGTTGGATTTCTAGATTCGAGTTGGGCTCTAAGTGTTCTTCAAGAAGAACAACAACAAGGATACGATGGGCTACTTCTGATTACCGAAATGAGTAGGAGAGGGAATTTTCATGTGTTTTAGATTGGGATTAATGTGGGTAGGATGAATGTTGTAGTGATTGGGAATGGTTTAGGTGGTCTCTTAAGAGGAAGGGACAGTGGCAGTGATTTTTGCTCCTTGTAGTGGTTGCTGAATGTTAGAGAATGGAGTGGCTAAGGCTTTTGGGAAGCAGTAAGTCTTGTAGTGGCGCTATCTTAGCTCAATGTAGAGGCTAGGATGGTATTTTAAGCAAGGGTGTTGTAATAGCTAAGGTTTGGATAGGTAAGCAATGGTAGTCATGATAGAGCATGCAGCAAAGCTTTCGAGGAGTTTGGTTTTAAAGCTAGAGGCTTAAGGAACTCGATCGTGATGTTAACTTAGTTTAAAGATCAATGTGGTTGAGTTTTGTGCTAAAGAGAGAAAGTGCCATATAGAGAGAGAGGATTTTGAGCGAGTGTGTTTTTTTAGTGTAAGCTTTTTTTTTCTTTCTTCCTCCCCCCAAAATTGAGATGAACAACACCTATTTATACTAGTCTTAGCTTGATTACGCATAGAAGGAGCTTAAATGCTCAAATCTGACTTTAATGGGGGTTTAAATGTCGATCTTGATTTTGAGGGAAAAAGGCGAGATTCAAGCGAAAGATACACATAAAGAGTGACATACTTGCTTCTTTAAGCTACAAGAAGCTTCCAAACCTTCCTCCAATGCTCAAATTTACAAGTTATGATGGAGCTAAATCTTAGATACTAAATTTTTCCACTTTTCATTATCCAATTTAGACATGGAAACAAGTGTATTTAGTCTTGAATTTGGTCATGATGTGAAGTAATCCATGTAATCTTCATGATTTTACCATTAATTAGGTGAAATTATGTAGGGAAATGGATCAAAAGAGGCTCTAAACTCAACTACTCAGGCAAGAAATGCGAGAAAAAGCTAGGGAAAGGGAAGGAAAGGGAAAGAAAGAGAAAGAATAGGCTGCTAATGTGGTGCTATGTCAACTAAGTAAACGAATGGCATCGTGCCATGTGTCTCAGCAAGATACATGGCACGACATATGGCAATGTTGCATGTCTTTGTGCCATGTATCAAGACATGTAGGATGACACGTATTGAGGACACTCGACATGTCACCTCTAGGTGGTGCCACATGTTAGCAATAAACATATGGCCTAAAGACATGTTAACATGTGGTAGGTATGATCTTTGAAAAATAAAAGGCACTTATACCTATTACAAGATTCAAACCAATGACCTTCACTTGCAATGCAATATCAAGTTTGAATGTGTTACCATTGTACCGTTAGCCTATGCCTTGTCTATATGTGTAATCAAATTGCACATATAGACTAGATCGGCCTAAACTAGATTTAAATCTAAGCTTAGGCTCATCATTACTCTTCTCTTTTTATTATTTAAGGCCCTCTAAAGAAAACTAAATCTTAAAAAAAATTCCTATTACATTTCTTATTTTCCTTTTCTTCTTTTTTTTCTTTTTTCTAAAATGAAAATAAAAAGCAAGAATCCTATTTTTCTCTTTTTATTTTTTTATATATTTTCTAAAATTTTTCATTTTTTTGTATTTTTCTAAAGTTTTTATTTTTTTGTTCTTTTTTTTTTCTAAATTAAGACCCTTTACATTATTGTAAAAATTCTAAAAATAAAAGGAAAGCAAAAATGGGGTGTCTATAGTTGCTTCTCTTTATAATAAAGTTTGAGTAAAACTTTGTCACAAAAACAATGGAAGACACCATTTTTGCCCCAAGGGATGAAATTGCCTTAGGAAGCGCTACAACTAGCTAGTTACCCTATGCTTGATCCACTGGGGATTTGGTGAGAGGTGGAAGAGAGAGAAGGCACTCTAAGAGCTAGCTAAGAAACTGAAAGAGAGTAGTACCCCTATAGGCTGGTTAGAACCTTAAAAGAATTCCAAAACCTGGTCATCCTCTTATGAGCTGACTAACCTAGGTGAATGGGTAAAATGCACCTTAAGTTGGTTAAGACCCACGATGAAAGATTGAAACCTGGTCATACTACTTTGAGTTAACTAACTAAGGTAAACAGGCAAAGCACTCCTTAAGCTAACTAAGACCCTAAAGAGATTGAAATTGGTAAGCGCTCCTTAAGTTGGCTAAGATCCTAAAAAGATTGAAATGGGTAAGCACTCCTTAAGCTAATTAGGACCCTAAAGAGATGTTGAAAACCTAGTCATACCTTTATAACCTGACTAACCCAGATGAAATGAGTAAAGCGCTCCTTAAGCTAGCTAAGACCCTAAAGAGATATAGATAACCTAGTCGTGCCCTTATGAGTTGAATAACCTAGGTGAAATGGGCAAAGCGCTCCTTGGGCTAGCTAAGGCCTTAATTGAAAGATTGAAGCCTAGTCGTATCCCTAGGCAAATGGGCAAAGTGCTCCTTAAGTTGGCTAAGGCCCTAAAAAGATATTGAAAACCTGATCGTGCCCTATGAGCTAACTAACTAAGGTAAAACAGTGAAGTCTTCCTTAAGCTGGCTAAGACCGTAAAGAGAAATTTAAGGGTATGTGCCCTATGGGCTAGCTAAAAACACTTAAGAGAGTTAAGACAAAGTCCTTTGAATCAACTAGAATACCAAAAGGTTTGTTAAGAAGGAGGAGAGTACCCCAAATACTGGTTACTATCCTTGGTGATAAAGGTTAAATACAAATGCAATGTTCAAAAACCAATATGCTAACATTGTATAGAAGTACTCATCTAGTCGTGCTGATAGAACCCAAACTGTCAAACCTTTCTTTAAAAAGTCCTATCAAAACCAACTAACTCATTCTTTGAGATGAATCTAAACCTGAAGTTCCATTGGCTCTTCTAAGAAGTCACAAAAATCAGCCCGATGCAAAAATCCCTCTACTTGCTCTTTGTCTTTTGGACTTTTATGAACTAAATTCCTTATCTCTAACCAATAAATATCTACTATGATGTATTTGCCTACCTAGATTTTTCTTTTCCTTGAAAAATTTATAATAAAACTCCCTATCAAAGAAGATAAACTTGTAATAAAGTATTTTAAGGAGCTTCATTAATTACCAAAGTTTTATATCTCATATCTTACAATAGCAATTGAGGTCTCAATAAGCCATTTCTACTATACTCACCAACTTGGGGTAAGCAAGATTGAATCAAAAAGTATTGTCTCATTAGTCCTTAGGAACAACATAGTGATGTATAATTTAGAATCAAAATAGGTCTAGTCCATGGGATAAATCAATAGGAAATGATATTTGCTTGGCAAGGATAATAATTTACTTTTATGAAATGAAAGGAGCTTTATTAATTACCAATGTTTTATATCTCATATCTCACCTTCTCTTGTGTTTTCAATGTATGGGTTTATTTAAATGGAGTGAAGGAATAAGACCTTTTGATAGAGCAAGAAAAGTGATGGACATGATTCCAATATCGACAACTGCCAAGGATACCAATTTTACTTGTAGAAGATGAAAATTAGACCAAAGTAACATTTAAAATTACTAGCATTTTCATGTCTTGAGTGAGAATTTCCATTGACTCTTATGGGTAGTATAATTTTACAACGTCAGCATTTACAGGGTCCCTTAACTCTAGACCATCCATTTATGACAAAATTAAAGCCCCTCTTGGTAACACTCACTTTACAATATAAGGACCTCCATAATTGGGAGCAAATTTTTCTCTAGAGTCTTCTGCATTGGGAAGAGCCTTTCTCAACACCATATCACCTTCTTTGAAGTTCTAAGGCCATACACTTTTGTTAAAAGCTTGAGCCATTCTTTGTTGGTAACATTGATTATGACACAGGGTTATCAATCTTTTCTCATTAATCAAATTCAACTACTCAATGTGTTTCTTCACCCAATCAGCCTCATCCAATTGAGTTTCCACTAGTACTCTGAGAGACAGGATCTCAACTTCCATTGATAATACTACTTCAACAAGATATACTAAGGAGTAGGGCATTGCCCCTATTGATGTTCTAATGGACATCTAATAAGGCATGAGCGTAAATGGTAACATTTCATGCCAATCTTTGTATGTAACAACCATCTTTTTAATCATCCTTTTGAGATTTTTATTGGCTACTTCAACGACCCCATTCATCTAAGGTCAATAAGGTATCAAGTTCCTATGGATGATCTTGAATTGTCGGCATAACTCTAACATAAGCTTGTTGTTGATATTAGTGCCATTGTCTATTATGATCCTTTCTAAAACCTTGTATCGAGCCATGATATCTCTCTTAATGAACTTGACTACTACCCCTTTAGTAACAATTAAATAAGATGAGGCCTTAATCTACTTACTGAAGTACTCAATGGTGATTAGTATGAAGTAATGGCCATTAGATGCCTTTGGAGTAATTGGGCCAATGATGTCTATACCCCACATTGAAAATAGCCATGGCATAGAGAATGTGTGTAATTCTTAAGGTAGGACATTTATCTTGTTTACATAAATTTGGCATAAGTGATAATGCCTAACATGTTTGATGCAATCACCTTTCATTGTTGACCAGTAATAACCTAGCTTCATAATTTTTATGGTGAGCATGTAATCGTTCATGTGAAGGCTACATACTCCTTCGTGTACTTTTTTCATCAACATCTCGACCTCTTTATCGTCTACATACCTTAGAAGTGTACCATCAAAAGATCATCGGTACAACACTTACTAAAAATTAGGCAACCAATCTCCCGATCGTCTTTTTATCTTTTTTTTTAGCTTCCTCAGGGTACATACCTTGTTGTAGGAATATTTTAATATCATAGTACCAAAGCTTTTTGCCATATGTACCTTCAATTGCTAGACAGAAGGTAGGCTTTTCTTCAACTTCAATTGTGAGCAGTTAGATTTTGACTCCGTCGAACATTTTGATTATAGATGCTAAAGTGGTTAATGCATTAGCTAATTGATGTTGAGTCCTTAGTACATGAGTGAAGGTGATTTCCTCAAACTTCTCCATTAATTCAGTCAAGTACCAATGATAAGGCACTGATTTAGGATTCTTCATTTTGTATTCTCCCCTAGCTTAGCCAATAATGAGTGACAAATCCCCTTATGCCTCTATTTCTTGAATGTCCTTATCCAAGGCCATTTTGAGTCCCATAATACAAGCCTCGTATTCAGCGATATTATTGGTATATGGAAAAATGAGCCTTACAACTACAAGGAACTGCATACCTTCAGGGGATATCAGTATTACCCCAATTCCACGCCTAGACACATTAGCAACTTTGTCAAAGAACATCTTCCACTTCAGGGGCTTATCGTCTTTTTCTTCATCAGAACTTCCTTCAACTACTAAGATATCTTCATTGGGGAATCTGACTTGTACCTCTTATAGGGTATCATTAGAGGGATTTTCTTCCAATTGATCTGCTAGGGCTTACCCCTTAATTAAATTCTATTTTACGTATGTGATATCGAACTTTGACAGCAACATTTGCCACTTTGAGATTCTACCAATTAAGGTAGGTTTTTTTACCAAGTACTTTAGGGGATCATGCTGAGTTAGCAATTCAATCTGGTAATAAAGTGTATATTACTTGAGTTGATGCATTATCCAAACTAAAGCATAGTATATCCTTTCAATTTCTGAATACTTTTGCTCCCCTTCAGTAAACTTCTTACTCAAGTAGTATATGGCCGACTCTTTTCCTTCCTCATCCTTCTAATCAAGCATACACACCTATGAATTCTAGTAATATTGTAAGGCATAGAAATTAGGGCTTCCCAGATTTAGGAGTTACTAGAATTGGAGGGTTCATGAAGTACTCGTTGCTTGTTGTGAAGGCTTCCTCATATTCTTCATCCCAATCTATCTTAGCGTTCCTTTTCAATAACTTAAACAAGGGTTCAATATTTATCTATAAGTTGAGATATGAATTGGGCTATATAGTTTAAGCAGCCCAATAAGCCTCTGATTTCTTTAAGTATGCGTGGAAGGGGTAAGTCAACTATTGCTTTAACTTTATTAGGATCCATTTCAATCCCCCTTTGGCTAATTATGAAACCTAATAACTTCCTTGAAGTTACTTCGAAGGTGTACTTCTCTAGGTTTAGCTTTAGTTGGAATTTTCTCAACCTATCAAATAGTTTCTTCAAATTATGCATGTGATTTTCCTCTCTTTAGATTTCACAATCATATCATCTACATACACTTCAACTTCTTTATGTATCATGTCATGAAAGATTGCGACCATTGCTCTTTAGTAAGTTGTCGCAACATTTTTCAGTCTGAAAGGCATTATTTTGTAGCAAAATATGCCCCAAGTTATAATGAACATTGTCATGGCTTTATGTTCTTCAAACATTTGGATCTGATTATATCTAAAGAATCCATCCATGAAGCAGAAGAGATGGTTCCCTATTGTATTGTCTACCAAGACATCAATATGGAAGGGAAATTATCTTTAGGTGTTGCTTGATTAAGACCTCAAAAATATATGTACGCTTTAACTTTTTTGTTCTTCTTGATCATTGGTACAATATTAGCTACCCACTCAAGATAATTAAATACTTTAATGAAACTGATCCCCAATAGTTTTTTTACGTCTTCTTTAATTTTTAACAAGACATCTAGTCAAAATCTCTTAGCTTTTACTTCTTAAGTTTGATATCTTCTTACATAGGTAAGTAGTAGACTATAATTGATGAATCTAACCTAGGCATATCTTCATAAGACCATGCAAATACATCTTGATACTCAGATAGTAATACGGTCATCTCTACCTTCTGTTCCTCCTTTAAATTTGCTCCAATCTTCAAATTCTTAGGGTTATCATCTATCCCAACATTGATTATCTCAGTTGGCTCATTAATGGAAATTCTACCCATTTCATGTCTTTGCTAGCTCTCTTACACATCATTGTGGTCATTAACATCACTCTCAATGACTAACCCAGTAGGGTCAGAAGTGATATTAATACTTTCATCACCTATCTATGCGAAGTATCCTTGGCTTTTATTTAGAGCATTGAATATGGTATAAAAGTATGTAAAGGAAAGAGTATAAGTAAAGAAGGAATGGAATGTAATATAATGGAAATTTGTTCTTTTATTAGATTAAATTGTTCTTTCAATTACATGTTTGTAGAATAAAAATAATTATTACAAAGCTCAAGAAAATACTAAACTGTGATTCATACTTTACCTTAAAGGAGATTTATTACTATTTATAAGGAAGGAGAACCAATTATTTAGGCCCATTATTTCATTCTTGTTAGAGGTGTCATATTTGGTAGTTTTTGAGGTCTGAACATCAGCCCGAATGAATGTCTTTGTCAGTAGTAGAAAGGTCATCGAGGTATGATATGATTTCTCACCTCTCTTGCCTCTTGCTTGCATGTTTCACAACTCTTCCATCGGAGTTGGAATGTAGCCAAGCCCCTAAGTGCCAACCTACCCTTCTTTAAATTTTGGCTTCTCATCTTTCCTCTAATTAGTAGTCATACACGCTTCTTCAAACATCCAAAGCCTAAAGTCCTCCAACTCCTCAACAGCAATGTAAGGTATGAATGTTTCTTTATATACGCATAATCCCAATCACCCAGAATCGCTATGACCTAACCATTTAAAATGAACTTAACCTTCTGATGTAAACTTGAAGGTATGGCCTCTACTAAATGAATCCAAGGTCTTCCCAATAAGAGGTTAAAGGTCTTCAAGATGTTTAGAACTTAGAATCGGAAGTTGAAAGTTTGTAGGCCAATATCAACTAGTAAGTCAATCTCCTTAATAATTTCTTTCTTGGATCCATCAAAAGCCCTGACTATTGTTGAAATTAGCTTAATTACAGTTGCATCAGTACCTAATAAATCCAAGGTGGCAAGAAGGTAAACATTCAATGATGAGCCGTTGTCGATGTAGACTCTAGCTATGATCACGTTGTTTACCCTCACTATTATGAAGAGAAGCTTAGCGTATTGATTACCTTCCTCTCCTAATTCTTCAGTAGAGAAAGAAATCCAATCCATAGTAAGGACATAGTTGGTAACCAGTCCTATCTTTCCAGTCGCTATTTCATAAAGGACCTTGACTTTTCTTAAAGTTTGAAATGGAGCTTCCCTATGGGGTTGAGATGCCATCAACATGCTCATAAGAGATATCTATGCTAGAGTCTTAATAAGTTGATCCATTATCTTATACTCACTAGATTTGATCATTTTAGTGAAGGTAGACAATCTTTCCTTATATTCAGCTAGTTTGTTACTTAACTCTTCCAATACATTCTTCTTTTTTAGGTCTTCTTTTGGGTCTTAAATTCTGCCAAAGCGAGTAATTCCTCCCATGAGTGAACTTGATTACCCCTAGTTAACTGCTTGGTAGTTGAAAGGGGAAGCCTTATAGCTTTCAAGGACTAAGAGCAAATAAAAGGTGTACCTTTTCACCTTCAAAGCTTATTTCTCCTCTTATTTGTAGAATTTGTAAACCTTAGGCTCTCAGTTGGAACTAATCATGTTGATAACAGGATCCGAGTCATCAAATATCATGTTGTTAATGAGGCCATGGTTAGGTAGGGGGTTGTTGTTGACCTTTGGAATTGGAGCCTCCACAAAGTCTAGTTAGACTGTACCTTTATTGATTAAGTCCTAAATCTTGTTCCTTAATCTCCAGCATGAGTCAGTTAAATGGCTCACCTATCTTAAATGATATTGATACTTGGTATTGGGATAAAAAACCTTCGGCCTATACCTTTCACTAGGAGGCTCAACATGGATCAATTATCTTTTCTTAATTTTTCAAGGATCTAACTAAGAGGAACTAGTATCTTAGTAAATTGTCTTAAGGCCTTGTTGACTTACAGCTAACTTTGAAATTGTTGCTAAATTAAAGGAGGATTTCTTTTATAGGAGACTCGGGTATTAAGCCTAGTGTTTGAGTTCAACATCCTGACAGTTGCTTCTTTGGGCTTGCTAGTAGCAGGCTTTGTAAAGGCCAATCTTCTATCTAATGGCTCTTGTAATTTACCAGAAGCGACAACACTTTCAATCCAGCATCTTGTAGCCACTACTTCTACAATGGAAGAGGCTTACCTAATTAGATGAGAAAAGTAAGGCCTTTCAAGAGTATTAATGAAAGCTGAAGTCAGCTCTTTCTCAGTTATGGGGGTGGATACCCTTATAACTAGGGATCTCCACCTTTGGGCATACTCCTTAAATGATTCGTTGTACCTCTGTCATAGGGTAACCAAGCCCATCATGGTTGGTGCTACTTCCACATTAAATTTATATTGTTTAAAGAATACCTAGCCAGCTTCTCCAATGTGTTCACTTAGTTTAAGTCTAATTGGGCGTACCAAGTTAAAGCAAGACTTGTTAAGCTATCCTAAAAAGTTTGCACCATAAGTTGGTTATATTGTATGTATTTTCCCATCTTGTGTATTTACAATTTGGTGTGTAGTTTGGGCAGCCCATCCCATTGTATTTCTCAAAGTCAGGTACCTTAAATTTTTTTGGAAAGCTTCAATAATTATAAGTAGAAAAGTTTGTAATACCAACCTGCTTGAAACTATCATACCCTTCAAGCATTTTCATCTTTTCAATGATTTATAGGGTTAATTGCCTCTTTAACTCTTTTAATCTATCTTGATTAGTTTTAGGCCTCAAGTTGATTAGGAATGAGTAAGTATTGGCCTCAAAAGTCAAGTTGACCTTTAGATAGATCCTATCTATCTCAAAAGATTCAAAGGCCAAATTGACTTTGGGATAGGCCTCTTCTAATTCAAGAAGTAAGGCTTTGGCATTCTTTCCTTATTGGGCATTGGAGTTTTCCTCATTTGATGGTGTTGTGGATTAAAGTAAAGCAATGTTGTCTGTAAGGAAGCTTAACTAATCTGCAATCTTTCCCACTGTTTCTTCCAAGGAGCAAAACCTTAGCTCAATAGGATCAGTAACTTTAAGGTTGACATTGTAGTTATCATTTTTGTTGTTGATGTTGTCATTTCCCTAGCTAGCTATCTTGGTCTATGAGCGAGTTTGAATAAGACTTCTTTGGAAGGTTTAACATTTGGGAGTTATCTTTGCAACTTAGTTCAAGATTACTTCTCAACAATTTAGCACACATATTTTTTAAAG
Organism: Lumnitzera racemosa; assembly: GCA_024138005.1. Lineage (NCBI taxonomy): Eukaryota > Viridiplantae > Streptophyta > Magnoliopsida > Myrtales > Combretaceae > Lumnitzera > Lumnitzera racemosa. The sequence continues at coordinate 84,848,899 of JAMXBC010000010.1, read as the reverse complement.
AAATGAGAATGAAAAAATAAATAAATAAATGTACAAGAATGTAAATATGTATGGCACATAGATGAAGAGACATAACCAATAATTAACCAACAAGATGGCAATTTTATTCATTATTTTGCAACTTTTAGAGTTCCCTTTTTACATTATTAAAAAGATACATTGTTTCAAAAAGTACTCCTATTTCTAAACATTTCTTTAGTGCTTAGCTAGTGTTCTGTTCTACTTCTTGTTAGATCCTATTGGTTCTTCCTTCCTCTTTCTTGGGCTAAGCTCATTTGCTTCTTTAGGTCATCTTCAATTGATGTCTTAAGGCCCGAGAAAGCTATTTGAATTCCCAAAAGAGGTATTCCCATATGCCACGCTCTTCATAGATAACTTTTACATGGGCTTGTACTTAGTCCATGTAGGTCTTGATTTCAGAGTTTAGTTTAGTTGGCACAAGTTGTATGACCTTTGGTGCTCTATACTGGATCTCCCTTACCTTATGGAGTTCATTGTACAGATATTCTTTAGTGACCCTATGCTTATCCACTTCTCCTAGCCATTCTCTCAAATTGATGTTAAGGCTGATAGTCCTTATTTCCCATAGTTAATTAGTCGCTCGGAGTTTGGATATCTTTTGTAATATTGGAAGTTGAAGGTCTTCGTAATCTAAGGTCGTGATACCCAGTAGGGCCCTGTAAACTATGTCTTAAATTCCCCCAAACTGTCTAATCATGTTGTTAGGGTAATATCCCATGCACTATATCATCCCAATTAGGGGTACTGCTAGATAATTTTTGCAGACTAGGATTACCTTCTTGAAGTTGCTCCACCTAGTTGTCCATAAGATATCGAAAACTAAAAAATTTCGCAAGACTTTTTTCCCAGCAGTAAGTAGACTTCTCTTTTAGGAGATGGACTTTGTCGATGAAGGAATCAATTAAATCAATCTTGTAGGCAAATTCCCCTTGGATTAGGTCAAGCCTAAAACACTTCATGTGGCTCACAAAATAGACTGTTAGTAATGCCATACTAGTTTTTAGTACACCACTGTTCTTCTCTTTCAAAATGTTTAGGCTTCTAATTTGTTCTATGAAGAGAGCCAGGGCGTAAAACCTACCTTCAAGGAACTAACCTACTAACTCTACAACCCTAAAATGGATGAGGAACTTTCTGTTAGGGAATAGGAAAGTCTCGAATGTAGCTATGATGAAAGCCTTCATTTTGTCTATCCCTAGTCTTTAGAATTGCCACAAAAGATGGCCCATTTGTTGGAACTGGGCTTAGTGGTGAACCAGGCTTTCAAGTCTTTCAATTTGATGTAGTTTTTCATTATAACTCTTTAAGGCTTTGTTTAATTCAACCTTCCTGACCCCTAAGAATCTTGAAAATGCGTTTACTGAGTCAATTTCCAAATTTGGGGTATATAGGATCTTTAAGGAAGGAGCTTAAAGTAACTGAGTATACTCTTCAAGTATTAGACTAAGTAGGTAAGGCCTAACTCAAAAAGCTACCTCCTTGGGTTCCCTAGGAAGTGACAGAAGGGGCCTAATCTTATTAGTGATAATCACCTATTCTCTTAGGTTGAAGTGTCAAAGCCATTAATTTAGAGCAAGCATGAGGTTATTGGGCTTATTAACAAACCTTTCTCTAAAATGGATGGAGTTAGATGAGCAAGCCATTTTTTGGGCTGAATTGTAAAGAAAACGTTTGTTACAAAATTGAAGAATCGCTATTTACAATAAAGTATAAAACAAAGACAAAACCTATTTACATTAACTCTATATTTACAACATGGTGAAAATATAAGGGAAAATAAAAAAACTCCAAGCTTACTTCTTTTCTTTTCTATTTTTTCATCTTGCTTGATTACTTGTCGATTCCAAATCTCGTAAATGCATAAATGGTAGGTTTTAAAGGTCTTTAAGCTTATGTAACTTCACTTGTCAGAAAAACTTTCATTGTTCACATTAAGCTTATATGGGGATGGCCTAATCAACCCTAAACGGTAGTTATACCAAAGCACTCGGAGTTTACACAATGGCTTCCCTATCCTAGGGTCCTAATATGGTCTAGGTTTGACTGTTTCTATCACATATTTATGGTGCATAAAGTAAATTACCCCCTATCCCCCCTCAACAATTTAAATAATTAAAGCTAATCCCATAGAAATGTAAGTGCAACTATGAACAAAAAATAATAACAAATGAATGAATAAATAAATAAATTACACTTAGTAAGGTCATTTTTTAAAGATTAATTCTAATTTTGAAAAGTTAAATGGCTAACCCTCTTAATGTGCTCAATAGAGTTACTAAGCTGCCAAGCTTGAATTTTTTCTTGGTTTTTATTTTTTTTCCTTAACCCAATTAATATTAAACTTTAACTTGTTTAATATTAACCCTTAACTAAGAGTTAAGAAAAACTTGGTTTTTAAATGTGTTTTGAAAATCCTTGGAGTCGCTACTGGATTGAAGTCAAGAAAAAGAGCGAGTTAGGTTAAATCAATAGGCTATATTGATTTAACTTAAGCACCTGTAGACTTAGAAAACCAATTTTAGGAAAAAGGTTTTGAAAAACCAGAAGATCGAATCTGGGTGGGGGGCACTAAGTTTTTAATACCCTTATGGATATCATCAATTTTCCAAATTTAGACTTAATCCCTTAAAATCGCCTTTCAAAATTACCCTATAAAACGAAATTCAATCATTAGTTAACAAACTAAACTAAATTGAATGATTTAAACTAAAATCGAAAAATAAGTTTTTTTTTTTATTTTTTACATCACTTTGAGAGTACCTACGTACATGCTATTCAAGATCAAACATACGTAGTTTTTTCTTATAAAACTTTAATTTATCAATTAGTTTTAATTCTGGAAATGATCAACTATAAGTTCTTTAGCCATTTTAAATTTATTTAAAGAACTTTCTTTTTAAAAAAAGGTCCTAAATTTGGGTTTTCTTTTGGAAAGTTTCTAAAATACCCTAATTTTGAAAATGATTGATTTATTTTTATTTATGTAAAAAAAAAAATATTTTAGCTAAGTGATAAAACTCCTTTGTTTACTTCTTTATATTTTTTTTGTTACTTTTTATTTTATGTACCTATATATCGAAACATAAATAAATAGATAAAATTAAAAATAAAGCTTCACCCCCCCCCCTCCCCCCTAAACTTTTCCATTTTTCTTTTTTTTTTTTTGTCTTTTTACAATTACATTTAGATATGAATAAATAAATAAAATAAAATAATTACAAAAAAAAAAATAAAGAACGATTAGACCAAGTGAGGATGCGTAAGTCAAACTTCTAAATCTAGGTTGGTTACATGGGTCAGATTTTTGAATTCAGGTTGGGCTTGAAAGTGGTCTTCAAGAACAACAATAGCAAGGGTGCAATTAGATACTTCTGATCATCGAAATGAGCGGGAGAGGGAATTTTCATGTGTTTTGAATTGGGATTAGGGGAGGTAGGATGAATGCCGCAATGATTGGGGGTGGTTTAGGTAGTCTCCTAAGAGGAAAGGATGGCGACGATGATTGTCGCTCCTCACGGTGGTTGTTGAGTGTTAGAGAATGGCATGGCTAAGGGTTTTAGGAAGTGATGAGTCTCATAGTAGGGCTATCTTGGCTTAATGTAGAGGTTAGGATGGTGTTTCGAGCAAAAGGGTTGTAGTGGCTAAGGTTTAGATAGGTAAGCGATGGTAGTCATAATCGAGCGTGCAATAAAGCTTTTAGGGAGTTAGGTTTTAAAGTTGGAGCCCCAAAGAACTCGACCATGATGTTGGCTTGGTTTAAAGATCAATGCGGCTGAGTTTTGTACTAAAGAGAGGAAGTGCCATGTAGAGAAAGAGGATTTTGAACAAGTGTTTTTTTTAGTACAAGTTTTTTTTTCTTTCTTCACCCCCTCCACACCCCCCCCCTCCTTAGAATTAAGACGAGCAACACCTATTCGTACCATTCCTAGCTTGATTACGCATGGAAGGAGCTTAAATGCTTAAATCAGACTTTAATGCGGGTTTGAATGTTGATCTTGATTTTAAGAGAAAAAGGTGAGATTTAAGCGAAAGATATACGCGAAGAGTGACGTACTTCCAAACTTTCCTCCAATGCTCAAATTCGCCAGTTCTGATAGAGCTAAAATCTTGCATACTAAATTTTTCCACTTTTCATGATCTAATTTAGACATGGAAGCATGTGTATTTGGTCTTGATGCGAAGAAATCCATGTAATCTTCATGATTTCACCATTAATTAGGTGAAATCGTGTAAAGAAATGGATTAAAAGATGCTCTAAACTCAATTGCTCGAGTGAAAAACATGAGAAAAAACTAAAGAAACAGAAGGAAAGGGAAAGAAAGAGAAAGAATAGGCTGCTAATGTGGCACTACGTTAGCTAAGTGAACTAATAGCATTGTATTAAGTGACACGTAGCACAACACGTATCAAGGACACTCACATATCACCTCTAGGTGGTGCCACATGTCAACAATAGACATATAACCCAATGACATGTTAGGTGTGATCCTTGAAAAATAAATGGCACTTGTGCCTATTGTAAGATTCAAACTCATGACCTTTAGTTCTAATGCAATATCAAGTTTGAATGTGTTACCATTAGGTTGTTCGCCTGTACCTTAGATTGCACATATGGACTATATTGGTCTAGACTAGATTTAAATCTAAGCTCAGGCCCATCATTACTCTTTTCTTTTTATTATTTAAGATCCTTTTAATAAAATTTCCTAATCTATTTCTTATTTTCCTTTTCTTCTTTTTATTATTATTTTTTAAATGAAAATAAAAATAACTAAAGCAAGAATACTATTTTTCTCTTTTTTATATATATATTGTTCTAAAATTTTCCATTTTTTGTATTTTTCTAAATTTTCTATTTTTTATATTTTTCTTAATTTTTTGTTCTTTTTTTTTTCTAAATTAAGACCCTTTACACTATTCTAAAAAATTTTTAAATAAAAGAAAAGTAAAAATAAGGTGTCTATAATAATTTTCGCGAAAACCATGAGCTCCATTAGCTAATCACTTAAGTGTATTATTTATAATATTTTAGTTTAGTTTTTATCTTTATATGGAAGCTTCTATAGCCTGTGCTTTATAAATTAACTTAGTTACATATTATTTATTTAATTATTTTATATAACATTTACTGATTTTCTTATTTACTTAATTTACCTCTAAAATCCCTATTTATTTCAAGTTGATTTTCGATATTTCAAAATTTTCAAAATGAAGGAGTTGATTTTATCGTTTTAATTTATATTAATATTTTAATATTTCATTTTAAGATTCAAATTCATAGAGTTTCCTTAACTAACTTTTAGGATCCTAACATTTATCTTAAGCTTATTTATGCGAATTTTTCAAATACTCTTAATATGAGAGTTCGATATTCTACAATTGTAGTTAATTAAGTCTTTTATATATTATTCTAAATATTATTTTATTTTTTTTCATCTTGTTAAATTTTTATATTGTTAGCTTATTTCCAAGATCTCATTAATTTAGTTTTAAAGTTATACAGTTTTCTAGTTTTTTACGGATACAAATAAATTTTCAAATTCTCAAATTTTAACTTATATTTATATTTTATTATTTTGTCTTAAGTACCTAAATTCAACTTCTAACAATTGATTGGTTGATATTAAACCAATCAATCACTTTCCCTTTTACATCTAGTGATCGATTTGTGGCCTTTGGTGCAATTGATTGCTAACAATATTTCAAAATCACTTGCACTAATTGATTAGTACACTATTGGTCATGTCATGCACTCTCTTTCTTCTCATTTCTCAATTAAACAAGAAACACAAATCCAGCAACATGTCTCCTGACGTCTCTCCCTAAACCCTAACCTACTCTTCTTTCCCACCAAAATCAAACCAAAACTTACATTGTCTTCAACTCATCCACCACATTTTCTTTTATAATCACTTCTGACATTCTCCTTCACCATCTTTCTCTCTTATTACACCCTATCAAATCATAGTCCCTCTATATTCACTAAGTGTTTGTGGAAATTATCTAATGGCACAAAAAATGTGTATTGAAAAGAAACCTAAGAACATGGGCCCCTCTTATGACCAGCATCTATTCCCAAGTGCTTAACATGCACAATGATATGAACATTTCAAGAATTTAGAACTACAAGTTGGTCGGCATTTCCTAGATGATTTGTTACATACATTTAAATTCATCACATTCCTGGAGTTGCTTCTAATAAGGTATTAGAAACTCAAAACAATCCTCTTGAAGTTTGCGAAGAAGCAATTAATTTATTTTTATTGTAATTTGACTAATCACATTAATGAGAATGATAACTTATTAGTCAAGATTGAGCCACATGATGAAGTATGGAGAAAGTTATATGGTTATGTTTATGATAGTCAAATTAAGTTTGACTAGGAAGATATCTATGTTATTTTAGGAGTTGAGATAGGTGGTTTTACCTATATGAATGGTCTTCAAGGAAATGAGGCATTATGTTATGATGATATTCTTAGAACTCAAGGGGTTAAGCCAAATTGGAAAAATGAGAAGAACTTTAGAGCACATCGTTTACCCCTTAAACGAAGCATTCTTTATTTGTCTATTATGGACAATTATTGTCCAAGAGCTAGACAACATCTATGTCTCACCCAAGGTGACCTTTATTGTCCAAGAGCTAGACAACATCTATGTCTCACCCAAGGTGACCTTAAGATTATGGGTTGCTTAATGAGAAATATCAAAATTTATTATTTTGATCTAGTGTTTAATTGCTTTAGAAAGGTCACCAATTGTTTGAATGGAAGCATTTTAAGGTTTCGAGGCTTGTGACCTTGTTATTGAAACTTAAGCGTGTAGAATTTCCTAATTGAGCTTGGCATTCTCAGCCCACCTACTTAGGACTTTTCTAAAATTCCCTAAGTTGGTTAGGGACAAAATGGTAAGCATTGGGAAAGGAAAGATTGAGATATTTCTCCTTCATAGTGGAGGCAAAATCTAAAATGAAGCTCGTATATTTAAAGAGGAACTAGCTAAGGGAAAGCCTTATGAACCTCTTACTCAATAAGCTGCCCAGAGACCTCCTTCCTTTTAGGATCACCATGTTCTCTGCTTTGATCCATATTTCCCTCTTAAAGCTTAGCATCCTTTCTGTAGTATAATGAGTTGAGATATGCTGAGCAAGAGAGAAGACTAATGGAGTTCCAACAATCTCAAGAGAAGAGATACGATGGGCTTTTATAAGGTTAAGAGAGGCAATACAGTAACCTATTAGAGCATGTTCATCAATGGTATAGGGATTTTTACACTCATTTTAATCTCACGTGCCCTTGTTTACTACTACCTAAGCCCATGGACAATGATGTTGATCCCACTTCTTAAAGTCTTGGCTTCCTCCTTAGTATTTGTGTTTTAGACATTAGAGTTATCTTATCATTGCCTTGTTTTGTATGATAGACTTAGCCTATGGCCATTTACTTATGTTATTATCATTATGGACTAGGCCTTGTTGGCCTTTTGTAATTGTTATTGGACATTTTGGCCTTTGGTTGTATGACTAATTCTATATTCATATGGCTTTATGATGCTATTCTCTTCTTGGGTTGTATTTATGATTTTGATTGTTAGATATGTGATCAGATAAGATTAAAGTGTTGACAGAGTTGGGTGCTCATTTTTAGTTGTTGGAGTTGATATGTTTTTAAGTGTTTCTACAATCTTTTTCATCTTTTTATAGAGGATATAGCTTAAGCTAAGATTATGCCAAATTTTTTACTTGACATGTCTCTTCCACTTTACTGCTTAGAACTTCATCTTTTTTATGAGGCCAAAGAAGGAGAAGAATTCAAGTCATTTAGAGACTCACATTAAATTGGTTAATCAAGTTTAAATAGAAAGTCACATTAAATTGGCTAATCAAGTTTGAATAGAGAGTCACATTAAATTAGCTAATCAAGTTTAAAAATGAGTTTAAAATTGTGAATAAGTTTTGCATCCCTTCTCAAATTAGAGATTAGAAATTAAGCACTCAATTTTGATCTTAAACATTTGCAAATAATCTAATATATGGATGCTTGATTAAGGGGGAGTACCAGATTATTGAGGAGCTTATGTATAAAGTTTTGTCCTCATAAAAAAGAACGAGATTATTGAACTAAGTTTTATGTGATTTTTATTAGGGAAAACTTAATGAGCTAATATTGGTTAAATCTTTGATAATCAATAACTTATGATCTTTACATACCTAATGTCATTTAGAGTTTCAAACTATGTTTGAAATATTTATATGTACTGTTGGACTATGTGTAGAATATATACACATATGCATGTGGATTGGTAGTTGGTTTGGCTTAAAGTATCCTCTGTTGCTTTTAAGTGATCAGAAGCTAAAGTGCTCAATAGTAGGGGCTATTGATCGATTAGTAGAGGCTAACCAATCGATTGGTAAGCCATTTTGAAGTGGTTATCCAGTTTTGTACTATTGATTGATCAATAGCATGCTTGGTGATCAATCGGTAACTTGTCTCACATATTGGAGCTTTCTATGGACATCTTAAAACATAGCAATGGCGCCACTGATTGATTGCTTGATAGGATAATGCTAGTGACTTTGTACAATTAATCAATTTGTAGTTGTCTAGTAATCAATTAGTAGGCCAATGGGAAGATTTCAAGGAAGATTTATAAACAATCAACTACCCATCAAAGATGACAAGAGATTTGATATTCTACTATAATATTCCAACATTCTCTTACATTCTTTGTATCTATTATTCTCATTCTCTCTTGTACTTATACTAGCATTTATTTAAGAGAGCATTGTTATTGTGCTTTGCATTAAGTGTTAAGAATATTACATCTTGAACTAGTAAAAGAGTGAGATAAGTGTAATGCAAGTGAGATTATATTTGCAATTATTTGTGAGTGCACCACACTTAAAGATTGAGATCTTTGTGTTGAGTTTGTGTTGCTTTGTATTGTGAAGTATGTATGAGATTAGCTTGTGAAGCCTACCTAGTGCATAGCTTTTGAAGCATTATTAGGTGATTAATAAAAGTGATGTATGAAGTCCTCAATTGAAGGTGATTGTGTTGTTTGTAGAAGGTATGGGGAGGAGGTTTATAGTCTAAACTCTACGTTAGATCTAAGCTCGAATTCTCTATCCCTATCTCTCTTATTTTTCACACTTACTATTATTATTACTTATTCATCATGTTTACTTGTTAGATTGCAATAATTGTTAAAAATTGAAAAAGTGACTAAGAATTGTCACAATACTTCGCCCTCCTCTTGAGTATTAGTGTTTTTCAGATTCTTATACTTAGATGTGAGGTTTCTACAAAATAAGAAAGGAGCTTTAAGGTGCTACATGTATCTCTAACTGAAGACTGGCAATTCGTGTTAGCAGGTCGTCTCCTATGTCTTTAATCTTGTCGAATTCATATCAGTACTAAAAACATGTGAAATTTAGTAAAGATCACAAATAATTAAGTTATAATATAATTATGTATATTCGTATCTTTTTATTGTGTGTGTTGTGTTGTGTCATGTCGTACCTTGTGTTTTCTCTCTACAATCGTACACATAATTGTGTCATGTCTCGTATTATTGTGTTGTGTCAACAATTGCCAACTCTACTCCAACTTATGAACTTTGATGCTCAAGTTAGTGATATAAATGAAAGAAAAATGATAGCTAAGAATTGCAATAAGAGTATGTGAGTATTGAAGGTTTTGGATCCTTTACCTAAAGTTCTTTAAGGGTATTTATAGGTGAGGGAGGATGAGTATGACAATTAGACCACCTTTCCACAATTCCCTTGATTCTTGCGGATCTCCTACTATCTTGGAGTAGATCATGAGAGGCAATTGTAGAATCATGAGCAATTGCCATATTAATTGTTTCGCTTCTCACATTCTCCATATTTAATTGTCCATGATAAGCCGAGCTTAAACTTAGAGGCCTAGTAGTGAAATTGACTATTAACATGTTAGATTCTTTAGTTATTATGTTTTCATCATACTTATCCTATACTTAATTTATAGATGAAAAAGATGTCTATGCAAGTGTATATTTAGTTTGTAATGCAACTTCCACAATAAGCATTAAGCAAATTGAAGAAAATATTTGAAGCATGTTTTTTAAACAAAGAGTTGATTGCTTGATATATCTATTTTAGAATTTTCTCAATTGATAAGCGAGTGTGATTCAAACAATATGCACATTTGTCAAATTGGTCTCATTATTGGTTTAAGTCTTAAAAATAAGTAACAAATAACTTTCAATGTTTTAGATACAAATTAATTAAAGATTCAAATGTGAAACATGACCATAATTATGAATTTTTAGCTCTATTGTCATGCATTCGATTCTTAACATAACTAAAGTAGTTATAGTTAAGTTACATGAATACTTTATCTTTTAAGAAGATAGAATAGGTTTGATTCCCTACTCTTTAGAAATTGTAATATGATAGTGAAAAAAATAAATGAAAATTGTCATCATAAAAAAAAAAAAAAAAAAAGTCAACTGTGAAACCCCACCGGACCGGTTGCAAAAACAAAATCCTCTCCAGATTTCTCCAAGAAGAGAGAGAAGGGGGAGCCATTTGGCATAGCACGTGGAAGACAAAAGCCAGAGACGTACACTCAATCAAGCGAATGCAATTCCATCTTCTTCAAAGCAAATAATCCTTCCAAATCAGTTTACTGCTTGCTTATACTCTCACGCATCACTTTCTGCAATACCTACACGCACGACTAAAGCACATAAATCCCTAATCCCTCAATCCTATATTTCTTCGCACAACTATGGACGTTGATCCTCGTCAATACGAACATGTCGTAAGTATTATTCCTCATTCTGGGTTTTCAATGCCCCTAGGTTTCTAGTGAACATTAATTGTTTTCATGCTCGTTTAAGTAACCTAGAATCTAATCTTGGTTTTCTTTATTGAGTTGCTGAATTTAATTGAACAGACATAAATCTTTATACAGGTCAATTTGGGATGTGATTGACGTTAGCAACTATTCGTATATATTTTAAGTGCATCTTGCATGCATTCTTCCTGATTATGCCCGGTGCTTTGGACTGGGAAAAATAAGTGTAATTTGTTTATATTCATTTATAATCAGAAGATTCTTGTTAAGTGAAGATGTATGATTGCGCGAGGAATGGAGATTTCCTGAAGCTCATTCGATATAAAAGGGATTGGGGTTCATATCCAAGAGCTAGATTTTTTTGCCCTCTTGGGTGTGACTTAGATATACAGGGGTCCTCCATGAAGAGATTGTCCATGATACTTGCATGTAACTACAGATGGATAAATGAAGAAACTAGTCTTGGAGTTTTCTTTTGAATGCATGGTGCTATACAAGCTCAAAGGTGATATATGTAATTAGTGTATGTGTATCATACCAGGGATATTCAGTAGGAGATGATGTTGGTTTGTTATTATGGATATGAGTAGATAATGCTGATGGCGAAAATATATACAAATACATATATAAATATATATTTTGTGTGTGTGTTTGTTGGTGAGTGTGTTGTGTGTTGAGATAAGTGAATAAATGAGGGATCTATACATAAGCGAAGAAGTGGATGTTGGACCATTGAGGGTAGAAAAGAAAATGGTTGCTAGAGAGCATGAGAGAGGTCTGCCTGATTCTCTAGTTAGAAATTATAATGGGGAAGGTATGGCCTCAAGATTGCTCAGGTCAAAACTTCATGGGAAAAACTTTTTCTATATATGGACCTCATGCAAAACATGGCATTTTATTTTTAGTGATGTGCACAACATCACATTTTGAAATGATATGCAGGATATAAGATTTTGATGCTGTGCATTATGCCTGATGATTGGTGAGACATTATAATTAGTACTTACAATACTAATCATATTTTATTGGATCTGTGGGTTGTATTGGAATATCTTGTTGGTCTGTATTGCTGCAGGTGAAATCAAATTACTATTTGATGCATGCTTACATAGTTTACATGATAAAGTTAATTTGGTTTTGTGCAATTTTGAGCTATTAGAGATTTTTTACAGAACTCATCTTTGATATTAACTTTTTATAAAGCTCTGGCATTTCTCTCTTTGTTGCTGACAGGTCATTAATGAGAATGAGACCCACAATGTTGTCTTATCATATTTAGTGCATAATTGCTTTAAAGAAACTGTGGAGTCATTTACCACTTGCACTGGGATGAATCAGCCTGCTGATTGTCTTGAGGACATGGAGAAAAGAAAAAGTGAGGGACTTCTCTTCTCTTGTTCAGATAGCCACTGATCTTTATAATAATTCTGAGATAGAAGCTATTGTTGCCATGATTTTTTTTTTTTTTAATCAACGTTGTGCATGAATGAAAATGGATGAACAGTGATGATTATAGAGGCATTTGACTTCAATAATTGTGTTTGTAAGGCTTATATGGTTTTTTATTTGTCTTTTCAAGTGGCTATTATATCTGCTCCAAAAACTTCTCTATTTGTGCTGCACTTTAAGTACTTTGAGTCTTGCTGATTTAAAGTGAACCAAGCAGGGGGAAAAAAAAAAAAAAAAAATCTGCATTTAGTTTTTAGTTGAAGGCACTGTCTATTCCCTGGAAATGTTTACCCAATAATTCTTGCCTACTTATTCTGGTGTTTTGTTTAGAGAAATGCTGAAGCATAGAGAAAATATTTTTTTGTTAACTGAAAATGCATAACTAGAACTCAGAAAATTCTTACCAGACCAAGTTCACTGATCCATCATGGCCCAACTCAGCTCATTATATGAGCTTTCTAGCTGGCTGATCTAACCTAGAGCTTCATAATTCTTAAGGGCATGTCATTTTGGACATGCTCTTGGCTGTGGAAGAATGGCATGGTGGAGCTGCTGGTCCATCATGGTCCAATGGGCTGTCTAGCTGTACTATCTCTTGTGAAAGTAAATATTACCTAGAAATATGCTTAATAACTGCAAAAACCTTCTCAAAAGGAAAAGCATATAGAAAATGGTCTGTAGAAATAAATTTTTCAAGTCATTTTTCCACAGCTATCTCCAATATTTTTAATCTCATATGAACGATGCATGTAATTATGATTATCAGTCACAGTGGATGTAGCAGTCACCTCCATTGTGGCTATTTTTTAGCAATAGTTCTGGTGACAATTGCTATTAGCTGAGTCCAGCAGTTGTTCTCAGCAGGTTTGTTCCTCCTGAATCTGAGGGTGTTCTTAGAGCCTGGGGATTAATATAGAGTTGGTTGTTAGACATGTAATGTTACAAGACTGGGTTTTGGGATCTAGTCATGGTGAGTGATTTAGTCATGGTGAATTCAGTATTTGTGGAATTAGGGTTTTGAGGGCTCGTTAAGAGAGGGAATCCTTTGTTTTCTTACACTGTAGGCTACTCTTAAACTACCTTAGACTAGTTTATTAATAATTTCATGCTTGTATTATTATTCATGACAGTAGCATAGCTATTCAAGATTCTGAATTGCCACTTTCCCTAAATAAGATATAACAATAAAGCATTCAATATCTTCTATGATGCATGAAACCCAAAAATGAATGAAAAGATAATTGTTATGTCCTATTGTAAAAGATAGTCATAAGGTTTTTTTTAATATTGCTCCCCTCTTAAGTATGGGGCTTGTCCTCAAGTTTGAGTGATCTCTTTGGTAAATTATCCCATATCCTTCTGGGTTCAGTTCTTCAAAAGTGGGAAATATAACTTTGTGTATCGCTTAACAAGTAGATCTGGTCGTTGCTCTGGATGAAATTCAAATTCAATTTGCCGATGAAATTGCTTGTCTAGTTAAAGTCAAGCTAGGTACTGATTATTGTCCAACCGCTTGCCAAGTTGGTGGTGAACTTGGGGTTGAAGAGCACATGAGTCAATCTGAAATGCAACTCTGTATTTTCCAAACTTGAACTCATATCAAAGTATTACTCACTTTATTCACCAAGATGTGTTAGTTGCTTGCAGGGAAGAAGGTGGCACCTGGTTTTACTCATAGGATTGTGTGAGAATGTATCACAGGTAGGGTAGTAGGTCGTGTGTGAATGGGCAGTGTGCTGGTGGGGCCCACATCGAAGGCGTGAGAAAGGTCATGCATTAGGTTGTGTTGTTTGGGTTGATCACCTTTTCATTTGCTGCTTTTGGGTACATGTGGAGCTCCAATAAGTGTTTGTTGGTCACAGCAGGTTTTTCATTTGTGTTAGGTTTCCAGAAGCTGGAATCAGGTTGTCACTAGGATTAATGCCTAGGGTTGCTAATACTCTTTTGGCATTGCAGCTTTCCTCAATGTGTATCTCAGCAGTTTGTTTTGCCAAATCCTCTGTTTGTGAATAATTTTTTCCACATTCAATTGCCCACTGTTCATGCATAGTAGCCTTGTGTCCATGCATTTTTTTTTTTTTTTGGTTAAGGAAAATTAGGAAAAGATAACTGTCTTCACACAGTGCTTGCATCTCTACTTGATTGTGAGTGTATTGATGAATAAACACATTGAATTTTCTTGGAATGAATCAGCCTAGTGATTGGCTCTGATACCAAGTTTTTATGGCCTAGGTTTAATTTAGCCATAGGGCATGATTTAAATCTGGTAATATGGCGAATATGTTGAGGAATTCGGGTTTTTGAGGTTTCATCAAGAGAGAGAATCCTCAAACCTGTTACACTACAGGCTACTCCTTACCTACTTAAGACTCGTTTATGAATAATTTCTTGCTTGTATTATTATATTGGTAATTGCAGAATATTAATACAAACTTCTGAATGACCACTTTCTTTACATAAGCTAGCAATATTCTTAAGATGCACAAAATCAGAAAATGAATGATAAGATTGTTTATTTCCTATCCTTAAAGATATTCCTAACATTTAACAGCTTCTTGTTGGACGTAGGATTATTGTGGGCAATTGTGAACATGTTAATGACTGTTGTTAGCCATCAGTGTAATGAGTGATTTTCCTTCCTCTAACCAGACTCTGGCTGTGATGACTGTTACATGAACAAAACAATGGCTGCCATCTGGACTGGGGAGTGTTAGGAAAAAGAAAAAAATATTGCATTTTTCACAAATAATTCCAAAAATCCAGCTGTTTGAAAACTATTTCTAGGAATACAATACTTAAAATCGTGTTTTAAATAGACGATTTCAAATTACTCTGGAATCGTGTTTTCAAAACATGATTTTGAGTGATTTCAGCAAACAACCTTATTTCAGCTGATCTTTAGGTTTTTTTGGTGTTGAAGTTCATGATCATTCATTTTGTTCTTGCTCTGTTTTTAACTTCAAAAACAGGTGATAGTCAAGTTTCATTTTTCCGTGAGGGAATTGCTCGGTTGTGGTTGTCCTTGGTTCAATCTCTTTCTAGTTGGCATTTTGCTTCCTGATCCTGAAGTCATGATCTTTTTCATTTTGATTCGTCCTGTCCTTCTTCTTCTTCTTCTTCATTCATCCTTGTTCTTCCATCTGCAGATTCATGTTTCTTCATGTTGATTGAGTGGGGTGGCTATTGATGGCACACGTCCCTTGGCTTTCTTTATTTCCTTTCATTTCCATGTCTTTTGTTGGCTCCTGGGTTGCACTGTCTTTTTATCATCTCTATGCGTTGCTTTGTTCTTCATTTTTTGTCTCCTTTTCATTTGGTGGTGGCCTGTTTTTCTGCTAAATTGTGTTTTTAAGATACGATTTTAGTGGGAACACGTAAAGTTATGTCTTGAGCACATGATTTCAAAGCAATTTGAAATTGTGTGTTCAAAGCATAATTTTGAGTACTGTATCTTTTGGAATAGTTTTGAAGCAACTGGATTTTTTGAAAATTTTCAAAAAAATGCAATATGTTTTTTCTTTTCTCAAGGAGTGTTACTAAAGGATTGCGAAATCTAAGATGATGAGCAGCATTCTTGTATGAAATTGATGAAGAACATTTGTGGCTGAGTTATTTTGGAAAATTATTTCCAAGGAGAACATTTTACAAAAGAATACACTTCTAGTTTTTGCAATCCTAATTGTTCGTTATGAGTATTTAAAGTGAAGCTCAGTCTGTTTGTGTTAAGATTTAATAGCTAATGCTTAACTAAGGTAGGCTTGAGTATTGCCTCCACTTCATTTTCCCTTTAGTTTCCTTGAGGTTAGGATATAGTAGTTTGAAAACTTTTTTTTCTTCATATCTGTATAATCTTGTATATTTGTATATTTCTGTAAGAAATCTAGAAGCTGATATACCAAGAAAAGGAAAAACTATGTCTTCTGGAAACTGATGATGGCTCTTGCTGCTACAATGTACATATGTAATTTGGTTTTGTGGTGTTTCTTTACAAGTATTTTTCTGCTGAGATTAAGGTTATGATGTGAATATTGAAATTTGGTAGGTGGCTTGTGATATGTCCCTACATGTGCATGCAAGAGGAATACAGGAGAACTGGCTCTAGAAGTTCCTAGATTTGTCTGCATGTGTTTGGAATGTGTAACTTTGTATTTAGTTAATTAGATGTCAGTTAGCCATTGTATGTTGTTAGTTAGTCTTTGTATTTTGAGGTAGTTAGTAGTTAGTTCAATAAATAGGGTGTCCCTTACTAGTTAAAGAGGAAACTGGATATATTTTATCTTGTCTAGTTAGTTAGAGGAGCTGTTGAGCTCTTGTTCTAGCGTAAGGAGCTATTAACTCTTGTGAAATTCCTTAATTGGAAGTTGTGTGCTTATTTTCATTCTTAAATCAATAAAAGTACATAATTTGCCCTTGTGAACCTATCAATTGGTTCAACATTCCCTCCTTTCCCGCTGAATCCATTAAGGGAGAGGGAGAAGAGAAAGCGACTGCCCAAGTGGATAGAAGAGTAAGAGATCCACAACCTCAATAAACAAAGTCCTTGAAGAAAGAATTGAGACAATTTTTGATGAAGTTCAAGAATGCATAGTTGCAATGTAGTCCATCTATTTTTGATGAACTTGCTCGTTAAGCGATGGGTATTGACCCTAGCATGCAACAACATACTTCACTAATTTCTAATCATTTTGATCCAAATGAGTCCATGTAGCAAAGTTTATTGACACTTGTAAATGTTGAAAAGTTTCCTAGAGATTTGTGAAAATTCTAAGGAGACAAATTCATGAGGGGATGTTGACTTGTGTGAAAACTTCATGGAGAAGAATTAATGTGTGGATAAAGTTTGAGAACGACTAGTACAATCAAGGCATGATGTGCTAATAACTTCATGGTAGCTTCAGAGATCTCTCACATAAGTTTAAGACTTAGCAGTTCAATCAAGAAATGATGTGCGAACAACATCACAGTAACATGTGCACAAAAAAAAGAAAAGTGTTTGCCAAGAAATTCTGCAATAATGAGAAATGAATTTATTTGCCTGTGTTTGATGGAACAAATCCACTTATTTGGATCATATGAGCGAAGAAATACTTTGATGTGCATCGAACTTAGCCAATGATGAGGGTGCATCACCATCCACATGCATGGATGAAAGGATTGTGCCATGGTTCCAAATGCTCCATCAAAGATATGTAAACCTAACTTGGGAGATATTATTAACTCGAGAGTTGTTGATGAAAAATGGCAGAAGACAAGCCAAAGTTTTTATGAGCAATTGTTAACATGTAAACAAATTTCACTTGTGATAGCCATATGAAGCATTGGTTACACAAGATTGAAGACTGGGAAGTTGATGGCTTTAAAAGAGAAGGTGATTCATTTGACAAGGTTCTCTGGCATCAACCAGAGGGATGACAGAAGTGGTCCTGGAACCAGGAAGAACAGGGAGTCAATCTCATGTTAGGAGATTGAGGTTGATGTTGTGAGCAAGAAAATGGATACCGATCTCATCAAGCAGTATCATCAGGCTGAAGGAATCTTTGCTGGACGGTTTGATAAAAATAATTTTGTAGATGTTATGCTCATGAATTTTGTTAAGTGGCAAGGTGATAGGAATCAACTCTGAGGTCCTTTGACCTACTCCTGAGCTCACGGTTCAGGTGCCCTGGTCCGCCAAACTCTCCTGGCAGTTCACAAAAGAAGTGGTCTGGCTCTTGAAGAAGACCGAGCTATTCGAGCACTCAAGGTCCCACCAGTGCTTCACCATCTCTCAAGTAGGGGAGACTGATTTCCATTTGAACAAAACAGCTTGACAGACTAAGCTGTCAACTTGGCTAAGGAGATTTCGAGCTCCTCACACCACATCTGAGCTACTTGAAAACCTCTGATCTGCTGCGCATCTGTACAGAACTTGTTGTTCCATGCCAGGAGAGCTACCAATCTCCATTGACACATGTTCTGGCACGTTCTAACATCATATTACATCAGGTGCATATTCCATTTTTGTTGTTTACCTGATTTTTCCTTATAAAATGCTCGTGTAATAAAATATATACTATTTTAGCTTAGGTTTCCTTTTCAGTCATTTTGGCAATCCTTGTAAGTTTCCCTAATTGCGGAGTATACATACCCTTGGTATTGTATTAGCCGCATCATCATCATTAGTCAGAATATTCAGCTTTGTTTTCTTCAACCTTTGTTCTTGTGTATCACCCTAAGCTAGCCAAGTCCAAGGTTCACTCTAATCTAACTCTTAAGTCATGTTATTGGTGAGTAACTCTTGAAAAATTGTGCACAACATCGAGTAGTGTTTTAGGTCCATGTGTGGTTGTGTGGTGTATAATATCCATCCAGCTAGTGCACAGGTTAGCTTAACCTTCAACTACCATTTACATTTTGGGCCATAAGCTGGTTCTGACCCATCTCCTGTTCTTTGTGTGATTGTGGCTGCTCGTGTTCATCCAGGTAAGTCGCATCACAAGGGCTCTCTTATGTTGGATCAATCCGGGTTGCAGATGTTGACATTGCATTTGATCAAGATGCTGTTGATGAGTACAATGCATGTGAGGTTGTTTTTGGTTAAGCAGGGTATGTTAGTGGAACTTAAACAGGTGATGTTAGTGGAACTCCAGTGATGGCAGCATAAAGCAAACTTAATTAAGTTTGATCAGAAGTCTCTGTGGTTAAGTAGGGGAACTTCATACAACTCATTTTTCAGGACTTTAATTTGCTGGTGAAAGTTTGGAGGAGTGATACCAGCATCATTCAAACGGATAAATTGGATCTTGGTAGAATTGTTTGTCAATTTTAATGCTTTTAACTGTCCACAACAAATCCATGGGCTATTTCTTCTTGATGCACTCTTAATTGGGCTAAAGAATTTTAGATCTCAGTTCTTGATGTGAATGGAGTAGTGTATGTTGGCAGAAGTGATAGGCATCAGGTCTGTCCACAGATCGAGCTGTATGGTTATAACAATATTTTGTCTGAAAAAGCTCCTTGGCTGGACAAGATTTTCTACCATAAGTTCCAGTTTTTTGTACTTGACCTTGTGGATGAGGTCAATCTTGAGAGGGGTGGTATTGGTATGTCCCTATGTGCATGTACAAGAGGAGATGAAAGTGAATCAGCTCTGAAAGTTGCTAGATTTTGTCCAGATGTGTTTAGAATGTGTTAGTTTGTAATCGGTTGGTTGTATGTTAGTTATTTTTTGTATGTAGATTGAGTTAGTAGTTTTATAAATAGGGTGTCCTATATTAGAGAGGGGCTGGATATTTTCTACCTTGTTTACCTAGATAGAGTAGCTGTTGAGCTCTTGCTCTAGTGTGAGGAGCCATTAGCTCTTGCAACTTCCTTAACTGGGTGTCACTTTTTTCTTTCCCTTCATCATTCTTAAAGCAATAAGAATGCCTAATTGACCCCAAAGAACCTATTAGCTAATGTTTTGCATTTACTAATGTCAACAGGAATATTCCACTCCGCACTGGAGGGGAATGCACTCAAGGCCATTGAGCTGACTGAAGAGTTGTCTCATGACTTGCTAGAGAAAAATAAGGATTTGCACTTTGATCTTCTAAGCCTACATTTTGCAGAGCTTGTCCGTGCTAGGCATTGGTGAGCAAATTGGTGTTGTACCTTCAATAAACTATTCGTGTTTGTAGTTTACTTACTGAAGATGTCTCTCTGCGGCAGCACAGAAGCTCTTGAATTTGCTCAATCAAAGTTGGCTCCTTTTGGGAAGGTGCAAAAATACGTGGAAAAGCTTGAAGTATGTTCTACTGGGGGCCAAACCCATCTATCTTAAAGATCTTTTTTATTCTCTACTAAAATACGTATCAAAAATCCTTGCAGGACTTCATGGCTTTGCTTGCTTATGAGGATCCAAAGAAATCTCCAATGTTTCATCTTCTTAACTTGGAATATAGGCAACGTGTTGCAGATAGCTTGAATCAAGCAATTCTTGGTGTGTCCAATGTTCCTTAATGAGTAGTTTTGGTCTAGGAAAATTTCAATATACTTTCCAGTTGAAAATTAATTATTCCTAAAGAAGAAAGTTTAATTCCTGTGTGGCATTGAAAATTAAGTATGCTCTGGTTGTTTCCTACGTGAATCAACCAAAGAAGCATTCTCTCTCATTTCCCAAGAACTTTTGTCTACAGATAAGTACTGGTGTTATCTTTTGAAGTAAGTTTGCATTACTTTTCCAGTAGTTTCAAGGGAATCCTTTTCTGTTATGAGATGTTTGGCATGTGTGTTATTTTGTTGGAACATCAGCTATTAAGGGAACGTTTTCCTTCTGTTACACGAAAAAAACCGTTTTTCCATAAGAAAAGAAAATGGAAGGGCTCTCATGGAAAGATTTTGTTGATTCTTTTTCACTTAAAATCCTTTCTTTTATTCCAGAGGTAGTGGCGTTTATCAAGTCCTCTTTTATGCATCGGTTGCAAAATTGCCATTGAATATGGAACTCCGCTTTGTAGAATTTTGGCTGCCATCAATATGATTATCAGTTGTCATGTTCTGCTACCAGCCATAATCATCAGCTCCTGCCGTCTCTCGCCACCATCTTTTTTTGGTTATCACCTCCTGCCACACTCATTGTTGCCACCACACCTCTAGCCAATCACGTCAATACTCAATCACTATCTAACTTGCACTGTACTTTTCTGATTATTTAATTATTTTGTGAAAAAGGGCTTATTTATGGAAATGATCTTCCAACTGAAATTCACGAAGTTGATCTAAACATTTCTAGCTGTAAGCATCTTGATATTATTGCTCATGTTTCAAATCAATGCCAGCACACGCAAACCTGCCAAGTTATTCCTCTATGGAGAGGCTGATACAACAGACAACCGTTGTTAGGCAATGCTTGAGTCAAGAGCATGGAAAGGTAATCTGTGACTGGTAGGTTAACTTTACCTGCCTGTACTGTATGAACTATATTCAGGATGAAGGTTTTAAAGCTTTCGTGTTTCATATATTGCTCTCTTGATTGCAAAGGTTTCCAGTGGAGTTAATTATGGGGAAAAATCAGATTGCAAGGTAGTGCTTTCAGGTTATTGGATTATGTTGTCCTATTTTTTTCATCGGTGGATCTTAAGATCTGATCAAAATTATGATGCAGAATCCTTGATGAGTTGATTACTTTTTTTTCAAGTGTTGGATGTATCAAATGCACAGAAATCTTCATAACAAGATAGTTCAGGCAATTTCATAATGACACCAGGAAGTATTATTGCTAAGATAATCTTTCATTTGTGGATTTTTCAGGATGCCTTCTTACCATTTTCTTTGAAGGATTTTCTAAAAAGCTAAGAGGCTAAATAGCAGTAGAAGTCCGTGCAATTGTTGCAAGCGGTGAGCAATGTCGACTCCAGAAACTTCGGAGAGTTTGGATGTGACTTATGTCCCATCATCCCATCATACCTTGTCATCTTGAAAAGCAGCAGAGAGGACTATTAGTTGAATACCATGACTATTGGTTTTATCTTTGTGGTGGTTTGGTTGACATAATGTGTGGGCATAGATAACCCCTTGGATGAGAACGCCAGGATTCAGCACGCATGGGACAAAGTACGGATTGCTTTTAGATTTTGTGAATTTCTTTTAAGTTAAAAAAGGTTTCAATTATTCTTGTTGCAATACCATGGTGTAAGCAGATTCTTGAGGAATAGCCAGTGTCTCCATCTCAGCTGCTTCGTCGAAGTGTAAATACTTGAACACGGCACATCCATGTTATTGCAATTTCTCCCATAAACATACACGTCATGATATCCAACCCCATGGTTTGATCGCTGCAAAGCATGTATCCTCGGATTCGTTTGAGATAAATGAACTTTTCATGAGCAACTGTGCTTTCCAATGTTATTTTTTTTTTTCTTTCTTCAATAAATATATGCACATATACATATTTAGTAGCTATGAAATGGTGTGACCGTGATTACGCATTTGTCGCATCTGACAACGTGTTCTGATGTTTCATAATGTTAAGAGACTTGAGACCATTAGGGCAACTATATGCATTAATCTTTCTGTCAGGCAAATCTTTTATACAGACCCTTGCTATCAATTCTTTTTTTTTTTTTTTCTTTTCCCTAATGTTTTGGGGTTTCTTGTCTGTAATTGTGCAGAATTGAGAGTGCATTCCGCTGTATGTAGAAAAGGCCTCTGATTGTCAGTATCCACTTATTGGCCTTTTCGGGAAATTACCAAAAATTCCTTCATTCATCGGGGCGGCCATCCGTTAAAGGAACTCGTACATGCACACTACACACTTTGTCTTCTTTTTTTTTTTTTTTTTTTTTTTTTTGGGTGAATCAGATAATATCATTACTTAAAATTTACATAAGAAATGCCTAATTGAAATTGCTAGCCACTATTCATCTCTAGCATCAAGTCAACATGCACACTACACGCTTGTTAAGTAATTAGCTATGCCCTTTGTCTATAGTTGAGAGGCGTACTCATGGTTAGTTCACTGTTTAGAATATATTTTACTAGGCTCAGCGACCTGCACAAAAACAAAATTTAAAAAAGAAAGGAAAAAACACAGTTGTAGACCTGACATACTCCTTGCTGTGCACGATGGATTATATACAATAATTAGTAGTGATATAAATTTTATATGAACAGAGAATTTAATGAAGGAAATGCCTCCTATTTGTGCCATTAAGAAATATGTATGTTGTGAATTTATAAATCGGCTTTCCAAGTTTCCTGTTCAACCACGGGGTACCAATATCTATTGTGCAACCACAAAGAATCAGCTTCTACTGCGTAAGCGTCTTGGTTCCGATGCCAACTGAAATAGGCATGAGTCCTGTTCTTTATATCCAACATCCCATGGCCGAAGCTAGCCTCCCGAAAGGCGGAGTAGCTTGGCTGTGGTTGTGTCATCCTGTCGACAGCAATAAGATTTTCAGAAATTTTGTTAAGCAAACTCGAACAACAATGTCGCTAAAGCAAAAAATGGAACGAAATCTTTACACTGATGCTAATCCTTCTAGGTTTCCTCCATCTCCAATGGTGATGTAAACCGGTGCTGATGGGTTGTATATAGGATCACATAATCCATTTGTAATGTTGTATGCTATGTTGGATACACGCTCCTGAAAATAAATAAACGAATTCAATCGTCGTGCCGAAAGGGAAAGGGGAAGAATAAGAAGGAAATCCTTTTGTTTTTTATTTATTTATTTATTTTTTTAATAAACATCAAGTTGAACATTTCATCTAAATTAATAGTAAATACAGCCAACAGGAGTGAGTGCAACAAAGCTAGTAGTTACTGAAATGCTACTTCTAATCTGGGGGCTACATTTTACCAGTATCGATCAGCTAGGTCTAATTTGTCCATTGATCGTGGAAGATGAGGTAAACTATTTAATTAAGCCCAAAGGAACATGTGCACTTACCGAGCGTTCATAAGCATGAACGTGCCCCGCGAAGATGACATCGACTTTGTACTCAACAAACCATGACTCATACATCACTCTCATGGTTTCTCCTTCCATATAGTGATGCACATAACTATTATACAAGGGACAATGCATTATGACAATAAGCCAGGGTGTCTCGGTCCTGTTCACCCTGGTTAGTTCAGCTTTGAGCCACTTGTACTGAGGTGTATACTTCCCTGCAAGTGTAGACCATTAGCGCATCTGCGTTGTCGAAACATAGCGTAGGAAAAAAGATGTTTAATTTGAGATGGGATCCGTCTTAACAGATGAACTACTTCTTTTCCACATTGAGTCATTGCTGCTTCTTCTGAGATTCGATTCCACGTTTCTCGAAGAACCCCTTAACCATATTTGTCGATACAACTGTTAGCTTTTTTTCGTTTATTCAATCTGCAATTCTCAATGACAAAGTGCGTATTGGGTGGATAAAAAGTCTGTGCAATCCTCAGTAGGTTTGTCTCTAAGCGGACAAAAGTATTGTGATGATGATGATGATGATGATGATTTTACAGGGTTCATTAAAAAATCCATTCACCAGGACTCAAAAACATTAAAGCAGCTTCAGTCATCAAGTTGATTATTATAGGTTAGTATGGATGAAAGCGAAATAATTCGTTACCAAATGCTGAGTAAGATGCCATGACAATAATGTGTGCTGAAGCTCTCTTGATTGAATACCAGAAGGGAGATGTACTAAAGGATGCTTTATAAGGAACGTGAAATCTGTGTCTATACGGCTTGAAAGGTCGACCTTCACCCTGCGACAAATTCCATCTTCATGAGTTTGTGCTAAATTCTTACACTAACAAGCTAAGGCCTTGCTGGTAGAAACAACTGAACATACGATTTGTGGAGCGAAATCGATCTCGTGATTCCCTGCTGCGAAAATCCAAGGTTGACAAGCAGCACTTCTCTCTATAAACCTTCCCCATGTATCCCACCTGTTGTTGTCATGGAAAGGATAGTCATCTGCATAGGACAAGTCTCCTACAAACAACATGCTCTGTCCTCTTGTCGGATTTCGCTCGTAATGCGTAAGCGTTCTATTCGAATCATAAGTTTGTCCTAAATCCCCTGGTAATCGTAATAATTCCCAAAAAAAAAGAAAACCACACGTGTAAAAGAGTATTATAATCATGCTGCAGGGGGCAAGAAGAAATTGCAAATTTTTTGTCAGTCTGCTACCTGTGAATACAGTAACTCTAGAACAAATAATGACTTGCTCAATACAAAAAAAAAAAAAAAAAAAAAAAAAAAGCCTTCTTGTATACTCTTTTACGTGGAGATTGACACCATGATTGAAATAGACGTGGAGAGAGAGAGAAGCAAGTTAATACCTATGAGTCCAAAAGTATAAGGAATGTCAGGGCCGATTCCGGGTGGAGTTACAAACCAGAACCGCCTTGCAGTATTGCCAATGCCAACTTCATAGTAATACTTGGTGTCATACTGCGGAAAAATTCCAACGGATTCTTCATGCAGTGATTGACATGACTTATGAATTGAACTTACCGGGGAAACCACGACATTACCTCCAGATTAGTTATAGTACAATGATGAATGTAACCAGAAGTGTAGTTGAAGAACTTGTAACGGAGGATTACGCCTTGGGCTCGGCTTTTGACCGTACCATTCTCTGCCCAGTAAACCACAGTGTTTGAACCTGGTTCATCGGGGGTTATCCAGGAAACTATCACTCCTTTACCAACATAATCTCCTTGTGTTATATGAACCTTCATAGGAGAAAAACAAACCATCATATTTTAACATTCAGAAGAGCGAAATTTCATCCTCTAACCAGTTTTAGCTGCGTTTTTTTGTTTCCTTTTGAAACACAGCGTTACAACATGGTTTACGCTAACTCAAAGCGATAAAAAAAAAAAAATACTCGAGAAAAACGTTGCAACACAACTTTTATATCGAGTAACAGCTGGAATTACTTACAATCGAGAAAAATAGATATGTTCTTATACCACGGGAAGTTGTTAAAAATCAAAACTCAATTAATTTTTGACATGGTGATTACTGATGTCAAGGTACATCAAGACGCACCTGTTGAGGTGCATTATAACCAGGAGGTATACGAAACACGTCACTGTCTAGTGGCATGTCGAGAGAAAGATTTGCAGTCCTAACAAAAGGACTTGTTCTTCCTCCATATACAGTCCCCGCGAAGCTCAAGGTCAAGATGATGACACCTACAATTTCCAATTTTCTCCTCTCGTGCTTCATTCCCATCTTTTTTTTTTTTTTTTTTTTTCCTGTGCTAAATCTCAAATATCCAAGTAACCCTAATGTTCCGAAACAAGAGGGCGAGAAAAAACCACTCTTTAAGGATCATATGTTAGGTATATTCTCTCTCTTTCTTTTTCTTTTTTTCTTTATTTAATGTTTTCATCTCGGAATATTCATCAGATGATCCGAATCTTATGCACTTCGTTCATCCCTCCCGCCGCATTTTAGTTTCGATAACTCCCCCACTCCCCTCTACCTCTACCCCACTGCATGTAAACAGACAAAATGGTCCAAATCTTGCGGTGTGTTGTTATGCGGAAAAACATGGCTTGAAATTTTTTTTTTTTTTTTTTATTTTATATGGGATACCATTAAACTTTTTACATTTATGAAAATAGTGGTTGGATTTAATTCTCGTTTATACCGATGGTGGATAGTGGCGATAATGTTTAATATAGAAAATAACTTCTTCTTTCTTTTTTCTTTTTCTTTTTTTCTCATTTTTGTGTTTACTTTTTTCTAAAATGGTTAATCGCCACCATGAAATACTGACTGCAACCTTCTTTTCTTTATCAGTATTTACATCCCTTAGGACTGTTACGATTATATTTTATAGCTTTAAGGTTTAATTATAACAAATATCGAAAATCTGTAATACTTCTTCAGCAAAATAAAAACACGTCCTCTAGTATCAGGCACCTTTTAGTTGTCAAAATTTTACATTATCGTTTATGTAAACGTATATAGAGACAGGATTCTCCATAGTCCATTTATTAGGGTTTGATTTTCTTCTCTTTCATTAGTTACTGAGATTTCAATCGGTTGAAACCATGGAATTGTATCTTCCATTCTTTACCATATGTCCTTACCTATTATTAAAAAAAAAAAAAATTGGCATAGAATTGCGCTCGAAATTCTATTTCGATTAGCAGCTCCTCAATGTCGGTCACCAAGCGTTCATACATACCCAGGTATATGCCACGAGCATGATTAATAATTAATTAGGAAAATCGTTGCATCATAGACAAGGTAGTGTAAGCGGAATAATTACAATGAGTGCTGTCATGTTGTTATTACCTGTTCCACTTTGCCAGTCCAACAGAGATGCACAACTGCCAGTCAATACCAATGCAATCCTATACAGAATAATATTCTTCGTTTTGGGACGAATATTCACGGGCCCGAAATTGGAACTATCATAGAAATCATTTATTGCAATTTTTGTTGATAATTTATTTTATCATCAATTCTCGTGAAACTAACACATTGGAAGTCCTCAATGAGTGTTTGTCGACATTTATGTTATTATCAGAGATATCCCAATATTGAGCGAGCGTTTAGAGGGAATGTAAGTACGAGATCATTATGTGTGTTCATTTTATATTATACTTGTAGGAAGCATTTGTTTAATATAACCGGACAGTAACAAAACAACTGGATCGCATAATCCTCCTCTTGTAACCAGTTAAGTACATGCAGTTCTAAATACAAATTTTTATTTTTATGATAGAAAAAATTAGAAAAGAAATTTAATTATTCATATGTAACTTATACTAAATATCGGGTTATTTTTTAAATTTCAATGATATATTTATTTTATATTATGGAATATATTTTTGTATCACCAAATATATAATACAATTTTCTTTTAAGTTTTAATTAAGTACCATAATACCCTGTTGCTTAGTAACTTTGATCAACATGCAATGCAAACCGGACATTAGGATAAACAATTTGTCCATTGCTATATCAATAAAAATATGACAATCAAACACTATTGTAGAAAACTTATTTGGTAATGGACTAAGGCCATATTCGAACTAAGCCCATATTCATGTCATAGACGGACTATTTGGCCTAATGGCAAGACGTAAGGAGTTAGGCCCATTTATTTATAGATATATCAAGAGTTGGGCTTGATGGCCTAGAGTAAGAATCATCAATATCAATCCTGATCATTATCAGTCCTTTTCAATTAACTTGCACGCTTAATAAGCTTACATGTGGGTTTACGCTGTAAGCAATCTAATGAGAAATCTAATATAATATATGACTTAAGAAATTTTTGCTTTTTCTTATGCCACTTTTCCGTCTATTGTATTTGTTTTTATGGTGTCATCACTAGATCTTTTTTATTCTTGTCCAAATAATAAAATTATTTTAATGCCCTACTTAATTGCTATTTAGAAACTTCATTTAATTTGAAAGAATTTAGTTGTTATAAAACCTATTTTGCAATCGAAATCATATCTTCAAAAGATAGTTGAAGGACCAAGCAAGTGTCATTCTTGGTCTCTCATTCATTTTTTAACCCACAAAGTGAAAATAATGTAATTTAGCTATTGTAATTCCATAAATGATGATGCATATTCATGTGAGATTTTTTTATGTTATTGATGTTTTTATATTTGCTTCTTAGCTAGCAAAGGCTATACCTCGAAGCTAAAAATAACTATTCTCTATACTTATTTTTTTAAAATTCTTAGTTTGCCTTTTTATTTGCTAACTATTGCATATTATGATCATCACTGAAAAGAAGAACTAAATTTGGTTAATTTTGTTAGGAGACTAATTGAAATGAAGAAAAATTTGTATATGAATTATGCTTATGGAATCTTCAGACTATTAACCAAAAGAAAAAACAAAAGATTTTTGTGTTTGAATTTTAATGTTCTTACAACTTTTATGGGATTTTCAAATAAATAACAATAAGTGAAAATTGCACAGAACTCTCCTAAATTTTTATTTTTGTGTAGATTACCTTTTTAAACTTCCAAAGTATAGTTTTTTGTTTATAAACTTTCATAAATAGACAAATAATCCGTTAGATTGAAAAAACACTCCTTAAACATTGATTTTGGTGTACAGAGGCATGTTTACACCCCAAAATTAAAGGCATGTTCACACACTAAAATTAAAGTTTAAGAGAGTGTTTACATACCAAAATCAAAATTGAAAAGAGTTATAAAATTTATTTACCAATTTATGAAAATTTGAAAACTAAAAACCACACTTTAGAATTTTAGAGGGATAATCTATACCAAAGTCAAAGTTTATAGGGGTTATTTACATTTTCCTATAACAATAAAAACTAAAAGGGGTGATTATTTCTCTATTTAAGTTAATTCCTATTGAGAAGTCTATAAGACTTCATAATAAAATTCAAATAGAAAAGAAAGAATGATCGCCGCAATTCTTAGAGGAATTGATAAGACCTACCATTAAGCATTACAATCCTTGAAAGAACTTATATGTTCTAAGGAAGAAGAGAAAAGGTACTCTAGGATTTTTGTGAAACATCTTGATAACTTATAATGATAATGTCTACTAACAAATATTTATACTAAAATCTTGACATCCTCATCAATAAAATAGGAAACAAAGAACTAATGGCAAGGACAAAATTGTAAATAACTAATTATTATATTTAACATAGAATTATCAAATAAAGTGAAATAGAAGAAATAATCAAAATCTTCTAATTGGTGCCATCTTCATGCAAATCCATCATCGAGAATCGTGCAATTGTCTTAGAACCTATACACGCCATTGGTACTATAATTTAATTATGAGCGTCTAATTTTAGTCAAGCTTCTACAATCAAATGGCCATATATGGTTTGTAACTATCTTCCACATGGATCCTAAAGTTTTCCTTTAAACTGCTTCTTCTCTTTTATTCTCTTTTTTCCTTTCTTGCACCTTACTTCTCCAAGTACTTCTCATTCACAATCTTTTTCCTTGCCTTCATTATTTCAACAATTTCTACCTTTCACATCATCCGCACTTCAATTCACATTTCCGCTTCCAATCATATTATCAAGATAATCATGTCTTCCACTCAATTAGCCGACTTAATTTGCACCCAAAAGCGGAGCCAAAAACGGACCATTGCACATGGTGTAGGTGGTTCGCCTCCCCAAGAAGAACCCATCAGTATAATGGAGACAAATAATGATTGCCTATGGCATTTGTCAGGAATTGCGAGTTTAGTTAGGGTTCACGCCCTTAGGGCATAGAGGATTACAAAACTTCCATTCAACAAGTACCCATTAGATGGTGAAGGTAACGCCCAAGCCATTCCTTTATATTCTGGTATTGAGTATGATCTGAGTCCTAACAGAGTTACAAGTACAATGACGGAAAAAGAGTTTATGCTTTGAAGTTTAATTTTTTATTTGCCCCTTAAAGCTAGAGAATAGAGAGGCCTCAACTACACGAGCGTGTCACTTCGCATAGTATGGAAAATTTACTCTTTTAGGAAGTACTTTAAAGTTGGTTTAAGATTTCCTCTCTCACTTTTTTAAAGATCTTACTTTGCATATCACCACATTTATCCCTCTATGTTAACTCCCAACTCCTATAGATTAATGGTCACTTTTGAATGCATTTGTGAAGACTTAAATTTTAGGGCCACTATAACTTTAATTCATTATTTTTTCACCATAAAGAAGGGTGATGGATGATTTTTCCATTTATGCTCGAGCTTGTAGGATTATTCATGATTGGAAGAAAAAGTGGGTGGTAGTTTGGTCTAAGAACAACCTAGATTTCCATGTAGTTTAGAGTCACCCAATCAAACAGTTTGATATCAAGAAATTGCTCCCCAATGATAAAAAGGCTTATGACACCATCATGGAAGCTTACAACAACAAGTGGTTTCTTAAAGATGATGACACCATCATAAATCTTGTGGTTCTCCAATCTTTCCTAAGGATGAAGTGAGAGCTCTTAAGGGTACTAGTGCTACTCAAGGAAAAGATATTAAGAGCACTAATGGAGGTATTATTGTTGAGCAAGGTACAAGCTATCTGTGGTTTCACCATACTGAGTGGGCTTACAAGAGAAGGGACCTTCACGTCTACTTCAGGATCCAAGTAATCCTCCTTACATGTGCTCAGCATGGCATTTGTAAGTCATTTTGTTTCCATTCTAATATTTTCCCAACCTAATTCCTCAGTTTTTTCTTATACATATGCTGTTGAAAGATCATAAATTGAAAGATCTCTTTGCTCAATTAAAAGTTGGCAATGTAGGGAAAAAAGAGGATGTAAGGAAGGTTCCTACGAAGCGACCTGTGAAGTCTACCACCATCACCAAGGCTATTAAGGAGACACAGTCAACAAAATTTGCACTGAAAAGGAAGGCTGCAAAGGCTACTACACCGAGGAAGCAACCCAATGTACATGATTTTCCACCTTAAGAAAGGGATCCAACCAAAGGAAAAGGTCCTAATGAAGGTTGAAAGAAAGATTACATACCTAAGGGAAGCTCCAAAGACCTGAAGAAACCCAAGGAAGTTCCTCTTGTAATACCAGGATCAATGACTCGATCTAAGAAAGAAAATAAGGAGGTTCTTCAGTTCCTTCCTTGTTGGAATGTAAATAATGCTACTCTTGAGAAAGGGAAGGTTTCTTGTAGAGCTAGTAAAGGGTATCCATCTTCCTAAAGACGTTCCTCCCTTTACCAACCTTGTTAAATTCTATCAAATTATGGTTGTGATAGCTTATCACAGTTAGTTACTTTAAAGGTTTATAATGTAAGAGTTCTTACCTTATTGACCTTAAGTAATGTCTTGATCACCATTTTAACCTCGCTTTTGTTTTGCAGCACTCCCAACACTTGTTAATGATATTTAAGGCTCTAGTAGAAGAGAAGAGCATAGTAAGCCTTACATTATTGACTATTATTATTCATCAATCCATTTTTGTCGATAATGTTTGGTGTTTCCATTTTAAATTGTTGAAAATTGCAAAAATCAAATTACTAGTCTTGAGGTCAAGCATTTGAAGCTCTGCCAAGAATTAGGATAGGAGAAAATGAAGTTAGAGAAGGACGTCAAGAACTGTAAGGAGAAGGCCAACCAAAAGGCCAAGCTTAAAGAAGAAAAGGATGCCACTTTAACTAAAGAGCAAAAGAAAAACTGTCAGCTTGTCTCCAACCTACAAAGGGTACAAAGTAAGGTAAAGGGCCTCAAAGGTAAATATATCGTAGAAATTGCTTGCTTGCAAAGCTCGTGTGACAAGCTAAGAAGAAAAATTGTAGATCTTAAGAAGGAGCATGGTTCAAGTTACAATAAGGCTTATGAGAAGGCCTTCGAGGAAATCCAGGATAACTAAGAGTATATTAATCTAATGGCTAAGAAGGTGCTGGACGAGATGAATTTAGCTCGAGAAGAGATTCTAATCCATCACCTTGATTATGATCTGAGTTGCCTAGACTTCACTAAGTAAGGTAAAAAAGATGAGGTCACCACCACTAAAGAGAATGCTACCGAGACCGAGGTGGAGGACCAATGTATAAAAGGCGCCAATACCACTACAGTTGTTCCTACTAAGGTCTAAGAAGCTTTTGATACTCTCGAAGTTTCCACGACTCCTACTCCTAATCCTCCTTCCAATTCCCTTACTAACCCCAGTCAAGCTCCTAATTACTAAACTCCAATCCCTGACCAATTTTTGAAGAACTAAATTGGCCTTCCATTTGCTTCTTTATTTATTGTTCCTTTTTCATTACTCTTAGGTCAGGAGGTCAACCTTAATCTGATGTAAAGACAGTTGAACTTCTGTTAAGGTCTTTGTGATGTCTTGTTTATCGTTACTATGTTGCCCTAAAATTTAGCCTGCTTTCATTTTTTCCCATAGTTATTCATTAACTTAAGGTGTCCATCGATATTTTTCATTTGCTTCATGATTTTTGTAAGCTCCTTTAATTTGTTTTTGAGCAATGTAAGGCTTTTGTCTGGTTCGTTATCCCTGCTTTTAGTTGGACTTAGAGCATCATGCCCATAGCTAACTATTAACTTAGAGCTTCCAAGTAGCTCATCGTCTATTTAGTATACTTAAAGCATTTAGGTTTATGATAGCTTGTCATCTATCTATTAGACTTAAAGCATTATACTTGTCATCAATTGATGACTTAGAGCTTTTTAAATAGCTTGTCGTCCTTTCCTAGGACTTATAGTAATTGTGTCTGTCACTCTTAAAAGAGTTTAATGTTGCACCTAGAGTTTATTATTTGATTTTGATGAGAATAAAACAAAAAGTATATAACTAAACATGTTATTTTTTAAGAAAACAAAATAAGTAGATGATTAAACTAAGTATTATTTGATTATATTGAGGTAATTAAATAAGATCAATTAATTTACTTAATGATTAAATATATCAATTATCTCTACAAGAAATTTAATCTTTTGAGTGATGATCAAATGATCTTGAAGTTTGAATACAACGAATTTTTTTTTGTTGTATGTTAAAAGAATTTTCAGGTGATATTTGGTCTACCGGGTTGACGGCTCAAGGAAAAATCAGGCTGACGGTATAAAGCCTTGAAAAACACAAAGAAAAGCATACTAACTTGGAAGAATTAACTTGTCGGTTCACTTGTTGATAGAGTAATTTTTACCGACTTGCCGATAGTTAAAATTACCGGTATGCCGATGAGTCCAATACAACTAGCCACTAGAGCATTTAATGCACTATAATGGGAAGAAATGAATAGGTTGATATAAATGCTCAACAACCCAACCAAGGATAGAAGAGAACTGATCTTTTGTTACAATATTTCAACATTCTCTTATATTCTTGTTGTCTATAATTCTCATTATCTCTTGTACCATAAATTGCTAATATTTAGAGAGATTTAAAGTGTAGCGCTTGTGAGCTATTAGATATAAAGTATTGAGAGTTAAAAGTACTATACCAATCATTCTTGAGATTAGGTTTTTGTGTTGTGATTTGATATTAAGTTTTTGTGTTAAGAGTTGAGATTAAGTTGTGTTGTGAGTAGAGATTGTGACTTGTGTTGAGAATTATGAGTGAGAAACTTATGTAATTAAGTTTATGTGTGTGTAGCTCTTAGAGCTTAGATTGAGAAATCAATAAAGTGGTGTGAAGTCCTCGATTGAAGGCATTGTATATCTATAAAGACTAGGGGGCAGTCTAAACTCCACGTTATATCCAAGCTTGATCTTCTTTATCCCTATCTCTTTTAATTCCCACACTTATTATTGTTGTATTGTTGTTTTGATTACTCTTATCATTGCATTTATTTGTTTATATCAAAAAAGAATTGCAATTTGTCCTTGAAACTCAATTCATACCCCCCCCCCTCTTGAGTTTAGCCTAGTATTCTTCAATTAGTATTAGAGCTAATCTCTAAATCTTTTGCTTAATCGTATATTAGAGTAAAAATCATGTCATTTAATACACTAAGCTTTATGGAAGGGCAAGCTATAAATAGACCACCACTATTAATCGGGAATAATTATCCTTATTAGAAATGTAGGATGAATATATTCTTAAAAGCACAAAATAGATTGTTGTAGCAAGTAGTGGATAAAGGACCATTCAAAATAGAAGGCAAAGAAGAAAATAATTAAACCAATAATGATTAAAAGTTGTTAGACTTAAATGAAATAGCTATGATTATCTTGCATTGTGCCATTAATGAAAATGACTTTAATACAGTTTGTACATATAAGAATGCTAAGGAAATTTGGAAATAATTAAAAGGTACATATGAAGGAACTAGCCAAGTAAGGGATACAAAGATAAGCTTATTATGTGGACAATTTGAAAGCTTTAGAATGGATCTAAATGAAATTATTGATGAGATGCATAATAGATTCATCAATATCATCAATCCTTTGAGTTTTCTTGGAAAAATATTTATTGACCTTAAAATAAATTCCAAAACCTTTAGGTCTTTTCCAAGAGATTGGAAAGCCAAGAGAACTGCGATTGAGGAAACTCATGATCTTAACATAATGCCCAAAGAGCAACTTCTTGAAACTCTTAAAACTCACGAAATGGTTAAGAGATAAGGAGAAGAATCTAAAAAGAAAATAATTCTTTGAAAGCAACCAAAGAGAGCTCAAGTAGTGATGAAAGAGAGAATGATGATGATATGGCAATGATCACGAGAAATTTTAAAATATTCATTATGTAAAATAGGAAATTAGCAAAAGATAAAGATGAAAACATATCTCGATCAAGGAAGGAGAAGAAGCAATCGAGTGCTATAATTGCCAAAAATTGAGTCACATTTAACAATATTGCCCGAATCTTAAGAAGGTCGAGAAAGGAGCAAGGAAAAAGGCTATGTTGGCAACTTGGAGTGATAATAATTTAAGTGACTCAGAAAGAGAAATGTGCTTCATGATAATGGACAATGAGGTATGTTCTACTTCTAGTGATTCTTCATTTCATGAGCTCAAAAATATTTATGATGAGTTACTTAAAGAATTTATTAAGGCTCCAAAGAAGAATAAGATGATGAAATAAATTATTATTAAAATCGAAAGTGAATTTGATCTATTTAGAAATGAATATAATAAAGTGAATGATGTCAAAGAAAGTTTAGAGGAGGATAATGAGAACTTAAGATTAGAAGTTGATAAATTAAATAGAAACAATGAAGCATTGAATCTTAGGAATGAGGAGTTAAAATAATCAATTCAAAGAAAAGTACAATTCTCTTGAAACAAAAGTTAATAGCATGAAAAATGAGGATAATATGGTTAATAGGCTAGGAGAACTTCAAATTGAAAACGCTATCTTGAAGTCTAGCCTAGATGATTCAAAACAAACTATAGCCAAGTTCGTAAATGGAGAAAAGCATTTAAACAAGCTCCTTGGCTCTCAAAGGCAAGGATTGAACAAAACCGGAATTAGTTATAGTAGGGAATATATTTACAAATCTTACAAAAGTCACTTTGTAAAAGCAACAACTAAGATTTGTAACTATTGTGGTAGATATGGCCATATTGCACATACATGTGCAATACATCGCAATACCAATTTGAATCATAAAGGTAAAATGGTTTGAGTTCCAAAAGAACAAGAATATATTGTTGTAACTAACTACAAAGGATCCAAACTCACATGGGTACTGATATCAGGCAAGTGCACCTATCAGTTTTAATATAGCGGATGTGAATCCGAGTCGATCCCTCAGAAACTTCGAGTACTAATATTAACCTTAGCTTTATTATCTAACCAGGAAATTATGAAAGTTTGAATTAATTAAAAATACTAAAATTGACAAACTACTTAAATTATAAGACTTGATTAAGCAATTGAAAAAGCGATAAAATTAAGAACGACTTCAAGAAAGTAATAACGTATTTAGGAATTATTTCTCCTAGAGTTAATCATGTAATAACTTAAAATATATTCAATTCGGTTTCTATGTTTCTTGACCGGAGGGATTCACAACTAAAGTTAATACCTTTCTCAAGCATATTAACCCTAATCCTAAATTATTTACCGGAATCTGTTCACTTAGTAATATAATTTAGAATTGCATTAATGTATAATGAATTCCCATACAATTAATTAACTTTCCGGAAGAAACATATATCTTATCTCTAAGTATACATGTAATCCTCTTCAATTATGTAAAGATCTAATTACACATGCAATTTCTCAATCAACATGCATAATATCATATATTGATATTCTAGAAATATCAATCAATAATTAAACGACATAATCGAATCAAGTAAAAATAGAAACTTTATTGAAATTTCTAAATCAATCTAAGAATCACATGAAACCCTAGGTTTCATAATCCTAAATACTCGAATTCTACGCTATCATACTGAATCTAAAAACGAGTTTCATAAAAAACATTGAATAAAACATGGAAAACCCCTCTAATTGATGAGCAATCTCTCTAATCTTGAAGTTGATGTTGTTTTCGCCTCTTTCTTGATGTTCTCCTTAAGTCTCTTTCTCTTCTCTTGTGTCTTTCTGTTTCTGTAATGTCTCTCTCTCTTTTAAACCCTAAGATATCCTTTTATATGTATATTACAAAGATTCTGTTTTCGTCACCAGACACAGCCTGGGACATGGCCGTGTCCCCAAGTCGTGTAACTTTCTGCACTAAGACAAAATTTTCTACACAATTTCAAAACTTCTTCATTTGAACTCCAATTTAAGTGAAACTTGATTCCTTTTCTTCGTTTTCGATCCTAGAACGCATTCAAACCTAGAAATCAAAATTTTACTCAAGTAAGTATCAATTTCTTTAAAGAAAACCAAAAATGTAAGGGAAATACTGTAAAATCACCATATGAAATATGTTTAAAATCAGAGTTATCAGGTACCAAAGAAGCAATCACACATTTTTGTAGGAACTTCAAATAGAAGCAACTCAAGAAACTTGAATGGAGAATGCTCAAAGAAAACTCAAAATGCGTCTAACATGGTATTTGATTCAAGATACTCATTCAAGTAGTCTCCATGCAATAACTAGCATATTTTGTGTACACTTGAAGTTTTCTACATTTGCTTAGGCTTCCTTGTGCACATATCTATCATCTCTTGATTTTAATGTCAAATTTTAGCTCCCACATGTTTAAATATTCTAATATTTCATGATTGAATGGTTAGCTTGATTTGATTATAAAACTATGCATAATTGATATATCCCCAACCACATTTGAGCTCACATAAGTATTTAGGGACTTAACTAGTGTTTTTATTCAATTACTAGCTCTGCAAGCCATGCTTAAACTCTCATCATGTCATAATATGCATATAAATCTTGCTTGGAATAGACAATTGCAAATATCATACTTTTGTGCACATTTGAAGTTTCTCGTGTATATTTAGAATCACATGCACACAATTTTGCTATGTTTTGATTTCTGTGTTAAATCCAATTCCCGCATGTTTAATTTTGTCCATAGATTGTAGTTGAATGCTTAATCTGGCTTACTTTTGTTTTTGTGCAAATTTGACTCCTCTAGACTCAAATTAGGCTCTTATTATTGTTTGGGAAGTTATATGATCATTTTGTCCATTTACATGCTATATGTTGTAATCATGTTACCCTTGTATCTATAAACACCATTGAAACTTTTTTATAATGCCAAATTATCATGAACTTGATTTAGTACGTATGTCTGACATTAAGCTCATTTTGTATTCAATGGTTGATTTTGATGATTTCAAGTGGTGATTTTAGGACTTCCAAATCCTTCTTGCGATATTTGCCTTCCAAAAAGCTTGAATATGATGATGAAACTTACTTGAAGTATTGTTTTGTGATAACTAAGCCTCATTGCTTGAATTTAGTCATTCATGCATTTTCATGACTTAATAATGAACTTTCTAGCAACTAATGGCTTAATTTTGTTAAATCTTCCTAATTTTGCTAAGATACAAACTTTTCACACTCAAGTAGACCTAAGAAACATGCTCATATAGATTTCATGCATTAAATATCACATTTAACATGTTTTGGGTACATTTGAAGTCATTCGTGCATATCCAAGTTTATATATGCACAAAATTATCATACATTGGTTTCCGAGCCCAAAACCGGGACTTACATGTCTATTTCATCCCTAAATCATGTTTGAGTGGTCAAACTAACTTATTTTGATTTTCGTGCATGTTTGACCTTCCTAGACTCTTTCTAGGTTCTAAGTACAAATGTAGCGTTTCTTACTTATATGGAGGTTGCATAGCTTGATCATGTATCTTTTATGCCTCTCAATGTCTTTTAACATGTTTGAAGCATGAACTTCTCTTGAACATTGAGAAAGGATCTCCACTTGCTCTCTAATCACTTGTATGATTAAAGAATTCAAGTAGTCATTTCTTGATTTGTAGAGCCTTAAAGCTATATTTTATGCCTACCATGTTCAAACATGCATTTGAATTTTGCTTGAATTGTTGGTGTGAAAAAACTCAATACTTATGCACATAATTTGCTCATACATGGACACTTTCACTTTATCATGAATTACTTAGCTCTATGGATTTAATTCGGATAAATCTTAGCTATCTAGTTAAAAATTAAGTTTTTCAAGCCTTATCGGACTAAAATAAACTTATTTGAAGTGTTAAGATGTTCATTGAATCTCTACAAATCAAATTGGATTAGTAACTTTGCTCAAACAAGTGGTCTCTGCTATTTTTTTGCAAAATTGCAAACTAGCATGCTGGTTATACAAATCACCGGCTTGCCGGTATACCTACATATTTAACAACTTGTTTTTGCTTCTGTTCAATCAATTGGCAAGTCGGTTCACCTAAGTACCGATAAGCCGGTATACTGCTTTAGATTTTCATTTTCATTTTTTTTTTCAATTCTGTTTGATTAACTGGCATGTCGGTATACTATTTTGTATAACAAATTTCCAACAATTCTATTCCCATAACCAGTATATTAGCTCCCTATACTACCAACTTGCCGGTACCTTTGATGCCAGCCACAAATAACGTCGTTCCTTTCTCTTTCTTTCCATCTTTTTCTTAAAACCCTTCTTTTTCTTCCCCCAAACCCTAGAATCCTTCTCTCTCTTCAATCTTCCATCTCTAAACTCTCAAAATCATAATTTTTCTTCATTAATCATCTCTAAATCCACACAATCTCTCATTAATCCCTTCACTTATTCAAATCACACTCTCCTCTTTTCCTTTACATGACTTTCTCTCTTTACCAACCGCCCATCTACCATTAAGACACCACCTTAATGAACTATAGCCACTTCTAGATAAACTCTCACTACTCATCTTGCGTCATTCCTCCTCCAGCTTAAAAATGATGATCTACAAGTTGCATGAATTGCTAACTTCGAATCTATTTTGTATATGCTCTTCATTATGTTTTTCTCATGTTATGAATTTAGCCATTAGCCACTACTATTGTTATTTTCTATTGTCTTACCTGGGCCATTATCTTGGCTTTCATCGCTTATGTTGCTTGTCTATATTGTTTACCACTTGTGGTTCATGTATCTCAAGGAGTTATTATAGTCCCCATAGTTGTCTCACATATTTGAACATTTGATGTGGCACGGGTTGATTTTGATGAATTCATTATGGAAATTTTATTTTGGCATGGTTTTTAGCTTCTTTAATTTCACTTTTATAAGAGGTATATCCTAAGGCTTAAGCCAGGATTATGCCAAATTTTTTACTTGAATCCTCTTCCCTCTTCACCACCTAGATCCTCCTCTTTTTTATGAGACTAAAGGGGGGAGAAATATTCAAGTTATTAGAATGTCAAAACATGTATTACATCAAATTGATAATAGTTACTCAAAAGATTATATTGATCCTATAACTTTGGCATATCTTGATTCTTTGAAAGTTTGATATATTCTTTATGTGAAGTTATTAAGAAGTGAGACTTAATTCCTTAGCACATCAATATACTCTCATGTTACAAGCACTTACTTAATCTTATTCAATTGTCAAATATCTTGAAATCGAGTGCTAAAATGAGGGGAGCATTAGATTGAGGGGGAGCATTTAAAGTATAAGATTTTTGTCCTTATCAAAAAGAGGGAGATTGTTGAACCTAGGATTCATTATTTGATTTTGCTGAGAAC
The DNA here is from genome assembly GCA_024138005.1 of Lumnitzera racemosa. Classification (NCBI taxonomy): domain Eukaryota; kingdom Viridiplantae; phylum Streptophyta; class Magnoliopsida; order Myrtales; family Combretaceae; genus Lumnitzera; species Lumnitzera racemosa. Next base: position 84,808,539 of record JAMXBC010000010.1, on the reverse strand, counting down.
AAAACAAAAAGTATATAACTAAACATGTTGTTTTTGAAGAGAATAGAAACGTAAATGATTAAACTAAGTATTATTTGATTATATTGAGGTAATTGAATAAGATCAATTAATTTGCTTAATGATTAAATATATCAATTATCTCTATAAGAAATTTAATCTTTTGAGTGGTAATCAAATCATCTTGAAGTTAGATTACAAAGAATATTTGTTTGTTGTATGTTAAAAGAATTTTCAGGTGATATTTGGTCTACCGGGTTAATGGCTCAAGAAAGAACCAAGCTGACGGTATAAAGCCCTGAAAAACACAAAGAAAAGTACACTGACCCGGAAGAACCGGCTTGTCGGTAGTTAAAATTGCCGGCATACCTATGAGTCTGATACAACTAGCTGTTGGAGCATTTAAAGCACCGTAACGGGAAGAATTGAATGGGATAATATAAATGCTCAATAACCCAACCAAGGACAAAAGAGAACTGATTTTTTGCTACAATATTTCAACATTCTCTTGTATTCTTGTTATCCATAATTCTCATTGTCTCTTGTACCATAATATTGCTAATATTTACAGAGATTTGAAGTATAGTGCTTGTGAGCTATTAGTTGCAAAGTATTGAGAGTTAAAGGCACTACACCAATAATTCTTGAGATTGATTTTTTGTGTTGTGAGTTGAGATTGAGTTTTGTGTTGTGAGTAGAGATTGTGACTTGTGTTGAGAAACTTATGTAATCAAGTTTATGGATTGAGAAATCAATAAAGTGGTGTAAAGTCCTCGATTGATGGCATTGTGTGTCTGTGGAGATTAGTGGGTAATTGATATGAGGCAAGTGCACCTATCAGTTTTTATATAGCGGATGTGAGTCCGAGTCGATCCCTTAGAGATTTTGAATACTAATATTAACTTTAGCTTTATTATCTAACCGAAAAATTGTGAAAGTTTGAATTAATTAAAAATACTGAAATTAACAACTAAACTACTTATGAGACTTAATTACACAAATTAGAAAGCAATAAATTACGAACGACTTCAAGTATGCAATAATGTATTTAGGAATTATTTCCCCTAGTGTTTAACATGTAACCTTTTTAAAATATATCCAATTCAATTTCTATTATTCTTGACCAGAGGGATTCACAATTAAAGCTAATATCTTTCTCAAGCATATTAACCCTAATCCTAAATTATTTACCGGAATCTCTTCACTTAGTAATATAATTTAGAATTGCATTAGCGTGTAATGAATTCCCATACAAACAATCAACTTTCCGGAAGAAACATGTATCTTATCTCTAAGTATACATGTAATTCTCTTCAATTATGCCTAGATCTAATTACACATGCAATTTCTCAATTAACATGCATAATATCATATATTGACACTCTAGAATTATCAATCCATAATTAACGATATAATTGAATCAAGAGAAGGTCGAAACTTTATTGAAATTATAATTCAAGCCAAGGGTTACATGAAACTCTAGGTTCCATAATCCTAAATACTCTAATTCTAAGCTATCATAATGAATCTAAAAACGAGTTTCATCAAAAACGTAAAATAAAGCATAAAAACCCCTCTTGATTTGATGAACAATCTCTGTAATCTTGAAATCGATGTCGTTCTTGCTTTTTGATTAATGTTCTTCTCCAATCTCCTCTCGTCTCTTGTGTCTCTTGTTTCTGTAATGTCTCTTCTTTTTCTTTTGAAACCCTAATATGTCTTTTTATAGTGTATCAAAAAGATTTTGTTTTTGTCACCCGACATGGCCTGGGACATAACCGTATCCTCAGGTCGTGTAACTTTCTGCACTTAAGCAAATTTTATGCACAACTTCAAAAATTCATAACTTCTTCGTTTGAACTCGGAATTGAGTGAAACTTGATTCCTTTTCTTCGTTTTCGAGCCTAGAACGCGTTTAAACCCTGAAATCAATGTTTTATTCAATTAAGTATCAATTGCTTTAAAGAAAACCAAAAATGTGCGGAAAATACTATAAAATCACCCTATGAAATATGTTTAAAATTAGAATTATCAGTAGTCCAAACTCTACATTATATCTAAGATTGATCTTTTTTATCCCTATCTCTTTTAATTTCTGTCACACCCTGAACATGAGAAGTCATAACAGTCTTGCCGTATAAACTTACCTAAGATAAAAACTGACCTCACAGCTGCTATCGTAGATATAGTCTATATAAGGCATACACGACTCAACTAGCTTAAAGTATCCGTTCCGATACCTGTAAGTAATCAAACCTATGGTATAACTTTAAAAAATAGCTGTTCTATATAACCTATGGTCTCATAACACAATAATACTGACATAAACTTCTTACATCAGAGTTATAATTTATAATCAGAGTTTATTAAAAAGCCATCATTTGTAAACTATTCACAAAAGTTAGGAAATTATTGGGCGTCCCAAGGAATTACCAATTAGTTTCCTCAAAACTCAAAAAGTCAAAAACTCAGGTTCAATTGATTTCTCGTTCCTCGCTTTCCCTAAACAGCAGCACACTAACCTGGGAACGGTGGTATCAAAACATCTTGACCTTACTTAGCACCTGTAAAAGAGTCTATAAGAATGTGAGCACAACTAACTCAGTAAGTTGGACGAAGTCAGAAGAGTCACATACAATCATAAGCAAGATTATTAATTATGATGAAATACAATGCAATTAATCAAATGAAACATCACATAATGTTATCCGGTCCACTGTAAGGTTAGAGAAATTACATCCACTCCAACCCGGATTGAAAAGTTTCATTGCAACTCAAGTCAGACTAAACCCGCGCTTATGCAATAGAGAACACCCTCCTCCCATGACTGCCTTCAAACCATAGCCCTTACCCTTGCTGCGACCTCCTCACCTACCACTTAGTTCAACTAAAGATAGGGAAAGGACCATTTCAGCTATCCTCATCGAAAAAAGTCAGTATTTGGCTGACACTCTTAATCATTTCCCTAATAGGTATTATGCATGTCTAGTTTCATTTTAGTTGAATAGACGTTAGTTTTAATCAGGGGTGGCCAAACAAGTTCATACAGTACAAAAACAATGCAAACATGCAAAACAATACACCAAAGAGTTCAACTTCTGTCACAGCTAGGTATCATATACCACATGGCATAAGCACAGTTAACTAATTACAAATACAGCCAGAAGTACTATTGAGTCTCCAGATACTTTAAAACAGTATCCCAACAAGCAATGAAACCACAGTTCCAACTTACTTGTTTAGACACTTACTACTGCTAACTCGAATCGTCAACTATTTTTATACTAGAAAATCCTATTTACACAAAAGACCTAAATTCAGTTTTCATAATAATTACGAAAAATTTAGGGTTTAATCTAAAATGGTTATATATATATATATTATTTCCATAATATATAGTCGTATTATCATTATATATCGAATTAAGTTATTAATTGTTGATACTGTACGTCATCTATACTATTATGTATTATATATCGTTTCAATCATATCCAAATATACTTTTAATTTATTAATTCATGTTTTAATTCTGATAAGGTTATCGAAATACATACATTCTATAATATGATAAAGTTATAGGTTATATTACTTAAGGTTATCTGATTTTAACAAAATTAGTGTTATTGGGTTCGTATAAACTTAACGATACGTTTTATGAGTCTTGTTCCTAAAGAAGACTTTTAACTAGTAATTCAAGTTTTTAATACAGTTATACATATCTATAGGAATATTATCATAATTTACATTATTAAATTATATTTTACCTAATTTGTCCATATATCGTTACAATGAGTATTATCTAACCTTAATATACCTAAAGTGTATCCCAATCAGAAAATAACCATAAATATAATAAAAATACTAATTTAATCCCAATTGATCAGCAATCACGCACGTAGTTTTTATTTAACTATTTAATTCATTTTAATATATTATTATTAAAAACACGCCTAGACTTGTAATTTAAGCCATTTTATTAAGTCAATTCATAATAAATAATCCGGCTTACCAAATAATTCCCCAAAAATTTCAAGACACCTAATAATATAGGAAATTCAATTATCACTTGGTTTCAAGTTTCCAACTTATTGCCTATATATCCATATTTATGATTTTACCCCTAAATTACTCAATTATGAATCTTTTTATACCAAATAAATTTCATTATGATCCCACATTGTACATGTCCATTTCATCAATTAATTTCATAATTTCCTATTTAATTCATAATTTCAACCTATTTTCAACCTATTTTTAGGCCAAAAAATACAATAAATAATAAAAATATTCAAATCAAAATTCAAGCTTTATATAAATTATCTATATATCATACATATCCTACACAAAAAATTTTAGCTAGAAACAACATTATTTAGTACATTTATTTTTACAATTTTAAATTTGAATAAACAGTAGATTTATTTAAAAAGTATATTAAATATTACGAATTTTTCAAAAATAAAAATATCACGTAAAATTATATTCAAAATAACCTAAATACAAATTTTTTTTCAAAATTTTCTGGGTGGATTTGATATTTTTTACAAATTATTGAAAAACAGATAGGGTAAAGAATTGACCCTGGTGTTCTTGGATACTCCAGTAGCCGGCGACGGTTGGGTGGTTGTCAGAATGCCTGCACAGTGGGTGGGCTACTTAGTGATGGTTAGATTCCACAATAGATTCACATTTAGTTTAGGTTCTAACCTAATACAAAAATTGCTCTATTTTTCTTATTTTCTATTCTATTTTCCACGATTTTTTATAATTTTTTCTTTCTATTGTTTCTGGTTTGTAAAGTTGTGAATTGATGTAATGAAGCTTATTTATGCACGTTGGAGTCGGTTGCTACTTTTTTCTATTTTCTTTTTAATTTTTTCCTTGCTTTTTCTCATATATGCAAGTTGGAGGTATCCTTTGATTATTAAATTTGCTTTTTGACTTAGCAATTGTCCAACTTTGGTGATTCCCAGCAATTTCCAGACTTGAATCAGAAATTTTAAAGGTTTTTTGGATAAGATTTGCAATTATTTAGGTATTTTGAGTATATTTTGTTAATACTTAATTATTTATTAATATATAAGTATATATCCCTTGTATGTATCACGCGTAATATATAACTAGACTCATATAATTAAGTTTCTAACATATCTTTTATTTTTAAAATATGTTCTCTTAATTAATTTCATGAATTTAACACAATATATATATAATTAAGTAATTTAGAGTTAATTTACAAGTATATTATTATTTAAACCGAGTATACTCATAAAAATATGTATATATTCATATAGTAAATAATACTATATTATCTCATTTTGGAGCCTAATTAACTTATCCTTAAGTTATCGTCACAATCTAAGCTTGATTTTAGGAGTTCCAAACATTTTAGTACTATATTAAATAATCCTACTTCTAAGGGAAAAATTGAGATTTTGGGGTCTTTATTTTCAAAATCTAACTTCACTATGTTACTTCGTCTAACTTTTATATCTTATTCACAAATTTGGACTCAATCAAATAACTTTCCCTAAAGGTCCTAAATCTAGGCTCGGTTGTCCTAAACTCAATTTTAAGAGCTTACAATTTCTGCACTCATTATTGTTTTATTATTGCTTTGATTACTCTTATCATTGTATTTAGTTGTTTATATTAAAAAAGAATTGCAATTTGTCCTTAAAACTCAATTCATCCAACCCCCCCACCCTCCTGAGTTTAGCCTAGTATTCTTCATTTAGGGCATTATATCTTGTCATCCGAGTTCTTCTCTGGACCTAAAGATTTACAAATATCCATTTCGCATCATCCATTAGATATAGGACTTAAGGATAGCGCTTTAAGTAATTTTCTTGTCGCCCTTTGTAAGTGCATATAAGCGTTTTTTCATTGTAAATAATATTAGTGGAAAGCCTATTAATTATATGAATTAATGCAAGTTGACCAGGATCTTTAGATCAAGTATCTCTTGAATTATGTTTGTACTATTACGAAGAGTGCCAAAATAAGGCAAAGCATGAAATAAAGTTAAAAGACATTTGAATAAATAAACACTTCATTAAGCAAACTATGAAACATGACACGCTCTTTAATGGAACATTAGCTTTAACTAGTCATGACCAAGAAAACACCGGTTTCACTTAATGGATGGAAATGCACAACTTATCAATTTATCTAGTAAACTATTAGGGGGCTCATGTAGCTCATGCCAGATTAATCGTATTTTGGGGCAGAGCAATGAATCTATTTGAAGTGGCTCATTTTGCACTAGAGAAGCCAATGTATGAACAAGGATTAATTTTACTTCCCTATCTAACTACTCTAAGTAGTTAAAGTAGCTAGAGTAGCTAGGTTGATCGATGAGCATTGACAATTCATAAAATAAACACTGGAACAAAGCTAAACATAAGGTTGATCAACTAACACTAACAATTCCACAACATAATCATACAAACAACATGATTCAAAACAAACACAAACTTCAAACATGAGATGAAAAATTTGAAGCTAAGAATTAACATATATTCTCCAGAAGAATATTCACTCGCAATAGGGCTAGAGATTATCAGAATTCTACACCCAAGGAATGGGTTTCCCATCAAGTCTCTCCAATCTATAAGGTCGTCATTCCCTAGTAGCTCCTTCACCTTCAAAAGGTCTTCCTAAGCTAGAGTTAACTTTCCTTGCCTTTCCCTGGTTCCTAAGTCCTTTAACTTCCTACAAACCAAATTGCTAGGTCAAAAGTACTGATGCCCGGCATGCTTGTCATAATATCGAGTTGCTTATTGTTGATAGGTAGTGAGTTAAGCTTTGGCCAATGCTCAAGTCTCATGGATAGTATCTAAATTTACTTAGAAGCCAACATCATTATATTTGGGGTCATAATCTCAAACTCTCACACTTTCCACTTAAAGTTCAATCAATAACACAGCTTCAAACCCGAAGGCCAACTGGTAAGGAATATGGCCTATTGAAGTTATTTGCATAGTCCTATAACCCCATAAAATATTCGTTAGTTTGTCTTCCCAATTATTGCCACTCAATTTACCCTCTTCTTTAAACTTTAAAGAATGACCTTGTTCATAGCCTCTACTTGTGCATTGCTATGAGGGTGTGCAACTAACATATAGCATACTTTGATCTATTGAGCTTCAAAAAACTTCCTAAACTTTTCATTGTCAAACTGTAGCCTATTATCTGTAATAATAGCATAAGGTATCCTAAATCTGGTTAGAATGTTACTAACCATGAAGGCCTCAATGCTTTGCTATGTGATACTTGCTACCGCCTTTGCTTCAAGCCATTTTGTAAAGTAATCCACCATAATAATGATGTACTGCCTTTGTTTGGTGGTCTTTGGAAATAGGCTTAGAATATCTAACCCCCGTTAGGTAAATGGCCAAAGGCTAGTGAGTAGAATCAAATATGCACTTGGTGCTCTTTCGATCGGAGCATTCCTCTGACAACAGTTATAAGTTTAGACCAAATAGAGGGAATCCTTTTTCATTGTAGGCCACCAATATCCGAGCTGTAGAGCTTTCACATATAGAGCTCCAAAATTAACATAATTGCTACGCACTTTGGTATATAGGTTAGAAAGGACTTGTGTTGCCTCAAATGGTTACAAACATCTCAAATAAGGCATACTCAACCCCCTCTTGTATAGCTTTTCATCAATTATTGTAAAATTCGCGACCTTGTAAATGAGTCTTTAAGCCTCTTCATTGTCTTGAGGTAAGATTCCATCTCTCTCTCTTGTACTTCAAAGCATTCTGCAGGTAGCCTATGTGTACTTTTCTCTAGTAAATATTTTATGAAAATTCTTTCCTCCTAATTTGGCAAACCTATGGAGGCCAACTTGGACAACTTGTCCACAACATAATTTTGTGTTCTTTGAATTTTCACCAATTGCCAGGATTCAAAACTAACTTCAAGCTCTTTGACTAGCTTCAAATATTTAACTATGTTCTCATCCTTTGCCATACTATCACCCTTAATTTGATTAACAATAAGTTGGGAATTAGAATTGATATCTAACCACTGAACTCCGATTTCCCTGGACAACTTCATCCCTACCAAGAGTACCTCATATTCTGACTCATCGTTGTTAGCTAGGACCTAAATTTTAAAGCATAAGAAATTCAAGCTCCCATTAGCCCTTTCAAGATCAAGTTAGCACCTCTTCCTTCACATGTTGATGATCCATTAACATATAGGGTCTAGGTTAGATCTTCAGTCTGAATCCTTCTCTTTTGTTGAATTCAACTATAAAGTCAATCAAGATCTAAGCTTTATAGGCTTCCCTTGGTCAGTACTGGATCCTTAGAGACGTCGAGCTTTTGTAGAGCTTGTTTCAAAGTTTGATCAATCAAGACCACAACCTGGTGAGCTTCAAAATATGGTTAGAGTTTCCTACTTGCAACAACTATGGCCAAGACAAATTTCTCTAACTTTATGTAGCTCAGCTCAAGTCCTTATAGAACATGGCTAACATAATAAATACGCTGGTGAATTCTTTGTTATACTTATACAAGCACAGATGAAAGAGCTCGATCGCTTATAGACAAATATAGTTAAAGAGTTTCACCATCAACTGGCTTTAATGAGATTGGTAGCTTGGTCAAAAATTCTTTTAAATCCTTGAAGGCTTGCTCACATTCTATGGTCCACCTAAATTTAAATGGATTTCTTAAGACGCAAAAATATTCCACACACCTGTCAACGTTCTTTGACACAAAGCTTAGATCATCTTGAGGTTGGCCTCAATTCCCGTTCGTATTACCATGAAGCCTAAAAGCTTTCTTAAGGACACTCCAAATACACACTTATAAGGGTTTAATTTCATATTATGGTGTTTAAGTATGTCAAAGGTCTCTTGTAGGTCGAAAAGGTAATGATCATTAGTCTTACTCTTAACAATCATGTCATCCACATAAATCTCGATATTCCTATGTATTTGAGGCTTAAACATCTTTGTTACCAGCCTTTGGTATGTGACTCCATTGTTTTTTAGACCAAATGGCATAAACTTATAGCAATACGTCTTGCAATTAGTGGTGAAAGAGGTGTGTACCTAATTGAAGGGGTACATCTTGATTTGGTTTTATCTAGAAAAAGCATTGATAAAGCTCAATAGAGCATGCCCTGAGGTCAAATCGACCATCTAATCAATATATGGTAATGGAAAGCAATCCTTTAGGCATGCCTTATTTAGGTCAGTAAAATCAATGCATATCTTCCATTTTCCATTCGCCTTCTTGACCAATACGTAGTTAGCTAGCCAACTAGGATATGACTCCTCTTTAATGAAATCTACCTTCAACAACTTCTGAACTTCTTCCTCAATAGCTACTTGCCTTTTTAAGAAAAAATATCTCTTTTTATGCTATATTACCTTAGCAATTAGGTCAATGTTTAGCTTATGAGTGATTATCTCTTCTGGGATTCTTGGCATATTAGATGGAGACCAAGCAAAACTATCCCTATTATCACAAAGGAAGCATACCATACATTATCAACGTTCAATAGGCATATTAGCTTCGACCTTAGTAGTGTGCTCTAACTTGTTGCTTAATTGCATGGTTAAAGTTTACTCCAATTGTTCTCCTCATACTTGCAAATGATTACTTGCACCTTACTTAATATGATAAACCTAATCCCTCTTCAAAGCTTTTAGGTATAGAGTTTTAGCTGATTGTTGGTCTCTATGACATGTTCCTGTTCTTATCGGGGTCGAAAATTTTGCTTTCTAGTGAGTTGCTAACACAACCATCTTGAAAATATTGATGGAAGGTTAGCCATAATCCTATTATACGATAAGACATAATCAACTATAACAAATCAACTTCCTTCTACACAACATTCACTTCATCCTTAATCTAAAGAGTTAGGGTGACTACTCCTTAAACTTTCATTAATTGATTGTTGAACCCATACAAGTTGTATTTGTAAGGTTGCATCTTATAATTCTCTAGCTTTGATCTCATTTAGTTAAACGCATGCCTAAAAATGATATCGATCAAGCTTCCAATGTCAACCATGATCTTTCTAACCTCAAATGTAGTTATTCTAGTCGCAATAACTAGTGCATCATCGTGGGGGAATTGAATTCCCTACATATCCTTACACGAGAATCTCATCATGTCATCTACCCTGTACCTTTTCCCTCTAACATTTAGCATATGATCTCTTTTTGAGTCAGTCAAACTAAATGTAGCTAGGGTACTTCCTCCTCTCAGGCCACCGATCACATTAATTACTCCTCTTGGAGCTCAGTTGTCTCCCCAGCATTATCTTAAGCTACTAATACTGAATAAGGTCATGCATCATTTTCTTGAGGCTACTGTACAATCCTTCTTCTTTAAGTAGGTCATTCAATCTTTTCTTCTTTATTCACTACAAATTTCCTCAAATATCTTCTTTAGATAGAGTCTTCCAATGCATTCTTTAAGTAGATGTACTCATCAATGTTATGGCTACAATCTCCATCGAAATTGCAATATTTGTTAGAATATTTCCTTGCAAGCTTGTTCCTCATCTTCTCTAGCCAGGCAAGAATCTTTGATTATGCACCTCTCAGAATGTCAGACAAAGGTTAGTTCAAGGGGGTGTACGTAGCAAAGGTTAGAATTAGCCTTTTCCGATCTCCTGAAGGTCAGCTCAATATATCTCATGTATCAAATTTCTTTCCAAGGCGGTCCTTCACTAACCTTCTCTCTTTTTCTGACTTTCTCTTGAACTTTTCTTTTTTAACTTCCCTACGAGCTTTCATCTAGTCTTCTTGATGTATAAATTTTTCTAACATCTTGGTAAACTCGTCCAATGAGGTCGATGGATGTTTAACAAAAGACTTGAAAAAGTCTAAATCTTCTCTAGCACCCCTACATAAAGCATGCAATGCAATACTCTTATCACAGTTAGCAATCTCAATCATCAACTAATTGAATCTATGTACATAGTCCTTAATACTTTCCTCGGGCTTCTACTGAATCCGTGGTAGAAGCAAAGCATTTTTTGGAAGAGATTTACTGGCAAGGAAATATTGCTTGAACCCATCAACCAACTGGTTGAATGAAGAAATAGAAGCAGCTTTCAATGAGTTGAACCAATTGCTTGCTAATTTCCTTAATGTTGAGGGAAACACCTCGTAGGATATAACATCAAAAATAAATTTATTCAGGTGATCATCTGGGTCATTTCTCCCATCATAAGTGTCGAATTGGGGCAATCTAACACTTAGTAGGAGAACTTCATCTACAATTTCTTAAACAAAAGGGCTTAACTTTCTGCCCCTTGTATCAACTTTTTTCTTAGAGGTTCCTTCTATTGCAAACTTCCTAATGTACTCTTCTAAGTCTCATAAACTCATATCTGCAATTACTTTTTAAGGTAGACAAACAGCTAGACGCTCAATCTTTCCCTCTGTACATATTTGAGCATGCTCACTAGCTTAAGCCTATGGTTACGTTTGTTGAACATCCTTCTTTACATGGTTTTCTCATCGTGGTTGCTGAGTATTTTCATTCAACATGGGGGCTTTACCATGAAATTGCTGTAGTTCATCGTTATGCACAATTAGATTAGCCCCTCCTCCATCGGCCTCCAAAGAAAGAGTGGAAGAAGAGGCAACATCGCGCTCATTTAGTCTCTTCCCTAATTCTTGATTATAGGCTTGAACTTCTTTGAGTTCCTTAGCAAATTTGGTGCATAAGGCTTCTACCTACGCAATGTACGAGACTCCCTCTTTATGGACTTAAACTTGTCTAAGCAAATTATTAACCTCCACCTAACATACCTCAGAAGTGTATTGCTATGGGGATCTCTCTTCTTGAGCTGCATGAGGGGCATTACTCCCCTTTGAGTGTCATCTTCTCTAGATCTTGACTTAGTCACCATAAGGTTTTAAAGAATAGACAATGCCATATTGTTGATGTTAAGAATTGGCTCGTTCTGATCTCTAGACACTTAGCAAGTAAAGCCTCTACAAAACAAAAAAGAGTTAGGCTATCAAGTGCCAGAGTAACCCTAGTGTAACCAACTCTAATGCTTCAATAAGAGATTTGTCTGCCAAAAAGTGAAATAAAAGTGAATAAACAAAGTATAAGTAGCTAGAAGAGACTTACAAAGATGTGTCGAGCTATATTTATAGTTGGGATCATCCCTTACTTAGTAACCATTGCGTCCAAAATACATATGTTCAAGCCTTTTGAATTTCGAACCACTTCTTAATTTTAAGGAATGTAGGTGACATCCTAGTAGCTAATGGGTAGTTATTCATGCAAACAATCTTAATTATTCGCACCCCTTATTCAAATTTGAACTATTCTTGGTTGACCAGTTTCACTCCTTGAAGAGGCAAAGTCGTAACAATCCCGCCGTACAAACCATTCTAAAATAGAAGCTAACCATACAGCCGCTATATTAGACCTGATTTACACAAGGCATTCATGACTAATCCGCTCATAAATTAAATATGTTATTTACTTATGAACTTGAGAAAAATACATACTTATATTAAAATAATCTGAGTATATTTATAAGATTTAATAACCTAATATAATTTACTTAAGAAAATTCGTAAATTAATACTAAAAGCTTAAAAGATAAGTCTAAACTGGAGAGTATATTTGGTCTTCAGTTTATATCCCCACTCCCCTATGATCCAGCAGTTACTAGCTTTAGAGTAATTATAGGCTGCTTCCTCTCTAGCATCTGTAACAATGTCTATAGGAATGTAAGCAACTACAGCTCGGTAAGTTGGGACGGAGACTTAAAACCATACAACAAACACAAACACAATTATCAACCAAATTAGTTAGATGCTATGCATGTACAAGCAAATGACATCGCACGATATTATTCGGCTTGTCATAAGATTAGAGAAATTATACCCACTTTAATCCGAGTTGAGGAGTTTCCATTAATGCAACACCTGACAACCAAACCCAAGCTTGTGCAATGGAGACATCGCTCCTCCTGGGACTACCTTCAAACCATTGCCTTCACCCTTGCCATAGCCTCCTCACTTATCACTTAGTTTGACTAAAGATGAAGAAGGGACCCATTATGCTATCCAACGCTATCCCTTTCGAAGGGGTCGGTATTTAGTCGAAGAACCCTAAGTTTCCCTTAATAAGTTGCTACGTAAGTCCAATTTATGTTTATAAGTCATATATTCAATTAAGTCTAATTTAAGGTGATCAATCATTTCATATAAATCATATAATACAAGCTAGAGCTGTAAACAAAATCACATCATCAACTCAAAAATGAACACATACACATAGTCAACTATTTAACAAGCACAATCAAGTACAATTTCAAGCCTCCAAAATACAGTACTATATTAATCCCAACTTACATGGACTCATCGCTTACTCACTTGAGGTGTATCTTGTACTAGCCATCACAAAAAATCCCTATAATACAAATATTGTTTCAGTTTTCCGAATAACTACTATAAGTTAGTTTTGAACCTATGACGCTTATTATTATCTTTTATTTAGGGTTTAATATACCTAATAATCCAGGTTTTCAAGCCTTTTACAATTATTCTTCATTTAGACTAAGTTTAGGTTCAGTTTCTGCATTGATTTCTAAATTAGGTTTTTAACTTAGTTTTCGATTAGGATTTTAAACGTAAACCCTAGGAATTCATTTTGATCCATAATGTGAAATTGATCATATTATTTTTAGATATCCTAAATATTGCTTTTGGTCTCCAACTAATGCTCTAATTCATGCAGCATATCATAATCTTAATTTAACTACCGAATTTACACTTGTTATAAGAAATTATTACATTTTTCATATATTTACCCTAATTTGAGTTTCCTACCAAATTTATTACATATTCCTATTATTATTACAATATCAATTTTAATATAATATTTTCTTACTTATTAATTTCTTATACCTACATATTACACTTTATCACCGAATATGTCCATAAAATACACATCTAATATTTCTATCACTTCAAATATCATCTCCTAATATCAACTAACATCTCAAAATATCTAAATTCGCCCCAAATGAGATTTTACACCTAATTACCCTAAATTACATAATTAACTTAAAATTTACCATTTTTACTTATTACATATTTACTATATAATACCCTAATAATTACATCTAACACTCTAAATGCTACAAATAGCATACTCCATTAGATTTCAACTTCCTAAAATATATAATAATGTACTAAATCAGTAATTAACCATTTAATTACTTAATTAGATCTAAATTACCCCTTTTATGCATCATTTTAAGGCTTAAAAATTATCTAAAAATTTAAAAAATTCATTTTTGAAAAATGGATTTATAGCACTATTCTACATAATCTAAATAGTCTACACAAAAATTTTCAAGTCAAAACTATACTCTTAAGATCATTTATTTCTAATTCAAACAAAACTTTAGCTTACACAGTTTCTTAAGGATAGCATAATTCTATACATAAATTCATCAAAATAATTTTTTTCCTAATCTACATACTAAAATATCTTAGAATAACAAGATTTATAATTTTCCAAATATTTTTAATATTTTTAACAATTTAAGAAAAATTGAGTAAAAATCGAAACTTACCAACGTTAGTTACTCTAACCACCGTTAGACACAAAGGCCTTGTTGGCTAGCCTAGGTATTGCCATCACCAAGTGGTGGTGGTGGCCGTCCACTCCTAGGTTGTCAATGGGTGTGAGTTCCCCCCCATGGCTCTAATTGTATAAATTTCGTTGTAAATTTTGTAAATAAATTCTAACCCTCACTTTTTCAATTCTCTCTATTTTTTCACACTCCAAACTGATCAAATGAGTTTCTGAAAAATTTTTACTATTTATATAGCTCTAGGGGATTTTTTATGCATTAATTTGAGGTGACATTTAGCCTTATCTTTTTTTTTTCTACTTTCTATTGGTTGAATTTTAATTGCTTGATTTTGTTTCTCTATTTCCAAGCTTCCACGCCTCAATTCTTGACAATTCCATATTTTTCCATAATTTTATTGATTTTTCTTTAATTATTTATGAATTTTCTTTGATTATTTAACATTATTTTAGCATATTTCACATATTTTAAGTAATTACGTGTATTTTTACCTACACATAAATTCATATATAGTACAAATAAATATTTTTAAATATTATTTAAGTTATTTTATGATTTTAATTGTGGATATAATTTATCTTTATCGATTCATTAGTTATCAGAACCTGTTTTACGCATTTCTAATAAATAATGGGTAATTGTCATAAAATTGAATATTATATTATATTAATTAATCATTTTATTAATTATTTTTCTAAATTTAGACTTACAAAATCACTTTTACTAATAATCCTAACTTCATCGTAAAATTTGGGCTATATCGAACAATTTGCTTGATTACCCTAAATTCTACGAACCAAACCCCGAATACCTAATTGTGGGTCTTATAACCTAGTCTTAACAAACTGTATGTAGTTTAGCTAAGTAAATAAAGGCTAATCTAACCTACCTAACCAATCTTAGTCCCAGCCATACAGATAAGTGCTAAGCTCACTTACTTCCCGAGCTATCCAATCTTCACTTTAAGTTGGTTCAAGTGATAGGAAAAAATCCCTATCAACAATTATGATAGGAATTGACACCATAGGACCCTTCATCGAGCTCAAGACTAAGGTCTAAAGAGCATGACCTGGTGAATTCTTACTTCTCATCTCGGTACTAAGGAGCCCAAGCCATTGTCCAAACCCGACCTTTCTTACCTTTCTACTTGTTTTAAACCATAGACCTTAACTATGGTCATAGAGTATCGTCATGAGGGTACGCTAGGTGACCCCTCAACTAACTTGGAAAACATGTCAAATAGCCCAACCATCCTAATTATGTGCCGACGTTTTCTAAAATACCATCTAGTGACACACAATTACTTACAGAAACTGACAACAAAAGTCCTAGTACTAAACTTCTCAGGAGTTACTGACTAATCTAATCCTAGCTTTACCTAGTGAAGCCACATCCACTCAAACCATGGCGCGCATCCTCTGATATTCATACGATGCAAAGGATGCTTGAATATTCCTGATTACACATTGTAGATTTACTGTCACGCCCTGAAACGGCAGAGTCGTAACAGCCCTATCGTGTAAACCATTCTAAGATAGAAGTTGGCCTTATAACCACTATCCTAGACCTGATCTACACAAGGCGTCCATGACTAACCCGCTTTGAAGTAAACAGTTTGTAATTTAAATAAATCATTTACTTAAGCAAGTGAGAAAATATATATATACACTATAATTTAGTTATTACAATTAACGTTTACAATGTTTCACCGTAATATATTTCCTAGTTATTACATTATTCAAAAATGAAAAAATTCTAAAATAAAAGCTTAAACCTTAAAAATATATGTTTGTTCTTCAAATATTTTTCCTCACTCTCTAAGATCCAACAGTTGGTAGCTTCAGAGTAGTTGTAAGCCACTTCTTAGCCAGCACCTATACGACGTTTATAAGGATGTAAGCAACCATAGCTCAATAAGTTAGGATGGAGGACTTAAAACTATATCATAAACATAACAAGGTTATCAACCAACTTATTTGGTGCAATGCATGTTCAAGCAAATACCATCGCACGACGTTATCCAGCCCGTCGTGAGATTAGAGAAATTGTACCCACTTTAATCCAGTTTGAGGAGTTACCAATAATGCAATAGCTCACGACCAAACCAAAGCTTGTGCAATGGAGACACTACTCCTCCCAGAACTACCTTCGAACCATTGACTTCACCCTCGCCGCGACCTCTTCTCCTGTCACTTAGTTCGACTAAGAATGAAGAAGGGACCATTATGCAATCTTGCACTATTTCTTTCAAAAGGGTCAGTATTTGGCTGGAGAATCTTAGGTTTCCCCTAATGGGCTACCATGCAGGTCCGATTATGATTACAGGTCGTATATTTGATTAATTCCAGTTTAAGGTGATCAATTATTTCATACAATACAAGCTAGAACAATAAATAAAATCATAGCATCACTTATAATCAAGCACATGCACATAACCAACTATCTAACAAGCACAATCAAGTATAATCTCAAGCCTCCAAAATACAGCATCATATTAATCTTAACTTACCTGGACTCCTCGCTCACTCACTCGAGGTCCAACTCGCTCAGGCCATCGTCAATTATCCCTATAACACAAACGCGGTTTCAGTTTTTCATATAACTATTATAGATTGGTTTTATCCTATAACACTTATTGTTATCTTTTGTTTAGGGTTTAATATGTCCAACTATCTAGGTTCTCAAATCTTTTACAATTATTCTGGGTTTGGGGCTACGGTCGGGTTCAATTTTCACAACGATTTCTAAATTTGGTTCTAGTTCAATTTCTAAGTACTATTTTATACCCGAACTCTAGAAACTTGTTTTAACTCATAATGTGAAATTAATTACCTTACTTCCAAATATCTTAAATGCCATAATTACCCCTAATCAGTATTTTATTATACCTGGTACACTTAAATCCTTAATAGTATACTGAATTTACTCATGATGTGAGAAATTTTTACATTTTTCATATAATTACATAAATTCAAGATTTCTACCAGATTTATTATATGTCCCTATTATATATATAATATCAATTTTTATTCTAATATCTTCTATTTATTATATTTCCAATAATTACATACTATGTATTATCACCTATTATGTATATAATACACATTTAATATTTCTAACACTCTAATTACCATCTCCCAACATCAATTATCATTTCAAAATATCTAAATTCATCCTAAATCAGATTTTACACCTAATTACCCTAATTTACAAAATTAACTTAAAATTTACTATTTTTCCCCATTACTTATTTGCTACATAATTAACCTAAGAATTACATCTAACACCCTAAATGCTACAAGTATCATGCTTAATCAGATTTCAACATCCTAAAACATATAATTATTCACTAAATCAGTAATTGACTATTTAATTACTTAATTAATCCTAAATTACCCATTTTATGCCTCATTTTAAGGCCTAAAAATTATCTAAAAATTTTGAAAATTAATTGTTAAAAACGGGCTTCATAACACTATTCTATATCATCTAAGTTATCTACAAAAAAATTTTGGGCTCAAAACTATACTCTTAAGGTCATTTATTTTTAAACCGAAACATGCTCGGTTTTGCATGATTTCTTAAAGACCATATATCACAAGACATATTTTCATCAAAATAATATTTTTCCTAAAAACTAAATACAAAAATATTCTAGAATAACAAAATTCATAATTTTCTAAGAATATTTACTATTCTTACAAAATTACACAAAATCAGGTTGGAAATCGAACTCACTGATTTGAGTGGCTCTAGCCACCTTCAGTAGCCATGGGTGTATCAACCCACCTGGGTGCTACCACCACCGTGTGGTGGTGGGGGCCATCTACTCCTAGCTACTCGTCGGGTCTAAGTACTCCTTAAAAGCCCCAACTGCATAGATTTTTTGTGATTTTTTTTTAAATCCCTAATTTACTCTCAACTTCGCCTCTCTCTATTTTTCTAAAATTCCTGACATCCAAAATGAGCTTCTTAAAATTTTGGAGTATTTATAGAGCTTTAGGAAAATTATTGTGTATTAATTTGATTAAACAATTGTCTTATCTTCTTCCAATTTGCTTTTTGTGTTGTTCAAATTTAATTGGTTAATTTTTTCTTATTTTCCCCGGCTGCCACGACCCAAATTTGGATCATTCCTTATTTTATCTGATTTTTCTTTATTTTTACTTAATTAATTATGAATTTTATTTAATTATTTAGTATTATTTTAGCACATTTTGCATATTTGAAGTAATTACGCATATTTCTACCTACATATAAATTCATATATAGTACAAATAAATATTTATAAATATTATTTAGGTTATTCTATGATTTTTAATATACATATAATTCATCTCTAGCAATTCGCTAATTATCAGAATGCATTTTACGTATTTTATGCATTTTCGATAAATAACGAGTTATATACTTAAAATTTGAAATTTTTATATCTTTTATTTTATTGATTATTTTCTTAAATTCAAAGTTACGGGATCATTTTTACTAAATTTCTGACTTTACTTATAATTTAGACTTAATCGGATCTTTCAACCGATCAAAACTCTAAGTGACTAGTTGTGGGGCTTACATTTACCCCCTTCCCATGTATATTCTTTAGTACTTTTCTATTTTGCTTAAAATGCCCTTTTTTAGTAAACTATCATTTACTATATGATCTCTTAATTGTTTAAGTGTAAATGCCCATTAAAATATAAGCTACAACAATCATCATAGATATACAAAATACCAATTTTACTGTAAACTGAAGCTTGTTCTCTCTATAAATCTCTTTACTCTAATCCATTGGCAAGTAACCAGGCTACCATAGTTGTGCATTATATCAAGTAGTTTATAGTTGGTCTATGAAAGTTCCATGGTGCATAATATCCTCAGAGTGGTTCGTAGGTTTTTGGCGCTACATATAATTTTGGTGTTAAAGCCGAGGTTTGAAAAGAGCTACTATGTGTTGTGTTGTATGTAGTCAACTCAAGGAAGCTTTGTGTGAACTATAAGTGTTGGTGTATTGGAAAGTTTGGTGTAGCTTAATAATGTTGAATGTGTTGCTGTATAGTGAGTAGCTGTGCAAAGCTATGGGTGTTCCATGGAATTTAGTAGTGTACCTTAGTCTACTCTATTTTGGAGCCTAGAAAATATAGCACCCAATAATCACTTAGGGTTTTTGGGTTGTTACAATTTATGTGCGAGTTGCAGTTGTAGTTAGGTTGTGTCAATTTGATTTTAACAATAGTTGATTGTGGTTGTATTGTGATTGTATCTTTAAGTTTTTGTTTGCATTCGCACCGACCCTACTATCAAAAGAGCAAATGATTAACCCAAGTGTTGAGGTAATTTACAGTGCTCCCCAAACTATACCTGAAATTGGAGAAGCGGCCCAAGAAGCTTGATAAGATAATAGGAATTCCTAGCTCGGCAAGCTTAGAATGAAGTAGAGAGACAAGCTTGAAGGAGGGTTAACTTAAGGGATGTAGAAGACGAAGGCAATGAGGAATATTACGAATCCGAAGAAAGAACTCGTACACCATGAGTTACCAACCATGTAAAGTTACAGGTGCCAACCTTCAATGGTACTTGTGATGCAAATGAGTCCCTTGATTGGGAAGAAAAGGTCAAGAGGAATTTTTATTATTACCAATATGAAGATTACAATAAAGTTAGAATAGCTACCCTTAAATTTATAGGAAATGTTGCAAAGTGGTAGAAGAATTTTTAAGCCATGAGAAGAAGATAAGGATTTCATGAGATCAAAACTTGGCCCAAGATAAAGAGGGTTATGAGAGTTAGGTTCATTCTAAACTCTTTAATGGAAGATACTTTTGCCCGATTGCAGGAGTTAAAATAAGGAAGTCGTATTGTTGATGGATATATGCGAGAGTTATAGATGCTCATGATCTGTTATATGGTCAATAAGTTTGAAGCCCAGATGGTATCAAGATTCCTTACTGGCCTGAAGTATGAGATGCGAGATGTTGCGAAGCTTCATCAATTTACTATACTTGATGAGGCCATCAAAATATCCCAACGTGTGAAAAGACAATGAAGGAACAAACCGATTCAAGCTTCATTGAGTTAACCTATCCCAACTAATTGACCTGTTATAGGTGAAAATCGAGCTTAAACTAGTATTAAGCCAAGTAGAAGGGAAGAAGCTTGACCTGAATAGAGAAGCTGAACTACCGAGAAGGATGTACCAAGGAGATGAGAAAAAGGTCAAACGTTAGGACAAAAAAACAAGAGAAATAAAGTGCTTCGGGTGTTAGGATTTTGAGCACATGCCTTCTCAATGCCCAAACCGAAGTACTATGGTCACAGAGGGAGAAGTCCTAACCTTTAAAGTAGATAGTATTGACGAAGAATCTATGGAGAGGATTAAAGTACAGGATAATGCTGAGAAGGTTCAAGATAAGCTTATTGAGGAGGAGGTGTTTGGTGAGGATTTAGACAAATTAACTTTAATTGTCCGATGTGTTATGAGCATGAGACCATTTGCCGAGGATGAGCAATGAGAAAATTGTTCCATATCATCTTAAAAGGTTCAGGGTAAAGTGTGTGCACTCATTATAGATAGTGGGAGTTGCACCAATGTTGTTTTTTTTGGGCCTAGTTCAAAGGCTAAAGTTGCCAAACTAATCTCACTTAGGCCATACAAGTTATGCTGGCTAAATGGGAAATGTATACTTCACATATCCCAATAAGTACTCCTACCAATCACCACCAGAACCACTCTAATGAGATTCTCTGTAATGTTTTGCCAATGTATACATCATATGTATTATTGAGTCTTCCTTGTCTATTTGATTAAAGAGTCGTATACAATGGGTATAAGAACACATCTTCTTTTGAGAAGGATGGAAGGAAAATCCCTTTGAACCCAATGACCCCAAGCTAAGTGAGAAAGCTGTAGACTAAATTGATCTGAAGTTCTAAGAAGACTCTTGTCCTTATTCGATTTAAGCTAAGAGAGCCCATGAAGCCAGATATGCCAACCTTCTTGTTAATATGAAGGTTCTTGGAGTTAATAAGTTAAGCTGACTTGCCCAAAGAGGCAAGGGAGTTGACTAAGGAATTTACCAACCTATTTCCTAAGGAATTAACCCCCATTCCGAGGAATAGAACATTGAATCGACTTAATGTTAAGTACCACCCTACATAACAAACTTGCTTATAGGATGAACCCCAAATAGGTCGCCAGACCATGGAAGTAAGTCAATGAGTTAACTGAATGAGGTTACATGAAGGAGAGCCTTAGCCCATGCATAGTCCCAACATTGCTTGTGCCAAAGAAGGATGAGGCTTGGAGAAAGTGTGTAAACAGCTGAGCTATCAACAAAATGATGATCAGATACAAGTATCCCATTCCCTGACTTGATGATATGTTGGATGAGCTACATGGAGCACAGATGTTTAACACGATCGACCTGAAATTTGGATATCACCAGATTAGGACTAGGTTAGGTGATGAGTGGAAAATGACATTTAAGACTCGACATAAGTTGTATGAATCATTAGTTAAGCTATTTGATCTATTCAATGTCCTTAATACTTTTGTGACATTGATGAACCCTGTACTTCAAAATCATATTGGGAAGTTTTGTTATGGTTTAGTTTAACGACATCCTAATCTACAGTCCCAATGATAGTGCTTACATGGGGAAATATTAGGCAAGTGCACTTTGTCAAGTTATAGTATAGAAAGCAAATTTGAGTCCGCGTGTCGAACCCATAATGAACCAAAAATGTGAGTAAATCAAATTATTTAGCAATGTCTTCCTTACAATTTCCCAATTGTCTAACTTTTATAATTAAGAATGAAATTGAATAATAAATAGAATAAAGAACAATAATAAAATAAATAAAGATATGAGAATACAAACAATAACAATTTAAATGACATAAATAATAACAGAATAAATTAGAGTTAAGAAAAAGTATATTCCTTAGTAAATATTACGTTATTTACTACCTAGTTCTAAGCGACTTTTCAATCTCAATTGCAATATTGGACTATGGGGATTCCTATTATGAACTAATCGGACTCGCATCTCTAATTAATTCCTAATCTGGAGTATAATCTACTCGAATCGCTTCTACAATGAGTATCTCGGGATTACATTAAACCAGTGAATCCCACTATTAGGTTGTCGTGATCCAGAAAAACCAAACTACTAAACATTTTAGTCAATAATTTTTATCTAATTGTATCAATTAGTTATACTATAGAAACTTACAAACTCTATAGCAAACTTATGCATTAACTCAATCACTGGTAAAATTGAATTATAGAGCAATACTAAACAATACAATTAGATCTCAATATGCAAATATCACATATTGAAATAAGGACATTGATAATAATATCAAGGGTTACAATAGAAGCTAAGGTCCAATAACGATTTACTAAGAAAGATTAAAGTAATGACATAATAAAAGAAAAATAATGAGAAAATAGATAAACCCTTTTTTATTTTACCTTACCAACTCTTCTCCAAAGGGGCTCTCTCTATAAACCTAAACCCAGACATCTATTTATGAGAACTAAATTTAGATTTACAAAGAGAACTGATCAAAATATAAAAGATTCGCAAATTATAAAACTACCATGCCCTAAGATCATAGCCATAGAGTTGAGGCGTGGTCTCACACTATATTTAAAATCTTTAAATTTGATGGATAGTAATGATGAAGGGTTTATAGCGAAGGATCATGGTCATGGTCTTCACCCATAGTCCCCTCCGCACTTCATTTCTTACATTAAACTCCTTTACTTCAATTCATTAATCAATGTTCTTCTTCAATTAAGCCCCAAATCTTGATAAAAATCTTTAGAAATTCATCAGATACTTCTAAAATCTCTAAGAATTAAATTTAAATGAATGAAGCTCCAAATTGCTAAAAAATTAACCTAAAAATATCTGTACTAAATCGGTGTTATCAAATTCTCCCACACTTAAGTTTTTGCTTGTCCTCAAGTAAAATAATCGAAATATCAAAGAAAAAAAATCTTAAAGACATGATCATTTTAATACCCCTTACATGTTGGAGGAGGAACTCTAATCATCAAGACATCTTTTGCTGTAGCGACTCGGATTACATTGAAACTCCGAAGTTAAGCGTGCTTATGTTAGAGTAATCCTAAGATGGGTGACCTCCTAGGAAGCCCCTGCATTAAGGGACAAAACCGTACGATGTTTCATGCCAAAGCGGATAATACTTTGGTAGGAAGAGTTCCGATCAGGTTGTTACATGTAGTATCAAAGCAATCCACCAACCGAAAAGGCGTAGTGATAATTTTGGACATATGTAATGAAACTGATGAGGACATCAGTTCTATAAGGGGGGTGGATAGTAATACCCCTTGGATGCTTAGAGAAGGAACTCTAATCATTAAGGTACCTTTTGGTGTAGTGACTTAGAATACATCAAAACTCTGAAGTTAAGTGTACTCAAGTTAGAGTAATCTTAGGATATGTGATCTCCTAAGAAGTTGCAACACCAAGGGAGAAAACCGTACAGCGTTTCACGCCAAAGCATGTAAAGGATATTACAATCATAAAAAATTTCTTTAGAAAAATAAATCCTCAAATTAAGGAGCTTCACAATTTTTTTCTCCAAAATTACCCTTTTTCCTTGACTTGATAATACCTTTAGAAAACTTGAATAATAACACTTTAACAACTACTAAATTTCAATAATCAATCCCAACAATTCAAAACCAGCCTTATTACTTAAACAAAAACTAAACTAGAGATCAAGATAGACATTAATAAGTTAATAAAAAGTTATAGAAATTTTACTACTCTAACTTAAGAGAAGAGGAATCTTCCCTAAACTAGTTTTGTTGATAAAACTTAGACTGGATGCATATTACATCAACCCATCTTCTAATCATCTCTTTATTTCTTTCAATTTTCATTAAGAGGCTTTTTAGTTCAAATTAATTCATTTATCAAAGCTTATTAACATTGGGAAGCAACTTTGCTCCTCTAATAGACTAAGGCCAATCCTTATAAATTTAGCCCTTTATTTATTTATTTACTGTTTTTGTATTGTCAACAAGAAAGTGCCTCATTCTTCTGAGGGACCAAAGCCGATCCTTAACAATTTTTAATTTAATTTCCCTTTTACAATTGACAATAGGAAGGAATCTTGCTCTTTTGAGAGACCAAGATCAATCCGTACTAATTATAGCAACTCTTTTCTTATGTCTATTATACCTTCAATTAATTTGATTTTTCAAAAATCTTTCCAATGACAAATCTCCTTCATTCATCTAATCTAAAAACTTTGAAAATGGATAGATAACTGTTGCGAACCATAACCAAAAACAGACAAGCCCGATCGCCGGATGGGTCCAAGCTTGCAAAAAGCTTGAAAAAGTTAATGAAGAAAGAGCGAAAGAATAAAATGATGAATGGAACAGTAAGCAAAACCTATGAACAGTTTCAGAGGATAAGATATACCAATGGAACTTTCAAGGACTCACAGCACAATTCGACATGACTCATGAATCGGTCCAATGAGGTTACTCGCCACTTAACCTTACTCAAGGGTTAAGATAAGAGTAATGTTGAGAGTAAACAAACAGTGTTTACGTAAGGAAGGAAAAATACTAAAGTGTATTATTGATGATTCTATCTATTTGCGACTTATAAATACAAAGGATATTTATACCCAAGAATTTAGGGCAACTTGCCAAAAAGGGAAAAGACAAAATGGATGTTATCCTAAAATAGTAATGTACAATAATACAAAAGGGTAAAAATAAATATTCACAAAAGCAATAATTAGTGGGCCAAATTCTACATGTAGTCCGGTATACGTAGGGATGTTATATTGGTGAAGGTTGTTAAAGATGTGAACAAAACAGTATGGCCAGTTGGCTTGTCCAAGCAAGGATAGATTATGTAGTCCAAGGTCTTTCTCTTGGCATCTCAACAAAGGTGATGCTAAGTAAGTGGTCAGGCATGAAGGAGGCCTGGATATTGTCTCGGCTATCCATTTCTCTGCATTCTATCTACAAAAGATTGGTAGTCATTCAACACGGCTTAAAGAGTGACTCGACAAGTAAGTAGTTGGCTTCGAGAGGAGTCGGCTGGAGTAGAAGAATTCCTCTTATCAAGCCTTTCAGTCCTCGAGCTCGACTGTAAGTCAACGAGCCAGTAGCTCAATTCCCATCATTCCCTCCCAGTTGATTTAGACTTGGGATCAAATCCGAATAGTCCTCAATCAGTTCTCCGTTAGGGTAATATGGACTGAGGTCAGCAATATTGAAGGTGTCAAAAACCCCATAATCCTTTAGCAACTCCAACCTGTAAACGTTGTCATTGATCTTCTAGAGGATTCTAAAGGGTCCCTCAGCCTGTGTAGATAATTTGTTCTTCCTCTTGCTCAAAAACCATTCCTTACTGAGGTGCAACCATACCAAGTCTCTCGCACTCTTCTACCAGCTTAGTCGATGTGTCGAGTGACCTTGTCGTATATGTACTGAAGGGATTGTGCCTTGGCCAAGGCATCAAGGTCCTCTTGCGCGAATACTGGTACAGGGGTGTGGTAGAGGGGCGACTCTGGATTGAATGCATAAATAATCTCAAAATGAGTCTGCTTAGTGGTGTCATGTACTATTCTGTTGTAGGCAAACTCGACTACTGGCAAGCAAACGTCCCAATCAGCTAAGTTGTTTCCCATTGCTACTTGGAGCAATGATCCTAAAGTGCAATTAACCATCTCTATTTAGCCATCAGTTTAGAGGTGACATGAGGTACTGAAGAGTAATTTAGTTCCCAGCCGATGCCACAAGGTTCTCTAGAAATAGCTCAAGAACTTCGAGTCTCTATCAAAGACTATACTTCTCAGTACATCATGTATTCGCACAATCTCCTATAAGAAAAGAAAAGCAATAACCGAAGCATCATTAGTCTTGGTGCAGGGCACAAAGTATGTCATCTTACTAAACCTATCCACAATGACCATTACAGAATCTTTGCCTCGGGCAGTTCGCGGTAATCCGAGAATAAAGTTCATACTCAATTCAGTATACGGTCTCATTGGAACAAGTAAGGGCAGTGTTCTCCCTTGCTCTGCTCAGCTCAACACTTGGTCTTCTTGCATAGGCACAGCTTTCAACAACTCGGCGCACATCTTTTCTCATTCTTAGCCAAAAGAATCGGCCATTCAACAGTTCATAGGTCCTCCTTTCTCCAAAATGCCTAGAGAGTCCTCTACTATAGGTGCATATCTCTCCTTATTCTTAGCCAAAAGAATCAGCCATTCAACAGTTCACAAGTCCTCCTTTCTCCAAAATGCCTGGAGAGTCCT
This sequence comes from Lumnitzera racemosa, assembly GCA_024138005.1. Lineage (NCBI taxonomy): Eukaryota > Viridiplantae > Streptophyta > Magnoliopsida > Myrtales > Combretaceae > Lumnitzera > Lumnitzera racemosa. The sequence goes on along the minus strand of JAMXBC010000010.1, from coordinate 84,781,620 downwards.
ATACTATAGGCTTCCTTGGTCAATAGCTCCCTCAATGAACAATTCAACACATATAATTTTCCACCTCAGAACAAGTAGCCATCGTCCACATGATACTCATCTAATATCCTCCCATTGACACATTGTGAAATTATGGGTCCGAAGTGTGGATCCATATAGTACTATTCTTTGATACTTGTAAACCCAAACAGTCTGGTCTACAGTTTTGATCAAAGCGCATATCTCCTCGAAAGAGCATCTATAACTATGTTGCTCTTTCCTAGCTTGTTTTTTATTACAAAATTGAATCCTTTAAGGAATTCAACCCATCTCACCTGCCGCTTTGACAACTTGGTCTGACTTTAGAGGTACCTCAACAATTCATGGTTAGTATATATTAAAAATTCTCTTAACAGTAAATAGTGCTGCCATACTTATAGTACTCAGATTAGTGCCAAAAGTTCTTTGTCATATACGGAGTAATTTAACTAGGGTCTTCGGAGCTTCTCACTATAGAAGGCAATTGGTCAGCCTTCCTGCATTAGAACAACGCTTAACTGAAAAATTTTGTCCAAGTCAAATAGCACTAACACTGGGGCAAAGGTCAATCTTTCTTTTATCTCGATAAAACTCCTCTCCTCCCTTTCTCCCCATCGAAATTCGGTGTTCTTCTTTGTTAACTCGATAAGTGATGCGGTGAGGGTGCTAAAATTCCTGATAAACCGCCTATAAAATGAAGCCAGTCCATGGAAATTTCTCACATTGGCATAAGTAGTAGGAGTCAACCACGTGATAATTACTCGGATCTTGTCACCATCGACTCACAAGCCTCCTCTACTGACTATATAGCCCAAGAATACCACTTCTTCCTAAAAAAAACCAACATTTCTTTAGATTTTTGAATAATCTCTCAACACGGAGGATATCTAGAATTGCTCTGAGATATTCATAGTGACTCAGCATGTCGGCACTGTAGACTAAGATGTCGTCAAAGTACACCACAACATACTTCCCTATGAGATGTCTCAGCACATGGTTCATTAATCTTATGAAAGTGATCGGGGCATTCGACAAGCCAAAGGACATGACCATCCATTCATAAAATCCATGTTGAGTCTTAAACGTAGTCTACTACTCGTCACCTAGCCTCATGCGAATTTGATGGTAGCCAGATTTAAGATCAATCTTGCTGAAAATCTTGGCTCCACTCAGTTCATCTAACATGTCTCCTAGCCTTGAGATCGGATACTTGTTTTTTATCGTGATCTTGTTCATGGCTCGGCTTTCTCTACTCCTCTTTTTGCAAGGGTTCTACATTCATAATGCGTTGGATAACCTTGAGTAACTTATCCAAGTCCTCAACAAACACATCCTCCTTAATCAGCTCTTTCTCAGCATTTTCTTTCTTAATAGGAATCTTCCCCTCCTCGAGTTCCTCATCCATATTTTCTACTTCTAGCTTTGGGACATCTCCCTTAATGACCACCGTTTTTCAATTCGGGCACTAAGTAGCCATATGTCTGAACCCTTAGCATTTGAAATGTTTGATCTTACTCATCTTCTTTCTAGACCCTTACCCCTTCTCATATGTTCGGGTTAGTACTTCATTGTTGGATCAACCTTTCTGCTCAACTCGAACATTAACCTTTTTATTTGGCTCGGTACTCGACTGAGCTCGTTGACTTGCTTGCCCGGGTCAACTAGTCGACATCCTCACCAATACTCAACTCCTTCTTTGCCTCTCTACTCGCTAGACAATCCTAATAGCTTCATCTATTGTGTCAAATCATTAGAGCTCCATCATGTCCAAAATATCACCTCTCAGTCTAATAACAAATCTTGACACAGTTCAAGTAGTGGTTCCTCTACCTCACAATAAATCATGAGCATTTAAAACTCTTAAACATACTTGTCAATAGTTCAGCCCCCTTGTCTCAACTCCTAAAGCCGAGTGAAAGTATCTTGAAGATAAGTTTCTGGCACGAATCTATTCTTGAGTATTCTCTTCATCTCGAGCTAAGTATTAATCTCGTGGTAACCCTCTCGTCTCCTCATCGTTTGAAAATTCTTTCACAACATTGCAGCATATCCAACGAACTCAACAGCAGCAGTTCTCACTTTCTCGTAGTCCTTGTACTAATAATAATCATACACACACTCCACCTTCTCTTCCCACTCCAAGTATTGATTAGTATTCCCAGATCCATTGAAACTCAAAATTTGAAGCTTCACATGGTCAGATGCTTTAGGGACTCATACACGCTCTTCTTCAAGATACCCTCCTTCAACCTCTTCATAAAGCTCTCTCAGGTCCATTCATCGCCTTACTCGTCTGCTTACTCCTCCACCTCGAATGAGTCAAGCTGAGTTCTAACCTCTAACAGGTTAAGCAACTTGTAGGGTATTTTACGCGACCTCAGTGGGTCGGTAAGCCAATGTATGAGCAGCTCAAGTCAAATCTACTAAGAGACTAGCCACCTTGTCAAGTATCTCATCAATGCTTCTAGGAGTTCCTTAAAACTATCATCCATAGTGGACAACTCCACTGTCATCACCCGTACCAACATTCATACTTGGGTCAGTCATTCTTCCTCATAGAATCAAAGCTCAAACAAACACTTTAAAAAATTAACAGTTAACAACATAGCGCTCAGATGAACATAGAAAATTGCTTTGTTTCACACACATAAAACAGAGTATAACAGAACTTCAAAAACACACGTCAACTCAAACAAAACCTCTTCTCTGATACTAAGATGTTATGAACCATGAACAAGAATAGATAAGGCCGGTTGCTGGATGGGTCCAAGCATCCAAAAAACTCAAAAGAGTTAATAGGGAAAGAGCGAAAGAACAAAATGACAAATGGAACAGTAAGCGAAACCCACGAACAGCTCCAGAAGATATGATCTACCAATGGAACTTCTAAGGACTCACAGCACAATTAGATCCAATGAGGTTACTCGCCACCAAATCTTGCTTAAGGGTTAAGATAAGAGTGATGCCAGAGTAAACAAATAATGTTTACGCAAGGAAGGAAAAATACTCAAGTGTATTATTGATGATTCTGTCTATCTGCAGCTTACAAATACAAAGGATATTTTTATCCAAGAATTTAGGGTAACTTACCAAAAAGGAAAAAGACAAAATGGGTATTACCCTAAAGTAGTAATGTATAATAATACAAAAGGGTAAAAATGAATATTCACAAAAACAATAATTAGTGGGACGGATTCTACGCGTAGTCCTGTACATGTGGGGATGCTGTATTGGTAAAGGTTGTTAAAAAATGCAGACAAAACAGTATGGTCGATTAGCTTTGTAAACCCTACTGTTAGTGAGCCTAAGATTTGAGTACGAGTACTTTCCGAATATTCCCAAAGATCAACTAAACCAAAAACTTAAGTTTATATTTAGAAACAAATTAAATTTTTCCAATCCAAAAACCAATTACCGATAAAACTCGAGCTTGAAGAACTGCAAGCTCTAAAGTCACTTAAAACCCTAAACCCTAAAATAATTAAGGAATTTTAACCCTAAGTAATTAATCAATAATTTAATTTGAATAATTTCATTCAACTTTAGAAAATTTCACAATTTTATAGGAATTGAATCATAAATTACGAAACAATGCAAAATGAAAACTCTAAAACGGTTTCCTATAAGTCCATGCCCTTATCTTTATGTATAAGCTTTACACATAAATAAGTAGACCAACAAATCACCTTAGATAACTTATCAATTGAGAGTTGAAATCATTTACCAATTGATAACTTATCAATTGATAACTTATCAAAATCTAGTGATAAGACAATTTCCTTATCACCCCTTCACTTATATAACATATGGACAATTTTTCACAAGATTTCATAAGCTTAACTTTAATAAATGAGACAAGACCACTTCATGGCCTAAAAAGACTTTAAATAGCAGATTTGGACAAGGAAAAAAGGAGGGCCATGCTCTTGTCTTTCAACCATCAATCACTTTCTCTTACACATCACTATTCACCCCTTAATGCTTACATCATCAATAGTTGCAATTGTTGACTTTTGTGTAAGCTACAAGACAATACTTTCAAGACATTTAAACACTCATTCTCTCTCCATTCAAACTGGCCACTTTCTCCATTTTTTCTCTCACTTTAAATTTCACTTTCACTTCATCTTTCTCTCATTTGAAACAAACATAAAAGGGAGAAACCACCTTACCCCACAAAATCAACTTTTCTTCCATTTTTCCAACTTCACTCACGGCAACTTCTCTTCTTGTTCTTGTGCTATTTTCTTTTACCATCTAAGATCTTTTAGAGCCATTAGAACCTTCCATAAACCCCATTCCAAAAGACCAAAAGATTTGGGTTCCAAAAGGTGGCAAAAAGGAAGAAGCAAAGTTAAGAGCTTAAGTGGAACCTTAGTGCACAACCACCATACTTTGCTTTAAGGATGAGTAAGTGTTTATTGTGATATGTGGATTAGTATTTATGTTAGGAGACTTTGATTTCTTGAAGATATAAGTAAGGTTTAAGTTGTTATAACACAAAAAAAAAAAAACGTTTTAAGAAACAAACTCATGAAACCTTTACATGAAGTTGAAGCATGAGCATATAAAGTTGGTGTTTTGTAAAGACACTTGTTCAACACTTTGAATGAAAGATTTTAAGTTGAGAAAGTCTTGAAACAAAAACTTGAATGGAGGATGAGCATGCTGGACGTGAAGGTTCCATAGTCATTTGGATGTTGATTTTGTTTCCATTAAGTTAAACATACTCAAATCTAGACTTAAGTTAAGGAAAAATCCATCACATGAAGTTTCATGAAGAAACCAACTTTGTATGACATGAGCTATGATATGGAGGTTATATTAGTATAAGATCTTTTATTTCTTTGTGTGGAGCATGAGTTAAAGGATCATCTTATGGAAGAAAACTTAATTTAAGATTTGGATACAAGTAGTTTAAGTGCGTAATCTACCATCTAAACTTAAGGAAATGATGAAACAAGTTGAAAAACCAAGCAAGAACCCCTTGGAATCATCATGACCAGAAACGTGAGAAAAAGAAGCTTAAAAATATGATAAAAGTGAATAAACAAAGTGAAATGATCAACCAAAGCAAGTATGGTAAGTATATAAAGCCTAAAACTCAAAACCAAGCCTAAAACTCTAAGTTGTGCCTTCAATAAAATTCTGACCAGCACCTTAAAACATTAAGAGAGAATGTTTTGAAGCCCATAAGAAATTCACCTAAGGCCCCATAAGCCCACCAAAGTCACTAACTTTAGTTTGAACCAAAAACAAGCCCATTTGACAACTTAAGCCCACTAAAGGGCCCATGAAGTGGTTGTTAGCCTTGGGAATATAAATCAAAGTTGTAAATCCGATCTCAAGGAGTATTTTAAGCTTAGGATAAAATCTTAAGACTAAGCCCAAAGGAATTCTCAAGTTATCAAAAATCCCATTTACCATACAAGGCCCAAAAACACTCCAACACATAAGGAACGTTATTGTTCTGACCCATGGACAGAATTGAATGCCTCATTTTGAAAATCTAACCTCGCCATGTTAAATTACACTCGAAAACAATGAAGATTGACTATAAGATCATAAAAATCAAATTTAAAACAAAAAAGTTATACGCGATTGAACTTTAGGCAAAAACCGAGAAAAATTTCGAAAACTAGTTAAGAGTATAACTAAAGGAAAAATTTACTTAGTTTTCTAAGTTTATTTCAATGCCTTATAAATATTATTTCAATGACCAGGGGATACCGTGTATGGAGACGACTTGCCTCCGGATTACTTTGACTGACCCACATGGCAGAGTGGGTAAATTCCCAATGACTCTTTACTTGATTGTGCTTATAGAATAGATGCACCTAAACTTATATATCTATATAAATTTGGATGCATGTGGGATATGGGAGATGCATGTGTATGGATTTATGGATGAATGTGATGACTTGTTAATTATATATATAATAATGGGAATTGTTTGTATTAATATATACATGTGAATTGTATGGAATGAAATTGTTTGATCACCTTAAAAATCGAGTTAATCACTTATACGATTAAGAAATCAAAATGAATCATGCATTCCCCATATTGCATACGGATAACACCAACTGCCGCATCACGCAAAAGAGGGGAAGGGACTCACAGGATTACGAGTTTCCTATAGGATTACGAGTTTCCTACAGGATTACGAGTTTCCTACAGGATTGGGCACTAGCTATGTCATCATATATATTGAGTCCCTGTCCTAAGCTGATGGGCTCACTAGGCGCTGGGAGATGCCAACCGTCGACGAGGGGCCGAATCGTGTGGCTTCTGCTTAGGGTGTATGTTTGTGGACTGTAGGGGCCACCACACCGCTAGACTTAGGATCTTAAAAGATATGATTTAACTTTGGTAAAGGAAGTATACATATATATATAGAGTTTTGTTGGTATGAGCATGATAGTGCAAATGAAATAAAACCTAAGGTCTAGAACCCGAATTTTGGTTTGGGTTGGTTAATTATCTCCAAATCCCGACTTCAGGGGGCGTAATTCTGAGTCATATGCAATTCCTAGGTTACTGCATGCATTGTTTGGCATACTGATTGTTCATGCATTCATATAATTGTGCATCTGATAAATTTCTGTCATGTGGTACTGACGAGGGTGTTTATCTCACTAAGCTTAAGCTTACACCCCTATAGATTTTTGTTGATGCAGGAAAACCTCTTCACTAATCTAAGCCGAGGCATGCCCATGGTAAGTCTCGTGTAGGGGTGGGTTAGAGCGATCAAAGAGCAAAGAGGACATTCTGTAATAGATTTATAGATATTTAGATACTTAGATACTTTTATGTTTTTACTCATAACACAAATTTAATGCAGTTCCGTTATGAACTGCATTTGTTTGTAATATTTTTGGTGTGGGTCTCACGAGCCCACACAATTAGCTAATCTATAACATAGAAGTAATTCTAGTTAAATTGCTCAGTATTACTTGTCTATGGGCCTAGTGGTAACGTAGAGTGGAAGGAGCCTTATGTATCGTATGAAAGGCCTATGATCAACAAGAGGGTTGATAATAGACCTTTATACGGTACACGGCGACCCACCACAACAACAATACTGTTGGGTCGTGATAGGATTATTCGAACAGGGATAGATTATGTAGTTCAGTGTCTTTCTATCGGCATCTCAACAAGGGTGATGTCGAGTAAGTGGTCAAGCATGAAAGAGGACTAGATATTGTCTCGGCCATCCATTTCTCGACATTCTGTCTGAGAAAGATTGGTAGACATTCGGCACGGCTTAAGGAGTGACTCAGCAAGTAAGTACTCAGCCTCAACAAGAGTCAACTGGAGTAGAAGAATTCGTCTTGTCAAGCCTTCCAGTCCTCGAGCTTAGTTACAAGTCAATGAGCTAGTAGCTTGATTCCCATCAGATAACTATCCTTTAGAATTAAGCTTAGAAATTAAAATAACAAATCCTTAACTTATCAATATCTATCTTAATCTCGAGTCTTAAGTCTAAGCCTAAGCAATACGAAATTCTAAATCATGGGGATTTAATTGTTCAAATTCAAGAAAGTGGACTAAGGTCATAGTAGAACTATGGGAAAATTCAAAAGAAAAAAAAAAAGAGAAAGCAAAATTTGCTTGCTTATATGCATATATGGGTGTAAATTTCTGAAGTTTTTATTTTAATAAAAACTCAAAAGCTTAAGTGTTTATATTTCATTCCATTCATACTCATTAACATACATATCCTATCCTTTCCCCCTACACTTAAGTTATACATTATCCTCAATGTACATTATTATGGCAACAAAAATAACAATAAAATGGGTGAAAAGAAAAGATAAAAAGAAACTGAGACGTCCTCGCTTGTTTTGGTATTGGTCTTGAAATTTTCTAAAGTATAAAATCCAAAATTCCATTCGATCTAATCAAGTTCGAAGTTTCCTTTGTAGCAACTAAAATGAACTAACTACAAAATAAAAGAAGCTAACAAAACAATTAGAAAAGTACTAAAACGAGCATCACATAATTAGCCTTACAGAACTTAATAAATAGTGAAAAGCTAAATAGTCGTCTAAAAGATAAGCAACGATAAATAGTTAGTTATTTATAGTCATCCAAATAAAAATGAAAAATAATTGTGTATTTTAAGAAGAAAAAAAAAGAGAGATCAATCATCATCCTCTTCCATGTCTTGAGTTTCCTCCTCCTCACTATCTTCTTCTTTAACTATCTCCCTAGTCTCGCAATTAAAGCCTAGAGCTGGTAGTAGTGATGATAGTGGTGCTAGGATCCTGTAGTGGCTCAAGAGTTCATTAACCTTTGCCTTAATGTGTTAGACCTAAAGCTTAAGAGTTTTTTTTTTTCCTCTTTAGCAATTTTTGAACTATCCTCTTAATCTTTCCTATCACTAAAGAGGATCTAGGCCGTTGCTAGGATGTAAAGGATGGTACATCCTTAGATGGCTCGAATAGTGGGTCTGTGGTGGCATAGGGAGCTTCATAGCTCATATTGATTCAAAGCTGATCAAGGAAGGAGGGTCAAGCACCTACATACGTAGAAGGTCATGAAATAGGGATGTGTTCTTTAAAAGACTTGTACTGAAAGGACCTACAAAAATATGGTTAGCTCATCCTTCAATAGCCTGGCTTTTGAAGAAGAAAACCATGTAAACACCCAGGTTTATCTAGCATCGCTCTGCATGTAAATACAACATATCTCATTCATTTACCACCCCATTACTATACCTCCTCCTGTGACACCCTAACCAAGTACATAGTGAATTATCCTAAGCACAGGGTCTCTTGACTTAGAAGCCTTCGGCTTCCCTAGATCATATCAAGAACCTCCAAACTTAACCTTGCCTATACCTAAGCATCATTCGCACCCCTAGGTAGCTTATAGGGTAAATTCCGATGCTCCTCAGATAACAAAAAAAAAATTAGAGTATATTCCCAATGCGACTAATATCCTGTCGAAGGGCATGGTCACACTCTAACCATTACATTGGAAATACATAGTATTCCAGGTTCCGTTTTTTGTTATATCAATGGCCAGTATCAAAGTACTCAAGAATTCTAAGGTTAACTCCTTATAGGTTAGCCCATCAATGGTTAAGAGCCAATCCCATCCACTAAACTCCAAGTATTCTCTTACTCGAGCATCATAGCATGCCTAAGCTTATGCCTCCCAACAAATAATGGCATTCAACCTAAATTCCTTCTTTGTAAGTCTCGTGATAGAGCGTATATCATACTTAGTAGGCAAGTACGCTTATCAAGTAATAGTATAGAAAACTTCTAGAGCCTAGGGTTGCCGATCCTACGAGGATTGAACACTTACTCACTCACACTAAATTACTCTAATTAAAATAGGTTGCAATATTAATGATGAATTGGATGAAATTTAGAAAACAAGACCTATTAAGAAATTAACTATGAAAGCAACTATTGAATAAAACCTAATTAACCATGAATGAAGATATCTAAACTCTGATCACCAAGAGATTAACATGTAGTAGCCTAAGGTTACTAATGAATTTATTTTTCTTACTAACTGGAGGAATTCAATTGCTAATTTAATACGAGTCACTTCTCTATTAAATTCTAATCTTAATTACATTCTACCTAAATCGCTTCTAAAATAGAACTCCTTAAAACAGCATTAAGAATAGGAATTCCATAACAACCAAAAAGAAATAACTTTTAATTCCGAAAGAAGTCTATAGATTATCTTTAAACTCATAGCAAATCTCTTCAATTATGGTAGATCTATTTATGTATTAGACATGCAACTTCAATACATAAAATCAGATAATTAAGTTGACACTCTAGAAATAACAACTTAATCTAAACAAAACAAGTAATTGAAATAACAAGAAGAAAAGAATTTCATTAAAATAAGAACAATTAACGTACACTACACATTATCTCAATGGTTATAGGCCTAAATGTCACTGTTTGTATGCTACAGACATGATAAAGTTACAATCTCTCGTGATGAAATGGAACTAAACCTAAAGAAAATACTACTTTCTAACTTATATGCATCCCTTTTCCCTTGTACATGTATCTTTCATCTATTTATAATGTCCAAACAAAATAATTCCTAAATGGCAAGTGTTTTAGAAATAATTACAGGTCCACGGGTAGGTATACGATCGTGGAGTCTATGCATGGACTCCTTCTTGTAATAATTCTTCGAGAAATTGTCTTGAAATTGATGATGAGAATATTACGGTTGGACAACACGAGCATGGTAGTAGACTGTACTCTTGCACTTGTCCAAAAATTCTTCAAACTTATATTAGAAATTAAGGACATGAGCTTCAAGGCTAAGGAAGATGGTCATAAAGGTAAACCCTAGTCATTCCCTTAGCTTAATTCTTGAAAGAATTATCTTTGACACTTGTTATTCTCATATTATCCTTCAAAATAGATGTAATTCCTTTCAAAATCTCTTGAATTCTCATCATTTCGTCTCACTGCTTCATCAAAGTCTTAAAATCAAGACTCAAATCAATAGCAGATTCAATGGATTTAGATTGAAATAACTCAAAATATCCAATAAAATAAAATAAGGGTGAGTGTAATGTTACACTCATCATCTTGCAAACCGCTTTCTTTGCTAAGACTCGTTGAAGTTCAAAAACAGGTAGGTTAGACTAAAGCTAGAAGTGCTTTTGCAGGCAGAGTGCTTATATTTTAGCAAGATTTTGAAATTAACAACAGAAAAGAGGCTTTCAATTTGATAATAAACTCATGTTCCTAAAATCACATACTAGGAAGATAATTTCCAATTTACTCTAACTTAGCATATTGCATTTATAATAGTCCACACTAACTTAGCATATTTCCAATTTGATAATAAACTCATGTTTCTTTTAGTTTTCATTTATAATAGTTTACACTAACTTAGTTTATTTTTTATTGCAAGTAATTTTTTTTTAGCACCAATCGTAGTTATATTTGCTTGTTTTATTATTGCTTTATTTTTAAAAAAATTTTAGTGAAGACATATTATTAATATGAGATATTAGTTTTATATTGCATAACTAGAATTGTTGTATGAACAGTACTAACTCGAGTTTTTTTCTCTTCGGGTCCTTACAACACACAATTCACATATTTATCATTAACAATCACATGTTTTTTAGCATATTGCATTTTTACAAGGAGTACATTTTTTAGAAAATTGCATCCTTAAGGTTATCATATCTTTTTTGCAATTAGGCACATATCCTTAGGCATGTTTTCTATAGTTAATATATCTTTGGGCATGTTTTCTATAGTTAATATATCTTTGGGTATGTTTTCTATAGTCAGGCATTTTTTCTATAGTTAGATATTTTTTTATGATTAAGCATATTTTCTATGGTTAGATATATTTTTCATGATTAGAGAATCTTTTCTATAATTAAGTATGTTTTTCATGGTTATAGTATCTCTCCATAAGATGGCATGTTCTTTTTAGTTAGGCATGTTTTCCATAGTAATTGTATCTATTTTATAAAATAGCATGTTTTTCATGATAATTGCATATTAGCATATTTTTATAAAATTGGCATATTTTCATAAACTTGTCTCTTTTACTTAAGATTTGCATCTTTCATGGAAAATTTGCATTTAGGTATCTCAGGATTTTTTAAAAAAGTTTTATCATATAGAAAAAGTTTTTTCTCCAAATAAAAATCTTAGTTTTGGTTTTTTTTTCCAAAAAAGCTAAAATTTTTCAAAATTTAGCAATAAAATTTGGGCTTTTTATGAATTTTCTTTGATAAAAATAAACTGGCTAAAAACATAAAGCTAGCTACTTTTCTAAAAGTAAAATGAATCCATATACTAAAGTTTTTTGTAAAATCAATAAGAACTAAGATCGGTTTAAGCTCGATTAGCGAGTACTTAAGTATCTCTGGGGCAATCATAAAATCTGTAAAATATTTATTTTCTTTTTTTTAAATTTTTAGGAAAAATTCGTAATAAAAAATAATGAAAAATTCATTTTCATGAATTTTGACATTTTTACATGTTTTCACATTAATTGATTTTCTTAATTTTTTAAATAGTGACTTAGTCTTAATAGGTTATCCCCTAAATTTAGTTTTTCTAATTAAATTTTCTAGAAAGTATTTTTCTTAGAAAATTTTCAAATTAGTAACTAAATTGGAGTTTTTCCACCCAAAAACCCTAGTTTCTTTTTTACCAGTTTTACTGGTTAGTGACTCCAAGTTACTTTTCAAAAATATTTTTCCTTGATTTAATGCCGAGTAATCTATATTAAGCAGAATGATCTTAATATAAATTAAATTAAGGCAAACAAAAAAAGGACTTGACAACGAGTTCTTAAATGTTAAACAATCTATCCTAACCCCCTTTCATAACAATGGCATGGATTTCTATCTCCATGTTAGCTAGTTTCAACACTTTCCAATCTATGAAACTTAACTGAGAGAAAGTTTTCTTAGCAAGGATTTCGTAAGGGGCTTGATGATTGAGGTTATTGAACTCTAACATGTGTTTTGGGTAAGGTGAAAGTGTAGCTAAAGTATCCTGTTCCAATATGGGTTGAGAAGAGATCTCGCGGGTGGTGCAACAGGTGGTTCTTGGTGCCATTGGTCATGTTAGAGGTTTTCTCTCTTCCCTACACATAGTTTCTTAGGTTATTGTTTTGGAATTTTTGGAAAGAAATAAGGGATATTCAAAGATAAATTTAAATACTACTTCCTAGATTGATATTGTAATTTTGAATTAGCAACTCTGTGTACCTAGGAACTTAGTTATCATTAGGACTTACTGTAACAAATCTGGATTAAATGGGTCCTTTAAAATATTGAAGAAAAATGGATGGAAATAATCCACGGACGAACTAGAGTAACTGACATGAAGCTACTTAGAGGATATAACATACTAGCAAACATAACACGACTTGACACCTCACTTGATATGACACACAAGCTGATGTCAAGGTCTACCCGCCACTAATCTTGAGTTACTTGATAAGATTCTATAAGAGTGTATGAAAATTGGATTTAAAGAAGGTTGTCTCACAAGAACATAATATTCAATGTTTAATTGTCAAGTTATCTGCAGCTTACAAAGAAAAGGGACTATTTATAGTAAGTCTCTAGAATAACATTACAAATAAAGAAATTAGAAGAAAGTATATACAAAAAGGAAATTCCTAGTACATACAAAAAAGGTAAAAAGGACAAAAATCAAAAACAAAAAATTAGTATAATGTCAGATGAAGTTAACAAGTAGCAGTGCAACATTGATCCCGTATGAAGATTCTCTTAACACAGTAGGTGAGGGGGCCCAAGATGTTGCGGCAATAAAGGGGCTGAGAGGAGGAGAGGATGACTAGAGAAATGGTAACATGCCGAAAGAAAACTACTCGGTAAGTAAGTAAGTCTTTCATCATTCGTCAAGAACCTCTCGGTAATAGTTGGTCAGATTACTCGGCACAAAGTCCTTGGTAAGGGAATGGTTGACATTATCACAACCGAGAGTATAGATCAATCTATAACAATGTAGGACACTCAAGGAGTTCAGCTACCTTCCTTAGGTTGGTTATTATTGCAAGTACATGGTCAAGATCACAACCATGATCTATGACCACGGTCTCTCCTTGAGTAGTTCCCTAAGATTTTCTAAGTACAATTCTTTAATAAAGGGAACATGAGTAAGATCACAGGCATGATCTTTGCTTGTAGCTCCCTTAAACTAAATTCCAAGTTCAAATTTATATGCTTTCTACGTCTTACAAGTATAAGGCTAAGAGTATAGGCATAGTCTTAGACCATGCTCCTCTTGAACTAAAATTTAAGCTTCAATATAAAGTACAATTCATGATGAAAGGAACACGGATAAAACCTCACATGTGGTCTTTAACAATCGTCCCTTCTGGATTTAGCCTTACCTCTCTTCCTTAAGCTCCCTACTTTGGTTTACGATCACAATCCTTTCCATTTTCTCCTCAACCATCACAATTCCTTACGAAGTCATTTTTACCCTGTAACACTTAAGAAAAATTGAGAACAACTTATATTGAATTATTATATAACCAAACCTAAATCAAAAAGACACAAATTAGAAAATTATGTAAAATAGAAATGAAATCGACTTAGGTTGTCTCCTTAGAAATGCTTTTGATTAACATCATTTGCTGAACAAGTTAAGAACGAGGTTACCTATTTTCTTTAAAGGGATTGAGGTTGTATTTATGGTTGCTTTCCTTTCTAAACTCTCCTCTTAAATAAAATTTAAGTCATGGCCATTCACCGTAAAAGTTCCCTTCTCAAAACTTGAAATCTCCACAACTCCATATAGGAATATCTGCATTAAAATGTAAGGTCTGAACCATTTAGATCTAATCTTACTTGGGAAGAGCTTCAACCAAGACTGATATAATAGGACTTCATCTCCAACTTAAAATTGTTTTCCTTACTTAATTCGGTTATCATGATATAGCTTAGCTCGATCTTTGAATATTCTTGAGTTCTCATAGGCTACGTCATGCCATTTTTCAAACTCGTTCAACTGAAGTTTCTTATATTTGCTTGTACACTTAAGATCAAGGTCAACACATTTTTCGACCCAGTAGGCTTTATGCTCAATTTCCACAAGTAAATGACATATGCTTTACCATGCACAAGCTTATATAAGGTTGTTCCAATTGACGTTGTAAGCGATCCTATAAGCCTAAAGAGCATCATTGAGCTTCTTAGACCAATCTCTTCGATTGTGCTCGACTATCTTTTCTAAAATTTATTTGAGGTCCCTATTTGCTACTTCAACTTACCCACTAGTTTAGGGGTGATATGGAGTTGCAATTCAATGCTTAACTCCATATTGCTTCAACACTTTTTCTAATCGAACATTACAAAAATGAGTTCCTCTATCACTTATGAGTACTTTAGGAGCACAAAATCTAGAAAATAAACTTTTTATGAACTATCTTACTACCTTATAATCATTAGTTGGTAGAACTTTCCTTCTACACAATTAGATACGTAATCTATAGTTACTAGGACAAATTTGTTTCCGTCAAATTCGGAAATAGTCCCATAAAACTAATACCCTAAATGTAAAAAATCTCACAAATTATAATCAGGTTTTATTGCATTTTGCCTCTTTCAGATATGTTCCCTTCCCCTTGACATCCATCATACAATTCAACAAACTTTTAGGCATCATCGAATAAAGTTAGCCAATAAAAACCACACTCGAGGACTTTATGAGTTGTTTATTTGCACTCAAATGTCTACCCATTGGTCCAACTTGATAGTATTCTAAAATTTGCAAACTTTTAAATGAGACACACATATACGAATTATTTGATTTGCACCAATATTAAACAGATATGAATCCTCCCAAAAATAAGTGTTAATATCATGGAAAAAAAATTTTCTTGTCTGTAATTTAGTCTTGAAGGAACAGTCTTAGCTCCTAGATAATTAGCTATGTCAACAAACCAAGGAGTTTTCCATTTATGTATTGGCCTCGCAACTTTAATACATAAAGTCAGATAATTAAGTTGAGATCTTAGAAATAACAACTTAATCTAAACAAAACAAGTAATAGACTTAATAAGAAGAGGAGAATTTTATTAAAATATGAACAATTAACGTACACTACATGTTATCTCAATGGCTACAGATCTAAATGTTACAATCTTTCATGATGAAATGGAACTAAACCCTAAGAAAATACTACTTTCTAACTTATATGCATCCCTTTCCCTTGTATATGTATATGTCATCCATTTATAATGTCCGAACAAAATAATCCTAAATGGCAAGTGTTTTAGAAATAATTGCAAGTCCTCAGGTAAGTATTTGATCGTGGATTCTGGACGTAGACTCCTTCTTATAATAATTCTTCGAGAAATTTTCTTGAAATTGATAATGAGAAGATTATGATTGGATAACATGGGCATGGTGAGTCATATCCGGTGGATTATAGACCAAGTATGACCGATTGGTGTGTTATATTCAATTGGTAGTTGCCCGAATTTTACTAACCTTTCTTTATTCTCTTTCGATTCTCTTTACTATGGTGCTTTTCCGTGTGTTCAACCTTAGAGATGCATCATGTATGCTTTATTTACTTGAAATCGCATTAAAAACACATGATTGGTAGAGATCGAAGAGAGGAAGAGCGGGAGGGTTGTGATGAATGTTGTTGAAAGGAGGGTTATGATGATAAGATTGATGACTGTTGTTGGTATATTATCCATTGAACTCATGTTATGTATATAAAGATTTAATACAAAAACAAAAATTTTTAACAATCTTAATCTAACTTCTCATATCAAGTTTTCATATAATTGCATTATGGTATATAAAGATTATGAATAAGAATAGGATTCAATTATAATTCAATCATAGAACTTCACTAATCCATGATTAAAAACAAGTTGGCATCTCATTATATAAACCATCAATTGCTAAAGTGAATTGGAAATTATCTTCTTTGTAGTACAATTTTAGGAACATGAGTTTATTATCAAATTGAAAGCCTCTTTTGTGTTGTTAATTTCGAAATCTTGCCAAAATATAAGCACGTTGCTCGCAAAAGCACTTCTATCTCTAGTCTAACCCACTTGTTAATGGTGGCTGGCATTCTGAAATATAGTACAATTCAGAATATTTCAGAAAAAATGAAGAAAAGAGAGTCTGTAGTTAGAGCCAACCTAATTTGGATAAGGTCAGAACTCAGTCAATTAGTCACTAAAGAGTATTTAACTTGGACTAGGATTGGGTATTGGTGGTCGACTTAGGAGATCGGCTCGAAAGTCGTTTGAGGCTAGTACGCTCGGATGTTGTTTGTGTCATGGCACGGTCACTTTGCAGGTCGACTTATATGCTTGATAAGTTGGCACGTCTACTCTGTAGCTTTAAGAACTATGATGGTACACGTGAGGGCTCAATATTCGGGTTGGCAGTAAAGTGAAACATTAAGGTTGGGATAGGAATTATTGTCTTAGATAGGGCTTCAAGCTAATATTCTCTACGTGAGTCCTTGGAGTCCTCTAGCTCAACTGTGCATGATCGGTCCAGGAAGTCAATTCTTATCGATACATGTTTTATCACACTATCTTTCATGAATCGCTCCTAAAAACAAAGATTTCTCCATACATAAGAGTCATGCTTCCTTATCAAACCCTAGGTAAAAATCCTATTTTTATCTAAACAAACAACAAATTTAGAAAACCAAATGGAGAATGATGATGTACATACCTTAAATTTGTTGGTGCAAGAGTTAAATCCACATTGTGGGGCTTGGATGATTGTATAGTGAGAGAAAGTGGAAGAGAATGGAGTTTTAGAGAGAAAAGTAGTATGTAGAATGAAAAAGAAAGACATTACCTATGGTTTTCAAATTTGTGGCATGACCATGGGCAAGTCCATGGGCATAGACTTTGGTTGTGTTCTCCTCTGACTCTTGAATCCGAATTTTGTTGAATTTCTTTGATTCTTTTCCTAAAATTGCTCCAAAAAATATCAAATGTAAAGTGAATTGAATTCCAAAATCAAATCAAAGAACACGTCAATTGGATGACACATTTTATTAAATTAACATTGCAAAAATAAGGATTCCAATAATTTTTTTGAGAGAATTAAAGTGTTCAATGTAGGGAAAAAATACCAACTAAGTTGCTAATCACTTAATATTTGAATTGAATAAAACAAACGACAATAAACAAAATAATAACCTAAATGAAACCAAACTTGGGTTGCCTCCCAATAGAGTTGTTGTTTAATGTTGTTTGTTCAATAGTTGAATCTTTCCCTTAATTTGGTTTCAAACCTACTAGTCTAGGGTTAAGTTCAGTGTTTCCAAACAAGCTTCCTTGTTGCCTCTTCATGACAGTTTTAGCCAATTGTCCAAGTTGACTCTCCAAATTTTTTAGTGAAGCTTCAACTTTTCTAGGTATTACTTTTATGGGTTGGATAAACTTGTTTGGGAATTCTTCTACAATGAGGTTCATATTTTGAGATTGCACATTTCTATTCTCATGCTACTACTGGCCTCTTCAAAAGAAATTCGAGTGATTTCTCCAACTTGGACTATAAGTGTTGCTAAAAGGATTATTCTGAGCTCGGTTAGCAATAAAATTAACATCCTCCACCTCAACTAATGGTTCATCCTACACTACATTCATCGATTTCATTAATCCCTCAATTTTCTTACTTAAGCTCTCAACCTAAGCTGTAAGTATAGTAACTAAATCCACCTCAAATTTTTCGATCAATTTCACCTTAGATCTCACATTATCCCACTATGAGTTATTTATCACCATGTCATCAATCAGCCTTTAGGCCTCATCTAGTGTCTTAATATTTAAAATGCCTTGAACTATAGCATTAATCATTCACTAAGTAAGATAATTGAGTGATTTTCATCCATAATGGCAACCCATGATGTAGGCATCACCTCAAAAATTCCTTAAATTTTCCCGGGTGTCATAAATGTTGAACCTAGGGTTCATTATTTAATTTTAATAAAAACAAAACAAAAAGTGTATATCTAAACATGTTGTTTTTTAAGAGAACAAAAATAAGTGGATGATTAAACTAAGTATTATTTGATTATTTTGAGATAATTGAATAAGTTTAATTAGCTTACTTAATGATTAAATATATCAATTATCTCAACAAGAAATTTAATCTTTTGAAGTAGTGATCAAATGATCTTAAAGTTATATTACAAAGAGTATTCGTTTGTTGTGTGTTAAAAGAATTTCATATGATATTTAGCCTACCGGGGTTAACGGCTCAAGAAAGAACCAAGCTGATAGTATAAAGCCCTGGAAAACACAAAGAAAAGCTCACTAACCTGAAAGAACCAGCTTACCAGTTCACTTACTAGTAGAGTAATTTTTACCGGTTTGCGGTAGTTCAAATTCAACTAGCCGTTGGAGCATTGAATGCATTGTAACGGGAAGAAATGAATGGAATAATATAAATGCTCAACAACCCGACCAAGGATAGTAGAGAACTAATCTTTTGCTGCAATATTTCAACATTCTTTTGTATTCTTGTTGTCTATAATTCTCCTTGTCTCTTAAATTGCTAATGTTTAGAGAGATTTGAAGTGTAGTGCTTATGAGTTATTAGTTGCAAGTATTGAGAGTTAAAAGCACTACACCAATAATTCTTGAGATAGAGTTTTTGCATTATGAGTTGAGATTGAGTTTTGTGTTGAGAGTTGAGATTATGATTTGTGTTGAGAGTTATTAGTGTGAAACTTGTGTAATCAAGTTTATGCTTGTGTAGCTCTTGGAGTATGGATTGAGAAATCAATAAAGTGATATGAAGTCCTCGGTTTGGGGCATTGTGTGTTCGTAGAGACTAAGGGCGGTCCAAACTCCACATTATATCCGAGCTTACTCTTCTTTATCCCTATTTCTTTTAATTTCTACACTTCTTATTGTTCTATTGTTGCTTTGATTAATCTTATTATTGCATTTAGTTGTTTGTATCGAAAAAGAATTACAGTTTGTCCTTAAACTCAATTCACCCCCTCCCCCCCGCTTGAGTTTAGCCTAGTGTTCTTCAATTAAGTGTCTGATCATCAATTTAAGCATAAGAAGAAAAGTCATTCCTAAATTTTGTTGTCCTGGCAAGTGAATATTTTCCTGAAATTTTTTCAACTAATTCTTCTCAAGTGGTGATTGATCCTCTAAGAAGTGAACTAAGCCATTGCTTGGCCTTACCTCTTAAGGAAAATGGAAACAACCTTAGTCTCATGGCATCGTTTATGATACCGTTGATTTTGAATGTGTTACATATCTCTAAAAAGCTTGAAATATGGTTGTTAGGGGTCTTCATTAGCCAATCTATCGAATTGGACAAACTGTTACACCATCTGGATCACGTTTGGCTGGATCTAGAAGTCTATTGCTTGCACTATTAGTCTGGTGATACTAGGTTCAACCCTGTCACCTTAGGCTTAGCAAATTCCATCGGGGTTTTGTTAACTTCATCATTATTCACTACCATGTTTTCAAGTACTTATTCCTCTCTTAAATCTTCTACTAATTCTTTCTTAAGTTAAAGTGGTGAACCTTGATTAATAAGATCCATGACTTCACAAATTCTTTCAATTTCTGGATCAAATTCCAAAAGACTCTCACTACTAATCCTAGTCATAAAATGAAATAGTTCAAAAATTAGAAATAAGTTAATAAAGAAAAATATTGAAATAAACTAAAAGAAGGATTCACTACACATATATTGAAATAATTGGAAAAATTAGGGTTTTGCTAATATCCAAATTAGTTTACTTTATTAGATTCCCCGACAATGACACCAGAAACCTGATAGTGCTTACGCAAGGCAAAACGTAAGTATACTTATTCAAGTTATAGCATAGAAATCGGATTTAAGTTTGAGTGTCTGTCTTAAGAGGAACAACGAAGGTGAGTAAAACCTAATTATTTAGCAATGTTGTCCTTATAATTTCCTAATTATCTAACTTCTACAATTAAGAATGAAATTGAATAATTAATAGAATAAAGAACAATAATAAAATAAATAAAGATACAAGAATAAAAATGATAACAATTCAAATAACAAAAATAATAATAGAAATAATTAAATTTAAGAAAAAGCATACTCCTTAGTAAATTTTACATTATTTACTACTTCGTTCTAAGAGATTTTTCAATCTCAATTATAATATTGGACCGTGGGGTTTCTTATTATAAACTAATTGAACTTACGTCTCTAGTTTTTTCCTAATCCAGAGTATACTTTACCAAAATCGCTTCTACAATAAAGTATCTCAAAATTGCATTAAACCCTTGAATCCCACTATTAAGTTGCCATAATCCTAAAAAACCAAACTACTAAACGTTTTAGTCAGTCAGTTTTGTCTAATTGTATCAATCATTCATATTGTATGAACTTATGAACTTGATAATAGACTCATGTATTAACTTAATCACTAGTAAAATTGAATTAAAGATCAATACTAAACAACACAATTAGATCTCAATATGTAAATATCATAGATTGAAATAACGACATTGATAAAAATATCAAGAGTCATAATAGAAGCTAAAATTCAATAACGATTTACTAAGAAAGATTAAAACAAAAACATAGTAAAAGAAAAATAATGAGAAAATGGAGAAACCCCTATTATTTTACCCTATCGACTCTTCTCCAAAAGGGTTCTCTCTATAAACTTAGACCTAAACATCTATTTATAAGAAGTAGACCAAGATGTATAAAGAAAACTTATTAAAAATAGAAGATTTGTGAATTATAGAAGTACTACACCTTCGGATTACGGTCTTAGAGTTAACGCATAGTCTCGTACTTTGTCTCAAATCTTCAAATTTAATGGAAATTAATGACGAGCGATCCATAGCCAAAGACCACAACCATGGTCTTCACCCATAGTCCTCTTTGGACTTTTTTTCTTACTTAAAATTTCTTCACTTTAATTCATTGATCAGTGCTCTTAGTCAATTAAGGTCCAAACCCTCATAAAAATCTTTAAAATTTCATTGAATGCTTCTAAAATCCCTGAAAATAAAATTTAAACGAATTAAGCTCTAAATCGCTATAAAATTAACCTACTTCATATACAAAATCATCGTAAAATATCTATGCTAAATGAGTTTTATTACCCTGCCTATAGAGCTACTTGGAACATCTCCGAGTTGTCTTTAATGTCTTCTGAGCCAAGAAGTTGTTCATCAATTTAAAGAAATGTTGTTTTTGCCAACAAAAACTAATTTTCTTAAGATATGCTGTTAGTAAAGGAGGCTTAGGAGTAATTAGTGAGAAAATCAAAACTATATAGAATGGCCAACCCAAGCTCCTATACCAAGGTAAGAAGTTTTCATGGTTTAGCTTCCTTTCATCGAAAATTTATTCAAGGATTCAGTACGATCATTACACCACCTCTTGTTGAGCTAACTAAGAAGAACGTAGAATTCAAGTGATGAGAAGCAACAGAGGAGTTTTATTGAAGTGAAGGAGAAGTTAACCTTCAGCCCAGTTTTGGCACTATTAGACTTTAAGAAGGTCTTTGAGTTAGAATATGATACTTCAAGTGTCAGCATTAATGTTGTACTTATACAAGAAGGTCAACTTGTTGCCTACTATAATGAGAAGCTCAGAAGAACCCAATTAAATTACTTAATGTATGATAACAAGTTTTATGCTTTGATTAGAGCTCTCTAAGTTTGGTATCACTGCATCCTCCCAAGGAGTTCATTATCTACATTAACCATGAATCGTTATGATACTTGAGAAGCCAATTGAAACTTTCTAAATGACAAACTAAGTGAGTGGAATTCCTTGAAGGATTCACTTTCATCATCAAGTATAAGCGTGGCAAAGCAGATGTAGCTATCGATGCTTTGTCTAAGAGGTACACCCTTCTTACCGACCTTCAAACCCAACTACGTGGATTCATAAAGCATAAAGGAGAAATATTACCTATCTTCATTTTAGTCCTATCTATGCTCGGTATATGGATGGATGATAGGTGGATAACTATTTTGTAGAAGATGGGTACTTATTCATGGGTTACAAGCTCTGTATGCCAATTTATTCTATTAAGCAACTATTGGTAAAAGAAGCCCATAGTGGAGGACTTTATGAACATTTCTGGTAAAAGAGGACATTTGAGCTATTAAGTATTTAGTTCTTTTGGCTTAAGATGAGGAAGGATATCTACAAAGTTGTAGAAAGGTATACAACCTATCGAAAGGCTAAGAGCCAAGCAAAGCAAGGAAGAGCCATGCCTTTGCATGTTCCTACCTAACCTTTAGTTGAGTTAAACATGGACTTTGTCTTCAACCTACATAAAATGGCCCGAGATAAGAATTCCACCATGGCTGTCATGGATCAATTTAGTAAAATGGCACACTTCGTTCCCTATACTAAAACTAACGATCTATTTCTCCTCTTTTTATAGGAGATCGTTTAATTACACGGCGTGCCAAGAAGTATGGTCTCCAAAAGAGATCGGATTTCTAGAAGAATCTCTAGCGTCGACTAAAAACCAAGTTACTCTTCAATACTTCATGTCATCCGCTAACCAATGGCCAAATAGAGGTCATCAACTACCCTTTGGCCTGTTATTCTGATTTATCGTAGGAAGGAACTTGACTAATTGGGATGTCTATCTACCTATGATTGAGTTTTCTTACAACCAATTTGTCCATAGCACCACCGGTCAAACCGCATTCAAGGTTGTATCTGGTTTCAACCTCGAACAGCCTCTCAACCATGTACATGTCCCTACGATTGACCTAAATGATCCTGAAGCAAGAGACCGAGCTTAAGTCCTCTATAAGATCTATTAGAAGGTAGCTAATCAACTAGACTGAGCTACTACAAAGGTTAGAACAAAGAGGATAAGGAAGGAGAAGAAGGTAGTTTTAGCATGGTAGCCTAGTTCCATTGTACTTAAGCCGAGAAAGATTTTTGAACAAGAAAGGGAACAAGCTCTTTGCCTCAGTTAAACTGTTCAAGATACTCCAAAAGATCAGTAACAATGCGTATCAACAGAGCTGCTCGGTGATTGTGAATTATTTAACTTATTCAACATTGCCGACCTGAACACTTAGTAACCTAAGGAAGATGCCCAATAAGAGGACCATCCAGCTTTAATCCCAAATTCGAATTAAATCAGAGGGGATGATAGGTTTCAACCTACTAGACCCCTCACTCAAGCTCTAGACCAAGGTCTAGAGAGCATGACCCAATGGATTCTCACTTCCCATCCTAATACCGAGGAATCTGAGCTATTGTCCGAACTCAACCTTTCCTACCTTTACGCTTGTTCTGAACCATGGTCATGGAGTATCAACCTGAAGGTAAGCTAGGTAACCTCTCTACCAGCTTGGTGAACTTATCCAACATTTCGTCCATCCTAATCCGAAGCTGTGCTTTTTATGGTTCAAGCTATTTAACAATGTATGACTTGTTTTATTACTTGCAGGTGCTAACAATCAAGGTCTCAATACAAAACTAATTAGGAGTTGCCACCAAATCTGATTCTGGCTCTACCTAATGAAGCTACATCCACTTAAACCATGACATGTGTCCTTTGACATTCGTACAATATGGAGGACACTTGAATATTCCTAATTGCACATTATTGACCCCTTATGCATGTATATTCTTTAGTACTTTCATATTCTAGGTAAAATGCCCTTTTTAATAAGTTATCCTTTATTGTATGATACCTTAATCGTACAAGTATAAATACCCATTAAAATGTAAACTGCAACAATCATCAACAATATACAGAATACCACTTTTACCGTAACCTTAAGTTTGTTCTCTCTACAAGTCTCTTTACTAATATCCATTCTCTTGAGCATAGAATAGTGGCAAGTAACCCAACTACCTTAGTTGTACATCACATTGACTAGCTTAGCTAGTCCATAGGAGTTCCTTGGGGCATAATATCCTCGAAGTGTTTCATGGGATCTTGATTACTTCTTAAACTCCATTCTCCATTTTTAAGCCTTTGGTAGGTTCAAACCTACCTTAAAATCGTCACCCTTATTAGTTCTTGGTGCAGCACATTATCTCAGCTCACTAACACCATAATTTAGCTAATAATGAAAATCTTTCCAAATGATTTACACCATTCATCATATTCCTAATAATGAGCATACAACTTCCATAATTGCATAGCGCAATAGATTAAATCATCTACATATGGCATCTGAACTTGTTGTAGCTTCACAAACTCAACAATACTAGCTCTGTTATGTAAAGCAGTACATGCTTTACTATATATTTTAGGGGTTAGGTTTCATTTTATGATAGGAATCTAACCTAGGACTCATGACTCGAGCTCAACTCAAAGGCTTACAGAACCTAACATTATGAACTCAAAGACACCACCTAATTAAGGATGAGTAGCTCTACTTCAAGACCTCTTCTCTACATAAGCTAATGACCTCCTCCGACCTCTTCACCATTGTACAAGCTATTGAATTAACAAATTGTTTGACTTGGAATAGCATGAAGACCTGCTCACTTAATGCTAACAGCTCTAAACATGCCGTTATGACAAGCATTGAACTATTTAGATTCCTCCTGTGTCGATTTCTAACCCATTCATCCGTTCTTCCTAACTCAATTATGCTTCCATACATTTTGTTTGTTTGCACTAGAAATGATGCCAATCTACTCCCAATGAATGTATAGATTTCCTGACATTGGCATGTAATCCCAGAATTGTTCCTTTTATCTTTTTTATATTTATACCCCTTTTAGAAATTATTTTAAGTGTATTTAGGACATATACTTTTATGTCTTTCTTTCTTTTGTAGCCTACAATTGTAGTCACATAATCCGGTCTAATATTAAGTATACTCCTTGTTTCTTCCGAGTGCTTAGCTCTAAATTACTATAATTCTCTTATCAAATCCATTAGCTTAGATTTGTGGTAAGAAACCCTCGATTATAGTCTATGCGTCATGTCAAACAATAGCTTAGGTCATGTAGTATTGAGTGGTGAGTCGTCTCTCTACTTAATAGCTTACGTATTGGCTAAAACCCTTCATAAACTCTACTCATTTCTTTAATATCTCAAAAGACTCATCTATTTCTGAAGTCCTAGTGATTTCAATGTCTTAGGGACATTATATAATTTTGGTGTTAGAGCCTTGGCTTACAACCAAGAGAGTTATGAGTGCATGCAGTATATTCATAGGTGCAATTAAAATGAAGGAGTTGGGCTGTTATAGTTGACGTATTTGTATTGTTGTGAAGTACAATAAAGCAAATTGTGCTACTGAAGTCGCAATTACTACAATGTTGTTATTTAAGTATGTTAATATCCAAAATGTCTAATCGATGCATTTATGAAAGCATGAGCAATGTTAGGTCATTTTACTATAAGCTCACCATATCAAATTTTCCTTAATCATCCTAAAATATATAGTATGACTCTTTAAATCTTATTACCTTAACTCATAAAGTCAAATCCAATTCGATTATTTGGCTCAAAACCCAAATTGAGGTCTCCCCCTCTACAATTTGTTTACTTTAATATATTTAATAATTTTAGTTTATTATATTAATTATTATCAACCAATAAAAATTTGACATGCATGGTGATAGACTAAAGCAAAACACATGTAAAGTGCTAAAAAAAGAAAACATATGTACACAAAATGTTAATGGGTGAAAAGTATGCTAAGCGAATTATATATACATGAATACATATACATATATATATATATATATAAGTTTTGTGTATACGAAGTAGCAACGTCCAAAGTAAGTATAAATTGCGGTAATGTTTGTGGGAAGCCCACACTTCAAAACGATAAACAGGCTGTATTTTTTCTTTTTTTTTTGGGCCGAAATAAGAGGCTGTAGTTTTAAAACAAGTATCGAAAAAATGAATAGATAGGTAAGACGTGGGTTCTCCATGAATGAGAAAGGCCCAGCCAATTGTCATAGCTCAAACCAATTGTCATGCTGTATCTATTTTTACTACTAAATTGCTCTAAATAAAATATAATAATGGGTTTGCCAGATTATTTTTTTTTTTTCCCTTTCACGTCCTGAAACTGGGATAAAACAACCTTAATCTCATGTTACAACACAAGAACCAGAAGCGACAACTCAGGGGTGCCCAAGCATCTTCTCACTTTTCACAGCATAAAAAATTGCAAGATGCTCTTACTCAATTGTGGTGCATGAGCTAACCTTTGCTGCTGTGAGATTGTATTAATACGGGGCTCTACAAAAGCTAACTCAGCAGTAAAACGCCACAATGATGCAAAAATTAGGTCGACCTTGGTCACCCACGAAACCAACATGGGGGCTTCTTTTCACTGTGATTCATTCTCTGATGAGGCTACGAAAGGCATCATCTCACCAAATTTAATTGGACACTGCAACAGTATGGGGTGATGCATGAACAACGATTAATGGGCATGGGCATTTGACTGCAAAATGCAGTAACATTACCGACTCTGACATTATGGTACGTACGATAAGCAAACTGGGGCTCGGATCCACCATTTTGCAAGGTCAAAACACCAGAAATACATGAACTTCCACAAAATAGACCACACAATCCAATAATAGCCTCACCATCATATCCTAAATTAGTCTCTCTCATTATAAAATATAAATATATAGCTTTATATCCAGTCTTTCCTTCTGGTCCAAAATATCCCATCTAATTTACATGGAAAATAAGCTTCAGACACAGTGAAAGCAACTCACCTATTTACAAAGTACGGATGGCATTTGCCTTATAGAGCCCTCTGACTCCCAAAGTCAATATGGTTGTACAGAACTAACATGCAGATGGCCCGGAGATTCTTTACTGTCTACAGAAAAGAGGACTTGATGGCATATAAATAGACTTTCCTACAGTGGAAGTGAGAAAGCACCATGTCTTGGAGCAAACCGGAAAATTAGCAACAACATGGGGCTCTCGAGTTAAAAAGCAGAGGGTTAGGAGCAGAGCTCACCGTTTGGTAAAACAGCTTCAGGATGGTAATGAAGCATTTCTGACCACATCATCTCTCTTATCATTTCTTCACCCAAATCCTCATCGATATCCAGATCAATCGGAACCTCAGCAGGTGGATTTCTGCTTGGATCATATAATGGAGACATGTACGGATGCTGGAGCGCTTCAGTAACACCAATACGCTTCGATGGATCAAATACGAGCATCTTTTGCAGCAGATCGATTGCCAAAGGATGGACATTAGGATAAAGACGAGTAAAAGGAGTCCCAGGTGTATAGGGAAGTGATCTGATATATCTTCTTGCTTTTGGATTATCAATAAATGCCAGGTCCTCTTCCTTCTGGCTGCCAAGAACATCAATGATCAATTTGAGCTGGTTAAGACACTCTTTACCAGGGAAGATAGGCTTGCGCCCAAGCAGCTCAGCAAAGATGCACCCAACAGACCACACATCAATCGATGTGCCATAGTAGTCACAACAAAGCAGAAGCTCTGGAGCCCTGTACCAGCGAGTGACAACATACTCCGTCATGAATTGTCCTTTACCGTTACTAGTGCGCGCAAGTCCGAAATCACATATCTTAAGGTCACAGTTGGCATTAATTAGAAGGTTCCCTGGCTTAAGATCTCGATGAAGTATATTGGCAGAGTGAAGATATTTTAGGCCTCGAAGCAGCTGCATTTTGAGATACAACTTAACTATTTCATTAAATGGGAAAGATATAAGAATGTATCGAGTAAATTTGACATCTCCTCCTCCTCACTCCCTCCCTCCACATTTGGGCAAATCTTCATCAACTACAACATATAGGATCTATATGGTTTACAGGGTAAATGTCTGCAACACTAGAATAACCCAGGGACAGAATAAGGTAAAAAATTGCATCATATGCACACCTCAGAGCCAGTCAAACTCATGATAACCACGTCAAAATATAACACTGAAAAGGGTTGCATGATATTTGAAAAGTGACATGCCATCAGATATCTCAGACAGGCCTATCACATAAAGCTAACAAAATTTAGACAGTACTTAATGCATGCAGATGTGCTCCCATCAGATCTATAAAGGATGGAAAAGAACCCAGTTTTATGTGGCAAAAGACAGCTAGACTTCTTGAGAAAACATAAAACATAGCCAAACTCTGTAACAAACCAATCACATAGAGTGAAATATGCAATATTAGCTACAGTGTACACAGTTGACTGTCCCTAAACTTCTGTGTAACATTAGACAAGTAACAAATAACTATTATTACAATGGAGAGACATGAAAACAAAAAATTGAAAGACAAAAACCTAGCAATTTTGAAACAGAATGCTTACAGAAACAACATACATTTTTGAGCAATTGAAATTAGAGGCATGGAGCATCATTTTCAGTTGATAAAGGATGCAGAAAATTGAAGGCATATATCCAAAGAGCTAATATTCATAAAAGGACTAAAAATCTTGAAAGAAGGTTACATTAGGCTGACAAAATTATCCCAGATGTCAATCAGAGGCACAGACACCCTTGAACCGTGGGAAGGTCACCAAGCCACTCCCAACAGCCCCACATACAACCACAACTGCAGTCCCCACTGTTGATTTGGCATTGATGGTTGTTACTTTGACATGAATCAAGCACAACAGAAGTTACTAGAAACATTGAGGATCATTTTAATGTGGACCCAACTAACCAAAACTTCCTTAGGATACCTTCATAAACATATTCCTTAAAGTAACTTAAAAATTAGGGAAAACATCAATACACACCTGAAAGAGGAAATATTGGCAGTGATCATTGGTAAGCGTTTGTGGAGACTTGATTATTTGATGCAGGTCAGTATCCATGAGCTCATACACAAGGTACACGTCCTTGAAATTTTTCTTATTGATTGGCATCATAACATCTTTCAAAGCAATTACATTCTCATGTTGTAAATGCCTGAGAAGCTTCAGTTCACGCAAAGTTCTCAATGCATCAACACGATTCTCAAAGACATTATGTATTCTTTTTATTGCAACTTTTTCATTGGTTTCTCTATTAGCAGAAGAGCAAACAATTCCATAAGCCCCTCTACCAATAGGCTTGATGGGCACGTATTTTGTATCAATCTCAAACAGGGTTTGCCACATGGAAAAATAATGCTTCCCTGCAGGACGAATCCCATTAGGAGGCTCAACTGGCGTTGCCATTTCTGCAAACCTGAAAGGGAGATCAATAGTTAAAAGCATAACAAAAACATGGACAAGATCAAAATACACAAATGATTGTACAAAATCAATTATAAGAACATCAGGAAATACCAGGAAAAGCATACTTTTTACCAAGCACATTGCAGAAGCTTAAGAAGTTCAATGCTTAACAATGAGGACAGCAATCACTGATAGCTCAATAAAAGTTAAGTAAGTCTACTTGTGATTAACTTTTCAAGTTTAAAACAGGACAGACAGTCTTTACCTCTCAATACATTACATTATCTTTTCTAAAGCAAAAATGGAAAAAAAAAAAAAAAAAAAAAAAAAAAAGATCATTTTTCTAGTGAAATTTGAAGATTAGTTTCTCCTCCAATTTTGGGACAAGAAACTCAAAAATAAACTTGAACTTTCATCTCTTTCAACAAAGGCCTCAGTACACTTCCTGTTGCTTTATCCTATCAGCTTGCTGACTGTTTAATTGCATGAAGCTGAATGCTTTAGTTGGATCAATCTATTACTTAGTTAAAAAAAAAAGATTCAGCCATTTGCTTTGGACACAATAAAATTAGCTTCTTCTATATAAATTTGCTAAAATATGCAATAATTTTCCTTAATATAAATGATTCTACCAATGTATTGTCACAGATGAAACTTCTCACTTTACACGTTGTAAACACTACTACATACAAAAGCAAATCATGGAGCAAATGAATGCTGCTAACTACAGACAAAAGGGGGTAACAACAGTGCAAATTCACATTAAGGTATACACTATGTGGATGAAACATCAGCAAATTTTATTTTGAAATCATCATATTTTATATTCATGGCCCTACACATTACCACTACTATTAAACACCACCTTATGATGAGTTGTGGCAAAATTAAACGAAACACAATGAAAAAAAAAGCATGGATTTCAGCCCAAGTACGGTATGGAACTCCACCCTTTAGTTTATACTGCATCATTGCAATGTCAACAAACTTCATCACAACAAACAAGACAATTCAACATGGCAACATATCTACAAATTTTCTAACCGAAATATATAGAAAAAAGTCTACCATCATTAATATGAAATAAATTGACGAAAAGAATTCTCTTCAAATAAGAGTAAGAATTATTAGCTTTTTTTTTTTTTTTCTTTCCTCCCTAGCAAACACTCAAGATCGAAGCTTTAAACATCTAGCAAACATTAAAAAACTGCGGGAAAAAAAAAGCTACACTTTTTATCAAAATTCATTTTATCTGAAGCTTTATTCAAAGAACGATAAATCAACACGAAAAGAGAGTCCAATTAAGTAAACGGGAAAATATAGTGAAAGAACTAAAAAGAAAAAAGGAAACAACTTGAACAAAATGAAATGAAATTACCTTTTTTTCTATTATATATAGATGCCAAACTAAGATCTTCCTTCTTCAAACACCACCTTGTTACTTCCTTAATTACACGCAAACACGTGTAAACATCATAATTCTTCTCACCCTTCTTCTTGCATCACGTAATTCAAACCCTAAATCTTATAAACTTTTATGATTTACCCAACCAAACCTGCTTAGATTACGCACATGATGAAGAGCATGAGTGAGAAGATGGTGAGAGAGAGAGAGAGAGAGAGAGAGAGAGATGGTGTGTGTAGGGATTGGATAATTGGAGTGCAAGTGTAAGTAAGAGGAAGAAAGCTTTTGAGATCCAAATAAAGACTGGCAACTTGGATGATGATTATTATTATTATTATTATCATATAATAGTTTAATATATGTGTCGTTGAGTTGAAGAGATGACTGTCATAAAGCAAATAATCAATAACGAATAATATTAAAACTCGTGACTTGGGAATTTTAATTTTTTTTCAAATTATATATTTCAAGTGGAAAATTATTAAACATTAAAAAAATGTTTAACTTTTTTGCTTATCAAATTATGTGGATTACAATTTTAAAAAAATATTGTAATTTGATAAATAAAATTTCTAGTAAGTATGACATAATAACAATGTCGAAAATTATGTGCTAAATTTCTAGCTCTAATATTTCCCAAAAGGAAAATTAATAATAATCTAGTTATTTTTCATGGATGCGTGGTAACCTTTATTCAAATTTTTATAGAAAATGAATTTTATAAATTAATATTTGTTACCACAAGCAAATTGGTATTTACAGGGTGAGGGTATGTCCCAAAACTTGGAATATACTATAACTAGCATACACTGTTTTTGAATATTGCATGTAGCATGGAAATAAATAAAAATTAATGGAAGGAAAATAAAAAGAAATGAAAAGAACAAAATGGAATGACATATAGCATTCATTTCTCGTTTAAATTCATATGATGGAAATGGAAATAAATGTGTTATTAAAAGACAAAACCACCCATAAGTTTACTCTTTTTATTTTGCTTACAAGGGTTTTTTATAATTTTAGTCCGTTTCTTACCATTTTCACTTATTTCTCTCTACTTTTGAAAAAAAAAATTTTGAGTTTTAAAAGTAAAAATATTTCCACTAACTTTTTTCGTTCTTTTATTAATTTCTATTCTCACTTTTAATAGCCAAATATAATACTTTCATTGGTTTCTTCCTATTTCCATAGGTTCTCATGGTTGCCAAACATATTGATAATCAAGAAAGTTTTGCATAGATGTCGAAGGTTATGCAATGGATTATGTTCCAATATCTAACTTAGTGCCTGCACTAAGTGTAAGCTAATTTATCTATTGTAGAAAAATGATTGCATTAAAGTTAAAAGAGTTTGAAGTTTGAAGTTTGGTTTACTTTATCATATTATGTTTTTCATTAGATGCTTTTATATCAATTAAATACTATGGTAGATTTGATGGAGTTACTCATTTTTAATAAGCAAACTTAGAGTTTATCATGTATTACAATTTCAATATAATGTTATGTTAATGCCAATAATTGGACATAGCCTAATAAGCCCAATAGGCACAAAGCCCAATCTCAATGAGACTAGCATACTATACGCATAACCATCCAAACACTAGACTACTTAAGACAATCCAATCTTACCCACAAAGCATACAACTCGAGCTTCTATTCGTCACAGACAACTAACAAGGACCAATTCCAATAATGGGGTGATGGTACAACCTCGGGAAGGACTACTTCCTCCACAAACTACTCGATCTCAACTATATGGCAATCACATTACATTAGTTGTGATATGACCATTAGTAGCTTGCCCCGTATCAGTTGATATAGTCAAAGTGTATGGGGCTAAACGTTACTAGTAAGCACAAGTCCTAAAGGCAACCACTCTTTTTGCTAATGTAAGAAAGTCTTTTCATCACACATAAACCTTTTAAGTGCTCAATCGAATTTGGTACAAGTATAAAGAATCGTTTTATAAATATTGGCCCCACATCTCTCTCAGGAATGAGAAAATATGCTCTTTATATGCTACACTCTACATTAAACCCGCTTTCGTATCCCTTTTTCCATTGAGACTTTAACATAAATAACGAGGTGGCTATATCAATCAATCTTTGGTATCGCAACTCACCTCTTGTTTATCTTATAGAGAACCATTCCCTAACAATCCACTTCCAAAGCAAGGTATTCTATGAAAGTTCTTTATCCAGGTCATAATGTAAGCCTTCATGAGAAATATCTGATTAAATTATTAAAAAGATTACATTCTTGTGAAAGTATGAGTCATAAATATATAAGAATTGATAGGTTATTGGTAACTTGCCTTAAATTTTTTATATCTTATAATAATGTAATAAGAAATTTCACAAATCTTTATAAGATACCTTTATTTTTAAGGTTTTACAAAATACAAATTTTAGGATCATTCCTATATATTATAAAATACATTCTGATTTTAAATTTTATAGACATAAAATATAAATAGATACTCACCTTTACCTATCCCATACCCTTTACCTTAAAAATTTATAACAATCCATAGGTATATTTGATTCATTAATTTAAAAAATAAATAAGTGTTCTACCATGTGTAATTCCTTTTTCTAGCGAGCTTTATCGATTAAGTTACTATTTATACATATTAACATGTGATTATTCATTGACTTAGATTAGTTATGTGATATAATGTAACCTTCGTTATGAAGCTTAACTTTTTTACATCGCTTGATCAATACGACCACGTGATTTTATTTGGATTGAGTTATTTTAGATTTCTAGTGTCTTCATCATATTTATTCGAGGTTAAACTCTTTCAAGTTAGGTAAATTAGGATTAATAAGTACAAAAAAGATAAAATATAAAATTTTATCTATACTCTACCGTATAAGGTAGAGCTTTCCAAATTTTTAGATAACAACTCACTCATAATATCTTATAAAACTTATGTCTTATAAGTCTTATAAGGTATAGAATACCCCATAAAACCTATAAATTTTATCTTTTTTTTTTATATAAATTTCAATTCTATATGATATCAAAAGAGTAATATATATATATATATATATATATATGATACTGTAAATCCTGCATATATAAAACTTATGAAACTTATAGTATAATTCGTTGAACAATTTTTTTCTACCTTCGTTATTTCCTTATTACATAATCTCATTACTTAGCAATTTTTTTTTTTATTTTCTTTTGGAGGGGGGTGAGGGGTGTGAAGGGGAATTTAAGGAAAGTTGGAGAGGAAAACGGAAAAAAATATATATGGTTCTAGATATAATTGTTTAAGATTATTAATTTATGGTTCTATTTTCTATTTTTATTATCTTTTTGCAAAAATATTTATTGGTCGAAAAATATAACATTATTATTTTTTATTTATTTGTTCATATTATTTGATAATGTTTTTATAAGATTGATATAAAGTACTTTAAAACCTATACCTTTTCTATATTAGAATACAAATTCTAGGATATATATAGGATTGGATGATTTTGTACCTATATCCTATTCTATAAAAGTAAGTTTTAATAAACCTATACTCAAAATTTATCCTACGATTTTTAATACTAATTTAGAACCTACTCAATCAAACAGTTTATAGAATAATACCTTATATAACGAGATTGCTCACTCAACCCATAGAGCTTGATATCATATTGTTCCAACTCAATAGGAACTGTTAAGTTAAAATATGAAAATTTGAGTAGGTTCATTTAATCACTATTGAGTGATATGATTACATAATTCCATAAATATTGCTGCAGCATATTATATACCAAATTGATAGTAACATATATCAAAGTAGCGCTTCTTACTTTGAAATAAATACTTTAATTAATTGAATTCTCCAATAATACCTCGTGGGAAAATTTTATCATGAATTATCAAAATGGTGAAACGGTAGAATCTATTATGAACTGAATATAAGAACTAAAAGTCTTATTAATCGTACATCAATAGTTGCATGCTCCGCCTTGCAATGCCAGCTTATAGTAGTAACCCTGGAAAAAGAAGAACCCGTCTGACTATATCCGTGAGCAAAAAGGATAATGTAAAGATCTATGCTTGAAATGGTGTTTTTCAATTTTTTATTTAAAGTCTTAAGTTACTAAATATTATTCGCAATATAATTTTTATTCATTAAATTTATTATTTTATTTTATATCTATGTTTTTTTGTCCCATGAGCATCTTTCTCAATATGATGAAAGTAGTAAATTCAAAAAATAAAAGTTCAATTATGTATGATATTTAATAATTTTAAGTTTTAGATATAAATTTTTAAAAATAAAAATTTAATTTTATGATATTTAACAATTTAAATCTTCAAGATTGAAATTAGAAACAAAAAACCAAAACTTGTATAGTATCTTTCTTTGACAATATTCCAAAAAAAAGAACATGCGAAAATACTTAATATAATCTGATAATGCATTTATTAAAAAGATGATATTTTAAATAAAAACTATAAAATTCCTAATTATATGCACAACAGTACATTCGAGGTCAGTATTCACGCGAGGGTTTGCTTCTGAAGCGACAGCTGGGATATTTAACCCATTTTTTAAACGTGGGGCCTACTTTTCTTTTCTTTTCGTTTTTTTTTTTTTTTTTTCAATTACAAGTATGGAATACTGGTAATAGTACGTTAAAAAAGTTTTAGAAAGAATCGATCATCGATGCATCCAAAATGAACGAATTGTAATTGCAGTACTCCTCCCAGGAAAAGGCATATGCTCTTTAGTTATTCCTCTGCCGATATGGCACCAGACACTAATTTTTTCCGAAACCTTTTATTTATACCCATTTTAATAATTGAAAAAGATAAATTTAATCTTCAACATTTTTTATTTGAGTTCTAAATCCTTAATTCTCAAAATTTATGAAAGTTTACTAATGAAGACTCTTATTAATGGTATTCACTTTTCTATTAGTTAATGACACATGAAGTTCTTTTACTTGTTAAGGTTGTACAAGAAAGGTGGATTATAGGAGACAATCCACTTAATCCGTAATGAAATGTAGGTTGGATTAAAAAAAATTATCTACTTAAATATAGGTTTTTTTTAATACATCTCGCTTTAATCCATCAGCCAAAGTAGATTAACTCATCATGGAGTGGGTTGACCTACATTGACCAATAAAAAAAAATCTACATTAGATTTTAATTTACTTCGTAATGATTTGTTGCTTTACTTCTTAATTTATCATTTCATATAATAAGTAATAGCTAATAATATTAATATTTTAAATACATCTCAAAAGTGAAAAAAAAAGGAAGAGAGAGAGAAAAAGAAAAGAAACTAATAATATTGTTAGAGAACTTTTCATAATTTTTTAGATTGAACAATTCATTTAATTATAAACTATGATTACTACTGATATATTGAAAATATATTAATTGAATAATTTGTTATTAAATTTTTCTTCTTCTTCTTCCCATCTTTAAAGTTCATTGCAATATAGAATTTTTATCTCTTTTTATAAGTTTAAAAAGATAATTGTATGTCCTAGATATAAATCTCTACAATTTTTTTCCCTTTCTTTTTTTTTTTATTTTTTGAATAAGTTAAATTTATACATTTGTTCATGTAAAATGATATTATTAAGCAACAAAAACTACCTGACATTTGTAGCCTTAGAATTAACAAAAATATAAAAAGCTTTTATAACTTAATGATAATTTAAGGAATAAATAAGAAATAGTATGTTGATGATAATCATATATAAATGTAGTAAGTATTTTAATATATTAATTTTTATGTAAAAAAACCTTAGAGCATTGTAGATTGGTCCGTTTAACCTACCAACCTATGGTGGTTGGGTGGTTTAGCTTACTTAACCCGCTTGTACAACTCCACTACTCGTCTACGTAATTATATAAAATAAATGTAATAAAAATTATATAAAATTAACAAAATTAATAAATTAAAAATGTAAGAAAAAAGAAAAAATGCAAAAAATAGAAACAAAATATATACACGAATATATATTATATCAATAAAATAAAAAATTCAAAATAGTAAGAAAGGGGAAAAAAACTTGTTTGTAACCACTCTAAGACTAAAGAGGAAAAAAAAAGGATAGAAATAAAAAGCAAAAACCTAATCCAATCACTTGACCCAATCAAGTTTTCATAAGATTTTTTTAAAATGCCAATCAGGGGTAGCTATCTACCTTTTAAAGAGTCACGTGTCACGGGTAGATTCCCTTACTCGAACCCGTGTGACACTCAGCGTTCCTGACCACACTATAGAAGGCTAAATCAGCCAGTATCAACTCACAATGTTTAGAGAGAGAAAATATAGAGAGAGAAACCTTGATGTAAATAATATTCACTTGAAATAACTTGATAATATAATTAAGGGAATCTCCCCTATATATACAAGAGGCCACTCAAGATTGAGGGCTAAGATTAATTCGATCTAACGGTTACAAATGAATCCCCATCTATCTTTACATTAAATGCATCTATCTATCTTACCTACCACCTATTCTGGGACCTTCTAGATCTTCTAGAATATTTTGGATTATTTCCTCTTAGACTTGAACGAACCTCATGATTTTAGGCCCTTCTAAATCGGCCCATGACATTCTCCCCTACTCATTCCGACGACGTCCTTGTCGTATTTTCTTCGTGGAACTTTTAAATTTTGTTTGAAAAACTACCATAGAGCTTTAGTAGGTTCCCAACTAATCTCACTTTCCGACTTTCCTTTTCCAAATAACCATATACTTGTGCCTAGGGGAGTGGCATCATCTTCTTACATATCTGTCCATAATAATTTTTTCAACTTCTTTTTCGTATGATTCTCAAATTCCAACTAGAACCCTCTGTGATATTGTTCTACTAAGGTTATCCTCATCCTTATGATATGGCTTAAGCATACTAACATTAAATACTGGGTGGAATTTTAATCTTAAAGGTAACTTCAACTTATAAGATGCTCGTCCCACTCATTTTACGATGAGAAATGGCCCTTCATAACGCCTCATTAGTCCTTTGTGCGATTGGCCCTTGGTCTACTGGATCAGGTGTAACTTCATAATTACTTAATCCCCTACTTAATACTCCATTGGCCGACGCTTCTCACCTGCAACTTTTTTCATTCTCTGAATAGCATTGTCTAAGTAATTCAGAGTTAAGTCTTGGCTTTCTTGCCACTCTTTTGCAATTTTATATGCTGGGAAACTAAACCTTATATATCCTGTGGTTACCATATTGGGAGTTAACGGTTGTCTCCCTAGGACAAACTCAAATGGGCTATGCCATGTTGATTCATTCTTCTGTAGCTTGAAATAGAGTTGTATGACATCCAATAATTTAGACCATTCTCGTTGACTTGTACTTACAAGGTGCCTCCAAACTTGAAGGCAATGCATTACAACTGTCATTTCCTTCTCATGTACTGGGTATCGCCTCTCCGTATCATTCAACGTTTGGCTCTCAAAGGCTATTAGATGGTTTTCCTGCATCAAAACCTCACCAATGGCATAATCACTAGTATCCATGCATACTTCAAATACTTCACCAAAATTAGAGAGCGCAAGAACTTATTCTTTAATGACTACTTCCTTCAGGTTATCAAATGCCTTCTGTCGAGAGTATCCACGTATGAAACTTCTGTAATAATTTACTAAACCAAGAAATGACTTCAATTCGGTGGGCTTAGTAAGTTCTTTCCATTCTCAAATGGCCTGTATCTTCTCTTCGTCCATTTTGATCTTCCCTTTTCCTACTACATGCCCTAAGAAGGCCACTTCTTCCTTTGCAAAGGTACATTTCTCCAGCTTTACATATGACTCGTTTTCCCTTAAGACTAAGCAAACTGCATAAAGATGTTCTAGGTGCTCCTCCATAGACTTGCTATAAATCATGATGTAATTTAAGTAAACCACAACAAAATGATCTAAGAATGATACTAATACCCTATTCATAAGACTACAAAAAGTAGTTGGGGCATTTGTGAGCTCAAATGGTATAACAAGAAACTCAAATGCACCATACCTTTTAATGCAAGTGGTTTTGGACTCATCCCCATCTGTTATCCGTACTTGATGATATCTCAATTATAGATCCAATTTTGAAAAATATCTTGCCTCTCCCATCAATCGAACAAGTCTGATACCAAAGGAATAGAGTACTTATTTTTTTCAGTAACCTTATTCAGGGCTCTATAGTCAATATACACCTGGAAGGACCCATCATGTTTCTTCTAGAAAAGAACTGGAGCTCTAAAAAGTACCTTTGATGGTTGGATGAATCTAGTTTCCAACAACTCCTTCAATTGTCACCTTAATTCTTCTAATTCTTTTAGGGACATGCAATAAGGAATTGGAGCAGGGGCCTTTGTACTTGGTTATAGCTCAATTGCATGATCCACTTCCCTTCTTGGTGGTAGCTTCTTTGGCAACTCTTTAGGCATGATGTCTTTGAATTCTTCTAGCAATTCTCCCACTCAATGTGGAATTATCTCTTGACTCCCCATCTCTTCTTCCCCTTCAATATAGTTATGTACATAACTTCATTCTTCTTTAGGCCCTTCGCCAGTTGCATAACGGAAAGGAATTTTGTGGCTTGACCAGCTTTCCTTGTAATAGGCACCACATATTGAGAGTTAGTCTCGAGTATACATATACAGTTTGCATGAGGAACAATAAGTGTGTTAATACGATCTAGGAATTCCATCCCAATCATAAATTCGAAGTCATCCATAGGCACTACTTTGATGGTTTCTTTCCCTTTCTACCCTCCCATATGGAGCTCTATCTCCCTAGCGACTCTAATAGTAAGGACTTCCTTTGAGTTTACCATCTTAAGCCATGTCTTGGTTTTCTCCACTTCCATTCCAATCTTACTTGCTGCTACATCAGAGATGAATATATGAGATGCCCCTATATCAATAAAGGCATTTAACTTTTTGCCAGCAACTATCACCTTAGTGTACATCAACCCCTTTCGCTTCTCCTACATCTTCATAGCACTAAGCAGTCGTACCGAACCTAGTTTAGCCTCATCCCCTTCATCAGAGCTTTCATCTGCCATAATTGCTACCAACCGATCTTTCTTTGGGCATTCCCTAGCATAATGGGGCCCATTACAAAAATAGCACTTCAATTCTTGAGGCTTTCATCGTTCCCCATCTTTTCCTTCACAAGTCGTTCCCCAATTATTATTTTTCTCTTCCATCTTAGGCTTCCCTCTTGAGGAACTCCCATTCCTTTCCTTTTTAACTCTCCCCTTCCACCTTCCCATTAGGGTCTTATGTTCTGTCTTCTTGAACTCCGTTAGGCCTTCAACAACTGCTATGGCCTTAAAGATGTCTTCTATTCCCCTTCGATCTAGCTCTAACTTTGCCCAAGGTTCCAAACCATCTAAAAACATCACTAATGCGTCATCTTAGTTAAGGTTTGGGATCTCCAGCATTAGTTCTAAAAATTTCTTCACATATTGCTTGATGTTACCCTTATGAGTTAGGTGATGCAACTTCATCTTTACTTCTTTAGCAGCATTTTGGGGAGAGAATTGCCCCTTGATTTCATGTACAAAGCTAGCCCAAGTATTGATTTTGTTTGCCCTCTTACGCCACCATACCATAGCAGAATCTTTCAAATACATAGCAGTAGCATGTACCTTTTCGAGGTCATCCAAGATTCTTACAGCATTAAAATATTGTTCTATTCCCCAAAGGAAGTTGTCTACCTCCCAAGCGGATCGTATCCCATTGAAAGGTTCAAGCTTGGGCACATCGATCCTATGAGCAGACTGGATGGTCACTCCATTTGCCACTATCGTCCGATATGCTGTTAGTTGGTTCTTAAGTTCTTCAATCTTCTGGCGCATGGCCACCATTACAACATCCATCTTGGCTTCATAACCTTCCTCCTTAGTTTCCAAAGCAATAAATCGAGCTTGGAGTACTTCATTCTTCCCTTCAATCGCCTCATCACACTGCTTCAGCTCCTCAATGGCTTGATTCAATGCTCCTTGCAACTCACCTCGAAGTTCTTCCTCCACCTCTTCAAGGTTGCCTTGTGATTCATCGAATTGTTCCTTCGCTTCAGCAATGCTCAACTCCATTCTATCCATCCTATTAAGGAGGGAGTTCAGCAAGTCCCAAGACCCAACTCTCTGCTTAGTGACTCCGTAGTCCTCTTGATTACCTAACTCTTCGACCATTGAAGTGTTGTTGTCTCCACCAGAGAACATCTTCTCCACATAAAGTTTCCTTACCTGGCTTTGATACTACTTGTCATGGGCAAATTCCCTTACTCGAATTCGTGCGGTACTCAGCATTCCTGACCACACTAAGGAAGGCTAAGTCAGTCAGTATCAACTCACAATATTTAGAGAGAGAAAATATATAGAGAGAAACTCTGATGTAGATAGTATTCACTTAAAATAACTTGATAATACAACTAAAGGGATCTCCCCTATATATACAAGAGGCCTCTCAAGATGGAGGGCTAAGATCAATTCGATCTAACGGTTACAAATGAATCCATGACTACCTTTACATTAAATGCATCTATCTACCTTACCTACCACCTATTCTAGAACCTTTTAGATTTTTTAGAATATTCTGGATTATTTCTTCTTAGGATTAAATGAAACTTATGATTTTGGGCTCTTCAAAATCGGCCCGTAATACATGCAAGCCCCATAAGAAGGCCAATAGCTAATCCCTGCCATGAATGAGTCAACCAAGAGTGGGTTGTGACTTAATGGCAAAAAGTAGTCGTTTTAACCACCCCCAAGTTGAAGGGCAGCCAGTAACCAATAGCCAACAGCCAACAGCTAGCTATCGCACAACCCTTCTTAAGTGGGCATCAATTGCCCATTGGTCTCGGGGTAATTAGAAATATTCCACCCCTTTCCCCCTCTTTTTCTTTTTTTTTTTTATGAATTTTAAAATATTTTATTTTTTAATTAATTTTATTGATATGTATATACATTTATCATTATATGTGTGTATATGTATTTTAATATCCAAGTTTTTTTGCATTTTTCTTTTTCTTATTTTCTTTTTATTTTTTATTAAATTTATATAATTTATGTAATTATTTTATTTTATTTAGTTAATATAATCATGTGGACTAATAGAATTGGACCTCATGTCATTGATAAATGGAAAAGTTAACTATTGTTAATGAATCTTGGGTAAGTGTTTTGACCTATAAAATAAAACATGTTGGGGTTTGGGGTTTTAGGGTTGTTTACCATTACCATTCTGATGTTTTAGTCAATTAAGGTTTAGAGTATTGAAGAAAGGATAACAAGTGATAGAAGTGCTTAAAGAGCCTTGCAGTTATCTATCCTTATGTATATATAGGGCTTATTTAATGATCGTATAGGAGAGGTAATTGAACTGTCTTAAACATGTGGTGCATTATAAACTAAAGCATTTGATGAATGTAGAGGTAAAGGGCAATCGAGTGGTTATTAGCTAAGGCAATGGTCAAATTGTTTGTACCTTTACCATAATATTTGAATATTTAAACTTCTTGGATTGGGCCTTAATAATTTAGCCCTAAGATTCCTAGTTGATAGGGTTACTTCTAGCTGGCAAAGCTCATAGGATAGGTTGGCAATCTATATACCGACCTATTACTATTAGATAATCATAGGTCATTGGAACGACTAAATAGAACTATGGTTACTTGACTTGAAGTAACTTCTTATTTTGAATAGGTTAGCAATTTGCCAATCATCTTAATGAGTATTTACTATCATTATTTACCCCACAACTCCTTTAGTTAATTAATAAAGAATAAGATTAATGCTTAGTGTATCACATCTACTAATTAAAGTAGGCAAGAGATTAAAAGCCGTATGCTTGTGCTACTACTTCTAGGAACAATTAGCGAACTATTTCAAAATATTTGTCAATCTTTTCACTTGCCTATGCCAACCTAACCTGTTAGTGAGTGCAAACTTCTGCTTTTCAAGTGGCATATCATTTCGTTTTTTTTTATTTATTTATTTCTTAGAACACACAAGACAAGTGAATTCAATAATCATTACACTTACATGAACTATAATTGTTGGGATAATATCAACCATCAAATCGATGTTGGGAATACATATCATCCCTCTAAGTCATCTAAAATAAAATTACACATAAATTCCTAAAACTGCCATTTTTTATCCTTCATAAAACCTTAACCATCATTTCTTCTCTTTTTTCTTTCTCATAAATTCTCTAAATTTTTTTTCTATAAAATCTTTTTGTGAATCAAACCCCAAACTTCAAAATCAAATCCTAAACTATGATTTCTTTTTATTTTCAAATCCAGAACTATCATAACACAGGTTGGCTCACCCTAAAATCGTGCATTCTTCCGAGCTCTCCTTCGAAGCTACTCCCCCTACCCTAAAACCAAGTAATGAAGATAGCTTCAACAAGTACTAAGTACCAATGATGGCTTAATGGTGAGTTGTTATAGTATGATAAAAGCTTATGATGAACTAGCTAGGATTAAAGCATTGCCTCAAAAAGAATACCTTGATGACAAAGAGGATAAAATGATCATTGTTATTTTTGTTTAATGAAATAGAATATGATTTTGAGACCCCTAATAGGCTACACAATCATATAGATCAGAGTGATGCTTTAAAGTACGA
The DNA here is from genome assembly GCA_024138005.1 of Lumnitzera racemosa. NCBI lineage: Eukaryota > Viridiplantae > Streptophyta > Magnoliopsida > Myrtales > Combretaceae > Lumnitzera > Lumnitzera racemosa. Next base: position 84,737,934 of record JAMXBC010000010.1, on the reverse strand, counting down.
AGGGTGTTCTGATGAAGTTTTAAATGATTAGAAAGTTAAAAAACCTTAAAGTCATGAGAGGGTGGCGTTCTTATGTAATAATGAGTTTCTCGTTTATTTGAAGTACTTTGATTTTAGGCTTCAGCTTCCTTCTTCTGATTTTATCAAAGCTTTTTTCTATTACTTTCATGTTTGTCTCAGCATGTTATTGCTGAACATATATAGATTTTAGCTACTTTTGAAATAATTTATGAAGATTTAGAGGTTAAGGCCACTATACAATTGTTTGGATACATTTCCTATGATTAGGTGCAACAGTGATGGTTAGTATCATGCCACTACTGGATTTAGAAGAAAGCTTTTAGATGGTCTAAAGTCTAAGATCTATGATTTTTTAGATAAGTTCGTAGCTATCAAGTTGGAACTAGACTATGGATGAAAATAATTAGGGTTACCAACATCAATCTTTTGTCGAATGATGAAAAGGATGCAAAGAAAAATGAAAAGAAATACGAAAATGAGACGTTTTATTGGGATGCCGAAGTAATCATCCGGCGTTATCACAATGACAAGCCGATGTTTTCATATGACAAGGAAGAAGGTATTGTTTATTCCTCACATTGTACTGAGTTGAGCTGGCTAAGCAGAAGTGAAGCGATTAGTCTCATGGGAACATTTCATTCTTTGAGCTTTGCTTGTATGGGATTTTAAGTTTTGCTTTTCCTTTACTTTCACATTTTGTTTCTAAATTTTTTGTATGTTGCAGAAATGAGGGTTGAAAAAGTTGACCCTAAAAGGTTGCTAGCCTAAGATAAGGCCAAGAAGAAGAAGAAGCTCAACATATGAGCTATTAAACCTAATAGGGGGTAAGAAGCCCCCATAAAAAATGTTGAAAATAAGAGAGCTCCAACCAAGACTTCTTAGCTTACTCTAGCAAAGTGAAGCATTCAAACTGCTCAAGCTTCCAAGCTTACAATCTGAGGTGCTTATAAAGCCCTCCAATTTAGCGTTTTAAAGTCAAAGTCGAACTCAAACACCAATAGCTATTTTCTTAGGCTTGATAAGACCAAAGAAATTAAAATTGATAAAAATTTCAAATTGAAAATATTAAACCTTAAATTCGTATAACCATAGATTGAAAATACAAACCAATTAGGAAACTTAAAACTTAAACCTTAAATTGCGCCACAAGTAATTAAGGATTATATGATTATTTTAACGCTTAGTTTACATCTAGTTAAACTCAACCAAACCAAACTAAACCTAACCTATCTACACAATGTCTAACTAAGACATATAGGTAATGGCCATAATTAGACTATTGTCGACTTTATGTTGGTTGGATTGGTTGAATGACTTTGATTTGATGACTTCATATAAAGGGTATGAGGACTCTAAAAATCATAGGATAATAAAATTAGTTTGCTAATCATATACAAATAATAATATCAACAATGATAAAGGAAATCATAAATTGCATATTTTAATTCTAACAAGATACTACTTAGATAGAAAGCCATTGAGTCAACCTATGAAATTGTTGATAATAATGATGATGATGATGAATTTAAAGTCCATTTAATTTACAAAAGACAATGTAAAAATCAAAATTAAAAAACAAGAAATTTCAATATTAACTAAGATATTGACAATATTAGCAACTTATATCATGGAATACAACATTGTGTCAAAAATATAATTTTCTTAAAAGCCAAAAAAGAAACCAAAAAAAAAAGGAAAAAAAAGAAGAAGAAGAAGAAGAAAAGAATTCTTTAACAAAGAGATTTGTTGAATCAAATATCAGAGCAATTCCTATTAAGCAAAAATAATGATGATAATATGTAAATAAAAAATTATATATAATAAAATTGAAACATCTCGTACAACATGAATTCCAACATCATTAATTACAATTACATGGGAAGTACCATTGTTATACTACCTTGCCAACTACTTTCTTACATTAATAAAGTCGTACAATGGATAATATATAGAGGTACTACGTTTTAGATTTTATCCATGTGGTAATAGGTTGGACTGATTATTTAACTTTTTCTTTAAAAACCTGACTCCCTATGTTTCATCCCATTTTTCTCTCTATCTAAGTACTTAAAATCGAAACAAAAACAATCAGGTGACACCTTTCCATACCATTTACCACTACTACCATGGTGGAGGTACCTTAGAAAACCTCAAAACACATACCCAAAGATGACCGCTTAAACTAATCTATACGTAACAAACCAACAAACCATCTTGACCATGCCATTTTAAGCTTCTTTTCCTCTCTCATTCGTCTACCACTCGCTAAACGACTACCACTCGCTAAATAACTACCACCTATTCATTGTAAGCATGAAGAACTACCAAATTTAACCATCGGTGTGACCCAAATCTAATCGTATGGTGAGAAATTAGACTCAAAATTTGAGTATTTCCCCTTTTGCATTTTTGCACTTTTATATATATACACATACATATATATTTCATTAAAGTTTCAATTTTTACTAGAAAATCTAACAATAAATTGCATGTAAAGAAAATTGATACATATTAGAGTGATTTTCAATCAACTTCATCCAAAATAAAACACATTAACACGTTAGAAAATGAAGATCAAAGTCAGATATGTATGTATATATAAATATATAGGCTGCTGTCATTTGTCTAAGTACTCTAATTTTATTCAAATTTCAAGTACATGTTAAACCTTTTTTAAGAGGATTTTTGCATTATTTAAAATTAGTCATGGATTAGATTAAAGCTTGGACATTTATCTTTACTTTGGAAGTGGTTTAGTGAGAAAATTGCAAAAAAAAAAAAAAAAGCTAACATTGTTTCTATTTGTAGTTCACACCAATTTTTTCTTCATTTTTATTGACTTGATTTAAGCACTTGAATGGTGCTAAAGCCCAAAGCGAAGCCATATACATGTATTATGATTTGTATACTAGTGATAAGTTAAGGAGCTCAATGTTTGAAGTGAGAAAAGTGCTAAAACAAAGTGAATAAAATCTATTACGCAAGTTATTAAACTTGTAAAAATTTACAGATTAGAAGTTATACAATACAAGTCCCACATGGCTTTTCTCACAAAGTTATTCCTCTATATAAGTAATTAGTTATTTGACCCAATTTGGAAAGTGTTGCATGGAGGCATGTTATTGGAGTCTAGATATTTGCTTAATCATTGTAAATAATGTAGGTTGCCTTGAATTTTTGAACTTTCTCTCTTAAATATTATTTTGAGAAATTATAATTACACTCATTTGAATACCAGTTATATATAGCAACAAGGGTAGGAGGCAAAATGCATATAGAAGCTAAGCAAAACAACTAAATTATCAACAATTATAACATGCAATGCATAAACAAGTAATGTGTCATTCATACGATGTTATCTAATTCATCATGAAGTTAGAAAAATCACATCTACGATGCCCTATCACAGGTAATTTTAGGTTTGTGCAATAAAGACCTTTCTCTTCTCGAGATTACTTTCAAACCAATGTCTCCAACCTTACTGTGACCTCATCTACTATCACTTAGTTCAATTAAGAATAAGAAAAGGTCGGCTCACTACGCTTCAAAAGGTATTGGAATTTAGTCGAAGAAAAACCTAATTGTCCCTCGGTAGGATGTAATGCATGTCCTTTTATAGTTTTAATTTATATTGATATCAGTTTAGTTAAGGATGATCAATCAATTTGTACCATACCATACAAAGTAAAGCAACACAGCAAAACATGTAACTAAACTACCAATCAACATTTCAATAACTAAGCATAGACGTAGCATACGCACAAATAACTACTTACGACTACAAAGAAGCATATGCTTTAATCTTCAAAAATCCTATTTACCTATATTGATGCTCACTTGAGTAGGTCGGTAGCGTTAAATTCTCGATCACTTGGAAATCCTGTACATATATTAAAACCCAGCTTTAGTTTTAGTGAGATTTACAAAAATATTAAAATTATATCTAGTTTTTTTATATTATCGTATAACTTAGTTGAAATACTATTTATATAGTTATTTAATGAAGTTACAATATATATATACTCACATCTTATATACTTAGGGTATATTATAATCTCAATACCCTTACTTTATTATAATTTATCTAATATAGATACACACATAAACATATATATATATGTGTGTGTATATTTATATACCTAAAATGTATTATTCATTAATACATGTACTTTAACTATCATATTTTATTGTATAAGTTATATTAAATTAGTTAAGATTAATAAATACACATAATTATACTATTATTTATAATATATCGTTTCAATTGTATTGTACATAGATTTTATTGGTCAAATTATGTTTCAGTTATGGAAAGATCGTAATAAGACAATAGTTTTCATAATATCATAGAAAGTACCTATTTTATTACCCTGTACCCCTTTTTTTTAAATAAAATTAGTATTATTGGGTTCATATAAACTCAACAATACATATTATGAGTTCTATTCAAAAAGATAATTTTTAAAAGATACTTTTAACTCTAATATACATATACATTCATACAATAATTAATATCACATTTATATAATATTATTTAAATAAAATATGTTTTTGCATCATTTTCCTATAAATCATGATAAAAGCACATACTATCCATCCTTAACATTATATACCATACTTGGGCTATATAATGTTACAAAATATACTAAAAACAACTTATCACTATATTTGATCAGATTCATTATAGTGATGAATTTATCAATAATTAATATATATCAGTCTAATAATGCTAAAAAGATGTCCTAATTAGTAATTTAGGCCATTTAACAAGAAAAATTCATAATAAATAACTAGGATCATCAAATAATTCTAAAAAAAATTCTATAAACTGAGAAAAATATATGAAATTCAATTTGTAACTTGTTTCATGCAACTAGGATTATCGCCTAAATATATAAAATTACGTTTTTGCCTCTAAATTGAGATTAACTAAGCAAATAATATAATTTCCATGTAAAATAATTTATAACAAGTCTTGATATTATTACAAGTGTCAAAAATCATGAAGTACCGTTTTCAATAATTATTTATATAAAATCAATTTATTTTCATATTTTCAACCTTTATCGGTTTTTAGGCTTAAAAATACAATAAATACTAAACAAATATGAAATCAAAGTTGGATATATAACATTTAACTAGATGTAATAGGGATCTTGTAGAAAATTTTTGTGCTCAAAACGACATCGTTTAATATATTTATTTTTGAGTTAAAAATTTAGATGAATAGTGAATTTTTTAAGGAAGTATATAAAATATTTAAAATTTCATCAAAATACATTTACCATATAAAAAGTATACTTAAAGGAATTGGGGAATACATTTTTTCATATTTTTCCTAGTTTATTTAGTATTTTTTATGAAAAATACGAAAAATAGGGTAGAATCTTAAACTTAATGTTCATCGAAGCTTCGATCACCGTTGGCCAATGAGAGTGTGCCAACTAACTTAAAGTAAGTAAGGATGACAAGTGAATCGAGTTGTGGAAGTGGTATGTGTTACGCCCCAAACTCACAAAGTTACAATAATCCCACCGTGTAAACCATTCTATGATAATAACTTGCTTTACAGTACTTACCATAGACATAATCTACACAAGGCGTCGACGACTCCTCGTTTTGAAGTAAATAGTTCAATTAAGAGTTTAGCTAAAGCTACAGTAATTATTAAGAATTTTAGATCAACAGACATAATTATATGTATATTCCATAGAACTTCTCAGGAAACTCTACATTAACATAACAGTTTACTAATTTACATAACGACTATTAGTCTTTCACTCTTAAGCTATATATGACACTCTAGCTATACATCCACTACTGAGCGAATTAATCCTCACACCCTAGGCTTTAAAAAAACTAACCTTTAGATAGTTGTAGGGCGGCATAATACTCACAGTATTCAGAAATCAGGATCTGCAAAAGGATCTATAGGGGTATAAGCAATTACAGTTCAGTAAGTTGAATTGGAGATTCATGAATATATACAAACACAAACAAGATTATCAAGTAATTATTTTCATGCAATGCAACAAATAAGTGTCATTACACAATGTAATTCAATTCATTACGAAATCAGAGAAATTTCACTCGCTTTAATCTAAGTTGAGGAGTTTTCATGTTATGCAACAACTCACAACCAAACCCAGGTTTATGCAATAGAGACACTACTCCTCCTAAGACTATCCTTCGAACCAATACCCTCATCTTTACCACGAACTCCTCTCCTATCATTTAGTTCGGCTAAGGATGAAGAAAAGACTAATTGCTATCCAGTGCTATTTTTATCGAAAGTATCGATGTTTGGTTAGAGAATCTTAATGATCCCCTAAAAGATTGTAATGTATGACAATTTAGGTTATTAGAGTCGAATAAGATTAAATTTCATTTAGGGTGTTCAAACAATTTCATATCAATCTAGTCATAACACAAAATCAATCACAATACAAATGTCAACACAAATTTAGATACTTAAACACATGTATAAACTACTTACAATCACAATCATACACAATCCTAAGTCTCCGAGTACCATAAAATAGTACTTTAATACAATAAGTAATAACCTAACTTACTTAGAATTCCCAATCGCCCAATCACTTAATTGTAAGTTGGTTCATCTCTAGGTATCCTATAATACAAATACTTTTTTTTTTTAGTATTTATACTTTAATGATTCATGTTCTAAGTTATAATGTAATTCATTTCTCCATATATACCTATTATTTACTAATGATTCATTTCACCTTATTTTAGGGTTCGGTTTCTAAATTAGATTCCATTTTTTATTCTACATTGTCTCTGACTACAGGAAATCCTAATGTGAAATTAATCACATTAAGCTCGAGTATTCTAATATTATATTGGGTCTTAATTTAGTGTTCTAAACTATTCAGTATACTCTAATCCTAATAGGGGTATCGGATTTACTTCCGATGTGAAAAAATCTTACATTTTTTTATATAATTACCTAAAATTAAATTTTATTTCAGATTTATTATATACTAATTTTTATTATTATATTATCATATTTATTAATTTCCAATTTCACATATTCCTAATTTCCTACAATTACTACATAATTCCTATATTAATTACACTTAACACTCCAAAGGCTAGGATTAGGTCTCCACATCAGAGATTAATATCCCTAAACATCTAATTACTATCTAAATCAGTAATTAATTACTTAATCACCTAATTAACCCTAAATTACCCAATTTTCCATCATTTTAGAGCTAAAAATTTACTTAAAAATTTTGAAAATTAAATTTAAAAAAAAAGGCTTCATAGCACTATTTTATATCACTTAAGTATCCTATAGAAAAAATTTGAGCTCCAAACTATACTCCTAAGCTTATTTATTTCTAATTCTAATGATGCTCGGTTTTGCTTAATTTCTTAAGAATCCTATATTTTCAGATGTGATTAAATTTAATCACTATTTTTCCCTAAATCTACATATAATTAAACCTTAAAATAGTAAATTTCATAATTTTTTAGGCAAAATAAATAATTTTAAGAAATTGTACAAAATTGAAGCAGATGTGAGACTCATCCAGTCCGATGGCTTTTGGACTTCCAACATCGGTCTAAGTGTGTCGATATACTATCCCCTACTGTACAGATTTTCTTAATAATTTCCTAAATCTTAATTTTTCTCTTCAAATTTCAGTGGTCTCGATTTTTCTAACTTCTAACTATCCAAATGAGTTTTGTAACTTTTTTTCCTATTTATAGAGCTTTATAGTAATTATTATGCATTTAATTAGACAAGATATTGCTCAAATCCCTTAAATTTTTCCTTTTATGTTACTTATTTTTAATTGGTTAATTTTTCTTCTTTATTTCCTGACTTGCCATGACCAAATCCAAGTCATTCCCTATTCTTATGATTTTTTTTCCTGATTTTTTTCTTAATTAATTAATAATTTTCTTTAATTATTTAATAAGTTTCCAACTAATTTAAGTAATTTCGAGTATTTTTATTTACACGTAAATACATGTGGGGTACATGTGAACATTTCTAATTATTATTTAGATCATTCTATTATTTTTAATATACATATAATCTATTTCTAGCAATTTATTAGTTATTAGATCACACTTTTCGCCTTTTCGATAATTAACAAGTATTATACTTAAAATTTGAAAATTTTATAATCTCTTATTTTATTACTAATTTTCTTAAATTCCAGTTTATGGGGTTATTTTTACTGATATTTCTATTTATAGTTTATAATTTAGGTTTGATCGGGTCCTTTAACCGATCGCCTTAAACTTTATATACTAAGTTCAATCCTACGGTCATTTAGCTTAACTTTAGGGCTTACAGTATGGTCGGTGATTTAAGATTGTATTTCACGAGGAGTTAAGAGCTAAGAGCTAACTGCTAAGTGCCAAGTATTAAACCAATCAAGTTTTTCCATAAACTAAGCTAACAAAAATTGAATTAAAAAAGGGTAAAAGCTAATCAACAAAATGAACACCAAACCAAATGTCCTAATTACATTATGAGGGTCTCGAGTTTAGGAGATGCAAAAATGAATTCGAGGTTTATAAATCTATTCTCATTTTGAATTAATGCAATACCTTGATTTGATATTCAAGATTGATTAAACGGGATTTAACTAGATTCACTAGACCTCGTCCCTCTTCTCGGAATAGTGAAATTCTAATTATAGCATAAATTCACCCATTAGGATGATTTATCTATAATTATCAAGTAAATAGTAATATACTCACATTGGAACTACTATTCTAATTAGAAATACGGTTCGAGCATATCCTTATGACCTAAATCATATTTCTAATTGTATTAAATGCATGAGTTCATGAATTAAACTAAAACTCATAGATCCCTATAACAATTTTTTCATAAATTCAAGCTATGTAGCCAACTTATTCCTGGCCAAGGTTGACTTATCACACCCGAGGCTGAGCTAATACCAAAAGGCCGAGAAAGGGAAGAAAGACAACTTGGCAATAGCTTTGTTGATTGCAGAGAAGACCAAGGACCAAACAGCCAAGACCCTAAGTCCATAAACTAACTTAGCACGGCACAAGGAATATATTGCTGAGCAATCTATAAATTCAACAACTATGGGTCGACCTCATTGAGAGCTCGACCGAGCACATTATAACTTTAAGGAATCTTACTCCAGTTTGGACAACCAATTGCCAATCTAATCTTGCTCGGACCTAACTTACCCTAGAATGACTCGAATATCCTATACATTAACCTTCTTGTTAAACACACCATTTAACACTGTTTTGTATACTTGTGAATATTTTTGTTACTTTTAAGTTGTGAGCCTAATCTTTAGGGTTTTAAGACTTGTATATTATTACAGTTTTGCCACTAGGTTTTAAGATTTATTATAAATAGTAACAACTTGTAAACAGTCGAAAGGAGGACCATTAACGGGAAATATTAAAGTGAGCATTCTCAAGAGCTTTGTCTTTGCTGTAAGCTTATTAAGTTATGCTTGATTATTGAGTGTTATTTGCTCTTTAATCCTTGTTGTATCCTTATCAATCCTCTCCATGAGAGTGTGGTGGCTCCTTTCATTGAGCAAATTAGTGAGTTGCATTTAACTTTCATTTAAAACCCTAAACATTGGTTTAGTTTTTGTGAGTCGTATCGAAACCCATTTAAACTTAAACTCTGATTTTGTTTGTGTTTTGATGTGTGATATTCATCCACATTCACATTCAAAATCCCATTCCACTTACTTTTTCCCTATTGCCATTGAATTTCAAATATCCATTCATGGTCTGTACCTGTTGTATACTCTGAATTATATCGGGAATCCTATTGAATATCCTCTAATTCTATCTAACTAAAAAGTGTCAGCCAAGCACTAATTAGATAGATAATGAACACAATAGAAAAATACCTATATACTCAATATCGATATTGAAACAATTTATAAAACATATCAAATCATCGAATTCATCAACGTAAAACCTAATATATATAAACTCAATCTCATATCAAAACAAGAATATATCAAGATACAAGACAATAAAAACTACAGAGGAAACGAAAATGACTATAATTAAATTCAACGGTATTTTCGATTTCATCTTTCGATGTTAAATCGACGTATCTAGAAATATCTCAAAACCTAGGATAATTCTCTAATCTGCTAGACCAAAAAGTTTTAGTGCCCTAAAATTAAAGAAAAAAATCATAAAATTAACAGAAGAAAAATAAAGTTTATCTGTATAAAACTCAATTCTACTATGCTAAGCCAAAACTACTGCTCACTCCTCTCTATCCTCAAGCTACCGGATATCTCGACTAATCTAAAGCTAAGCTACTGCCTTCTCTTCAAAACTAAGCTGCTGCCTTCTTTTTTATTCGACTCTCAGCTGTCCTTTTCCAATTTAGGCTTCCACATGCCAATCCAAATCAGGCCCCCACGTCATGAATCTTTTTGTTGAAATAAAGGGCTGCAATGTTGATTTAAATGGGCCCTTCTTTGACTTAAGTTTCTTAGCCTGACTTTTTTTTTTCTCAAAATATAACGCAGTTGTTTCCTTGCACAAGTTGGTCTTCAAGTCCATGTAATTGCATTTCCACGTGTGGGCTTCCAATATTAATTCAAATGGACTCTTTTCAGTTGAAATACACAACATACTCCGCTTCAGTTTAGTTGCAGCTTGATTGCATCTGCTGCTTAAAAATCGGCAGCACGGTGGTTCAATCTCAGAGCTCTGATTGTGCTGTTATTCGGATTGGGGCGTTAAGAAGCTGCTGCTGTTGTGAATTGCAGCTGTCTTTAAATGCTGTGAGCTGCTGTGATCGAATGGATCTCGGTCTGCTGCTGAACCATCTTGAAGGTCACATGGAGAGCTCAATATGGTTGGATCCATTCGAGCTTTGTCAACTGCTGTTTTGGTCTTTAGTAGCTCAGTTAGCTGCTACTTTGATTTCGTGAAGGGTGTTGTTCTCGATTGCTGCAGCTGCTCCAGAGTTGCTCTCGGTTTGGAAAGGAGCGTGGGCTGCTTAGTTTTGTTTGGTTGAAGCCTGCTGTTCGTGCTTGGTTGGATCAGAGCAAAGGGCTGCTGCTGCACTTGGCGTCCACATGAGATGAACTATCTTTGAAGGTGAAATGGAGAGCTCAAGATAGTTGGGTCTGCTGTGGAATGAAGATATATGTGAAGTATGTCCATTGAGGAAGTGACATGGCTACTTAGCTTAGTGCTTAGCAACTCGGTTAGCTACTGCAAGTTGGTGTCGGCTTTAGTTGATTGCTTCAATTGAGTACTCAAATCAGCAGCTTAAGCACTCGGAGCTGCTGTCATATGTGGACTGCTTCTGAGCTGCTGTTTGGTGTTGCTAAAATGATTCCCACTAGTGCTATAATGCTTGGTTATTGTCAAGAAGAGGAAATATAATCCAGCTTTTATGCTACCGTCTGCACAAAAGAAACTGCATACATCTCCAAAAGTGACTTATTCTAAAAGAACATAGTGAACAAATGAATTAATGAATTCCAAACATGTTGGTTGACTTAACATGCAAAATTATAACATGCATATAATACAAACATAATAGCACTAGGACATTCAACAGTTCAATGAACATTTGGGCCAAAATTATGCAATTAATGTAGTAACCATTTAAAGCCTAAATTATTGATCCCTTTTCTTAATATATACATAATTGATTCAAAATATATATTTATCAATTTTTAAGTAAAATTTACCGTAAGGGAGCGTCTGATTATGCAATTTTTGTGGTACTAAATTGGATAAAAAATTTTGTCGCATGTTTGATTTGATAAATTTGTTTGATAATTGAACAAAAATTAAACTGATGGATTAGATAAAAAGTCTAAATTTTATCTAATTTATACCATAGAACAAAAATAAAATTTATTAGATAAAAATAAAAAATGTTTTGCATCACCAAAAATACCTTCTCATGTTATAATATTGAGTTAATTAATATTATTTTTATTAAATAATACAAAAAATTATTTATTTTATAATATAAATAATTAATTTTTTGGTATAAATTTTGTATCAAATATTGTACAAACCAAATATAGTATAATAAACTTGTATCGTTCAGTTCTCCTTATACTTGTTACGTCATATCCTGTCTTGTCATGTTCTCCTTGTCTAATCTAATTCTTACTATCAAACATTATTTAAAAGTGAAAATTACATGTATGAACATGTGCTTTATTTATCATCAGCCAGCAAGTGCGGTGGTTGCTTTATTAACGGCCAAGGAGGTTCAACAGCAAGTAATGGTTTGTGTAAGCCCCACAACTAACCATTCGAGATTTCGATCAGTTGAAAGACTCGATCGAACCTAAATTATAACATAACATTAAAAATATTAGTAAAAATGATCCCGTAAAATTGAATTTAAGAAAATAAATAATAAAATAGGAGACTATAAAATTTTCAAATTTTAAGCATAATAAGTACTAATTACAAAAAAGCCGAAAAGTGTAATTTAATAACTAATAAATTACTAGAGATAGATTATATGTATAATAAAAATTTTTGAATGACCAAAATAATAATTAAAAATGTTCACATGTACCTTACATGTCATTACGTGTAGATAAAAATACGCGAAATTACCTAAATTGGCTAAAAACTAAGTAAATAATTAAAGAAAATTATAAATTAATTATGGAAAAAAAATCAGAAGAGAATAAAATGATCCAAATCAGGTCGTGGCAGGTCAGGATCTGCAAAATAAAAATTAACCAATTAGAATTAGACAACACAAAAGCCAAAAATCAAGGAAACTAGGCAAAATCATGTCTAATTAATGCATATTAATTACCAAAATTGTCTATAAATAGGGAAAAAATTTCTAGAACTCATTTGGGCAGTAAGGAATCAAAGAAAAATCAAGAGACTAAAAAATTTAAGAGAAAATCCAGAAAAAAAAAAAAGAAAAGAAAACTGTGCAGTTAGGGCCATAAAGGAGAACCTAGACCTGACTGGCAGTTGGGAGTGGACAACAACCACCACCACACGGTGGTGGCAGCACCTAGGCCGGCCAATAAGGCCACGACAGTCAGAGGTGGCCGGAGACACCGAGACCAGTGAGTCCCTCCTTTGCCCCAATATTGAATAATTTTGTAAAATTAGTTATTTTACTCAGAAAATTATGAAACTTGTTATTCTGAGGTTTTATTGTATGTAGATTTAGGCAAAAATAGTAATTTAGTTTAATTATGTATGAAAATATAGGGTCCTTAACAAATTGATCAAAACCGAGCATGATTAGAATGAGAAATAAATAGGCTTAGGAGTGTAGTTTGGAGCCCAATTTTTTTTTCTATAGAATGCTTATGTGCTATAGAACAGTGCTATGAAACCATTTTTTTTAAATTAATTTTTGAAATTTTTAAGTTAATTTTTAGCCCTAAAATGATGGAAAAATTGAGTAATTTTGGGTTAATTAGGTGATTAAGATACTAATTACTGATTTAGATAGTAATTAGATATTTAGGGATATTAATCTCTGATGTGGAAACCTAATCCTAGCCTTTGAAGTATTAAGTATAGTTAGTTTAGGAAATTAGGTAATTATTGTAAGAAATTAGTAATATGTGGAATTGAAAATTAATAAATTTAAAAAATTAGGGTTATTTAGATAATATTATAGTAGAAATAAAAAATAATAATAAATCTGAAATAACATTTAATTTTAAGTAAATGTCTCAAAATGTAAGATTTTCTCACATCGGGAATAAATCCGATATCCCAATTAGGGTTAGCGTGTATCGAATAGTTTAGAATACTAAATTAAGACCTAATAGGATATTTGAACACTCGAGCTTAATGTGATTAATTTTACATTAGGATTCCAGCATGTTTAGGACTTAGAAATTGATGCGGAAACTGAACCCGAACCTAACCCCAAACCTAGAATAATTGTAAAAGACTTAAAGACCTAGATAATTAGGTATATTAAACCTTAAACAAAATATAACAATAAGCGTTATAGGTTAAAATGAATATATAATCGTTATATGAAAAACTGAAACCACATTTGTGTTATAGGGATGATCGGCGATAGCCTGAGCAAGTCGGACCTCGAGTAAGTGAGCGAGGAGTCGAGGTAAGTTGGGATTAATACAATGCTGTATTTTGGAAGTTTAAGATTATGCTTGGTTGTGCTTGTTAGATAGTTAGATGTGTGCATGTGCTTGTTAGATAGTTAGATGTGTGCATGTGCTTGATTATGGGTGATACTATGATTCTGTTTGTTGCTCTAGCATGTATTGTATGATTTGTATGATTTGTATGAAATGATTGATCACCCTAAATTGGACTTAATTAAATATACGACCAGTAATCATAATCGGACATGCATGGCAACCTGTTAGGAGAACTTAGGACTCTCCTGCTAAATATCAACCCCTTCAAAAGGAATAGCACAGGATTATAATTGGTCCCTTCTTCATCCTTAGCCAAACTAAGTGATAGGAGAGGAGGTCGCGGCGACGGTAAAGTCAGTGGTTCGAAGGTAGTCGTGGGAGGAGCGAGGTCTCCATTGTACAAGCCTGGGTTTGGTCGTAAGCTGTTGCAATAATGGTAACTCCTCAACCTGGATTAGAGCGAGCACAATTTCTCTAATCTCACGAAGGGCCGGACAACGTCGTGCGATGGCATTTGCTTGCACATGCATTGCACCTAATAAGCCGATTGAAAACCTGGTTGTGTTTATGATATATTTTGATGTCCTCTATCTTAACTTACTGAGCTGTGGTTGCTCATATCCTTATAGACGTCATGCAGGTGCTGGCTAAGAAGTTGCAAACAACTACTCTGAAGCTAGCAACTGCTGGATCCTAGGGAGTGAGGAAAAACATTGAAGAATAAACACATACTTTTAAGGTCTAGGTTTTTATTTTAGAATTACTTTTCATTTCTGAATAATGTATAACTAGGAAATATGTTACGGAGAATTATTGTAAACTTTAATTGCAATAATTGAATTATAGTGTATATATATATTTCCTCACTTTCTTAGGTAAATGATTTATTTAAATTACAAACTGTTTACTTCAAAGCGGGTTAGTCGTGGACGCCTTATGTAGATCAGGTCTAAGATAGCGGTTGTAAGGCCAACTTCTATCTTAGGATGGTTTACACGGCGGGGCTATTACGACTTTACCGCTTCGGGGCGTGATAGTTTGGGTTGGGAATCGTCCTAGGGCAATGGATTGCTCTGTTTTTCTAAACTTTTTCTCATTTTTTCTAAAATTTTTCTGAATTTTCTTTAATTATCCTAAGTTTCTAAAGCATAAAAATATGATGTCCTTGGTTCCTATTTATATAGATTTAGGTAGGTTAAAATTTTCTCAAGAATTAAGTAATTTTTAATTTATTTAATGTATGAAAAAGATTATGTAAGAGGTGGCAATTTTAGGTGAAATAAACTTTTGATTCATCAAATTGGTGATATAGGAGTTGTCACGGTGATTTCATGATTTTTCTTTATGGTTTTGATATGTTTTAGTTAATATTTTAGTGTAATTTTGATATTTTAGGTATAATATATTGATATTTAGAAGTTTCGGTAATATATGTGTATATAATCCTATATACTTGATATACACAATGACTAATTAGATCCATTGAGTTATGTATTACCCATGTTATTAATTATTAGAATATATTTTCTTTTTAATTTTCCGAATTTAACTCGTTTATCATACATTTTTAAGGGATTTCAAGTTAATTTTTGGGTATATTTATGATATATATTGAGTATATTTATAAGCATATATATATATTTCATATATTATTTTATGTAATATTATTCATTTTATAGCTTAAATAATTTATCTTTAGTACCTTGTTATATTTCAAAGCTCGAATTTAGGGATTCTAACGAGTTTTACACTATGTTGGATTTTATACTTTTAAGGCTAAAATTAGGGTTTTATTAAATTATTATTTTTTAAATCTAACTTTACTGGATCACTTTTACTAACTATTTCAAAGCTCGTAAAGTTTAAGCTCAATTGGATAAGTTTTCTCAAAAGCCATAAATTTAAGTGCAAGTGCCTTAAATGTGCTTTTAAGGGCTCACATTTCCAATCTTCATAAGAAAAAGTCTTGTCCTCAAAACTGTTAAGATATGTAGGGTCAACTATTTACATGATTAATTAAGTTCACGAGAAGAGATCATGCATACTTCTCTTTCATTACGACTCTCAGTTCCTAAGTTGCTTCTGCTTCAAAACCATTACCCCATTGCACCTTAAAGTACTCGAATTCTTTGTTCCTTATCTTCTAAACTTGATTATTCAATATTTTTATTGGTTTATATTCAAATGTCAAATTTTCTCGGAACTCCATGGGTTTCAACTTTATTGTCGCATCGGGGTTCTTTACAAATTTCCTCAATATTGAGATATGTAATCCGTCATGATATCTAGATAAACTTGGAGGTAGTACAAGTTGATATAATTTTCTGCCTACTTTCTCTATTATCTTAAAAGGGTTCACATACCTTAAGCTTAATTTTCCTTTGGATACGAATTACTTGAGTCCTTTAAGTAGGCTTATATTTACATATATGTGATCTCCAACTTTAAATTCCAAAGGTCTTCTCTTCATGTCAGCCTAACTTCTGTAACTATCATGAGCTTCTTTCATCTTCTAGCAAATTATTTTCACTTTCACATTCATTGGAGATATCAAGTTAGTTCCTAGTATCGCATGTTCTTCATTTTCCCAATATAAAAGAGATTAACACTTTCGTCTATATAAAGCTTCATATGGTGCCATTTGTATGGTAACTTGGTAATTGTTATTATATGCAAACTCTACCAATAGTAGGTATCTATCCCAATCTCCACTAAATTCCAGTGCAGACACTTTCAACATATCTTTTAGAGTTTAGATGGTTGTTTCAGATTACCTATTTGATTGTGGTTTGTAGATGATATGCAATATTGAAGATGTAAACTTTCTTAAAATTTAGATACGAATTAAGTGTCTCTATCAAAAACTATGTTGAGTGATATTCCATAAGGCTTAACAATCTCTTACATATATAAATTAGCCATTTTCTCCAATGAATAGTCAGTATGATATAGTAGAAAACGTGCACATTTTGTTAATTTGTTTACAATCACCCATATCGAATCATGTCCAACTTGTATTATAGGGAGCGCTACAACAAAGTCCTTTGTAATGTAGTCCTACTTCCATTGTGATACTTCTAAGGTTTTTAGCATACTTCCTAGTCTCTAGTACTCAACTTTAACTTACTGGCACATTATACATTTTGTTTTTAAATTGTAGTACATCTCTTTTTATTCCATGCTACCAAAACGTAGACTTTAAGTCTTGATACATTTTATTTCCCCTTGGATGCAGCGTATATCCAAAATCATGTGCCTCATCCATTATTTTCATTTTTAGGTTGAGAACTTGGGGTACATAGATTTATCCCTTAAACCTTAATACTCTAACTTTGTCCATCTTGACATCGGGTAATCTCTCCATATGTGTTAACCTAAACTTGATTATTTTTAAATCTTTATCTTCATCTTGTATCTCTTTAATCTTATCGAGTAAGGTTAGTTAGATTGCTAAATTCATCAAGCATATGTCCAATGATAAGGTAGAAGGGACCAAGTCAATCAATTACCAAGTTTCAGGTTATGTTAGCAACTTGCTTATGCATTTTCTATGTACCGAAGACTTATTTGGAAGTTGTACATGTGAAAAAAATCTCGTGAAGAGCTCTTTGTAGCTAAAGCTAACGTAGATAGATAGGTCGACTCTACTAGGTTGGCTCTTAGCTCTCCAAGTTACCTCTTCCAACTCGACTCTACTAGGTCAGCTTGAATTAGGTTAGGTTGGTAGGTCATCGGTCAGCAAGTCAAGTCAAGAGATTAGGTTGGTACAATCAAGTCGGCTAGAATTTTAAGTCAACCTAGAATAGGTCTTCAGGGTCCCCAACAACTCATCAACTCGTTACATGAATAGTTCCGTTTGGCTTTCTATTTTTACTTATATTATTTGGACTTCATATTTCTTGTATTATTCCTAAATTACCTTCATGATTATTTTGTATTTATTGGAATGCCACTAAAACATCCTTTTAATTATTTTAATTACAAGTTTGTCACTATTTATATAGAGGACACTTGTGTAAGGTTTTAGATAAAATTTAAATATTAATGAAAAACCTTTTGTAAGCCTTAAAGTTAAGTCAAGAGACTGTAAAATTGAATTTAGAGCATAAGGTTTAGGGTGATCGGTTAAAAGATCTGATCAAACTCGAATTATAAACTATAGAAAGAAATATTAGTAAAAATGACCCCGTAAACTTGAATTTAAGAAAATAAGTAATAAAATAAGAGACTAAAAAATTTGCAAATTTTAAGTATAATAATTGCTAATTATCGAAAAGACAAAAAGTATAATTTAATACCTAATAAATTACTAGAGATAGATTATATGTATACTAAAAATCATAGAATAACCTAAATAATAATTAGGAATGTTCACATGTATCCTACATGTATTTACGTGTAGATAAAAATACTCGAAATTACTTAAATTGGCTAAAAACTTAGTAAATAATTAAAGAAAATTATTAAATTAATTAAGAAAAATAAGAAGGGTATGGATTAATGCAAATATGGTCGTAGTAAGTTAGAATTTGAAAAAAAAAAAATTAACCAATTAGAATCAAGCAACACAAAAACCAAAAATCAAGAGAATGGGGCAATATCATGTCTAATTAATGCATATTAATTACTCAAAATGTCTATAAATAGGGGAAAATTTCAGAGAACTCCTTTAGACTGTTTAGCATCAGAGAAAAATAGGGAACTTAAAAAATTTGAGAGAAAATCTAGAAAAAAAAAAAGAAAAGAAAATTGTGCAGATACGGTTAGTAAGCCAAACCCACACCTCACTACCACCTAAGATCGAGCCACCACCCCACTCCAGCCCCACCGTTTAGGCCGGTCGACACATTTAGACCGGATTTGGATGGCCAAAAAGCATCGAACCGGTAAGTCCCTTAATTGTCCAGATTTTGAATAATTTTGTAAAATTAGTTATTTTGCTCAGAAAATTATGAAACTTGTTATTCTGATATATTATTGTATGTAGATATAGGAAAAAATAGTGATTTAGTTTAATCACATTTGAAAATATAGGATTCTTAACAAATTGAGCAAAACCGAACATGATTAGTGCGAGAAATAAATAGGTTTAAGAGTGTAGTTTGGAGCTCAATTTTTTTTTTCTGTAGAATGCTTATGTGATATAGAATAGTGCTATGAAGCCATTTTTCTAAAATTAATTTTCGAAATTTTTAAGTTAATTTTTAGCCCTAAAATGATGGGAAAATTGGGTAATTTTGGATTAATTAGGTGATTAAGAAATTAATTACTGATTTAGATAGTAATTAGATGTTTAGGGATATTCATCTCTGATGTGGAAACCTAATCTTAGCCTTTGAAATATTAAGTATAGTTAATTTAGGAAATTAGGTAGTTATTGTAAGAAACTAGTAATATGTGGAATTGAAAATTAATAAATATAAAAAATTAGGTTATTTAGATAGTATTAGAATAAAAATCAAAATAATAGTAAATCTGAATTAAGATTTAATTTCCGGTAATTGTATAAAAATGTAAGATTTTCTCACATCGGGGATAAATCTGATATCCCAATTAAGAATAACGTATACCGAATAGTTTAAAATATTGAATTAAGATCCAATAGGATATTTGAATACTCGAGCTTAATGTGATTAAGTTCACATTAGGATTCGAGCATATTTAGGACTTAGGAATCAAAACTAGAATCAAATTTAAGGTCTGAACCTCGAAATAGAGTAGAAAGAATTATTAGTATGTAACAGGTATATCTGGAAAACAGAATTAAATTATAACTTAGAATATGAATCCTTAAAGTATAAGTACTAAAAAGACCTCTTTGTATTATAGGACACCCAGAGACATATCGGCTTGCAATTAAGTGATCGGGTGATTGAGAAATTCCAAGTAAATTAGGTTATTACTTATTGTAATAGAGTACTAGTTTTATGGTGCTCGAAGACTTAGGCTTATATATGGTTGTGATTGTAAGTAGTTTACGCATGTGTTTGATGTATCTGAATTCGTGCTGAATTTGTAATGTAAGTGATTTCGTGATTGATTGAATTGGTGTGAAATTGTTTGAATACTCTAAATGAAATTTAATCTTATTTGACTCTAATAACCAAAAATGTCATGCATTGCAACCCCTTAGGGGATCATAGGATTCTCCAACTAAATACCGATCCCTTCGAAAGGGATAGCGTAGGATTGCAAAATGGTCCCTTCTTCATCCTTAGTCGAACTAAGTGACAGGAGAGGAGGTCGCGACGAGGGTGAAGTCAATGGTTCGAAGGTAGTAGCGGGAGGAGCGAGATCTCCATTGCATAAGCCTGGGTTTGGTTGTGAGCTGCTGCATAACATGGAAACTCCTTAACCGGGATTAGAGCGGGTGAAATTTCTCTGATTTCACAACGGACCAGACTACGTTGTGCGATGACACTTGATTGTTGCATTGCATGAAAATAATTGCTTGCTAATCTTGTTTGTGCTTGTATGCATTCATGAGTCTCCAATTCAATTTACTGAGCTGTAGTTACTCTTACCCTTATAGATCTTTTTGCAGGTCCTAATTTCTGAACACTTCAAGTATTATGCTGCCCTACAATTATCCAGAGGTTAGTTTGTTTGAAGTTAGGGGTGTGAGGATCAAGTTACTTAGTAATAATGTGTAACTAGAGTGGCTTTGTAGTTCAGGATGAAAGACTGATAGTTATTATGTAAATTAGTGAACAGTTGTGAACATGTAGAATTTCCTGGGAAGTTCTATGGACTTACATATAATTATACATGTTTATTAGAAATTTGCAATATTTATCATAATTGTAGTTAAACTTTTAATCAGACTGTTTATTTCAAAGTGAGGAGTCGTCGATGCCTTGTGTAGATCATGTCTATGGTAGACACTGTGAGGCCAGTTACTATCATAGAATGGTTTACACGGTGGGACTGTTGCGACTCTATGACTTCGGGGCGTAACACCTTTTAAGTCTTTTCTCTTGAAAAGCTCTTCTCTATTAGCTCTTATCAATCCCTTTAATAAAGATTATGGCGAGCAACCTACCAAACTTGAACTAGTATATCATATCTAGCAAGTTAGTTGGTCCATATATGGTTCTACGGTGCATCATATTTGTAGAGTTAGTGCACGAGTTTGCTAAACCATTAATTTCCATTTAATTTTCGAACCATCTTATGGTCCAGACCTATCTCTGGTTCGTATGATATTGATCGTCGTATGATCCCTTTTCGGTGATTCATATCATGTCAAGTTAATGCCACTTGAATCTTATTTCCAACTTTTCAAATTCTCATATAATTGTCCATAGTTTCTGCGATTAAGTGTATCAGCTATCGCATTAACTTTTTCAGGGTGGTAGTTGATGGTTATATCATAATCCTTAATCAATTATAACCATCTCCGTTACGGCAAATTCAGTCGTTTTTTAGTGAAAAAGTATTTTAGACTCTTATAATTAGTATGTATCTCACAATATTGTCCCTAAAGATGGTGTCTCCAAATATTTAGTACAAAAACTACTGTAGCCAACTTTAGATCATGGGTAAGATAGTTCTTTTTGTATGGTCTTAATTGTCGTGATGAGTATGCTATAACTTTTCTACATTGCATCAATACACATCTTAACCTATTATGGGAAGCATCACTATATATACTGTATGGTTTGCTTGGATCTGTCAATGTCAATATTAGGGCCTTAATAAATCAATTCTTGAGTTCTTAAAAGCTCCTTTCATACTCTTTATCCCATTTAAACTTTGCATCTTTCTGATTCAGGCAGGTTAAAGGCTTGGTTATCTTTAAAAAGTCCTTTATAAACCATTTATAATAGTCAGCCCATTCTTGGAAACTTTGAATCTTTATGATAGTAGTTGGCTGCTTCCATTCGGTTATGGATTTGATTTTCTCCAGATCTACCAAGATCCCTTCTCCAGATACAACAAGACTTAGGAATGAAATATTGTTTAACCAAAATTCATGTTTTAATAGCTTTCCATAAAGTTTATTCTCCTTTAACTTTTGTAAAGCTAGCCTCAAATGCTCGATGCACAATTGGTATATCATTAATGAAGACAACCAACAAATTTATCTAAGTACAATCGGTATATTCTATTCATCAAGTTCATAAATATTGCTGGGGCATTGGTCAATCCAAATAGTATAACTTGAAATTTATAATCTATATTGCATTCGAAAAGCAATCTTAGAGACATTTTTAAGTTTCACTCTTAGCCGATCATACCCCGATCTAAGGTCATTTTGTGAAAACATAGTTTCTCCCTACAACTGATCAAATAAATCACCTCTTTAAGGTAATGGATATTTGTTTTTTATGATAACCTTATTAATTTTCCTACAATTGATACCTAATCTCAATATACCATCTTTCTTTTTCATGAATAACATAAGGGCACCCCACAAGGGGTACACTTGATCGAGTGAAACCTTTATCTAAGAGTTCTTGTAATTGCTTCTTCAGTTCCTAAAGCTCAATCAGTATGATGGGAATCAGCCTCTAACTACGTCCAAGGCGAGGTCGAGCCGTTTGAAGCCGACGCTTACTCTTTAAAAGAAGATGCCAACTTGTTTTAACCCAAGACCAAGCAATTGCAGAAGACCGAAGGGAAGAAAAGGAGGCACTTGGCAACAAGTCTGTTGTCTACCGAAACGTCGAGAGAGCACATGGCCAAGGATTGGGGACCAAATAACCACTCGACACGGTTTAGAGAGACTAACGTCGACTAATTATAGCATTCGACAATTATGAGCTGATCTTTCTAGTGTCTCGAAAAACCACGGCAAGACTTCGGGATTCCTTCTCGAACCCGTACATCCAACTGCTAACCCCGTCCGATTCGAATACTACTTCTTCCAAGACATATCGAGTAATTACATGTTGACTTTTCTTATTAAACACACAGTTTTGTATTCTTATGTATGTTTTCCTTTATTCTATTTATGAGCCTAATTCTTTAGGGTTTAAGGATTTGTATATTATTTACAGTTTTACCACTAAGGTTTAAGACTTACTATAAATAGCAACATTTGTAAACATAGAGACATATCCAGACATCAATATATGAAATAAGATAGAAAAGCATATTCTGGCGATGGAAATCTTTTCCCTTTTTAAGTAAGGCTACTCTTATGCTAGCATTTACTGGATTATCGATTATAGATTAAGCTCTTTAATCTCTCCCGCATTCTTTTCAATCTTAACCTTGAAATTGTAGCGAACCCCTTCATTTGAACCGGTTAGTGTGTTGCATCTAACCTTCATTTGAATCTCAAGCAATATTTAGTGTTCGTAAGTTGTATCGAACCATATTTTGAGCTAAAACCCTTGATTATGTTTGTATCTTGGTACGTAATATCCATTCACATTCATCATCGAAACCGACCATCTCACATCCTATCAGTCAAACCCATTCAACCCATTCTGACTTTTTTGAGATTCGCTGTTGTTTCTTCGATTCTTATCAAGGTACTATTCGATACGGTGCCTTAGAACTAGGTTTCGTTCCAAGTACTAATTCAATTGTGAAATCCAACTCCCTATGCAAAGCTAACCCTGGTGGGTAATTAAGAAATACATCTAGAAACTCGTACGTTATAGGTATATCGAATACTTTTAGAGTTTCTTCTTTCCCTCCACTACAAAAATCTAACAAAACTACCATTTTCCTTCATTCTCCATATCTTCTTTGTAGGCTTCAACGGTTGCTAGCCTTATAGGTCTACCTTTATTAGCTTTTTCTTGAAATATAAGGTTTTCCTTATCTAAAACAATATTTTTATGTTGGCATTCTACTTTTGCCTTATATTTTACAACCAGCCTATGCCTATGATAATATCATAGCCTTGTAATGGTAGAACTATTAAGTAAATTGGAACTCTTTCTTTTATATCTTAATATGCCCTTTATGTACAATCTTCTAAGTCGACACTTTTTCCCTAATAAGAGTTCTAATTTTGTATGTAGTATTTACTTTAGAACATATCAATTCCATTTCCTATCACAAAATCTTGGGAAAATTATAAATAATCTCCTTAAACTTTGACTAGGTGCAGATTGATCTCTTAAACTTTCAAAGTATAGTTTTTGACCTTTTAAATTTTGATAAATTAGCAAAATAAAGGACATTTCCTTTTCTAATTCAAAAAAATCAAACTATAGTAAAAGTTTAGGGGGGTTTAAAGCATATTTTGATAATTTTAGAGGTGTTCGCACATTAAAATTAAAGTTTAAGAGGGTTATTTTCAATTTATAAGGGTTGTTTGCTAATTTATCAAAGTTTAAGATATAAAAAACCATATTTTAAAAGTTTAAGAGGTCAATCCATACGTAAATCAAAGTTAAGAGGATTATTTACATTTTCCCTTAAAATCTTGACTAGCAAAAGAATGTAATGCTTTCGTGTCAAATAAGGGATAAGCAGGTTGTCCATTTATTTGTATTTCTCTGAAATAATTAACTATCCTAATTATTTAAAATTCATCCAAATAGTATCATTAAACAACAAAATAGTTCATTACTCTAAAAGTATAAGTCTCTTAAGCATAAATCATTTCATATTGATCATAGCAATAATCAATGTTAAAGTTTAGAACAAGTTAAATACCTATCATCAATCCTTCATCTACTTTATCTTCCAAGTTCATAAATTCTTCCAAATTTTCATCTCCATAATAGTCGCCTAGCAAGTCATCAAAGTCCTTCACTTCTTCCTTACACTTGATAATAAATACCCTTGTAGGAGTAGTAGTTGCATTACATCCTTACATTGCTATTCTTATCATAAAAACTCCTTGTTGGTACAAATTGGACAAGATTGCTCACTACAACAGTTGGTCTTTTCCTTTGACCTGAACTATTGGAGCTTGGGTAAGATCATTTAAAAGGAAATCTGGATTGAGACCGATTACCTACTTTTCTATTTAACCTTGATAACTTTTTCAAGCGATTGTTTTCTAGTTTTTGAGCCTCTTTACTACATTATAAGTAGGTAAGTCATAATCTCGAAGTTTACATTGCATCACTAAATCAAATCCACGGATAAACAAAGTTTTCTTTAAATGTGGATTATCCCTATATGAGGATGAAGCATAGTGAAACAACCTGTTGTACTCAATCTTGTATTAGGTCATACTCATGTTCTTTTTGTTTAAAGAGAATAAATCCTCAACCATTGTTAATTGAACACTTTATGGGAAAATTCTTGTCTAAACCCATCCCTAAATAGTTCTTAGATAATTGGTCCTCTAATTGACCTTACTTTCAAATCCCATTAGACACGGACTCATAACTTTAGCATATAATTCCCATATGATATCTTTTGATGATTTATATCCAAAAAGCAGCAAGATTGCATTCTATCTGAGCCAACCAATCATTTGCTTCTTTGGGCTTGCTAGCATCTCTATCGAAACATTAACTAGCCTTAATAAGGTTAGGTAGATGATTTAAGGTTCATTTATCTTAGTATCTACTTCTTAGTGTCTTCTATTTATTGTATTCCCCCTAGTCAAAAGATGTTACAATAAAGCACTTTATTACTGTATCATTGTATGCATATTGATGAGCATAAGATGCTCAAGTGGAATAGGTACAAGTATAGTAAGTGCTTGTGTATGTTTAGAAGGGGGTGGTGGCTATCCGTTTCCAATTGGTTGTTCCTGTAGAGCATCAGGCAGTGGTAGTATTTGGCTGGTTGTAGGTTAAGTTTTATTGTTATTACCATCTGTAACTTCTGCCATGATCTTATGTTTAAGTTATTACTTTTCATTAATCTTGCAATTTCATTAATTTTCATCAATCAATTTATTAAGAATGGTACATAATTATCTACAATTACTAAGTGTTAATGCTTAGTAGATAATTGACTTAAATAGTAAAAATCCATTCATAATTTAGAATATAAAAGGATATTAACTACTATAGATCCACTAATAACATAGAAATTGGTGTACATTGGTACCACTTACATATACATATGAGAAAGTTAAGATATAACTTGGTATTTACAAGATTACATATAAAAAAGATGTATAGACTCGATATTTATAACTCTTTATACAAAAAATGTACATATATAAATCTTATACATCTGATATAGAAACCAAAAGCATGTTAAAATATTTAACAAGAGTAGAAAAACATCAAAATATCAGGCTTTATCCATAAAGTAATAAGGTACATAAAGAATGCTTGATATATAAAAAATTTCTGCTATCACATATCATGAACTAGCTCTAACATCTTCAACTACTAACTAGTCCATATCATCGACCCACTAATTGCTTGCACTGCTAGAGCTAACAGAAGTCAATAAATCTTCTAAGGGAATCCAATCTACATCTCCCCCAACAACACTTGTCCCACTATCTGCCCTATTATCTATAAGCTTCGCAGTTAGGTGTTTGGGACTTAACACATAAATTAGAGTAATTAAGTAGATTGTTCGATTGAGCCCAAATTTTACAACGGGCTTAAGAGTATTATTAAAAGTGACCTTATGAATTTGGATTTAAGAAAATAAATGATAAAATAATTAAATATTATAATAGAAATTTATATGTATATTAGCCGTTATTTATCGAAAATGTGAAAAACAAATTCTAATAATTAACAAATCAATAGAGATAAATTATATACATATTAAAAATCATAAAATAACATAAATAATATTTATAAGTAGTTATTTGTACTATATATGTTTTTATGTGTAGGTAAAAATAAACGAAATTACTTATAGTATATTAAAATAATGCTAATTAATTAAGAAAAATTCATAAAAGTTAAGGATAAATCAAGAAAAATTCAAGGGAAGTGTAGAATGGTTTGGAAATAGGCATGGCATACTGGGATTTAAAGATGAAAAATTAACCAATAAAAATAGGCTAAATAGAATGTGAAAAATGAAGAGATAAGGGACATGTGATAATTAGAAATTAAAAGAAAACCCTAAACTTATCTATAAATTCAAAAACCCTCATCCATAATTCATTTTCATAAATTGGGAGTTTAGAAAAAATTAGGTAGCGGAGAGAAAAGAAGAAAGAGTATTTTTAGGAAAAATTATAAAAATAGTATGCAAATAGAGTTTATAAGGGGAAATTACGTCTAATGACCGCTTGGGGAGGGATGACTACCACCACCATTGGATAGCATCCCCATCACTTAAGGCTGCCGACATAGTGATAGCTGCTACTTGTAGTTAGAAACCTATCGAACAGTGAGTCCAAGTTTCCCTTCCAATTTTGTTTAATTTGTTAAAAATATTAAATAATTGGAAAATTATGAATTTGATATTATAAAGTATTTTTGTATATAGATTTAGGGAAAAAAAAATCCATTTGATAGAACTAGGTCCCTTGATATACAAATGCTTAAGAAACCTCGAAATCGAGTTAGTTTTCAATATTAAAATAAATGACTTTAATAATATAGTTTTGACATCAAATTTTTTGTGTGGGTTATTTAGAATATTTAAAATAGTGCTATGAAGAGATTTTTTAGGAATTTATTTTAAAAAATTTTTAAGCTTTTAAATTATATATAAAGAGCAATTTCTGGGCTTAATTAGTAATTAAATGTATAAATACCATTTTAGTATATAATTAGGAGTTTTAGGATATCAATTTTTGATGTAGTATGATATTGATGATATGTAAGGTGTTAGATGTAAGTATTATGTAGTAAATATGTGTAAGTAAATAATAGGTAAAAAGGGCATATTTAAGTTAATATTGTGATTTAGAATTAAATTAGTATAAATTCTATATTAGTATGTATTTAGAAATTTCGAGATGTTGGTTGGTGATGAAAGATGATATTTGAAATGTTAGAACTGTTAGATATGCATATTAAGTATATATTAGATAATAATGGGTAATGTGTAAATATAGGAAATTAATGAGTAAAAAATATTAGGTTAAAATTGATAATATTATGATATTATGAATATTATATAAATTTGATTTGGACTATGAATTTAGGAAATTATGTGTAAAATGTAGATTATTCTTACATTGGAAGCTAATTCGATAGTTAAATTAGGAATATAGTGCACTATACTGATTGAAATACTGATTAAGAGCTAAAATAGAATTTTAGGATACTTAAATATAGTTAGATGAATTTTATATATTGGTCCGGGAGGAATTCTTAAGGTTTATAAATAAAAATAGTAATTAGAAGTTAAAACAAAACTTAATTCAAGGACTGATTCAAAAATTGAATCAAGAATTAGTTTAGCCATAGGAAATATAGAACTTCAATAATTAAGTAAAATTATAATTTTAAACTAAAAAATAAGGACTTAAAGCTTATATGTATACACATACATATATATGAGTGATTACGATAAACTGTGAACAATTTTAGATCAGAATTTGATTAAGAAGCAAAATCAAAATTAAGGCTAATAGAAGTAAATCAAAGAGTAAGTCAAAAACCAAAACCAAATATTATACCCTTCAAATAAATTGTAAGAAAAAGGTTAAAAAGCATTTCAAAAACTTACAAACAAAAGGGTAATTAAAAGATAAACTAAAATCTGATTCAGAGGTTGAATTAAAATCAACAAAAAAAGCGAATTAAAATCAATAAAACCTGACTGCATAAGAGAAGTAATCTAAAGTGACATAAACTAGAATAACTAAATATAAGAAGACCCTAAACTAAAAATAATAATTTAAATTACATAATAAAATATATCTATAGTAGTAATGTGGAAACTAAAATAATATTTATTTTATAGGGATTATCGGTAATAACCTGTGCAAATCGTACCTTGAGTAAGCAAGTGGGAAGTCTAGGTAAGTTGGGATCAATATGTTACTATATTTCTGAGTATTGTTTCAAAGTACTCAAAGGCTTAAGATTATACTTGTTTGTGCCTATAAGTAGTTTGAATGTGTGCATGCCTATGTGTGTATGTTCTTGAATATACTGTGTATTATTAGCTTATCGTATTGGTTTGCAATCGTTTTGTATTATGTGATATGGACTTATCACCTTAATTGGACTTAATAATATATGGCTTGTAAAATTAACCGGTCAAGCATTTCAACCCATTAGGGAAGATGTTTAGGGTTCCCTAGCCAAATACCGATTCTTTTGAAAAGGATAGCGCTACATGACATAATTAGTTCTTTCTTCATTCTTACTTGAATTGGTTGATATGAGAGAAGGTTGCAGTAAGGGTGGAGTCAATGGTTTAAAAGTAGTCACGAGAGGAGCGGTGTCTCTATTACACAGCCTAGGTTTGGTGGTGAGTTGTTGAAATATGTATTAAATTCCTCAAATTGAATTAAAGTAAGTGTAATTTCTCTAATCTTATGATGGACTTGAAAACATTGTACGATAGCATTTGCTTATTCATGTAGGTATATGACTAATTTGGTTGATAACCCTATTTGTATTTGATGTATAGTTTTAATTCCCTATCTTAACTTACTAAGTGATTGTTTGCTCATATTTTTATAGATATTATTGTAGGTGCTAGTTTGGAAGCGGCATCATAACTATCTTGAAGCTAACTATTGTTGGATCCTGAGGAGTAAGGATATTAAACTGAAACAGATTACATCTCTGAGGTTTTAGATCTCAATTTAGAAACTTTTTATTGTCAAGTAAAGTATTACTCAAGTAAAATTATGTTAAGCAACCATGTAAACATTACTTATAACATTAGAGTTTTAGTATAATCTTTATACTTTCGCAGGTAACTAACATTTTATATGTGTAAATTGCTTACTTCAAAGCAGGTTAGTCGTGAACCAAAGTAGGTTAATAATGGACGCCTTATGTAAATCAAGTCTAAGATAGTAGATGGAATGTCAATTTTTCTCCTGTAATGGTTTACATGACAAGATTATTGCAATTCTTTCACTTTAAGGCATGACAATTTTATGTTTGTATCTGAGCGTAGTTTTAGTGAACTTGCTTTAAAGTAGAATAATTAAAAAAGTAGACATAATAGGAGCATATTAAGAGCTGGTAGTAATAAGTGGGAAGTAAAGGATTATATTATAAATTATAAAGTAAGAAATGATTATAACATTGAACTAAAATAAACATCAAATTGCTCTTAAATCTAACCATGAGATTTTATGGTGAATTGATAGTTAGTTAAAGTAATTTAAGTAAAATAAAAGAGAGTTTCTGATTCAATAAAAAGCTGAGATGTGAAGAATATTGTTAGAAATTGTTAGTTAGGATATGTTAGTATCGTAAATGGGATTATTGAGAAGTCTATTAATGGGTTGTGTTGTGCTGTAGTTGATGAGATACTTAAATGATAACGGAGATTAATGCGAGTCATTAGTATAATAGAGATATTGTGATATATGCCATTGATTAAAAATATATAGTGAAATTACTAATTTTTATGAAAATGCTATTTTGAACTAAATATATAAATAGTCATATATTATAAAGATAATATGTATAAAGGAGGATAATGGTTTTTATACATAATTTGGAAGACTAGAAAAAAATAATAATAACTTTAATTAAATTTAATGAAATTTAATAATGGCACCATAAGAAATATGTAATGTTTAAAAATGTAAAATATAAAAAAGATAAAAATTTTCGAAGTCAATTATTATAATATATTACAGTGGTCATGGAAGTATTTTATAATGATAACCCTTAGTTTGATTAAAATGGCTATTCAAGAAATTATTTGATATGATCATAACGGATAGTTTTGTAAATTCAATATTTAAGAAATATAGAGTACATTAAAGGCACTAAATGTAGGTTTAGTCGCTTTAATATTATAAATAAGTATAAAAATTGATATATACTATATGCTAAAAATATTATTGTAGAGAATTTAAATAATGATTTTGCATATGAAATTTCTTATCAAATTTTAAATTTTATTCTTCTTAAAAGTGTTTTAGTTTATTGAATTAGTAATTTTTAAATTAATAGATTCCTTGAATTTATGGGCCTACTGTAAGTGGGAGAGAGAAAAAGAGAGAGATTTCTTAAAATTATGTGTTTTAACTGGTTTACACAATTTTTTTAGGGTTATAAATTAATGCGTGCTTATTAGAGTATGACTGTATATTGATATGATAAATACAATAAAATGCTATATTTAGATGTAGCTATTTTCATTATCGATGATGCATTGATATAATTAACATTTTTAGCCCTAGTGAATTAATATGAAAGACGTGTAATATATAATTAAAGATGGTAAATAATATGAAATATTAATATTACCAAAAGGGCAACTTAGGAAAATTAAAAAAGATATGAAATCTCTTTACTTTCACTTTAATAATATATTAGCGGATGATGCACCCTTGCGTGTACAAAAAGTATAAAAAAAAAGCTCAGACTTAAAAATATAAAAAAAATGTCAATAATATATATTAATAAAATCAAAATTGTAATAAATTTTTCAATAAAAAGTCTTTAAAAATATTGGTCAAATAAAAGCATGATGAAATATTTAAATAATAGTAATGTTTGGTAATTAAAATAATGGATAAATAAAAGAATAATAATAATATAAATAAGTGTGATAGAAAATAGTAAATATATAATTAAATATTATGGATGAAAATTTTATATAATAAATTTGATTTATTTTAATAACCATCATATAAATATATATTTTTGATTAAAACTATTAAACATTATATCGGTAGTTGTAAGTAGTTAAAAGAAAGCAGTAGATATTATGTTATATATTATATATAAAACTGTTATTAATATTAATATATTTTATTGAAAAGGTGATTTACTTGATTTACCGAATTTTTTGTTATGATTCACTATCACTGTCAGTATAAAAAAAATAAAAAAAAAGATTTAGCATGCTTCGAAGTTAGGTTTATTGTAGTTGACCTTGACCTTGTTCGCATAATAGTTTAATATTAATATCTATATCTATATATATATATATATCCTTTATGCGCTTTGCTAGATAATTAGCGGACATTGATTCATCTTCAATTCTGCAACCGTTTGGTGTTCTTTTCTAGGTTTATTTCTAGATAACCTTATGAATTATCCACTTATTTTTTAGTGAAGTTTTACACTTTGTCCATGAAGATTGAATTTTTATGTACTTTGTGTTTCTTGTACATGAATCTTAAGATATTGTTTTATGGGTATCTGCGAATCATGGGTTGGTAATCACTTCCGTGAACTTTCTCCAACTTTGCGTGTTAAAGATCGAATTTTTTTGGTCAGGTAAAACTAAAAAATTGGTTTTTTATTTTTCCTATAGTTAACTTTTGATGTAGATTTGTTGCTTTACATTTATGAATTCGCTGCTTAATTACCGTGTTGACCTAGGAATTTGCAACTCTTCTGGTATTTATGTTGTTTTTATCTCTTGTTATTTGTGTTAGATATCGAAAGGATGTTTGAAAGTTTGGTCCTTTAGGTTTTCCCGGAGAACCTCAAGCTCCTAAGTCGTGCTTTTTTTTTTTCTATTATCGATGTAAAAGAAAAGAAACACAATAAATAAATTAAAAAAGAAAAAAAGGATTTTGTAGTTTTCGGTGCATGTGTTGGCAATTTGAAATTTTAAACGGGGCAAGGGGCAGGAATCAGGGCTGGATTGTGATTCTCTTTTAATTATTTTCACTTTCTCTCACTTTTGGCTCACTACACTTATAGGAAAATTGCCTTACTTTTGTGCTGATAATTGTATTAAGACAATTTATTGAGAAAGAAATATGGTTTTTATTTCAGAGAGGTTGATTGTCCGACAAGTTGTTTGAAGATCCTCAAATGGATGGCTGTATTTGGAGGAGGTGAAAACTCAATATCTGTGTCTGGAGATCCTTCTAATCCATTCATTGTAAGAGATCCAATGAACACTTTCATGCCTGATGAGCCTCAGTGCTCTTCGTGTAACTGGTACTTCAGTAGAGAAGAAATCGAGAAGCATAGCCCCTCTAGGAGGGATGGAATTGATGCCAAGGAAGAATCTCGGCTACGGAGGTTGTATTGCTCATATCTTCGTGAGCTTGGTATCAGGCTTAAAGTGTAAGCTAATAATGATTGCGTGTTCTTATACTTTAGATAATGTGAAATTCCTAGACCTTGGGACATGCTTTATGGCTGCATTGTTCAAGACAATGTTTTGTTTTGCTTGGGGAGAATCTTTGTCATTTATTACCTTTTGAAACCTATTGACCATGTTTGCGGCTACTGAGTCTCCAATAACTGGGAAATAAGTAATACAAAATTATTCCATTAAGTGACAGTTGGAGCATCCTCTCTACACATACATATCTTTTGAGTTCATGTTTGAATTTCTTGAGCTGTTACAGTTTGTACCCTGAAATGTAGCTAGGCATATTTTCAATAATTTTATAGCTTTTTTTTTTTTTTGGGTCATGACCCTATATGTCTGCCTATTACAAGATCATATCACTAGTACATGTATATCTAGAAGTGTTTTTCTTTCTTTCTTTCTTTACCTTTTGCATATTGCTATAAACTTTTCATTGGAATGACATTGATGTAGAAAAATGAAAAATTGGTTCTACTTCTCTCACTTTCTCCTTTCTCCAACTAGTCATTTTGAGTCATCCATTCTGGACTGTATTGATTTTAGTCTGGGGGCATCCCTGATGCCTTTCATTGGACGGAGAGTGAGGGAATTTGGTAACCAGTTCATGCCTTACATGCAAGTATATCCTCATCAATTTTCCTTGGGCTTTTTGCTTACTAGACCGACTGAATTCTTCTATAGGCCTCAAGTTACCATAGCTGCTGCAACGATTCTGTGCCACCGATTTTATATGCGACAATCTCATAGGAGAAATGACTGGCAGGTTTGTAAATTTGGGTTTACTTTCTGCTTTACTTAGTAGCCATTCTCATCACTTCCTCGTACAAGTAATTGGTCAAGTGCTCGCATATTCGTAAGTATTCTGAGATTAGATTGTTGTCTATCATCACTATGACGGGTTACATTTTCCATAGAGTTCTGACAATATATCAAGGGCTTTGCTATAATAATTAGCTTCTTAATTTTAACTATGAAACATGACAAGGTGAAACTGTTTATTGAACATGCTGCATCTTAATCATCTTAGATGTGGTTATATTTGTTACATATAAAATAGTTTCTCCTCTCGCTCTTATTCCTTTTTTAATATTTTCACTGTCCACGTATTTCAGACAATTGCAACTGTCAGCATGTTTTTAGCTTGTAAAGTTGAAGAGACGCCACGCTCACTAAGGGATCTTATAGTTGTTGCCTATGAACTGATGTACAAATGGGACCCCTCGGCCCCACAAAGAATAAGGCTGAAAGTAATTATGGATCTCCTTATTCGTTTGTGAATCTTTCTGTCTCCCTCTCTCTCTCTTTTTCACACACACACACATTCAAGCTGTATCTTTTACTTATGCCGTTACCCACAATTTAACTGCATGCAGGAAGTTTATGAAAATCAGAAAGAATTGATTTTAATTGGCGAGAGACTCTTGCTTGCAACAATTGCTTTCGACATGGATGTCCAGCTTCCTTACAAGCCACTAATTGCGGCACTAAGAAATTTGGGTCTCTACTCTGAGCTATCAAAGATTGCATGGAATTTTGCGAATGATTGGTAATGAGCTTGTTGCTGTAGCTTTGTCGCTATCCTTCAGGTCATAGTTTCCTTAGATGATAAGACCTTTTGTTTTGTGGACATTTAGGCTCTCTACAACACTGTGCTTGCAGTACAAGCCTCATTATATTGCAGCTGGCTGTGTATATCTTGCTGCCAGGTTTCAGAATGTGAAACTGCCTACATCTAATGGAAAGGTTTGGTGGATGGAGTTTGATGTCTCACCAAATAAACTAAAAGGTCAGTAGTATCATCTTCTTCTTTATACTGACTGGAAATGGCATAATGCTTGAGATTCATGTAGCCATCCTTTCTCTATCTCAGCTCTATTCTGTGATTCTTGTCTACTGATCTTTCAAGATTGCTTATCTAGTTTCCTAGCACTGGAAGAGGAGGACTACCCTTCATAGTTGCTTTGTTATCTAATAAGAGAGAGAGTCAGAATTTTGTTTTTCTTTTCAGCATATCTCCTGTGTAATGCCATCAATGATTCAAATTTTATATTGCACAATATCTACAAGGATATGTAGTTTAGGTTCTTTGAAAAGTAAATCGAGCATTAGTTGAATCTCACTAACACATTACTCAATTTGTGTTTAATTGGTAGGGGGAGGCCTTGAATGTTTATTCAATGTTTCCTGCATAGGACAGATGATGAAAATATCTTAGACCTCTTTGAATATGACTTCATTAATATGAAGCATATTGACATTCTCCTGTTATTGATGAAGTCACATCTCCAAACAGTAATGCGTAATAACTCCATCTGAAAATAAAATTTAAGGTAAATTTCCAATATACCCCATTATGTTTGTTGAATATGCGTTTATCTATTCTGTCTTTCAAATAAAGTGTTTAGACCTTTTATTCTTTGAAAAAGGTGCATTTAGATGGTATTTTACTATTTTGACATTGGAGAAATATTGAAAAATACTAAAATGGAAAAATATATAAAATTATGCGCAAAATGATTATGTAGGAGTTGAGTCCTTATTTATTACTATACTATGCTTATCTCTCATTTTTGCATTTGCTTTTCACATACGGCCATGTTGCTGTTTCTTTACAGCTTTTCATCTTCTTCCATGCTTTTTTATTCCACAGAGGTGATCCAGCAAACGTTCAGTTTCTTAGGGGAAAGAAAACAAGCTCCTGCTCCAAAAGACAAGATGCTGAACTACTCAAGACCCTTTGCTGTGCAAGCATCAAACAGCAGCCAACAATCGTGTGTTACAAGTGGGTCGTCATCATCTAGTGATGGAAAGATTGATGCTATTGGAACTCAGGAATCTAAAGTACCTGACTGGAGCAACAAAGATAAATGCACTCTAAACAGTTCCACCAAGAATGTGAGATTAACATGTCAGACAAGCGGCGCTTCTAGCGGAATTAGTGCTGTGGAGGAGGACAACTCTATTGTTCAGCCAAAGATACAACAGGGGCAGAGTTTAAGCTCTAAAGCTATCAATGGTATTGACATAAGTCGGATTAGAGAACTGAGGAGGAAGAAGCGCAGCTTTCCCTCAAATAATCTGGTTGAGAACCTGAATTTAGAGATTGACAGTGAAGCCTGGGTGGAGAGGGAGATAGAGATGGGAATTCGAGCGGGGGATTACTCTTTACTGAAGAAGCAGAGGAAGGACTAGAGGTCTATTTTGAGTTGTGAGTCTTGGTGGTGGTTTGAAATTTTCTTCATATGCAAGATTTTTCACTCCTGAATCATTAGCAATTCTGGATCAGTGGGTTATCAAGCTTCTTCACAAATGGACCTGGTAGTCGTTTAGCGCCTGTTGTGCGTCAAGGCTATTTTTTTTTTATATCATTCATGTATTAATGTCAAGATCATTTTGCTGATGATAACAACATTCAGTAAATTTCTCACACTGAGAGCAGAGGTTTCACTCAACATTTTTCCAAGAACAAACTATTATACTTCATGGGAAATCGTCTGATTTTTTCAAGAATAAACACCACTGTGCTGCTTCATATGGAAATCACCTTCGAAGCAAAAAGCAAGTCCGTTTGTATGGGATGACCTGCATATACTTATGGATTCACATAGATGCAAAACCGAAGTCCGGGATTGTGATCCTCAAGTAAGACAGAGCCAGGCAGAGTTTTATTCTTACACAGATTGGTTAACACTAACTGTGAATCATGTATAATGTTTGTTGACACTAATTTTTGTCCTATTCTTTCTAATCATTGTTTTAGTGAGTATGAATAAGCGGTCTTATGTTGTAAGTAAGTTATCCATGGCTTAGATGTTAAGGTTCTGTGTAGATTTGCCATTTTTGTCAGCTGTTAGAAGGTCTTCATTAGATAATTGAAACAACTTGTACATGTATGTAAATATTCGACAGTGTGCCATTATTATTTGGATTCTTTGTCGGCTGATTAAGCCATTCTGTTCATGTCATCCTGGTAGAGATCCATTAATCACAAAGCGTTTATTGAGCCGATGTCTTTTACCTATAGCCAAAGTGAATTCAAAGATTTGTTCCGTTTTGATGTGGGGAAAAGATGATCTCGGTGGCTCCTTCGATTGTGCAGGTAAGATTGGTTATTATTATTATTATTAACATCAGTGGTAGTAGTAGGAGTAGTATTGATGGTGGAAGGTTCATTTATTTATGGATCATCCATTATTGCAGTTACATGAATTACTAAAATTACCGTTACAAGAAATATGTGTGAAGCTATCTAGTCAGCCACTAGCACGAGAGAGAGAAATAGAACAACTTTAGCTTCTTGTTGCCAGCTGTTTTCACATGCAACCTGCATTCAGCCTCTTAAAAGATCAACATCACAAGAAACTCTTTAGTCTTATTCATGACTACCTTGCCTTATTTATCTCTCACCACCGCACTCACTGCCAAACTGTTCATTTTCAGCAACCCAGGGTGCATCTAAATTAGTTTTCAAAGCCGTGGCCATCAGGTTTCTTCCATAGCTTAGATCTGGAGTTTCTTGGACCATGGATCCCCCCAGTATTCACCTCAGTATCTCCCTTTTCGTTCCAGACGTGAAATAAAACCCTAGCTCTTCTTATTAGCGACTTAGGATCCACATTAACCGTTTTACAGCGTTCCTTCCGTTATGTTCTAGGTATTGAAAGCAATTTTGTTCTCAGTTTCGGATCTCGTTCCACTCGCCTTCCCTACTACCTCTTCAAGCCAATCCATAAAATTTCTGTCTCTCTATCCACTCTCACAACCAAACTCCCAAACCGAGCAACCCTTGTCCACGCACAAGATAAAGTATGTGTTTTCGACGATTCGATTTCATCACAAAAAGGGCAGGGAGGAGAGGACAAAAGTGTTTCTTTTAAACTACTACTCCATGGTGGGAAGGTTGTTCCACACTACTCGCCAAAGGAAATGTTGGATCTTTGCTAAGATCTTAAGATTCCAGATCTTGTTCCACTGCTATTTTGATAAATGTCTAGAAGATGAGGGCCCTAGCTCTTGTTTGGTTGACTTTTGTTGTTCGATGTACTTAATTGCAGTCGTTACAGTACAATCTCCTTGACGAGCATCTTGGTCTTCAACCTATATCCCAAAGGAACTTAGTGCGCGCTTGCAACGAGATAAATTCTCAACTTATTAATATCCTAGCTATTAAATTCATACCAAACTAAGCCTCTTAAAGAATAGCAGTCAATTTATGATATTTTCATGTAGCACCCATCTATCCTTCCATGCAAACACTCTTGTGCCTGAGTTAGCTCTCCAAAAAGATCTATCAAACAAAATCTTCTTCCCCTCAAGAAGACTACTTCAACCCCATGATGCTTTGCCACTAATGGGAATCCGACCTGCTCCACCGACTGCCCGACCTCTTTCTCCTCATGACTACAGGTTTCTTCGTTGACCCAGCTAACCTTAGGGCAATCGTTGCCGAGCTTCAGGCAGATTACTCGAGATCGGTTCGAGGGGCTCTAAGGCCTAGCCACTCGGGTTCTTAATAGTCAAGTGACTAAAGATGAAATGACCTATGCTGGAGGCTTCCTATCGTGCCACTTGTTGCGCTGCTTCTCCCTTATACAAGCCGCCGAGCTTGTACCCACAATTCTTCTCGACTTGCTTAGAAGGTTAGAGTTGCTTGGACCGTCTTGCTTAAATCTAAGTTATACAGTGCCGTTGCCAGCCTGATTAATGATCCATCCCTAGCCAGCCTGGAGAGTAGAGATCGTACTTATTTGTCTTCTTCTGCCAGATACCTTGCCAACACCAATGCGACATGTGTTTTGATAGGATGATAATGGACATTCTCTAATGGCAATTCTTTCATGTTATTCTGTACCCTTTGTCTTATCCATTTCAGACATATTGTCCTAAGTATATAAAGGCACATTTTCGTAACAATAGACAGTCGTCACCTTCTTGGATAGAGAATATCCACTCTCCGGATTCTTGTAACCTTTGCTTCATGTTTTTCATAGCTCTTATCTAGTTCCCATTATCAAGGACTAGTGGCCAATAACCGCTTGCGAGTCATTGAGTAGGTGAAGTGATTTCAATTGCAAGTTGTAGTGAGTTACATCCACAATTTGGCTTTTAGTTTTCTATTAGCTTTCATACTTCTTCCTCTTTTTTATTAAAAAGGACCCATTTATAGACTTAGTAAACCCTAATATTTAACTTAGTTCCTACGCACACCATACTTAAATTCTAGTACCAGAGCTTGCGATTTTGATTACAATGTAGTGTTTGAAGTGATTGTCTTACTCTTAATGTTAAAGTTGGTTGTTGCATGGGTTGCCAAAATTAGTGGTTCTTCATTGTATTGTGTTTGGGGTACAGAGACGTGACTATTAGTGAGTGAGCATTATGGTGTTGCTAGGTTGTCTAAGTTTTTGGATCGTATGTAATAGTTATTGATAAGTAGAGTTTCCATAATAGTAATGGTGTTGATTTGTGCTAATAGAAGTTTGGAGTTTCTAGAATTGGAGTGGCTATGTTACATTAGTTGAGTAGTCGAAAATATTAAATCTAAGTGTTTACAGTAGTATTGTAGATGTGGAGAGTAATGTTTATGGCCATGATGACCACTTTCATGCAATAAGTGGCTAATTCTGACCTGTCGAAGTGGTTTAGGACAATGTTTGACCTATTGGAGTTAGTTAAGTAGTCTTCCAACTTGTTGTTGCAAATGGTCAACTTATTCCAATAGGTAAGCTGGAGGATTCTATAGGCAAGAAATAGTTGATGGGCAGTTATACCCAACTTGAAATCAAGTTGGAGGAGTCGGAGGAAATGATCATTGTAGGATAAAACATGTCTACTATTTTTTTTTTAAATTATGTAAATATGAATTAAATAAAAAATATTAAGTAAATATAGACATTAAATTACATTTGAAAAATATTATATTGAAAATAATAAAAGCATTATATTTATAAAATGCAATTTAATATTTAGATTATAGTAGTTATGATGCATTTAAGAGATGCGACATACTTGTATGTTCCATCTCTTAAATACAACATAAATACATATAAATACGTAATATTCATTTTTCACCTGAAATTTCTTTAACTCTTTATGTTGTATTTAAGAGATGCGATATTAATATAATTAAATGTATGTCGTATTTTTAAAATACAACATTTATACAAATACTTGTTTCGCATTTAAGATATGCGAGATAGATTTAGTAAATTAGTAATATTTATTATACAATTGATAAATACGTAATATTTATTATTGAAACTATACCATTTGCCCCTTTAAAGATTCAATCGAAAATCAAAACGTGCATGTGATTTCTTAAGGATCATATACTTGTGTATAAAATTTTGAAAAAAATGGCTTGATTTTTTAAATCTATTACACAAAATTACTAAGAAAAACCAAAATTCATATTTTTTAAACAAAGTTTAGAATTTTTAGTAAATTATCAAAATTCGAATAAAAGACAACGACTCATCGGTTGATTAGCTTTCAGCCACCAATGATAACCCTACCTTTGTTGGTAGCTCTAGATGGTTGGTTCGTTGTCTATTGGTGGTGGCCATTCACTTAGAAATTTCTTTAACTCTTTGAACTCAATTTCCCTCATTTTTCACCTGAATTTTGTATAATTTTTCTTAATTTCTCTTTAACTTATCTTAGACTTCTACCATTTTTCCTAAGTTCTAATGATCTTAAAATAATTTTCAAATGGCCTCTTATGTTCTTATAACGTGCAAAAGTGGTGGAAGAAAATTTTCTTCTGCAAGTGTCACAATTTTCTAATATAATATATGTGCTATATGTCCACAACTATCCTAATTCCCTTCTACAAATTGCTACACCTTTTACCACTATTCCTAGTTGCCACCTGGCCTTTCTTTATTTTTTATTTGTTTTTCCTTAATTATTTAATATATTTTTAGTATAAATTAGATATTTTAAGTAATATCAGTTATATATATACATGCATAAAATTATATTTAATACAATTAAACACTTTTAAATGTTATTCATGTTATTTTATGATTTTTAATGAGAATATAATTTATTTCTAGTGATTTGTTAATTATTAGAACTTATTTAATGTATTTCTGATAATAACTGGTAATATATATATTATAAATATAATATTTTACTATTTTATTATTTTATCTTTTTAAATCTAACCTCATGGGATCATTTTCACTAATATTTTTAGTTTCGTCGTTAATTTAAGCTTGATCGAACAACTTTTATGATCGTCCTAAATTTTATATATCAATTTCAAATCGTTTGATTGTAGATTGATAGTTAATTTGGTGAAGTCTCATACTCCATCCCTTATACAAATAGTTCATTCTTGAAACTATGGTATTTTAGATCTTTCCTCATAGGGATTTATATATATATATATATATATACACATACATATATCCTTAGAGTTGCCCTCTAAATTATCCTTTGATTTTGATTGAGTTTGTAAATCATCTTTTGATTGAGCTTATGAATTGACTTTTCATTTATCTTTCAAGTTTTTTGTTCCATTTTCTCATATTCGCTTCTTTAACTCCATCACCATAGTTTTCTAATCACATTGTACCGTCCATCTTACAACTTAACATCATAGCTATTCAAATACTCTTGCTAATTTATCCTCTATTTTATTCCCTGTGTTACGTATTTCTAAGTTTTACTTAAGGTCATCAATGTCATTGATTCATTATGTACCATACCACTCTAATCGTTTCTTCCTACCTACAATTTTCTATTCACAATGGTTATATTGTTGTCACAGTTATTCATTTGTTTCTTCATATGGCTTATTACAAAGTCAATAGAAGTAGATTTGGCAAACTTTGATTTTTCTCCATCTTTAACTTAAATGAGATGGTTGACAATTTAGACCAATTCAACTAGACCTGACATAACTTAACAAGAACGAAATGTGACTTTTGATCAATAGACTTATTAAACAAAGAGATATCAACACGAGCTCATTACTCAACAAGACATGACTTGACATGACATAACGGGATGTACTTCAATGGTTAACAAAACAAGAGACTTAATAAAAGAGAGTTTCGATTGTCATAGATTTGCTATTACTCTGTTTGATTACCTAGTGCTATTGCTTACTGTTACTTTATATCTTACTTGTATACATAATTACATCAGTGAATTTTCTTTCCTAGTAGTGATTATTAGTTATCTCCATTTTGTCATTAGTTTAGCATTTTTAGTATCCATAGGAATTCTTTCTTCAAATGCAATATGTCCAAGGAAAGAATCCAAGAATCATACTTGCTTAATTTAACATACAATCTATTATTACTTGATTTCTTAATGGCAACAGTAATGCCCTACATGTTCTTCCTCAGCTTTTGAGTAAACAAGAATATAATCAATATAAACCACAACAAATTTCTTCAAATACAATTAGTATATATGATTTGTTAAATTCTTGAATATAATCGGTGCATTAGGTAATAAAAAAGGCACTACTAGAAATTTACAATATTCGTACCGTATTCATTATTCAATTCTAGGTACTTTTTGTCATACTTTGAATAAGAGGAGTCATAACAGTCTCGCCGTGTAAACTATCCTAAAATAGAAACTAACCTCATAGCTACTATCGTAAATATACTTTATATAAGGCATGTACAACTCAACTAGCTTGAAACATCCATTTTGATATCTGTTAATAACCAAATCTAGGGTAGAGAGTTATAAAATAACTGTTCTATACAACTTGTCATCTCATACCACAATAGTATTTATACAAACGTTTTACATTCAAAGTTAAAGTTTATAATTAGAGTTTATTAAAAATCATAGGTTTTGCAGTCTATATAAAATAAGTTAGGAAACTAGTGGGCATCTTAGGGAATTCCTAGTTAATTTTCTCAAAACTAAAAAAAAAATCAAAAGCCTAGGCTCAGTTGATTCTTCGTTTCTCACTTTCCCAAACAACAACACATTAACTTGGGGGTGGTAGTATCGAAATATCTTGATTCTCACTCAACACCTATAAAAGAGTCTATGAAGATGTGAGCACAACTAGCTCAGTAAGTAGGATGGAGTTAGAAGAGTACCATACAATTACAAATAAGGTTATTAATTATGATGAAATACAATGTAATTAATCAGATGAAATACAATGTAATTAATCAAATGTGAGGTTAGAGAAATTACATCCACTCCAACCTGAATTGAGGAGTTTTATCGCGACTTAAATCAGACTAAACCCGAGCTTGTGTAATAAAGAACACCCTCCTCCTATGATCGCCTTTGAGCTACAGCCCCCATCCTTACTGCGACCTCCTCGCCTGTCACTTGGTACGACTAATGATGGAGAAAAGACCATTTCAGTTATCCTTATTGAAGGAAGTCAGTATTTAGCCTAATACTCTTAATCGTTTCCCTTAATGGGTGTTATGCATGTCCAATTTTATTTTAGTCGAATAGATGTTAGTTTTTAATTAGAGGTGGCTAAATAAGTTCATACAATATAGAAATAATGCGAACATACAGAGCAGTACACCAAGGAGTTCAACTCTTGTCACAACTGAGTATCATACGTACATACATCATGCATATAGTCAACTAACTACGAACATAGTTAGAAGTACTCTTGGTCTCCAAATACTTTAATATAGCATCCTAACAGGCGGTGAAGCCACAATCCTAACTTATTTGTTTGAACGCTCACTATTGTTGACTCGAGTCGTCAACCGTCTTTTCACTAGAAGATTCTATTTACACAAAAGACCTAAATTCAGTCTTCGTAATAATTACAAAAATATTAAGGTTTGATCTAAAATGGTTATATATATATTATTTTTATAATATATAGTCATATTGTTATTACATATTGAGTTAAGTTGTTAATTGTTGATACTATACGCCATCTATATTATTATGTTTTATATATCGTTTCAATCATATCGAAACATATTTTTAATTTATTAAATCACGTTTTAATTCTGGTAGGGTTATTAAGATACGTACATTCTAAAATATGATAGAGTTTTAAGTTATATTGCCTAATATTGTCTA
This sequence comes from Lumnitzera racemosa, assembly GCA_024138005.1. NCBI lineage: Eukaryota > Viridiplantae > Streptophyta > Magnoliopsida > Myrtales > Combretaceae > Lumnitzera > Lumnitzera racemosa. Next base: position 84,693,673 of record JAMXBC010000010.1, on the reverse strand, counting down.
ATTTTAATAAAATTAGTGTCATTGGGTTCGTACAGATCTAATGACATATTTTACAAGTCTTGTTCCTAGAAACGACTTTTAACGGGTAATTCGAGTTTTTAATATAGTTATACGTATTTATATAAATATTATCATATTATACGTAATTTACGTTATTAAATTGTATTTTACCTAATTTGTCCATATAACGTTATAATATGAGTATTATCTAACCAATATACCTATAGTGTATCTTGATTAGAAAATATTAATAAATATATTAAATATATACTTTTAATCCAATCTAATTAACAATCTCATATATAGTTTTTATTTGGCTATTTAATTCATTTTAACTTATTATTACTAAAAACACGTTTCGACTTGTAATTTAAGCCATTAGGTAAATTCTATAGACTTATAATATACACCCACTAGGCAAATTTAAAATAAATAGTTTGAGTCACCAAATAATTCCCGAAAAATTTCTATGGACTCTTAAAAATATGGGGAATTCAGTTATCATTTGGTTTCAAGTTTTTCACCTATCGCCTATATATTCGTATTTACAATTTTACCCATAAATTATCATAAATTAGTCAATTATGATTCTTTTCACACTAAATTAATTTATGTTTGACCTAGCATTATTATTATTCACTAGAGATCAGTACATGTCCATTTCAACAATTAATTTCATAATTTCTTATTTAATTCACAATTTTAGCCTATTTTCGAGCTATTTTTAGGCCAAAAAATGCAATAAATATTAAAAATATTCAAATCAAAATTCGGGATACATAGCAATTATCTACATATAATACACATCCTATACAAAAATTTTCAGCTAGAAACAACATCATTTAGTATATTTATTTTACAATTCCAATTTTGGATGAACAATAGATTTTTTAAGAAAATATATTAAAAATTATGAATTTTTCAAAAATGAAAATATCACATGAAAGCATATTCAAAATAACCTAAGTAAAAATTCTTTTATAATTTTTTGGGTGGTTTAGTTTTTTTTATAAATTCTTGAAAAATAGGGCAAAATTTTGACCTGGATGTTCTTGGTGGCTTCAATGGTCGTAGGGTGGTGGAGGTGTGTCGGAAGCCTTAGACGCTGGGGGTGCTCCTTGGTGGTGAAGTAGCTTAATAGCAGAACATTGGGAGCCTTAGGAATTAGCGAGCCACTACAATTGTTTTTTTTTTTCTAATTTTCTTTCTATTTTCTACAATTTTTTATAATTTTTTCTTTCTATTGTTTCTGGTTTGTAAAGTTGTGAATTGATGTAATGAAGCCTATTTATGCTTGTTTGAGTTGGTTGCTACCTTTTTTTATTTTTCTTTTTAATTTTTTCCTTGCTTTTTCTCATAAATGCAAGTAAGAGGTGTCATTTGATTGTTGAATTTTTTTTTGACATAGCAATTGTCCAACTTTGGTGATTCCCAATAGTTTCCAAACTTAAATTAGTAATTTTGAAGGCTTTTTAGATAAGATTTGCAATTATTTAGGTATTATGAGTATATTTTATTAATACTTAGTTATTTATTAATATATGAGTATATATCCCTTTAATATATGAGTATATATCCCTTGTATATATCACGTGTAATATGTAAATATACTCATATAATTAATTTTCTGACATATCTTTTATTTTTAGGATATATTCTTTTAATTATTCGCATGAATTCAACATATTATATATATAATTACGTAAATTATTGTTAATTTACGGGTATAATTATTATTTATATCGAGTATACTCATGAAAATACACATATATTCTTAAATTAAATTATACTATATTATCTCATTTTATATCTTAATTAACTTATCTCTAAGTTCTCGTTGCAATCTGAGTTCGATTTTAGGAGTTTCGAACGTTTTAGTATTATATTAAATAATCCAACTTCTAAGGGCAAAATTGAGATTTTGGTTTATTATTTTTAAAATCTAACTTCACTGTATCACTTCATCAAACTTTTCTATCTCAGTTGTAAAGTTTAGGCTCAATTGAATAACTTTTTCTAAAAGTCCTAAATCTAGGCTCAATTGTCCTAAACTCAATTTTAGGAGCTCACACTTTTTTTTACTCAACCCAAAATTGATAATATCCCACAATTACTCCTTGTGGCCAATCTAACCATTTATAAATTTAAGGTAATAGATACTTATTCTTAATAATCCCTTTGTTTATCACCTAATATTTTATTCTTGACTTCATAAGGCTTCCTTTTAGGTAATATAAGTGTCCTCTATAAAGAATGCTTGAGCATATAAATCAATTATCTCATAGCTCTTCTAATCACTTCTTAATTTCTTAAGTTCTATTTTCGACACTCAATACGGAACTCTAGTTGTAATTTTTGTCTTTGGAAATTGTAAGCCCTAAAGTTAAGCTAAATGACCGTAAGATTGAACTTAATACACAAAGTTTAGGGTGACCGGTTAAAAAATTCGATCAAACCTAAATTATAAACTATAGATAGAAATATTAGTAAAAATGACCTATAAACTTGAATTTAAGAAAATAAGTAATAAAATAAAAGACTATAAAATTTTCAAAATTTAAGTATAATACTTGTTAATTATCGAAAAGGCAAAAAGTGTAATATAATAACTAATAAATTGCTAGAGATATATTATATGTATATTAAAAATCATAAAATGATCTAAAGAATAATTAGGAATGTTCACATGTATCCCACATGTATCCCACATGTATTTACGTGTAGATAAAAATATGCGAAATTACTTAAATTAGCTGGAAACTTATTAAATAATTAAAGAAAATTATTAATTAATTAAGAAAAAATTAGAGGAATAGGGAATGACTTAGATTTGGTTGTGGCAGGTCAAGAAGTAAAGAAGAAAAATTAACCAATAAAAAACAAGCAACACAAAAGGCAAAATTTAAGCGATTTGGGCAATGTCTTGTCCAATTAAATGCATAATAATAACTTAAAAGCTTTATAAATAGGAAGAAAAATTATAGAACTCATTTGGATAGTTAGAAGTCAGAAAAAATTGAGAGCATCGAAATTTGAAGAGGAAAATTAGGGTTTAAGAAATTAATAAGGAAATCTGTACAGTAGGGGCTAGTGAACTGAACCCATACACCACCACTACCTAGAACTGAACAGCCACCACCACCACCACCACCCAACTCTAGACCTACCGCCTGGACCGACTGACACACCTAGACCGGTGTTAGAAGCCTAAAAGCTATCGAACCGAGTGAGTTTTACATCTGCTCGATTTTATATAATTTCTTAAAAATATTTATTTTGCCTAGAAAATTATAAGATTTATTGTTTTAAGGTTTTATTGTATGTAGATTTAGGGAAAAATAGTGATTAAGTTTAATCACGTTTGAAGATATAGGGCTCTTAAGAAATTAAGCAAAACCGAGTATGATTGGAATTAGAAATAAATAAACTTAGGAATGTAGTTTGGAGCTCAAATTTTTTCTATAGAATGCTTAAGTGATATAGAATAGTGTTATGAAGCCATCCTTTTACATTTAATTTTCAAAACTTTTAAGTAAATTTTTATCCCTAAAATGATGGAAAAATTAGGTAATTTTGCGTTAATTAGGTGACTAAGTGATTAATTACCGATTTAGATAGTAATAGATATTTAGGGATGTTGATCTCTGATGTGGAAACCTAATTCTAGCCTTTGGAATTTTAAGTATAATTAATATAGGAATTATGTAGTAATTGTAGGAAATTAGGAATATGTGGAATTAGAAATTTAATAAATATGAAAAATTAGGTTTATTTAGCTAATATAATAATAAAAATCAGTATATAATAAATTTGAAACAAAATTTAATTTTAGGTAATTGTATAAAAAATGTAAGATTTTCTCACATCGGAAGTAAATTTGGTACCTCAATTAGGATTAGAGTGTATCGAACAGTTTAGAACACTAAATTAAGACTCAATATGATATTATAATACTCGAGCTTAATGTGATTAATTTCATATTAGGATTTAAGCATATTTATGATTCCCTATAATCAAAGATAATGTAGAGTCAAAACTGGAATTTAATTTGGAAACCGAACCCTAAAATAAGGTAGAATGAATCATTAGTAAATAATAGGTATACATGGAGAAATGATTTAAGTTATAAGTTAGAATATGAATCATTAAAGTATAAGTACTAAAAAGACGTATTTGTATTATAGAATACCTAGAGACGAACCGACTTGCAATTAAGTGATCGGGCGACTGGGAATTCCAAGTAAGTCGAGTTATTACTTACTGTATTGGAGTACTATTTTATAGTACTCGGAGACTTAGGATTGTGCATGATTGTGATTGTAAGTAGTTTATGCATGTATTTGAGTATCTGAATTCGTGTTGAAATTTGTAATATGATTGATTTTTTGTTATGATTGGATTGGTGTGAAATTGTTTGAATACCCTGAATGGAATTTAATCTTATTCGACTCTAATGACCTAAATTGTTATGCATTGCAACCTTTTAGAGGATCATTTGGATTCTTCAACTAAACACCGACACCTTCGATGAAGATAGCGCTAGATAGCAATAGATAGCAATTAGTTTTTTCCTCATCCTTAGCTGAACTAAGTGACAGGAGAGGAGGTCGCGGTGAGGATGAAGGCATTAGTTTGAAGGATAGTCTTAGGAGGAGCAGTGTCTTCATTGCAAAAACCTAGGTTTGCTTGTGAGCTGTTGCATAGCATGAAAACTCCTCAACTTGGATTGGAGCGGGTGAAGTTTCTTTGATTTCGCAATGGACCGGATTATGTTGTATGATGACACTTGCTTGTTGCATTGTATGAAAATAATTGCTTGATAATCTTGTTTGTGTTTGTATACATTCATGAGTCTCCAATTCAATTTACTAAGTTGTAGTTGCTAATAACCATATAGATCCTTTTGTAGGTCTTGATTTTTGAATACTTTGAGTATTATGTCGCTTCACAACTATCCAGAGGTTAGTTCTTTTGAAGCCTGGGGTGTGATGATCAATTTGCTTAGTAGTGAATGTATAGCTGGAGTGTCCTTTATAGCTTAAGAATGAAAGACCAATAGTCGTTATGTAAATTAGTGAACTATTATGTTAATGTAAAGTTTCTTAGGAAGTTCTGTGGAGTGTATATATAATTATGTATGTTGATCTAAAATTCTTGATAATTACTGTAATTTTAGCTAAACTTTTAATTGAACTGTTTATTTCAAAGTGAGGAGTTATTGACACCTCATGTCTATGGTAGGTACTGTGAGACCAGTTACTATCATAGAATGGTTTACACAATGGGATTGTTGTGACTCTGTGACTCGAGGCGTAACAAAAATGACTTAATATTAAGGTATAGACCAATTCAATGGGAAATTACACTAGACCAATTCTCAAGAATACATTTGGACATTTACATGCTTTGGGTAGAACTCATGCTTTTGGTACTTCCTCTTCCTTCTAATTGCAATTATCTTCAAAACCTCTAAGCACTCACTTCTGTCTTTTTTTCTTTTATTCTATTACATTCTTCAATAATGACTAATTTCAACTCACCTTTACTATCTTCCCCCGAAATTCTGCCTTAATCCTTATTCACAACTTGTCAAATCGGTTCCTTTCCTTTAGTGGAAGTTCTAATCTCCATAAATAGAGGTAATTATAATCATTCTAATTCCTCTTCCACTCACACATTAGCGAAGAATGAGTACATCAATATTACTATTTGCAGTTACAATTTATCTTTTTATACACACACACACACACACATACACACACACACACATATATATATATATATATACCTTTTGAAATACCTATGTACGACTCTCATGACTATTAACTAATTTCTTTTATTCTTAGAACTTGAAATCTAATTAACTTAGTTTAACTCAAACTTTAGTTGTTACCTAAAATAAGAAATCTGGATATGTACTTGTCATAATTTCTTTGTTGGTTTTATCTTCAACTCTAAGATCATTGTAAAGTTATCAATTTTCTTTTATCCAATCAGTAAAATCTTCTTTGTCATTCTCTATATCTTTCATAGAAACATCTAAGCATCTACAAGAGTATTACTAAGTTTCCTAATACCTCCAATTCTTAATCTATCTATGGATAGTGCTGAGTAGAGCATCTATTCCTTCTACGCTTGTTATTCCAAACTAATTTCATTATTAGATCTCTATGAATTTTGTGATTCTTATCTTTACAATTAAAGTAGTCTCCTTTAAATTGAACACAACACCCATGTTAGTAACTTGCTCCCTATTCTAGCACTCAATATTTTCATTCTTGTCATAAAATACAAACCATGCACATACTAAATAGGACTACTTACTAGAGTCATTAATTTTTCTCCTTTCTTGACTAGATTTACTAGCACCTAATTAAGATGTATCAAATGGGGGACCTAATAAAAAACTCTCACTAATCTTTTGACTCCCATAAACTTATATTCCTAAATGATTATCCCTGGTTAACGTACCTTATCTACCATCTCATTTGTAAGGGTAAAACAATAATCTTCTAGCTTACAATGGATAGTAGGATAAAATCTACTAAGGAAACGGTTCTTTCTTTAGTTCAAGATTATCTCCATATGAGATTGGTGTATATTACATTAACCCATTCGTTACAACCTTCATATCAAGTCACATTTATATTTTCCTTCTCGAACTTAAATAGTTCCTATAGCAACTTTATCTAAACATCATTATAGAAATGTTCCTTTCTAAATTTACTCTGGGACACTTATTGGGTAATACTTCCTTTCAATCACTTAACTACTAAGTCCTATTGGACTTATATTGTTAATTTTCGCCTAAACTTACTGTAAGCCAATTTCCTTAATACTTGGCAATTCTAAAAGATTTGAAACTTATCCTCATTTGACTTACTAGTTGTTAGTTAAAACGACTTATCTATCTTACCTTAAGATACCATGTTGTTTTGGATAGCTTACCAATACTTTGAGGCTAATCCACTCTTTGATCTACGACTTAAACTTAGTATCCCTCCCCTATATTCTCTCGTAACAAGATGCTAGATCAATGTACCTTGCTATCATATCATAATATGTATGCTAGTCAGTGATTGTCAACTAGAATTCACTTCCTGTAAGGTTAGGGTATCTCATTTCTAGGTTATTCTTAAAGTAATAAAGAAACTTATGATAGAGGGTTGATTCCCTTTAGTCTTTCTATGACAATTTTCATGTCCACCCTTAGTCATCGCTCAACTTACTACTTATAACTTATGGTTGTTGCTTATACCTCTAATCATAAGTTTATATGACAATCTTATCTCACTTCCTTTACACAATTTAAGAGTTAATAATTCCTTGCAATTGGGCATAAGTGTCACATAATGATAACATTCATATGCTAAAATATAACATCATAATTTCCACTACCTTATACTTGCTTTACTTTACTTACATATGCTTACAGACTCTAGAGAAACTAGTTACAATACTTGCTAATCATTCGATTAAGGTCTTAAAGGTTTACAGCTTGATTATAGCATCGGTTTACATTGAACTATACAAGCTTGTTAACTACCACCATACATGTAAAGATTCGCAAAACTAGTCACCGAAACTTGATTATTTCTATTACACCTTTAACCATTGAGTACATAAGATATTCATAGCATATGTACATACCAAATGTTGCATCTTCATCAAAAGTTACAACCACATTTACATTCATACATGCACAAATACATACATACATACATATATATATATATATATATGGGAGAATTATAATGGAGGGGATCAACATTTAGAAGTTGTAGACACTTTATTTTTGTCATTTTCGTTTTATTATTATTAAGCCAGAAATAATAAATAAATAATAAAAAAAATTTTATGTAGACGGCTAGGTAGAACAACTGCATTTAAGCAATCCTAGGGTGCATTGATTATGCAAGGGTCCCTTTTATTGGCATTACGGGTTGTACAAGATATTTCCTAACTTGTGTTACCAGACAGCTAGGTCCCTTTCCAGAGATAATATACAAAGACTCCTTGGATGAGATCACATTGAGTTATCAAGATCCTTGTTTACCTATGGCTACTTTGATTCAACAACTAGTAGAACTCATGAAGCTATGGGAAAGGAGGGAAGTCATGAATATAGCCAATGTGAGAACTTTGAGGAGCAAAGTCAGAGGATACCAGGCCACTAAGCAGTTCATCTATGATTAGCTAGAGTAGACTAGAAAGATATGGTATGAAGCTCCAAACATATTCAGACATGAGTCCGAGTCACAACATCTTTCACCTATTGAGCAAGCCTATTGAAACACTGTATGGGCCAAAGTTAAAGCTTAGTTCCAAGAATACAAAAGGATCATTGAAGAATTAAAGATGGACAATGAGAGATTGCTGGAAAAAAAATCAATTCTTGAGGAGTAAGATTCGAGAAAAAGATGTTATAGTCCAAAGGCTTATAAGAAAAGTTGATGAAACCCATCCTAATCAGATCTATCAGCTTTTATAGATACAAGATTTGATTTTTTTTTTCTTTTTAGAAAGATTTTTCAAGAGCTTTTTTTTCTTTTAGTCCATTGTATAGGTTTGATTTTATGATTATTAATAAATTTGTAGCTTTATCAGTCGAAAACCTTTATTAATTGTGTAGTCTTTTGTTCATTTTTTTTAATTTCCTGATAGTTTCCTTAAAGAAAAAAGAATAAAAGAATAAAAAAAACTTCAGTATTAGCTTATAAATTTTTTTGGGGCATGTAATTATGGAAGTTAGTCATGGAACTATCACTTTTTCAATACTTTTGGAATTTTTTTTTAAAAAAGAAGAAATTTCAAAATGGTTTTTTATGATAAAAAAACCAGTTTCATGATAATTTTATTTACTTGGTCAGTTTCTATTGCAATGCCCCCTATATACCATAATGTTTGGAACTAACAAAATAAAAAAAAATTAAAAAGACAAAAAAGATTTAATTATTAGATTTCCATTGTAAATTATTTCCCATCTCAAAATCATCAATCTTGTAAATGTCTAAGTTTTCATTCTTCGTATTTATCTATTAAGTTATCACGTTCTATATGAGTCGTCACCCTTATATAATCTTTTAATGAGTCTCTCATTGTAAAATAATTTTCATTTCTCTATATCACCCCTATAATTTAATCATCTTATGTCCTTGGTCGTCAGTCTTATTGTTTTCGATTGTTTCTTAAGTTTAGATTCATTGATGTTAGTATTAAGCTTTTGTAACATAAAATCAATATTGATTTTTTCAATAAAAGTTTCCAAAAAAAGAGAGAAAGGTTTGCAAAATTAAAAACTTGATTTTTTTCTTAAAAAAAAAGGGAATGCAATGTTGCTAACAAAAAGGATTCTTACGAGCTTTGAAAGATGCCTTTTAAAGTGATTTGGCGTAACCTAAAACCCATAATCACTTGTTTTCAAAAAACAAGATGTCTAAAAGCTCTTGAGTAAAGAATAGTCATAGTAGAAGGGGTTTTAAGCAAATATGTGAAGCTAGTTAAGACCATTGCCTATACCCAAGCCTAGGGGCTTATTGACAAGTTGATGAGTTTAAAGAGTTGTAAGTTCATGAGTTGACTATCAATACGATAGAAAGTTTTGAAAGGTTGTTAGAGACAGATTTTAATGGTTAAGTCTAGTAGGTATGTTATTGCCATGATCTAAAAAAAATAGGGTTGCAGCCTTAAAAGAAAAGTTGGCCAAGTTAGAAGAGAGGCTCATGAGTATAGAAATTGCAATAGGTTACGTGCTCAAGTAGCTCAAAACTTAGGTCCTAGTATGAATAAGAAGTCATAACCCAAGCATGATGATAATTCAAGGAAAGAGAAGTTAAGAGTGAATGTGCCAATTGGGAAAGCCCAAAATCAAGACAAGCCCATCCATAATAAGAGGAGGTAACTTAATAGTTCAAGATTCCAATGGCCCAAGTGTTCAAGCAATTAAGAGATGTGGGACTACTGGCATGTGAAAACTTAATAAAGAAGTACAAGCTAAGGGATTATGACCCCGGTAAATGGTATAAATATCATGTAGGTCAAGTGGGGCATACCATAGAAAACTGTTAGAAATTGAAGCATAAGGTGCAAGATTTGATTGATGCCGAGGTTATCCAACTAAATTTTTTAGAGATTGATGGGTTTATTGGTAGTGGTATTCCTTCCCCAAGTTTTGAAGAAATATCAAACAAATAGCTTCCATCTCCCAATATTGAAGGCCTAATACGATCATCTAATAAGGTGGCTCACCATTGAAATAGCTAGATATATCTTTAAGAGATCAATTTAACTAAATGGGCCAAGTTCGAAGAAGTGACAGAAATAAGGGCAAGAAGTGGAAAAGAATTTTATTTCCTGCATTTTTTAGAGTAATCTTTCATTTTGGAGCTTATAATGGATACGAGTTATTGAATAAAGTAGTTTTCATGTGCATTTTTTTTCTTTGTATGTTATGAAGCAAGCTCAATAGGGGCATGTTATTGACCCTTCATTAATGAAATACTTCATGCAAGACTTGGGGCAAGTGAAAATGGATAAATTTAAACTTAGAACTTAAAATTTTCTACTTAAAGGAATGCTAACACATTACTTAAAGGTTTAGGATGAAAAGAGGCAAACTATGTCTTAAACACTAACCCTAAAAACACATGGGAGAGGAATGTCATAATGTAAGTATTGGGCTCATTCCTTCAAAGAAGTCTTTCTTGAATTTGATATACGTGTCAAAATGATATTAGGCATTCATTTCATTATTTTTAAACACAGTTATCCCTTGCAAATCTATTTGAGCTTTTTAGGGAATTTTTCTTAAAATTAATCCTGTTAAGAACTACCCTACACTAGGGCAATTAGGAGGTTAGGGTCATTAATTTAGAGAAAAAGGGTAGACTAATATGTGCTTGCCTTAGTTTTACCTATTTATGAGTAAATATTGTCATAGAAAATTTAATTCTTTAAGATGAAGAAGAGTTTCAAATCATATATATCTCACTCAGGCCTATATACTCATTTAAACATCTTAAGCTAGTGAAGTTTTCTAAAACTCTAAAGCCATATAAACCACTCCCCAACTTATACTCTTTAAACCATGGTTTTAGGGCTTTGAATCTCATTAAGCAAAAACTCAATAAGGAAAGGTAACTACCTTGACCAAAAAAAAGAAAAAGAGAGAGAGAGAGAGAACAAGAAAGGAAAAAAGGAGAAAAGGAAGAAAAAAAAATTGAAAATATTAGCAAGGTGATCACCTTTAAACACAAGCTAAATTACTAATGAGCTTAAAGTCTGAACTTGTAAAGGATATCCAAAGGCTAAATACTTTAAATTCTTAAACCTAAAAGCAAAGCCGTTATTTTATGATCTCGACCACTATACCATCCTTAACGAAACTCTTTTAATTAAAGAAATCAACTTATCTTAAGCGAAATTTGCTTATGAAACTATGGTAAGCCCATGTTTAGTCTCTCTTAGCTTCTTAGCTTGTAAACCTGAGATGGATTGTATATATATATTTTTTCGAAATTGGAAAAAGCACATTGATATCCATTTGTTTAAACCATTGACCCAAAACCTTATATTGCAGACCCAAAAAGACCTAATTGATTAACCAAAGTGCATCACATACAAGATAGGCTACAATTTTTTGAGTTGATACTGAAAGTGAAAATAAACTTGTGAGAGTGTAAGAAAGTCCACTTTGACTAAACATTTCAAGTAATGATGCCTATTCCCTTAGTAAAAAATTGAATGACAAGTTAAGTGCTTTCTTAAGAACATGAATGGTCATTTATCTTAAGCTTAAAATTATTTCTTCGAGGGATTACAAGAATCATTAATTATGCTTTGGGAAATAAGACTGAAAGAATGAGTGATCAATGGGCAAGGGGTAAGCCAACCCCTTATTTGTGATCTTTAGAGTTTTCGAGACTTTCTTACTTGTTAGTAACACCATTTTCTATTGAAGAATGTTTTTTTTTTTGAATTTCTTGAAAAAAAAGAAGAAAAAAGAAAAAAAAAAACCTTTTCAAAAGAGAAATGAAACTTTTTTTCAAAAAATTATTAAGAGAGATTTCTTAAAAAAAGGGTTAAAATTTTCAAAAAATCATCAAAATCCCTCAAACTCAAGTCCTAGATCAATTTGTCAAAACTCATGAAAGTTTTCTTCCTTCTTGGATTGCTTGCTCAATGAAGCACTATCCAATCCTTTCTAGGATCACTTGCTTAAAGGAGCACTATCCTATTCTCTAGTTGGATCGCCTGCTTAATGGAGCATTATTTAGTTCTTTTTAGGATTGCTTGCTCAAAGGAGCTTTATCCAATCAAGTCCAATCATTTTCTGGATCACCATTCAGTCATTTCTAGGATCACTTACTCAAAAGAATGTTGTCCTATTCCTTTATAGGATTGTTTGCTTATGAGAGTGCTGTCTCATTTTGTCTTTAATAGAATGTCATCTTATCTTGACTTTGAAAGATTTATCCTTTCGAGCAAAAGAAATCTCAAAGAGATCTATCCTCTTCAAATTATCCATCAAACCAAAACAAGAAATCTCAAAGAGATCTATCTTCTTTAGATCATCCATCAAACCAAAAAAAAGAAATCTTGAAGAGATCTATCCTCTTTGGATTATTCACCAAATCAAAACTACGAATCTTGAAGAGATTTACAATCTTCGGATTGTTCACCAAACTAAAACAAATCTCGAAGAGATCTATTATCTTCAAATTATCTACCAAACTAAAACAAGTTTTTTTTTTGAATCTCAAAGAAAGTTATCCTCTTCGGATTATCCATCAAACCCAAACAAGTTAATTTAATCCTCAGTAGTTTTGGCCCTATCCTTCCAAGATAGGTACCCCCAAGTCCTTTGCCCTATCTCTTTAAGATAGAGCCTTCAAGCTTAGCCCTATTCCTTATCTTGTCCTTTTAAGACATGTTCCCCATTCTTTTGCCCCGCCTTTTCAAGACGGGCTGTTATCCTTTATAATACGGTTTAGTTGATCAATTCAAAGTAGGGTTTGACAAAAATGGATATCTTTTTTTGTATTTGTAGTAACGTTTTAATCGAACTTTACTTTACTACAAAGAGGGGTAGCTATAGACATCTCATTTTTGCTATTTTTGTTTTATTATTATTGAGCTCGAAATAATAAATAAAAAAAAGTAAAAAATGAAAATAAAAAAAAAGAAAAAAAAATACAAAGTGTTAAATCGAGTCAATCGTATTGAGTTAAGTTAAGTCAAACCGTATCAAGTCGAGTTGAATCAAATCATTTAGTGTTGAGTCAGATGACAGTGAGTGATCAATTTAATAAATCTTAAGACATTAAAAGAATGGGCTTCATTAAAATATTTTAGCCCATTTTCATATAAAGTGGATTTTTTTTATCTAATTTATATTGGGCTAGAATAGACTTAAGCTTTATTAAGTAGGTTATTAGGCTAAATCAAATTGGATTGGATCGGACCTGAAAAATAGAAAGCTCTAAGTTAAGGTAGGGTTTCTAAAAACTAGGTTGAATCTTCAAAAAAATCCAAAATGTATATTCTGTATCCAGGATTCATTATCATATCTAGGGTTTGTTGGGGTCGAATTAATATTTAATAAGATACGAAATATCTGATAGTGTAGTTTATAAATAAGGATTCAGTAGCAGGCTTAAGGATGTTTTTACAATTAGACAACCCAACACCCGATTTCCAATATACTTCCTCGATCACTCTATTGTTGGATCACTATACATTCACTATCATCACACGGCAGCCCCAATATTCAATCACTATCAACAGCACAACACTTGCCACATACACTAATCATACGCTAATAAGTCCACGATTGAACACATTATACCTTACCACGTCCCACATAATCCTTACTCACTCGTTGATCCCCTAACATACCCTACTGCACACTTCACACAATCTCTTGACCTTACTTGCTGAACACCACATTTGTATGACCAGTGTACTGATATGCCTTGCTCCACAATATAGCCCAATACTTGCACGTCCACATACCTAACACAGCATACAGTTGTAGCCCCTAACGCCCGCATAATACATTCTACAATCTGCCCTGATCCCATAAAGATAGCCCGACCGAACTACCGGACCAAGCCATGATAGCCCCTTTGAGCAAACTACTAGACACGCGCTGCACTCCACTTGGCTTGCACAATTCACAAACAGTACATGACTGCATAGAATACCAATATGTGCTGGTTGCTTGATCTTCACGCAACATACACAGCTGTACGTGTTAAAGCACTACTCTACATGATAGTCTTACTGCACCAAAGTACACTACCTACGTACACGTCCATAGCTAATTGCACACATGAAGTCCATACACACGACATAACCCCACTTACGCACAATCATGATGCACCGTTGACACACATAAATACGTGCGACTCGATTCGTTCAGGTAAAAAGAAATTTATTTTCTTAATTCAATTATTTTTAGTAATTTTTTTTTGTTTTAAGTGCATTTTTTTATTATTATTTTCATATTACTTGTTCTTTTTTAGATAACCTTAATTTTTAATAAATTTAGCTCAATTGCATTTTTAGTAATATTGCATTTTTTGAAAAATAAGCGTGTCTTCTCTATGAGATCCGTATCTTCGAAGAAGTACATATTGAGATATGTATTTAGGATCTAAAAAAGATACGTATGAAAATATATATCTAGATCATATCTTAATATATCTTGCAGTTGAAATTTAGAAAAGATAAGTATGAAGATCTGTATTTAGATTATGTTTTAGTAGATCTTACAAGTAGGATTTAGAAAAGTTATCTTTTAACACGTAGTGAGTTTTTTTTTTTAAAAATAAAAAATAAAAAAATATTAATTGGGATTTTAAAAAAAGATTTGGTTAGTTAGGGTTTTCTTGATTCGTGAAATTAGATTTTTAGGTTTTTTGTAAAAAAAATAAATGATTAAATAAACATAAATCTGGCTTGATTTTCAAGTTAAAAAATTCCACCCACTAAATATTTTGTAAAAAAGAACTACATTTATTTGATTTCAACTAGCGGGTACGTAGGTATCTTCGAGGTAACCGTATGAAAAATAATTTTTTTTCCTTTTTCCTAAAAATTAATAATAAAAATTCATTTTAGTTATATTTTGTAAATTTAGGTATATTTTGTAAATTTAGGTATATTTTTAGAAAATTATAAAAATAAAACTCATTAATTTTTTTTTTAACTTTTATATGGTGACTTAGTCTTAATAAGTTAGCCCCCGAACCTGGTCTTTCTAGTTTAATTTTCTAAAAACTATTTTTTTAGAAAATCTACGGATTAGTGATCAAATTAGTGTTTTTCCACTTGAAAACCCTAATTTCATTTCTTAGTAGTTGAACTAGTTAGTGACTCTAATTTTTAAAATATTTTTTTAGAAAGATATTTTTTTAATTTTATGTCAAGGAATTTGTATTAAGCGAACTAGGTTTAATGTGCATTGAGTTAAGAAAAATGAAATAAGGCTCGATATGGGTAAATTCAAATTAAAGTTTTAAAAAGTTCGAGTAAGGGATTAACAGTTTGAAAAGTTCAAATAAGGGTCAACTTTTCACAAAGTAGTTTAAATAAGGGATTCATAATAGTCAATTTATAAAATTATTTAAAATACTTTGTAGAATGTTAATCCTTTATTTGAACTTTTCGAAACATTAATCCCTCATTTGAATTACTTTATAAAACGTTAATCCTTTATTTAAACTTTTTAAAATGTTGATCCTTTATTTTAATTTACCCTTAAATGTTGATCCATTCAATTGTAATTCCCCCCCCAACACACACACACACATATACATATATTACGGGATTGTAAGTATATCCGCATAGGTCAATAAGTAACATAGGATCAATCTCCTAGTGTTTCAACAAAACAAAGCTAGCAATCATGTTATATTCATTTCCCAAGCTATTAATAACAACTATAAATCCATTCCATTAACCCTTAAGCTAAACCATCATCATTTCCACTTATTGATTCAATACCTGGTTATATTATTTCAAGAGTATCAGAATAGTAATTACTTCATAACCCTTATCTTCCTTTAACTTCATAACCTTGATATTAGCTAAACCTCATGAGCTACAATCTCATTCTGTATAGGGTTAGCCTCTAGATTAGACTTTGATCAAGCCTCTAATTTTGGTTCTAATTCCTTCTTTGAATTGGCTTTTGATTACTTACATCTAACATTTCCTACTATTTCATTCATCCCAGCAATTGCTATAACTTGCTTCACTACAACATGCATACCCTCACTAGGATCCCCTTCTATGTCTACTTTTGGTCCCTCCTCCTTAGTCCTTCTTCTTTAGATTCCCCTCTTCCTTTACACTATCTCCTCTTTTACCCTTCATTACATCCATTTTAGGTTTACTTTAGACATTGGATTGAGCATCATCTTAGGGTCCTATAGGTTGTTGATTCCCTTATGGTACTTTAATATTAACAAGATAGGGTCTCTCTTTTTCTAATCTTTGTGGGTAAGTACCTTATCAGCATCATTAAAGCCATAATCCCTTCACACTCCAACCATTTCTACTTAAAGGCAGTTGTTGTAATATACCTATTATATTGAGGACCTAAGATAGCTTCTATTAATACCCCCAAGTCTTGTCAACTATAACACATGCCTTCGATAAACTTATAAAAAAATCTCATCCATAATCTTAAACATATTCCAATCAGTCATTTTTAACACTATTCTTTACGTCTTAACTCTGTATCAAATAGGGATTTCTTTTCCATTTCACTTAAACTGTAACCAACCAACTATCAACTCACTTTTATGGCCTTATAGATGAATTTAAGATCAATTAATATTTATCATAACTCATTATTATAATCACTTTAACTTTATAGTCTACAGAACAATCTTTTATTACCAGCTCTTACTGTGTTCCTATGATGTCTATTTTCTTTTAGTTAAGACACTTTAAAGTTGTTTATTTTTAGAATTCTTTCAACCTTTTAAACTCAATTTCCCCTATTTTTCACCCAAAATTTGTATAATTTTTTCCTAATTTCTCTTCAACTTATCCTAGACTACACAATTTTTTCCCTAAGTCCTATTGATGTTAAAATAATTTTCAGATGGCCTCTTATGTTCTTATAATGCACAAAGGTGGTGAAAGAAAATTTTCCTTTACAAGTGTCATAATTTTCTAATATAATATGTGTGAGCCTTGTAATTTTACGTAGTTATTCTAAGTTAGTAATTTAGGTGTGGAAGTTGGACGATTAAGACAATAATTCACGTATGAATTATATGAGTTAGACGATAACATACCGTGAGTCTGGAATATAGAAATATGACAAAACAACATTATTATAGCTAGAAATAGTTAATTTTACTGATTTATATTATATTGAATTTTACTTCCATAAATGTACGATTTTGGTAACGAAAATTTACTAAATTTTAGAGATAAAATAATAGGACTATAAAATTTTAGAATAACATATAATAATATAGGAAAGTAGAGTATGCTTCTCGAGTATAGTTATTATATATAAACATACACCCGAATTTACCTAAAATACTTGAAATCATATAAAACTAACTAAAATAAATAGGAAAAATAGTAAAAAGCATTAAAAAAATTTATCAAGGACAACAAATCTAAAGAGTGGGGGCTTAGCAACAATGCGGGGAATTTGTAAGTGCATGGCCTTTTACAGATGACACTTAGCTAAGCTTAAAATTGAGGGTATGAAAATGGGGAAGAGAGAGAAAATGCTTCATTTTTCACCATGCAAACTTAAGGAAATTTCCAAATCCTCTTTGTAAGTTCCTTAAGATATTTAATTTCTAGGAAAAATTCTAAGAAGGTGGAAAACTTGAAGGGGAAATTGTGGGAAAAATAAATAATAAAATAGGATAAATTGAGCAAAGTCATAAAGCTAACACCTACACACAACTTGGAAGTGAACCATCATCACCCCTCAACAATGGTAGTAGTGGCTAGGAAGGCTGACAAGGAGGGGGTGGTTGGTGGTGGCCGAATGGCTAATTTTTTATGAGCTTCGATTTTTCACCCAATTTTTTATATTTTACAAAAATACTAAATTACGACTGAAAATTCTAGAAAAATTTATTTTGAAATATTTTTATATACACAATTTCAAGAAAAATATTAGTTTGTATAAGTTTCAAGTGAATATATGTTCTCCTTAACAAATCGTGCAAAACCAAACAATTTTTGAAATTGTTTTAAATAATCCTCTTGATATTGTTTCCATATCAAAATTTCTTTATAGCTTCCCTGTATTGCATATATGGATCCTATGAAGAGATTTCATCTAAAAATATTTCCATAATTTTTAGTAATTTTTTAGCCTCTAAATCGAGCGAAAATGCTATTTTTGAGAGATTTTGTATAATTAGATATGAAGAAATCAATCTGTATCGGTTTTGAAGTTCATATGAGTTATATTCTACTATATGATATGATATGGAGTTAAGGGGATTAAAGTAAGGTTGAATCATGCACCTAACACTAATTATGGGCTTAACGCACTAAAGTAGGAAAATGAGAGTTTGAAAGTTTTGGCAATATGGTGATTGAGGATATAATGAATCTATTATATGATCATATTATACCATTTTGTAACCTATAGTATGATGCTAGAGTGAGTTGCATTATGCAAACTAGTGAAGTTAATCTGTTCAAAGAGTTTTTCATATGGTTCATTTAGCAAGAGAGTGATTTAAAATCTGGATATAGATGCTTAACCTGAAAATTAACTAGATTAAAAAACTTGAATATAATAATGCCAGGGTCTTGGTTTGGACAACGTTTGGTGTAAGAAGCTTGGTTGTGATGACTTCAAAGACATGTTTAGAAGGTTGGTGAATGAAAGGATTTTAACTTGAAATACGTTGAAGCCTCCTTTAAAGGAATTATTTGGTAGAAGAAGTGGGGTCATAATGATTTTACAGACTTCACCAGAGAATTGGCTGGTTTAGGAGACTTAGATGAAATTACTTTAGAGACATCCTTGAAGGGTTGGTTTGTAAAGAGGAGACCTAATTACTAGTTCAGAGAGTTGATCAAAATGTTGGATAGTAAGAGAGACTTAACTGTACCCCCATCATAGACTTGTTTGGAAAATACTTGGTATGGGAAATGTAGTTGGAAAGGCTTTAAGATTGAATTTGGGGTTGATTGGTGTGAAATGCTTGGAGGAAATAACTTTAGAGGTTTGTTTAGAAAATTAGATAGAGTAAGGAGTACAATTGGGAAAACTTCAGAAATTGCATTAGTAGGTTTTGAGACCAAAACTTAGTATTAGTATAAATTAGATATTTTAAGTAATTTTGAGTATATATATGCACACGTGAAATTATATTTGATACAATTAAACATTACTAAATATTATTCATGTTATTTTATAATTTATAATTTGTATATAGTGTATTTCTAGTGATTTGTTAATTAGAGAAACTCGTTTTACATGTTTTTGATAAATAATAGGTAAAATACGTATATTCTATAAATACAATATTTTACTATTTTATTTTCTTGAATCCAACATCGCAGAGTCACTTATATTAATATTTATAACTTTATTGTAAAATTCAAGCACGATTAGAAAATTTTTACGACCGTCGTAAATTTTATGTATTGATTTCGAATCATTTGATTGTTGATTGATGGTTAATTTGGTGAGGTCTCATACCTTTCTCCTTTTTTCTGCATGCTTGGCTTCTATTTATATAAATCTGACAAAACAATCTTCAAATGACAAGTTTTAAAAATTATAGAATCATTACGCCTAAAGATCACGGTCATGAAGTTAAGGTGTAGACCTCTCCTTACAATATTTCTTCGAAAATTGAATTGAATTATTTTACAAGTAGATTACGGTTAGGGCACATGATTGCGGACTTCACTCTTAGTCCTCTCTAACATTTGATTTTTAACAAAATTCTCTTCCTACACTGTTAGGAAAATTCTTCTCAAAAAGTACGTAATTTCCATCATTTACACTTCATTTCTCTATTAAAACTTTAAAATCAACAAATGATTTAGTTTAATAGCAAAATTATCAAAAATCAAAATAATTATAAAAATGTAACAAGAAATGAGTGTAAAATTACACTCATCAATCATCAACATTATGATGCTTAGGGGGGTTTGCTGTTCTTGCCATTGGGAGTTAGAAGTGAAGAAAAGTGTTCCAAAAAAGTCGATTTCAATTAGGTTGGTTTCTCACAAATAGTGCCAAAGGTCGTTGATGGGATTTTATTGATAGAGATTAATGAAGAAAGTTGGGCTATAGAGTATTTGTAAGTAAGCCTATGAAACAAAGTACAATGAGGGGTGATAAGGTATTGTCCAACATGATTACTTCGATGTTTAAGTAAAAAAATGTTTGAAGGAAAGAAAAGTGATAACTCTTATTTTAAATCATTTTACATGGTGATTTTATAGTATTTCTTTTACATATTTGGTTTTCTTTAAAGAAATTGATACTTAATTGAGTAAAATTTTGATTTCAAGGTTTGAATGCGTTCTTGGATTGAAAACGAAGAAAAGGAATCAAGTTTCACTCAATTCGGAGTTCAAATGAATGAGTTATGACGTTTTGAAGTTACATAGTTTGGGACACATCTGTGTCCCCAGGCTGTGTCCATCCAGGAAAATATGCTAAGGTCAGAAAGTTACACGACCTGGGGACATGACTGTATCCTAGGCCGTGTCTGGTGACGAAAACCTTACAATACATTATAAAATGACGTACTAGGGTTTCGTACAAAAGATTGGAGATTGAAAAAGAGAAGATGCTTGAGGAGAAAGAGAGGAAAAAGGCGAAAGCAACATTCAATTTCAAGATTGAAGAGATTTATCATCAACAAAAGGGGGTTTTCATATTTTATTTATTGATTTTACTGCAATTCGTTTTCAGTTTCATTATGATAGCTTAAGACTCTTGTATTTAATATTATGTAACCTAGGATTTTATGTGACTATTGGATTGATTGATAATTTTCAATAAAGTTTCTATCTTTTCTTGATTCAATTATGTTATTTAATTGTTAATTGATATTTTTAGAATATCAATCTATGATATTATGCATGATGATTGAGAAATTACACGTATAATGAGATCTTGACATAATTGGAGAGAATTATATGTATACTTAGAGATAAGATATATTTTTCTTTCGAAAAGTTGTTCTTTGTGTGGAAATTCATCATACATTAATGCAATTCTAAATTATATTACTAAGTGAAGAGATTCCGGTAAATAATTTAGGATTAGGGTTAATAGGTTTGAGAAAGGTATTAATTTTAATTGTGAATCCCTCCGATAAAAAATAATAGAAATTGAATTGGATATATTTTAAACGGTCACATATTAAACATTAGGAGAAATAATTCATAAATACGTTATTTGCATTCTTGAAGTCGTTCTTAGTTTTATCGCTTTCTAAATTGCTTAATCAAGTCTCATAATTAGGTTAGTTTGTTAATTTTAGTATTTTTAATACATTTAACTCATCACAATTTTTCGGTTAGATAATAGAGCTAAAGTTAATATTAGTATTCGAAATCTCTGAGGGATCGATTCAGATTCACATCCGCTATATTAAAATTGATAGGTACATTTGCCTAATATAAAATAGTAAGGATGCAAGAGTGTAAGGGTGCTTGAGGGTTAATGAGTGTGTGAAGGTGGTTCACTGTTGGTGAGAAGTCTCTATTTATACTAGTGTGTTGGAGAGAATATTGGGACTACATTTCCATAATAAAGAAGGGGCGCATCCATTAAGTATAGAGAGTGGGTGTCATATTAGTGTTCATAGTAGGAGAATATAGGGGTTGTGTGATTCATTGAGTCAAAGAGCCTTATTTCCTATTTATCATTGTCCACCCTTAGTCATTTGTCTTAGGTTCATATTTCGAAGGAGGTTAACTTGATTCTTTAGGTTGATGGTACAAGTCTAGAGAGTAGATGGCTTGTAAGGGAAGGAGTTAGGCCTTTGGTAGTGCTTGATTTGATGTTTGTTGGAGCTTCAAATAGGTTGGCTTTAGGTTAAGATAAGTTAGTTGTGATAAAAACACGTCGACCATGGGTTAAGACAGGTTTGCCTAAGGCTTATTTAGGTTGAAATGGGTCTAAGAAAAGTATGCTCAAAATCTTTTATCAACACTTTCAACAAAAGGCAGTCTAAGTTGTTAGCCTCCAAATTCCAAAATAAATAAAATGCTAAGGAAAAGAGTAATTGAAATTATTTTAACAAAACTAAACTTATTAAACTAATGTTCTAGACTTGGCATTAAAAATAAAAGAAACAAAAAACACTAATGTTCTAGAAAGTAGCATCCAGTGCCCAAAAATAGAATATATCATTCCTTCAAATAACAGTAGGTGCTCAGTTTAAAATGATCATTGCTTGCAACGATTTTTTTTTTTATAAAGCATTGATGTTTAAAATTGTTTCATACCAAGATTTTTAAATTGTAACTTAAAGGAAAATGCTGCACTAAACAATATTGTGATCATATAAAAAAAGATATCTAATAAGGGCTACTTCGGGGACATTATGCCTTAAGTACTGATTTATCTACATCTACACACGCAAATTTTATGACATTAAAACAATGGTTTTGTCCTATAATATAAATTAGTATTAATTTTAGTAGCATACATCAATTATTGGAGAAGCAAATTTTCACTTAATTTTTCGTTAGTGCATTGTTCGTAGTCGTGATTGTTGATCCAACCTTATGCTGTTTTAAATTTATATAACTCGGACTTGTATGATCGGAGAATTTGTTGTTGTAGAACTAATCATGCTTTAATAGGTTACTTAACTATGTTTTCAGCTTATATTGGATATTCATATTTACATTTAGGTTTGATAAGTTAAAATTGAATTTTACACAGGATCCACTCCAGAAAAAATGAAAAAAAGAAAGTGCCGAAGCTTGCATAGAAGAGAAAATCATCACGGGACCACGTCGCCATTGATTTGCTGATAAACATGAGTTTGTTTTTTGTTTCAATTCATTCTTCCTTTTTCTTTCTTTTTTCTTTTTTCTTTTAAGAATTCCTTAAAAGCTTTTATTATTTGTGTATAGAGTCTAGTAGACAGTTAATGTTGTATATTTTTTTTTTTCAAACTTAAGAGTTAAAAAATGTTCTTCCATATACTTTGCCACGTTTCACGCAACTATACTAATACTATATATACATTGATATCTTTGTATTAAAAGTGAGTAGGTATAAGGTTGTATTTGTACCTTACTGTATAGGTACAAGTTTTCAAACTCTACTATTTGTATCTTTTCTTGTAGTACTTTAAAATCATTATATATCTTGTAAATTGTATATGTTATATGATACTTTATAGAATTTGTAGATCTTTTTTTTTTTTTATAAATTTTCAATATATTTAAGTTCTTCTTATTTTCCTTTCCTTTCAGTTTTTTTCATTTATTTTTCTTTTTGGTCATTTTCTTCACCAATCATTATTATATAAACATATCAATTTTAATGAAATATCAATCTTAACTTTAAATACTAAATAAATAATTATAAATTGGACTTGTTTAAGGAATTGATTTATTTTGACAATAAAAATATTCCTATATTACAAATTATAATTTTTCAAATTATAGTCAGCATTCATAATTATATTTCATGTATCACAATTATTAAGACTTTATTTTTTGACTAAATTTTTTTCAAATTATAAACCCTAATCTTGGATAAGGGAAATAAGTATTAACACTAATTTTGAATAAATCTTGATTTGAACAATGTTATATAAATTCATCACGAGATATTTTTTAAACTTAATATAAAGAAATTATTGTATCAAAAGAAAATAAGTTAATAATATATCTTGTTTATGTGGCTTTATGTAGATTCTTTCTTTTTTAACTTTGGTAGAGTTAGACATAGTAAATGAGGAAGATAGAGTGGAAAGAAAATACAATAAAGAAAAGATTAATGAAGAAGAAACTAATATGATGATATCGGATTTAGTTTATAATTTCTCATAGGTTGTATTTTGTTATTATTATTTTTTAAATCCATACACATAAAATAGTATTCTTTTTTATTTATTAATTTTATTTAATTATTATAAGATACGTATAAGGTATCTTAAAATATGTACTTTATATACTTTATTGTACAAGTTTCAAGATATGTATAGAATACCTTAATCTTATACCTATACCCACCTATAGATACAAGTTTAAAAAAATTATTACTCGGAAATATTAACCTGAAATATACTCGATCAAGTATGGTTCAGATAGATACCTTATATAATAGAGTTATCTGCTCACTCCTAATCTATACCTTTTCTTATTGAGAAATAGTTATTGTTATTTAAAAAAAAATTTGTACTTTTATTTAGTTAATAATTTATCATTATTTAGTAGCCACTGTACGAGTAAAGCATCAGCTGATATGTTATTATATATAAAATATATAATATGTATAAATATATGTATGTAATGTAATATAATATAATTATGTAATATGTAATATATTATATATGTTAATATGTATATTTAATGTAAATTATAAGAAAAAAATTGATTTAATCCTGTCAGTTCAGACTGTTGAGAACTTGAACCACCTAAAACAATATTTATAACTAAGTCTTCCGCCGATTCAAGCTTGCTATTCACGTGCTGATGGATTTACGGTTTAAAAACGAGCTGACACAGGTCTAGCTTCATATTTTAAAAGTGATTTAGTAGATATCTATTTAATAATCAAAATAGGGATCAGCACGTACGAAAGCTTGAGTATAAATTATTTTGCAGTCTTGGACCTAAGAGAGGTATGAGTATTTGTATGATTTAAAAAAATCTACCAACATGAATGTCCCAGTGTTGATGCTTAGTTTGATTTGGCAGGATTAGGTTAAAATTTTACGAGTTTGTTTCGTTTATTTTTCCAATGCATTTTTCAAATCATTTTTGTTAACTTTTTTTTTTTTTTTAAAGTCGTCCATGTATAATTTAGTTGTTATATTCTGAATTTTATGATACTCGTATTTAAATTCTTGTAAACGTATGGACTAAATGATCTGACAGTGACAAATGGATCAAATAACGTACACGTGGCAGTTCGGCATTTACTCTGTGAAGCGGTTCCAGCATTATTCGCTCTCTTTCTCTCACACTTACTTGCAAACCATAACCGTTGTAAATTAAAATCCTCAACGTGCCGTGGCTTGCTTCAACAGTTCAACTCCTTCAAATTGTAATCACCTGAAACACGCAAATGACAAGAATCATCTTTTGATTCCAATAATATACCTTATTTTTCCTTTATAGACGTAAACGCAAAAAAACACAAAGAGAAACTCCGTATATTTCTGTTCTAAAAGGTGTCGGTGGGTTGGTCTTTCAAGCTGCTACAATTAGAGACCGTCCGAACATGTCTGATTGTCTTGTGAGGCCATGTAAGTCCCAACCTTAAATAGAATTTGATGCTGTTCGGTTTTTCTTTACAGGAAGACCATTTTTGATTCCTATGTTTCCTATGCAAGATCATTTCCATTCCGGGAAACAGTGCTCATCTCATGTTCATATATGATTTCATTTTTTAGCTATACAAGTGTTTTAAGTGTCATGATAAGTTCATAAATTTGACCTGTTCGATTCCATAAAATTAGAGTGGTATTTGAAGGAAAGTTCTCGGTTCACAATTAAGCTTTAGCTTTTTAATATGCCGCTGCTGCTGGTCGGATTGTTTTTCTCAGTTTAGGTGACGTAATATATATAAACCACATCTGCAAGTTTATGAGCTTATCAGTTTCATACTGGACTAGTTCCATGCAGAAGGGACTGGTAATACACGTGTAAAACGGCACCGTGTGTCTACTTGTTGTCTAAGCTTGCAGGTATCAGAATATGTAGGCTGAAACTCGGTCTGGTCTTTCCATTGATATTTGAAACTTATTTTTCAGTATTGGCCTTTTGCTTTTAATAGCTATTGACCATCATTGGAAAAAGAAGTTGCTTATTCATAGAAGAAACAGTTATTACTTAGGCTGCATAAGAGTATAGTTACAATATGCCTTGACTTGACTCGTTGTTGAACTTCAGTTTCTGAGGGGATCCATGTCGACGATGAAAGGGTGGAGAGAAAAGCAGATGTTGGAATCTCTGAGGAGGGTCGTAAGAAGAGCATTGGGAGATTCAAGAAGAAAGCCATCAATGCATCCAATAAACTCAGACATTCTCTGACAAAACGGAGGAGGAAAAGTGACAGTCAGCCTCTTTCGGTTCCCGTTGCTGATATCAGAGACATTAAGGAGCAGCAGACTGTAGAAGAATTTCGTCAGACCTTGATATCAAATGATTTGCTGCCATCTAAACTTGATGATTATCATATGATGTTGAGGTGGTCTTCTTTTGCGTAAATTATGCTTCTGTTTCCTTTCATCTAATATTTAAAGTGAATCCTTTCTTATTTGTCTTCCAATCATCAAGATTTTGTAGACGGCTTTAGTGTTACCTTTGACAGTGTTGTGAACCTGATCTTTCAGCAAAATGTTGAGCGATCTTGGTAAAATCAGCTGTGGACTAAACAGTGGCTTTATAAAAACATGGAACAGCCCTTTTTTCTTTGCTTTCATGATTGTTATCTTGCCAAAAAATGTCAAGCATGAATAAAAGGTGTCCTTGTTTAACAATGAGCAAAAAATTCATCTCAATTCACTTGTTGACTCCATTATTTGCTTTGAATTCACAGTATACACGAAAAGCTTCTTGTAATTGTATTGGCCTTATCAGACATCACTGCTCATATGTAGAATAACATTTGCCATGGGCTGCTTGCCACAAATTACAATAATTACATTGTTATTGTAAAAGTACTCTGCTATGTATTTTCCTTAATATTTGGGGTTATTAGACCTATGTCTTCAGTAATATATTTTGGCTGACAACTTGGGGTGTGAAAGGCAGTTTTTCTTGCTTGTACGATCAGATATATTTTATATTTCTTGTTCATTGATGAAAATTAAATATTCATTAGTAAGGAATATTTCTTTTTAGATTTTTGAAAGCAAGAAAGTTTAATATTGAAAAAGCAAGAATGCTGTGGACCGAGATGATTCAATGGAGGAAGGACTTCGGCATGGATGCAGTCTTAGAGGTACTTATTTGTTGGAATACTAGTCTGTCTTGATGGTGTTCTCGTGCCTGATTTATCTTTACTCTGGTTCTTCAGGATTTTCATTTCATGGAGTTAAATGAAGTTTTAAACTGCTATCCCCAAGGTTATCATGGAGTTGACAAGGAGGGAAGACCTGTTTACATTGAGAGACTAGGACTGATTGATCCTGAAAAGCTCATGCGAGTGACTACCTTGGATCGTTATGTAAAGTATCATGTCCAAGAATTTGAGAAGACAATTTCCATCAAATTTCCTGCATGTTCTATTGCCGTGAAGAGACATATTGATTCAAGTACAACAATCTTGGATGTTAAAGGTGTGGTAAGTTGACTTTAATTTGATCTGTGATTATCATAGGTCTCTACAGCCTTGAATTGGAAGTAGATCCCTAATGTCACTGTTCCTTTTGATGATTTCCAAATATAGGGTTTCAAGAATTTCACTAAGCCTGCACGGGAACTCGTGGGACGATTACTGAAGATTGATAGTGATTTCTATCCTGAAGTATATCATTAACTTTGTCACTCTTTTTCTTTCTTTCTTCTTCTTCTTCTTTTTTTTTTTTTTTCCCCCTCATATTCAGATCCTCTTTTCATTGACATAAGATGTGTATTCACTTGCAGACACTCTTTAGAATGTACGTCATTAATGCTGGCCCAGGTTTCAAGCTAATATGGAGAACTGTAAAGTCTTTTCTTGATCCTACAACAATATCCAAGATTCATGTATGTTTCCCACTGGAATTATATTTCTTTTTTCTCCTCCTTTATCTGTATGCAAATTTATCCCAAATACTTGATTGTTGTCATTCAGCATTTGAATTGTATTATTTTCTCCTAGGTTCTTGGTGAAAAGTACCAAAAACAATTACTTGAAGCAATCAATGCAAGGTAACTTAAAATCTAGCTTGTGCTATGGTTATTACTGTGTGTCCTTGAAAACTTTTACTGTAATGCTTCACAGTGAGTTGCCAGAATTTCTTGGTGGTACCTGTACCTGTACTGATAAGGGTGGTTGTATGAAGTCTGACAAGGGTCCATGGAATGATCCAAATATTTTAAAGGTTCTCATGTGATAATCCCTGCATTTGTCTGTTGAAAAAAAGCAACCGAATTATCTTTTTATTTTCAGTTACTTGTATTCATGGTTTTGGCCTGACTGTTGCAGTTAATTGGCCATGAAGGAATGTACATAAGACAGGAAGAATTAGCTCCAAATCATGAGGAGAGAGATGCTAGTCATAAACCATTTTATCGAGTGGTATGCTTCACTAATTATGGAACTTGATGTTTAATATCAACATTGTAATCTTTCTTCTTTCTTATAGCTTGGGAGCTCCTACATCTCAAGTTTACTCCAATCTATTTAACCTACGATGGCCTTTTCTTTTCCTTTGCTTTTGGAGTTGGATCAGATCCTAATTATTCTTTTGCATATGTTGTGGAGCCAGGTGAAAAGTGGTGATGCATCGTCTGCGGAATCAGAGTTTGAAGAAACTGCATCTCCAAAAGCAGAAAGCAGTTATGCACAACTTGAGTCTAATCTCATTGGCAGAGTGAGTATTGAGATTGGTAGGCTTGATAATGAAGGTTTCCATAGACATAAAACATGGTTGATATAAATTTTAGTACAATTGTTGGATAGATATATTTCTTCATTAGCATTTGTGGGCCAGTAATGGTGCAGTTCTTTGGCAGCTGCTTTGACACATGAAATTCAGTTTAGTTTGGTAATCAATTTTAAAGACAAATTGTCATGCACTTGAGTGGGGATGCATAATCTAAATAGGATAGGAAGATACATGATGTAAGAAAGATAAGATACATGTATGTGTGGGGAAATATAGATAATTGTTAAATCAAGAAGTTTTTTTTTTCAATAATTTTTTATTTAAATTTTTTGGGGCCTAGGTCAATTGGCATTTCTTTATTAATGTACCTAGATGTACTTATATCTTTTCTTCCTTTCTTTTGTCAAGCTCCCTTGCAAAACTCACCCTTTAAATTGCATTTCATGACAATTGCGTAGATGGTTTACTAGGGGTTTTGATTTTAAAGATGCAATTGTGTAGATGGTTAACTAGGGGTTTTGATTTTAAAGATGACATGTTTAGGACATTAAACATCAAAATGAACTAGAGCAAAAGGTACAAATGCACGTTAGTTGACTCAACTCTTTTTCACTTGACTCAGGAAGGAAGACTGACTATGCTTACCCAATTGACAAGATTGACACTTTGAATTGTTAAGACCAGAATGACTGGATATCATTTTCTAAGGACTTTACAATCCTTGGATATTTTAAGAGACTGCATTTGCAAGGGATATGACTTCGCTAAAAACTCTAATCTAGATGAGTTAGAGCTAATTAGTCACCTGAGTCCAAAATTCAAGGGGTAGATGCAGACGTATGTGTTAAATAGTCCAAATCCACATTTTGCTTGATTGTTACGCCTCTTCCATTACCCCATTTGATGGAGCAAATTGAAAGTTAGAGTTGGCTAACCATTTGTTTATAAGGTGTAATGGTATGTGACATCTTTCATTAGTATTAGATGACAAGGGACGGTTGTTCCCCAAAATATTCAGGTCTTAACAAACTCAAGCATGCACTGTATGAATGAACACCATGGTAAAAAATTTATAGAAGCAATCTTGCATGACACAAGCATTAGGAGTACTTTGAAGAATCTCTTTGAAATCTATTGCAAATACTTGATACTTGATTGACCGATATGTGTAGTCATATCATTGTTATAATTACGAAGTTGGAAAATGTTTCGAATGAGCTCATAAGCTCGAGAATGTCACTAGTATAGATGTCACGAGTTTGTGTCCATGTTTCATAGCAAGAGTAGTAAGATATGAAAGCTAGAAAAGTGGTGAAAGTTGTACATCAATCTTTTGCTAGGTGAGTTTATTGATTTCAAGAATCTCTTCCACCTGTTGAGTGAGATGATTTGATTGAACATTGACCTATGAACTATGTACAAGTATTGAAAAATATGATGTATTGCATGAAGAGTATATTATAGACGTGTATGTATATGGTGTCCTAGACTTGTAACCTTAATACATAGCCAAAGTACTATTCTATCCTTGTAAACATGTAAATATACAATAATTCAATAATATATAATATTATACCCTTTTAATCTCATGGTGTGACAATCAATGTGAGATTGGTGCAATGATTAGATAAGGCTATTGTGAGGAGATTCTTTGTTAGAATGTTCGCATGTTGATGACGGGTAGGGATATATTGCACATGAATAAAACCTAAGGTTACCATTTCTTGCACAAAGTCATAATCAATGTCCACATGTTTAGTGTGATCATGTTAAATGGGCTTCCCAAATAAGTATATTGCCCCATGGATTTCACAATAGAGTATGAGGGGTCCCTAAATTGGAACTCCCCACTCTCGTGAAAAGTGGTATATTTAAGTAAACTTGGCAACTGCATATGCTAATGCCTTGTATTATGCTTTTATGGAGTTGCGAGATGCAATAGGTTGTTTCTTAAACAATCAAGAGATGAGATTGTGATGAAGAAAAATAGCATACCTAGTAATAGATTGATGAGTGTCAGGACAATTGGCCCAATCAGAATTAGCGAATGTAGTTAAGGAGAGGCTGGATGTTTGAGAGATTGGCAAGCCAACATTTACAATACCTCGAAGGTACCTATGGAATGCGTTTTGCAACCTGTATGTGATTTGTATTTGGTTGATGCATATATTGGCTCAGCTAATTAATCGCAAAATTGATGTCCAGTCGAGTGATAGTAAGATATTGCAGTGCATCCACTATCTCACAATAGGTTGAGAGATTGGTTAAGAGAGGAGATTTGTAGGCAATAAGGAGGGAATAAAGGTGTTTTCACTGGTTTAGAGAGGTGCATGTTGTAATGCTTGAGAAGGTTGAGTGTGAATTGGGATTGACACAAGTAAATGCCTTCACAGAACACCTTAGAAGAAGTAAAGGTCATCAAGATCCTTTATAGCAAATTGTTGTGACATAATGGAGATGAATTTAGAGAGAAGGTGATGATAATTCCTAGTAAAGATGATGCCACCAATATAAAGGAGGAAGACAAGTGTGTCTAAGCAATGGGAGTAAATGAACATGGAGTTGTCAGCTTTGTTTTGCTTGAAGCCAATGTGTAGAAGGAAGTTATGGAAGCGAGAGACCAAGCTTGAGGTGCTTGTTTGAAACCATAGAGGGATTTTTGAACCTTGTAGACATGATGAGAATAACGGGGATAAATGAACCTTGAAGGTTGTTTCATGAAGATAGTTTCATTGAGGTGGCCATGAAGGAAAGTGTTTTTATTATCAAGTTGATTGATAACCGAATGGGATGAGATGCCATGAGAGAGAATGAGGTCTATGGTGGTGGGTTTAACTATCAAGCTAAATGTTTTTGTGTAGTTAACTCCCTCTCTTTCGGAGAAGCCTCGAGCCATAAGGCGTACTTTATACCTTTCAACCGTTCCATCCTCATTGTATTTAATGTGAAATTTCCAAGTCCTGCTAACATCATGTGATTTGGTGGTGGGGTTACTGGGATCCAGGTTTTGACGGAATGAGTTAAACTCTTCCTTTACGGCAATGGACCAGAAAAGGTATCAAAGGGTGTTGATGTAGTGTTTAGGTTCAAAGTGGAATAAATGATTGTGAAGATATAAAATTTGTTTTGGTATGCTGATTCTAGATTTAGATCGTGTAATTATTGGGTGTGCGGTTAGGGGTGGAGGTTGTGATGGGGGGTTTCCAAGTACGCTGTTGGTGATACACCTTGGTAATGGGTGATTTGTTAGGTATTTGAGTGGGTAAGGGAGAGCTGTTGTGTTTTTTTTTGGTGGGGGTGGGTAGGAAGTAGGGAGAGATTGGGTAATAGGTTGTGAGGATAGGGTAGAAGTGTTGGGTGTAGGCTCATGGCAAGCAGGTTATGTTTGTGGTGTAGGGGATGGGTTTGGAGCAATGGTGTTGGGTAGAGGGATTGTGAAGGTGAGAGTTGGGCTAATGGTATACGTTGGTTTTAGTGGGTGATGCTATTAGAAAGATGTATAGAAAAGTATGGAAGACTACATGGTCGCTAATGTAAACATATCTTGAGGAAGGATTAAGACAATGATATTTTTTGTAGTTGGCTGAGTATTTAATAATGGTATAAGAGATATATCTTGGAGCTAGTTTGTTTAGAACCAATGAGGTAATGTTTGGATAGTAGAGACATCCAAAGTTTTGCAGTAAGGTGTAATCAGGTGGTTTGTTCTACAGTAGTTCAAAAGTTGATGTGTGATCAAAGGTGGTAAAGGGCAATCTATTGATGGTGTAGACTGCAGTGAGAGTGGCATCAACTTAGAAGGAGAGTGGCAAGTTTGCATAAAGATGAATGGTGCAGGTAAGGTCAGTAATGTGTCAGTATTTGTGTTCAGCAATTCTATTTTGTTGTGGTGTGTGTGGGCAAGATAATTTAAGTTGTATGTGGCTGGTTTTAAGTAATATAGTAAAGGCATGATTGGCATATTCACCACCACCGTCATTATGGAAAATTATAATACGTATGGAAGAAATAATTCTCAACAAAGGACTTAAATTGCTTAAAATGAGGGGGAACTTCTATTTTATGGAACATGGGAAATAGCAGTGAATACCGAGTACAATATCTCATAAAAATTACATAATATTGAAACCCTAGATTTGATTTAATTGGTGACTATTAGACATCAAGATGAATTCTCTGGAAGGGCTTCTTTGCATGATGGGAGAAATGGTACATGGGTGGAGACGCTAATATTAAACTAGTTGGTTTAAAGACTTCATGATGAGGATGACAAAGTATGGAGTGCCAAACTTCATTGGAAACAACAGTTGCAATGAGTGATTGAAGGGGAACTGACAGAAGATAATTGAATGAGTTAGAGCGGATAACTAGTGTGCTAGTGGACGAGGAGCTGATCCGTGCTCGAGTTCTGCACATCGAAAGAAGAGTGAATTTTGACAATGCAATAATTATCATGATAGAGCTTGATGACTAACAGAAGATTATACGTAAGAGAGAAATTTGTGTGTATAGTGAGATCACTAGTGTGAGAAATTTTCATGGATGCATTATTTCCTATAGTCATTTGATTAGAACCAATATATGGGGTTAAATTTAAGAGTATACTTACATCAGGCATCATATGATGTGTTGCTCCAGAATTCATATACCAAGTAGCCTCATTTAATTCTTCTGGTGGCAGAGCAACAAATAATTTAGGGATGTTAGGATAGGCATTGTTGAGGTGATGATATCACTTAAGAGCAGAGTGGCCTGGCCTAATGCAGATTTGACATGTAATGGAGTGAGGGTAGGAGCTGGAGGAGGAGACAATTGTAGCTAGTTGATGAGGTAAGCAGTCATATGTCTGAGTGGTGTGGTGTAGTCTTTGATTCGAGCAGCGTCAGGGTGATACTCAGAAGGTGAAGAGTCACCATGCCCCCTTAATCTAGGCCTGGTGTGACTGTAAAGCTATCCCTTAGATGAAGTAGGGGTGGTATACAGGATTGCAGGCTAGGACTAAAGAGGCTAAAGCAGTAAGAGTCATCAGCAGCATGAGTTTTGAGCCATTATTCTTGGTTTATCATATTCTCTACGGAGACCACTTAGGCCATGTGATGTAAGATCTCTAGTCATGAGAGGATGGCCAATGGATGAAAGTTGATCTACGAAAGACTTGAGTTCCTGAAGATATTCAATCATGATGGTGTTGTTCAGAGCATGTGCTATTTGAGTTCCATTTCTCTTGCCGTGAAATTTTCAAGGAAGCATTGGCTAAGAGCGATCCAAATGTCATAGGTGGGAAGGATATTGTGAATCTCAACAAGTATGTCAGTTGAGATTGTGGCAAAAAAAAAGGCATGAACTGTGTAATTCATGCGAAGCCAACTTATATAAGTATGGGAAGAAAGCTGGAAGAGAGAGTAATTGTAGGTGGTGGAGCCAAAATTGTAGTTTGCTGCAAGTTTGATGGGCACAATAGTTGTGATGGTTGTAGAAGAGGGTATGGTGGAGTTGGGAATTTCAGTTACTTAGCTAAGGAGAAGTGAGGTGGTGGATTGGAGGGAATAGTTGTTCAATGGGATGTTGGGTTGGGCAATTTGGTAAAAAACGTGGGAGGAAGGGGAGAGTTGCCGGTAAAGAGAGTGTAAGGAGAGGTGGTGGAGAGTGCAGGGGTTGGTTTCGATAGGGAGGGGAGCAAGGATGTGTGCGGAGGAGGTGCAGGGTTATGGGATAGGGGTATAGTGCGCTTCGGTTGGGGAGAAGGGATGTTGGCATGGTGGTCATCGATGAGGGCATCGTGAGCACTTGTGGTGGCATCGTAGATAGAGGAGCAGTGGCAGAGGGGATCACAGTAGGGGTGTTACGGTATTGGAGATGGTAATGGGAGAAGAGTCAGAGGTGTTGGGGCTGAGAACTACTGAAATGTCAGAGGTGGTGACGTGAGATGTTGACATCATCTGATGGAGGGAAGTGATCGGTTGGAAATCTAGTAAGGAAGGAGATGCTGCTGTAGCAGGGGGGAAAAATTTTTTTTAGGGTTTTTGGCTTGTTGTGTGATGTAGCTTTGATACCATGTACAAGTATTGGAGAAATATGATGTATTGCATCAAGAGTATGTTATAGACATGTATATATATATAGTGTACTGGACTTGTGGCCCTAGTGCATGGCCAAATTGCTATTCTACCCTTATATATATATATAAATATATGATAATTCAATAATATACAATGATAAACTAGACTTTGATAGCAGCAGATCAAGAAGCAAAATTTTTTATGTTTAATTTTTGTAGTGATTAATATGGACCTGATGGAGATGGCATAACGGTGTTAGAAGAAGCCATAGAAGTGGTTGACATATTGGTAGAATCTAAAGGACATTATAAATATCACAAAAAATCGCTGGGGAGATGGGTTGCAAAATCTTATGGAATATGTGGATGAAAGATGCTACATGAAGAACAAGGCAAATAGAGACAATCAGTAAGAACCAAACGCCAGAGAAGGTGATAGTAAAGTACAATAACTAAAACCTTATAAGACGTTGAAAAAGAATTAGATGCGCACAAATCCCTTCAAACTTTTAAAGTTATGTTTGTTTCACTGGAATGAAATAAAACTGGAAAGGAATAGCGACATTTCTGGTATTATTTTATTTTATGATCAGGGTATTTTTAGAATAAAAAATTTACAATATTTGAGGAATACCAATTATATAAAATAGACATTATATATCGTATAATTTTTGGCAAATTAAACATGTGGATAATTATTCCACAGTAATAAAGGTGAAACAATATTCCATTACAGTGAATCAATTGCAATATTACGGAAGTGGAAGATGGAAAGAAAATGCTGAAGATGAAGTTGAATAACAGATGGAAAGTAAAACTTGTGAGCATGAATATGAAGAACAAACAGAGAAAAACAATGAACTGAAGCTGGAGAAGACAAACCAAAATGCTACTGGAGCAGGATATATGGTTGCAACAAGATTAAATGCTACATATGATACTTGAAAAGTGGAAACTACCCAGAAGATGAGAGGGTCGTCTACTTTTGAAGAAGATGAAGAAGAGAGGGCCGCCAATGACGATGGATTCTAGTGAGCATAAGATTGGGTCTCTCCCTCCCCCTCCCCCCCCCCCCCCCCCCCCCCCCCCCGGGGCTGCCCCATCTTCTCCTTCCCCCTAAATAATGAATAGTGAGCTTGATTGGGGTTTCAATTATTATTTGTGCTCTAATACCATGCTAATTTGAAGGAAAAAGTTGAAACCTTGTGGTGATCTTCTTCACCAGTATCTATTATTTAGTATTTGTTACACATATGTCCTTGCACTATATACATCTCTGTTTATATATTTAGCAAGTAACAGCCATAGCTGCGTCTGATTCAGGCACTAATAGTCTCACATGATTTTGGTGAGACTGCTTAATGGTGGCACATAGATTTATGTCACTGTATAGTATTCATATTTTCTAAATAAGTTAAGTTAATCAGCTCACTGGAGATGGAGTTTAGTTGATCAACTCACAAATAGATTAATGTCGTGTGCTTCCAATCTAACCAGGTTAAGGTCTATCTGAGGAGCGTTTTTAGTTGTATGGCATTCCAGTCTAAATTTCTCGGTTGCTAATCTTTAGTGATTTGCATGCCTGATCGAGCGAATTTCGACTATTGTTATAGGATCTTGTTGCACTGTGATCTTCTATGCCCCCTTTGTTTACATTTGTATGAAAAGAGTGCCATGGTTCTTACATTTCTTACTTTAGTGACTTTCCTTGGCACAGGTAAACCATACTCCTGGTGTCTGCTTGCAATCTTTTTTGCTCGTATATCCTGTAGCATTTGGCATATTCATTGCTTCTACAATTGTTGGAGTTGTATTATGCCTCAACTTGACTATCCAACCACATGGTCTGGTCTGTGACCGGATCATAAGTATCTTCCTTCCATCTAGGTTTGGTTCTCACTTGCATCCTCTTCTTCACATTTATCCTCTCCTCCTCATGGAAATAACTTTGAATTTTTTTATAGGCTTGCTCCAGCAGCTTGACTTTATTTATGTCCTCTGCATGACCATCCAATTCAAAATACCTTACCCCATATTGTAGCTGAACTCTTGTAATTTTAGATTTTCATCTGTTGTAGAGGCTTTAGGAACAAACTTAAATCTAACCTATTCAGCTCAGCCTTGAATTTCCTTCTTCAACGATTTGCTTCCTTGTCTCAGATTGAAGAACTCAGCTACCATCTTCTACCTTGGACTTAAGACCGTTTGGGAAATATTTCTTGGAGAGTGCATCTCTGAAGGCCTGCGAGTAACTATTCTTGAATTAGTCTCTATGTTGCCTTATACCAGTCTGATGCTGCAAACGTGAGCAAGAATACAGCATAGGATACCTTCCTCTCCCTCTAAGCTTTTCCAACTTGTCCATCCTCCCCTCTACCTCAAGTAGATTTACTGATGTTGCAGTAATGGGTTTCACAAGCCGGATGAATTCTGTCAATCTGGTTATTGATCTTGGCATCTCACCTTCTTCATTCCCAATCCATCCTGTCAATCATGTCTATTCTGTCGCAACATCTCAACATTAGTTTTCATCACAAGAACATTTTGTTGCTTTTGCTGCTGTTGGCTTTAGACAATTTCCACATGAGTTTGCAGTAGGTTGCTCTGTTTGGTTCTTGCCACAGGAATAAGCTATGGTTGTTGGATCTCTGATATAGGTTCTTCATTTTTACTGCTAATGCAATTCTGAAAATTCCAGTTTGCCTTAGCCATGATTCTAATGCATAGGATAGATAAGCAAAAGGTAGGCACACTATCATCTCCATCAAACTTGAGCCCAAAAAAACGTGGAAAAAGAAAAGGGAAAAAAACAAAGCAATAGCTGGACCTATAGATCCCCAAAGCATGAATTTGGAGCATTTGAAGAATATATATCCGAAACTATGAATCCAAAAATTCCAAGAATACAGATCACTAGATCCAAAGAATTGGAATTTGAAGATTCCAAGATCCCATATCCATCATCGTTACAAGGAGCTAATCATCTCAAACTCACCCATTTTACATTCAAGATTCATCATATAACAATAAGCATTGTTTATAAAAAGTATAAAAATTTATAATAACTATTAACATCTACTTCTACATCCACACTGCCCGCAAGTACTTGACAAACCTAGTCTCTGCTTAAGTCCTTGATTAAAATCCAAATTAAACTCCTAATTTGTAACATAACATCAATTAGTATTACATATAGTATATATTGTGTTTGTGAAACTTATTTTCAGTTTTCTCCTACTTATTAGACTAGAATTCCCACTTATTGGTCTAAATTGGGCATCATTTAGGTAATCGACAGGGAGAGAAAGGTTGATTAGGTGGTTGACCGGACTGGCACATAGGTCTCCCACAGTCCCCCCAATGACTAGGGATGACAAGGCTTAGGCCTCAGGTTGACCTTACTATGACTTATTTTCATTTTTCCTTTGTCTTTTTTCTACGTAGAAATTACAATTACTTACTACCATGAGTGCACCATATTAAATAACTTTTGAACAACTAATAACTTAAATTAATTATATTGATTACTTCCTAAATGATTTTATTCCACAAATTTGATTTGTTCCTCTTGGGGTTAGGGTTTCGTAGGTTTTCCAGGAGAAAATCTATTGCAGTGCTTCCCTTTGCATCGATTGGAAGTGTCTTCCCGAATTTCATCAATTACCTCCTTTTTGAGTCACTATTAATAGGATTTGCCCTCCAATTCAATATTGAAAATGCTAGGAATCATTGAATTCTCAAAACAACTCTTAAAGGTCTCAATTCTTACCATTAATTGTAACTGTTCATATGCTCGTATCCTTTTTGAGATTTTGTTTCCATCGTGACAAAAAGAAAGCAAAACTTATTTAGTTGTATGAATTTCTCCAACTGATGAGTAGAGTAGGGGAATTTCTTAATCTTACCATTCTTGTGCAAATTGTTCCATTATCAAGTTCTCATGGGAGTCACTTGTTAGTCTTATCAATTTTCTTTAATTGACAAGAAGACTGTAATAGCAGAATAGGGATGATTAGATTTATTTTAGATTGGTTGTGACCAACTCCCATAATTGGAGAGAGTTAGCTGATGTGCTATGGGGTCAGGTTGAGCGCCAAATTTAGGAGAGAAAGGAGGAGGAGGAGGCTAGGATTTACTTTATGAAGAGAGAGAGAGAGTTGACCCCTTATTTGTAGAAAAAGCTAAGGGATATTTACTTGTTTGCTGTTGTCTGTGCTTTAATTTCTGGGGTAGTTCACCTGAGTCCAATGTGACAGAATGTCTACTCAGTAGCTCATGTGAAACTGTAAATGCATAACCCATCATTTATGGCCCGGCATCTAAGTCCCTTGCATAATCTGCATCAACATACCTGGCCACTGACTCTGACCCTGCTGTTTGTTAAACACAATCCCATTTGTAGAAGCTGGCAAGTATTTGGAAATCCATAAATTGCATTCAAATGTTGTCTACTTAGACTGCCATAAATTTACTGAAATGATAGATTCCGCTAGTTCTAGTCCCATGCAAACCATGACATGCATTAAAAAGGCCCTACACTGGCATATAGAACACTTAGCATGTTGTCAATTTCAGATTTTGACCTTAGGCACTGAGTGGTAGACCATTTGAAGTGATTTGCCAAAGGTGTATACAGCAGTTTTGCGCATCTGACCGTTCCATCAACTTCTAAATGTATTTCCCCTAGGACAACCATAATTGCCTAGATCCTTGCTACACTATGCTCCACTCCACTGTGCCATTAGTCTTTTGGACTTAGGGTATAGAAATCCCATATTGTAAGATGGTCACTAATAGATGTGCAAATTGATCTACGAATAAAGTGTGATGTGTACAAATTCCCCCCTTTGTTTTTTTGATAATTTTCTAAGGAGGATACATTTGAGAATACTTATCCTGTTCTAATTAATTTGGAATACTTTTCTGTACATAATCATATTTCGTGATTTGAAATGGTGCTGAAGTTTGTTAAAAAAAAGTGTATCTAGCAGTTTTGAACAGATATTTTCTTGGATTGATTTTGATATAGGAAGACAATGTAAATCCTGAGGTTCTTGTCCTCATGCATGTTATACTTAAAGCATTATTATGATTATGTCCTCCACCTGCAGCATGAATGGAATGCATTTGGATATTTATGGAGACACTACTTTTGTCAGGGGAAAATGGTGAGTAACACAGAGCATTCTGGTGACGTTGTGCAGGGGAAATATCTTTCAATGATTGACAATGTCGTAGATGAGAGGTCAAAAGATGCAGTGTCCCCACAAGACGAGCCTGCTTCTCAAGGTGTGTGTGTGTAAACTTGCATCTGTCCTTATTAATGCTGTGACAAGTTGAAAAGCTGACGAGCTCGTACAATTCTCTTTGTCCTGTTAGATGCTTCATCTTTCCTTATTGTTGTTACTGGCCTTTGAAGAATGTACAGAAATATATGATTCTGTATATCAATTAGAGAGCAAGGTACAAGGGCCTTTTATAGGTTAAATTACAAAGATGGAAATCTACTAAACCTCTTGATTCTAGAAACAAATTAGGAAATAAGATATGTATACCTGGTAAAAATTATTTTACAGCTTTTGCTAATTAACATAATGTTGAAAATAAAATATTTCTAATAATTACAATGTTGAAAATAATAACTCATTAAATATATAAGTAATTATGTGATTTCCTAGTTAAATTTGTCACTAGTTCTATGAATGATTATGTGATTTCTTACACTCTCCCTCAAGCTGATGAGTAGATATCCTACATTCCCAGCTTGCAAGTGATGTCTTTGAATCTTGTAGTTAATAATCCCTTTGTAAAGACATTTGCTGATTGTTCACTGGAGGGAGCATATGATGTGATGACTTGTCCACTATCTAATTTCTCATTTATAAAATGTCTATCCAACTCTATGTGCTTAGTTTGATAGTGCTGAATTGTATTGTGTGCGATGCGAATGGTTGATTTATTATTACAACATAATTGCATTAGCTTTTCATTTTTTATTCCTATATCTTCCAAAATTATTTTCGATCACAAAAGTTTACACGCAATGAGCCATGGCTCTAAGCTTCTGCACTAGATTTTGCAACCACTGGCTGCTTTCTATTCCTCCAAGCAACTAAATTTCCATAAAAAAATATGCAATATCCTATTGTAGACCTCCTATCTATCAAAGAGCCTACATAGTTTGCATTTGTATATGCTTTCAATGCATTATGGTTTCCTTTCTTCAAGAAGATTCCACATCTAGGAGTAGACTTTAGGTAACTGAAGTTTTTTTCAACTACTTGCATATGTGCTTGACATGGGTTATTTATAATTGACTCACTACCATACTGCTTAAGCTATGTTAGGTCTAGTGTGAGCCAAATGTATCAACCGCCCTACAATTCTTTGGTATCAGTCCCTGTCTACTTCTTCTCCATCATCTTGTCCACCCAATTTACGATTTTACTCAATAGGAATGTTTGTTGGTCTACACCTCAATTTTCCAATTTCCTTAAACATGTCTAATGTGTGCTTCTTCTAAGATATAAAGATCCCTTGCTTTGAATAGGCTACTTTTTATCCCTAAGAAGTATCTTAGCCTTCCCAAATCATTGATTTCAAATTCTATAGCTAGATGCTCTTTGAGGTTCTTTTGTTCAATAGTATCATCTTTTGTGATAATTATAAATCTACATAGACAAGAAGTGGAGTAAGTCGACCTTTATTTGAATGTTTGACAAATGAAGTATAATCTCCTTGGTTTTGTTTGTATCTCGTTTATCATGCCCATGGTGATTATTTTAGGCCATAAAGAGCCTTCTTTAGCTTACGTACTCTGTTTTCACCGAATTGTCCTCTAAATCCTGGTGGAACTTCTATGTACACTTTCTCTTTTAGGTCATCGTACATGAATGCATTCTTCACATCAAATTATTTAGGTTAGTTGCAAGAGAAAGAAGAACCCTTACAATGTTTAATTCTGCCATAGAAGAAAAAGTTTCCTAATAGTCAACTCCATATATTTGTATGTATCCCTTAGTCACCAATCTCGCTTTGTGTCTCTTCAAAGTTCCATTTGCTTTATACTTCAAGGTATATACCCATTTGCATCCTTCTTCTTTTTGAGAGGATGGTCAATTATTTCCCATGTTCCATTTTTTTCTAAAGCACTCATCTCTTCCTTCATCGAACATATCCAATTCCTATCTAGCAAAGCTTCTTGAAAAGTCTCTAGAATTCTAATTGAATCTAAGGGTTGTGAGAAAATTTGTGTTGACAAGACACATGGTTAGATGACATAAAGTGATCAATAGGATGTTGAGTACACTTAAGTGTACCCTTTCTTAAGGCAATTTGCAAATCAATGTCTTTAGGCAAAACCCTATTAGTTATTTCAGGAGATGAAGGTGAAGATAAGTTACCTTTATGCGGTGTGGATTCTTGGAGTGTTGTTTGCTCTGAAATATTCTTATATTTTCTTGTGTAAACTAACCTATATTGTTGACGAATTTTTTGTTAGAGCAACAAATCAGATAAACCAATAGAATGTAAGGTTGATTTGAATGATTATGGGGTTTGAACAAGGTTAGGTTGAGCTGCTTTATTAGGTTGAATAGGGTTAGCAACTGTTGTATCAAGTGTATCGGGTGTATTATGAGTTGTTGTATCAAGTTGAATAGTTTCTTTTGTATCTTGAGTTGTTGTATCAAGTGTGTCGGGTTGAACAAATGCTGCTGTATTAAGCAAAAGGTTAAGCCAAGACAGGTTTTCCCCTTTAGATAAATTCTCTCATTAAAGCTAAAACTTTGCAATGGAGTAGTAAATTTCCTTTTTATGAAAAATGATATTCATAGAAACAAAGAATTTTTTATTCAGAGTGTGTAACAACGGTAATCCTTTTGGGTATTAAAGTACCCTAAAAAAAAGCATTTTAAAGATTGAAGGTCTAGTTTAGTACAATGGTTCTTGTGAATATAACATACGCAGTATAACAAAAAATTTTGAAGGGTAGGGTATTTGATGTAATTGATGGAAAAATATCAGCCAGTATTTCTATTGGACTTCTGAGATGAAGGACTCTTGATGGAATGCAATTAATTAGATGCGTTGTTGTTAGAGTAACTTCTCATAAAAAATGTGATGATACATGACGATGGAGAAGGGCTCGAATTGTATTAAGTAAGTGGCGATTTTTCCTTTCTACTAGTCTATTTTGTTGTGGAGTGTCAATACAAGAAGTCTCATGGATTATGCCATCAGCTTTGAAAAATTGGGTCAAGGTGTAGTTTACATATTCACACCCATTATCAGTTCGAAAGCACTTAATAGAAGTTTCAAATTCTAATAGAAGTTTCAAATTTGGTTTGTACATGATTGGAAAAATTCTCTAAAATAGATGGAACTTGAGATTTTTTCTTAAGAAGAAACAATTAAGTTATTCGAGTATAATCATCAATAAACACAACGAACCATTTTGCACCATTCAAAATTGGAAATTTTTGAAGGTCCCTACACATCGGAATGAACTAAATCAAAAGGTGGTGATGATTTTATTGGTGGTGGAAAAGA
This sequence comes from Lumnitzera racemosa, assembly GCA_024138005.1. Taxonomy (NCBI): domain Eukaryota; kingdom Viridiplantae; phylum Streptophyta; class Magnoliopsida; order Myrtales; family Combretaceae; genus Lumnitzera; species Lumnitzera racemosa. The sequence continues at coordinate 84,650,311 of JAMXBC010000010.1, read as the reverse complement.
TTGTCTTTGATGTTTTGCAAGAATATAATCATTACAATAAAAATTTGAGACAGAAATTCTTTGAAATAACGAAGGAAACATTATTTTAAGATGGTTAAAAAATAGATGACCTAAATGGCGATGATGGGCCCAAATTTTTGATTTTTTAGAAGTTAGAGACTACAAGTTGAGCCTTAGCAATAGTCAGGTTATTCATGTCCTCAAGAATGTAAAGTCCATTTTGAGCTTTAGTAGCTCCATTCATCTTCCCCGAACTTTGATTTTGAAAAATACAGTGAGTATCAAAGAAAGTGAGAGAACAATCAAGATTCTTGGTTAACTAGTGGATTGACAAACAATTTGTCGTTAGCTTAGGAATATGAAGCATATTCTCAAGTTGAAAAGAGGGATTAATGTGGATATTGCCTTGCCTTACAACAGGAAGCATGGATCCATTTGCTACTATAATTGAACGATAGTTAGAACTTAGACTTATTGGATAGGAAATTAGTAGAGGTATTGTCATGTGGTCTGTTGCACCGGGATCCACAACCTGACAATTAGAATTGAGATTTCTAGTAGCGTTAAAGGATGAAGGAATGCGATACATATCATTTTCGACTAGAGGGCAAGTATTAGAGTATTTGGAATGGGCATCTAATTAACCTTTAAAGAGGCTAAGGTCCTCTTTACGCAGTTTAACCTTTGGATCCTTTAAATTAATTTATTTGGTAGCAACATGAGATCCTTTTTGGTATTTTTTCCACTTCTTGAATAGAAGCATTTGCCCTTCCATTTTCAAAATTCTTAAAATGGCGAATACCACTAAGAACATTTTCTTTTCCATGGAGCTTAAAACAATTTTCCTTTATGTGGCTCGATTTTTTATAGTATATGCACCATAGATCCTCCTTATTAGCATATGGTTTATGTGAAGGCTTCTTGAATAGAAGCATTTGCCCTTCCATTTTCAAAATTCTTAAAATGGCGAATACCACAAAGAACATTTTCTTTTCCATGGAGCTTAAAACAATTTTCCTTTATGTGGCTCGATTTTTTATAGTATATGCACCATAGATCCTCCTTATTAGCATATGGTTTATGTGAAGGCTTTGTTGTGGTTCTTGATTTTACTGCCATAGCAGATCTAGACCCATCTATACTTGATTCTACCATCACACTTTGACAACTCTCTTTTTTTCTCATAAGTGAGAAAATCTCGAACATTGATGGCAATCGATCCTTGCTCAAAATTTGCACTCTAATTGGATTATATTCGCTGTTCAAACTTGCAAGAAAATCAATTAGTCAACTGTTCTCAATATAACTCATAAAAATCCTTGTGTCATGAGTACACTTCATTTGGAGATCTTGATAATGATCCATTTTGAGCCGTAAGCCTTTCAAGACATTATAATACTCAGTAATTGAGTTGTTTTCTTACTTACTAGCTGCTAGCTTAGTCCTTATTTCATACATGGCTTCCTTGTCCTTCTTTTTGAATAGCTCTCTTTTAAAGTTTCCCAAATGGCATGAGCCGATGGGAGGAACATGCAATATTTTGCAATGGAGTATCATGGGTATCCACAACCATGATATTATCATCGAGCCTTAAACATCCCGAGCAGGGAAACTAGGGTCTTCTTGATAAGCCAAATTCTATCTAAGTGGCTAATTCTGTTTCTTCCTTTGAAATAGGTCCAGATGAGTTGAGATCAAGATAGATATTTTGTTCCATCTGAACGATAGGGTGGAGCCATAATTTGGAGATCATTACTGGATAAAGTAGAAGAGCTCCCATTGAAAAAAATTTGTTGTTGAGTTGTGATAGTTTGATTCAACACTTGCTCTCTATTTTGAAATTGAGAGAAGTTTTGGTCATGTTCATTGTTTTCTGTAATATTTGATGTTGAAAAGAGGTTTGATTGGCAATGAAGGCTAAAGATAGATCATGAAAGAAAATGGCATGATTCCCAAGATTAGAACTGCTCTAATACCATGTAGAGATCAATTAGAGAACAAGGTATAAGGGCCTTTTATAAGCTAAATTACAAAGATGGAAATCTTCTAAATCCTTTGATTCTAGAAACAAATTAGGAAATAAGATATGTACACCTAGGAAAAAACATTTTACACCTAGTGCTAATTAACATAATGCTGAAAATAAAATATTTCTAATAATTACAATACTGAAAAAAATAACTTATCAAATCTATCATTAATTATGTGATTTCCTAGTCAAATCTATCATTAATTCTATGAATGATTATGTGATTTTCTACAAAGAACATATGATTTATAGAATTACATGTACGACATGATATTTTTTGGCCATATCCCATCATACTCAATTGACTGCAGATAATGAATGTGTTTAATTGTTGTTTATAATTATATCATGTTTTTTCTTTCATGACAATCACAATGCAGTTGTTTTCATTAGCTATGCTGACATCGTCTATTCTTGATGATTGGTGCACTCTTGTTATATCACACCATCATTTAGGTAGCAAAGCAACCTCATACATAATGTTTACCTCTACATGTATTTATCTAAAATGCTTTTGTTCTTTTATCATGAACTTATAAATTCAGCTCAATTAATGAGTATGTTATTAGTTTTATGTCATGGTGTCTTTTTATAGTGGTTGTTTAGAGAAGTAATTTTGAACTTATTGCATATGGTGATTTCATTTCAGGGACACCAACTCTGCCTGGTCTTCAGAGAACTCAGGATGGTCTCTATCCCCATGTACTTGCCCGAATTGTTTCCTTTTTCTTTGTCATTATAGCCATACTGTATTCTGTAGCATCTTGGATGGCTAAAAGGGTGGGCTGCTTCGTGTTTCATTTGTCCCACATAATACATGAGCTGGGCATAAATTTTAGTAGTCTTTTGTGTTCACCTATGCCAACTATTGTTGGGAGAGAGGCAGAACCACCATCCACTGTCTGGAAGAAGTTGAAAGAACTTGAGGATAAATTAGATAATCTATGCAAAAAGCCACTTGAAACGCAACAAATGTTGAATGCCAATATTAACCGTGTTGATGCCCTTGAAGCTGAGCTGATTTCTACAAAAAAGGTAGGCTTATTTTGGCTCATTTAATTCTATCCTATAGATCAAGGAACAACCCATTTCCTATGAGAAACACAAATATACTAGATTTTTTGACGATATGTCTTTGGATGGATCAAGTTGATAGATATACTTTACTGTTCCTGAGCAGGCTTTGTACGAGACCTTAATGAGGCAGGAAGAAATTCTGGCATATATAGACAGCCAACCGATAGCTAGATATAAGGTTTGTTGTTTCATCATATGAAACTCTTTTCTTTACGTGGATACTGTAATAGCAATTGAATTTGGATCTACACCTGCAAAAACAGAGGACTTGCTGGTGAAGACATCTATACTAGGAGGGATAGCTTTGCTTATTATGCAGGTGCCACCTTGCTTCTCCATTTTTGTCTGTTATGTATTTGTTTCCCATGCTTTACCCTGTTATAAACTGTTTGTCAAATATAAGATTTTTTACCTGATTATTCTCTCCAAAATGAAAATAGAATAGATGAACAATAATAGAAGAAATAGACTTCTCAATAAGGAGAGGAGGGGGGGTGGGGGAACTAATTATAAATTAACTGGATGTTGCGGGTGCATTTTTCGTTGTGTCATTACTGTTGTCAGATAGTTGTTCTGGGCCAATGAGTTGTTTGTAGAGATTGAGACAGCAAAAGTGCATCAATGGTTCACCTGATGTACAAAGTGTTCCCCAACTAGTGTGGGTTGATTTCTTCTTCTTTTTACTTTCAAATATTTTTCCTAGCCTTATTTTGAAGCCTTTATCATGCTAGGCATTATACTAAATGGAAAGATAGTTTTCAATCTTAGCATCTAAAAGGTCTCTGAATTTTAGCATGTAGTTGGTTTTGGAAACTCATGGTATTTATCATTAACCTCATACTCTTTCAACTGTCTAATTTGTGAGTTGATGTCTTGATAAGTGCTATTACATCTTTTTTCCTTTCTGTCTGAGTTGCAGAAAACTTTAACAATGAACGAATATTCATGCTTCAAGGACCTTCTGCTGAGCTGAAACAGGGATCCTCATTAAAGTGGAAAGCATCTTTACAGAATGACCGACAGTTAAGATGATGAGTTACGGAGTTTGATCAAGTTGTGAGGGTGCAAGTTTCGCAGAGCCTAGTATGCCTGTCCATCCTCACACATCCGTTCGGTTGGTGTCGAGCTTCTGAGATTTCTGCTCTCAGGATTCTCTTATAAGAGATAGTCAGTTTCGATCTTTGGTCATTCCTTGAAACTCAACCAGGAGTTACCAAAACTCTCCCACCGAAGTAGAACTAGCTGATTGTATCATTGTTTGTTGAACTTGCTTTTCTTTTCTTTGGCTTTTCCTTTTTCCAGCAAGTATAAAAACTTAATGTTATAGGTGAAACATTCTGTTTGGTTCTCATATTCATTCAAGGATTGTAGGTGAAGGAATAATTGACTCGCAATTATGATGTACATTGTGTATATGTCTTTGAACAAAGATGTTGCTGAAGGTGAAGAAACGCTTGATATGGTTTGCACACCAATACTCTGTTTTATCTATAGCAAAAGGGCCATATTTTCCAGTGACGCTTCTGTTGGCAGTTCAGATATATTTGGCATAAACATTACAATCTAATTTACTAGAAGTGGATAGATGTAAGCTCATGCTACTCAGATCTAAAGATGTTTGGGGGAAAACAAGCAGAGCAAGCAGAATGCTATTGCCTGGTTGAACAAGAAGCCTACATGGTCTGAATAATGTATAAATGCTTTATCAGTATCAGTCATTCTTTAAGTCTGTTCTATTTTCTCTATTCTATTGCCATTTCCTTCAGCGGCATTCGCCAATAATAACTCAAAATTGAACGCCTTCATCTGGACAGGACTCTTTAGAATGACTTGAATGAGCAACATATGGTATGGTGCTTTCAGAAAGAAATTGCTGCCAGCTATCTTGCTTATACTGCTATACGGGGAGTTACCATATGATGAGGAAAGCAAGAAGATCGTTTGAAGTTTCTAAGAAAATGAGGCCTCTCGTCATTTCATTTTATCATCGATGCTTTGCGTGACATGAGGTAAAGGATGGTGCAGAGCTTTAGCATGTAAGTTCTAACATACATGTTTCTGTTGATTATTATATTGCAAGCTATATCTGTGTCTTTGCGACAGTGGACGAGTTGGTGGAAGACGCAACCCCTTTTCGAAATATCCCTTGGTAGTGCGACATTCAACATTCCTAAGGAGTACTTTAAATAGTATTTCTCTAAGCAAACATGAGTATCAAAAAATTTACAGTAAGCAGCAAGCAAAGAGAAGGTTTCAACAATCACTGACTGCAAGTTGGGAGCATAATTTAGCCACACCATTATTTGCAGAGATTTAACAAGAGGACATTTTCAAGTACGATGGATTACATAATGGAGCAGTAACTATAGCTATCTTCAGCGACAACATACCAAACATCACATCTCTGACATGGCTTGGGTGTCTGAAGAATAACATCCTTAGTATCTTTCTTTTCATCTTTGGGAGGTCCTACGCTCACAACTCTGGCAGATTTTCTGAACTTTCTGACATTTTTAACGATCTGCATGGGATCTGCTTCACCAACCACTGTCACAGTGTTTTTTGCAGGGTCCAGAACGATGGAAGTTATGCCTTCTATTTTGGCCACCAACTTCATTACCTTGACCCTGCACTTTGAGCACAGAAGTTCCACTGACACGATGGTTTTCTGCACACAGGAAAAGCGTTGTCAGTTGTCTGAAAGCTGCATAAAATTAATTGTGGTATATAACCTGCAAAACTATGCTGCAATGTGTCAGGGGAAGGAGATATTTTTTCAGGATGAATTAGTCAGTCATTAAAGCACCATTTCAGGAACAACACAGTGTCTACCTTCGACATGGCTTGTTTTAAGAATAGGAAGTACCAGATGCTACGAAATATGAAGAGAGGATTGCTATATTTTTATCAGTTTAGACAATTAAATATGGCAAATTATGGGAAATTCGCTTGGAATGCTTGGTCTATAAATAACACTTTTTATTATGTTTTCACGATAGCAATTGGTTGAAAACTAAATGGATTGACAATTTTGGTAGTTAACTGGCAGTAAATGCGTGTCAGAAAGTTCTTTATGAAATCACCTAAGACCTCTTGCACATTTATTGTGGTGTTTACCTTGAAGACCTCCGCCTGTCTTTAAGAAGGATGAACAGGATTAATGGTTTATGTACAAGGGCATACCTATTAACTCGGAAGAGGGTGATTATTTTGCTGATCCATTAGCCGGCCAAGATTTAGCGCAAATTTTATGGGATGAAATATGCTCTTGGCGCTGTGAAAATGGCAGAGGCAATTTCCATGTTTGGATCCCCAACACAAGGAATGCTAGTTGATTCATTTGACCCACTTTCTGCAGCTTTTACAGAGGTGAGGGGTGTGTGCGCAAGAGAAAGAAAGAGAGGAGAGATTGTCATCTTTGCCTCCATGTGCAGGCAAATGTCAGGGACATGGTACAAAGCCAACTACTGCCTAACAATGACAAAGACATTTATTTGTCAAATGTCATATATCCATCTAATGTATGTGGGGTGCGCCATAAGTGTGAAAATAGTTGGCCATTTCATCACAACCAGAAGGATGTTTGAAAAGTATTAAAATTAAGCATGACCCTTTTTCCCTTTCCTCTCTACTAATGTACTTGCTTAGTTTTACCAGGTGTTAAGGGTTTCTATTGCTATATGTTAGAATAGTCATGGATATTTGTATGCACTTTGATAATTTGATACGATTTTGTGTTAAGGTTCGTGTAAGCATAACACTTTTTATTAAAACATGTAATTTAAACAAAGTAGACAGTTGACACACAACCACATGCTATTAGAATCCTTTACCACTTCTATTTGTTCACCATAAACTTGGAACCTTTCAGCACCACTTTATCAATGGTCACTATCGACACCAGCATAAGCTCATATTAGTGCCACCATAAAACCTAGTGTACAAGGTTAATATTGTTTTATCAATATATTGGATTGAGTTTACTGTTTATTTAGTTTGACTTTTTGGGTTAGGTGATTGGACCTAAAAAGTTTGATCTATACTTAAGATGATTTGGCTTGATGAGTTTGAACAGGATTTGTTAAACTGTACCATCCATCTCTAACCTTTTTCTAGAAAGGCTTATGCATCATAAGAAAGGCTATTAGTCATGGGCTCTTCACAAGCTCATTCCAAATAATTATGTAACGAGCAAAACTCCATCTCATCTATCGATCATCACGATAATCCAATAGTTGTCCTCGGGTCCAAGAGCGTACTTAACCATTCCTCCTCATTTAACATAATTGTAGAGATTAGAGAAATAATATTTCACCGTAAAATCTCTACTCTCTAAGATTGAACTATATTTTAATTTATATGATCTCATATTAAAAATTCATTCAATTTTGAGAACTTTTTTCGAAAGCATTAAATTGCATTGGTTCTAAGTAATTAGGGTTTTACATTTCTATTGCCTTTACATTGAAACTTGCTTGTGTTATAGAACTTGTGCACATTTACTCCTTAATAGAAGTAACAAATGATTAATAAAGTACTAAACTTGTGTAAATAGCTCAGGATATTCAGCTCTCATACATTATGTGGATTCCCAAGTTGCTTTTTCTTCGGTATGCCTACTCTACAAGACTTTAGCATATTTAATGTTCTAACTCTGTAATCATTGAACCTTTGAGTCTAATATGCATATTGTATGCTCTACATATATAAGATTTTCCTTCAACTCTATTGGGAGTATGTCTAAAATTGTTACTATGAGCTCTCCAAAAAAAATAAAAAAGTTTGGTAAGTCAAAATAGGAAAAATCTTTTAATTGAAAAAAAAAACTATTTTAATATTATTATCAACCTAATACCATCAAGGTCAGAGTAGATTTCGATAAAAAATAAGTATAGATGACATATTATGTAATTCCCTTTTTCAAATAATAATAATAATAATATGTAACTTAATGTGGATGTCCTCTAATTAAAACTATTTAGAAACTTTAACTACATTTCTTAAGGTAACTTCAAAGATAAGCTACCCAAAAAAAAAAAAAAAACTTAACTCATAAGTTCTCTAAGTTAATTTCTCAAGAAAGAGCTTTAATAACCTGATTAACAAGTACCTTCGTTAATTTCTCGTGTAAGTTATTCGATCAGCTAAATCTAGAAGTTTCCTTGTTAGCTTCTTGAATAAATTATGCACGTAGTTTAATTTAGAAGTTCCTTAGCCAACTTCTAAGAGAAGTTACTATAATAGCCTAACAAAAAAGTTTCCAAATTGTCTTTCTTAGTAAGTTATTTAAGTACCCTAATCCATGAACCTTTTGGCTAGCTTCTCAATTAACTAACTTCTAAACTTGATTTCTAAGTTCTCTAAATCACCTTCTCATGGAACTTACCTAACCAATGGAAATTAATAGCTAACTTTTCAAAGAAGATTGTTAATCAACTTCCTAAAGAAGTTAATAAGTAACTTCTATAATAAATATTATGATTAGCTTCTCAAAAGAGTTAATAGTTAACTTACTAGAGAAGAATATAAGCTAGCTCATCCTAAAAGCTATTAAATTAATAAACTAACCTAACAAGTATTCTTAACTTGCAAGATGAAATTGTAAATAGGAATACCATAAATAAACTTTCTTTGGTATTAACAAGCAATTATTACAAAGAGTAATTAAATAATTAATTTAAAGCTACTATGAAAAAGGATTTATGAAAAGAAAAGACAACCTATTCATTATATGAGATATTGAAAGATAATTTAAAATTGTTGATGGAAATTTTAAAAGATCAATTTGGAATCATAAAAATGATTTAAGAGATAATATTGAAATCATTAGGATTGATTATAGGAATAATTAAAATAGATTTATTAGTAATTTAAGCATATGTAAATAACGGTTATTATAAATATAATCTTAGGATTATTGAAAACCCTAAAATGTTTCTTGACATGTGGCACCAAGCCCATCTTGTTCTTTGTTCAATTTCCATCCTAATTTAATTACTTAGTAATATATTTGCAAAACCTCCAAATTCTTCGAAATTTGTTAAAGTTTAGAACATAAACTTGAATTAAGTAATTGAATTAGTATTAACTTATCGACATATAGTAGAGTGGAACCTTATAGCTACTTAATAGGACTTAAGTTAAGAACTTTAGAATAGATAATTGATGGCTAAATTATAACATTAGGATTAGTGTAAGTTTTAATTAAACTCTACTCTTTTTTATGGTACAATAATGACTAAGATGACAATTAAGTTTTAATTTTTATTATGTAAAATAAGGGTAACATCAAGTTACATCTTAAAGATAATGTTAATTAAAGATAAATAAGGAAATAAACAAAAGTTGAAGCCCCTTTATTACCTTTCTTTTACCGTCACATGTAAGAGGAAAAAGAGGGAAAGGTCAACACTCTTATCTCATCATCTTTCTTAATAAGCTAATCTTAAAACATCTTCATTAACTTCTTTGATAAGTTGGTAAACTTAAGAAATAATTTTTGATTTTTAGGTATTTTAAACACATCTTCTTGACTCTTCCATTAATAAGTCTTTTTTCAAAATATGTACCAAACCTTCATGAGGAAGTAGACGAGCTTATAGAGGAAGATTTGACTTTTGGTGCATCAAACTTACTATAAATTTATATTGTCATTTAGTAGCAATCCTTTTTCCATTTGATCATCAACCCACGGAAATTAGAAAACAAGTGAAGTGGCCCCTTGCTCCCTCTTAGATGCCGCCACATTTATTCCCCATAATCTACTATATAGAGTTCCATTTTTAACAATTTTTCTACTTCATCAACGTCTCTACATGGGATCTTGGCACCAAATTGATTATCTCGAGAGTCTAGATATGTGTATGCCTGGAATTTGGAATTCAAAGTAGTTTTCCTCAAAGATTAGGTAAGAATCTTGATCTAATACTTTGTGATGTTCTATATTAGGTAATTTTAATGACATGTTATAACTAACTTAGATTTAGTATTACAATCCTTTAACTAGTGTTTAAGATAAAACAACTTGAAATTTATTTTCTTATTCTTTCTTTGAATTTTGGCATACTTAGATGAATATAAGGGGTGATATTTTTCTTTTGATATAATTTCAAGATATGAATTAAATTGTCATTTGAACTTGAAGCAATTATCCTTTCCTTAAAATTATTGATGAACAAAGCATTAATAATAGGAACTTTAGGGTTTTACGATTATGTATCAAATTAGATAAAAAAAAAATGGAAATAGAATGAACAAATTAATATGAAGTGCTTAAAACATCATGATTTGTGGGGTACATAGATGATTAATTGAAATCATTTAAAATGAGGTTGATAAGAATCAGAACACTTAGATATATAACCTTATCTATTATGAAATTAACAAGGTGATGATTGAATTAGTAGGTTAAGGATCTTTTGAGTCATAGAATCATTAAAAGAGCAAATATAGTCACAAGATGAGATCTAAGATAAAATTGAACAGAATTGAAGTGATTAGGTGTAATGCTCTAGAACTTGGAACGCTACAGACCTCCTTGTGTCCTTAGTCCTCTAATGACACGTCAAGCTCTAAAAACTATAATGAATATTTCAAACTTGACATTTATAACCACCAACATCAGTATAAAAAAAAAAACTCTCATTTCATAAAATTTAAACTCTATAGTTCATACTTCATAAGTATCAATAAGATTAAAAAACTCTTTTGTCTTTCATAACGGAAATAATGTAAATGAAGTCAAACAACTAGTACGAATAGAAATTAAAAGGTAGATCAAGTCTTAACCATAGTTTTCATTTCAATCATTATTACTACTACTAAAACTATTGGATGTCCTTATGATAATGGTCTCTAAAACCAATATTTGGGTAATAATAACCATCATTCTAGTCTTTTACTCTAGCATTCTCATAACTAGCATATTCTTCATAATTATAATCTTCATAAACATCATTCTGACATGTTGTAGTATACAAAGAGTCCAATTGTGCACTATTTAGGTTAGGGTTTCATTTTAACTCTTTTCTTGAATTTTCGATATCATTCTTTATTAATCTATGGCTTAAGACCTTAATATCCTTTTCTACAAAACTTAATTACCCTTTTGATTTTATTAAGACTTTTATTATTTATTTACTCCATTTTTTTTCTCGAGTATTACATTAGGCATATCTAATACTTATTAATTAAGAATGGAGTTTCTCTTAAATTTAATTATCAACTAAGAGTAAAATTAATAAAATAAAAGAGAAGTATCATACCTTAGAAGATTTTAGTGATTGCGTGAAAGGTTGCATAGCTTTTAGGGTTTACTTTGTATCAAAAGTTGGATCAAGATGAAAAAAAATTTGAATTAACTAGTTAACGATCAGTTTAAAGACTTTAGAGTATCATCAACTCATTAAGTATATAAAAGAACCATTAAAAACATAAAATAAAGAGTTGAAGTAAAATTTTTATAAAATATAGTAATTAGATGCTTAAGCTTTTTAACTAAGGAATTGGTAAACGGATGATAAAGCTAAGAAGTTTGCGGGTCTCTTTAAGTTGTTAGAACATTAAAAGAGTGAATATGATTATAAGATGAAATCAAAGGTATAATTGAAAGGAATTATGATAATTAGGTATATGTACCTACTAATTAAGCAGTTAGGATATCAAAATCATAAAGTTACTTAAAATCACTAAGAAAAAAAAAAAATCTCTAAACTTGTACATAACATGCGTTACACTTGGGAGAAGGGTTAAGTGAGTCTTAATGGTATAATTCTTTAAGGTCTTAATTACTTAGGTTAGGATCAAGTAGTATATAGATAAAAATAGTAAACCACATACTTATAATAAGGTTGAATATATTACTATAGGTGATCTGGTTTTTGAACTCAAGATATTCCAAAGTCTGTTTTAAGTGAGTAATTATGCGCAAGTGAGGGAATTTTAATGATCTACTATTTGCTTGTTGATTGATGTTTATGTTTTGTTTATTTGATAGTGATTGTCTATTGAATGACTGATTGCCTTATGTTCTATCATCTATGTGGTCAACAAAATAACTTGAATTATAAATTATTGGCCTAAATAATTCTATATATCTATCGCTTGTGCTTGACCTTATAGGTATATGAGTTGGAATGTCTAAGCTTTGCCAATTTTATAGATTGTTTACAAAATACTTTTTGGAAATGTTTTTCTAATAAGTATCAATTTTATAAAACTCCAACATGGCTTGAAGAAAGTCACTAAACTTTAAAAAGCCAACTTTTCTACAATTGCTCATGAGTTTTTGAAAGCTTCCTTTTTGTAAAACCTTTGTATGATCTCTTAAGAAGCTATTAATTAGAAAAGCTATTGGATCACTATTGGTTAATAGATGGTTGTCATGACCTAAGGGGACTAATTATGACAGTCGCCGTATATCATATAAAGGATTGTAAATTGAATTCCTTTACAATCGACAACCCTTTTATACGATATACAAGGTTACAGTTACTACTAACTACTAAGAGTGCGCAAGTATAAGCAATATCATTTCATGACAAATAATAAAATTATAAAAACATAATGCATTGTCTATTTGTATAAAAATTTACAAGTATGAAGATTGAAACATGTCTTCAGTTCAATTAGCATAACATTTACATATTCAGATCTATAAACTATCACAAGTATTCTCTGATCTCATCCAGCTCCCATATTGACCCTGTGTAGAAACTACCTTCGGGCATGAGACGGCCCGACTTCATAAAAAGTTTGGCCTGCGAGAAAAGATTACAAGGGTATAAGCTAATTAGCTTAGTGAGATAATTTCTTTCAACTATACAGCAATCAAGTGATACAATAGTTAGGTTCAACCAAATGAATGCATGCCAAACAGTATGCCAAACAAATACATGCAGGTGACCAGGTACTGCATGTAACTTAGATTTAATACCCTCCGAAGTCAGGGTTGGAGATTCATCGGTACAGTCAGATTCGGGTATCATATTAGAACTTATATCATAATGAAACTCAGCGTTTCGTATTTAAAACGTAATGGTACATCCATTACTAGTTTTATCAAAACGAGTTCTACATATGATTGTGAGTAGGTTCATATAGCCCTCACTTACCCCTAAACGAAGGCCTCTGGACTCGACTCATAGCTAGGTGGTTGGCGCCTCTAATGCTTAGTCATCCCGTGAGCTAGGGTAAGGTCATATCGCATGTGTGTACTGTACGAAATCAATAACAATCAATAATCAACCTACGTATAGCCTCTCACTACCTCCATGTAATGTGATTGCCAGAATTAGTTATGAAGTGCATGATTTATGCATGAGCCAAGTTAACTTTTTCTAGTCGAATAAAATTAAGTCTTATTTATTTAGTGATCATTCTACGTCATAAACAATTAATTTTAGTGAATCTACTATGCAACAATCATTATATTATTAAAGTTTAAAGTAAATTCACTATCAACAATAATTATCATACACAAGTATAACCCAACCCCATATACATTCATTTATAAATCATATCTTATATTCACTAACTATAAACACAAACATGTATGGAATCATTAGGAAAAACTCACTCGGCTATGGCTAGTTCAGGGGTCGTAGTAGTCTGGTGGCAGCTCAGGGTTGATATCGAAATCACTTAAGAATAATGAAAATTTTGTAAGGTACAGAATTTAAAGCTAACGAGTGTTAGAATTTGTAAGGTCTATTTCACTTAGTTACGTGAAATTGCTGATTCGAGCTTTTTATCGAATCACGTGTAATTTTTTCGTTTTATCTCGGATCGTTATGAACTTATAGACCATTTTGATCTTTTTTGAGTGTATTTTTTTGTAACGAGGTTCGTTTTGGACGTTGTGACTCATAATTTAAATTGTGCTATAAAAATATCATAAAAATTATTATTTAAGTTTAAAAATCATAAAATATTAATTTTCACTTTTTCTTAATATATTTATGATTTAATAATTATTTAATCATATATTTGATTTTTTATTATTTTGAGTATATTTTCCTATTTTTGAGATTTTTACTTAATTATGATTATTATTATTATTATTATGACCTTTATTATTTTTATTATTTCTCATTTTCTTATTATTTATTTACTTCACGATTTATCCATACATATATATATCTATATATATTTTCGGTATACTACATATATATAATATATGTTATACGCTATATGTATGTATATACTTATTTTATGAAAATAAACATACCTTATGTACATATATATATATTCATGTATTTGTATTTATATATATAAGTCTTACATGTGTACATAAATATGAATACATACATATATATTCGATATATATATTTATATAGTATTTGTTATAAAATATGTATACTAGATATTATATATGTAATATACGATATATGCCATATACCACCGTACATACACTCTATATTATTCCTATATATATATATATGTCCTATACACATATATTAATACTATACGATTATATATATATATATATATATACAATAATAATTATATACGGGTACACATATATATATATACATAGTTACGGTATACATATATATATTTATACTATAGTTATGTAATGAAAATACTTAATACTAATTATATGCATTCTAAAAAAAAAATACATAACACATACTCTTTCCATATAATATACTTATGTTCATACATGTATACATACATAGCCTAATACATGCATATATTATTCAATTTATGTATTTATGCACATATACATGTATTAGTAATGTTATAAAAAAAAAATACTATACAAATACTTCATTTATACATGTATATACTATATAACATGCATCTAGAAACAAAAATATACTTTACTTACCTATTAATTTTTTATTTTTCTTCTTACTTTCTTTCTTCTTTTCGTTCTTTCTTTTTTCCTCTCACGGTTTTGCTTCTAGTTTTTTTTTTTTTGGTTTGTGCAGAATTTTTTTTTCTTTTTCTAGATTTTTATTTGCTCCACTTGCTTACGTCAGTAGCTAGCTTAAAATTTAAGCTAAGGTTTTATCTAATCTTTTGCATTAATGAAGATGGGACAATTTAATTATAACTTAACACATGGCAAATGAAATTTCTCATGTGGTTACCATTTGATTTCCAGAATGTGGCATTTGGAGAAAAAGAAGAAAAGAGAAAAATTGAAAAAGAATGAGAAGGAAAATAAAAATTAATAATAAATATATGTAATTTTTTGAAACATATAAATTATAACAATTCTCATCGTACATTAATTTTTAAATTTTTGTGAAATTTTATCAATTTAATTGGTATCCGGTACAATTAAATTTTTTACAAGTCATTTTAGCGATTTTATTATAATTTCACGCGAATAGGTGATTTAGTCGAGAATTTGTAATCGACTATGATTATATCTCTATCGAGTAATATTTAACTATTTTATAAGCTTATATTTATAATTTTAGGGTTTCGAACAAATTCGGGTTCAATTTTGATTAATGGTGCTTAAAACAGTTTTAGGGTTTTAGTATATGATTTAGGGTTTCAATCAATTTCTAAAGTTTTATTATCGATGTTATATTTGATTTATTAAATTTCATGATCTTTTATTATTACTAGCCTTATTGACTTATTGTACAGTTTAGGATACTTAGACTTGAGTTAGGGTTCAACTACTGTTTTCCTAGGGTTTACAATGGTAGATGGCCAAAGTCAGGGCCAATTCAATTTGAACTTATGGCATTGGTAATGATTAAATGAAAGTGGATAGTTGGGTCTACTTGGTATACGAATGTCTTGAGTCGAGCTTTACGGGGTGAATGTCTTGAGTCTAGGTTCACTTGTGGAGGTGCTGTCTTGAGTTGGGGGTACTTGATACCCAGATGCAGGTATAATCGAAGTTTAGGCGGTGAAATTCTACACCTTCTATGGTTTCAGACCCCTATGGATGTTATGCTCCAAAGCGGTAGAGTCGTAACAGTCCCGTTGTACAAACCATTCTAGGATAGAAGTTGACATTACAACTGTTATTTTAGACCTGATTTATATAAGGCATTCACGACTGACTCACTTTAAAGTAAATAGTTTATAAATTAAACATGTTATTTATGTATGAAAGTATGAAAAATACATACTAATATTTAAATATCTCAAGTAGTGTTTCCAACAATCAGTTACCTAATCTTACTTCACTTAAGTAATACATAAATTGATATTAAAAGACTTAAAGTTAAGGCCCAAACTTCAAGAGTGTGACTGATCCTTAGTTTTATATTCTCACTCCTTTGTACTTAGTAGTGGCTAGCTTCAAAGTAATTATAAGTTGCTTCCTAGATAGCACCTACAATAATATTTATAGGGATGTAAGCAACCAATCTTTAGTAAGTTAGGATGGAGACTTAAAACTATACATCAAACACAAGTAGGGTTATTAATCAAATTAGTTGGATGAAATGCATGTTTAAGCAAGTGCCATCACACGACGTTATCCAGTCTGTTATGAGATTAGAGAGATTACATCCGCTCTAATCTGGGTTGAGGAGTTTAGTGCACATTTCAATAGCTCACGATCAAACCTAGCCTTGTGCAATGAAGACAATACTCCTCCTATGACTACCTTCACACTATTAACTTCACTCTTGCTACAACCTCCTCTTTTGTTACTTAGTTCGACTAAGGATGGAGAAAAGACCCATTATGCTATCCAACACCATCCTTTTCGAAGGGGTTGGGATTTGGTAGAATAACCCTAAACTTTTCCCCTAATGGGTTGCTATGCAGGTTCGTTTTAGGCTTACAAATTATATATCTAGTTAGGTCCAGTTTAAAGTGTTCAATTATTTCATACAAATTTCAATATAGAACATTAAATCATAATCATACCATCAACCCTAGAAATGTGCACATACAGGTAAGCGTACAGTCAATTATCTAACAAACACCACCGAGTATAATCTCAAGTCTCCATGTACTATAAAACAGTATTCCAAAATATAATAACATATTGATTCCAACTTACCTGGACTTTTTGCTTGCTCACTTAAGGTGCGACTTGCAACAGGTCATTTCCAAAAATCACTATAATATAAAGGTTGTTTTAGTATTCATATAACTACCTTATATAAGCTTTATTCTATGACTCTTATTATTTCTATAGTTTAGGGTTTTATTATAACTAATTATTCAGATTTTTAAGTCTCTTATAATTATTCTTAATTTAGGCTAGGTTCTAATTTAGTTTCCGAATCGGTTTTTAAATTAGGTTTTAATTTAATTTCTGATTACGGGTTTTATATGCAAGCCCTAGGAACTCATTTCGAACCATTATGTGAAATTTATCACATTACACTTGGGTATCCTAAATCTACTATTTGGCCTCTAATTAGTATTCTAATTTGTATGGTACATCTAATTCCTAATTTAACTACCGATTTAGCTTCGGATGTGAGTGTAACCAACATTTTTCACATAATTTCATAAATTTACCTTCCAAATCCGATTTATATAATATTTGTAATATTTTAATATTATCAATTTTAACCTAATTTATTTTACTCATTTAATTTCCCTCTTTACATATTATCCACTATTTCTTAATTTACACATCTAACACATATCCAACTTGTCCAACGTCACCAATACCATCCTTAATCAGTATCTAACTTCTCAAAATATTTAATTACACCCCAAATCATAAAATTAACTTAAATATATCATTTTACCTATTATTCCTTTATACTTATTTATTGCATAATATGCATATTACATACAACCAATACCTCAAACTCCACAATTACCATCGTACATCATCAACTATCATCTAAAGATGTCTAATTACATACTAATTGAGTATTTTCACCAAATTAATATTAAATTACTAAATTAAGCCAACAAATTACCTTTTATGAATAATTTTAGGGCCTAAAAGTTAAATAAAATTTTAGAAAATAATTTTTTTTTAAAAAATATTTGTAGCACAATTATATATACCCTATGTAGTCTATGAAAAAAATTTGAGGTCAAAACTACATCATTAAAATCATTTAAATTGAAATTGAAAACTAACTCGAATTTAGTTATTTTTTAATAGCAATATATCCCAAGGGCTAATTTTATAAAATTTATATTTTTTCCTAAATTTACATACAAAAATATTCTAAAATACCAAATTTCATAATTTTTTATGCATATTTGATATTTTTAGTAAATTAAATAAATTTTAAAAAGAAATTGGAACTCACTGATTGAAGGAGATGGCTCCACCACTATTGGCACCACTAGGTGGTGGATTTTCTTTTAGATGGTGGTGGCCGTCCCTCTCCAGGTGGTCAACCGGTGTAGGTTCTCCTTACATACACTATAATTTGTTAATTTTTGGTAAAAATACTCTTCTCTCTCTTCTTGATTTCTCTCTAACTTTTCTAGACTCACAATTGACCAAAATGATTTGTAGAAGAGATTTTATGAATTTATAGTAGTGTTTAGGGTTTTACTTTAATTTTCTAAGCGTTTCATGCCCCTTATCTCTTCCTTTTTCACTTTCTAATTGTCTTAATATTATTGGTTGTTATTTTTTCTTTAATTCCCAATATGCCACGCCTATTTCTAGACCATTCTACACTTCCCTTGAATTTTTCTTAATTTTTTTTATAAATTTTCTTTAATTAATTAGTATTATTTTAATGTATTTCAAGTATTTAAGTAATTTTGCATATTTTTACCTATGCATAAATACATATATGATACAAATAAATACTTTCAAATATTATATATGTTATTTTATGATTTTTAGTGTTCATATAATTTCTCTATCAATTTATTAGTTGTCGGAACTTGTTTTATGCGTTTTCGATAAATAACAGGTAATATACATATAATTCAATATTATAATAATTAATTATTTTATTATTTATTTTTTTCCAAACCTACGGGATTACTTGTACTAATCTTCCTAACTTCAATGTAAAATTTAGGCTTGATCGAATAACTTACTTGATTGCCTTAAATTTTACGGATTAAACTCCGAACACTTGATTACAGAGCTTACAATGGATGTGTTGCTTGCATTCATTGCGCATGCATTCATCGCGCATGCATTCATCGCGCATGTAGATAGATTCTATGCTTGTGTTAATAATGCTCGATAACTTGCTTAAATGGTAGTGATGATAAATGAACTCACTTGGTGGTGGTTTTCTCACTCTCTAATAGTTTCTTTTGTAAGTCTCTCAATATAAGGTTTGGGTTAGGATCGGAGCGTAGCGTGATTCTAACCCAACTTCTAGACGTTAGACTCAGTATATTAGGGTTAGAGAGCTCTATGATATTATGAGTTGAAGTTCATAATCTTTTATTCATTCATTTGAAATCAAATTTTCTTATCTTATGAAACATTCTTCAAAATTTTGAGTTCTAAAGTCTTATATACCTTATCTTATTATTTGATAGGGGATACCGATTTTCTATGGTCTTGGTGAATTGTTAAATATTGGTTCCTTTAATTATTTTCATTATTAGTTAATGAATAAAAGTAATTAATGTTAGGATAGAGTCTTGTCTTTGACTTATAAGATGGCATTCATATTGTGTATGCACACGTAATATGACGGCTTTAGGATATTTCTTTTATCCCCCCTTAGGGTCATGATAGTTATTGGGTCTCTTACAAATTTCCTTAAGTTTGAAATATGAAATCCATTATGAATATCTATCATCTCATTCGTAGTTCAAGTTCATAAGCTACTTTTCTAATACTTCTTGTAATTTGATACAGTCTAACATATCATGGACTTAGCTTTCCATTAATACCGAATAGTCTTTACACCCTTCATTAGTGATATTTTCAAGAATACCTAATGACCTACTTAAAACTCCAATGGTTCTCATCTAACATCCATCTACCTTTTTTGTTAACTTTGAGAAACTCGCATTTGTTCCCTTATCACTTGCACCTTCTCCTTGAGATCTTGCAGCATTGTTGGTCCAATCCTTTGCTTATTTTCTACTTCATCCCAATAAATTGGAGATCGAAACTTACGTGCATACAACACCTCATATGATGCCATCTTAATTGTGTTATGATAACTATGATTATAGGCATATTCTACCAATGAGAAATGATCATCCTAACTTCCACCAAATTTCAACACATATGCTCTTAACATATTTTCTAGGGTTTGTATTATACATTTAGACTACTTGTCACTTTGAGGGTGATATGTTGTACTGAAATTTAACTTGGTCCCCATTTTTATTGTAACGATTGCTAGAAATGAGATAGAAATCGGGAATCGTATTCGAAAATTATAGATGCATTAATAACATTGTTATTTCAGAGAAATCTCGGATAAACCTTCTATAATAACCAACCATTCCTAATAAACTTTTGATTTCAATTACTGTATTCAATCTTGACCACTTCATTGCTACCTTCACTTTTTAGGGTCTACCGATATTCTAGTGGCTGACATAGTATGGCTAAGAAATACCACTTGCTCCAACCAAAACTCACATTTCTTAAGTTTCACATATAGTTGATTATTTTTAAGAGTCTGAAGTACAATCCTTAAATGCTTAGTACGTTTCACCTTATCCTTTGAATATAACAGAATATGATCTATAAATATAACTATGAACTCATCCAAATGTTTTCTAAATACATGGTTCATCATGTCTATTAATGTAGTTGGAGCATTTGTTAAACTAAATAGCGTCACTAAAAATTCATAGTGACCATAAAGTATTCTCAAAGCTATTTTATGTGTATATCTCTCTCTTTAACCTTCAATTGATGGTGACTTGATTTTAAATCTATCTTCAATAACATCGTAGCTCCCTTCAATTGATTAAATATATCATTTGTTTGAGGAAGCGGGTATTTGTTCTTGATTGTCGCTTTATTTAATTCTCTATAATCTATATACAATCTTAAACTTCCGTCCTTCTTAACAAATAGCATAAGTACACCTTATAGTGACATATGGGGTCAAATGAAACCTTTATCTAATAGCTCTTGGATTTGCTTCTTCAATTCTACTAACTTTGTTAGTGGCATGCAATATGGGCTCTTAGAAATAGGTATAGCACCTAGTATAAGATTTATAATGAACTAAATCTCTCTATGTGAGGGCAATCTAGGCAGATCCTTAGGAAAAACTTTAGGAAACTTGCATACTACAGGTATATCTTCTAACTTAACTTCATTAATCTGTACATCTATTACTGTTGCTAAGAAACTAATTCCACCACATCATAATAACTTTCGTATCTTACTTGCTGAAATTAGTCGAGGAACTACCTTACCTAAACTTCCCTTAAAATAAAACCTCTCCATCAAACCTTTTAAACACCACCATCTTCTCCTTATAGTCAACATTTCTTGATACTTAGTCAACCAATCCATAACAAATATCACATCAAATCCTTCCATATCCAAAAATAGTTAACTCAATAGGCATCTCTTGATTCTATAGAAACATCTCCGCCTTTCAACTTATTTTGCACAACTTGCTCTCCACTTAAAGGATTTGTAACTACTAGCTGATATGCTAAAGTTTCTATTGGAAGGTCATTTCTATCAACATACTCTTTCGACGTGTACAAATGTATTGCTTTAATATCAAATGAAGTGTAAGCATAACTATTTCTTATGTGCACCAGTCTTAGTAGGATTATTTATAGTTATGTTATTTTCACCTTAAGAATTTAGTATGGATAACTTGTTGTTAAGGAATCATGTAAACATTAAAATTAGGAGCGTTCCAAGTTACACATACCTATAACAACATGAACATCCCTAGTTTCCTCTTGTTGAAGAGCATAACCCCTTCCTTGATCCCTAGGTTTTGACCTACCCTTCTTGGTCGATTATTATTCCCATTAGTGGATTTGTGTCTATTTGCTTGAGCTTGATTCTATCTTACCTATTGTTCTATACATTGAGTCGAGTTATGTCCCATTTTGTGATACTTAGTATAGTATATACCCTTAGGATTTGTATTTTGACAACTTCTAGCCAAATGTCTAAACTCTGTTGATTTGAAGCACTTCCCTCATAACTTATGGTAATCTACAGGTCAATGCTCACCATTACACTTCTAGTATGGTAATATTACTCCTCCTCCTTTTTGGTTCTTATTAAAAGGTTGGTTACTCCTCTTTCCTTTTGCTGCCTTATTACTACCACTGGAACTTCGTTGAAACTTCTCTCGTAGAGTATAAGCTTTGAATTATCTATTTCCTCATCTTTCTCTCACAAAGTACAAGCTTTGCTGAATCAATCTAGCTTCATTCACAAGATCAGTATATCTTATTATTTTAGCCCTTTTCAACTCCACTTGGAAATATAGATCAAGTCCTACCTTGAACCTTCCAACCTTAGCCAATTCATTATTTTGAACTACTTTTGGAGCAAACTTCAACAATCTATTGAAATCCCTTTCATATTCCTCAATCATCTTGTTACCTTGCTTCAACTTATAGTATTCCTCGCAAATCTATTCTCTCACACATTTAGGGAAATATTGCTTCAAAAATGCATTCTACTTAGTAGGTTGTGCCAAGAACCACTTTTACCTTTCCACCAATTATTTGCTTACCCATCCAATGGAATAACTACAATTCCTATCTTCTCATTCTCTTCTACTTCACGAACTTCAAATGCTTAGGAATTGATCTACTCCTCAACAACCAAAGAATTGGTACTCTTATCACCAAATGGCTTCACTATCCGCTGTACTCGATTTAGCTTATGTCCTCTTCTAACTCCAGCCAAAGCACTTTCAAATTATTGTATTGTCTTCGTTATTAGCTGAGGCTAGGTTGGATTAAGTTATGGCCGTGGCTACGGTTGTGGTTTTGGCCTTTGCTCTTGAGTCATAGGATTCACTAGTGGTCCTTCTTGTCCCCTTCACATCATTTTTAGAATAGAGACCACACATAACCCAAGTAATAATACTATTACAATCTAGTAAGAGTACAACATTGATGGGATTTCAGGCACTGACTTGATGACATTCCAAGCTTCGGACTACATGGGAGGCTTGCTCATGAGCTCTGCACGAATGAATGACATGTTTATGTACTCTATCGGTGCTGAATAGCCTACCTTACTCTGTTGGGTCTACCCTGTTATGCAGAGTATGCCCCACTCTACCTTAACTGAGCCCTCCCATAAACCTATTTATGAACTATGGCAATATTGGAAGATTCGATGTGCTCTGCAAGTCTTTCCTAAGCTATTATTTGTGCCTTACTTTGCCAGGTCTTCCTTGATTTACTTGGTCCATTTTGTCTTACCGTGGTCGGCTCTATTCCATTCTATCAGGTTTACTCTGATCAGTTAGACAGGACTATCCTGTTCTACTCATTCGCTCTACTTTACCGAGATCAATTTGCTCGACTGAGTCTGTTTGGCTAATATTTGCTCGGTCATGACGAGGCTGCCTAGTTATTCCATATTAGCTCGACCACACCGGGACACATTAAAAAGGTCGGTTACATCTATGCTAGATTGGCTCGACCATATGAGGTTGGCTACTGTCATATCAACTCAGCTATTGCCATATTAGGTTGGCCTAGCCATGCGAGGTCGACCTTGGTCCTATCAAGTCGGCCATAGACATATCAGATCGATTTCAGATAAGATTGGTCATCCAAAATCAGGTTTGCCCAGATCATAACTCTAAGTCTCCAATAGCTCCTTGGAATCAAATGTTAGCCCCTCATCCGAAAATCTTGTGCTGCTACCCATTTTATTTATATTATTTGGATTTCCTTGTTTCTTGTATTTCCCCTTAGTTGTTGTTCATGTTTCATTTGTAATTACCGGAATGCCACTAGGGCATCCTTTTATTCATTTATTTATAACTTTACCCCTTTTGAATAAATTAAACAGTTGTATAGGGTTTTAGAAAGATTTTGAACATTAATGAAAAACCCTTGAGTCTTTTCTCTTAGAAAGTTTTCCTTTCCCCACTCTTATTAATCCCTTTATTAACAATTGTGGTGAGTAATCCTATAACTCGGATTGGTGCATCACATTTAGCGAGTCTTAGGTCCATGCATGATTCTACGATGCGCCATATCCACAGAGTTAGTGTATGGGATTGCTAAACCATTGACTTTCATTTACTTTTTCGAGCTTTGTGTAAGCTTAGACTTACACCTTGGTTTTCTTGTGATACCAGGTTCGTATGTTCACTCGCGAATCTGTATCATCTCGGTATCAGAGTACGGTTCCAAAAGGGAGTGTGTGAAGTTGCTGTAAAGATTTTTTCGTGTTTTGTTGATTAGTGGTTCTATTCCTTTCGTAGATATTGGAGTTGGTCTGATTGAAGTAGGTTTAGAGTTCTTGAGCTACAAAGTGGAGATTTGTAAGTCGATAAGAGTGGTTCCTATTGTGCTCTATTGTACTCTGTTCTCTATTATGAAAACAAAGGAGGTTCATTTCTATGTACACATGAGCATTTGAGTGTATTGGTTATTGGAGTTAAGCTGGAAGTGGGCTTTTGAGATTGAGCCATATTGACTATGGTTTGGGTCGTTGAATTTGGATGGAGGGTCATTCAATGGGATTCTTTCGTATTATTGCAACAACAATTAGTGGAACGTATTGTGGCTACTTGTGTTGAACTCAGGGTTTTTGACATTAATTTGTAGTGTATGGTGGTTGTTAGTTGCGGAAGCCTTGTTGCTACACTTTGGAGAAGCTATCCAAGTTGTTATTTGCCATTAACTTGCCAAGCCGAACAATTATACTCTTAAGGTTACTGAGCTAAGTTGTTTAGCTATTCAACTTGTCGAGTTGGTCTGTAGTGTCTAAGCTCAAGCGATGAATTGCTACAACCTAATAGCTTAGTTGATTTTAGTATTCAAGCTGAGTCAAAGTGCGGAAGTGAAGTGGAAGATCCAAGCTGTGTAAGCATCTAAGCTATTGTGTTCTTGAATCATTAAGTGTTAGATAGTTTTAATCATTGCCGATGAGACTTCTTGTGAGCCGAGCTAGTCTGCTAAAGTGATACCTTCATTTAACATGGCTAATGACAATTGAGGAAGATATGGTTATGACTATGACTACAAAGATATAAGGTTGAGAATACCCATTTTTGATGGTTATGGACCCCCAGACAAATACTTAGATTAGGAGTTCCGAGTCATTAAAGTCTTCGAAAAGTATCCGTACCTTGAATGTGACAAAGAATATATCATGGAGGATTAGCTTCAAGGCCTTGCTAAGACTTAGGAGAAGAATGTATTAAGGCAAAGGATCCTAAGAGGGGTAAGTACTGCATAGAGCTCAATGAGACTTGCAATGAGTGAAAAATTTGTACCCCTATCATGTCAAGACGAGTTATATGAGGAGCTATCTACCTTGAGGCAAGGACAAATGATTGTTTAAGAATTTTCCGAAGAGTACAAGCTACTCCTATGGTGATGTGAATTGTATGAATCTCTTTCTCATATTATCTTACGATTCATGAGAGGATTGAGGTGGGAGATTGCCCGACATGTTAACTCTTCAGGAGTAAGGAGCTTAAATGAAGCTATCCAATTAGCCTTAAGAGAAGAATTCGCCATTGGTCCTAACTAGTATGATGTGCAAGAACAACTAGAGGTTATACTTGACTAACTTGAGAAGCTAGAAATGAGGCAGCAAAGGGATACTTGAGCAAAGAAAGCTGATAAGAAAGAAGCCTAAGGAAAGGAAGTAGAAGGAGAGGTGAAGGTTGCTAGAGAGACGAGCAGTAGAGCCAAGGAAGACTAAGCTAAATTATAGTTAAACCCCAATGCTCTGAAGGTAGTTCCATTTCCCGCTATAAATGCCACAAATGGTAGCTCTAGGAATTACTATGTTTGCTTTCCCCATATTAGAATCTTACATCTAAGTCATCTGACAAGTTTACATGGCACTAATATGAGCAATTATAGCATCGCACCTATGAGCTATTATCGACTGTTGATTGGAGTTTATTAGGGTCTAGGTGATGGATATGTGTATTGGGGATATATTATGTTGACTCTTGGTACCCTTGTGTTAGACATATTTGAGGTGTGTAGATGGAAGGAGAAGGAAGAATTGATTTATGAGGATGTAGAAGGAATGCTGACTAAGACTTGATAAGGAGATCATGACGTTCAAGCTAATCGAGTTTGAAGAGCTGGAAGCACTTCCAATTGATGAGCCATCTTATGTCCTACTGGTATAAGATCTATGAGCTTATAATCTTTTGTATGACCTTGAGATCATGTTATTTCCTATAATTGATGGTTGCTTGGACTACCAAGGTGTAGTTGATCAAATCCATGATGAGTGGAAGGAAAGATCTAAGATAAAAGATTTGATTGATAGAGCCCATGATGAGTGGAGGGAGCATCGGCTAGTGATGCCCTTATTGCAAGAATTACAGTGTGCTCCTATGTTTAAATCTCAATTTTGTCGATAGTGTTTGACCTTGGAGGGGTTTGGAGCCACCAACTGCTAAGTTTTAAGTCGAAACTCTTCTAAGAGGTAGGGAATGATAGGATTCTAAGCATTGACCTGACAATATGCCAGGCTTCAAACTACATGGGAAGCTTGCTCATGTGCTCTACACAAATGAATAACTTGTTTATGTGCTCTATTAGTGTTGAATAGCCTACCCTACTCTATTGGGTTTGCCTTGTTATGCTGAGTACGCTCCGCTCTACCTTGATTGAGCCCTCCCACAGACCTATCCATGAATTATGGCAATATTAGAAGACCCGATGTGCTTTGCAAGTTCTGTCCTAGGCTATTATTTGTGCCTTGCTTTGCTAAGTCTTCCTTGCTTGGTCTATTCTATCTTATCTTAGTTAGCTTTATTTCATTTTTTCGGGGCTACTCCGAACAGTTAGACAGGACTGTCTTGTTTTACCCATCCGCTCTACTTTACTAAGATTGATTTGCTCGACCGAGTTTGTTCGACTAAGATCTGCTTGATCATGATGAGGTTGCCTAGCTATTCCATATCAGGTCGATCACACAGAGACACATTAAACAGGTCAGTTACGTCCACGCTAGATCAACTTAACCATACAAGGTTGGCCACTATCATATCAGCTCGGCCATTGCCATATTAGGTCGGTCTAGCTATGCGAAGTCGGCCCTGGTCTTGTCAAGTCGGCCACGAACATATTAGATTGGTCCTGGACAAGACAAGTCATCCAGTATCAGGTTTGCCTAGATCATAGCTCTAAGTCTCTAATAGCTCCTTAGAATCAAACGTCAATCCTTTACCTAAAAATCTTGTGCTCCTAGCCATTTTACTTATATTATTGGATTTCCCTTTTTCTTGTATTTTCCTTTAGTTGTCATTCATGTTTCATTTGTAATTACTTGAATACCACTAATGCATGCTTTATTCATTTATTTACAAATTTACCCCTTTTGTATAAATAGAACAGTTGTATAGGGTTTTAGGAAGGTTTTGAGCATTAATGAAAAACCCTTGAGTCTTTTCTCTTAGAAAGTTCTCCTTTACCCACTTTTATCAATCCCTTTATTAAGGATTGTGGTGATCAACCCTATCACTCAGACTGGTGCATTCCATCCGACGAGTCTTAGGTTCGTGTGTGGTTTTACGGCATGTCATATCCGTAGGGTTAGTATGTAGGAATTGCTAAACTATTGACTTTCATTTACTTTTTTAAGCTTTTTACAAGATCGAATCTACCCCTTGGTTTTCGTGTGATATCGGGTTCGTGTGTTCACCCGTGAATTCGTATCAAACACCTTATCACCTAACTACCCTATACATCTCACACGTGCCAAGGAGCATATGGTCCTTAACCTATGTTCTAATACCACTTAAAGGATGTCATATTTCGATATAACAAAGGATGCCACATCATGGGCAAGACTTGCTATACATTATTCATAAACTTAGGATATTTCATTTAACATAAGACATACTTCAACTTGAGTTCAACCTTAGTTTCATAGTTTAGAAACTATATACAATATTTATAATGCCAAAAAGGCCAAAAGGACAAGTTTTTTTTTTCTTTCATTTCATAGGTAATAAACTTTAACATAGCTAAGCCTTGTCTACAAAACTCCTTCAAAATGGTTGACTCTTTTAACACTCTTAAAAGACCTTTCCCTATAGAGCTAGTGCTAGCTACTATCTTTTAACCTGAAGATAAAACACATTTGTCCCCTTAGCATATGGCTGAGTGATAATGGATACAGACAATAATATAGATAAATACATTTTCTATTGTTCAATAAGTTATTACATTAGTTATAGTACTCTCCACATTTCAAACATATAAATGCAATGGAAGGATGCTATGCTCATACACATGACATGTATCGGTACTGATATCCTAGTCTAACCTTAGCCTTATACTTCTGGGTAGTTGACATTACTGGGAATTAGAATTAACTATTTAGGAACTTATAAATAGTTAAAACAAAAATAACCAAGGCTAAGATATGCAAATCTGTATGCTTGAAAATCCAGATTTATAAACCAAGTTTTTGATTTTTCAAGTAAAACTAAACCAATAAGTCATTTTGTACCATGCCATGAATGTATCACCTGATCACTAAGCAAGAACATCAAGCATTTACAAGTTACATATTAGTTTTACTTTATTTTGTTTTATCTTCTCCTTTAACTTTAAAGCCTCAGTAATGGGTTCATTTAGTGAACACCTTAGGAAGTGAGTTAGTGCCTAGTCCTTTGTTAAATTAGTTAATTGACATGGCAGCAAGCACCGAGCTCAAGATCACAACATGATTTAATTCATCATAAAGATGTATAGAATAGCAACTACAGTTCATCTTGCTATTCACCTAGTCAATACATCACATTATCTTCCAAGCATAACCAAGTCAATCAGTCAAGTGAGTTAGAAGAACACCACACAAAGAGTAGATATAATCAACTCTCGAACACAAATATCCACTTACTAAGGCCACTTAGTAACTTCTCTTAAACTTGTAAACTTCATGTTGCTCCTCCTCCTCCCATATTCCACCTAAACATAAAATACACGATGCCTCAATTAATTATATGTTGAATATAAACTAAGATAAGAACTTACTTGAGTATAGTGTTTACAGTTTAAGATTCTTCTTTAATACAAATTCACTTCCAAGGTTATATTTGACTAAGCTTATGACCAAGTTTCTGATTCACTTCAGCTATATAGGAGTTTTCATTAGTATACTTTCTGACCAATGTTTTGACTAACTCTTTACCTTACGATTTAACCAAGCATCTGCATTGTTCCATCTATATAGCCATTCCAAAATGAACTCAAGTTAAAATTACTCTTTATATGTACAAAGATGTTAAAAAGTCACTTCTTGTATACTACATAGTTTCTAATCCACCATCCGATTAACTCTAGATTATATATTTCATTACAGCTAACCTTCTAAACTACCTATTGACCAACTTTAGCTCATATATTCCAATACATCTGACTTTCTAACCTACCTTCTAACTCTCTTATTTTTCCTTTATAGCTTACAAAATCACTTCACCATAACTCGAATCCATCATCTACATATTTGAACAAAACATAATATCACTTAAACATTTTCTCAACACTTATATAAGTTATTGAAGTTTCAAAAACATATGATTTGAATAAAATTATATATAATTGTAGTGAGAAACATGAAGTATGGCCTTGTAATTTCCATATCCAACTTGTTAATGAGTTTTTCTTCAAAATTTAAAGTTACCCCATCTTGAATATCATTGAGAATCATCACTATTAAAGTTTATAATAAAAATTATACTAATTTTATTAAAGAATACTTAAGAAAACACAATTCTAGCCACTGTTTTGACAGGAATCAAAATTTATTAGAACTCTAACTTAAAAATCTTAAAAATCAAATTACATAGCTTGAAAATACAACCTTTAAGGAACTCACTCACACAAAAATAATTATTTCAAAACTACATTATTTAGATTTTTGAAAACACGATTAAAAATCAATTAATGAGATGTTTTCCTTAAGGAACCCATACATGCATTGAGAATTTAGAAAATCTAAGTACATTTTTGCATTCTACATGGAAATTTACTTATAGAAACTAATAATCATAATTTTTGAACATCAGGCGATATTTTTAATAATTTTTTAAAAATATAGCAATTTTTAGTACTCATCGATGCAAAGATCTCTAGCCACTGTTGAGGGTGGTGGGTGTGTCAACCAAACTTGGCGCCACCTCTTCCTTTAAGTGGTGGTGCTGGTTCACTCCTAAATTCCTCCTACTCAAAATTCCCTTAATTTATACTAGATTTCTTCTAAATTTCTTTTTCTAAGACTTTCTATAAGTTTTCCTCTATTTCTTTATTTCTTAGAGTGTTTTCTCTCTCTTCAACATGCCAAAATAAACTAATGTAGCAAAAGAAAGGTTTATGTAGCCTACATGGATTATCCTCAACAAATTCCATTTGTTAATCACATGTACACATTACATGTTTCCATATTATTTTAGCATGACAAGTAACTTACCTTTATACCATCCAATGCCATATGAAAAAAAACTCCCAAATTAGTCTAATAGTTGTCTGCAATAATTTTCTAACCCATTTTATATAATTAAGTTACTAATTTAAGCTTATATGTATAAATATATGTATTATATTAATAATAATTAAACTTATTGATACAAGACAAATGCACCTATCAGTTTTAATATAGCGGATGTGAGTCCGAGTCGATCTCTTATAGACTTCGAGTACTAATTTTAACCTTAGCTCTATTATCTAATCAGAAAATTGTGATGAGTTGAATGAATTAAAAATACTAAAATTAACAACCTAACCTAATTATGAGACTTGATTAAGCAATTTAGAAAGAGATAAAATCAAGAACGACTTCAAGAAGGTAATAACGTATTTTAGAATTATTTCCCCTAGTGTTTAACATGTGACCGCTTAAAATGTATCCAATTCAATCTCTATTATTCTTGACTAGAGGGATTCACAATTAAAGTTAACACCTTTCTCAAGTATATTAACTCTAATCCTAAATTATTTACCGAAATCTCTTCACTTAGTAATATAATTCAGAATTGCATTAATGTATAATGAATTCCTACAAAAAAGAACAACTTTTTGGAAGAAACATGTATCTTATCTCTAAGTACACATGTAATTCTCTCCAATTATGTCAAGATCTCATTACACATGTGATTTCTCAATCATCATGCATAATATCATAGATTGATACCCTAGAAATATCCATTAACAATTAAATAACATAATTGAATCAAGAAAAGATAGAAATTTTATTGAAAATTATCAATCAATCTAATAGTTACATGAAACCTTAGGTTCCATAATCCTAAATACAAGAATTTTAAGCTATCATAATGAAACTAAAAACGAATTGCAACAAAATCAATAAATAAAACATGAAAAACTCCTTTTGTTGATGAAGAATCTCTTCAATCTTGAAGTTGGGTGTTTCTTTTGTCTTTTTCTTCTCATTCTCTTTAAGTCTCTTCTCTTTTGAATGTCCAAACTTATGTGCGAAACCCTAGTAAGTCCTTTTATAATGTATTGTAAAGCTTCTTTTTTCATCACCAGACACAGCTTGGGATACAGTTGTGTTCTTAGGTCGTGTAACTTTCTGACCTTGGTAAATCTTCCTAGATGGACACAGCTTGGGGACACAGTTGTGTCCCAGATTGTGTAACTTTTTGACCAAAATTCCTATTGTCTATGTAACTTCAAAACTTCATAACTCATTCATTTGAACTCCAAATTGAGTGAAACTTGATTCCTTTTCTTCGTTTTCAATCCGAAAACGCGTTCAAACCTTGAAATCAAAATTTTACTCAATTAGGTATTAATTTCTTTTAAAAAAAACCAAAGATGTAAGGGAAATACTATAAAATCCCTATGTGAAATGTATTTAAAATAAGAGTTATCACTTATGCACCAAACACATATATTTATTTCATCTTCAATTACTTCAAATTATTATTTTTGTAAGACAAGTAATTTATCTTTAAGGTCTTGCTACGTTTCGAGGCTCATATTCTAGGTTTATGACATAAATTTTCGAAACCGATAAAGCGATACTTTTATTGAATTAAATATTTATGTACTTTATTTTACTAAATAAAATATACTTAAACTATTCTTTTTAATTTTTATGACCTCATATTAAAAATTCATTCAACTTTTTCCAGAAGCACTAAATCTCACTAGTTCCAAGCAATTAAAGTTTCATAATATACATCCCTCTCTTTCAATCTTATTAAGCGCAAAAAAAGCTTAGAGTGAATAGATGTTGCATCAACTTATCTCCTGATCATCTCCTTAGTTTTGATTTTCATTGGAGGGTTTTTTTATTTTTCTTTTTGTAATTGAGTTGGAGTTGTTTCACTTAGTTAGTAAGTCCCAAACTAGATGATCTTAGGCTACTAAGTATTAAAACTCTCTATTAAACCATCTATTTACTCAAATCTAGTCTTTACATAGACTTTTCTCTTAACCCATATAGTAAGTCGTCTGTCACACCCCGAAGCGGTAGAGTCGTAACAACCTTGCCGTGTAAATCATCCTACGATAGAAGTTGGCCTTACAACTGCTATCTTAGACCTGATTTACACAAGGCGTCCAAAATTAACCTGCTTTGAAGTAAACAGTTTATAATTTAAATAAATTATTTACCTAAGAAAGTGAGGAAATATATGTATACACTATAATTCAGTTATTGTAATTAAAGTTTGCAATAATTCTCTGTAAGATATTTTCTAGTTATTATATTATTTAGAAATGAAAAGTAATGCTAAAATAAAAGCTTAGACCTTAAAAATATGTGTTTATTCTTCAATGTTTTTCCTTACTCCCTAGGATCTAGCAATTGCTAGCTTCAGAGTAGTTGTTTGCCGCTTTTTAGCCAGCACTTGCACGACGTCTATAGGGATGTGAGTAACCACAGCTTAGTAAGTTAGGATGGAGGACTTAAAACTATACCATAAATACAACAAGGTTTTCAATCAACTTATTAGGTGCAATGTATGTGCAAGAAAATGTCATCGCATGACGTTGTCCGGCTCGTCATGAGATTAGAGAAATTGTGCTCACTGTAATCCTGGTTGAGGAGTTGCCATTAATACAACAGCTCACAACCAAACCTAGGCTTGTGCAATGGAGACCTCGCTCCTCCCGCGACTACCTTCGAACCATTGACTTCACTCTCGCCGCGACCTCCTCTCCTGTCACTTAGTTCGGCTAAGGATGAAGAAGGGACCATTATGCAATCTTGCACTATCCCTTTCGAAGGGGTCAGTATTTGGCTAGAGAGTCCTAAGTTCTCCTAATGGGTTGTCATGCATGTCCGATTATGATTACTGGTCTTATATTTGATTAGGTCCAGTTTAGGGTGATCATTCATTTCATACAAATCATACAATACAAGCCAGAACAATAGATAGAATCATAGCATCACTCTTAATCAAGCACATGCACACATCCAACTATCTAACAAGTACAACCAAGCATAATCTTAAACCTCCAAAATACAACAATGTATTGATCTTAACTTACCTCAACTCCTCGCTCACTCACTCGAGGTTCGATTTGCTCAGGCCATCGTCGATCTGCTCAGGCCATCGCCGATCATCCCTATAACACAAACGTGGTTTTAGTTTTTCATATAACTATTATAGGTTCATTTTATCCTGTAACGCTTATTGTTATGTTTTTTGTAGGGTTTAATATGCCTAATTATCTAGGTCTTAAGTCTTTTACAATTATTCTAGGTTTGGGGTTAGGTTCAGGTTCGGTTTCCACATCAATTTCTAAATTAGGTTTTTTAAGTCCTAAATATGCTCGAATCCTCATGTGAAATTAATCACATTAAGCTCGAGTATTCAAATATCCTATTGGGTCTTAATTTAATTTAGTATTCTAAACTATTCGGTACACGCTATTCCTAATTGGGGTATCGGATTTATCCCCGATGTGAGAAAATCTTACATTTTTATATGATTACCGAAAATTAAATCTTATTTCAGATTTAGTATTATTCTGATTTTTATTATAATATTATCTAAATAACCCTAATTTTTTTAGATTTATTAATTTTCAATTCCACATATTACTAATTTCTTACAATAACTACCTAATTTCCTAAATTAACCATACTTAATACTCCAAAGGCTAGGATTAGGTTTCTACATCAGAGATTAACATCCTTAAACATCTAATTACTATCTAAATCAGTAATTAGTATCTTAATCACCTAATTAATCCAAAATTACCCAATTTTCCCATCATTTTAGGGCTAAAAATTAACTTAAAAATTTCAAAAATTGATTTTTGAAAACGGGCTTCATAGCACAACTCTATATCATCTAATTAATCTATAAAAAAAAACTTTGGGTTCAAAACTATACTCTTAAGGTCATTTATTTCTAAACTGAAACATGCTCGGTTTTGCATGATTTCTTAAGGACCCTATATCACAAGACATGTTTTCATCAAAATAATATTTTTATTAAAAACTAAATACAAAAATATTCTAGAATAACAAGTTTCATAATTTTATAATAATATTTATTATTTTTACAAAATTACATAAAATCGGGCTATAAATTGAACTCACCGATTTGGGTGGCTCTGGCCACCGATGTGTTGGCCTACCTGGGCATTGCCACCACCATGTGGTGGTGGTGGCCGTCTACTCCCAGCTGCCCGTCGGATTTAGGTTCTCTTTTGTGGCCCCAATTGCACAGTTTTCGTTTTCTTTTTTTTTTCTTTGGTTTTGCGCTCAATTTTCACCTCTCCCTAATTTTTTCTAATTTTTAACTGTCCAAATGAGCTTCTAAATTTTTCTTGCTATTTATAGGGCTTTGTGATAATTAATATGCATTAATTAGACATGACATTACCCCATTTCCTTGATTTTTGGCTTTTGTGTTGCTTAATTCTAATTGGATAATTTTTCTTTTTTTAGATTTTGACCTGCCACGACCATATTTGCATTAATCCACACCCTTCTGATTTTTTTTCCTGATTTTTCTTAATTAATTTAATAATATCTTTAATTATTTACTAAGTTTTTGGCCAATTTAAGTAATTTCGCGTATTTTTATCTACACGTAAATACATGTGGGGTACATGTGAACATTCCTAATTATTATTTAGGTCATTCTATGATTTTTCATATACATATAATCTATTTCTAGTAATTAATTAGTTATTAAATTACGCTTTTCGCCTTTTTGATGATTAACAAGTATTATACTTAAAATTTGAAAATTTTGTAGTCTCCTATTTTATTACTTATTTTCTTAAATTCAAGTTTACGGGTTCATTTTTACTAATATTTCTAACTTTACTTTATAATTTAGGCTCAATTGGGTCTTTTGATCGATCGAAACCTCGAATGGCTAGTTGTAGGGCTTATACTGTCATGCCCCAAACTTGAGGAGTCATTACAGCTTTACCATGTAAACTAACCTATGCTAGAAGCTAGTCACCTTAATAGTTAACATAGGTATAGTGATGTGCCTATAAGCTAAGTAATTGCTAGGGCTTATCATAGGGTAGAAAATGGGTCCTTAGAGATATCGAAGAAAAGGCAATGGGAATAAGGTAAAACTTCCAATAACTTTGTAAAGCTATTCATTGGATATGACTTATCAATGAGCATAACATGACTTAGCCTTAGCTTGATATGATACACAAGCAAAGGACTACGGTTCACTCACTACTAACCTCGAGCTACTAGCAAAATTAGATAAGAGTGTGAGGGTTGTATCTTGGAGAGGTTTCTCACAAGAATTAATGAAGGGAATATTCATTAACTAAAAACTGATTGATTACGATTATAATGGATAGGGGACTATATTTATAGTAGGTCCTTAGGGAAATAAAAGGAAAGACAAAATTGCAAAAAAGGTAATGCCAAATAAAGATATCTAGTATAAGCCAAAAATGGTAAATGTGACAAACAAACAAAAGGAATATAGTACAATGTCATAAAAGGGTTTAGACAGGTGTGATGCTACTATAGGGTTTGTATACTATACAGCATTGCATTGAAACTGAGCTGTTAATGAGGTAGATAAGCTAGTTGATCAGGTTGGTGGTAGGAGCTCGATAGTTTCGAGGTTAGATATAGGAGTTTGAGCTGGAAGCTTTGCATTAGGGTCTTTAATGTAGAGTAAGGTTTGGCTAAGCTGATCTTCTAAAGAATTCAACCATGGGCCATCCTGGTACAACAGCTTGTTCGAGGTTGGTTGAGTAGTTAGCATGCCTCTAACCAAGCCCTATAAATCCCAGAGTTGAGCTCAAGTGAGCAGTCTTGAGGTTGGCACTCCATTAGCTCTCTGAAGGTATTGAAGATTTTCCCTCAAATCTTGTTGGTTTCCTCTTCGGGTATAGAGGGTGTTAGATTGGAGACGTTGAAGGTTAGTGACACTCCATACTCTTTTGGTAATTTTAGTTCATAGGCATTGTCATTGCTATGGCACATAATTTTGAAGGGACCATTTGACTTGAGTGATAGCTTACTCGTTCTCTTCCTTAGGAATTGCTCCTTCCTTAGGTGAACCTAAATAAGATCTCTTAGGTTGTAGACAATGCTTTTTCGACCTCTACTTCCTTGCTCCTGCTGTCAGGCCACAGTTTTGCCTAGTTGCTTGGTGACCTTCTTATGTAATCTCTAGAATTCCTCTATACGTTGTAGGCTGAATCAGCTTTCTCCTTGAGAGGTCAAGTTGTTAATCAAGTCTAATGGTAAGCTTCGGTTGAGTTCATAAACAACTTTGAAGGGTGATCTTCTTATCGAGCTGTAGGTGGAGCGATTGTAGGCAGAGATAAATCCCAACCACAAAGATTCTTCCCAACAGTGGCTTATAGTAGACTACCAATTGTCCTATTCACTACTTTGGTCTGACCATCTGTTTGAGGATGACAGGAGGTAGTGAATGTTAACTTTATGTCAAGCTTCTTTTATAAGGTCTACTAAAAGAAGCTTGTGAACCTTGTATCTTGATCCAAAACAATACTTTTAGGGACTTCACGTAACTATATGATCTCTTGTAGAAATACGTTAGCAAAATATAAAGCATCATTAATCTTATAGGAGCGAATGAAGTGGCACATTTTGTTGAATCGATCGACCACCATTGTTATGCTCTAAATGGGAGGAGTTGTAACAGTCTCGCCATGTAAACCATTCTAAGATAGTAGATGATCTTGTGGTTGTTATCATAGATATAGCCTATACAAGGCGTACACGACTCAATTGGCCTGAAGCGTTTAGTAGGTAGTTGTCTTAAGTAGAACTTATGGTATATGCTTTAAAAACATTTATAACAAAAACCATAATACAAAACTTTAGTGCTTAGTTTGTAGCTACATAGAAGTAATTTACATCAAAAGAGTACACTCTCAAAAGATGGTTTTCTAAATGTCACAGGTTCTATCATACATATTTATATAAACTTTACTTGAAAACTAGTGGCTGCCTAAGGAGACCGGTTAGTTTTCTCAAAAGACCTAAACTTCAAAAGTTTTTCAATTTCAACAGCCATCACATATCTTTTCACTTCCTAAACCCTTCGAGTACAAACCTATAGTTGATTATATCTTTGCATCTTTACTTCTAATCAGTACTTGTAATAGAATCTATAAAGATGTGAGCACAACTAGCTTAGTAAGTAAAACGGAGACAAAAGAGTACCATACAAACACAAATAAGGTTATCAATTATAATGAAATGCAATAAAATCAATCATTTGCAATAATACAAAATATTATCCGGTCTATTGTGAGGTCAAAGAAATTACATTCACTTTAACCCGGAGTTAGGAGTTTATTGTGATTAAGTTAGACCAAACCTATGCTTGTGCGATAGAGAACACCTTCCTCTAGTTACTACCTTTGAACTACGACTCCCAACTTTACTGTGACCTCCTTGCTTGTCATTTAGTTTGGATATGAGTGTGGCCCTTAATATTGTAATTAGTGGAATCAAGCCCTATGGAAACTTTTTCAAGTCTCTTGCAAAGACTAAGCCAAAAACTTTCACTGAGTTCATGGCTAAAGCCACCTCATACATCCAACGGGAAGACAACATAAAGGTACGGTGAGAGGCTGATTAGAGTAGAGGAGATAGAAAGAATGACAAGCGAAAAAGTGCAAAGGATAGACTTGATACGGATAATGACCATAATTTAGATGCCAAGAGGATGAGACCAAGGATCCCGACATATTTGTCCCACACGCTTATCAATCGTCCAATTTCGGACATTTTGATGGAGGTATGTGGGGAAAGAGGTGTCCTCCAGTGGCCGGAAAGAATGAGAGGGAATCCCTTAAGGAGAAACTCCAATAAGTATTGTGATTTCCACTGTAACAAAGGTCATAATACAAATGAGTGCATTCAACTCAAAAATGCAATTGAAGATGCAATCCAACATGGGCGCTTGTGTAAGTTCTTAGCGCATGATGTTGAGAATATTGAGAGACCATTTTAGAGGAGACTTGAGGAACAAGGGAATGACATACGGCCGGCAGCAGCCATGAGAGATGCAAGGGACGTGAATTCCAGCAGATCACCCAATGGAGTGATCAACACCATTATCGGTAGACCTACAATAGACTAATTGAGCTCTTCAAACTCGATTAATGCCAATAATTACGTTTGCAATATTCAAGGAAAAAAGGTTAGGATTGACAATACGATATCTTTTGGAGAGAAAGATTTTGAGGGCATCTAGAGGCTGTACGATGATACACTCGTCATCAATGTGAGAGTTGCCAACTTCGAAGTCAAGAAGATTCTTGTTGATACAAGAAGATCGGTCGACATCATTTTTCAGCATGCCTTTGACCAAATGAGGCCTAAGATCAAAGCGTAGCTATAGTCTTATAAATACGATCTCTATGCTTTAACAATCAACCTGTCCAAGTAGTTGAAGTTATTTCTTTGCTAATATAAATTGGTGATGATGAGCATGTTGCAGAGGATAAAGTGAACTTTCTCGTCATCAAATGTTGGTTGCCTTACAACATGATAATGGGACGGCTGTGCTAATATGTATTTGGCATTACCCTTCAACTGTACATCTTAAGGCTAAGCTCCCTACTCATACGGGGGTTAGCGTATGCAAAGGGGATCAGCAATTGGTACGGTCTTTGTACATAAGGGCCTTAAGATGAGAAGAAGTATTTTAGGTTGAAACTTATCCGGAGGGCAAGTCAGTCGGCATTGAGAATGCCAAGAGTGATATTGATAAATTCCTTCGGGGGACGACCTAAGGAAAACAACGAGAATCGAGAGACCCTTGTTAATAGACATTGAGCAAAGTTTGATCAACTTCTTATAGGCCAATGCTGGTGTGTTTGAATGGTCTACTTCAGACATGTTGGGTATCTCGAGATAAGTTATATCACACAAGCTCCAGATTAATTTAAATGTAAAGGTGGTCCAACAAAAGAAGAGGCATTTTACACCAGAGCGACAAGCAACAATAGAGGAAGAAGTTCAAAAGTTATTGAAGGCAGGTTTCATTTGGGAAGAGCCTTATCTGACTTGGTTAGCTAATTGTGTGCTAGTTAAGAAGTCTAATGGCAAGTGTAGAATATGCATAGGCTTCATGGATCTTAACAAGGCTTGTCTTAAGGACTATTTCCTACTGCTAAAAATTGATCAGATGGTAGATGCAACCATTGGATACGTGTTACTTTCCTTTATAAATGCTTTCTTTGGTTATAACTAGATCAAAATGGACAAGAAGGATGAAGTCTACACGTCTTTCATCACCAACTTTGGAATGTATTGTTATACGGTAATGCCCTTTGGGCTCAAGAATGTCGATGCAACATACTAGAGACTTGTTACCAAGATGTTTAAACCTTATATTCATAGCAACGTCGAAGTATATGTTGATGACATGATTGTGAAGAGTGTAAAGGAAGATCGACATCTTGCTGACCTGGAGGAAATGTTTGCCACATTAAGGAGATACAGCATGAAACTCAACCTACAGAAATGCATCTTTGGTGCAACATTAGGAAAATTTTTAAGTTACTTGGTTACTTGACATGGCATTGAGGCCAACTCGAAGAAGATTGAAGCCATAAGGAACATGAAATCACTTCGTACAGTCAAAGAAGTACAGGAACTCACTGGATGAATTGCTGCCTTTAGCAGATTTGTGTCGAGAAGTACGGATAGGTGTGCATTATTGTTTAAAATCTTAAAGGATCTAAAAGAATTTAATTGAACTGATGATTGAGAGAGAGCTTTCGACGAGCTCAAGGAATTTCTTGCATTACCCCTAATATTCTTGACACCCATTCGTGGAGAAATTTTATATTTGTACCTGTTGGTTAGCTGCCGAACTCTTTCTTCTGTACTGGTTCAAATTGACGGCAAAGAACATTGACCCATTTATTACGTGAGTCATGTTTTGTAGGGGCTAGAGCTTTGATATACAAAGATTGAAAAATTTGTACTAGTAGTGGTTCTCTTGGCACGAAAGTTAAAGCTATATTTTGAAGCTCACTAGATCATTGTTTTCACCGATTAGCCATTGCAACAAACATTGCAATGGTCTGATTCCTCGAGGAGGATGATGAAGTATGCCCTAGAGCTTGGTGAACATGGTGTCCAATATAAACCCAGAATGGTATTGAAGGCTCCAGTACTAGCAGATTTTGTAGCCAAATTTACTGGTGAGGAAGATTGCCAAGAAACTAAGTTGTCGAAGTTGGTTAGTATGGCATTCTTTGAATCAACTGATAGATTTTTTGTTGAGTTTCTTCTGCAGAAAAGTTTTTCTACTCTCTCGTAGAGCTATGAGTTGGCTCCTTGCCTGAGAGAAGAATCATGGATGAATCCCCTAGTGGATTATCTAAGAGATGGTACTCTCCTTGATGATAAGAAAGAAGTGCGAAGGCTGGCATACCAAGCCATGAACTACATATCAATTGATGATCAGTTATATAAATGTAGCATATCATAATCCCTTAGTAGATTATCTAAGAGATGCCTTCCTTTGAGAGATGCCTAGAGAGTGTTGTTTGAGCTTCATGGTGGTGTATGCAATAACCACATAAAAGCATAGACGCTATATGTTCGATTACTGTGACTCGCTTA
The DNA here is from genome assembly GCA_024138005.1 of Lumnitzera racemosa. Lineage (NCBI taxonomy): Eukaryota > Viridiplantae > Streptophyta > Magnoliopsida > Myrtales > Combretaceae > Lumnitzera > Lumnitzera racemosa. The sequence goes on along the minus strand of JAMXBC010000010.1, from coordinate 84,609,116 downwards.
TTATTGGTCAACTATGAGAGAAGATGTAATGGAAGTTGTTTGGCACTGCCTCCAATGCCAGAAGCATGAGTAGTTGAGTCATGCGCTTGCAACTGAGTTATGTAGCCTAATTAGCCCTTGGCCTTCTGCCTAGTGAGGGTTAGATATTCTCTAACCCTTTTCGAAGTCTACCGCCCAGCAACAATTCATCATTGTCATTGTGGATTACTTTACCAAATGGGTAGAAGCCGAGGCTATGGCAAATTTCATCGAGCAGAAAATGGAAGTGTTCATCTTCAGTTCCATCGCATCAAGATTCAGAGTTCCTTACATGATGATTACGGATAACGGTCCACAGTTTGACAACAATAAGTTCTAAACATTTTGTAAGAAGCACGACATTCGCCTCAACTACACATATGTAGCATACCTTTAAACGAATGGACAAGTTGAAATTGCAAAATAAGATCATACTGTATGGCTTAAGAGGAAAGTGGATCAAGTCAAGGGGAAATGGGCCGATGAACTACTGAATGTTTTATGGGGGTACCGAACTACCCATAGAACTGTGACTGGAGAAACACCCTTTAGGTTAGCATACGGCACGGAAGCCATGTTACAGATTGAATTGGATTTACATAATCTGCAGATGCATAATTTTGATGTTATGCTTAATCAAATTGGACTAACAGCAAATCTAGACACTATTGATGAACTTTGAGATATTGCAAGAGCTAAGGTTAAGGCATACCAACATAAAGCGGCAAGGTATTACAATCAGAAAGTGAAGCATAAGGTTTTCCAACTTAGAGATCTGGTTTGCCGTAAGATGGAAGCTACTGGTGTGTGAGTGACTTAAGGAAAGCTTGGCATGAATTAGGAGGATCTTATCAGGATTTGGGAAGTCATTGGCGAGGGGGCCTATTGACTAAAGAGGTTAAATAGGTCTATTATTCCTAAAGCATGGAATGCTAAGAATCTGAAATTATATTTCAATGAATCTGTCAGATGATTTTTATCACCACTCATTTGGCAACAACCAACTTATTTGTAAGACCACAATACTTATTTATGAGAATTATGTTTATTTTTGTTGACAAACGAACTGATCTTGGTTTTAGGCTAATGCGGTTAACGAACTATACAAATTAACCTTATGGTTGAGTAATGTGGCTAGTCCATGCTTCAAATGGCTAACGGACTATCTATAAAGACATACAAAAAGGGCGTATGAAATAAAACATGCCGAGAAACAAATAACGTGTGAAATAAAACATGCCGAAAGATAGTTGAGCGTGTGAAATAAAACATGCTGACTAATAAGAGTGTGAAGCAACACACGTATACCATACATGCTGTGAAAATGCAGTACATGAAATAAAACCTATTAGAGACTCGTATGAAAAGTATTTTCATTCAACAAGGGTTGCAAGCACTCGGTACTATATTAAAGATATTTTTATTGATAATTACACGAGAACGCAATGTGTCAATACAATAGAAATCCAATGGCCTACTCTTGGATTTAGTAGCAGTGATTTTTAAATCAATGGCTAGGGCTTCTTTGACAACTAGGGTCTTAGAGCAAGCAATTTCCTCTGCATGAGCTTCATTGTTACTTTCATTCATAGTCTCGGCACCTGTCTCGTCACCTTCGTCTTTGTCGGTACTATTGAATTTGTCATCAATGTCAGCAAAGTCGAGATAGGAGAGATAATAATCAGGGTGAAGCTTTAAGACCTCCTCTCTTGCCGCTTGGACTCCCTCCAACAACTTCTTCCATAGAAGCCTCTTGTATTGTCGACTGGGAGTGACTATATCAAGAGCCTCTTCAATTGATGGTCCTCTCCTCACAGTCTCCTCTAACTCGACTATACAGCTCTGTAAGTTCGAGTTATTGGTTCTCTAACTCCTTTATCTATATTTTGAGCTTATCTTCATCTTTACTCATCGTGTAAATAGTTCGGCCTAGGCCCCAGCACTCTTCTTTCTTCTTCTACAGCTCTTTTTTTAAGCCTTCAGACTTTTTGTACTACTTTTCCATTTTAGCCTTTAGGCTCAAGATTTCATCGGCAGCAAGGTCATGTGCCAACTTTTCAGTAGCAAGGTCTTCTTGGAGCTTTCTTACCTTTATCTTAGCCCTTATCCTTGCATTCTCGACAGCAACAGTCTGGGCTTTCGATGCATTGTATGCATCCTCAACTCTCTACAGCAAATTCATTTAACACAATCAGGAATGGTTGGGCATAACACATGGATACAACTAAAAGATATTACCTTCTTCGCCTCTTTATTGGCCTCGTCCAAAGCTATTAGATTATGGTTGCTTATTTGGAAAAGGAAATGTGTTAGTAACCTGAACGAATTCAATAATTAAAAATAATGATTATGGATACTCACATCATACAGTTTGGCTGCGATATGGTCCTTATTACAACCGCTGACCTTGTTGACATCCTTCTTGGCGATATCTCTATCTTTTGGAAGAATAATCCCTTACATTAGAGCTAAAGATTCTGTATTGTCTCCCAAGGTCGAGTCGGTATCTACAATTTGGTGGCTCTAACAAGGGATGAAGTACTCATCGACCTCATTGTTGGGGACGAATTCAGCACTACTGATGTTGAGAGCTTTCGACTGCATTGCCACTTTTTCCCTTTCGTCCAAACCCCTAGATTTCTTAGTAGGTGGTTAGCCGATGAGTTCCTTCCCCGGTCTTTTATTAGCACTCAAAGCTGCCTCAATTGCTAGTGATGACCCTTTTACAGCAGTGGCATTTTCATCCTCTTCACTGAGATGTATCTCTCAACGTTTATAATCCCTTGGCTTGATAGAAATTTGAATAATCTCAACCGGAGGCTCCTTAGGCTGAATGTCAATTGGCAATGTTGGTTCCGTATAAGATATCGAGAGGGTGGTGGGGGTGGTGGTGGGTAGGAGGGGGTGCGGATTAATTAATATCTTTAAATTTTTGAAAACCTTTTCGTTAAAAATAAAATTACCCCTCTTAACAACTTATAAAGGTGAACGGTGATATTTAACAATTTAACACACAATAATAAATTTGCAATGTAAAAGAGTAGGGAAGGAGAAAATCAAGCAAAGTAAAGATTTTATAGAGAGCTTCGGCCTTTTGCCTACTACTTTCTTTCAGCTCCACTACTGGGGACCTAGTCTACTTCATCGATGCTGTTCCACTTGATCCACTAAATTAAATCACAAACAAATTACAATCATTCGTCACAATGACTTTACAACACTGTGCTATGCCTATCTAGCTTCTCTTCAATCTAGGCTAATATAGATCTACAGAGAACAAACTATCTTTTCTCTACAATACAGTATAGAGATTGCAAGTGAGAACAAAAATACAAGTCTAAAAAAATTTTGCACTTGAAAGAAATAACACTTGTTGTAGAACTTTGATTTGGTGTAGCTCTTTGAAGAAGTATCTGAAGAACTTTCTGAAGCTTTTTAGAAGGTAAAAATCGATCAAGAAATTTTTTATGCAACAATAGTATTTCTTCAGAGTTGTGTCCCGACGTTTTGAATCCTTTCTCTTTTTATATTGAGTTTTTCCAATGGCTAAAAAATCTGAAAATTATCTTCACCTTCATAATTATCCAATCGTTAGAAGGCAAAGGATAGTCCTTGGAAATTTTCGTGAGAAGATCTCGATCATTTGAAAATTCAAAACTTATTCTCTTTATCTTGTTTAGATCAAATATTTATCAATCCGTAATTACTAGATAAGTTTTGATTTAATTTTAAAAAGATCAGCTTTTGTTAGCTATTTCTGGATAAGCTTTGTGTTCAAAATTTGAAATCCCACAAATCAAATCAACCTTATCTTTATCCAAGATTGTGTATATCTTGATTTATCCAAATATTTTTTTTCTTAAAAATAGTCCCCATGGATCATGATTCCATCTTGAGTGAAATAGGATTAAATGTATTTTCCTAATACAATTAATCTAGTGGAGCAAGGGCTTGAATAATCTAAATCTGATTAAAATTAATATTCTACGTAATTTTTCCAAACCAACCTTCTGAATAACCTTTTGAAGAGTATTGACCTTCTTTTCTTAGAAGTCTCTAAACAAGCTTCTGAAGAGCTGAACCAATTCTTTTTATAAGAGCTTCTGTAATACTTTCTAGAATAGTCTATTTTTAAGTAGTTTGAAGCTTTTGAATGTGACTTAAATATGCGAAACTATACTTTCTCAAAAACCTTTTGTAAGCCTGCATTCTTAAAGATTCATTAGCTTTTAACCCTTTTTGTTATCATTAAAATGTACGAGAGATATCTAACATTCTCTCCCTTTTTGATGATAGCAAAAATGTTATTATAAAACCAGATTGCAAAAAAAAAAAAAAAATTCACAATCACATATTCATGCATCATGCAGTGTTTATCCAATGTAATGTATTATCCAATATAATGTAAGATGAGTGTGACTAATTGTGGCTTTTCTCTCCCCCTTTTTCGTTATGATTCTGAATAAACTCCCTCTTAATTTTTATAAAATATGCATGTTTGAATAAACAAAATCTTAAGTGTAGAAATAACAAAACCTAAGAGATCAAACTGCATTGATCAAGGAAGTAACATAACTAAGTTCAGAAACAGAAATAATAAGTCCATAGATGGATAAAAACAAAACAAACAAGACAAGGTTTTTGCTAGTACAACAGAAAGAAAAACATAAAAGTAGTCATTTTTTGGATCTTTTTGATTTCTTCTTAGAATATAACTTGAATTTGCCAGAGTATGAAGGAAGAGCTTTGTTAGGAGTAGAAGTTGTTTCAGAAGTTGTTGCCACAGATGAAGTGGGTTCTTTGTCTTTATTGGATGGTGGTGTAGTCTGGATTGGAGCAAGTGGAGAAGTATCTTTGGTGGAGGCCATAGATAGAGTTTTTAGTGTGACCTTCAGGGGGTGTCTATTCTTCAAGGTTAAGAACAGGAGTGGAAGCTTAAGGTGTCTTTCAGGGGATTGTGGTGAAATGACTGGAGTCTTTTTTGAAGTTGGAACAGGATTGAGTACATTCTAATTGATTGGTTGAGAGGAAGGATCGGGTCCTAGTGGTCTGACAGGAATATCTGAAATATGAATAGATGGTTCTTTGGAGGGGAAAAGAGGTTTATACGGTTTTTTGGTAGGAAAAAGAGGTTTAGATGGTTCAAAGGTTTGGTGCTGTATAGGGGGTTCAAGATCAATAGAATTATATTCTTGGTTAGAAGGATTGGTTTCTAGGATAGACTCCTTAATCCAAGCCTTGAATAAGTCTCTCATACAAATCATTTGATCCTTGATAGCCTTTTCTACAATAGCTTTGATTCCTTCAGAGAACTGTTCCACAACAACTGAGCCCTCTCTTTATTTATATTGAATTGGCTGGCTCTCGGAACTATCTGAATCTCCTTTTGAAACCATCCCAGTAGGTTCTCTAAACTCAATGCTACCTGACCTTCTAATCAGTTTTCCTTTCTTCTTTGGTTCCTTCTCAACTGGATCCTTTCCTCTCTTCCTTTTCTTTCCAACTCCTTTTTCCTCAATGATAATGACTTTGCTTTTTAGATTTGAAGGATGAACAGATATTCCTCCACTATGTGAATGCTACAGCTTGTCATTCACATAAATTCCCATCATCTTAAAGATTCTCTCAGCAAGCCTGATAGGAGAAAAAGGACAATTTGTCTCTCCTGGAAATTTTAGCCTTTTGAAACTAAAAAGGGCCATTAAAAACTTTCCGTATTTCCTCACATCTATATGTTGCCACATATGTCGCATTGTTAACTTAACAACATCTACTTGTTTCTTGCCCAACATTGCCAATATCACTAATACATCTTACCTAGTTACTGACCTTGCACTACCTTTCCTTGGTAGTACAAAAGAGTTAACAAACTTGTGAAGAATAATTATTAACAACTCAAACTCTATACTAAAAATATCTCTTCTTGTCCCCAAATCGATTCCATCATTTAAGTCAATAAATATTTGTTCTTTTGTCAACTGTCTGATGCTTTCATCATCATTGAATTCTTTAATGCCAAAGCATTTCAGAATATCCTTCTTAGTGATTTCTATTCTCTATCTTAGCATAATTGATTTCCATGCTTCTTGATGTTTACTATCAAGTTTTCTATAAAACTCATCAATCAAATCTCTAGATATTACTCTACATAAATCAGTCAGATCACTTAAACCTAATCTATCTAAATAATATTTCCAATAAAATCCATTCTTCTTAACGAATTCAGAGTCTAAATAAAACGAGTTTTTGATTGAAAGACTTTTACCTTTGACTATGTAACTTTTCTTGGGTTTCTCCTTTAAAGGGGTAATTGTGATCTTAGCTTTGGTTGACTTGTCTACTTTCAGGGAAGACTTTGATTTCTTCTTGACTGAGGTAGCCTTCTTAGATTTTTGAACAGATTTTCTTGGTCTCGGAACAGGATTAGGTTTTGAAGGATCTCTTTTAGAGACTTCTTCAGATGGTTTTTCCAAGGGTTTAGATTCTTCTCAATCAGCAACTTCTTCGGAGGAGCTGGATTCTTTATCATCCTAAACTACCTTTTAAACTGCTTCCTGGACTTGTTCAATATGTACTTCAGAGGCATTCTTCTGATTCACTTCTTGAACAGCCTCTTCTGAAGGTTCATCTTGGAGTTTGAGGGTTAGGGTTCTTTCAGATGATCTTTGGTGTATTTCAATTAGAATTGATTGTGGCTTTGTAGGGTTTGTGGCTTCTTGTTCATCAAGAACAATAGGATTCTTGGAGTCATTTTGAATTTTTGATTTGACTCCTTTAGCTGCAATGGGGTTGGATTTTTTGGGCGCCATTGGAGTTGTGATGAGAAAAATATGAGAGAGAGAAAGAGAGAGAGAAGAATAGGGAAGGTTTGATGAGAAGGAGGAAAAAAAAGAAAAGAAAAGAAAAGAGATTCTTAATGAACTTAAACTGCCAATTTCATTAGCAGTTAGCCAAGAATTATGGACCCACTAGTGACATGTTAATCACCTACTAAGTGGATTTACTTAATGGACCTATCAAGGAAGATTTTGTAGACCTACTAATGAACATGCTAATGCCCAGAATGTTTTTTGTGTCCAGCAGATTTCAAGTGAGCTTGCTCATAGGAAAAAATACCAAAACATCCACATAAAATTAAATGAAAAACAAAATTATCAAAAGGGATTACAAACACCTAGTTCATTACGAATGAACTTAAATCTCAATTTATCCAGTGGTTTAGTAAAAATATTAGCAAATTTATATTCAGTTAAAACAAAATCAATACTTACATCATTATTTGCAACATGATTATGTATGAAATGATGCCTTATTTCTATGTGCTTTGATCTTGAATGATGAACATGATTTTTTGTTAAACTGATAGCATTCGTATTATCACATTTTATGGGAATATTTTTACAACTTATTCCATAGTCATTTAATTGTTGTTTTAAACAAAGAATTTAGGCTCAACAATTTCCAATAGATACATATTCAACTTCTGCAGTTGAAAGAGCAACTAAATTTTTTTTCTTGGAAGACCATGAAACTAATTTATCTCCTAAGAATTGACATGTTCCTGAAGTATTCTTCCTATCTATTTTGCAACCTGCATAATCAGCATATGAATATCTTGTAAGATAAAAATTTTTACTTTTAAGATACCAAATTCCCAATTTTGTAGTGCTTTTTATATATTTAAAAATCTTTTTGACTGTAGTTAGGTGTGTTTCGGTTGGGGAATTTTGAAATTTAACACACACACAAGTATAATAAGATATTAGGTCGTGAAGTAGTTAAATACAATAAGGATCCAATTAAGCTGCGGTAGAGTTTTTCATTTACCTTTTTACCATTACCTGTAATGTCAAGCTTTGTTGAGGTACTCATAGCTATTGAGGAATCCTTAGTATTCTCAAAACCAAATTTCTTCAATATCTATCTGGGATACTTCTCTCAGTGAACAAAAATTCTATTCTCTGATTGTTTGATTTTTAATCCCAAGAAGAAGTTTAATTTACCCATGAGTGACATTTCAAATTCTGCTTGCATCATACTTGAAAATTCTTAATAATATATTTTATTAGTTGCATAAAAAACAATATCATCTACATAGATTTGTATAACTAACATATCTTCATCATAATGTTTCATAAAAAGTGTGGTATCTACTTTTCCTCTTTGAAAGTCATTTTTAATCAAAAATTGACTTAATCTATCATACCAAGCTCGGGGAGCTTGTTTAAGTTCATACAAAGCCTTTCTTAATTTAAACACATGATCTGGTTCGAAAGGATCTTCAAAACTAGGAAGTTGATCATCATACACTTCTTCTTTTATGAATCCATTAAGAAAAGCACTTTTTACATTCATTTGGTATAATTTAAAATTTTTCAAACAAGCAAAAGCAAGTAATAATTTTATAGCTTCCAATCTAGCAACAGGAGCATAGGTTTCATCATAATCTATTCTTTCTTCTTGTGAATAACCTTTAGCTACTAAACATGCTTTGTTTCTAACTATTTTTCCATGCTCATCTAGTTTGTTCCTAAATTCCTATTTAGTTCCAATAATTGACTTGTTTTTAGGTCTTGGAACCAAATTCCAAACTTGATTTCTTTGAAATTAACTTAGTTCATCTTACATGGCTAAAATCCAATCATTATCATTTAAGGCTTCTTCTATTAAATGAGGTTCAATTTCAAAAATAAGAGCAAACTGATTTTCAAAATTTTGTAAGCTTGATCTTGTTCTTATTCCAGATTTAACATTACTAATTATAAGCTTATGAGGATAATCGATTTTAAATTTTAAAGTTGATGGAGGAGTATGAAAGAGTTCAGAACCTTCTGACTTACCTTCTAAAGATTTTTCAACAAACCTGGTATTACCTTCTAAAGTTCCTTCTGATACAGACTTTGTTTCAGTTCCATCAGGCATCTTAGAAGCTTTTGAAGGAGGTTTTGTTTTTCCTTTTTCTAAATCAAGACAAATTGTCTTCTTTTTGCTTGAAGTAATTGGTATTTCATTGTCCAATTCTTCATGGATTATTTCCTTAATAAATTTAGCATTTATTGACTCTTCCATGACCTTTGTTTCTTTGTTGTATACTTGGTATGCTTTTGAGTTTAGAGAGTAGCCTAGAAATATGGCTTCATCTGCTCTCTCTTCAAATTTTCCCAAGACTTTTCCTGTTTTCTTAACAAAACACTTATACCCAAATTTGTGAAAATATGAAACCATAGGTTTCCTTCCTTTGTATATCTTATAAGCAGTTTTATTTGTCAAGGGTCTTATATATACACGATTAATGATATTACAAGTTGTTAAAGTCACTTCAGCCCAAAAGTGACTAGCTATATTACTTTCATTAAGAACAATTCTCGTCATTTCTTGGATAGTCCTATTTTTGTGTTCAACTACTCCATTTTGTTGTGGAGTATAGGGTACGGAAAAGTTATGGTTGATGCCTTTGTCTTCATAAAACAAAATGAAATCAAAATTTTCAAATTCCTTGCCATGATTAGTTTGTAATATGATGATGGAGAGGCCTTTTCCATTTTCAATTCTTTTTGAGAATATTTCAAAACTTTTAAAAGCATCACTTTTGTGATGCAAAAATAAGATCTAAGTAAATTTAGAGAAATCATCTACTATGATAAGACCATCTTTATTTCTTCCTAAACTTAATATGCGAGTGGGGCCAAAAAGATCTAAATGCAATAATTCCAAAGGTCTTTGAGTAGAAATAACCTTCTTATTCTTATGAGATGATGAATTCATTTTATTCTTTAAGCAAGCAGTACAATGAATATTTTCATGTGCATGTACTTTAGGTAAACGTAAGACTAAACTCTTTTTGGGCAAGTTCTTTAGTTGAAGAAAATTTACGTATCCTAGTCTTTTGTGCCAGAGTATAGCATTATCATTTACAGAAATAAAGTAGCTTTCAGATGATACTTTAGATGGTATAATTAGATAAACATTTTTTTTCCTGAAAGCTTTAAACAGCTTTAAATCGTTTTGATTAAACCCAACACATTTATCATGTTAAAAAACTATTCTATATCTTTTATCACACAACTGACTTATACTCAATAAGTCATTTTTTAATCCTTTAACCAGCAATACATTTTCGATTGAATGAGGTACTAAACGAATTGAGCCTATCGTAATTATTTTACCTCTACCATTGTCACCAAACTTCACATAACCATCTTCTTTCCATTTTAGATTTGTGAACAATGAAGTGTCACCGGTCATGTGTCTTGAATATCCACTGTCAAGATACCATGTTCCTTTTATCTTTGCTTTGTAATCCTGCACACATTAAAGCATAATCAAATCTATTTACGAACCAAGTGAAGCTTAGGTCCATAGGAATTCAAGCTCGTGTTTTGAATTGAACCTTAGTTATTACTGAGCTTGTAATTTTTGAAAAAATAGTATTTCTCTATATCACCTATTTTATGACAAAGAAAATAAGCATAAGATTTCTGTTCAATATACCTTTTACTTACCACTTTCCTTTGGTTTGGGTTCTTTCTGAAATGCCCTCTGTTCAACCTTTTGTTGTACCCTTTGAAAGGATACTTCTCGTTACTGTTGTTGTTTTGAGAAGACCTTCTGTTGTTCTTTTTGATAGGCTCGAACATTTTGTTGTTTTCCCTACTTTTAATCATTTCTTGCTTTTCATCTTTTGATTTAACAAAAACTATTTCTTTCTTTGTCTTTGATGTTTCTCCAAATTCAAAACCTAGTTCAGATTTTGAATTTTCCATCCTTTGGCTAGAAATCAACATTTGTAGTTTCTTGTCACTTTCATCAACTTACGAAAGGTATTCTTAATTGACTTAGATAGATCTTTTACACGGTTTTTCAAATTCTTAATTTCTTCTTTTGAAATTAGATTTTCATTAACTAACGCTTTACGAGCAATATGCTGACCTTTGAAGTCATTTTTCAGAAAATCATTTTCATCTATTAGCAACTTATTAGTTTAACTAAGTGCATGCTTTTCGATTTTCAATGTTTTAACCTTAGATTCAAGCTTAGATATTTTATTGCTTGACTTGGAAAGGGCTTTGAGGAGTTTGTTAATTTTAGCACATATATTTTTAAGTACATCTAAATCAGAATTAGAATCCGTTTTAGAATCTACCCCAGAAAATGCCATAAGACATAAGTTAGATTCCTCGCATTCTTCTGAACCTTCTGATTCAGTTTCTAAATCCTGTAGATCACTCCATGTCGCTATTAGAGATTTACATTTCTTCTTGAATTTCTCCATTTTCTTGATCAACAAAGGACATTCATATTTGATATGCCCAGGTTTCTTGCAGTTATAGCAAATAATCTCCTTTTTAACCTTCTTTTCTTTGATTGACTTCCTTGCATCAACAGATTGATTCTTATTAGTGGTAAACCTTTTAGTAAATGTTCTGTTATCCTTTTTTTGAGCCATTTATTGAACTTTCTGGTTAGTAGTGTCACGCCTTCATCTTCTTCTTCAGATGAATGTTCTCCTTCTGAATCAGTATCTGTTTCTTTGGCCTTGAAAGCTATGGTACTCTTCCTTGTATTTTCTGAAGTGCCTTCTGATTTGAGAAAATCAGTTTCATATGCCATGAGCTTGCTATGCAATTGACTTAATGTTAATGTCTTTATGTCACAAGCTTCTTCTATGGCTGTTTTCTTTGCATTCCAAATTTTGGGAAGAATCCTTAGCATCTTGCAAACCATATTTTCATCACTAATAATTTTGCCAAGAGAAAACAATTCATTGGTTATAGTAGTAAATCTACTGAAGGATTCTTTAATTTCTTCACCAGGGGGAATTTAAAATGTTTTATATTATTGAATTAGCAAGTTGATTCTTGTGTCTTTGATGGTTTCCATGCCTTTGTAAGCTTGTACCAAAGTATCCCAAATGTCTTTAGCTGTTTCACAAGAACCAATTAGATAAAATTCAGAACGTGCAATAATACTCAACAAGGAAAATTAGTTCCATAAAAAAAATGGTGCCTTACTAGGTTGAACTGTTAAACTACCACTTGATTCACCCATGATCTTAAACTCTAGAAAATATTAGAGTGAGGCTTCGATACCAATTGTTGGTCCCATATAAGATATCAATTCACCCCCCTTCTTGATATCTTACATGGGACCAATAGGTAGTGTCTTCTTACTTTCCTTTCGCTTCTTGGCAGGACGGGAGGTCTTTTGTATTGCTACCTACTTTACTACAGCCTCCTTTATTGCCTTTTTTACAATAGTAAGCTGAGTGGTAGTTGCTAAGATAGTTACCCTCTTATCAGCCTTGGATTTCTTGGCCTTGGCTTGAGTCAGTAACTTAGATGGATTCACCTCACTAGTACCCATATCTGCGATACGAGTAAACGAATTAATATAAATACAGGAAGAAGATGAAATTACATTTTCTATGCTAAGTAAGGCTCAAAGGCTACAATTCTCCCCAAGTCTCGAGAATGGCTTTCCTCTTGTGGCTATACTCGGCACGACGATAACTCATTAACTTACCTTCTTTTTCAAAAAAGATTAGGTCTCCATTTTCATAATGCCTTATAATTCTCTTGACATCCCAAAAGAACATTTTGTTCCTCCTTCTTTCTTAAAATTTCCTTGCTGCTGTTGTAAACCCTACTTTTAGTGGGCCTAAGACTCAATTAAGAGTACTTTCCGAATGTTCCTAAAGATCAACTAAACTAAAAATTTAAGTTTATATTTAGAAATGAATTAAATTTTTACAATTCAAAAGCTAATTGTCGAGAAAACCTGAGCTTGAAGAACTACGAGCTTTAAAGCTACTTAAAACCGTAAACCTTAAAGCCATTAAGGAATTTTAACCCTAAATAATTAATCAATAATTTAATTTGAATAATTTCATCCAACTTTAGAAAATTTCACAATTTTATAAAAATCAAATCATAAATTACAAAACAATGTAGGATAAAAATCCTAAAACAATTTTCTATAAGGCTATGTCCTTATCTTCATGTATAAGCCTTACACATAAATAAGTAGACCAACCAATCACCTTAGATAACTTATCAATTGAGAGTTGGAATCAATTATCAATTGATAACTTATCAAAATCTAGTGATAAGACAAAATATGGACAATTTTTCACAAGAATTAATAAGCTTAACTTTAATAAAGAAGACAAGACCACTCCATGGCATGCAAGGACTTAAAATGGCAGATCTAAAAAGGGGAGAAAGGGGGGCTATGCATTTGTCATTCACCCATCAATTACTTTCTCTTACACATCACTATTCATCCCTTAATGCTTACATCATCAAGAGTTGCAATTGTTGACTTTATGTAAGCTACAAGGCAACACTTCCAAGACATTGAAACACTCCTTCTCTCTCCATTTCCAACCGGCCATACTCTTCCCCATTTCTTTCACTTTCAATTTCACTTTCACTTCATCATTCTCTCTTTTGAAACAAACATAAAAAGGGGAAACAACCTTACCCCACAAAATCAATTTTCTTCCATTTTGAAGCTTCAACTCACGGCATTTTTTTCCTTTCCTCTTGTGCCATTTTCTTTCATCATTTAAGACCATTAGAATCTTCCATAAACCCCTTTTCAAAAGACCAAAAGATTCGGGTTTCAAAAGGTAAGCAAAAAGGAGGAAGCAAAGTTAAAGGCTTAAGAGGAACCTTAGTGCACAACCACCAAACTTTGCGTTAAGGACGAGTAAGTATTTCTTGTGATGTGTGGGTTAATATTTATGTTAGGAGACTTGGATTTCTTGAGGATGTAAGAAAGGTTTAAGTTGTTAGAATGTCCAAAAATCGTTTTAAGAAACCAACCATAAAACCCTTGCATGAAGTTGAAATATGAGCATGTAAAGTCGGTGTTTTGTGAAGGCATTTGTTTAATGTTTTGAATGAAAGATTTTAAGCTAAGGAAACCTTAAAATGAGTACTTTAATGGAGGATATGCATGCTGGACGTGAGAGTTTCATGGCCATTTGAATGTTGATTTTGTTTCCATTTAGTTAAACATGCTCAAATCTAGATTTAAGTTAAGGAAAAATCCATCACATGAAGTTTTATGAAGAAACCAACTTTGTATGACATGAGCCATGATATGGGAGTTGTATTAAGTATGAGACCTTTTATTCCTTTATGTGGAACATGAGTTAAAGGATCATTTGATGGAAGGAAACTTAAGTTAAGATTTGTACACAAGTAGTTAAGTGCATAATCTACCCCCTAAACTTAAGGAAGTGATGAAACAAGTTGAAAAACCAAGTGAGGACCCCTTAGGAACAACATGAACAGATTTGGAACATGGGAAAATGAGGCCTAAAAATATGAGAAAAGTAAAAGAACAAAGTGAAAAGATTAACTAAAGCAAGTATAGTGAGCATATAAAGCCTAAAACTCAAAACCGAGCTTAAAACTCCCAAAACAAGCATAAAACTCTAGGATGGGCCTTCAATAAAAATATGATCAGCACCTTAAAGTACCAAGAAAGGTTGTTTTGAAGCCCATAAGAAATCCACCTAAGGCCCCATAAGCCCACCAAAGTCATTAACCTTAGTTTGAACTAAAAACAAGCCCATTTGACAACTTAAGCTCACTAAAGAGCCTAAGAAGTGGTTGTTAACCTTAGGAATATAAATCAAAGTTGTAAATCTGATCTCAAGGAGTATTTTAGGCTTAGGATAAAATTTAAAGGTCAAGCCCAAAGGATTCCTCAAGTTATCAAAAGCCCATTTACCAAACAAGGCCCAAAAACACTCCAACACATGAGGAATGCTACTGTTCTGACCCATGGACAGAATTGTATACCTCATTTCGAAAATCTAACCTTACCACGTTAAAGTACACTCGAAAACGATGAAGATTGACTATAAGATCATAAAAATTGGATTTAAAACGAAAAAGTTATACGCGATTGAACTTTAGGTAAAAATCGGAAAAATTACGAAAATTAGCTAAGAATATAACTTAAGGAAAATTTAGATAGTTTCTTAAGTTTGCTTCAATTCCTTATAAAAATTATTTCAATGACCAGGGGACATTGTTTTCAGAGACGACTTGTCTCCGGACTACTTTGATTGAACCACATGGCAGAGTGAGTAAATTCCCGATGACTTTTTACTTGATTGTGCTTGTAAAGTAGATGCACCTAATCTTATATTTATAAATTTGCATGCTTGTGGGATATGGGAGATGCATGTGTATGAAGTTATGGATGAGTGTGATGACTTGTTAATTATATATAATAATGGGAATTGTTTGCATGAATATATATACTTGTGAATTGTATGGAATGAAATTGGTTGATCACCCTGAAAATCAAGTTAATCACTTATATGATTAAGAACTCAAAATGAATCATGCATTCCCCATATTGCATACGGATAACACTGACTGCCGCTTCATGCAGAAGATGGGAAGGGACTCACAGGAATACGAGTTTCCTGCAGGATTGGGCACTAGCTATGCCATCATATATATTGAGTCTCTGTCTTAAGCTGATGGGCTTACTAGGCGCTGGGAGACGCCAACCGTCGGCAAGGGGCTGAGTCTTGTGGCTTCTGCTTAGGGCGTGTGTTTGTGGACTGCGGGGGCTACTACACCGCTAGACTTGGGATTTTTAAAGGATACGGTTTGATTTTGGTAAAGGAAGTATATATATATGTATATATGTATAGTTTTGTTTTGGTATGAGCACGATAGTGCAAATGAAATAAAACCCAAGGTCTAAAACCCGGATTTTGGTTTGGGTCGGTTAATTATCTCCAAACCCCGACTTCAGGGGGTGAAATTCTGAGTCGTATGCAGTTCCTAGGTCACTGCATGCGTTGTATGGCATACTGTTTGTTCATGCATTCATATGATTGTGCATTTAATAAATTTCTGTCGTGTGGTACTGATGAGGGCATTTATCTCACTAAGCGTAAGCTTACTCCCCTATAGATTTTTGTTGGTGCAGGAGAACCTCTTCGTCAACCCGGGCTGAGGCATGCCCGTGGTAAGTCTCGGGTAGAGACAGGTTGGAGCGATCAGAGAGCGAAGAGGACATTTTGTA
The DNA here is from genome assembly GCA_024138005.1 of Lumnitzera racemosa. Classification (NCBI taxonomy): domain Eukaryota; kingdom Viridiplantae; phylum Streptophyta; class Magnoliopsida; order Myrtales; family Combretaceae; genus Lumnitzera; species Lumnitzera racemosa. Next base: position 84,593,039 of record JAMXBC010000010.1, on the reverse strand, counting down.
ATAGATTATAGATATTTAGATACTTTTATATATTTATGCATAACTTAGATTTTATGCAGTTCTGTTATAAACTGCATTCGTTTGTAATATTGTTTTAGTGTGGGTCTCACGAGCCCACACAATTAGTTAATTTATAACATAGAAGTAATTTTAGTTAAATTGCTCTATATTACTTGTTTATGGGCCTAGTGGTAACGTAAAGTGGAAGGAGCCTTGTGTATCGTATGAAAGGCCTATGATCAGCAAGGGGGTTGATAATAGACCTTTATACGGTATACGGTGACCTATCACGACAACTATACTGTTAGGTCGTTATAGCTGTTGTATCATTTGGCATTAGATTTGTATCTTTTGTATGGATCGACTCAGTCCATTGGGTCTAGAAGTCTAAGTCCTCATTAGACACTATTAACATGAATTTGTCATGCTACTTGTGGATCTTGGATTCTAACCCATCTATGAACTTATGCCCATGCCTCCCAGCAGCAAAGTACTACCTGTTAGGCTACCTCCAAATAGTAAAGAAAAATTGAAACAGTTAAGGAGTAGCCCTAACTTTGACTTTTTCGCAGACTATCTCAAAAGCCGCCAGAAGCCAGTATGTGTTAGGTGAGAACATACTTAGCGTGACTCTGAAGCAGTTGAAGAAGCCCTTAACAAAAGTCGAAAAAGGGAAGTGCAATCTAAAATCTAAATATTTTAGGTATTAATGGAACTCGTGCTCCCTTAGGAAACATACCTTCTCCTCCTCTTTCGGCTTCCTCAAATTCCATGTTCTGGGAAGGTCCACTAGTATTGACTGTACTTCATGATAAGAACTCTATTAATGGAATTGGTGATTCCATTTAGAGAGTCACAAAAGTAGGCTATGGCGTTGTACAAATATCTTGCCAAGGACCTCTCTTCTTTATCTTCTGGATAATTATCCATAAGAAGTTTATTAATCTAAGCAATTTTATCCCATCTTGCCTCCATACTATTGGCCGAACCACTCGAAGAATACACCACCTCGTTCCTTATTTGGGGTGGGGGGGGTGGGTGGTGGGGGTTGTTGGTGGAAGTGTCCTCAGTTTTCGTTGCCTAGGAATCAAAGAGGACAAATCAACGAGCAACTTTGCGAACCATACCTAAATGGTTATACAAAATGATATAACACAAGTAGAAGAATGTGAGGTTGAAGATGAGAAAGAGAGTGAAAGTTTAAGATGAAACTAGAGAAATGAATTTTGATTGTGAATAGTAGTTTATATATGGAAGATTTGTCCTTGTAACTACAAATCTGCTTTTGACAGTGATGATGTGTTGATTTGGTAATGGTGCAAATTGTTGATGCATGTTTCGTGATAGAAATTTGATGGCTAACAACTTTTTGACAGTTATTTGGCTTGCAACAAAATGATGACCTAGGCAATAGATGTCATGCCTCTAACTTTTTGGTTTCCTGAACAGGCAAGAGTTTAGAAATTGTGACCTTTCGATTAGGATGTGGTTTGTCTTACTTCCCATCTTGCTCGGCATTGATTTAAAGAATCACTCCCTTACTTGGCCTCTAGTGCAGTATATATATGCAACTCCCTTTATCGATTACTCGAACATGGGAGTTGGGGGGCAAATGTCGATAGTCAGTTTTCACTCATCTGATATACTCATTCCTTTGGTCACTAATAAGCCAGGTAGTCAAATCTCTCTACATACCACTAGATAGATGATACACGACATTTCTATCGAGTAGAATAAATCCATTCCTGGTTTGAATTCAAGGCTATGGCACGAATGGTTATTATAAGCATGGTTATATTACATAATCGCCTGCTCTCCCTACATATTAGGGGAGATGTTAAATCAAGAAGCTTCTACGTGTCTTAACAGTTATTTTGACAATTGTCTTCGATATTACATCCACCTATAAATATTGGAAAGAAATTTTATAAGAGCTCTTTGAGACTTTTTACTTACTCATGCATTTTCTATACAAAGTCACCCTACTAACTTAGGCATCGGAATTGTCACACAGGATTGGCCTTAATACCAAGCATTTCACTTTCTTTTGCAGGATTTTCCCTCATCCCAAAATTCACCAACAACAATAGTTATATCTATGTGTGTACTTAATTATTATATTTTTATTATATATGTTATATTAAATTAGATAATATTAATGATATATGTAGTTATACTATCACTTATAATATATCGTTCCAATTATATAGAAATGTTTATTTTATCGATCAAATTACATTTTAATTATAGAAAGGTCTTTGTAGCACTATAGTTTTCGTAGTTTATAAAAATGCCTATTTTATTACCTAGAATTATTCAATTTTAGTAAAATTAGAATAGTTAGGTTCATATGATCTCAACAATACATAATACATATTCCATTTCAAAAGATAGCTTCTAAATAATATTTTTAATTCTAATATAGATGTAAACCCATATAATCGGCACTATCATATATTTTTCATATTGTCTAAATAGAATATATTTTACATAATTTCCTAATATAACTTAGTAAAATATGTAGTATCTAATTTTAGCACGTATATATCATAGCTCGAGTCATATAATGTTACGAAATACAACAAAAAAGATATATAATTAGGTTTGACCAGAATGAAGACAATTATAGTTTAATTAAATAATTGACATATTTTAGCCAACATTGTTAGAAACATGTCCTAGTTAGTGAATTAATTCATTTAACTAGAAAAATTCATAATAAATAGATAAGATTACCAAATAAATCCATGAAATTTTTTTATAACCTTAGAAAAATATAGGGAATTCAATTAGCAGCTTATTTCATGCAATTGAGTTTATTGCCTATCTATTTGAAATTACATTTTTGCCTTTAAATTACAAATAATTAAGTAGATAATATTATTTTTATGCAAAATAATTTCTAACCTATCCTAATAGTATTACAAGTGTCTATAATTCATTAGATGTTAATTTCACTTATTTTTTATAAAAATTCATTTATTGTAGAAAATTCCCATTTTAGCCATTTTTTGGGTAAAAAATACAGTAAATATTAAACATGCATGAAATCAAAATTAAGCTAACTAGGATCCTATAAAAAAATTTTGAGCTCAAAACAATATCATTTAATATATTTATTTTTAATTTGAAAATTTAGATGAATAGTATATTTTATAAGGAAGTATATAAAATACTTAAAATTTTATCAAAATAATTATACTATATGAAAGCAAATCTAAAATAACGAAGGACTAAAATTTTCCATAATTTTCCTAATTTATTTGGTAATTTTAGAAAATAAGGGGAAAACAGGGCATAATATTGCATCTAGTGTTCATTAGAGCTTTGGTGACTAGATGGCGGTAGGGGTTTGTCGGCTAGCTAGGGTGGGTGGTGCTTTCTCTTGGTCTCTACCATAGTTACCTATCACTCATTTAGTATGATAGTTAAAATTACTTATTTCCTCTATTCCTACTATTCATCTACCTAAAGCAAATGTTTCATATTCAACTTATAAGTAAGAAGAGTAATTAGATTACATACCTGTCACTAGCCCTTACTCAATTCCATCAATCTTTATTTCATCATCAGACCCATCATGGAAATATTCTTCCAACTACTTGTCAAATTTTTTAGCATCCTCCTCCATACTATCTATCGCAAATACTTGAGTTGGTACTATAGTGGCTTCTATTCCACCCAAATTCTTAGCTCCTGGCCGTACCTGTCCATAATTCCTTGAAAAGTGTCCTAACTTTCAACACCTATAGCATTTTATAGTTTTCGTCTTTAGGCATCCTCTTGATACATGATTTGGATCTCCACATAAATTGCACTTGCCCTTTAACTATGCATACAAGCAAGGAAAGTGTTGCTCTTCACATTTCTAATACTTTACATTTCCTTCCTTATCATAAAAAGTATAGCCTTCTTTAGTCTATATTGGTCCAATAGATATTGCTACTAGCTTTTTCCCTTTTTGACCCAAACTACTACTAGCACCCAAAGAGGACATCTTAAAGGTAGGTTGGAACTGAGTGACTCGTCTTAACTTCTTACTCCATTGTTCTTGCATGGCTAATAAGTTGTTCTCCAATTGCTATGCTTTAACCATAATCTCATGATAGGTGGTAAATCCATAATCCATCAATTTAGACCTCATTGTTGGCTCAAATCTAATAAGAAAAAGGTCTTTCTTGAGCGCTTAGTTATCCTGGTATGACTCAGGCGTATACCACAAAAATCTATTAAACTCATTCTCATACTGAGATACACTTATTGTACCTTTCTTTAGCTCCATCAACTTTTTAGTCATTTGATTCTATGCACTCGTAGAAACTATTCCTTGTTAAATTCTTCTCTAAATACTTACCATGTAATTGGTCTTGTGATTGTTCTTACCTTTAAGTCCCACCAAACTCATGTACCCATTTTCAACATGAAAGTACTGTAAGAAACTTTTTTATTTTTAGGGAACCTAAAGGCCTCAAAACTTTGTTTAATCTTTGCTAGCCAGTCATTCGCTAAGGCAGGCTTTCCCATCTTACCTTCAAAATACCAATTCATTTTCATGAATTTAAGAAGCCTATTAGCTTGTTAGGGTTGATTCCCTCTTACTTTGATCTCCAATGGCTTTCGATCTATAACATCCCCACCAGTTACATGATGCTAGATCAAAGCTCTTTATTCCTGAATCAAAGTATTCATATTCGTAAGCGTTTATCCAAACTAGATTGGATCCATCATATTTGGAGGAAGTGGTGGTGGTGGTAGTGGTACGTTATTCCTAAGTAATTCCCAAAGTATAGGAGGATGAGGAGGTGGTTTGACATTCTTGTGTCACTCATCTAGACCTTTATTAGTATTCTCAGCTATATTTAGAATCAAAATGATAACTATTTACCTTGTACTAGATATATACAATCTAATAATTAGTGTAAGGTTAAGTTACTCAATAATCCATTTGGATCGAAAGTCTCCAATTTCAACAATATAAATATAAATTAACCTCAAATTTCCAAGTTGATATCAACTTTCAAAATCACCTATAATGGCATATCCCTGCTTATATAATAACAATAATAACATATTCGATATGAATACTAACATAATTACACTTTCTTTTCATATAACTACATACAAAATACATTTATATTTCTAATAAAAATTTATTTACATCTTAGGAGATTACAAACCTAACTTTACAAAATCAAAAGATTACATACTCGATCCTTAAATACATCATTTCTATTTACAACTTCACATATACATAAGTTTGATAGTATATCAAAAGATAGCATACAACCTAGATACATCAAAAATAGCTAAGTTACATATCACAACTATTGCTCAAAAGCTAAGATCATCTCAGGTAAGACCATATAACTGGTCATCTATTGACTTCACCTACCATTTGAACCCTTAGAGGCTGTTATCTCCTTACTAAGAACTCCATCCTCTTGTTCCTCTTCCTCCTCTTCTACTTTTGTTTCTTTAGAATTCAAACTTAAATTACAAGTTCTAGGGTTTTAGGTATTATGATAACTTCATAAACTTCATCCTCATCCACTTCATTAATTTGGTACCCTTTGACACAAATTCTTCCTCTATTAGATCCTCCTCTTCATCTACTCAAGCATTTACTTTTATATTCTGAGGTGAGTTTTCATGTGACTCATTAGGGGATTTGGGTTCTTGAGATTATAAAGGAACTTTTATTCCATGATTTTCCATAATTGGAAATCAAGGAAACTAGTTAATAATACTAAGTGAATAGTTCCTAAGGATATAATGAACACCTATAGGCACTTGGTCAAAAGCAAGTAGATAGCTTTTACTTGGTTTTACAATAGTTGGGAAATACAAGACTAGTAACATCATACATAAAATCCCCTTTTACTACAAGTGCCTTTTTTCAAAAGCTGCTATGGTAATATACTCGTTATATACTGGTCTTAACTTATATTCCATCATCAGCCAATCATCCTTCAAACTAAAAGACAACCCACACTTATAAGTAAGTATGATCTCATTAATAGTATGAAACAACTGCCAATCAACCATATCTAACAACAAACTCTGCATTCACACTTGATAATCTATAGCATACTCATCGCCTTCCTAATTGAAATGTCTCCTAGCACAGATAAGCCCATTTCTAAGAATTTGAAATAATTTAAATCCTTAAGTTAGTTTCATTCTTTATAGTACTCATAATTAAATTTGCATATATGTAACTTATATATATCTACAAGTCTAAATCTTTCGTGATCGATTAATCCTCAACTCTAAGTATACTTAGACTGTCCAATTGATTTTAATTATGACACATCAAAGCTCAATTCTTAAGAACAACGCTTTGATACCTACTTAGAACTATTACACCCAAAATAACAAGAGTCATAATAGTCTCACTATATAAATCATTCTAAGACAGAAGCTAACTTAATAGCTACTATCGTAGATATATCTTATATTGTAGATATAGCTTACATAAGGCGCACATGACTTAACTGGCCTAAAGCATCCAGTTGGTACTAGTCTTAAATAGAACCGGTGGTATATGCTTTGAAAATATTTATAACAAAAACTATAATATGTAACTTTAGTTCTTAGTTTATATTCACATGGAAGTAATTTACCTTAAAAGAGTACGTTCTCAAAAGATGGTTTTCCAAAATTCACGATTCTATCATGTACATCTATACGGTCTTTACTTGAAAACTAGCGATCGCCTAGGAAGATTAGTTAGTGTTCTCAAATGACCCAAACTTCAAAAGTGTTTTAGTTTTAGCAACCATCACATATCTTGATACTCCCCAAACATTTCGAGTATTAACCTGTGGTTGATTGTATCTTTGCATCTTTATTTATAGTTAGTATCTGAAACAGAATCTACAAAGATGTGACCACATCTAGCTTAGTAAGCAAGACATAGATAGTAGAGTACCATATAAATACAAACAAGGTTATTAATTATAATAAAATGTAATGTAATCAATCATTTGCAATACTGTATGATGTTATTTGGTCTATTGTAAGGTTAGAGAAACTACATCCACTCTAACTCGGATTGAAGAGTTTACTGTGACTAAGTTATACCAAGCGTAAATTTGTGCAATTGAGAACACCTTTCTCCCGAGATTACCTTCGAACCACGAGCCCTAACCTTATCACGATTTCCTTGCCTGTCACTTAGTTTGACTAAAGATGAGTAAAGGATCATTTCAATTACCCTCATCTAAGGGGTTAGTATTTGGTTTGACACACATAATCCTTCCCCCAGTAGGTTGCTATGTATGTCAGTTAAGTTAACGGTTAGATTTCTATTAGTTCCTATTACAACCCAATAGTATCGTTGTCGTTGTAGGTCGCCGTGTACCGTATAAAAGTCTATTATCAACCCCCCTTGCTGATTATAGGCCTTTTATACGACACACAAGGCTCCTTCCACTCTACGTTACTACTAGACCTATAGACAAGTAATATAGAGCAATTTAACTAAAATTACTTCTATGTTATAGATTAGCTAATTGTGTGGGCTTGTGGGACCTACACCAAAAAAAATATTACAAACAAATGCAGTTCATAACGGAACTGCATTAAATCTGTATTATGAGCAAAAACATAAAAGTATTTAAATGTCTATAATCTATTACAAAATGTCCTCTTCGCTCTCTAATCGCTCCAACTCGTCTCTACATGAGACTTACTACGGGCATGCCTTGGCCCAGATTAGTGAAGAGGTTCTCTTACATCAACAAAAATCTATAGGGGTGTAAGCTTAAGCTTAGTGAGATAAATACTCTCATCAGTACCACATGACAGAAATTTATTAGTTGCATAATCATATGAATGCATGAACAATCAGTATGTCAAACAGCGCATGCAGTGACCTAGGAACTGCATACGACTCAGAATTACGCCCCCTGAAGTCGAGGTTTGGAGATAATTAACCGACCTAAACCAAAATTTGGGTTCTAGACCTTGGGTTTTATTTCATTTGCACTATCGTGCTCATGCCAAAACAAAACTCTCTCTTTCTCTCTCTCTCTCTATATATATGTATACTTCCTCTACCAAAATCAAATCATATCTTTTAAAATCCCAAGTCTAGTGGTGTGGTGGCCTCCGCAGTCCATAAACACACTCCCTAAGCAGAAGCCACAAGACTCGGCCCTTCGCCGACGGTTGGCATCTCCCAGTGCCTAGTAAGCCCATCAGCTTAAGACAGAGACTTAATATATATGATGGCATAGCCAATGCCCAATCCTGTAGGAAACTCGTATTCCTGTGAGTCCCTTCCCATCTTCTGCGTGAAGTGGCAGTCTGTGTTTTCCGCATGCAATATGGGGAATGCATGATTCATTTTGAGTTCTTAATCATATAAGTGATTAACTTGATTTTTAGGGTGATCAAACAATTTCATTCCATACAATTCACATGTATATATTAATACAAACAATTCCCATTATTATATATAATTAACAAGTCATCACGTTTATCCATAAATTCATACACGTGCACCTCCCATATCCCACAAGCATCCAAATTTATATATATAAGTTTAGGTGCATCTACTCTATAAGCACAATCAAGTAAAGAGTCATCGGGAATTTACTCACTCTACCATGTGGGTTAATCAAAGTAATCCAGAGGCAAGTCGTCTCCGTAAACAGTGTCCCCTGGTCATTAAAATAATTTTTATAAGGAATTGAAACAAACTTAAGTAACTAAGTAAATTTTCCTTAAGTTATATTCTTAGCTAGTTTTCGTAGTTTTTCCCTGGTTTTTACCTAAAGTTCAATTGCGTATAACTTTTTTGTTTTAAATCCGATTTTATGATCTTATAGTCAATCTTCATCATTTTCGAGTGTACTTTAACGTGGTAAGGTTAGATTTTCGAAATGAGGTATACAATTCTGTCCATGGGTCAGAACAGTAGCGTTCCTCATGTGTTGGAGTGCTTTTAGGCCTTGTTTAGTAAATGGGCTTTTTAATAACTTAAGAAATTCTTTGGGCTTGGTCTTAAGATTTTATCCTAAGCTTAAAATACTCCTTGAGATCAGATTTACAACTTTGATTTATATTCCTAAGGCTAACAACCACTTCTTGGGCCCTTTAGTGGGCTTAAGTTGTCAAATGGGATTGTTTTTGGTTCAAACTAAAGTTAGTGGCTTTGGTGGGCTTATGGGGCCTCAGGTGGATTTCTTATGGGCTTCAAAACAACCTCTCTTGGTACTTTAAGGTGCTGGTCAGATTTTTTATTGAAGGCCCAACTTAGAGTTCTAGGCTTGTTTTGAGAGTTTTAAGCTCGGTTTTAAGTTTTAGGCTTTATATGCTTACTATACTTGCTTTAGTTAATCTTTTCACTTTGTTCTTTCACTTTTATCATATTTTTAGGCTTCATTCTCCCACGTTCTAGATCTGTTCATGATGGTTCCAAGGGGTCCTTACTTGGTTTTTTAACTTGTTTCATCGTTTCCTTAAGTTTAGGTGGTAGATTATGCACTTAACTACTTGTGTACAAATCCTAACTTAAGTTTTCTTCCATGAAATGATCCTTTAACTCAAGCTCCACATAAATAAATAAAAGATCTTATACTTAATATAACTCCCATATCATAGCTCATGTCATACAAAGTTGGTTTCTTCATAAAACTTAATGTGATGGATTTTTCCTTAACTTAAGTTTAGATTTGAGCATGTTTAACTTAATGGAAACAAAATCAACATCCAAATGACTATGGAACCCTCACGTCCAGCATGATTATCCTCCATTAAAGTTCTTATTTCAAGATTTTCTTTGCTTAAAATCTTCCATTCAAAGCATGAAACAAATGTCTTTACAAAACACCAACTTTACATGCTCATATTTCAACTTCATGTAAGGTTTTCATGGTTTGTTTCTTAAAACGATTTTTGGTGTTATAACAACTTAAAACTTACTCATATCTTCAAGAAATCTAAGTCTCCTAACATAAATACTAATCCACACATCACAAGAATCACTTACTCGTCCTTAACGCGAAGTTTGATGGTAGTGCACTAAGGTTCCACTTTAGCTCTTAACTTTGCCTCCTCCTTTTTGTTACCTTTTGGAACCCGAATCTTTTGGTCTTTTGGAATGGGATTTGTGGAAGATTCTAAGGGTATTAAAAGGTCTTGGATGGTGAAAGAAAATGACACAAGAACAAAATAAAAAAATGCTGTGAGTGAAGCTTCAAAAATGGGAGAAAAATTGATTTTGTGGGGTAAGGTTGTTTCTCCTTTTTATGTTTGTTTCAAAGGAGAGAAAAATGAAGTGAAAGTGAGAGAAATGATGGAGAGTGTGGCTGGTTGGAAATGGAGAGAGAGTGAGTGTTTAAATGCCTTGAAAGTGTTGTCTTGTAGCTTACACAAAGTCAACAATTGCAACTCTTGATGATGTAAGCATTAAGGGGTGAATAGTGATGTATAAGTAGAAGTGATTGATGGGTGAATGACAAGTGTATGGCCCCCCTTTCTCCCCTTTCTAGATCTGCCATTGGAAGTCTTTTTAGGCCATGGAGTGGTCTTTTCACATTTATTAAAGTTAAGCTTATGAATTCTTGTGAAAAATTGTCTATATGTAGTATAAGTGAAGAGGTGATGAGGAAATTGTCTTATCACTAGATTTTGATAAGTTGTCAATTGATAAATGATTCCAACTCTCAATTGATAAGTTATCTAAGGTGATTGGTTGGTCTACTTATTTATGTGTAAGGCGTATACATGAAGATAAGGGCATAGCCTTATAGAAAATTGTTTTAGGATTTTTATCTTACATTGTTTTGTAATTTATGATTTGATTTTTGTAGAATTGTGAAATTTTCTAAAGTTGAATGAAATTATTCAAATTAAATTATTGATTAATTATTTAGGGTTAAAATTCCTTAATGGTTTTAAGGTTTAAGGTTTTAAGTAACTTTAGAGCTTGCAGTTCTTCAAGCTCGGGTTTTATCGACAATTGGCTTTTGAATTGTAAAAATTTAATTCGATTCTAAATATAAACTTAAGTTTTTAGTTTAGTTGATCTTTAGGAACATTCGGAAGGTACTCTTAATCGAGTCTTAGGCCCACTAAAAGTAGGGTTTTCAATTCCATTTAAGGGTAACTAAACAAGATTACCTAATGCAATACTATGAAATCATGTAGAACAGTACACTAAGGAGTCAAACTCCTATCACAAAATAGAGTACCAATCATACCCGTAGCATGTATAGAAATAGAAAATTTACAACCACAAACAACACTTTTAATCCTCCAAATGCTTTCATATAGCATCCTAACAAGAAGTGGTAAAGCCACAATCCTAACTTACTTATACTGACGTTCACTCAAGTAGGTCTGTACCGTCAACGTTTTGCTCACTTAGAAATCCTATATATACTAAAACCCAAATTCAGTTTTCTTAAGGTCTATGAAAACAGTAGGGTTCTATCTAACTTTTCATATTATCATATAACTTGGTATAAATATTATTTAGGTGGTTATTTTAATGAAGTTATATACATAATACATATATAGTATATTATTGATATATAGTTATATCTATATATGTACTTAATTATTATAGTTTTATTATATAAATTATATTAAATTAGATAAATTAATGATATATGTAGTTATACTATTACTTATAATATATTGTTTCAATTGTATCGAAACGTTCATTTTATTGATCAAATTACATTTCAATTATGGAAAGGTCATTGTAGCATTATAGTTTTTGTAATATTATAAAAATACCTATTTTATTACTTAGAATTATCTAATTGTAGTAAAATTGGTATCGTTGGGTTCGTATGATCTCGACAATATGTAACACATGTTCTATTTCAAAGGATAGCTTTGAAATAATATTTTTGATTCTAATGTACATGTAAACCCATAAACCAGTACTATCATATTTTTTCATATTATCTAAATATAATATATTTTACATAATTTCCTAATATAACCTAGTTAAATATATAGTATCTAGTTCTAACATGTGTATATCATAGCTTGAGTCATATAATGTTATGAAATATAACAAAAATGATGTACAATCAGGTCTAACCAGAATGAAGATAATTATAGTTTAATCAAATAATTAACATATTTTAGCCTAATATTGCTAAAAACATGTCTTGATTAGTAAATCAAGACATTTAACTAGAAAATTTCATAATAAATAGCTATGATTACCAAATAAATCCATGAAAATCTTTGTAACCTTAGAAAAATATAGGTAATTCAATCAGTAACTTGTTTCATGAATTGGGTTTATTACCTATATATGTTAAATTGCATTTTTGCCCCCTAAATTACAATTAATTAAGTAGATAATATCATTTTTATACAAAATAATTTCTAACTTGTCCTAATACTATTACAAGTGTCTAGTATTCATTAGATGTTAAACATTTAGAAAATACCCATTTTAGCAATTTTTTGGGTAAAAAATAGAACAAAAGCTAAACATTTATGAAATCAAAATCGGGTTACCTAGCATTAAACTAGATGTAATAGGGATCCTATAGAAAAATTTTGAGCTTAAAATAATATCATTTAATATATTTATTTTAATTTGAAAATTTAGATGAATAGTACATTTCTTGAGGAAGTATGTAAAATGCTTAAAATTTTATCAAAATAACTATACCAAATGAAAGTATATCTAAAATAATTAAGGAATAAATTTTTCTAATTTATTTGCTATTTTTAGAAAATAGGGGAGAAAGAGTGCAGAAAATTGCACCTAGTATTCATCGGAGCTTTGGTGACTAAACGGCGGTGGAGGGTTATTTGATGGCTAGGGTGAGTGGTGCTCTATTAAGGCTTGGCGAGGTTCTATGTTGGGTTATGGTTTGGGTATGGAACTAGCTCCAATCAAGTCGTTGCTTTGTTTTTCTATTTTTTAAAGAAATTTATTTTGAATGTTTCCTTGAATGCTTTAAGTTCTAAAATGTCTAGGATAAGGTTTAGAGTCCTACTTATAAGTGTTAGGGTCATCTAAAATTTTCTATGGGGTTAATGTATTTATTTTTTCCTTTTCTTTCACTTTTTCCTAAGTAGGAGGTGTCAAATTCCCTTTGTTTTTCCTTTTGATTGATTGATTCTTCAGTTCCTGATGTACCATGGTCATTTCTAGATTTTCCCAAGTGCTTTGGATAAGTTTTGCTATTATTTTAATGAAATTTAGTTATTTTATGTATATATGATTATTATTTAGTGATTTTGTTGATATACGTATATCTATCCTATATAATTGATACATATAGTGAGTAATCATACTCATATAATTAAGTTTTACTCATGTTATTTATTTTTAAGATATATTTTCTCTTTAAATTTACGAATTTATCACTTATTTTATTCATTTATAGATTTTTTGGTTAATTTATGGGTAGATTTATTATATATACTAAGTATACTCATAGGTGTATACATATATTTATATACTATTTTATGTAATATTATTCACTTTTATGGCTTAAATAATTTATTTCTAGTATCTATTTCGAGGCTTGATTTTAAAGGCTTTGACGAGTTTTATATTCTATTGAATAACTACACTTCTAAGGCTAAAATTAGGGTTTTATGAAATTACTTTTAAAATTTAACCTTATTAGGTCACTTTTACTAACTGTTTTGATGTAATTGTAAAGTTTATAGTCAATTGAATGAGTTTTCCTTGAAGACTGTAAATTTAGGTACGATTGCCCTAAATACGATTTTTGGGGCTTACAATCATCATGATGGAGTCATGCTTTTAACCTGTTCGCGGTAGTCCAAGCATAAAATTCATGCTTAGGTTGGTCCAAGGCCAATTAAGCATAGGCGAGGGCGTGTACTCCCTAAAGGGTTCCTTCCTTCCTTTAGCTCGCTTGTATACCTCTCATAGTTCTGAGACCTTGTGCACATCTTTCACTGTCCTTGGCCAATATAAGTGCTCTTTTAGTAGTTCATGTGTTCTCTTTTCCCCAAAATGACTAGTGAGGTCTCTTGCATAAACTTTCCACAGTAGTAGGTAGAATTATTGGGTATACACATACATCCGCCCCTCATAAAAAACCCTTAGTTTAAGTAGAGCCCATCACAACTCCTCCATAATTGCAATTGACCACTATGGGTCTAAAGGATGGATCTTGCTCATACTGATTTGGGAGAGTACTAAATCTAAGTATTTGAGTTTATAGGGCCATAATAAGCACATGTCGATGTGATAAGGCATTGGTTACAGTGTTAAAACTTCCTTTCATGCACTTAATCACAAAGTAGAAAGGTTTTAAGAACTTTACCCACTTAGCATGACATTGGGAGAGCTTTTACTATCCTCACAAGTGCTTAAGGGACTCATGATATTTATAGATGATGAATTCTCGAGGTAGTACATAATACTGTTAGTTCTGAAGAGCTTGAATGAGAGCAGAGAATTCCTTACTATACGTAGAATAGTTTAGTATAGCTCCATTGAGTTTCTCACTAAAGTACGTGACAAGTCATCGCTCTTGCATGAGAAATACACCAACGCCCACTTTAAGGCATCACATTCCAACTTAAAGACCTTATCAAAGTTTGGCAATGCTAGCACTGAGGTAGAAGTCAACTTGGACTTAATGATACAAATCGGGACTAGAGACAGACAAGGCCGACCGTGAGGGTAGGTTCGATCCTACTAAAGGAACGAAGAGTAAATGGGAGTTGATGGTTTAGCAATCTTACATAGTAAATCTATGGATATGACATACCGTAGAACTATACACGGACCTAAGACTTGCCGAATGTGATGCACTGATCCAAGTTATAGGGTTACTTGCCATAATTTTTGCTAAAGGGATTGATAAGAGTTGGTAAGAGAGAGAGAACTTTTCGAGAGAAAAGACTCAAAAGGGGGGTTTTCATTAATCTTCTATATTTTATGAATTGCTACAAAAGTTGCTATTTATAGTACATCTTAAACCTTAGTGGCAAAACTGTAAATAATGCACATGGCCTTAAAACCCTAAAGAATTAGGCCCATAAGTAAAATAAAGATAAACAAGTATAAAAATATAAAACTGTGCGTTTTACAGGGAGAAGTTGGCATGTGGTCATTTGGCATGCCTCAGAGGTAGTCTTGTAGTGCTTGGCCGAGATACTAGAGAGGTTAGCCGATAATTGCTGAATTCTGAAGTCAGTTGACAATAGTTTCTTCGGGTGTGTCGAGTGGATCCAATACTTGGTAAAGTTTTCTCTCGGCCACTAAGTTGACATCAGACTTTAGCCGAGTGAATCCAACTCTCAGAAACATGATACTTTAGCCTATCGGTAAGCATGATGCTGAGTAAGTGATTGGTCAGGCATAAGAGAGGATCGATTGTTGTCTCGGCGTTATGCTTCTTGGCACTCTATCTATAAGAAATAGTGTTATTCGGCCCGATAGACAGAATAAGTCAGTACGTAGATGATCTTGGCTTTAAGTGAAGATCGGTTGTTGTCTCGGCCCTATGCTTCTTGGCACTCTATCTGTAAGAAAAAGTGTTATTTGGCCCGATTGACAGATTGAGTAGGCAGGTAGATGATCTCAGCTTTAGCAGTTGGGTTGGGTCGGTACCCCGAAGCCTATCACTTGATCTCCTCAAAGCTCCTCTAAGCTTTCTCTATCCACCTAATCTCAAAGTTCTTTCTGGTTAGCTCAATTAATGGTGTAGCTGTTGTACTAAAGTTTCAAATGAAACTTTGATAGAATGAAGCTAAACTATGAAAGCTCCTTACATCTACTACATAGGTTGGTGTCAGCCAATCAATGATAACTTTAACCTTTTCATTGTTAGCTTGGATACCTCCATCGAATACAACATACTTAAGAAATACAACCTCATTCTGATGGAACATACATTTCTTTAAGTTGCTGAACAAATGTTCAGCTCAGAGAATGTCAAATACAACTCTTAAGTGCTCAACATGAGATGAGTGGTTGGCACTATATACCAAAATGTCGTCAAAATAAACTATAACACACTTACTAATCGATGATCTCAAGACATGATTCATGAGTTGTATAAAAGTGCTCGGTACATTTGTAAGTCTAAAAGGAATCACCAACTACTTAAAGAGACCATCCTTCATTTTGAAAGCTATCTTCCACTATTCTTAAGGTCTCATTTGGATATGGTGGTAGCTACTCTTCATATCTACCTTTGAAAAAATCTGTGCGTTATGTAGTTCATCTATCATGTCATCTAATTGGGGTATTGGATACTTGTATTTGATAGTGATTTTGTTGATTACTTGGCTATTGATACACCTATGCTAGGAGCCATCCTTCTTTGATACTAGGACGACCGGTACAGCACAAGGGCTAATGCTTTCCCTAACATATTTGATAGGGATCAAGGACTTATTACACGCTTTCGAGCTCGAGGGCTTTCCCATGTAGTCTATTGAACTATTCGAGGAGAGTTAAGTGTCGAGGAGTAGTGTTTTCCCTAGCTCGATCTGTTGAGCTACTTTGCTTTCTACACCATCCAAGATGTTGCTGAGTTGATCAACTAGCATGCCGAGCCGAACCTTCCCTTAAACCGTAGTCTAAGCGCCATATCTGAATGCTGTAATCTCCACTATGCTGAAGCCAAGAAGAACTATTAGGAGCTGACCATCCGAGGCTAACCTCAATGTGAGCCATCTTTGAACCAACCACTGTCCAGCCCCTTTTGACGATATATAGGCCTAAACCGAGGTCTACCCCTGCCTGGACCACGATACTGTCATAATCGTAGCAAAAATGCTTGCACATTGTCCTTTACTGACATCCGTATTTTCTTTTTTGACAAACAACGTTTACATTCCTTCTTTTGCACGATTTCATATTTTCCTTGTAAATTATTCTCTTTTGTTTTTAGCAAATAAGAACTATTCTTTTTGTAATTTCTTTAACTTAGTATTTGCCCTAACGGGATGATATAAATACTATCATATTGTAAAAGTTAAGGACATCAAAATACTGAGAATACATTGAACTTTTTTCACTCTCGAGCTAAGTGTCCCTCTTACTCTTAAGCTACTCTTATTTAGCCTATTCGAGCGTGGGCTAGTAGCGAGTGACCTTTGGCCAGACTTGTGCATCATATCAAGTGTGACTTGAGCTCATGTGAGGCATTGATCCATCATATTCTTCATCGGTGCACGGGAACTCCCTGCTTAAGCTTCGACTATCAATTATTTTTCATGCCATCTTGTGCTTGGACCCCTTCCCTTTGGTTACGTGTGATATTGGGTTCGTATATTCATCCACGAGTCTGTATTAATATCTACAATTGATTAGCTCATCAACTTGCTTCTAGAGCTTGGTTGCTTGCTTAGGATTGAGCTTATACGTAAGTCAGTTCGATAGAGTTTCTTTAGGCTGGAGATTGATATAGTATTCAATTCCTTTGATAGGGGATAACCCCATAGGTAGCTCATCAAGGAACAGGTTGGCATATTCACAGAGTAGTGTTTGGACATTGGCTTCCAATGTTCCTACTTCTTTTAGCTCAAGTAGTCTCCTTATCAACAAAAAGACATAGTCTCTCGACTTGGTCGTTTTAGAGAATGTAGCTTAGAGAGATCACCAAGGGCTTCTTCTGTAAGGACTTGGAGATCTTGTCTTGCGATTCCTGAACTTCCTTAATGCTCATAGGAGAGAGTAAAACCTTTTTGCTGTCCTTTTAGAACATGTAAGTACTTCGGTATTCATCATAGAGTACCCTCAAATTAAATAACTAAGGTTGGCTAAGAAGTATGTATGAAACCTATCTTGGTAGGACGTCACATAGCACCTCATCCTTATACCTATCCCTAATAGAGATTGGCACCTTCACTTGTTCGGTAACCCAGAGTCTAGCTTTCTCATTTAGCTAGTGGGTTTGGTAAGGTTAAGGGTTACTACAGGTAGGAAACTTTAAGGTGTGTACCACACGTCACTCCATGACATTAGTGTAACTTCTCCCATCAATAATCAGAGCACATAAGTTACCACTTACTCGACAAATAGTGTGAAAGAGATTCTCCCTCTATTCACTTTCTTTGGCAATGTTAGCATTAAGAACTCTCCTGACAATTGTATGGCATTCTCCAAATTTAGGTGGGGTGAAGGCTTCTTAGTAACTCATCCAGTAAGTACCTAACATCTACTTCCTCTTCTCCTTCATTGGCACTTTCAACTTCAAACTGTGGCTTCTCGCCCTTAATGGTCATCACATGTTGGTTCAAACATTGATTAGCTACATGCTTAAAACTAAGTCATTTAAAGGATTTAATCTCCCTTGTCTTTTGTCTTTCGCTCTAGCCAATGTCTTTCTTAGCTTTAAGTTCCTTAGCCTTAGCTTTACCTTGGCTATCATTAGGTTGGTTCAGATCTGGTCTACATCTATCTGCTTCGGAATTATAGGGAGGTTAGCTTGAAGCAAGTTGGTTTGACACAACAGGCTAGCTATTCTGTACTCATCCGAGTTGGTTTCATCTCTTTTACTAGACTATTTAAGCGATTTAGATAGTTTCATTTGGAGTCCCAATCCTCTATACGTCTACTATGTTCCAAATCTCAGGTCGTAGTCTATATAGGAATCTATCATTAGTCCTGGGTTATGGCTCGTCAACATCATATTGGATCATCAACAACCTAAACTCTTGGACATACTCATTTACAGTTCAACTACCTTGCCTGAGCTCTCGAAGATGTTGAAAAGTGTCTTGCTTATAGTGCTTGGGAATGAATCTGTTCCTTAAACCTTCATCTCATTTTAAGTTCTTATCTCACGTTGGGCTTGTTGACATGTGGTCTATACCTTCTTTCACCACGTCGCTGCATACCCAAAATATTCTAAAGCAGCCACACGAACGTGCACTACATCCTCATAATCATAGAAATCAAATATTTTCTCAATCTTTTCTTCCAAGTCCATGTATTCATTGGCATTGCCTACTCTAAAGAAGCTAAGAACCTAAACCTTAATATTCTCTATTCCTTTAGGTGCTCGACCTTATTGCTCTTTAAACTCATGAAACTGTTCATCCTCTTTTGCTTCTTTAACTTCCTTTAACTCAAGTCTCCATCGAAGGAGTCCTTTAGCTTAGTTAGGTTACACTTATGTCATATTTGTAGCATTAGGAGCTCTAATTTCTACACCTTGCCCTCTTGGTCTATCTCACATGCTTTGACCATACTTAGCATTTCTATCTCGAGATCACCCATCTACAAAATTATGTATGGTTACAGTCAAGTTGGTAACAATGGCGGTGAGGTTATGAATCTGTTCGTTAGTACTTCAAGGTATTTATTGCTTGATATGACTACACCTAGGTACATCACTCTCAATATCACCTATCTCCCTTTATATACTTGGATTCGACATTTCCATAGCAAAATCTCAATAACAACAAAAACCAACAAGAGATTCCACATAACACTATTAAATATTGCTTTGCACAATGTTGTAACAACCCACTTTGTTTAATTGCAGTGAGAACAACATAAAACAGTATATGTATAACATACATAAGAAAGTTTGACAATGCCACTACTTAGTCCTTGATCACAGCCATAAGCTCTAATATTAAGATAATATGATGTGGCTAGGAGTTAAGTTATTATTAGGGCTTAAAATAGGGTTGAAAATGGGTCGCTCGAGATGTTGAAGAAAAGGTAATGTGAATAGGGTAGAACTTCTAGTAACTTTAGGAAGCTATTTATTGGATATGAATCACCAATGAGCACAATATAGCCTTAGCCTTGGCTTGATATGATGTGCAAGCAAAGGACTAAGGTCTACTTGCTACCAACCTTGAGGTAATAGTAAGATTTGATAAGATTGTGAGGATTGTAACTTGGAGAAGGTTTCTCATGAGAAATAGTAAAGGGAAATTAACTGAAAACTAATTAATTCCGATTATAACAGATAAGGAACTATTTATAATAAGTGCCTAGGGCAGCAAAGGGAAAGTAGAAATTACAAAAAAGGGTAATGCAAAATAAAGATACCTAGTATAAGCTAAAAAGGGAAAATGTGACAAACAAACAAAAGGAATGTAATACAATGTCAAAAAAAGGTTGGCATGCTATTGTAGAGCCCATACGGTAGACAAAATTGCGCTGATACTGAGTTATTAGTGAGGTAGATAGGTTGGTTAATCAAGTTGGCAGTTAGAGCTCGATAGTCTAGAGGTCGGATATAGGAGTTTGAGCTGGAAGCATGGTATTGGGGTCCTCAATGTAGAGTAAGGTTCTATTAAGCTGATCTTGTAAAGAATTCAACCACGAGTTATCTTGGTATAGTATCATCCATGGTTGGTTAAATGCTTAGCATGTGTCTAACCAGGCTCTATAGACTCTTGATTTAAGCTTGGATAAGTGGTCCTAAGGTCAACAGTCTACATAATGTGTTGAAGACTCAACAAGTTTTGAAGTAGTCAAATCAACACCTATAATATATAGGACCTGTAGAGTAACTCTTTGCAAAAGATAATTTCTTGTAACACTGATAGTTTAGACCTGTTTACATTGTTTTATATACATCAAAAGTTTAAAGTTTCAAAAGAACAATACAACTCTACAGGAGCACTTATTTACGTACACTTAATATACTGGTGAGCCAACGAAAACTATAAGGCCTCCTAGGAAGACCTTCATTGTTTTCCCACAAAAGAAAAAAAAAACAAAAGGAAAAGGTCATCGGTCCATTAGTCTTCTTCAAGTCTTTACTCCCCGACCAATTGAAAACTAACCTATAGGTGATTGTAGTATAGCATCTTCAAGTATTAATCAACACTTGCAAAACAGTTTATTAGGACATGAGCACAACTAGCTTAATAAGATGGGATGAAGTCATAAGAGTACATCAAATGAGCACGATTATCAATCATTAATAAGATGAAAATGTAACAAGCAAATGAAAGATCATCGCACAATGTTTAACTGATTCATTGTGAAGTTAGAGAAATTGCTTTCACTCTAACCTAGACTGAGGAGTTTATATTAGACCAAATTCGGGCTTGTGCAATGGAGAACACTCTCCTCCTTAGATAACAATTGAACCATAGTTCTAACCTTGCCATGACCTCTTCTCCCATCACTTAGTTTGACTAAGGATGGGAAAAAGGACCATTTTTGCTATCCTTATTGAATTGTTGATATTTAGTCTAACATCCTAATTGTTAACCCTATTTGGTTACCATGGGTGTTTGGTTATTATTAAGTCAAGTTAGGATAAGTTTGATTTTAAGGTGAACAACCAAGTTTAAGATAAGCCACTCATAGTAAGATTAACCAGAAACAACACTCGGAGATCATCTCCCAATCACAAACTAATATCACAAGCATACACATAGCATGCGCACATACAATCCAGCTATAATCACAAACTAGCACTCTTAATCCTCTAAGTGTCCTAAAATAACACTCCAATATGCCATGATGCATCCATCCTAACTTGCTTTATGTTGATGTACCTTAACCTTACTACTCGTGCTCAATCCCTTCACAACGCCCTAAACATTCAACATAAATACTTCGGTTTTTGCTAAATAAAAAGTATATGAATTCATTTAATGTTTTATGTACAATTTTAATTTAGTTTAGGCAGGTTTATTAAGTCTCTTGTTAAGTTTTAATTTATTGTTGACGTCTCTAAACAAGGTTCCTAACCATAGTCTTTATATAGTTTTTGTCTCGGAACCCTCTAACAAAGTATCTAAAAACAACCTTACTAACTACAAACTCTCTGATCAACCTTCTGATGTTATATTAGTTAAGTTATTTTTACCATCTAACATTTTGATAAAGTCTATGATCGTAGGTTAAGTTCCTCTTTTACAAAATCAACCTTTTAAAGAACCTTCTGATAAACTCTCTAAACAAATTTAACTTACATGTTTACAAAAGGTAACTCACTCTAGCATCATACTTCTAGTTATAAGCATCTTAATATATAGCCATGTTTACTATCCTAGTTAGCACTATACTATTAACACTTAACTCCCTTATTTTCCTTTTAATGTATGAAGTCTAAAATTAGCAACTATGTACATATTTCAACCTCCACTTAGTCTAGTTAATTGTAAGTCATTTACTCTAAAGAAAAACAACTTACAATAACTCCATATCAAATACAAATTATTTTTCTAAAAAATAATTATATAAAATACCTAAAAGTAGCATTTTTCTCTTAATTTAAAGGCTCAAAAGTTTGCGAAAATCATAGAAAATACTTTTTTCAAAAACTCTTCATAGCATTCTTATATAGAATGTTGGAATATTTCAGAAAGATTTTGGTTTCAAAACTGAAATGTTAAGGTTATTTAAAATAACTTCGAAATTGACATTGTTTTACTTAAGCTCTTAAGTGCTTCATATATGCACTCAAAAGTATTACAAGCTGGTATTTTTCAACCCTTTTTCCTTTTAATTTATTTTATTTATTCATCCTCCAATGACTTTGATTTTTTAGGAAACTTTCAAGAGATAAGTCTCATTTGTTTATTCACTTCAAACTAATCCCAAGTTTCAATCAAAGCTTAAATAATGGAGAACTTTACTTCATAAAGATTTCATCATTTAGGTCCAGCAAAGTGCCAAAACAACATAATGATTAAGTAAAATTCATGCAAAAAATCGTAAAATATCATCCTATAAAGTTGCCTTTTAATTAGATGAAAAATTAATTGTGAATAAAATGTTCAATATAAAACAAATTGATTCTATATTTCTCACAAAAATTATTTTGCAAAAATCTGAAGTATGGGAATAGATCGATTTAGCTTATACGCTTCTATAAAAAACATTTTTAGTGTCATATTACTCTCTACTCGTCCCTTACACTTGTCTTATACATTATCCTTAATGTATAAATATGAATGATAAAAGCATAAAAATCAAGAGGGAAAAATAAGAGATAAAGATATAGGGAACTAAAACTTCCTCGATTTAAACTTTGACACTAAATCTAAAATTTCCATGCTATAAGATTCCATCCTTTGAAATTAAATTTGTTGATAGGCCATATTGGGCTTAAATACCTAAGGCTTAGTTCGAAATCTTAAGGCCCAGTTTTAGTTCCTCAACTTGTTCGGGTCCTCCAAGTAACTTTTCAAGACGAGGAACCTAGTCTCATCTAGTGAGCTAAGCCCAACATCTAACCTACTTAGGATCCCTAAGCACCTAGCCATACCATGTTTGTTTGTAAACCAGCACAATATGCTTAGGCCACCCCGAGCTTCTCAAGGTCTTCAAAGAGCTCGACCTAATTCCTTCGGTCAAAGTCATCTTTGTCCTCTTGGGCATACACCAGGCATTTAGCACTCAGCTTGGTGCTCATAGTGCTTCCACCTTATGGTCTTCCTTGCTCTCTCTTTCTTCATTAATTGCCTTCTAACATCTATGGTATGGCCAACATACCTAGTAACTTTAGACCAATCAGCGTCATAGGTATCAAACATGGTTGCTAGAATGTTATAGTTGACTAAGTGACAGAGCCATTCTATCCTCCCATGCAGTGCATGTCTCCTATAGATGCCTTGTACGATTAAACCTTAGGATGATACGTATCCTTAGCAGGTAAGCTCCTTGGCCTATAAATAAGATAAGGAACTAAAGGTATTGGGTCCTTTTCCCTCTCTTCACTCACTTAATCTTCAGACGCCCCAAGCATTCTAAAAACACTCTTAAGCGCTTTCGCTTAAACATACAAACACTCTCCCTTACTCTCTTTTCAATTTCTCTTTGCTAACTTAAGCACTAGAAGGCCCTTGTTGGCATAACCATAAGGGGCTTTTTGCAGGTCGTTCATTGAGTAAGGAGAGCAAACCACTTGAAGCAATCCTATCAACCCCTTATGGTTTTTACAATAACCATTTGGTGCTCACCTTTATTGCACATCCACTTAAGACAAGAAGCAAGAATATGCATCTTCAAGTGTTGTAGTAGGTCGACTGTGGTAAGTCATCACCACCACCACCATTCTCATCCACTCTACCAGCTTTAGTTAACCCAACTAATGAATTGGAACAGCTCAAGGTGATGTTTCAGTAGATGATTGAAGAAACCACAAAACTTAAGAATTGAATGTGGCTCTCCATGAGGAAGTTGCTACGTTGAAAAAAGCATAAGAGAAATGTCTTTAAGAAGAAGCTACAATCAGCTCATCTACAAGACCGAGTAGACGAAATGTGATACCTATTGCAAACCTTGTGTACTTATGTGAGCAGGTTCATCTTAGTTGCCATCCTCCTAAGGACCTTTGTAATCGATTGAATAGCAAATTGGCAATGCATACATGTTGAGTGAGCAATTTAGCACAAGCAGTGTGCTTAAGGAGCTCTGTCTAGGATGTTCCCAAGAATCACTTGAGGACATGAATGTCTAAGAGCTTGATGATCATATTTGCCATGCATCTAGCATGCTCAAACAAATGAAAGTTGATTCTTCAGCTTGTATCCCACGACTAAGCATAGTGTAGAGCCCCTTTGGCCTATTGTACTTAAGGAGACACTCCCCCAAGGTGTTAGGCTCCTTTACCTAAGTAATTATGATGGTTTAGGCAACCCAAATGACTACCTTGTATACTTCCACATGATGACAAGCTGACAATGAAGTTCTAACAGCACTTCCTTAGCTCAAAGGTGTCGTATAGGGACTTCTCCATAATGTACAACATCAAGCAACGACCTAATAAGACACTCCAAGCCTACTTGGAGTGCTTTAACTAGACTAAGCTTTAACTCCTTAAGTTGGATATAGGTGTAGCACTCTAGGCCCTCATCAATAAAGTCAACCCTAATGGCAAGCTATTTGAGGTCGTTGCACTCAATTACCCTTGGTCGCTCAATGAATTCATATACGTAGTAGAGAAATATGTAGCCTTGGAAGACACCATGAGGGTAAGGCTAGAGACTGACCATGATAGAGGCATCTTAATTAAGGATCGCTTTGGTCTAAGAGACACTAAGTAAGCCTCCTCCTCCTCTAATGAATGCTGAGAGAGGCAAAAGCAAATGTTCGCAGACTATGCAAACTACCCTGAACCAACCTCTCAGTGATGTGCTTCGTGAAGTTAAGAGGCAACAACCCTGAGCTCCGTAGGTTTGAGAGACATTAAAGGCAGTAGGATCTTGCAAATTTTACAACTACTACAATATGAGTGGGCATAACATGAATGAGTGTTGTAACCTAAGGAAAATTGTTGAAGGCTTCGAATGCAAAGATCGCATCGACTATCTTGGCACCAATGAGAGAAACTAGATCCAATGACCCACTCAACGTCGAAGGATGAAGTAGCTATAACAATAACAGCAGCAGTAGGAAGACCTCCTCAATGACCAGCAGCATCGGGGAAGGGAGGGCCAAATCAACACAATAGTTAGAGGCTTTAGGGTAGGAGGAGTGAGATCCGCATCAAAAGTTGAGCACAAGGTCCTTCTTATCTAAGATAAGAGGGTAAAGATTGACACCATGATTACCTTCTCTATTGGGGATAACGAGGGCATTAAGTACCTACATAGTGATGTCTTGGTGATCAATGTAGAGACTGAGCATTTTGATGTCCATAAGATGTTTGTTGATAGTGGTAGTTCGGTAGACATTCTCTTTTATCATAATGACGAACAGATGGAAGAGCACTTGAAGAGCCCCTATAATCATATAAGCATAACCTTACAGGCTTTAAAGGTGGCAAACTTGTGCCAACCAAGGGGCTCATTACCCTTCCTGTTTAACTGGGCATCCAGACCAAACAAAAAATATGGAATTGTTAGCAAAGTTGTTTCCTTTTTCTTCTAATATAAAGAATTCTTCTTACTTTAGTTACATAGGTCATCGATTTAGCCTTAAGGTGATGTTCCCTATGCTAGTGAGAGTCAATGAAGCACGAAGCAAGTAGAAGCTATTAAGATCCCTTTACCTTGAGGTACAATCTTAAGATAATGTGATGTACGTAAAATCAGGGTCGAAGGAAAAACCAAGCTTATGGGGAGGGCCATTTGAGAAGATCAAGGAAACAGATCTTGGGAGTAGCCTCAAGCTGACCATGTAAGTGGGGACATCACTAACCATAGATGAAAGAGATCGACTTATCAATTTCCTTTAAGCCAAACGTCAATGTCTTTATATTGTCCCCTAAGGACATCCTGGGCATTACGGACATTCCCGAAGTAACGCACTACCTCTAAATACAAAACTCACTCACTTTACACTCTTTGGAGAGATTCATAGCTTAGGAAAACTTTGGAACAAAATATGGAGTTTTTGAAAAATTAGGAAAATCATAAGAAAATTTAGAAATTTAGTGCAGAAATTTGAGCATGTATGGAAACCAAATCAAATGACAACCCGAAAGCAAGCGGCCACCACCACTTGATAGGGAAAGTAGTGTCTAGGTGGGTTGACAACCATTTAATGGTGCACAGTGGCCAGGGAACTTCGAATCAATGAGTTTTGATTTTTACTTGATTTTCAATAATTTGTTAAAAACAATAAACTAACTTGAAAAATTGTATTTCTAGGTTATTTTTAGTATACTTTCATGGAAAAATGTCAATTTTTCAAAATAGGCATGGCTCATATTTCCCTTTTAAGAAATGGGCTGTTTTGAGCATATTTTCATTCTGATTTTCAAAAAGGCAAATGATATTGTTTCAAGATGAAAAATTTTCTATAGACTCTTCATAATATTTATTATTCAGCTTTGTCAAAAGTTTCTCAAATTTTTTTGGTAGATTCTTCTTAATTTTGATTTACTAAAAATTTCCAAATATGAAAATTTACGAAATTAGTTAGTTTTCAAATACTTTTAGTCAAATTTGATTTTTATTCATATTTTCGGTACTAAAATGATATTTTACATGGATGCAAGAGTTTTTGGATGAAAAAGTGGTCAAACATGTGATTTATTGCATTTTCACGAGTCAAAAGCAGTGTCTTTGTAAAACTAAAATGGTGATGTATTGAAAAATGGTCATGCATAGGTTTTTGAAAAATTGTCCTAATCTGGAATATAATCTTTGGATGGCTTTACTACTGGTTGTGTCCAAAACTTGGTGAATCTCAATGGTTACATAGAGTCTTAATAAGTTTGGGTATTATTTGGCTATGTATAAGCTTTTATACAAGGTTGCTTATAAAGTTTTTTATGTGATGGTTAGTAGAAGTTTCCATAGAAGGCCTCTGGTGAGATACTAAATTAAGTAAATTAAAATGTGTCCAAGCAAAAACTTGATTAGAAGGTTCTTAGTGAAACATAAAATGGAAACTCAAAGTGAAATATGAGTGGAAACTTGAGTAGAAGCTTTCTTAAC
Organism: Lumnitzera racemosa; assembly: GCA_024138005.1. Taxonomy (NCBI): domain Eukaryota; kingdom Viridiplantae; phylum Streptophyta; class Magnoliopsida; order Myrtales; family Combretaceae; genus Lumnitzera; species Lumnitzera racemosa. The sequence continues at coordinate 84,565,745 of JAMXBC010000010.1, read as the reverse complement.
CATGAATCCTAGGATCAACTGTAAGTTGATGGTTGAGTAGAAGGTATAAGTAATAAAGTTAATAAGGATCCTTTCCTAGTAAAAGGTTATGTAGAAGGTTAAATAACATGAATCTAAACAAAAATGATCATGTAGAAGGATGTGTAGAAGGTAGAGACCTTAACAAGAGGATCATGTAGAAGGTCCTGTAGAAGGTCTTAAGTACTAATGAAATGCTCTTAGCTAAAAAGACTAAGGTATGCACCCTTAACTTACCAACTCAGTTAAGCTTTAATGAATCATTTATGTAGCTTGAATAAACGCTAAGTATAAATTTTAATCATAATGTTGGTTGAATAGCAAGAAGCCTGAAGATGTGACAAAAGGTGAAGGATGTTAGTACTAAGTAGGTGGATATTGTATGTTTAGGAGTAGATTTATGTCTACTCATTAGGTTGCAAGTTACATGGTTATGTGATATGTGCTTGATTGACTGAGCTTGATTCTAAATCTTGGAATGATGTTTGTTGATTATGTGATGTCCTTAGACATGTAATGGATTAACTATGCTTAGCTTTGAATCTTGAGTTTGTAGCCATGAATGTGTTAATTGAATGATATTTGATAGGACGCATTCAAACTATGGGAAACATTAGTAAAAGGTTCAACCTTCAAGGTGTTCGCTTGAGCGAAACTGATATAAGGTTAAAGATTGAGGCAATAAGAGTCTCAATTAGATTATAGCTAATTAAATTTGTAGTTGATATGAAGCTTGGACATTTTACTGGATGTGGTGTTTGACACATCATTGGTGCATTCATGGCATCACATGAAAAGGACTTACGGGTTAGATATTTGAAAGGAAACTATTTTTCTAAACAAGTATTCGATTTGAGAAAAAAACTTGATTTTTCACGATTTTGATAAGCTGGAAATTTTGAAGCATATAAGCTTATACGCTGAAGCGTTTCACCTTGATCACTCAATGTTGTGATCATCTTTGGTTTAGTAGTGTTATTCCTTATTCACGGCACAGGTTGGGAGTCTAACTCTCAAGCAGCTTTTTGTTGTCGCTAGGTTCCTAGACATTGCATCCAGATACCTAATTGAGTCAACTAATCAAATGAAAATGAGGCTAGAAGATTGGATATTGGATTGGCACCGATGCATTAGCTCATGTGCATGAGCATGGCAAGAATTTTTTTAGAGATCCCACGATTGGTATAATATTATTTGACTAAATATCCACTACTAATATGGTACAATAACTGGATGTGAGTGTGCTATATTATGTGTTTCATCCACTCCCACTCAGTTTATAGTGAACTGAGCGGATATGTGTTGTATCCGTAGGTGAAGGCAAAGTATAGAAGGAGCACCATCACCATTAGGGAGGAAGATTTTAAGAGTGCCTAGGATGGATTCAATTACTTTGAAGGACTTTTATTTTTGATGATAGACTTAGATAGTTGGTATTTATAAATCTTGTAAAAGAGTTTGGAAGACTATGACAATTAGTTACATAAAATTATAAATATTTGAAGTATCATTTGTAAGGCTGAACTCCATTAAAACCCTTTGATTATGTATGTATGTTGTTGTATATATATATGTAGTCGTGTCCTTTGGTTTATTGTAGGTTAGTTATAGGTGTTGCATTCAGGGCTAATTCAAGATGTGACAACTACCTTAACTAGTTAGCGAACATTGTACTTATGAACAAGTCCAACGGGAAGTAGCGCATGTGCATGGATTACACAAATCTCAACAAGGCTTACCTTAAGGACTATCTTCCCCTCCCTAAGGTCGACTAGCTCATTGATTCGATGTCGAGCTATGCTATGCTTAGTATCATGGATGCCTACTTGAGGTATAATTAGATTCATATGACCTTCAAGGATGAGGTCCATACCTCATTTGTTATTGACTTCAAAACATATTCCTATAAGGTCATGCCCTTCGGTTTGAAGATTGATGGGGTAACATATTAGAGATTGGTGACAACCATCGCCAAGCCTTGGCTTGAACAAAAAATTGAAGTCTATGTTTACAATATGATTTTCAAAAGCAGGGAAAGGAAGGACTACATCCAAGACTTCTACAAGACCTTCAAAACTCTTCACCCATATTAGATGAAGTTCAACCCTCAAAATGCCTCTTTGGGTTAGCCTTAGGCAAGTTCCTTAGATTCATGATCATGAAGCATGACATTGAGGCAATTTGGATAAGATACAAGCCATCCACGACATGCAAGCATCTCAAACCATCAGGGAAGTCCAATGGATCATAGGTCGGGCTACAATGCTCAATTGCTTTGTGTCTAGAAGTGCTTACAAATGTTCCAAGTTCTTTGAGTTACTGAAGACTCCATTGGAGTTCAACTTGACAAAGCAAAGTTAAGCTGCATTTGATTGAAGAATCCATTAGGGTTCAAACAGTTTTTAGAAAACCCACCCATCCTATCGAAGCCAGTTCTCGAAGAAAAACTTTACTTATATCTAGTAGTCAGCGATCGAGCATTATCCTCCCTGTTTGCTTGAGCAAATGGATGAGAGCATAAGTCGGTTTACTACATCAGCCATATCTTCCAAGACCTAAAGATAAGGTACATTCACGTAGAAAAATTCGCCTTAGTCATAGTGATTGCTACAAAGAAGCTAAGGTCATATTTCCAAACCCATCTAATCGTTGTCCTCATTGACTAGCCACTATCGAGCATCTTATAGAAGTTACATGCCTTAGGCTGTAATACCTTAGGGTTTGAGCCAATGTGATAACCTAGGCTCTAAGCCCCTTAATTTAGGGCATAAGGCAATATTATCTATTTTAGTTCAAACTTCATAATAAAGATAAAAAAGTTAAAAGAAGTATTATAGTAAAGTTAATTTCTCAAAATAAGCTAATAAAAAGGACAATTTATCAATAAAGTTGATAGTTATAAAAAACGTAAAATTTAAGCTTTGAGATATTGTGAGATATTAGAAATACGTTATTTAACTTATAAAAATAGTAAATGAAATTGAATTATATATAATATATATATGAAATTACATAGAATATACATTATATGTATTAACTATGTATATATAATATTAATAAATTATAAAATATGGGTAAATTAATATAAAATAATTGAAAATCTTCTAGAAAATGACTTGGTGAGTCATCAAAATGATATGGTAGCATGGCATCAAGATTAATATGGAATTGAGACATGATACCTAGTTAATATGTAGGAAAATAAGGAAATGACATGTGTTAATTCAGTTTTGATGTGCAACCTCCCATAAACTTATAAATAGGAGACCAAACATCAATTATAATATATTAGGAGCTAGGAAACATAAGAACATAATTTAGGAAAAATTAGAAAAAAATAAAAAAAATAAGAGAAAAACAGAACCAAAACAAGAGCACTACTGGTCTAAGGCATTCATTAGGCTACTAACAACCTAACTTGGGGTAGATTGGTGGTTTGAAGGTCGGCTATGAGGGGGGTGTTTCCAATAAGGTGCAGCAGCCATAAGGCAGCTGGAGAAGGCCGATTCAAGTTTCTTTGTTTTTTCGCCCGTAGTTTCATTGATTTTTTAAAAATATTAAATAAGCTTAAAAAAGTCTGGAAAAATGTTTTTTGGGATTATTTTAAGTATATTTTATTGTATTAATTTTATTTTAATTAAATATTAAGTGGAAATATAGATTGATTAAGAAAATGCATTGTTAGGGTGAATTTTAATTTAATTTTTAGAAATATTAAACATTGTTGTTTCAAGTTGCATTTTTGTGTATAATATGCTTAATATATGTATTTAATTATGTAAATAAGAATTTTTGAAAATAAGCATGTTTACTATTTATTATATTTACTTTGAATAAAATTGACAGTTTTGCTGATTTGTTAGAATAATTAGATTTTTAAATCAATGAATGAGCTTACATATTTTGACCTTTGGAAGTTTATAATGATGTTTATAACACTTGATTTTTATCTTGTAATTAAATTTACTTATTTTCCTAATTTTTCCTAATTTTGAGCTAAAAATGCTATTTTTGTAAAAATAGTCAATAAGAAAAATAATTATTATGGATAATTAGTATAAAACTACTTATTTTTGTGGAATTAATTAGGCTCATATACTATTTATTATGTATTTTCCTCATATAAGCCTATATATTATCCTAATATGTAAAATAGTAAATAATACTACTAAGATATTTGCTAAGATAATGTCAAGTTAGTATTTTTGACATATAATAGATGCTAGACATGGTTTGAAAGTGTAATTTCTAGGAATTTTAGTTTAGAATTAAAGCCTATTTAGATCAATTATAAAGTCATGATAACGTATGATTGAGTCAGTAGCGAGAAAGGGTATTTTTTTACTTATAACTACATTGATCAATCTTATTTCTTAAGATATCTTAATTGTACTTGAAATAATAATTGTAACGATATAAAGTTAACTAAAATTGGATAAGAAATGAGTAAGATATGGTCAAATGAAATTCAAAAACGCGATAGTAAAAGCTTATATGAGTTTGGTTTTAGCTTATGGTTGACTTAAAGATTGTATGTATTTTCCTAAGTATGATGAGTGAAGAAGGACTACGTCGTGGAGCTTAAGATTTTGCACTACTATTAAGCCTTCGTAAGTGGATATTTGGGCATGCTTAGGTAGAATTATGTCTACTCCTAACTTTGCATGCTTAATGATGTTTCGGCTTAGTTGAACTTAGCTGTGAGTTTAATGTGTTAATTAAATCATATGGAACTACCTATTATAACCGTTATTGATAAAATGATGATTTGATAATGGACTTAGTTGTAGTGGTTACATTGCTTGTTATTGACACGACACTTGCTGGGATTTGTACTAACTTGGAAAAGAATCTTGGGACTAACCTTACTTCTTAAGGTGTTCGCTTAAGTGAATACAATACCAAGGTCTTAGAACTGACAAAGATACTATGGGTTGAGCTATTATGAATTAAGTAAGCTTGCTTAGATTCGCTGAGTATTGTTTGGCATGTGATTTGATGCATTCATGGCATGGCACAAAAAAGGATCTACAAGTCAAGCCTTTCTAAAAAATTGAGATTTTGCTAGGTCGGTTTTCATACGAAAGCTCGGTTTTTTCAAGTGAACTATATGACTTACAAAAGTTGGGTTTCTAAGCATATAGAAACTACATCATATCTGCTAAGCTAGCTGTTTGCTAGATTTCTAAATTATATCAGGTGGTTTCTATTTTGCTAGGTTTTGGGGGTCCTACTCCCTAGTAGCTCTTTGTTGCCTCTAGTTTCTTAGACGTTGTATCTGGATGCTCGGGTATATAATGTGCATGAGCATAGCATTTTACATTACTAGCAACAAATACCTGGCCTAGCTAATGTATGTGCAAAGTTGAATCTATTGTTTATAAATGAATTGTTTAAGTTGTGATATTTTCTATATTGTATTGTTTGTTATCCATTCTCATTTAGCTTTAGTAGCTGAGGGGATAAAATATTTTATCCTCAGGTTAACAAGATCTTGAAGGGCTCGATATTAGAGGGGATATATTCTACGAGTGTTACTCGAAGTAAGCGAATTTTGGATAGAAACAATACAAAGTCAGAAGTCTTACTATTTTGAAGATGAAAGGAAAAATAATGGTTATTGTTTTGATGTAAATAGTAAACTGTTGAATGAGTAGGTTAAATTAAGTTTTTAATAGATATTCTTTTGTGATGGTGAATCCCATTTCAAGTTGGGATGTAACATCCTTTAGGTGGTATCAGAGAGCATTAGTTAGGGACCATGACCTTTAGTCACATGTGAGATGTGTGGGGTAGTTAGGTAGTAAAGAGTTATAGTTTAGTAACACGACAATAGTATTTATTAATAGAATCCTATGTAGTGTTTATTCAAAAAGATAATTTGTAGGGAATGTAGAAGACAACCAATGAATTGGGTATTAAAGGAGAAAAGAGAGGAACCACCACAACAACCTTGATCTAATCTTGTTCAATTATAATGGAGCTAGCTTAATAGTTTACTACTACATTGGTAGGAGTTGGTGGAGGAGGAGATAAGTTAGTTGGGTGCAGTGAATAGTGAAACCATTTGATGGGAAGGATACTAATCCTTTAGTGGTAGAAGAATTGAGGTGGAAGAAAATAAGAAAGTTAGGATAGCTGATGTTTTGCTAGATAGAGGTGCAAATAATTGGTGGAAGGGAAACAAATGAAATTTACCAAAGCCTGTTGGTTAGGTTACATTTAGAGATGCTTTTTTGGAACACTTTTTTCTTGAGTGTATAAGGGAACAAATGTGTGAAGAATACTATAAGTTGAGGTAGTAAGGTAGAACAATTGAAGAATATGAGAGGTAATTCAATAGGTTACTAAATTTTGCTCTTAAACCTATGTAGAATAATGAGGTTGCTAAAGCTAAGTGGTTCAAGGTTAAGCTTGATCTCTATTACCCAGTAGAGTTGAAGAAAAGTAGATTGGTGAGATATATTGATATTGTTAATGAAACTCGTCTGATTGAGCAAGCTCATGATCTCTAACGGGTTGTCAATGAGATTGAGAAGAAGAAAAGTAAGTTGGATGTTAGTTATAGTAGCAAAAGTAATTTAGCTAAAGGAAATAAGTCCATTTGGGCTTTAGGGGGAAACATAAGGCCTCTATTAGAAATACAACCTTGTTGGAAGTGTGATGGTAGGCATCGAGCTTGGGAATGCCTAAAATTCCAAGGGAAAGGTGCTGCGAAATTAGGCATCTGGCCAAGCAATGTGAAAACCTTGATCTAAGAGGTATATATTGTTAACTATGTCATTAGAGAAGGCATATTTCTAGACAACGTGTAGGACAACAACAGAAAGGACTAGTTCAACAGCAAAACTAAGCTAATAGACTATGACTAAGTAATAGGAATAACCTACCTAGTGGAGAAGGACCCAGTTTAGGGAGCAAGGTAAGATGTATGCTGTAAGCTTCCAAAATTGAGTTTAGGACAACCGAGCTCAGATTTAGGGCTTTTAGGGTAACTTATCCAATTGAGCCCAAACTTTATGACTAAAATGAAAAAGTTAGTCGAGATATTACAGTGAAGTTAGATTTTAGTAATAATAACCTGAAATCCCAATTTTGCCTTTAGAGATTGGAATATTTAATAAAGCACTAAAATGTTCGGAACTCTTAAAATTGAACTTAGATTGCAACGAGAACTTAGAAATAAGTTAATTGAGTTATAAAATGAGATAATGTAGGATAATTTACTATATAAAAATACACGTAATTTTTTGAGTATACCCGGTATAAATAATAATTATACCCGTAAATTAACCCAAAATTGTGTAATTATATATATATTGTGTTGAATTCATGAAATTAACTTTAGAATGTATCCTAAAAAGATAAAAGATATGCTAGAAACTTAATTATATGAGTAAAGCTATATATTTCACATGTTATTTACATAGGGTATAAACTTGTATATTAATTAAATAACTAATTCTAACATATAATATCTATATTTAAGTAATTATATAATAAAAGAAAAGAAAGAAAAAAATTAAACCAATACATTGGAGATTGCTAGACTTGAGGCGTGGTAGGAGAATGGAAAAGGGGATTGCTGATTCAAAAGTGAATTTATAACTTTAGGACACCTCATGCATAAAAAAAAAGAAATTAGAAAAGAAAATATAAAATAATTATAAAAAATCCCTTAACCGACTTTGAGGCACTATAAAAAGCCAACACCATCAGATAAGAAAGTTTTAGCAGTTTGGAATTAGAAATACTTAGAAAGAAAAATTAAAAAAAAAATCGTAGAAAATAAAAAGAAATTTAGAAAAAAATAGGGGAAATTTCGTGAAAGTGTAGAACCCTATCCTAGAGTAGTTTTGCTGTGAAACCTAGCTAACCCTACACGGTCCACCCACCGCGCAGGCCATCCGACAACCTCCAAACCACCGCCTGCTACCGGAGCACCCAAGAATAGTAAAGTCAAATTTTTGCCCTGTTTTTCAAGAATTTTTAAAAATTAGTAAATCTGCTTAGAAAATTATGAAAAAAATTGTACTTAGGTTATTTTAAACATGCTTTCATGTGATATTTTTATTTTTGAAAAATTCGTAATATTTAATATACTTTATTAAGAAATCTACTATTCATCCGAATATATAATTATAAAATAAATGTACTAAATAATGTTGTTTCTAGCTGAAAATTTTTGTATAGGATATGCATGAGATGTAGGTAATTGCTATGTAGCCCAAATTTTGATTAGAATAATTTTAATATTTATTGAATTTTTAGGCCTGAAATTAGCACGAAATAGGCTGAAATTATGAATTTAATAGGAAATTATAAAATTAATTGATGAAATGGATATGTACTGATCTATGATGAATAGTAATAGTATTGAGTCAGATTGAAATTAATTGGATGCTAAAAGAATTACAATTGGATAATTTATCAAATTTAGGGGTAAAATCGTCAATATGAAAATATAGGTAATAGGTCGGAAACTTGAAACCAAGTGATGACTGAATTCCTTATATTTTTAGAAGTCCATAGAAATTTTCAGGGAATTATTGGGTAATCCAAACTATTTATTACGAATTTATTAAGTAAAATAGCTTAAATTACAAGTCGGGGTGTATTTGTAATATTAATAGGCTAAAATGAATTAAATAGTTAAATAAACCTATATATAGGATTGCTGATCAGATTGGATTAAATGGAGATTTTTATTATAATTATTAATATTTTCTGATCGGGATACACTTTAGGTGTATTAGAATTGAATAATACTTATTTGTTACAATATAAGGACAGATTGGATAAAATATAATTTAAATCTGTAAATTACACATAATAGGATCGTTTTTATATAATTATGTATAATTGTATTAAAAATTCAAACTACCCGTTAAAACCCATCTCTAGAAACAGGACTCGTAAGACATGTCGTTAGGTCTATACGAACTCAATGACACTAGTTTTGTTGAAATCAGATAACCTTAAGCAATCTAACCTATAACTATATCATATTCAAGAATATACACATTTCGGTAACCTTACTGGAATCAAAACGTGAATTAATAAATAAAAAGTACGTTTCGATACGATCAAAACGGTATATAATACGTAACAGTATATATGATGTACGGTATCAATAATTAATAATTTAATTCGATATATAGTAATAACATGACTGCATATTATGGAAATAATATATATATATAACCATTTTAGATTAAACCCTAATGTTTTCGTAATTATTACAAAAACTAAATTTGGACCTTTTGTGTAATTAGGACCTTCTAAAGACGGTTGACAATTCATGTCAGCAATAGCGAACATCTAAACAAGTAAGTTGGGATTGTAGCTTCACCGTTGTTTGGGTACTATTTAAAGTATCCGGGGACCTAAGAGTACTTTTGGTTGTGTTTGTAATAAGATGATTATGTGCATGTTGTGTGTGTGAATGATACTCGGTTAAGACAGGAGTTTAACTCCTTGGTGTGCTGTTCTGTATATTTGCATGGATTCTGTATTGTGTGAACTTGTTGGTCACCCCTGATTAACACTAACAGTTATTCGACTAAAATGTAATTGGATATGCATAATCACCCGTTAGGGGAAACGATTGAGAGTGTTAGGCCAAACACCGACTTCCTTCGATGAGGATAGCTGAAATGGTCCTTTCCCCATCCTTAGTCGAACTAAGTGACAAGCGAGGAGGTCGCGGCAAGGTTGGGGGCCGTGGTTCGAAGGCGGTCATGGGAGGGGGGTGTTCTCCATTGCACAAGCCTGGCTTTGGTCTGACTTGAGTCGCGATGAAACTCCTCAATCTGGGTTAGAGCGGATGTAATTTCTCTAACCTCACAGTAGACCGGATAACATTGTGCGATGTTTTCATTTGAGTGATTGCATTGCATTTCATCATGATTATTAACCTTATTCGTGATTGTACAGTACTCTTCTGACTCCGTCCCACTTACTGAGCTGGTTGTGCTCGCATCCCTACAGAATCTTTTGTAGGTATTGAGTGAAGGCAAGATGTTCAGGTACCACCGTTCCCAGGTTAGTGTGCTGCTGTGTGGGAAAGTGAGGATTGAGGAATTTAACTGAACTTGAGCTTTTGGCTTTGTCTTTAAGTTTTGAGGAAAACTAAATGGGAATTCCTTGGGAGCCCACTAGTTTTCTAACTTATTGTATATAGAACACAAAACCTGTGGTTTTTAATAAACTCTGATTATAAACTTTACCCTTGGACGTGAAATGTTTGTTTAAATACTGTTGTGATACTAAATAGCAGGTTTTATAGAACAAGTATTTTGTAAAAGCTCTACCATAGGTTTGGATATTAACAGGTGTCAGAACAGACGTTTCAAGCTGGTTGAGTTGTGCGCCTTGTGTAAACTGCGTCTACGATAGCAGCTGTGAGGTTAGCTTCTATCTTAGATTAGTTTACACTGCGGGACAATTATGACTCTTCTTATTCGGGGCGTGACATATGCTGTTCAGCAAAATGACGCTTGAAATGACCAAGCTTTGGTAAGTATGACCTCTAAACTTGATAACTTACAGTATCTAAGTAAGTAGTAGTTGATAGTTGATAAACAAGAAGTATATGAAAATAATACTATAGTTATAATAAATTACTTTATGGTTAGTATATCTAAGAGATAATTATACCTATACTTTATTCAATATCGAGGCAACTCAGTCATGTGTTTCAAAAGAGAAAGTTGATCGAAATAAACTTTCTATAGAGACCTTAGTTTATGAATTAATAGTTACAACCCCTCCTAGAGAAGGATGAATGGTACAACACAAATTAAAGGTTGGGGAATGTGAGTTTAGGTATTTATGAGATAATTGTAGAGTTGGTTGTTTTAGATATAAAAGGATTAGATGTAATAATGGGGGTAAGTATGGAGCAAATGTTGATTATGAGGAAAGGATAATAGCATTTAAGTGGGCTAATGAGAAGGGAATCATAGAAGATTCATAGAAACTTTAGTGCTAAGAAAAGTTGCTAGAAAAAAAAGTATCTTGAACAGAGGAGTTGAAAGTAGACATTTGGGGGATCTTGAAGAGGATATAAATGTTATAGTGAGGCAGGCTAAAGTTGTTATTGGAATAAATAAAATAGCGAGAAATGGTGAAGGTGGATAATCACGAGTGAGTTTAGGGAATAAATCAGAACTTTTGTTAGAAGCATAATTAGAGCCCAATTCAAAAGCTACCTTGTATAAAATGAGATTGTGATTCATAAGGTACTAGTTAATTATGAGATTGAGGAGTTAAATGACGATAAAGTATATCAAGTTAATGGGGAATATCACTAGAGCACTACGGGAATATACCTTTTATGTGCCCTTGGCACATGTGATTAGCAAGAAGAGAATAGCAAACCTATGGCTTTCATGACTCTTTTGTCATAACAACTCATGTTTGTTACAACTCTAATATTTTTCATAACAAAGTTTTCTATCCTTATGAGTCATGTCATGTCAGTTGTTAGCTGAAAAGTATCTTGTGTCTTTATGAGTCTCATTCGTTAAGAGTTGTATCAATTTATGTCAAATCCAGTCGAGTCCACTTGGTTTGAGTCATTCTTTATCTCCCTGGTGTATAAGTTGGTGGAAAATTCAGGTTTACCAAACTCATTCTTACTGATATATGTGCTAACTATATGAAGTACCCAAGATCTTAGCTACGACCATAAAGTGATGACTGTAGTATAAGACTTATAGATGGGAGGAAATAGAACTTGTTATGATTGTCTTAAGTGGAAATTAGGACTTGAACATGCAAAGGTGTTAGGAATGAAGTGAGCAGATATGTTGACAAACTATGGAAAAGATAAGGGATGATTATGTGCCTTATAGGACTAATTAAGGGGAGAGTTTGAACTAACCAAAGGAATGAAATGGGGACCAAGTGGGAATTGAAATTTGAGTGATGATAAGGAATTAGTGTAGATACATGCTAGTTTGATATGAGATAGTGGTGAAGAGCAAAATTATAAGATAGAAATATGATGGCTTTAGAATTTAGACATGTACTTAATGAAGTTATGGTGATGGATGTTGCCATGACAACATGAATAAAAAGAAAAGTATAGGATATAACAAAAGATGAAACAGGTGAACATTGAGAATAAGCTATATTAAGTTATGATGTATAAGCTAAAAGCACAAGATGAAGAAAGAGATAAGACATGTAAGATAAAGCAGAAAGTTTATGAGTTGATAAATTTGAGATCAAGATACAAAGGTCAGTGTTGAAAGATTTCAACTTTTAAAAATAGTTGATGAATGTGATGTGGAAATCAGAGTTGCATAGTGGAAGTGAAGTATTAGGTCATGAATATGAATTTCTTGGATTGAGAAAGTTTCGAAGAAGAAACTTTTTGTAAGGAGGTAGAATGTAATATCCCAGGGTTTGAGCCTATGCGATAACTTAGGTTTCGAGCCCTTATATCTAGGGCACTGGGCAACATTATGCATTTTAGTTTAAACTTAAGAACTATCCTAGTAAAGTAAATTTCTTAAAATAAGCTATATAAAAGAATTGATTTGATAAAAACAACAATTTATCAATAATTATTGAAAACATGAAATTTGACTTTGAGATATAGCGAAGTATTAGAGATAAGTCATTTAACTCATAAAAATAATAAATGAAGCTGAATTATATATAATATATATGAATTTACGTAGAATATACATTATATGTATTAAATATGTATAGATAATATTAATAAATTATAAAATATGGGTAAATTAATATAAAATAATTGAAAATCTTCTAGAAAATGACTTGGTGAGTTATTAGAATGATGTGGCAGCATGGGATCAAGTTGAAAATATGAGTCATCATAAGATTAATATGGAATTGACGCATGACACCTAGTCAACATGTAGGAAAATAAGGAAATAACATGTGTTAATTCACTTTTTGACATAAAACCTCTCTAAAACTTATAAATAGGAGACCAAATATCAATTACAATATTTTAGGAGCCTGGAAACACAAGAACATAGTTTAGGAAAAATGATAAAAATAAAATAAAAACAAAACAAAAATAGGGGCACTATTGGTCTCAGGCGATCCATTAGGCTGTCAACAACCTGACTTGGAGTAGCTTTGTGGTTTGAAGGTTGGTCATGAGTGGGCTATTTCCAACAAGGTGTGGTAGCTGGAGACGACTAGTTTAGGTCTCTTTATTTTTCACTTGCAGTTTCATCAATTTTCTAAGAATATTAAAAAAGCTTAAAAAATCTACAAAAATGTATTCTAGGATTTTTTTATAGTTATTTTAATGTACTAATTTTATTTTAATTAATATTAAGTGGAAATATGGGTTGCTTAAGAAAATGCCCTATTAAGCTAAATTTTAATTTAATTTTTAGAAATATTAAATATTGTTGTTCCGAGTTGAATTTTTGTGTATAATATGCTTAATATATGTATATAATTATGGAAATAATAATTTTTGAAAATAAGCTTGTTTACTATTTATTATATTTATTTTGAATGAAACTAGTAGTTTTGTTGATTTGTTGGAATAATTAGTTTTTGATTAAATCAATAAATGAGCCCTACACATTCTAACTTTTGGAAGTTTATAATGATGTTTAGAGCACTTGATTTTTATCTTATAATTAAATTTAGTTATTTGCCTAATTTTGAGCTAAAAATGCTATTTTTGTAAAAATAGGCAATAAACAAAATAATTATTATGGATAGTTATTATAAAACTAAATTTTTTTATGAGTTTATAGATTTTTTCATGGAATTAATTGTGCTCATATACTATTTATTATGTATTTTCCTAATATGTAAAATAGTAAATAATGATATTAAGATATTTATTAAGATAATGTAAGGTGAGTATTTCTAACATATAATAGATGCTGGACAAGGTTAAAAACTTTACTTTATATGACTTTTAATTTAGAATTAAAGCCTATTCGGATAAATTACGAAGTCACGATAATGTATAATCGAGTTGGTAGCAATAGAGGGTATTTTCAAACTCGTAATTATATTGATTAGTCTTATTTCTTAAGATATCTTAATAGTACTCGAAATAAAGATCATGATGATATAAAGTTTACTAAAATCATATAAGAAATGAGTAAGATATAGTTAAACAAAATTCAGAAATGCGATAATAAAAGCTTATAAGAGTTTGGTTTCAACTTGTAATTGACTTAGAGACTATGCGTATTTTCATAGGTATGATAACTGAGGAAGGAATATGTTGTGAAGTTTAGGATTTTGCACTCTTATTAAGCCTTGGTAAGTGGATATTTGTATATACTTGAGTAGACTTATGTTTACTCCTAACTTTGCATGCTTGGTGATGTTTTGGCTTGGCTAAACTTAGTTGTGAGTTTGATGTGTTGCTTGAATCATACAGAGCTACCTTTTGTAACTATTATTGATAGAATGATGATTTGATAATGGACTTGGGACTAATCTTATCTCCTAAGGTTTCACTTAAGTGAACCCAATATCGAGGTCTTATAATTGACAAAGATACTAAGTAAAGGCTGAGCTAACACGAAATGATTAAGCTTGCTTAGCGTGAAATTTGATGCATTCATGGCATGGTATGAAAAAGGACTTATAGGTTAAGCCTTTGTAAAAAACCAATATTTTGCTAGCTCGGTTTTTAAATTAAAGCTAGGTTTTATCAAGTGAACTATTTGACTTATAAAAGCTAAGTTTTCAAGCATATATAAACTGCATCATATCTGCTAGGCCAGTTATATGCTGGATTTCTTAACTACATTAGGTGCTTTTTGTTTTGCTAGGTTTTGGCTGTTTTACTTCTAGACAGCTCATTGTTGCCTCTAAGTTCTTAGATGTTGTATCTAGATGCTTGAGTATGTTGACTAACTGGATGAGTGAGGTGGGAAAGGCATAGGCTATCGGTACCTATGCATGCCACGTGTATGAGCATAACATTTTGCATTACTAGCAATAAATACCTAGCCTAGCTAATGTATGTACAAAGTTGAGTCTACTATTTATGTATGAATTGTTTGAGTTGTGATAATTTTCTTTATTGTATTGTTTGTTATCTACTCTCACTTAGTTTCAGTAGTTAAAGAGATAAAATGTTTTATCCCTAGGTTAATAGGATCTCGAAGGGCCCAATGTTAGAGAGGATATATTTTAAGAGCATTAGTCCTACTCAG
Organism: Lumnitzera racemosa; assembly: GCA_024138005.1. Taxonomy (NCBI): domain Eukaryota; kingdom Viridiplantae; phylum Streptophyta; class Magnoliopsida; order Myrtales; family Combretaceae; genus Lumnitzera; species Lumnitzera racemosa. The sequence goes on along the minus strand of JAMXBC010000010.1, from coordinate 84,550,545 downwards.
CGACTTTTGGATGGAACTTATACAAAGTCAGAAGTCTTACTATTTTGAAGATGAAAGGAAAAAAATGGTTCATGTTTTGATGTAAATAGTAAACTATAAAAATAAGTTATAACCAAAGATCTAATTGAACTCTATTGTAGCATCCCTATTATCACATAAATAAAGTTGTGTTTTGATAAATGAGTAGGTTGAATTAAGTTTTTAATAAGTATTCATGTCTGATGGAGCATCTCCTGCTGAGCCTAAATGTAACATAGGCCTCATGGTCATATATTGATTAGAGCTTGGTGCTCATGGAGTGCAGCTCCTCCCAAGGTAGGCTATTCCAATTATATAGGAGAAGAAGAAGCATAAGTAGAAGTAGACATACCTGTATGGACTTTCCATGTTAATGGATCCTTTACTTAGAGAGGAGTGGCACAGTCATGGCCTTGTAAGGGCCTCATGATATCAAGGTCATGTACATACTTAAGTTGGGTTCCTAGTGAGCAATGACAAGGTGAGTATGAAGTTTCATTGCCGACTTGAAGATATTGAAGGACATTGTGGCAAAGAAGTTAAACATTCACTTAGACTCCATGCTTGTGGTACACCAAGTAAGAGGAGAGTATGGGCCCAGGGAGAGACTATGGTGAAGTACCTCTAAATAGTCCAAGGTCTCCTTTTAGGCTTCACCTCATGGAAGATAAATAAGATTCCTTAAGTAGAGAACTCTGAAGCAGGTAGACTATCGAAGCTTATGTCAATAGTTATCTGAACATCGTATGGTAGTGATAAGTGACATTTCATCAAATATCTACTTAAGTGCACCATCGTAGAGCCATAACAAGAGGTACTTAAGATCTAACCTTCTCAAGCTAAGCCTTGTTAAATGGGTCCAATCATTGAACATCTAAAGTTTAGAGCATTGCTCAACAATAAGATTAAAGCTAAGAGGCTAGCTTATGTTGCAATGAACAATATACTCATTGACAATGTTTTCTATCACCGCGAGCTTAGTGTCTCATGATGGGGCATATATCACTTTATTAAGCAAGTGTACATAGTCAAGTTATAGTATAGATTAAAATAGATGTTGAGTCTAAGTGTTGATATCATGAGGAGCTAGTTATGTGAGAATATTTAATTATTTTTAGCAATGATATCCTTTAAATTATTCAATTACCTAACTTCTAGCAATAAAAGATTTAATGGAAAAAACTAAGGATAGAAAACAAAGATTGCAATAAAATAAAAAGTTAAATTAGAAAATAGAAATAAAGAAACAAAATTAAAACAATTAATCAAAATAACTAAATAACTAAGCAACATAATAAGATCAAAACATAATAACATAAATAACATAAAAGCATAATAACATAAATAAATTAATTAAGAAATAACATTTTCCTTAGTAAATCTTTATTGTTGTTTACTACCTAGTTTTAGGGGATTATTTAATCCCAATTGCAACATTAGATTGTGGAGATTCCTAATCCTACTCATATGAAAATTAGATTTGAAATTAGCTGAACTTGAGTCTCTGGCTAATTCCTAACCCTAAAACCCTCCCTACCTGAATCTCTTCCGAATAGAGTGTTTTAAGATTCAACTAAGCACTTGGATCCTTAATCAAGAAAGATTCAATACTTAATCTCTTAGCGTACTTAATCTCTTCTAATTACACTTGTTTGTTAACTGTAAAACTCATGTCTCTACAGTAAACATAAACATTAAATTAATAACTTAGGTAAATATTAATTTAATAACAATAAAAATGGTATAATCATATTACAATAAGCAACATCATGGATTGAATTTCATATATAAAAATCACTCCTTTAAATGTAAGGTTCAACAACGATTTACTATGTAAATTAAAAGAAAGACAAGAAAATTAGAAAGAAAAGAAATGAATGGAGGAGCCCCCTTGTGATTTTAACTAATGCTCAAGATGTTCTCTCTTTGCTTTCGTTTCATTCTCCCTTATAACCTTAGGCCTAATGTCTATTTATAAGAGGTGAACCTTAGATTATAATAAAAAACTAATAAAAATAGAAAATTTGGGAGCCATTGCATCTTTACACTTGAAGTATACAGTTGTAGTTGCTAGGTGTGTACTTGCTTTTCATATGAAAACTGTAATTTTCAAAAGAAATTCACAACGAGAGGATCATGGGTAGGGATCACAGGTGTGGTCCTCAATTGTGATCTCAATTAGACTTCGTTCTATGCTTGAAAACTCCTTCACTTCACTTCTTGATCCATGTTTTTGGTTTGTTTGAGCTCAAAATTGCATCAGAATCCTTTAAAACTTTATGAAATGCTTCTAAGGTCTTTAGAAATAATAAATAAGTAGATTAAGCTTAAAATAAAATAAAATCATCAAGAATAAAGTTTAAATTAACATAAAACACCCATAGAAAATATACGGTAATTTTATGTTATCAAATGCCCCTACACTTAAACTTTTGCTTATCCTCAAGCAAATTAACGAAAATTAGAGGAAAATAATTGAAGGGTAAGATAATAAACTACAATCTTAGAAAAGTACACCAACAAAAGCAAAATTCTTAGCAAAAAATCTTTTCAGAACACCCTTACTCCTTAACTTCATAGTGCATTCAGAAAACTTGGGTATTAACAAATTAAGAACTACTGAATTTTAGTGATCAATCTAGATGAATTAGAGTTAGCCACAACACTTAAAAAAAAATCTAAACTAGAGATTAAGAAAGACATAAACTAATCAAGAAAAGTTATAAGGATTTCCTCCCTCTAACTCAAGAGGAGAGAAATCTTTCTTAATTATTTTTAACTTGAAAAACTATAATGGATACATATAAAATCAATTCATCACCTAATTATCCCTCTACTTCTTTCAATTTTCATTAGGAGGCTTATTATTTTAATTTGATTTTCCTTATTGAAGGTCGAGTAGCACTGGGAAAGTACCTCACTCTTTTGATAGACTAAGTTTGATCCTTACTAACTTAGCTTCTTTAGTTACTTTAGTAGTTACTAGCAGGAAAGTACCTTGCTCTTCTAAGGTACCAAGGTCGACCCTTAACAACTTTAATTAATTTCTTCTTTTTTCTGATTAACAGTGGGAAAGATTCTTTCTCTTTTGAGAGACCAAGATTGATCCATACCAATCTTTAGCAATTATTTTATCAATTCAATCTAGTTATTCAATTTACACCTTCAACTACTTTGATTTTTTAAAGGACTTTCAAAGGACAAATCTCCTTTGTTCATCCAATCTCAAATTTGAAAAAGAAGGATATATAACTATCATCTAAAATCAAGCCTAGAAATAAAAATAACTAGTCCTTAATCTATTCATATCTATCTTAATCTTGAGTCTAAGTCTAAGCTTAGTGATGGGGAACTTTGAATCTTAAAGATTTAAGCATTTAAATTTAGTAACGTGCTCTAGATTCATAAAGGATATAGGAAAATTGGAAAATTTTTTTGCTTGCTTATTTATATAGGGGTTGCAAGTTTTTAAGATTTTTGAAAAAGTTTTTTGAAGAATTTTGGTAAAAGCTTAAGTGAATATACAATAGTATTTATAATATATCCTTCTCCTTTACACTTAAGTTGTACATTGTCCTCAGTGTACATGATCATGCAAACCAAAAATCTAGTGGGGGATAATAAAAATAACAACAAAAATAATAAAAGAAAAAGAAATTGGGACTTTCTCGATTTTATTGTAGGGTCCTTTCAAAAAGATTGAAGTCCAAAAACTGATTTCCAACGAATTGTTACGCACCTAGTTTTCTTTTTTGCTTAAAAACGAAATAACAAAAGAAAAAGAAAAGAAAAAAGTTAACTAAGCAAAAATAACTAAATAAAACTACTGCTAATTCAAGTATCTGAAAAGTTAGCATCAATTAGTCTTACAAATCAACAAAAGATAAATTAGTTTGAAAGGCAAATAAAAAGTTAGTTAATTAATACAGTCATCTAATATAGCAAATAAAATAAATCAATTTTTTAAGAAAGAAATTGAAAAGGAGATCACTCTTCATCCTCTTCTTCTTATTCCTCTTCAATTTCATTACCATTGGATTCTTTTGTAGGGTTTGGCTCTAGCATTGGTAGTGGTGGTGGTGGTTGAATCTGTGAATCAGTCATAATTGCCTCTTGTTGCACTAAGGCTTGATCTACCTTATGTTGCAAGGTTCATTGCCTCTTAAAAAGCTCCTTCATAATTTTCTTGGAAGTGTCAATTGATAATGCAAAAGTAGCATATATTGTGATCTAGTTGTACAATTTTTATTGTGTTAAATTAATATTACTCAGGATGTTAATTTAACATCTGAGTTTGCTGTAGAGTCATGAGGACTGTAGTAAATAGACAAGTGCAATTAGAAGGGATTGGGTGACCTAATAGCACCATCCATGCATTTCATGTGATCTTGAGATGCTTTATTTAGTAGCAATTTGTATAAAGAGGGTCTCAAGATTAGGAGTTAGCTAGAGACGTAAGTTTAGTTAACTCAAAATTTGATATCCACTAGAATAGGATTAGGAATCTCTACGGTCTAATAAGTTAATTGAGATTGAATAATCCCTTAGACTTAGGTAGTAAATAACGATTATGGTTTACTAAGAGAAATATTAGTCTTTTAATTAATTAATCTATAATCTTAAGTTATTTTCATTTTTTCATGTTTCTATTGCTTTTATGTTATTTTTACATTTCCATGCTCTATATTAATTGTATGTTATTTTTGCGTTTTATTGTTAGTTGTTACATTTGTGTTATTTAGCTAATTAGTAATAAATTATTTTAATTTCTTTATTTCTATTATTGATTAGATGTTTGATTTCATTGCGATTCTTGTTTTCCTTATTTAGTTTATTTAATTGAATCTTAAGTTATTCAACGAATCTACCTTTAAGAAAAGTTAGATAATTGAATAAACTAATAGGGTACACTTGCCAGGAATAATTAGATATATCCATATAACTCAGCTCCTCCTAAGATCAACACTTGGACTTGTATTCGTTTTAAATTTATACTATAACTTATATAACGCCTTAGAATGGGGTTTGTTAGTTTTACCTAAAATCTTCATATCACGTATGCACTCATGATATAAAGATCACCTTACAAGTCAAATGTTGCAAGACTTTAACTAGTGAGTTTCTAATGGTGCTTATTCATTTTATATATATCTACTTAACTATATATATATATATATATATATATAAGTGATAAAAAAATCTACAGTCACCAAAATTGTAGAGAGTCGGAGTTACCTACCAAACGATAAGATAGGGTACCTAAATTCAGACAATCATAAAGCCACTAGATGCTTTGAAAGTTTAATTTGACTATTGTACTTATTTTTCTAAACTTATCATTCTACTTTCTCAGCCTAATGGAGCAAATCTTAGCTTAGCCCCAACTTTGTAAGCCTGCAAAAGACATTATTGGGGTTAAGATATATTTAGCTTAGTGAGTAACCTTCTTATCTTACCATCAAACAGTAATAAGCAAGTTATTTATTAAACATATGAATGTATGTATAAGTATATGCAATACAAATAGTGTATACAGTTGACCAATAACTGCATACAGTATAGTTTTATGCCCATCGTTGCCCAGTTTAGGAAGTATTTAGGCATATTAAGGCCCAATTATCCACGTCTGACATGAGTTTTCTTAGTAATATAGGCACTCTCAATTGTAGACATGGCTTAGCCTCAAGTAGAAGGAGGCTCTCTTTAGAATCAAGTAGATCCCAAAAGTTGAGGCAAGAACATGTTGCATGAATATATCATACAATAAACAATCACAACATATAATATCAATATGGATTCATCCATGCATGATCTTTCGCTCTATTATATAGTGCCAATACCCTTTAACTTATGCAACAGGATGTAATGCATGGCTAGTTTAATTAAAGGCTGGATATTTATTAATCCAAAATCATGGGGTGATTATGTAAATATTTTTTAGATACTCCAATATCTTGAGTTATAATGAAGAAAACAAGTGTGTTTGAAATATTGTAGGGTATTTTGTAAGGAAGAGTCATCCAAAGTAAGCACATACAAGTTCCCATATACCCCAACATGTAATAAGTTCAATTATCAGATATAAGTAGATGGTACACTAACTACAAGCACAAAATAGGGTTAAATAGGGGGGTGGTATAGTCATTCAGCCTTAAAGTCTAGTATTCCCAATAGTCCTCGGTAATCTCAAACTTAGTACCCTAAATCACCTAAGTAAGGTAAGTAATGTAAATAAGACTTATATTAAACTTAATCTATTTGCTAACCTCGCTATAAATTTTCGATTTTCGCTTATTTTGTATTTTTGTCATAACTTTCTCGTTTTAAGTCATAATTTCACGTTCTTATAGTCAATTTTCATTGTTTTCGAATATTCTTTCATTTGGTAAAGTCTTTTTAAGGTTTTTTAACTTGTAAGAATTTAGTTTGGACCAAAAAAGTTCGTTGTTCAATAGTATTTGTTTGACTACTTTAAGATTTGGGCCTAGTTTTGGGCTTTGGGCTTAATTTTGGATGTTGGGCCTTACACTTAACCTTTTGAACATTTATATAGGTATGTTAAGTTAAAAAATTTCTATCCAAATTCCATAACATTTAGTTTGAGCTTTAATATTACTCTTATGGGCCTAAATGAGCCCATTTTACTAATTTAAAGCCTTAGCTTGCTAAGGGGCTTATAGGGGATGGCTTTAATGGGCTTTTGGACTTAATGAACCTTTTATATTTTATTTTATGAGCCTTTTAATTTAGGGATCAGATCTGTCACCAAGTTATTAGGCTTTATTATTGGTTCTTTTAAAGGTTTTTAGGCTTATTTTGCATTTTGGGCCTTGAGTCTCACTCCACTTATTATTTCAAACTTAAACCTAGTAAAGGCTTAAGAAAAGTTTATTTTCTATTAGGATGCAAATCCGGTTCTTTTTATTTATTTGGCTTCTAATCATATTTCTATGGCTCTAATCATTAACTAAGCTTGTTTTGGCCTAATTTACTTTTTAAGACCCTAAACTTGATTATAACTTATTCTAATAGGCTAAATATCCTAATGGGTTTGCTAAATAACCCATTTTACTAAGTGTTCCAGATCTGGTTCATTTCATTAATGGGGTTTCTAATATTATTCCTAAGGCCTTAATCATCAGTTTAGTTAGTTTAGGTCATTAACTCATCATTACCCTATTTAACCCTATTTAACTTAGTTAATTACACCTTAAATCATACTTCACACTAATTAATCAAAATTTACAACTCACTATATCCATCAATAGTGGTGGCCAAGAAGGGGTTTTTTATGATTTCGTCAACCCCCTCCATCCAATACTCATTATAGTGTATTTTCTTTGTTGTTAATCACATTTCTACTTATTTTAAGCTAATGATATCACATAACGTAGTGAAAACAGGATGGATACATACCATGGAGGAGTGACATAGATGGTACTTAAGGTTTCATGGTGTTTTATCAACATTTTTTTAAGTTATCTACATAAAACTATCTCCTACACTTCTAGAATGTAAGTAACAAACTAGCTAAGTATATGAATGAAGGTGTAATTATAAAGCTCTAAAATGACATATACAAGATTATAACATATTTATATAGTATTTCTAATTTTAAACTCTTAAGATATCATAGGTAAAACTAGTGTAAATAGAAAACTTAAGTTAGGTGAGTTTTACCTTAAACTAGTCTACGTGAGCTCTAATTTTTCCACTAAAAAATGAAATTGAAACATACTTCTTTGGGTTCAAATTTTTGTCAGCAGGAAACTAAAATGCGTGTGTGACATTTTGGTGATGGTGATTTGTGATTTAGTGGCATGTGGTGGTGGTAGTAGTGGAAGCTGCTGATGTGCGCAAGGGAATTTGAGAGCATTTCTTTGGTTTCCTTCCTTCTTTCTTTGATTTTTATTTAGGTTTGTAGAGAGGCTTTCCTAAGGTTTTCTAAGAGTGAAAAGTGGAGTCAAATGGGGGCTTTACTAGGATGAAATGGCAAATATTGAAGGTAGATTAAGAGAGACAAGAGTTGGCTATTTTGGGATAAGGTATATAGTCCTCTCTTTGTATTATTGTACCTTATTTGCTTTTTGCTAATGAGGGAAAATTTTGTCTTCTAAAGAACAAGTGTCCTCTGATGCCCAATTAATTCTTTTTCCTTTATTCTTAATTGAGTTTGACTTGCTACTAATTAAAATGTAATAAGAGTTGATAGATGGATTAAAGGGTAATTAAGCTAATTAGTTGCAATTGTACTTAATTAAGTAATTTAGGCCTAATTAAGGTATAACTAAGGTCTTGCTATATTTTATCATTTTAATGAAGTTTATTGACTTGTATTACTTCATTTGTTATAGTCCTTTATTATTTAGGACCAATTAGGGTTTTCAGATTGTGTACGAGATTAACGATTTAAGGTTTCCTAGCGATTGGCAAAATTATTTACGATTAGCAAATAGTTTAGGGATATACCTAAGGTTTATTGGTTTAATCGAGGTTTTGGACTTCTAATTAGATTTTATTCAGTCTGTTGATATTTTCCTATCGTTTTTGGATTTCTTACGTATTAGGGGTTTTAGGGTTTTACGCATATGAATAGGGTTTTACTCTCTCTATGGTTTTTCAACTTATTATTTAGGGTTTATGGCTTATTATTTAGGGTTTAATCATTTTATTTATGGATTTTATTATTATATCTTGGGCGCTTTTAGGGATTACCTATTAACTCCTATATCTAACTCTGAGTTCGGATCCAAAAGTTTATGGGGTTCATATTGTCTCCCTAAGTATAACATTGGCATTCTTAAGGTTGTATTTTCATATAATTACTTTGGTTTCATTCGATTAATTGTTCTTGATTTGTAGTTAATTATGATATAAAACTCGATTAGCGGATTAAGGTGTAATTTAATTTCTTAGTCTTAATTATTGGTACATTTGACACTAGCTAGGCACAATTTAAGGTTTAATGAGTCAAATTAAGTTAGCTAAGCCCACTAGCTCATCTTGTCTAATTAGTTTAAGGAATTGAGACAGTTATTGCTGTTCGAGTATGTTTTAGAGGGTAGATTAGGGTTTTAGGGCGATTAAGGAATCAGTCTTTAGTTAATTAATAGTTTTATTATTTAATTAGAGTACAATAGTTGGATTAGGATTTTCAATACTAGATTGGGGTTTTACAATCATTTTAAAAGTTCACACATATTAGGATTTCAATTAAGATTTTAGTGCTTGGAGGTTCATTTAAGGGTTATAGTATTCATTTTAAGGTTTTAAATTCATTGTTAGGGCTATCTATATCAATATTCATTTTTGACTTAGCTTACCCTTTATCGGTTTCAAGGAGCTCCATGGCCATTGATTATTGGTCTTTTTCCCATTGGGGTTTGGGATTGGTTTTGTTAGATTAAGTTGATCTTGAGAGTTAACATTAGTTATTGGTATTTGTTTACAGGATTTGAATGCTTTGAGTGTAAGGGTCAAACAAGGGCTAAGATTGCCATTTAGGGTTTTTGGAGTTTGCATTAGGGTTTTTGAGCGTAGTCTCTTAAGTTAACCCAACACTAAGGGTATCTTTGGGAAGAACTTATTAACTTCCAACCTTTATTCTAGGAAATTTGTGGGGTTTACAACTTAACTAGGTGTACTTTCCTATAATGCGGTATATGCATGATTAACAATCACCAAGGAAGATGGAGCTTGCATCTTGGAAGATGATGAGGTGGCCTTATTAGCTGGTTTGGGTGGTATCTCTACTGCTAGTGGTAGTTGCATGGACTTGATCGTGTCATAGGTGAAAGGAACAAAGGCTTTCATCTTTCGCATGTATGCCTCATTGATAAGGCCAAGAAAATTGCTCAGTAGGCGGGTTATAAAGGGACTTGCAAAAATAAATTTTAGACTGCCTTCAGTAGCTTAGTTCCTCATGAATCAAGCTATCATTAATCCTAAGTTGAGGGGATGGCGGTTAACAATACTATGCAATATAGAATATCCCTCTCATTGATTATCCCCTAACTATTACTTCTACTAGTGAAATTCCTAGCTAATACATAGTGTATTAGCTTAAGAGTAGGATCAGTTGGATTTAATGCTTTTGACTTTCTAGAATTATAAATACCTCCCTTAAGCTAGTTAAGTCACTCCATGCAGCAAAATCAGACAACCTCAGGGTAGTCCTACGCAAAAGGATCCTATTGCCTTAATAAATGATTTGCTTGAATTTTCATTTGTACCCTTTTATCATACCTTATACATTACTTCTTTTGGGTAATACCCTTTTTGATCTTTTCCATTTTAGGTAGGTTACCTTAGCATTTCGGGTATAAATACCTTTGTAATATGTAGTTGCATTATTGGATCTTACATTCTCTAATATTAAATATACTCCCTTTTGTAAACATTGCTTACAGCTTGTTTGCTTATTTTACTCCTATCCTAACCTTTAAGTAAGGCGAAGTGGCAAGTACCCTCATTAGACCAACTCGTACATCACATTGAGTTAAGTTGTGAGTCCTTGAAAGTTTCTTGATACATCATATCATTGGAGCTATTCAAGGGTTGCTTGTTTACACTTCCTATTCTTTGTGGATTTCCCATTTTGTTTTCAAGCTTTCGGTAAGATTGGACCCACATCGATACCATTGTCCTTGTTCGCTTTCGGTACGGCGTATCAGGATAGATTATGAGATTGAAAGAAGATTGACCCCTTAATCTCTAGGACTAGAACACTTAATTTGAGATAAGAATTGAGTATTTAGCTTATCAAGTAGGGAAATGAGACCGATAGGAGATTTTCTACTATATTGTTGAGTGGGATGCCCAACCTATGATTGAGCTCAAGTGAATTCCATCAAAACCTAGTTACAAACCATATTCGATATTTTAATGGCATGGAAACATGTCATAAGCTTACGTCTTTATTATTTTTGTTAATTATTTCTTTTTGCTTATGTTTTAATTTCAATTGCAATTCCAAATTCACTTTTCAATTTGCCTATATTAAAGTAGTAGGCCAAGGTTTGGTACTTAATTGAATCCTTTTTCTTGAAGAATTTGACTTGGTGAATACTCACTAGTATTATTATTGTAGACAATCTGGTGTACTGGTCGATTAAGGCAACAATGTTTTGAAAATCTCCATTTATAAAGTGTCTTAAAATATACCATTTCTACCAATGTCTCATGTTGTTGTCAAATAGCTTCCCTATTAAATTCTAATCCTAATTATGTTATACCAGAATTGCTTCTAGAATAGAACTCTTTAGAACATCATTAAGATCAGGAATTCTAAACAATAAATAAGGAATAACTTTTAATTCTAGAAGAAATATATAAGTTATCTCTATGCTTATAGCAAATCTTTTCCATTACAGTGGATCTATTTATGTATTGCCTCATGACTTTAATACATAAAATTAGATAATTAAGTTAAGACTCTAGAAATAACTTAATCTAAAAAAACACATAGTTGAATTAATAAGAATAAGATAATTTCATTAAATTAAGAAGAATTACTATACGTAGCATGTTACCTCAATGGTTAAAAGCTTAGATATCATTGCTTTTAAGCTACAATCATGACAAAGACACAATCTTTTATAGTAAAATTGGACTAAACCCTAGGAAAAAGACTACTTCTAACCTATCTGTGTCTCCTTTACCCATGTATAAGTATTTATAATCTATTGTTAACATCTATACAAAATAAACTCCAAAAGGCAAGTGGATCAAAGTCATTGTAGGTTCATTGGTAGGTACATGACAGTAGAGTTTGGTCATAGACTTCTCTTTGCAATAATTTTTTGAGAAATTGTCTAAAAATTGATGACAGGGGATCATGCTCATATAACACAGTTGTGGTAGTGGACCATGGTGATCATGTGTATACCACATGACAGGCAAATGTACCTAGTCAAGATATAGTATAGATTTAAAACAGATGCGAGTCAAAGTGTCGATACTACGAGGAGCCATGTTATATGGGTATATCTAATTATTCCTAACAAGTATACCTTTTTAGTTTATTCAATTATCAATTTTTTCTTAAAGGAAGATTCATTAAATATCCTAAGATTTAATTAAATAAACTAATTATGGAAACTAAGAATTATAATGAAACCAAGCATCAAATCAACAATAAAAATAAAGAAATTAAAATAACTAACTAATAACAAAATAATTAAATAACTAATTAGCTAAATAACATAAAAGTAACAACTAATAATAAAACGTAAAAATAACATAAAATTAATATAAAGTATGGAAATATGAAAATAACATAAAACCAATAAAGGCATAAAAACATAAAAATAACTTAAGACTATGGATTAATTAATTAGCTAAAAGACTAACTTTTACCTTAGTAAATCTTAATTGTTGTTTGCTACCTAGTTCTAGGGGATTATTCAATCTTAATTAACCTGTTGGACCGTGGAGATTCCTAAGCCTATTTTAGTGGAAATTGGATTATGAATTAGATGAACTCGTGTATCTAGCTAAGTCTAAATCTTGAGACCCTCTTTACCTACATTGTTGTTGAATAAAGCATGTTAAGATCCCATTAAGTGCATGGAACTAGCTATTGTGGCACCCTAATCCGAAGAGATTAAATAACTAATCTCTTAATGCATCTAATCTCTTCTAATTGCACTTGTTCGTTTGTTGCAAGTCTTAGGACTCTATAGCAAATTCAGATGCTAAATTAATATCTTGGGTAAAATTAATCTAACACAATAAAAGCAAGGAAACTAGATTGCAATAAGCAAAATCATTGAAAGAATTTCATAAATAAAATCACCCTAGTAAACATAGGGTACAACAATAATTTATGAGTTTTTTCGGAGTAAAAACATCAAAAACTAAAAAAAGAAAAGACATGGTGGAGAAGCCCCCTTGTAATATTCTAAAACCTAATTACTACTTGAGGGGCTCTCTTTATAACACTAGTCTTAGGAATATTTTTATAGGCAATGCTCCTAAAATTGTAAAGAAAGCCTAACAAAAATAAAATATTGGAATTTGCAATGTCTTTTCGCTCTTAATACATGTCCGTAGTGGTAGGTTGTAGCCATGCCTTTCATACAAAACGTTTGCTATTCAAAATAAATTCTTTATGAGAGGACTACAAGTAAGGACCACAAGTGTGGTTTGTGGCTGTGGTTATTGTTAAACTTTTATTCTTACTCGAAATTTCTCCGCTTCACTCCATTATTGATATTTTTGCTCCTAAAATGCTCGAAATTATTTAGGAATCCTTAAAATCTTCATGAAGTACTTCTAAAGTCCCTGAAAACAATATATATTCAAATTAGGCTCAAAATACTAAGAATGAAGTCTAAATTATTGCAAAATTGCCACAGAAAATATATGTTATTTTTGCATTATCAAATATCCCACACTTAAGCTTTTGCTTGTCTTTAAGTAAAAGAAATAAAATTTTTAAAGGTCAAGACAAAAAAATTTAATTTTAGAATAGTGCAACCTTGATATCTTAATTTCTCAGCAAAAATTCTTTCTAGAATCAACCTTATTCCATGGTTTAATGATGAACTTAAATCACTTAGATAACATTAAATCGGAACTTATTGAATTTTAGTGATCAATTAAGAGAATTCAAACTTAATTGCAACACTTAAAAAAAAAACTAAACTAGACATCACAATAGATATAAGCCAATCAAGAAAAAAGTCATATGGAATTTTTTGCTTCGACTCAAGAGGAGAGAAACCTTCCTTTAAGTATTTTCAACTTAAAAGATTAGATTAGATGTATGTTACATGATTCCATCCTTTGATTATCCCTTTACTTCTTTCGATTTTCATTAGGAGGCTTATTAATTCAACTTGATTTCCTTTATTGGAGCTTAATTAGAATTGGAAAAACACTTCGCTCTTATAAGGAATCAAGGTCGATCCTTACTAATTTAACTCTTTTTAATTACTTTAGTGGTTACTTATTGGAAAACACTTGATGGATCAAGGTTGATCCTTAACAACTTTAATTATTTTCTACTTTTTTGGATTGGCGACGAGAAAAAGTCTTTCTCTTTTGAGGATCTAAGATGAATCCATACTAATCTTTAACAATTTATTTTTATCAATTCAATTCAGTTATTCAATTTACTTTACACCTCTAAACACTTTGATTTTTCAAAGGACTTTTAAAGGACGATTTTCCTTTGTTTGCCCAATCTAAAATTTTGAACAAAAGGAATAGATAACAATCCTCTAAATCAAGCCTAGAAAACAAAATGACTAGACCTTAACTTGTTCATATATATCCTAACCTCAAGTCTAAGTCTAAGTTTAAGAGAAGGGTAACTTTGAAGTTTAAAGATTGAATAACTCAAATTCAATAGAGTGTCCTAAATTCATAAGGATGTAGGTAGATTTGCAAAAATTTAATGCTTACTATTTGCACATAGGGAGGTTACAAATTTCTATAATTTTTGAAAAATTTTAGCAATTTTATCAAAAGCTTAAGTGGGAATTACAATAATATATAATAGCATATATATCCAATTTTTTCCCCATACTTAAGTTATACATCATCCTCAATATAATATTGTGAAAATCAAGCATCAAATGGGCGAATAAATAAAAAAGATAACAATTAAAAGACAAGAAAAGAAATTAAGACTTCTTTAGTTTTATTGTTGGATTCCTTTTAAAAACTGAAGTAAAAAAAAAAAAAAATTCCATTGAGCTGTTAAGCACTTGGTTTTCTTTTTTTCGCATCAACATGAACTAACTAAAGAGAAGAAAAAGAAAAGTAGAAAAGTTAACTAAGCAAAATGACTAAGATAAAATTGCTTGCTAATTCAAGGTTCAAGAGTTAGTTTCTTGCAAGCTTAAAAGCATGAGAAGTAGTCAGAGAGGTACGTGAAAAGTTAGTTAAATGATACAGTCATCTAAATAAAAATAAACATAAACCAAGTCTTTATAAAAAGAAAAAACAATAGAAGATCACTCCTCATCCTCATCATCATCCTCATCTTCTTCTTCTTCAATCTCCTCTCTAATGACTTCTTCCATGGAATATAGCTCGAGCATTAGTGATGGTGGTGGTAGCTGAATCTAGAGATGGGTCATGATTGCTGCCTGCTGGATTAGGGACTAATCTACCTTTTGTTGCAAAATCCTTTGCCTCTTGAAAAGCCTCCTTATGAACCTCTTGATAGTACCTATCATTAAGGAGGACTCAATTCGTAGCCTAGAGGATGATGAAGTGGTAGCCTCTCCAACTAGATCAAGTGGTATATCAGGTGGTGGTAGTAGGTGTAAGGATTGAATAGAAGCATATGTAAGGGGAGTAAGATCCTTCATCTTTCTCATATATGCCACATTGCGTAGGCCCGGATAGTTCCTCATTGACTAAGTAATGAAAGGTCTTACAAAAATGTAGTCAGATCACCACTTAATGGCTTGGGTTCTCATGAACCAAGCTATTGTGAATCCTAAATTGAGAGGGCGGCAGTTAGCAAAATAGTGAAGATACATAATGTCCTTCTCATTGACTCCCCATTGAATATTACCTCTTCCTATACAATTTCTAGATAATACATGGTTTATTAGCCTAAGAATAGGGTTACGCAAAAGTGATGCTTTAGATAGGCCAGGATTATAGACTCCTCCATCACTAGTCTACCCATTCCATATAGCTACATTAGATATACCCTTAGGAAACTCATATGGCAAATCCATATATTCTTGAGTAGTAATATCTCAATAGTATAAATCCCCAAATAGACTCCAAATTCATCAATGTGCATCTTGACTTCCTTATTACAATACTTAAAGTAAATCGTATTTTACTTACCTTATCTAAGGTTATCAATGGCTAACCCGAAAGTGTAGAGGAACTCAAGGGTGAGCTCCTTATATACAGATTCGTGGATTGTCAGTAGCCTATTCCATCCACCAAAACCAATTAGCTAAATCATAGCATCATAACAAACTTATGCCAAGGCATGCTAGTTGACATAGATAAATTTTCCAAATTTCTTCTTAAGAAGGTATTTAAACCTTTCCCTTTGTCAATTGTGCTCAAAAGTGAGCTAAAGGGGTTGTGGTAGAGCCCTTGTGTTTTTGTGAGTAGCATTCTTAACTTGAGGCATTCTTTGAAACAAAAAAAAAAGTTTGAAAGTGAAAATAATAATAATGTATGCAAAAATTGATTCACTAAAGGAACCTCGGCAATGACCTCTATCAATTGCTAATTAAGATACTAAATAAGTAAGAGAGTGATCAATTTATTAACCTTGCCAAATGCAATGCCTAAATTATGGATTAGCATTTGTATAAAATAATTTCTTAAGGGAATCCTATATAATTCAATTATGCCTAATCCTTCCATTGAATTTGCATTTTCAAAATTTATGGTTCAATAAGCGAATCATTCAACCATGAATTATTGAAATATTAGGTTGTTAAAACTTTTGATTTATAAAACTATAGGTGAATAATTTGTCAATTAAAATCCAACCTATAAAATTATCATCTAAATCACATTATCACTAATATCCAATAAAGCTTAATCAATTAGAAACTTTTTCAATTACCTAATTCATATACAATTTAATTTTTTAAAGCACATGAGGATCAAACATGATAAGTTCCCTATTCAACATGGATAAAAATCATTATCTACTTAAATAATGCTTTTTTTCTCTCTCTTTCTTTTTCTTTCTATGTTTTTATATAGTTTCCATCTCTTTCCTTCATTAAATGCTCAATTATTCTAGCATATAATCAACAAATAACACAATACATCACATTATATACACTAGATGATCACTAAAACACAACATCTACACTCATGCACATCAGAACTTCTACCTCAAAAACCTATATAAAAATGGGATTTTTATAATAACAACAAATCAAAAGAAAATAATGAGTTGTAGTTGATGTCATACCTTGTAGTTGATGTTTTTATGCTTAGATTTGAAGAGATTAGTGAGTGATTATGTTGATGGTAGAAAGAAAATAGATAAAAGTATGTGTGAGAGTGAAATAAAGTTAGGTGAGAATAAAAGAGGATAAGAAATACCCCATAGCTTTCAAATCTAGTAGTGATCACAGTTGGGGAACGTAGCCATGGTGAGTAGCCATGTTCCTTCCCCTATACAAAAGAGAACATCACATACATAGCTAAGGACTACGATTGAGATCTTTGCTGTGTTTGTCTCGTCATGAATTTTCCTTTACCTTTTTGTTTCAAATTAATTTATGAGATGATCACGGTCTAAGTCTACAGTCGTAGACTATGGCCATAATCTTTTATAAGCATTGAAAATTATGCTAAACTTAATTTTTCCAACATGGTTCTTGCATTAACTGAAAATGCTAAAAATTAACATCAGCTTAAACACCAAATTTTGACTAGAAGTCCATAAAATTGATTGACAAAATCACTAAATAAATTGCTTAAGTACATAAACTAAATAAAATTTGTGTACAGCAGGATAACAACTAACTCAAAAACCTGAACGAAATTATTAAGAGAAAATAACATGAACTAAAATGCAGAAAATAAAAGTTTATAAAACTTGGGTTGTCCTCCAACGAGCACTTTTGTTTTACATCATTAGCTTAACGATTAACAACTTATTCCCCATTTTACATCACTTTTTTAGGGTTTAGCTTATTATTTTCGAGCAAGCTTCCCTATGGCCTTTCGATAATCGATTGCACCAACTGACGAAGTTGATTTTCCAAGTTTGTCAATGATGCCTTTGTGTTCCTAAGTATAGTTTTGATAGCTTGAAATTGTATGTCTAAACTTTGGATAAACGGATTTAACAACTTTAAGTTTTGAATCCTATTTTATTACTACTTAAGGTTACTATTGCTGCTACTAACCTCTACAAGAGATATTGGGATGATTTCTCTAGCCTGAATTATACGTATTGCTAAAAGGATTGTTGTAGATTGGTTAATAATAAAATTAACATCCTTAGTTTCTAACAAAGCCTTGTCTTGAACTAAATTAATCGATTTTATCAAGCCATTAATTTTCTTACTTAAATTTTCAACTTAAGCAATTCAAACCGTTACTAAGTCAGCTTCATATTTTCTAGATGTTTTTTCCTCGACTCTTACATTATCCTACTGTGAGTTACTCATTGCTATGCCTTCAATTAGCTTCTAGGCTTCCACTGGTGTCTTAGCATTCAGATTGCCTCCAACTGAAGCATCGATAGTTTGTTGAGTAGAGTAATTGAGTCTATTATAAAATGTTTTGATTTGCATCTAGTGAGGTAATCCATGATTTGGACACCTTCTCTTTAGTTCCATAAATCATTCCCATGTGTCATAGAGAGGTTCATCATCAAATTGAACAATAGCAAATATGTTATTCCTAATTTTCACTATCCTTAGAGTTAGGAACTATTTTCCTAGGAAATTTACTACTAAGGATTCCCAAGTGGTGATGGATCCTTTAGGTAATACATTAAATGAATGTTTAGCCTTACTTTGTAAGGAGAATGGGAGTAACCTTAACCTTATCATGTTGTTTGAGACACCATTAATTTCGAATGTGTCACAAATCTCCAAGAAATTCGAGATGTAGATGTTGGGGTCCACATAAGCCAATTCATTGAATTGGACGAGTTATTTAATCATCTAGATGACGTTAGGTTAAATTTGTAAGTTAGCCTAGATTATGGGTTTGGTGATGCTGGACTTAGCTCTAGTTACCTTTGGCTTTACAAATTCAATAAGTGTCTTGTTGGTGTCACCATTGTTATTGTTGTTGTTTTCATTGTTCATAGCCATGTCTTCTTACTTGCTTTATGAACTTTTTGATTCCTTATTCAGTCTTGGTGGCAAACTTGATCCATGATGTTGTGATTTGTTCTGCGAAGTTTTCACATTGTCCTTTCCATGTATGGGTCAAAGTTGCCTAATAGTTTATTGTTGCTTCTTATCATAAGCTGTAAAAGAATTAAAAGTCAGCAATAAAATAGAAAGAGATATAGTATCCATAACTATGGAAAAGATATATTAGAAAGATGTTAGGGTAATTGAATAAATCTAGGGTTATACTAGTTTCCTAAATTAGACTACTCTATTTTTGCATCCACAACAACAGCGGCAAAAACTTGATCGTGCATATACTACATTAGAGTTAAGTACACCTAATTAAGTTATAGTATAGATTTAAAACGGAAATGAATTTAAGTGTTTATCCCACAAGGAGCCATGTTATATGGGTATATCTAATTATTCCTCGAACTATACCACTTTAGTTTATTTAAATTATCTAACTTTTCTTAGAGGAAGATTCACTAAATAACCTAAAATTCAATTGGATAAACTAATTATGGAAACTAAGAATTGTAATGAAACCAAACATCAAATCAACAATAACAATAAAGAAATTAAAATAGCTAACTACTAACAAAACAACTAAATAACCAATTAGCTAAATAACATAAAAGTAACAACTAATAATAAAACATAAAAATAACATAAAATTAAGATAAAGTATGGAAAGACAAAAATTACATAAAAGCAATAAAGGCATGAAAACATGAAAATAACTTAAGACTATGGATTAATTAACTAACTAAAAGACTAACTTTTCCCTTAGAAAATCTTAATTGTTGTTTATTACGTAGTTCTAGGAGAATATTTAATCTCAATTGACTAATTGGACCATGGAGATTCCTAATCCTATTCTAGTGGAAATGGAATTCTAAATTAGCTAGACTTGCATCTCTAGCTAATTCCTAATCTTGAGCCCTTCTCTTTGCACATTGCTACTGAATAAAGCATCTTAAGATCACATAAGCTATACGAACCTTGCTATTGAGTCACTCTAATATGGAGAGATTAAATACCTAATCTCTTAGCGTACCTAATCACTTCCAATTACGCTTATCAACAATGATTTACCAAGTTTATTGGAATAAAAACATAAAAACTAAGAAAAGAAAAGACATAGTGGAGAAGCCCCCTTGTAATATTGTAAAACCTAACAGCGACTTAAGGGGCTCTCTTAGTAACCCTAAGCTTAGGCATATATTTATAAGTAATGCTCCTCAAATTATAAAGAAAACCTAACAAAAATGGAGTACTAGAATTCGTAATGTCTTCATACCCTTAGTACATTATTGTAGTAGCAGGCTGTGGTTGTGCCTTTTTGAGCAAAATTTTCGAAATTCAAAATAAATACTTTACGAAAGGACAATGGGTAAGGACCATGGGCATCGTCCATGACTGTGATCATTGTTAGACTTCTGTTCTTGCTCGAAATGTCTTTGCTTCACTCCATTATTTGATATTCTTACTCCTAAAATGCTCAAAATTGACTACGAATCCTTAAAATCTTCAAAAATATTTCTAGAGTCCCCAAAAAACAATAAGTAATCAAAATAAGCTCAAAATACCATCAAATTAATAAGATTGAATTTGAAATTGGTGCAAACTTGCTATAGAAAATACATTCTACTTTTGCGTTATCACATGGTCTTGTAATTTTCAAAGAATTCTTCAAACTTTGATTGAAAATCAAGGATATAGGTTTTATTTTTGAATGAATTCTCATCTTTTCATCTCATTGCTTGATCTTTGCCTTAAAATCAAGAACTAACTCAAATCAATAGTAATTTCAATGGAATTAGATCGAAACATCTTAAAATATCTAGGAAAATTACATAATGGATAAGTGTAATTTTACACTCATCAATACCTTAGGAAGAGGCATAGACTTTCTAGTTGGTTGGATGATGATGAGGCAGGACCTTCTTCCCATCCTTTATAAATATATTAATTCCTAATTTGTAAGTTGCAAGATTTTCATGTTGATTTATGCCAAAGTGATCATGCTTGCTTTATTTGTAGATCTAGGATCATGATTGATCATTTTGTACTCTAAGCATCATATTACAGTAAGGTTGTTGATGTATTTTCTTTGTAAGCACTTCGATGTACCCTTTGAGAGCTCCATGTGTTGTGAGAACTTATACTTATAGGAAGCTCTTTGCATTTCAGGAAGTTAATGTATTGGTGAAGTCCACATGTGTCAAGATAACCTTTGTATTTGGATTCACATGTGTTGATAGTTTGTTTTCACTCATTTGATATACTCGTTCATTTCACCGCCAATATGCCGAGTAGTTAAATCTCTCTGCATACCACTGGATAGATGATACGACATTTCTATTGAGTAGGATGAATCTGTTCTTGTTTTGAATTCAAGTCCATGGCGTAAACGGTTATGACAAGCATGATTATATTACATAATCGTTTGCTCTCCTTAAAATCAAGGGAGATGTCAAATCAAGAAGCTTCTACATGTCTTAACAGTTATTCCGACAACTGCCTAGATACTACGACCACATATAAATATTGGAAAGAAAATTTGTAAGAGCTCTCTAACACTTTTTACTCATGTTCTTTCTATACAAAATCACTTGACTAACTTAGGCATCGGAGTGGTTGCATCATACTGATCTCGGTATCGAGCATTTCATTCTTTTTTGCATGATTTTCCTTCATCCTAAAATTCACTAACAACATCTGGCGCCATCTGTTTTTTTCTTAAACACACCCACATGGCTAAAACAAGAGTGTTTAAAAGTGTAGGTGCTGGTATTACCTCCTAATATCTTGAAAGGGAGAGTCAGTATACTGATGAGTAGCGATTGGCTAGACTCGAGCAACTCTGCCTCGACTTAGCCAAAGAAAACCAAGAATTAAACAAAAAACACGAGTAAGTCCTTAACCTCCTTTATAGTAATATTCACCAAAATCTGACCTAAAATAAATACCAAGGTGATCACGATGCTGAAAAAAGCAATGATTCCATTTCTTTACCTGAGTTACAGAAAAAGCAAGTTGAGAATATGATAGGACCTTCAACTTTTGCTTTTAAAAGGAATGATAAAGGCAAACAACTGTAGTAGGTGCACCGTGCCGGTCCTTCGCATGTCAGTACTCCTACTGCCTAAGCAAGAAGTTCCAAATTAAAGAGTCCCTTTGTTCTAGAGATTTTGGAGGAAGTAATACTCGGCACATTAAGTTACTACAGTTTAAGACTTACGATAGAACAAAGGACCCTGAAGACCACTTGGAGTACTACTGTATGTTGGTAAAGTTGCATGGTTTGAGTGATGTAGTGGCCTATCAAGCTTTTCCTTTAACATTGAGGAATGCAGCTAATGCATAGTTCAAACATTTGAAACTAAATACCATTTTCTCTTTCGATGAACTAGCAGAAGTGTTCCTTTAACACTTCCTTGTAAGCAAACTTCCTGTTAACGACTCCTCAATCCTTGACACCATTAAACAAAAGTCTGATGAGTCAATTAGGGACTATTTGGCCAAATTTATGGCTAAGATGGTCCAAATCCCAGAACTAGATATGAGTGTAGCCCTCAAAGTTGTAAGCGACGAAGTTAAGCCTCATAGAGACTTTTTCAAGTCTCTAATAAAGAACAAGCCAAACACTTTTGCTGAGTTTAAGGCTAAGGCCACCTCATACGTCCATCAGGAAGACAACATAAAAGCATGACGAGAGGCCAATTAGAGTAGAGAAGATGGAAAGAATGATAAGTGAAAAAGTGCGAAGAATAGACTCAGCATGACCAATGACCACAGTTCAAATGCCGAGAAGAAGATATCGAGGATCCCGACATACTCATCCTACATGCCTGTCAATCGTTTAATCTTAGACATTTTAATGGAGGTACGTAGGTCGAGAGGCATCCTCCAATGGCTAGAAAGAATGAGAGGGAATCCCTCAAGAAGAAACTTAAATAAGTACTGTGATTTTCATCATGACAAAGGTCACAATATAGATGAGTGCATTCAAATTAAGAATGAAATGTAATTGAAGATGCAATACAACGCGGGCACTTGCGAAAATTTCTAGTGCATGATACTGAAAGAATCGAAAGACCGTCTTAGAGGAGATGAGAGGAACAAGAGGATGACACTTGGCCAACAGTGGCCTTAAGAGATGAAAGGGATGTTAATCCCAGCAGAACACCTAATGGAGTAATTAATACCATTGTCGGCGGACTTAGTATAAGCCAGTCGAGCTCTTTGAGCTCGATTAACGCCAAAAATTACATATGCAACATTTAAGGCAAAAAGGTTAGGATTGACAATACAATTTCTTTTGGATAGGAAGATTTCAAAGGTATCCAAAGGCCGCATGGCGACGCACTTGTTATTAATGCAAGGGTTGCCAACTTCGAAGTTAGGAAAATTCTTGTTGACATAGGAGTTTTGGCTGACATCATTTTTTAGCATGCATTCGATCAAATGAGACCTATGATCAAGGTGTAGTTAAGGTCTTATAAGTATGATCTTTAGCCTTCAATAATTAACCTATCTAAGTAGCTGGAGTAATCACACTACCAATTTAGATTGGTGATGATGAGTATATTGCAAAGGATAAGGTGGACTTTCCATTTGTCAAATGTTGGTCCTTATACAACATGATAATGGGAAGGTCATGTCAGCACTTATTCAACGTTATCCTTTCAACTGTACATCTAAAAGCTAAGTTCCCTACTCTTATGAGAGTTGGTGTGTGTAAAGGAGATCAATGACTGGTAAGATCCTTATATATAAGGGCTTTGAGACGAGAAGAAGTATTTCAAGTTGAAACCTGTCCAAAAAGCAAGTCAATCGGCATAGAGAATGCCGAGAATGATACTAAGGAAATTCCTTTGGGAAATGACCACAAGAAGATAACAAGGATAGGAAAACCTAATTAGTAAATGTCCGGTAAAGTCTGATTGACTTCCTCCGAGCTAATGTTGACGTATTTGCATGGTCACCTTTGGACATGATAGGCATTTCAAGAGAAGTTATAGTACATAAGCTCCAGATTGATTCGAATGTGAAGGTGGTTTAATAGAAAAAGAGATATTTCATACTACAGGCACAAGCAGCAATAGAAAAAGAGGTTTAGAAATTATTGAAGGTAGGATTCATCTTGGAAGAGCCTTATCTGACTTTGCTAGTAAATTGTGTGCTAGTCAAGAAGTCTAACAGCAAGCGACGAATGTTCATAGACTTCACGAGTTTCAACAAGGTTTGTCCTAAGGATTGTTTTCCACTGCCAAAAATTAATTAGATGGTAGACGTAACCGCAGGACATGCATTGCTTTCTTTTATGGATGCTTTCTCTAGTTATAATCAAATTAAGATGGACAAGGTGGATAAAGTTTATACATCTTTTGTTACCAATTTTGGAATGTACTGTTATACAGTGATGCCTTTTGGGTAGAAGAACGTTGGTATAACATACCAGAGATTAGTAACAAAGATGTTCAAATCTCAGATCCATAGAAATGTTAAAGTATATATGGATGACATGATTGTGAAGAGCATGAAGGAAGATTAGCATCATGCCAATCAAGAGGAGACATTTGCCACATTAAGGAGATATAGCATGAAACTCAACCTATAGAAGTGCGTCTTTGGTACAACATTAGGGAAATTTCTCTTGTATATGGTTACTTGACATGGCATTAAGGCCAATTCAAGAAGGATTGAAGCTAGGAGGAATATGAAATCACCTTGCACGATCAAAAAGGTGCAGGAACTCATTAGGTAAATTGCCATCCTCAATAGATTTGTGTCGAGAAGTGTAGATAGGTGCACAAAATTCTTTAAAATTTTAAAGAATCCAAAAGAATTGAATTGGATCAATGATTGTGAAAGAGCTTTAAATGAGCTTAAGGAATTTCTTGCATTACCCTTGATACTCCTGATACCTATTCTTGGGGAAAATTTATACATGTATTTATTAGTTAGCTTCCAAGCTCTTTCTTCTATATTGGCCCAAATTAATGGCAAAGAGCATCGACCTGTTTATTACGTGAGTCATGTTCTGCAAGGGCTAGAGCTTCGGTACACAAAGATTGAAAAATTTGTATTAGCAGTTGTTCTCTCGACGAGAAAGTTGAAGCTGTATTTTGAAGATCACTAGATCATTATCCTCATCAATCAATCATTGCGGCAAGCATTGCAGCAGCTTGATTCTTCGGGGAGGATGATGAAATATGCCTTATTCCCATGGTGTACAATATAAACCCAAATCGGTACTAAAGGCACAAGTACTAGAAAATTTTGTAGTTGAATTCACTAGAGAGGAAGATTGTGTAGAGGTAGTCGAGAAACTTATTTGGTTTCTTTATGTCAATGGTTCTTTGACATGAGAAGGAAGTGGTGCAAGCCTAGTTCTTTAAGGCCCCCATAATGTCAAAGTTCATTATGCTCTGAAATTCGGATTCTTAGCCAATTAACAATGAAGCAGAGTACAAAGCTCTAATTGCCAGATTGAAACTGACAAAAGAAATTAGTGTCAAGAAACTCAAAGTGATCTCTGATTCCTAATTGATGGTAAATCAGGTCACCTAAAGTTACGCAGTAAGAGAAGAAGAGATGAGTAAGTACCTATTGGTGGTATAAATGCTTGCAAAAGAATTCCTATCTTTCTCCATTCATAAAATTTCGAGAAGCAAGAATATTACTGCTAACAAGTTATCAAAATTAGCTAGTATGGGATTCCTTGAGTTGAGCGAGAAACTTTTCGTCAAGTTTCTTCCACAAAAAAGCTTATCTAGTCTCTTGCAGAGTTGTGAGTTGGCTCCTTGCCTAAGAGAAGAATCATGGATGGTTTCCTTAGTTAATTATTTAAAAGATGGTGCTCTTCCTGACAACAAAAAAGGGGTGTGAAGATTGGCTTTTTAGGTTGCAAACTATACGTTAATTGATGGTCAGCTATATAAGCGTGGCATATCTCAACCCTACCTTCAATGCCTTTCCTCGAGAGATGCCCAGAGGGTGTTATCTGAACTACATAGTAGCATATGCAGTAACCACGTAAAGGCACAAACATTGTACATTCGAGCTTTACCACTTGGCTATTACTGGCTGACTATGACAGAAGACGCGAAGGATGTTGAAGACACCTAATTTTTGCCCATCTATAGTTGTAATTTTTATTTTTACAAAAAGGGTCCTAATTCAAAACAATAAAAGTAACAAAAATTAATAAAAGATAAAAATAATAAAATTTAATGATGAAAATACCAAAAAAATAATTATTATTATAAAGAGTTTTGTAGATTTTTAGGAAATAAATTAGAGTCATTAGTTTTAGTTTTAGTTTAGTTAAAATTTTTATTTTAGGGAATCGGATAGTTTAAGTATAGTTTAGTTGTATTGAATGTCAAGACACAGGCCAACGGCCTAACAGATAAGTATCGGAATGTTTAGGTTGGATTTAATTGGAGGTCATGGGTTCGAGTCTCAACAAGCACCTATGTCTTTATTTTTCTATCTTTGCAGAAGCGAAATGAAAATGGGTTATATCTAATTAAATCATATGAATTTAGTTAAATCGGATTTGAATTCATTTGAATCTAGTTTAATTACCGAATTAGATATGATAGATATGATTTGGAGTGATAGGATTTGGACCCTCTAAACAACACGCACATGTAGAAAACAGAAGGACCTTCAAATAGTAGGAATTCAGATCACAAAACAACATAGTGACTAAAACACAATCTGGCGAACTCCATTGTCAGAATTTGACGAACCTTGCAGAGTCACCGAACCTTGCTGCTGTTCAGCAAGAGCTTCACGCCGCAACAACTAGACCCTCGACGATACTTTGCAGCAGACACGACCACACTAGATACCACAAGCCCCCATATACAATTGCACGTCCAACACAATACGTCCAGCTGATTGAGGCCAGTCCCCATCCACGATCCGATTTTTAGCCAATATCCAATTCCACGCCACAAGACTAAACACCCTCAATCCAATTCGCAATGCCCAATTCACCGAAACCAATGTCTTATCAATCCAAAATCCATCTGAAGTCCCGATGAGTTCAATCCGATTATCAATCTTCGTCAATCTGAAGTTCCTACCGTAACTCACCGAAGCCTCATCACTTGACGTCCGAAGTTAATATAACAATTCAATGTCCGATTCTAAAGCCCCTTAATGCAGTAGTCATGACTCCAGGATAGCCCCTACTACTTGCACGACATGGCCTGAAGTCCTTGCCCCCTGTATGACGCGACATAGTCCAGCGCAGCAGCAATACACTTACACTTCACTGGTGTTCACAGCCCTCTGGCTAAATACATTGGATAGCTGCTGTATTTCGCATACTCCACTACATATCACCAATGCCTAATCCATGAGTAGGTAATTTCACTGCAGAGCAATCAGGTTAGTTTTTTTTTTTTTTTTCTTGTTTATTATATTATATTATTACTATCGTATTATTAGTTCTATAATTACTTAGCATGGTATATGTGTATATGAATAATATTAGTTGTGGAGATTTATTAGTATTGTTTTTTTTTTATATATATTAGAATATATGATATCACTAACTTATTTAGATGTATACTTATTAGGTTATAATATATGTATAATATATATATATATATTAATGTAGGATTTTTAGGATTAGATTTTTTTTAGTAATCATCACATAGAGAACTAGTTATTTATTTATTTATTTATTTTTATTGTTAACATTTCTCACATAGAAAATCATTTGCAAAATAAAAATTAATAACATAAAAGACCCTTTTAAAAATAGGATTTTAGAGTATTTTTATAAAACAATAATATTCAAGAGTTAGGACCTGATTAGATTTTTTTTTTAATAAATCGAATAAATTAAAAACGTAAACTCAGGTAGTTGTTTTAAAATTAAAATCAATCAACACATTAATGATTTTTTTGAAAGAACTATGATAGTCTAATCTCGATTGGCAGGTACATAGGCACCTTCAGGGTGACGATAAAATATATAGAAACTTAGGTTCTTTTTTTTTTCTTTTGATTTTATTTATTTATTTTTTTAAATATTATAATTAGAAAAATTATCCTAATTTCGGTAAATAGATAGTGATGCCCGTTAAAGGTTTAATAGGTTAGCCCTCGAACTTGGAACGCTCTGGTTCTTCATTTAAAATTGAAATTAAAGACCGGTAGCCAAATCGTAATCAATCCACCCAATTGGTTACGGTTTCTTTTTCTTTTCCCGACTTCGGTTGGGTGGTGACTCCAAAAATTATTTTTAATAAAAAACCGAAATTTCTCAATTTCTTTAGTCGAGGATTAATATTAAATGGGTTAGAGTTTAGTATTAATCAGGAAATGGAGAAATCAATTTCAAACAAAAGAAAACCGAAAAATCAGACTCGACAGATGTTGTCCGGTACTGTCCTCAATGCCAGAAGCTTTAGTTACTGAGCAATGCACCTGGGATCGAGTTATGTAGCCTGACTAACCCTTGGCCTTTCGCTCCATAGGAGTTAGACATCTTCAGACCCTTTTTGAAATCTATCATCTAGCAACAATTCATCATTGTTGTTGTAGATTATTTTACCAAGTGGGTTAAGGCTTAGGTAGTAGCAAAAATCATTGAATAGAAGGTAGAAGAGTTTGTTTTGGATTCCATCATATCAAGATTTGGAGTTCCATACATGATAATCACAGATAATGGTCTATAATTTGATAACAATAAGTTCCGATCATTTTGCAAAAAGTATGGCATTCACCTCAACTACACATCTATAGTACACCCTTAGACGAATGGACAAGTCGAAGTTGTCAATAAGATCATATTACACGGCTTAAGACATAAAGTAGAACAAGTTAGGGGGACATGGGTAGACGAATTGCCAAACGTACTTTAAGGATACCAAATTACTCACAGAACTGCAATGGGTAAGATAACATTCAAGCTAGTATATGGTACGGAAGCTTTGTTGTCGATTAAGCTGGACTTACCTAATCTATGAACGTATAATTTCGATGTTATGCTTAATCAAGTTAGAATGATAGCAAATATGGACACTATTGATGAAATTCAAGAGATTGCAAGAGTTAAGGTTGCGGCATACTAGCATAGAGCAGTAAGGTATTACAATTAGAAAGTGAAGTACAAGGTTTTCCAACTTGGAGATTCGGTTTGCTATAAGATGGAAGCCACAGGTACGCGAGCTAGTTAAGGAAAGCTTGCCGTGAATTGGGAGGATCTTGTCAGGATCCGGGAAGTCATTGGCGAGGGGGTCTATCGATTGGAAAGGTTAGATGGATCTATCATCCCTCGAACATGGAACATCGAGAATCTAAAATTATATTTCAATTAATCTATCTAGATGATTTTGTCGTCATCACTAATTTAGCGATAGCCAACATTTTTGTAAAACTACAGTACTTGTTTATGAGAATTATATTTAAAGTCTCATTATGTTTGTTTTCATTATAATTGTTGAATCAATGAGTTCTAAGATGCACAGCAAATAAACTGATCTAAGTTCTAGTCTAACACAGTTAACGAACTATATAAATTAACCTTACGGTCGAGTAATGTAGCTAGTCCACACCTTAAATGGCTAACGGACAGTATAAAACGATGAGCGTGTGAAATAAAACATGTTGAGAGATAGTTGGACGTATGAAATAAAACATGTTGAGAGATAATTGGGCGTGTGAAATAAAACATGCCAAGAAACAAAGTGTGTATGAAATAAAACATGCTAAGAAATAACCAGCGTGTGAAATAAAACATGTTGAGAAATAACTAGCTTGTGAAATAAAACATGCTGATGAAGAAGAGTACGGAGCAACATACGCATATCATATGCATTGTGAAAGTGCAATACGTGAAATTAAACATATTGGAGACTTATAAAGTGTTTTCGCTCAAGGGTTATAAGCACTTAACATTGCCTTAAAGATATTTCAATTGATAATTATACGAGATTGAAATGTGCCAATACAATAAAAATCCTATGGCCTATTCTCAAATTTTGTAGAAGTGATTTTTAGATCAGTGGCTACGGCTTCTTTAGCAACTGGGGTCTTAGAGTGGGTAACTTCCTAGGCATGAGCTTCATTGTCACCTTGATTCATACTTGCACTTGTCTTGTTGCTTTCATCTTCATCAGCACTACTTACTTTGTCGTCAACGTCAGTAAAGTTAAGATAGGGGAGATCGTAATCAGGTTGAAGCTTCAAGACCTTTTATCTTGCCGCTAGTACCCCTTCCAACAACTTCTTCCATAGAAGCCTCTCATATTGCCGATTGGGAGTGATTACATCGAATGCCTCTTCAATTGATGGTCCTCTTGTTACAGTTTCCTCCAACTCGACCACACGGTTCTGTAAGTTTGAGTTATTGTTCTTTAACTCCTTTATTTGCATCTTGAGCTTATCTTCATCCTTGCTCATTGTGCAAATAGTTTGACCCAAGCCCCAGCACTTTCCTTTCTTCTTTTGTAGCTCCTTTCTTAGCCCTTCAGAGTTTTTGTACTGCTCTTCCATTTTAGCCTCTAGGCTAGAGATTTTATTTGTGGCAAGGTCATGTGCCAACTTCTCGATAGCAAGTTCTTCTTGGAGCTTTCTTGCCTCCATCTCAACCATTATCTTCGCATTCTTGGCAGCAGTAGTTTACGTTTTCAATGCATTGTTTGTATCCTCAACTCTTTGTAGCAAATTCATTTAACACAATCAGGAATGATTAGGCATAACACATGGATACAACTGAAGATATTACCTTCTTTGCCTCTTTGTTGGACTCGTCCAAAGCCATCAGAATGTTGTTGCTCATTTGGAAAAGGAAATGTGTTAGTGACCCAAATGAATTCGACAATTAAAAGTGATGGTTATGGATACTCACATCATACAATTTGGCTGCAATATGGGCCTTATTGCAACTACTGACCCTATCGACATCCTTCTTGGCAATATCTTTGTCTTTTTGGAAGAATAATCCCTTCCATTAGAGTTACAAATTTCGTCCTGTCTCCTAAGGCTGAGTCGGTATTCAAAATTTAGTGGCTCTAACAAGAGATGAAGTACTCACCAACTTCATTACTGAGGATGAATTTGGTACTACTGATACTAAGAGCTTTTGATTACATTACCTTTATCACCCTTTCGTCCAAGCCCCTAAATTTCTTGGTAGGTGTTTGGCTAGTGAGCCCCTTTCTTAGTCTTTTATTAGCATTCGGTACTGCCTCAATTGCTAGTGATGATCCTTTTGTGATAGTGACATTTTGATCCTCTTCGTCAGGATGTGACTCTTGACATTCATCATCCTTCGACTCAACAGAAGTTTGAATAATCTTGACTGGAGTCTCCTCAAAATGAACAACTTCGGTCAGCAATTTCTTCTTACTCTCCTTCTGCCTCTCGGTAGGACGAGAGGTTTTTTATACAGTTGCCTGCTTTGCTGCAGCCTATTGTACTAGCTTCTTTACAATAGCCTACTGTGCTAGCTTCTTTGCGACAACAGGCTAAGTGGTAATTGTTGAGGTAGTTACCTTCTTATTAGCCTTGGATTTTTTGGCCTTGGCTTAAGCTAGTAACTTAACTAGACTTACCTCATCAGCATCCATATTTGCGATATGAGTAAATGAATTAATATAAACATGGGAAAAAGATGAACTTACATTTTCCATGCCGAGTAAGGTTCAAAGGCCACAATTCTCCCCCCAAGTCTCGAGAATGGCTTTCTACTTATAGCTATACTTAGCATGGCGATAACTCATTAGTGTACTTTCTTTTTTAGAAAAGATTGGGTTTCCATTTTTATAACGCCGTATAATTCTCTCGGCATCCTAAAAGAACATTTTGTTCCTCCTCCTTTCTTGAATTTTCTTCGTTGTTGCCGCATCATTCAGTATTAGATCTATATCTTTTGTATGTATTAGCTCAATCCATTAGGTACAAAAGTTTAAGTCTTCATTAGATACTATTGATACAAACTTGTCATGCCACTTGTGAATCTTGGATTCTAACCTATCTATAAACTTATGCCCATACCTCATAGTATTAAAGTACCACCCATCAGGCTGCCTCCAAATAGTGAAGAAAAATCGAAACAGTTAAGGTGTAGCCCTGACTTCGACTTCTTTGTAGACTATCTCAAAAGCCACTAAAACTGGTATATGTTAGGTGAGAACATACTCGATACGACTTTGAAGTAGTTGAAGAAGCCCTTATCAAAAGTCGAAAAAGGGAAATGCAACCTAAAATCCAAATATTTCAGTTATATATGGAACTCGTGCTCTCTTAGGAAGCATACCCTCTCCCCATCTCTTGGCTTCCTTAAGTTCCATGCTCCAGGAAGATCTTGTCAGTACTAATTATATTTTATGATGAGAATTCTATCGACAGAACTGGCAGTTTCATCTAGAGAGTCATGAGAATAGGCTATTGTGTTGTACAGATATCTTACCAAGAGCCTCCCTTCCTTATCTTCTGGATAATTATCTACAGGAAGCTCGTTAATCCGAGCAAGTTTATCCCACCTTGCCTCCATACTATTGATTGAACTACCTGAAGAACACGTTGCTTCGCTCCTTATTTGGGGGGGAAAAATAGCCTCAATTTTCGTTGCCTCGGAATCGGAGATGATAAGTTGACAAGCAACTTTGCGAACTATAACTGAATGGTTGTGTGAAATGATATAACAGAAGTCGAAGAATTTGAGTTTGAAGATGAGAAAGCAAATGAAAGTGTAAGATGCGACTAAAGAAATGAATTTTGAGGGTGAACTGTACATTATATATGGACAATTTATCCTCGTTACTACAAACCTACTTCTGACCATAATGATGCATTGATCTGGTAATGGCGTAGATTGTTGACGCATGTTTCGTGAAAGAAATTTGATGGCTAACAACTTTCTAACAGTTATTAGGCCTACAATGAAATGATGACCTAGGCGATAGGTGTAATGCTTCCAACTTTTTGGTTTCTCAAACTGGCAAAAGTTTAGAAATTGTAACCCTTTGACTACGATGTGATCTGTCTTACTTCCCATCTTGCTTGGTGTTAATCTGAACAGTCACTCCCCTACCCGACCTCTAGCATACTATATATATATGTAACTCCTTTTATCAATTGCTTGAACATGAGAATTGGGGGGGCAAATGTTGATAGTTGGTTTCTACTCATCTGATATACTCGTTCATTCGGCCATCGATATGTTGGGCAGTTAAATCTCTTAACATACCACTGGATAAATGATACGACATTTCTACTGAGTAGAATAAATCCGTTCCTGGTTTAAATTTAAGTCCATAACGTGAACGATTATCACAAGTACGGTTATATGACATAACCGTTTGCTCTCCTTACATATTAGAGGAGATGTTAAATCAAGAAGCTTCCACGTGTCTTAACAGTTATTTCGACAGTTGCCTTAGATACTATAACTACCTATAATTATTAGAAAGAAACTCTGTAAGAGCTTTCTGACACTTTTTACTCATATACTTTCTATAAAAATTCACTTAACTAACGTAGGCATCAGAGTGGTTGCATCAGATTGGCTCCGGTACTAAGTATTTCATTCTCTTTTGCAGGATTTTCATTCATCCCAAAATTTACCAACAATGGCATGTATTATTTCATTGATTTTGGTTGAGGATTCACTCGATTGAAGTGATCTTTGATTGTAACCTCCTTACTGTAGAAATAAAATGAAATGGCAACCTTTTCTTATTTATGAGTTGTGTTGTATCACATTTTATACTTAGACATCAAATTTGAGATTGTAGCTTATAATTATAATTAAGCCTAACTTTGGAAATTATCTTTTGTAGACATAAGTGTAGGGAATGACCCCGATTAATTAGGCTCCATAAATACAAGCTCCTAGGCAAAATATGCTAGTTGATCGTACTAATGAGATATTGGTAACTATAAATGCTGATAATGCATTACTTAAGGCATTGCTGGAAGGAACCTAAGTGCCACTAACCCTTATGCCATTAGTTTAGGCACCTTCACCTATAACGATAGTAGAGGCCGTACCATGACCACCTCCTCCATTGCTTATGGAGTTAGCTAGAGACCCACATCTTGTATGCCCTAAGCATCATCTACAGCTTAGTGTGTTGCTAGAGTTTCTAAAATGTAACCATTATTTTGAGGGCAATGCTGTTGAGTGAATGAAGATGAAGATTAGTTACTTATGTAAATGCTACTATGTTATGGAAAATTACTCTACAGGCTAACTTAAACAGGTATTTTGTAAAGCTCTATCATAGGTTTTGTTGAGAGTAAGTGTCAAATTAGATGCTTTAAGCTGGTTAAGTTGAATATGCCTTATGTAGGTTATTTTTACAATAGCAGCTAGAAGGTCAGCTTCTATCTCAGGTTAGTTTACACAGCAAGACTGTTATGACTTCTTCTACTTGAGGCATGAAAATTCTAAATTGGCATCAAAGCATGGTTATCAAGAGCCAAGCTGTGAAGCATTTAATTAAGATGGATTAGATGTTAGGTTCATTAAGAGTGGGGTAATTAATGGAACGTAAAATACTTAGAGTTGTAGGATTATATAAGCTATATATGTATAAGATTCATAAAGTAAAAAAGGTAAGTATTATATGACATGAACTAACTTCTAAATTGATTGCTTTTAGATCTGTTAGAATGGTCTTATATCTACATGGTTACAATTTAGTTGCAAGGGTGATGAAATGCTTGTGGAATATCGAATTTGGTTGTACAAGTTATTATTTGATATAGCTAATTAGATGTTGTTTCATACTATTGATGAGATTGTTAGTAATTATAAGCATACGATGTCTTTTAATATGAAAGATGACTAGAAGTTAATGATGGATGTGTTAAGGCTAGCATAGAATGAGTATACTACTATAGCTGCTTT
The DNA here is from genome assembly GCA_024138005.1 of Lumnitzera racemosa. NCBI lineage: Eukaryota > Viridiplantae > Streptophyta > Magnoliopsida > Myrtales > Combretaceae > Lumnitzera > Lumnitzera racemosa. Next base: position 84,515,829 of record JAMXBC010000010.1, on the reverse strand, counting down.
TGAGAAGAAGTACTTGTAGGATAAGAGGATTTTGTCTATAACGATTTCTATGCTATATTTTCCTTCTATTCTAGAAGTAATTAAGAATTATCCTTCAGGATTTAATCAAGTGCCTTTAGGTTTCCACACATTCCTAGGGATTATCCTCATGTTGTAATTGACTGGTTTCTTAAATTTCCTATAATAGAGAATGTAGGTATAGAAATACCATTATAGTCTTAGGAACTTGAACCTTCTATGATGTTACCTAAGAATCTACCCTAAAATGTCTAAACAAATGTAAGTTACGGTGATGAGGAGGTTCCAGAAGAGGAATTTGAAATGGAAGCTGAAGTAGAGCCAATTCCAACAGGTAAAGTAGAAGATAATGGGGATGAATTGCTACTTCAAGAACTATTAGATAAAGGGTTTATTTGAACTAGTATGTCTCCTTGGGATGCGCTAGTATTATTTATGGAAAAGAAGGATGGATCTATGAGATTATGTGTTGATTATAGAGAGATAAACAAGGTAACAATTAAAAATAATTATCCACTTCTACGAATTGATGATTTATTTGATTAGTTACATGGAGCTATTATGTTTTCACATATTAACTTAAGAGCTCAGTACCATCAATTACGGATTATGCTTGAGGATGTACCAAAGATTGCTTTTCAGACAAGGGGTACTATGAGTTTTAGGTAATGCCTTTTGGATTGACAAATGCACTAGTTGTGTTTATGGATTTGATGATCGAATCTATCAATCTTACTTAGATAAATTTATTGTTATGTTTATTAATGATATTCTAATATATTTGAAGACTAAAGATGAACATGTTGATCATTTATGCTTGGCCTTGCAAAAGTTGAGAGATAATAAATTGTATTCTAAACAAAGTAAATGTGATTTCTAGTTAGATAGAATCTCATTTCTGGGACGCATAGTATTAAGTGAAGGAATCTCAACGGATCCGAAGAAAGTCAAAGCGGTAGCTAAGTGGAAACAACTGACTACTGTGTTGGAAGTGAGAAGTTTTCTTAGAATGGGTGGTTATTATAGACCAGTTATTAAAGATTACTATAAGATAGAAAGACCTTTAACTCGGTTGACACAAATTATATTTATTTTATTATGCTTAAATAAAATAAAAATCATATATATATATATATATAAAACGTATATAATATACTTTCTTTTCCGAGAAACAAATTATATTTCCAAAATCCAAAATCTAGTGGTATGGTGGCTTCCGCAATCCGCAATCCACAATCACATCCCCTAAGTAGAAGCCACAAGACACAACTTTTCGCCAACGGTTAGCATCCCTTAGTGCCTAATAAGCCCGTTAGCTCATAACAGAGACTCATTAATATAATGATAGCGTAGCTAATGCTCAATCCTGCTCCTATGAGTCCTTTCCCATCTTCTACATGAGGTGGCAGTCGATATAGTATGATGTGATTATGAAAAATGCATGATTCATTGAATTTCTTAATCAAATAAGTACTTAATTCGATTTTCATGGGGATCATACAAATTCATTCCATACAACTATACATAGATATCATCATAAACAATTTCCATTATTATCTGATTAATAAGCCATAGCATTCAATCATAATATCATACATATGCATATTCCACAAGTATTCAAGTTCCTTATATAAGTTTAAGTTTATCTACTCTACAAGCAAAAACCAAGTATAGAGTCATTAGGAATCACTTACCTAGCCATAACGAATCAATCGTAGTAATCTAAGGGTAAGTCATCTCCACTAGCCGAGTCCCCTAGACATGACAAATATGATACTATAAGGACTTGAAATAGAACTTAAAAAGTTAAGTTAAAACCCTTTAAGTTACACTTTTAACTAGGTTTTGCATTTTTTCCAATTTTACTTAAAAGTTTAATCGCCTATAACTTTCTCATTTTAAATTCGATTTTTATGATCTTATAGTCATTCTTCATTGTTTTCAAGTGTAATTTAACATGGTGAGGTTATATTTTTAAGATGAGGCATGCAAATCTGTCCATTGGTCAAAATAGTAGCAATCCTCATGATTTGATGTACTTTTGGGCTTTGTTTGATTATTGGGTTTTTTTATATCTTAGGAAATATTTTGGGTTTGGGCTTGGGCTTAGGCTTAGGATTTCATTCTAAACTTAAAACACTCTTTAAAATCAGATTTCCATCCTTACCTTATGACCTTGGGTGCCCTTAACTTTTCCCTAGACTCTTATGTGGGCTTATGTGGTCAAATGGGTTTGTTTTTTGTGAAAGATTCATAAGCTTATTTCTTAAAGTGGTAAGCTAAGTTATCATCTTAAGTTCATGCAAACATCTTCATAAAAATATGGTCTTCCAACATGGTAAATTAGATTACTTAAACAAGGAAACAACTTACTTGTTCTCAAAAGCGTAAATAAGGTGGTTATGCAGTAAGTATCCTCTTATGTTCCTTTGTTTTCCTTCTTCTTTTTGCAAGCTCTTTAGGAAACTAAAGTCTTGATCTTTCAAGTGGGTTTTCAGAGATATCTTAAAGTTTCTAAAAGTGGTTTTTGAAGTTAACAAATAGAGAGCACAAAATAAAGCTTGGTGCAGTGAGTATGGAAGCAAAATTATGGCAGCAATGTTGGGATTTTATAGGGTTAGATTTCTTCTTTTGGTTTTTGTTTAAAGTGAGAGAAAAAAAAATTAAAAATGAAAGTGAAATGAGGGAGTGAGTGGCTAGTTTTGAATGGGAGGGAAGTGTGTTCAAGAAGCGTCAATTTGGTTGTCTTTTAGTATGCATAAATACCAACTTTTGATAAGACTAGATGATATAAGTATTAAGAGGTGAATAGTAGATGTGTAAGATAATTGAGTGATTGAAAGTTGACAAAGTATAGCCTCCCTGAGGCTCTCTTCCCAACTGGCCAAAGGGTATCCTTTTTGGGCATTGAGTTATTTTGTCACTTAATTAAAAGTCGAATACATAAAATAATGTGATAATTTATCCATATGTAGTATAAGTCATGGTGACATAAGGAAAGTGTCTTATCACTAGCTATTAATAAATTATCAATTAATAAATAATCCTAACTCTCAATTGATAAGTCATCTAAGGTAATTAGTTGGTTTATTTATTCATGTATACAAGTCTTATGCATTAAGGATAAGAGAATTGTCTTATACAAAATTCTTTTAGAGTTTATTTTTTAAATTGATTTGTAAGTTATGATTTAATTCTTATAAAATTATGAAATTTTAGAGTTAAATAAAATTATTCAAATTAAATTCTTCATTAGTCGTTTCGGGTTATAAGTTTTTAATTGTTTTAGGGTTTAGGGTTTTGGGTGACTTAAGGTAAACTATTTTCACATTCGAGTTTTATCGATAATAAACTTTCGAATTGGAAAACTAAATTCATTTTTAGATATAAACTTAAATTCTTAGTTTAGTTGATCCTTGAGAACGTTCCAAAAGTACTCTTGGTTGATTCACAAACCCGTTAAAAGGTAAGGTTTACAAACATGGCTTATAAGTGAAGATAAAGGAATTGCCTTGTATGTAATTATTTTAGAGCTTTGGTTCTCAAATTAATTTCTAGGTTGCGATTTGCTTCTTAAGAAATTTTATAATTTTCTAAAGTTGAATAAAATTTGTTCGAGTTATATTTTTAATTATTTATTTAGGGTCATAAGTCTTTGATTATTCCAAGGTTTAGGGTTCAAGTGAGTTTAAGTATGTTTTAGGTTTTTTTACTAATTCGGGAGTAATTGACTTACAGTTAGGAGCTTAAGGTTCAATCAGCTTAATTATTTAGGATTATTGTTTTATTATGCAACATATATATATATATATAATACAATAGATTAAGAAAAGAGAAGGAAATTGCTTAGTAATAAATTTATATATGTATATATACATATTATGGGGATACTTATGTACATAAGTAAAATTAATTTTGTAAATTTATCAATTTGTTCTTTTAATTAGCTTAGTTTTGTTGTTTATTATTACTTGAAATCATCCTTGATTTGTTTGTTATTAGTTTTATATGATTTCGCAAAATTAATGATATTTTTATTGATTTATAGCTTTTCAAATATTAGAATAATTTTATAGAGTTTTAATAATTTTTATGATTTGATATTTACTGTTTCTATTAAGTTTAAGTTTACATTTTTTAAAGTACGTGTATGTAAGGATTGGGGTTTTCATGCATGATTAGGGTTTTCAAATCATATAATAGGGTCTTTTATATTCGTCTTAAGTTTCAAGTTGAAAATTTTAATCGATTTTCATTTTATGTAGTTTTATTAACTTAGGAAAATATCTACGATACTTGAGTTCAATACCATGTCTAGAAAGTTAAATTTGTGAAGTTTGCAAGGATTCCTTATAAATGCATCATCCATCATCTCATTCATTCAATGAGTCCTAAGATTTTAGAATAGTTATTTTCTTTATGGAATTCAACATTGAAGATCATAGGAAACATTATTTGAGCATAACTTAGAACTTGAGAATCTCTATTTCAAGTTGTTTTCAATTGCTTATAATTGTTTTTGCTTTGGATATTGTGAAACCTATTTCCTTTTGTGATCCAATTGGAATTATGAATTCAATGTTTAGATTATTGGTTAGTAAGTTTCTACTCTACATGACATGGTTATATGTTGAATCTTTAGTTTCATAATCACTAAGCATATATTGTCATTAGTTGAAGTATATGTTAGGTTAGAATTGAGTCTAAGAAAACCTTTTTTAATTAATTCATGTGATTTGGTTAACTTAGATTAAAGAAAAATATAGAGATATGCACATTAATTTAATTGAGGTTTAGGAACTTAAAAGGATTAATTGATTTATTTCTTATCTAGAGATAGAAAGAGTAAATTTGATTAATTTTGGATAATTATTTTCTTTGAGAAAAGGACTTTTTACTTAATACTTCACTATCTTGAAACTAACCAATTAAAGGTTTGTAACATTAATAAGTGCTTATCAATATTAATTGGTCTTCCATGCATTTCGTTCATAATTGAATTCATTAAAGGTATTTAATATTTCAATTTATTAGAATATATTTCCCTTAATTTATTAGGAAAAAATTAGTTCTAGAGTTAGTCTTTATAATTTAATCATTTAAAATCTTTTATTTGATTTGCTAAGTTTTGACGAGACTAACATAGCTGAGAGTTAGTATAGCATTCCTTATAGGTTCGACCTGATCTTCACTAGTATTATACTATATATGCTACCTAGTATACTTACTAGTAAAATATACTATAATTATAAAGTAAAGTCAAGTTCAACATATTAGAATGGTATGAATTGTATTACAATCTTGAAGGATTATCTAGTCTAGGTTAGTTAATCTCGTTAAGTTTCTCTTAATAGAATAAGGTGGTTTAGCCTAAGATGTTAGAAATATGATTATGACTTATTTTGAAATCCATTGAGTTTTAACACATATTAGGTTTCTACTAATACTCAACGATATGCTCAAACTATCCACATGTACTATTCTCTACTCTAATCATGACTAATTTAGCTAACTAGCTTAGTACTAATGGAAATCATTACATTCGTATCATGTATTAGTCTATCAATTTCCTCTTTCACATGCCAATCATCTCTTCATACAATTTACATACCTCTTATGTCAATTTACTCATGCATGCACTATCTGTCACCATATAAAATGTGTCATCCAAATTAAGTGGTCAGTCCATTAAGAAAACTTTGAACAAGAAGTAATCTCATAAGCCATAACATGGGCAATAATGCTCTAGCTTTATAGCATTCACAAGTTTCATGGAAAGAAGCGTTGTGGAATTAAGCGAAGCATATGATATTACAATGAAACTTCATCATCATTTCAGGTAAGAGATATGATACTGACTGGGCCAATGATAGACAAGGCCAGTTATAAGAGGTAGGTCTAATCTTGCCAAAGGAATGAAAAGTAAATGGGAGTTGATGGTTTAGCAATCCTACGCACTAACTCTATGGATATGACGCATCGTAGAACCACATACAGACCTAAGACTCATCGGATGTAACGCACCAATCCGAGTGATGGGGTTACCCGCCACAATCCTTATTAAAGGGATTGATAAGAGCAGGTAAGGGAGAGAACTTTCTGAGAGAAAAAAATTCAAAAGGGAGTTTTGTAAACCCCTAAAAGTTTCGATCTAATTTTTGAAATAGACTTAACTATATTAGACAATTTAGGAGTTGACAAGGCTAATTAAAGTGAAAGCCCTAAAAGAATTAATCAATCGCGTAAAGAATTTTTCTACCCTAAATGTTTCTAAAAGCTAAAGATTTCATTCGAAAGTGATAAAAACCTTAAAAATGATTCCATTAAGGACATATGTACACCAATCCAACATGATATACCCTAAAACCCTAATTAAAAATATAATGCTTATATTTTGCTAAATCGTTAGTAAAATGTTAGAGATAACCCTCGTTCTTGCTTATATGATTCGAATTATCAAGTAATCCATTATGAACTAAGATAATGAGTCATAGATTATATTTATTCCTTAAATATATGATTAAGATAGTCTTACTTAGGGTTAGGGTTATAGTTGAAGATTAGGTTACATATAGTGAACTTTAATACTCAAATTAGCACTTTTTGCACTTGTTATCCAAAGTAGTTTATCAAATGAGATATATGGACTCTAAAGACCTAAAGTAAGATCTCATCAACCATATTTACACATCAATGCATCATATACCTCATTACTTCTCATTTCCTTCATTTCTCCCCTAATTTCCCTTAATTACTACATTATGTGCACAAAATTGCACATACTTAAGGAATGTTGACTAAGATAATACATGTTGACCAAAGTTCAAATGTTGACCAAGTCAATACATGTTGACTAAAGTCAACATTTTGAAAAGTCAACAAAAGCTAAGAGATAAGGAAAATATCTCTTCCTTAATGATGTCTTTCTTTTCTTTTCCTTTTGATTTTTCTTTCTCTCTTTTTCATTATTGTTTCCGTCCACAATTGTCCTTCTAAACCCCACCACATGTTGTCTTCCATTAAGAGAAACAAACAAAAGAAACAAATCAAAACCCCTTTTTCATGCCGTGACCTCTTTCTTCTTCTTTCCCTTTCATTCCTTCACTTTTTTCTCCATAACTTCAACATTATTAAAGGTATGTCTTTAAGTTGCTTTATGTTACTTTCTATTATTGATTAGTTAGTTAATTAGGTAGATTAGATAAGTAGTTATGTGGTTAGTATTGTCTTGAAGAAGAGGAAACAAAGTTTCCGTCTTTAAGTGTAGAAATTTGAACTTTTGAAGAAGAAGAAAGGAAGACATGAGTATATGCTTATAAGTATGTATACATAAGGAAATACCAAAAGAGTATAAGTATATGAACCTTTGTACATGAACCTTTGTACATGAGTATTTATCATGTACATAACCTAATTTAAGATCAAATCTAACTATACATACCTATACTACACTAAATATATACATAAGAATACAAAAACATGGAATTAGAAAGCTTTTCTTAAGGAAAAGCTTAGGCATACGAATTTTAGTATAAAATACGTATCCAACCGTATAGATATATGGGTATGTATATACGTATAAATACGGTATAAGTCTAAGTATAGGTATGAATATAAGTATGTATAAAGTATATGTACATAAGTATAAGAGAAAGGGATAACATGTACATAATACATATGCATATGACATAAGCATGAGGAAAGGCTTATGTAAGCGTATGATCAGGTAAGTGATGACATAAGCACATGATGACATAAGCCATGACATAAGCAAGTGATAACATAAGCAATGACATAAGCAAAGGATGATATAAGCGATGACATAAGCAAAGGATGATATAAGCGATGACATAAGCATAAGTTTAGAAAATAAGAAAAATAAGAAAAGTGTAGGTAATTAGGTAACTAAATTAGTAAATCCTAATACACCTTCTAAATTAGATTATACCTAATTCAGTACATGAATTAGTAATGGCAAAGTAAAATCCTTTAATTTTAAGAATTTAAGGAATAAAAGATATAAACATAAGTAATAAAAGTACTTAGGTGTTCATAACTAAAAATTTCTATAAATTTAGCTCATACGTAAAATAGAGGTCTTAATATCCAAAACAGATATTATCATATGAATATATGTTCGGAAACGATGAAAAACGATTATAAATTCATAAATATTAAAAACAAAACGAAAAAGTTACATACGATTGAAATTAAAGTCTTACTGGGTAAAAGTTGATAGTAATTTAAGTACAATTAGGTAATTAGGTGTTTAGAATTAGTAGTTAATTCAGGTACTTACTAGTGTTATGATTGCATAATGATCGGGTGACCCTGAGGTGAGCGAGGACCTCCCGATCGATTATTACGATTAGGGCGAACCGCTATGGCCGAGTGAGTATTTACCCTATGATTCTATGCTTGATTATGATTGTAGATAGTGGACTTAAATATTATTGTTAATTAACTACTGTGTGGGGTTCGGGAAATGCTTGTGTATGTAATTGTATGTTGAGTTGTGAATTTACCTTAAATACAGAGAATGCCTTGTTTGTTGTATGGTAGTATAGAAAATGATTGTGTATATTAGTGGATGGTCACAGCATAATTTGAACTAAATTATACTCGGCCTATAAAAAGAAACTGGAACATGCATTAACATGCATAGCATGGATACTATTCCGGCCGTCACATCACACGGAGGTAAAGAGAGGCCATTCGGGGGTTGATATTATTGATTTATTTAGTTATGTACGGTGCACTCGTACAAAATGACCTTACCCTGGCCCGCGGGAACACTAGGCGTTGGAGGCGCCAACCACCTGGCTAAGGGTCGAGTCTAGAGGCCTCCATTTAGGGGTGAGTGTGGACTGCGGGGGCCCACTCACAATTATACTAGAACTTGGGTTTTTCTGAAAATAAAATAATTATTTGATATAAGTACGGAACATGGAGTTTCGTAGTAAAGTAAGTTCTAGTATAATACCTAGATCTGATTGGTGCCGTGTAAACTCTAACCCTGACTTCGGAGGGCGTTAAATCCGAGTTATGTATATGAACTAGTTAAGTATGCGTATTGTTTGGCATTCTGTTTGATCATTCATTCATATGCGTGACACTAATGCACTTATAACTTGCTTGCTGTGTGGCTGAGGGTTTTGCTCACTAAGCTTAGGCTTACACCCCTTTAGACTTTTGTTGCAGGATAGCCTGTTCGTAGAGATAGGACAAGGGATGCCACACGTTAGCCTGGGGACTTGGGCAAGAGCGAGGTGTCCTATGTGATGAGAGAAAATAGTTTATGTAGATTCCTTCTCATGTACTTACATTTATCTTATTATTATGAACTTAGACATACTTAAATACTGTGTAATGTAAGCTTTATAACTTAACTTTTATATAAATATGTTGTGTGATGATATCATGTGAATCGGATGTACTTTGGAAACTAGTGGTTGTAGAGCCTTGTATATTGTGTGAAGAGTTTTTGATTGGAAGGGTAACCAATTAGGGGTTCTTCATACAATATACGGTGTTTGCCACGACTAGGCCATCCTCAGTTCGTGGCAAGTTTTTCATTAATCTTCTGTATATCCCTTGTATTGTTATAAAAGTTGCTATTTATAGTACATTCTAAACCCTAGTGGCAAAATTGTAAATAATATATAAGGCCTTAAATCCTAAAGAATTGAGTCCATAAATAAAATAAAGACAAACATGTATAAAAATATAAAATTATACGTTTTATAGGGAGAAGTCAGCATGTAGTCATTCGGCATGCCTTGAAAGTAGTTTTGCAGTGCATGGTCGAGACACTGGAGAGGTCGGCCTATAATTGTTGAGTTTTGAAGTCAGTCGACAATATTTTTTCTTGGCTATACCTAATGGATCCAACACTCGGTAAAGTAATCTCTCGACCACTAAGTCGACAACAGACTTTAGCCGAGTGAATCTAACTCTTAGAAACATGATACCTCGGCTTATTAGCAAGCATGATGCCGAGTAAGTGATTGGTCAAGCATAGGTAAAGATCGGTTGTTGTCTCGACCTTTTGCTTCTCAACACTATATCTACAAGAAATAATATTATTTAGCTCGACAGACAGAATGAGTCAACAGGTAGATGATCTTAGCTTTTGCAGTCAGGTTGGGTCGATACTCCAAAGCCTATCATTTCCTCTCCCTTAGAGAAGTTTTGACCCAAAACTTAGTAATTGGCCACTCCATATCCCTTCGAGGTCAAACACTAATCGACAAAATTTAAATTTAAACATAGTACATTACAATTCTTGCAACAAGGGCATCACCAGCAAATGCGCCCTCCATTCGTCATGAGCTCTATCAATCACACCTTTTATTTCGGATCTTTCCCTTTACTCATCATAGATTTGATCAACTATACCTTGGTAGTCCCAGCAACTATCAATTGTAGGAAGTAACATGATTATGTCGGTGGGACGTACGATGGCTCTTTAATGGCAAGTGCTTCCGCCTCTTCAAGCTTGGTTAGCTTGAAGATCATGATCTCCTTATTAATTGTAATCAGCATTCCCACTGCTTCCTCGTAATTCGTCTCTTCCTTCTCCTTCCATCTACACATCTTAACTCTTTCCAATAGGAGAGTCAAAAGGGTTAACATGAGGTATCCCTAATATATGTATCCATCACCTTGACCTTGATAAACTCCAATCGACAACTGATAATAGCTCACAGGTGTGATGCTATAATGGCTCATATCAGTTCCACGTAAACTTGTCAGATGACTAAGACATAGGATTCTGATATGAGGAAGGCAAACATAGTAATTCTTGGAGCTACCATTTGTGGCATTTATGGTAGGTAACGGAATCATTTCAGGAACATAGGGGCTTAACCACAGTTCTACTTGGTCCTTCTCGCCTATACTGCTCGTCTCTCCAGCAACCTTCACCTCTTCCTTTTCTACTTCCTTTCCTCGACCTTCCTTCTTGTCGACTTTTGCTATTTGAGCATTCCTTTACTGGTTCATTTCTTCTCTAAGCTACTCAAGCTGATCAAGTATAACCCCTAATTGTTCCTGTACATCATAATGGTTTGTACCAATGGTAGATTCTTCTCTTAAGGCTAGTTGGATAGGTTCATTTAAGCTCCTTACTCCTGAGGGGTTAATATGTTGGGCAATCTTTAGTCGTAACCCTCTCATGAATCGTGAGACAGTACATAAAAGAGATTTATATAATTCACATCACCGTAGGAGCGCTTTATACTCCTAGGAAAATTCTAGGACACTCATTCGTCCTTGCCTCAAGGTAGACAACTCCTCATATAACTCGTCTTGATATGATGTAGGTACAAATTTTTCTCTCATGGCAAGTCTCATTGAGTTCCATGTAAAACTTACTCCTCTAAGGATCCTTCTCCTTAATTCATTCTTCCACCAAGTCCTAGCAAGACCTTGAAGTTGATCCTCTATGATAAATTCCTTGTCATGTTCAGGATACGGGTACTTTTTCAAGACTTTGTTGACTCGGAATTCCTAATCCAAGTAGTCGTCTGGGGGTCCATAGCCATTAAACATGGGAACTCTTGACCTTATATCTTCATAGCCATAGTCATAACCATATCTTCCTTGATTGTCATAAGACATGTTAGATGGAGATATCACCTCAACAGACTAGCTCGACTCACAGGAAGTCTCCTTAGCAATGACATAAACTATCCAACACTTAGTGACTCAATACTCCAACTAGGAGGCCTACAAAGCTCGAATCTTCCACTTCACTTTAGTAATTTGACTTAGCTTGGATACTAGAATTAGCTTGGCTGTTTAGTTGAAGCGGGTTGAATGCTTGCATAACTCGACAGTTGAATAGGCAAACAACTTAGCTCGATAACCTTAGGAGTATGACAATACGGTACTTCACTTTACTTTGGTACTTCTGATTGACATAGCTTAAAAGCTCGGCAAAGTTCAAATCCGGCACAACTATTCTTAGCAAATCAACTCAGACATATACGATCTCACTAGACACTTGGTCTTTTCAATTCGACAAACACAATAGTACTTTCTCGACTACTATCACAATACTAAAACAAGATAACACATTGAAAAACTTGAAGAAGTCATATCTCGGCAACAATCTAGATTAGAATTCCCAACCTATAGAATTGAAACCAAACTAATACCTAGTAAACAAATCATCGATATCCCAAACAAACCCAATAAGTAACCACTTCCTCAAATACAAAATAAGACAGATTCAATGCTTAAAACTCTCAGCCCCATCTAAAACCTCCAACTCTAATACCAAGATGATACGGACTGGGCCGAGGACAGATAAGGTGGGCCGTAGGGAGTAGGTCTAATCTTGCTGAAGGAATGAAAAGTAAATGGGAGTCGATGATTTAGCAATCCCATGTACTAACTCTACGGATATTACGCATTGTAGAATCACACATGGACTTAAGATTTGCTAAATGTGATGCACCGGTTTGAGTGATAAGGTTGCCTACTATAATCCTTGCTAAAGGGATTGATAAGAACTAATAAGGGAGAGAACTTTCCAAAAGAAAAGACTCAAAAGGAGGTTTTTCATTAATCTTCTGTGTATCCTTTGTATTGTTACAAAAGTTGCTATTTATAGTACGTCGTAAACCCTAATGGAAAAATTGTAAATAATGTATAAGACCTTAAACTCTAAAGAATTAGGCCCATAAATAAAATAAAGACAAATATGTACAAAAATATAAAATTGTATGTTTTATAGGGAGAAGTCAACATGTGGTCATTTGGTATGCCTTGGAAGTAGTCTCGTAGTGCATGGTTGAGACATTAGAGAGGTCGACTCATAATTGTTGAGTTCTGAAGTTAGTCGGTAATAGTTTCTCTTGGCTGTGCCGAGTGGATCTAATACTTAATAAAGTGATAAAGTGAGCTCTTGGCCATTAAGTCAACGATAGACTTTAGTTAAGTGAATCTAACTCTCGGAAACATGATACCTTAGCGTATCGACAAGCATGATGTCGAATAAGTGATTGGTCAGGCATAGGTGAGGATCGATTGTTATCTCGACCTTTGGCTTCTCAGCACTTTATCTGCAAGAAATAGTATTATTTGGCTCGACAGACAAAATAAGTTAGAAAGTAGATGATCTTGGCTTTGGCAGTCAAGTTGGGTTAGTACCCTGAAGCATATCAAGATATTATTTTGAAAAAATAAAAAGGGTATGAAATATGTTAATTTTGCACACAATTTCCATATCAAGTAGTACAATATCTTTGTTAAATCTTTGAATGCAAATGCAAAGCCTTATATTGTTTCCTGGGGCTTTACTCCTACTAGCATAGAGAACAATAATAATCACAATTCTTTATCCTCCAAAGAGTTGCCTTTTGGTATTTTCTTCGAGTATAGAAACAGTCTACATAACCATTTGGTGAAAACAATCCAACAAAATCTTCTAATAGCACCACTTAGCATATTAGCCTCAACGATCAATCAACAAATTGATCCAAAATAATTCCAATGACCATCTACAAGAAATGACTAAAAAGAAAGAAAACCACAAAGTCACACAATAACTATAACTAACAAAAAACTAGTTTTCAAATAGGAGTAAGGAGGGGGAAAAAAGTTAAAAAAAAAAAGAGTAAGTACATGTTGTTGATAAGCATTTTGGATAATTATTATGTGGGCTTCTATTAGTGAGCTTAATATCTAAGCTTGGTCTAATGACCCAATCCGTAAATAATCTCCATAGACTCACTATAAATACCAGGCAAGACTTTTAGATAAGAGTGCCCTCTTCTCCATTCTTTCACTCTCACAATCATTAAACAATTTTACTCTCATCATAAGAAGATTGATTTAGACATCGGAATGGTTGTGCTAGAGTACCCTCTAACGCCCTCCATAGCTATTTTCTTGTATTGTAAGTATTCGTACACCAAGACGAAAATCAACCATCAATAATTGATGCAGTTTATGGAAACGTGTAAGAATTGCCACGATTCCCAATGTTGTTTTAAAAATTCCCTAATGGGATTGTTTGAATTGTGATGAACTTATTCACATTTCATTTGCACACTCATGCCATATTCTAACAATCTCCTAATAATGTATGGTCAAATTTCTTCACCACATTAGATTACATATGTTGTGATTTGCTAAGAGACCATAGCTTCAAGCATCATTTGTTTATTGTCAAAGGACTATGGCTTCAAGTCCTTTTCTCTTGGGATTTGGACTATTTGTACATGTTTTAAGAAAGGAGCTTTGATGTTGGGTTCTTCCTGGGGAGATGTGTAGGACCAGAAGTAATGAAGCATGGTACTTGTCCTCTTCATGTGTGACGGTTTTCTCCTTATGCATGACGGTTTTCTTCTTGCAAGAATTTAACTACTACAATTATCGTTCGTAACCGTCTCCCTTATATGTGCAAACAAATTCAAAAAGTCACGATTTTCTCTTTTATGGTTTATTGCCATCATGATTCAATTGATAAATATAGTCCTTGAACGTGACTTCTGCAACTTCACGAGTCATTTGGTTCTAGTAGGACTCTTTACTGGCTTTGTTGTTGCAGCTATCCATCAAGGAAATGAAGGGTGTTTCATGAAATCCATTTTACTCGCTTGAATTATCTTTTATCTTGGCCACTATGACTATCACGCTAAGGATTAACACTACCATGCAAACAGATTAAACATGACTATCGATCGCATGTTCATTTATGGATGAAATTTGATCTTTCGAGGAAGTTAGATGTGGGCTATCTCGCATGTGCCGAATGGCAACTCAAATACAGTTGAACTACTCATCAAGTTCATATGCCAAGTTTTCAACAACTGGATAGGCTGACTAGCTCTCCAAGTGCTAAAGTGTTTGTCAGATTTATTAAGACATCTCTCCAATGAGGCCGTGGTGCCAAACATGTCCAGTAACGGAAAGGCTGTGAATATTTGCCAAGCTGTGATTTCGTACTTCAACTAAGTATAGTCAAAGGTGCAATGACTTGAAAATCAGAGGACAATCAGACTCTAGGTGCCGAAAAGCTGCCCCTATCTTTACTTGAAATGAGAAATTGATGCTGGGTATTTCTATTGCCCTACAAGCTGCCGAGAAGCCGTGTCCTTCGAGTCATTCCAAGCTGCTATAATAGTATGCTGAGCTTTTTTTAACAGATAGGAAAGTGATGTGTTAGAAACAGTCTTATCAATCGGCGATGTGAGAAATCTCATACTTTATAATCTACTCAAGTTAAAGCGCTTCTGAGCATGCCGACTACCCATATCAGAGTAAGCTGACCAAATGCTAAGATTCAATTTTCTGAGCAAGAACCAGGCTACTCCTCTTGATGCTGTAGTGTAGACTCGAGCTCCACATACGGCCAAAGAAGAACACCACCAAGCTATCTCAAAATAGTGAACGAACTTTAGGTCGAACATTCCCAACGAAGCCAAGCTGCTATCTTAGACGCTGAGAAGCTTATGCCGGATGGACGAAAAGCTTCTGCCGAGTTGTCGAATTATTCTATGTTTTATACGGCATGGCCGAGAAGTCGAACTTGTCCAGTCGCTAAGCAACTTGTTTGAATCGCACGACCGACAAGCATCGTGGCCGAGTATGATGTCGAATAGATCTCCTTTATGAAGATCCTTTATTTTCCGAGAAGCTTTTAACTCCACCCGCCGATATCACAGCGGCTACGGCCAAGCTTCCATATTCTAAGCATCCAGTTTACTTCTCTTGTCAGCAGGAAGTATAGCTCAATTATCGGCATGGACTGCCAACTAAAGGCTCGCTGAAGCGGCATTGGGCATTTCCATACCACTCAACACTTTAAGCACACCGAGTATACCAAGCTATGGTCGAGCTCCAAGAAGTTGACTCTCCAACCTGAGCATAAATCCAAGCTCTCCTTATAGATATTAAGCTTTCTCGTGCAAATCAAAGAACCAAGATCTTAGCAGTTCTACTTTGTTGCTGGCGTAAGCACTCAAGCAACATGGCGGAGCAAGCACGGATCTACTTGAATGCAAGCTCGAATACAGCAGAGGATGCCCCAAACCTGAGTTGTGGCTATGTACTAGATGATTTGGACCATTTACACCGATCTGATGTGTAGAATTTCTGTATTGCTCCTCCTTTAATCTATACTTGAACTTTGACAAGTTTTCTTCAAGGTTGCCGACCTTCGACTCGATAAGGGCAAGTTTCACTGAAGTGAAACCAGAGCTGCGGAATAACAATAGTGCCGAATAAGACTATCCTAGTGGATATTATCCTACATGGATAGTTGAAGCATCAATGGCTGCTCTCATGAACACAGAAGTGAGACCGAGCTTCTATTAGATAACCCATCTGTGCTTCAACATGGACTATCATACTCGAACTTCAGTTGAACACAGACGGCTTAATGCTCCGACCTCCGAGCTCCAAGCTTCTCTTGGATCAAGCAGTAGTCATGATGCCGACTCTTCTCTACAAGACGTTGAATTTGTCCTTCGCTTTGCCGAGCAAGTGCTGCGACCAACGACAATAATTGAGACGCCGAGCTATTGACGCCGAGTTTTTTTAAACGGCCTATAAAATGGCCGAGATGCCAAGTTTCATGAGCTGCATGCCGAGTGGTGGCATGTCCCTAAGCTTCGTGCCGAGTGGTCGAGGAGCTACAATGAACTTAAAGTGCTCTTCGACTAAATGAAGTCATGCCATTATCTTTGATAACTGTTTTTAGATTGAGCTCCATAACTGGCCTCAACGTTTCGAAAAATTATTCCAAGCTCCAATAGCAACTATTATGAATCGTCGCTGATCTGATCATAACAAATGCCGAGCTATTCATCGCTCCTATAAGCCGAACACTGACTGGAGCTAATGGCCGAATTTCCTTGCACCTGAATGTCGGTTCAGAGCTCCAAGTTTTGTGCTAGTAAACAATCAAGAAAACGTATTTGGGAAAGATGCTGAGTTACTGGGTGACAGCAATACTGAATCATAATTATCACAAATTGGGAAGTTCTCCATATATCTGAGCTATCGTGAACAAGTAGTCCAACAAGATTGAGCTTGTTTACTTAGACGAGCTAAGTTGAAAAGAACATGAGCTTCATACAAATTCCTAGCACCCCACAACAGTTATCAGACTACTTTGTATTGAGCTCCAACACCTCAAGCTACTAAGCAACATACATAAGCAAATCTATGAACTTTGAATTGACTTAGATGCCATGTAAGTGAAGCTCTTTAAGTGAGCGCGATTTAAGTTGTCCATCATGGTTGCACATGAGTCGAACTCTAAGTAAGCAAATTTAGTTGAGCAGTGCATGGAAAGAATTGCTCGGAAAGAATTGCTCATCAATCATGTTTTAAGCTTTCAAGCTTTTGAAAATTTGGTTGGCATTCGAAATGTCTCGACCTTCCATGGGCAAGCAATCTACATGCCTAATATATGTTGAGACCTCACTTTTCAAGTAGATTGTAGCAACTCAAATAGAGTGCAAAGAGAAAAGGAACACCGTGACTCGGGCCTGGTTAAGTGATTAATGAACAACTCCAAAAGCTAAGTAAGTGCCTTCTAAGCTTAGCAAGCTCGAGAATACTTGTTGTAAATTCCAATATAGGTTGATGGAAAACTGATCCATATCATATATAAGGACTATTTCATATGACTTTTACGGTCCAAAATGAGCTCATGTGACTTCAAGAGCTCCATTTACATATCAATTCACATTGATGGAAGATGAGTAAAACCTCTCTATTATTATTTCTAAATCATTCAATTATTTATTTTTATGATATTGCTTTATGTTGTGCAACGTTTCAATTAATTGATGATGTTCATACTTGATTCACACACAATATATTATTTATCTATGTGATGCTCCAATGAGAGTTCAAAGATGGGATTGGGGTTAGAGAAACACCCTCAATTTTTAGCCTGCGCAATGTATAACTTACTAATAGGTCACTCCTATATAGCTCTAGGCCTTACGTACTACAAATGATGAGCAAATCACAAAGCGTTAATTCTTAAGTCCTATACTTTGATGGACTAGAAGTTAGTTGGCCTATTTTATGACTTAGCATAGGTCATGCTCAACTTGGGCAACCTTCATACTTTCCTCATCTCGTCAGGCACTCTCACCTCCTTAGGCGCTTTGCCTCTTCAGGCGCTCCTTACTCTTTAGGCCTTCGCCTTTTGCAGGCCCCCGCCTCTTCAAGCGCTCCCGGCTCTTTAAGCCTTCACCTTTTCAAGCCCCTATCTCTTTAGGTACTCTCACCTCTTTAGGATATCGACTTCGTTAAGCCTTTGCCTCTTTAAGCCCTCGTCTCTTCAAGTGTATTGGGCTCATTAGGCTTTTATCTCTTTAGGCGCTCTTGCCTCCTGAAGTGCTCAACCTCTTCAAGTGCTTTCACCTTTTCAAGTATATTGGCCTCTTTAGGCCTTCACTAGTTCAAGCACTTCGGTTACTCCCACTTTTCACCTCTTCGAGCACTCTGGCCTCTTTAGGCTGGGATTACAAACTTTTCTAGAAATCTTCACCAAATCAACTTTCCTAAATACTCTCTTTTCTGACTTTTTCACTATAGAGAGTAGGGGGTAAGTGTTGATAGACATTTTTGTATAATTATTATGTGAGTTTATATTAGTGGACCCAATATCGAAGCTCAGTCTAACAACCCAATCCATAGATAATCGCCATAGACTCGCTATAAATACCAAGTAAGAATCCTAGGTAAGGGGACTTTCTTCTTTATTCTTTCACTCTTACAATCATTGAACAATTTTACTCTTATTACAAAAGGACTGACTTAGACATTAGAGTGGTCATGCCGGAGCATTTTCCATAGCCATTTTCTTGTATTGTAAGTATTTACATATCGAGATGAAAATCAACCATCAATACGTGTTTTTAATTTTTGATAATTTAGTATATGAACATGTACTTTTCTAACAATTTAGTAAAAAATTAGATGCTAATTACCAATCAAATTAAGAGTATCAATACTAAAAAACAAAGCAAAAAAATATAGACAAATTTTTAGAAAGAAAATCTAAATGTTAAATTGTCGAAAACTAAAACTAATTAAAATTACAAAGACTTGTGGTGTATTAATCCTATCAAAGATGGAGTAATTATGCGAGATGAATAAAATGAAAATAGTAAAAGTACTTGAACATGAAGCTGTGCAATCTTTCATAAGTGCCAACTTTATCTATATTATTAAAGCTAATTGTAGTTTAAATAACTGCCACACTTCAAGTTACCTATTTATTTTCTATTTAATTTTATTTTAAAAACTAATATTAATATAGTTTATTAAAATCATAAATAATTGATAAATTCGTCGACTTACCCTCATAATCTCTCTCCAACGGTTTATCTCTCTTTCCTATCTCTCATCCCTACTTTCTCCTTTATCTCTCCACATAGTGTGGTGCTCATTCTCAAAATTTCTCTCCAATAATGTCTCTCTTTTTCCATTTTCTCTTCCACTTGCTTTACATGCCTGCATTGCATTGTCAAAATTCAGATTATGATCAAATATAATTATGATGATAATTGATGTTCACACGTATAAATAATTTCTATTCATAATCCTGATTCGCTAATAAATAAGAAATTAAAAGATTTAAAGTGAATGTAAAAGGAGAAAAAAAAATAAATCTAAATTTATATCATTTAATAAAAATTATAATTTTTTATTAAATAGATAATGATAAATTATAAATATATAAATTTAATACTAATTAATTTGCATGCATATAGCAGATTCGTGGTTGACTAATATTATCATATGCATCTTTTAACGCCTAAGCTTTCCTCGTCATAGAAATGATCACTAAAACATTCTTCGTTCCGTATTTAGACAAGCGGTCCTCTACAGTCCGTGCGAATCTCATGAACAAATCGTCAATCACATGCACCCCAAAGTGGGATCTGATCATGGATTCCACTACTGCCCTCATCATTTTCGCTACCGGTTGTCCTCCTGAAGTTGATGTAGAAGAGTTTGATGCATAATCTTCAACGCCATAGTCCCAATCAATTTCGAAAGCATTGATTCGATTTATGATGAATGACCCTTCTTTTTGAATCTCCCATTTGAGTTCTTCTATTGATGGAGCATAATAGGGCGCATTGAAGGTATCCACCAATTCCTATTCTAGTAGGCCCTGCAAAGTTCAAAATAAAAAAGCTAACTTCTGGAAGATAAAACAGATGTTCAAGCATGGAGAGCAAGAACAGTCAAAATTTAGAACTTTGTGGAAGGACCACCATCTGCCGACCAATTAATTTCCTCTCCATATAACAAGTACCTTCACAGTATTTTGCTACAAGAGATCTTTAATTTGCCTAGATTCGTGAAAACATTATTTCCATCATAGCAATGGTAGATGTCTTAGACTTGCATCAAAGGGAACTAGTGATAGATTCATTTACAACTAAGTATCAGTAATTGTTTCATTCCAAATGGAAAAAAGCATGCTAGGTGCATGATTTTCGATTTCCCAATGAGATGCAGGAGAATCATTCCTTAGTTTTCTTTTCCCCTTTTTTTATTTTTTTATTTTTTTTAATGTAATATAGCATGCCTAGCTACTAAGCTAAATTCCGCAGTAAAATAAAAGAATAAATAATCCAGAACAAAAGAAGAAATAAAATATAGACAAGATAGAAACATAAATTTCTCAAATGGGGCCTATATCAGAAGAAGATGAAAAATAAATTTTCCTCAAAAGTATCAGGGTTAGGGATCTTATTATTTCTAGTTTTTCTTTCCCTAATTTTATTGGTTAACACCTTTTCAAGATGTTATTAATTTTTTCATTGATATTATTGTATTTTTTAAGAAAATAAGGTAAAATGAAGTGAGGTGCATGATTTGTTTCCAAATTGTAGAGCCATTGGTAGTTATTTTTAAAAAAAAATGATATAGATCCAAATATTAAAAATATATCAGTATAATATGCCTTTAACAACATGTGGAAGGAACCGTAAGAAAATCTGTTCAGTAATGTAAGCCCTACCTCTAAAACCATGCTCATAAGAGCCTGTGCCAATAGCTCCCAAAGATAAGCACTTTCAGTGGTTGGATCTTTTGAACTTTTGCTCATCAAAGACAACACCATCCTTCCTCTTGCAACCACTTCCAGTGATCGAGACTCGAGAAATAACGAGAAGTCTCTCTTGATTTGAAGCAAATAAGCTTCATATACACATGTTGGACTGGTTTTCTATATATAGATCTTTCCTTTGTTTACTGGGGGACCAATAATCTTGCTATCAAGACCAGGTGGAGTCTACATAGTTGAATTATGCATATATGGTGGTTAATATGGTTCATTATTAGCATGATAGGGAATTACTGTGAGTTTATGGTGTGCTACAAGCATGAAAAATTCATTTTCATTGAAAAAATTTGGGCCAATTTACATTCTCTTTTCTGTCTTCTTATTTAAATAATTTTCCTATGTTTTTAGTTGGATGATTGAAACTTTCACTTGGTAAACCATATATTTTTATGGCAAGCAACAATATACATATATTTTGTCTATATTCATTTACATCCATTTCTACATTTAGTATATATAATTCTTGAGGTATATAAAATTGATTTATGCATCAATTTCTCTTATGTCAGTTTAATGATTAGCTTTAACCTATGATAGTGCATTATCATAATTATACTTTTTCAATATTCACATTGCATCTTAAATTTACCAAAAAAAAAAAAAATGGATTTTAGACTATGAATGGACAGATAATGTGCAAAAGTTAAAGGCGAAGTACATAGAGATCAATTAGCTCCACACTATGAATACCCATTTAGTCGCTTTAGTATGGCACTAACCCACCGACTTAGGTGTTTTGACTAATAACTTAGGAGACTCAATCAGGTAGATACTACTTGCATATTTAGTTGCTTAGTCATTGGCAACTCCCCATTATGTGTTTTCTTGTTGCTTTGGTTATTTCTATGTTACGCATTTAGGTTTAGGGTTGTTGTAAACACCATACTTAGGCACTTGTTAAAGATAAATTAATACTTCAAGATTGTACGAGAATCATTTAGTTATGCTATTGTACTTTAGTGATATCTCTAGTTTTATTCATTGTTTTTTTACCAATTTTCCATGTAAATCCTACATGTTTACCTTTGTCACTTAAAATTTTTTTTTTCTTGTTCCCCCCTCATGTGTTATAAGATGTGTAACTTAAAGTCTGATAATAGTTGGTATTAGAGTAAGGTTTAAAAATTTAGGATTACAAGAGCTTATGATCTATACAATAGAAAAATGTCTATTAAGTATGACATTAAGAAGTTTGAAGGGCGACATGAATTTAAAGTCATGATAAGTTCAGATTTAAATGGACCTCATGTGCTAAAGCATAAAGAATGCTTAAGGTAGCTAGATTTCATTAAGGATGAGGATTAGGCATAATTTAATGAGAAGATCTGGAAGGCAATGTAGCTAAATCTAATGATTAATGTATTGTAGGTGGAATTATCAAAAAGGACGATTATAATCATATGGAAGAAAGTACAAGAGATATAGAAGACAAAAGCCTCTTGCAAACTAATAGTTATCAAAACATAGATTGGACTCACTTTAGATGGGCAAGAAATTATCAATATGGTAACATCTTTTAGAGCTTATATCTCTTATTAATAATGTGAAAAATATTAATATTAAGGTAAAAACTAAAGGTAAGGGTGATCATCTTATTGTTGTCTCCATTGTTTCCATTTTATAAGTGTAGGGAGACAATGTTTTGTGGCAAGAACAATATCAATGGAAGAGTTTAAGATCAATCTTTTGAGAAAGCATTAGTAAAGCCAAAAGACGAAACCTAGATGCTGCAATATTAGAGATAGTCTAATTGCTATAGATCAACAATCTAGTGGCAATGACAATACTATAGAGATTGGGGAGATCTACACTCTTAAGTATCCTTATGTTATCACTACAAATTGATGGTTATGTATATCCTTCTGTTAGCTATGCAAGAGCTAAGTCCTTATAAGGATTGAACCAAGGCCAAAAGCAAGATGATAGTGGTATAAGTATTAATGATGCAACAATTACCAAGCTAAAGGATGGTTAGTTGATATTAGTGTCTAATGGTAGGTAGAAATCCATTAATTACGTTGTATTTATAAGTTGTGATTTATTGTTAACTTACATTTAATAGATGCAATTTTATTAGTTTATTTATTATTTATGTTCAATATATAATAAAAACAATGTGTTGGCATAGTCATTAAGGTGCTTGTTATAATGCATCAAGTCTTGAGTTCGAAACTTCATGCAAGTGTTATTGTGTTTTTGTTTTGTACAAAGTTAATGTATGTTAAATGTAACAAATGCAATATTTATATAAAATCAAAATCGTATTTATGTAATTGATTTAATATAATTATTATTTATGCAATATTTATTAAGTTTTATCATAAATACGCAAATTCCTCTCATAATTTATGTTTTGAAAGGAACTTCTTTAGTATCAATGTACAAGATTACCATTTTACAGACAGCCACGCGAAGAAAAGGTATAGTTTTAGCAATTATCTATTCGTAATTATTAATATTAACCTACTTTTTATTTGAGGTTTCATGTTTCTTTAATTTTTTAATTGAATCCGCGATATTCTACAAATTTTCCAAAACAAGACTTTTAGAAGCTCTGTTATGATTTCCAACTGCCCGTAACACATACTAACGACTTATAATAAATCTAGTAGAATAATATTGTCAAATATATTTACCAGCATAATATGTATGATTAAATATTATTAATACTTATATACTATTCACCTATCTATATAATACATTAATACTATAGAATCATTTTTCAGTGTGGCTGGCTACATAATGTCAGCTGCCCAATGCTATACACAATTATGTCACTATAGAAGCTAATGAAATCGTGCAAGAAATAGGTGATAATCATAATTCGAACTATTTCAAGATAAGGGTGTGAATATATATGTATGTTTTTCCTTTTTTTTTTGTTTTTTTTAATCTTTGGGACACGAATCTAATATCAGCAGCAGCTAAATATCATCTGCAATACCAATCTGGGAGAGCCAGTTTAGGCTTGAAGAAGAGTGCAAGAAATGCAGGCTTTTGCGCGGAAACAGTCTACCGTAGAAAGAACCCGGTATGCGGGATATGAAACACGGCCCCAAAGTTGGGACCTTTCTCGAGCTTCAGCGTCTTGTTAAACTCGGGCAATGACTCAAAAATGTTGTTGAAGTCGTTGGTAGGGAGATCGTTCAACGCCACATTCAGTTGAGGCGATGGATGGCGGAGTTTGCAGCAGTGGACATGGATGACGTCGATAATATGAAATATTACAGACAGCGTGTTTGGTCCTGAGGAACAACCTAAATCTGCAATTCCTAGGAATGTTAGGATGGCTTCTTCCACCATTTGGTTTGCCATTGATATTATCTTTCTCTGGAAAATCGCAATCACGTAATGTAAAAATACATATAGCATCCTAAATTTCGGTTGTAACCTGGAAGTATGATAGAATACTATTTATGTATTTAGCTACGTATAGATGAAGTTTTAAGTACAAAAATGCCAACCTGTAGCTACGTCTCTCCAGCACCTTTGTTCATGTGAAGAATTTCCATAGTTTCCATGCTGTCTTGAGGTCGTGTATTTATGCGTTGCGCACAACCCATCCAGATGATAAGAATGGAGGACAAATCAAGTGCTCAACAGCTAAATTTATTGCTGAGTCGTACGGGCATAGTTGTGCAAGTATCCAATCTTCGTTCAATTAGCTACGTAAATAGGCAGCATTTGTGCCTCCTGTGCTTTTTACGTGTGGAGCTTAACGTGCCTGCGTTCCCTTTTCTCTGTACTGCACGTTTATTCTCGTGCCGTACGCAAGTTATATCCACGTACCTTTAAATACTTTTAATCTTTCTATGTTTTTCGCTTCTATTACTATACAGTTAATTAGACTAGAAGAAATAAAAATAAAAAATATTCCAAATTACTTGATACTATAAAATATATTCACTGATGCAAAATTATTTTTTGAAAATAAATAAATTATACTCAAAATCTAGACTTGAATAATGCTCAAGATGCATATATATATATATATATATATTATATGTACTATACGGGTGCATGAAAAATATAAACACGCATATAATAAAATCATAACTACATTATATCCGTAGCGTGTAGATTCATCATGTAAAGTATATAAACACATATTATATAAACTTACTTTCATGTGTGTTGGTATGTTTTGTGTATATATATATATATATATATATATGTATGTATGTATATATAACATTCATCTGCTTTGTATATGAAATATATATAAATATGTGTAAATATATTATATGTATGTATATATATATAATTTGTATGCTATATAAATAAGTATATATACTTTATATGCTACATAATATGCACTTTATATATAATATATATATGTCGATAAAGCTTTCTTAATGACTATTTTGTGGGATAACTTTTATTGACCTTGCTATAAATACAAAATAAAATTTCTAGATAAAGGTATTCTCTCTCACTTATTATAAGAAGACTAACTTATGAATCAAAATAGCCGTGTTGAGTCATTCTTTAATGTCCTATAGCTGTTTTCTATTTTAGGCTTACTGGCGTAGCAGAAAGAAAGTCTACGATTAACAAATTGGTGCCTGTGGGAAATTAGCAATTGATAGGATTTATCAAAATTTTATAATGGAGCATTTCTACGTTTAGGGACTTGTCCGGAGGATTTGTCTTCCTTTTATGTTTTAAATTTGGGAAATTTTAAGGTTCATAACTCGTTATACTATTAGTTTAATATTTATTAGATTTAAACAGTTTAATTAATATTAAATTAAATACGAGATGAAAGGTGGGATCGATACTTTAAAAAAAATAGATGGGAAGATAGAAAAATCTGCTAAATTTACGTCCATATTTGCATTTCTTCACGTGTTGATGTCTGAGTGTTTATTTGGTTTAAATTCACGGTCGGTGTCTTTGCTTTTGGAAATCTGTTCGTGCCGTTGAAGTAAAAGAAACTGCCATGCAACCGTCATTTTCTCACACGCTGGAAAAGTTGGGATCTCGTTCATGAAAGACTTAATTAATACCTGTTACATGTTTCGAGACTGATTTTAGCATATTGTTCAATACAAGAATATAAAATCTAAAGATTTCCCTTTTAGCTTTTCGAAGAATCAAAGACTCCATCAATTAAAATTATATTTCCTACCATTGAAAGGGTGAAGAATGCAGTTACAGGAATTTCATCCTTTAGGAGAATTCTTTTCTTCTCCGAGAAGACATGGAAGAAATTAAAGATATTAGATATACTACGTGATACGGTTCCCTATCCCTGTGACAGAATTGGGTATTCTATACACTACAAGGTGGCAACCCGGTGTTTCCAACTCAAAACGAGCGCTTCTTCCTTTGGTTAGGTTTACTGTGGGTCGTATAGTCTCAATGCAAGCGTAATAACATCTAGACCAAGATTTCTTGGCATTCTTGTTGCGCGCCCACGCATGAGTACTCTGCTCAACTACCTCTATGCGGGTAGGAAATTCCAAGCACCGGCAAACGAAGAAGATCAAGTCTCCTCACTAATAAATGAATAACAAAAGCTGAGTCAAAATCATTCCCAGCTTTTCTCCTTAACTGATTTGTTGGTTCATGGGAGAGTGCCGACCTTACTCAAAAGAGACTACCGTATCACCATATTTCCAAGTTGCCAAGCTTCTAGATCAATGTACACGCTGAGCTGCTGTTGCCGTGCCGAGCGATGGAAGTGTACTGTTCTTTTAAAAGTAGCCAGGCAGGATAGAAGGTTTGAATGCCTAGCTGACGAAGGAAAAGTCAGGGTATGAGTCATGCCTATCTTTCAACTTAATACACACACAGTCGATCTTGACCTCTTACAATGGTGAAATGTGAACTGCATAAACCTGACCTGCTGGATGTTTTCAATTTAAGATCCAAGCTTCCGACTAGCCTTGTACCGCACTTGGGCACACCGACGTATTTCGAGTACAGCCGCAGCTTGCTGAGCTACTCCGAGTGCATATGTCGAACTACTCACTGGAAGTTCAAGAAATGAGCTATCTATTTGCCTTTTAGCAGAGCGCAAAAGCTACGAGCTTAACTTCCCTTGTGAGGAATCGTCCATTACCCAAGCTTGTCGAACACACTAATGGGACGAAGTCCGAGCTTTACTAGAGGCATTTAGCCGACGGATGAGCCATCCATTAGCTGAGCAGCAAGTGTAATGCACCGAATTCAACTGCCAAGCTGAGTTTTACTCCGGTGACCTGCAATGTAGCTAAATCTTACTTCGGTGAGCTCTTAAAGTTCAATCATAATGTGCAAGTTGACAAGGTTTATTCAATCATGGCGCAAAATAATATGCGGCAACGACATTGAAGTCCGACTTGAATTGAGATAGATCTGAGCAACCACGGCGATAATATGCTCAAACTCCCGTAGCTTCCCTATCTGAGTTCGTTGCCAAGCTACGGCAACAGAGCAGTGGCTTCTTATCCGATTAGCCGAGCCTTTCCGAACAGCTCGAAGGACGTCGAAGCTGAGTTATCCTATGAAGATCAAGGCCCTTCAAGGCCGTTAAACTCCAAGATGCTGAGTTGCCGACCTGCAATAGTGTAAGTCATGTCCCTCACAAACATGCCCAGCTATCCTTGAATTTAACAGAACTGAACTCCAACTTGTGTCGAACTCTGTAAGCAATAGGTCTAGCTAGCTGGCATGCAAGTAATTGGCTGAGCTACTGTGAGGAAGACCATACCTCAGCCGATCCAGCTTCTCTACTTGCCGAGCTCTGAATCATTTCTAACCCGGGGGAACGAAGAGCGACCACACAAAGTCACAACAATTCCATTGCCGAGCGTGCTAATTCTTGTCTTTTCATAATGCCGTGCATAAACAACTCGAGCTCTCGAACAGCAATAATAACTCAGCGTTGCTTCTTTGGCTACTTGATAGCGCTTATAGGGGCCATTAAAGTGGTTTCACATGCGTCAAATCTGCTTAAAAGTAAGGGTTGCACTAAGTACTTGGATAATATATTTCCTCTCTATAGCTTTTTCAGTTTCATTGTCCTACATATGATGTTGTACGGTGGAAATGTATACTTTTGGAGGCGTTATCACATCCATTATCCGTTCATATTCGGCTTCAAGCAAGGGACAGAATCTCACATCAACTGGTTTACGGACTTAAATATTTCTCCACTATTATTGCTGTTTTCTCAAGATTCTTTATATGCCGATGTTGGAAATAATGAGAACCCCTATAAAATGAGCTAGGGGACTAATAGGACTCACTCGATGTGTCTTAGCTCAAGAATCATTTAGGGAAGAGGATTCCATCACATACCGAGAGTTATCTCGCCCCATCTGATCAAAAGAGCAACATGCCGAGTTTGCCGATCTATTGAGCAGACATGCCGCTTGCTAACCAACCATACCTATTGTTGAGCTCTAACCATGATCTAAGTAGCATTCGAGCTAACCAATTTTAGAAGTTTGACCAATCTAAGCTGCTGAAGCATCCGACTTGAAGAGCTACCCTAAACTCCACATCAACAAGACCTACCTCCATACATATCACCAGTTGCCTATTGGCATGTGTCCCCTAACATGCCATTCTAAAATGATACTTTTCCTTTTTGTATAGTGTATTGTTTGTCATTTTTGCCCCTTTTGGGCTTATACTAGGAATTTTTCTTACATTATCCATTTTTTTCTTTTGCAAAATTAGTTTAACAATAATAGAGGTCATATAAATACTCGATCACCTGTAATTAGAGCTACTGAGTCTTACAAATTCCTATATTTAATCCTTTACTCGATTAAATAGACAAGTGTACCTTCTGTTTGTTAGTATAGATAAGTTTAGGGTCATCTCCACTAGGAAGAGGATCCAAACACTAGTACAAATTATTCTTCTTATTAACTAGCAATCAAATGATTTAATGAAGTAATTTAACTAATTTATACAACTAAACTATACTTATTCTACAACTACACCAAGAAAACACAACAAGTAAGATTATAATACGAAAACAACAAATTATGAAGCAGGTTTACTCCATCATATTAACATATCTTATAAACTATCCATCATAACAATTACTCATCTATAGGAATTCTTTACTCATGAGTATTCTTCTTAGAAAAACTCAATTCTAATCCCAATTGCTTTCCTTAGAATCTCTTCTTAAAGAATGGATAAGTCAAGATTGCATTAAAAACTTACTAATCCTTAAATTCCATACAACATACAACGAACTTCTTAAAAATATCTCTATTAATAGGAGTAGTTTGTTCTAAGATCTATTCAGTAGAATCATTTCCCAACGTATTCTATTGAAATCTGCTGTGATATTATGTCATGAACTACACTCTCTCAACTTGTATGAAGATCTAATCTCTAGAAATTCTTAATTATTAGGAATAACAACAATTCAAAATACATTCATATTAAAATGACTTCGCAAACCCTGATTTATCACCCACACATGATAAAAAAAAAAAAGAACAAATACATAGAAATAGGAAAAGGAATTAAAACACAACTTAGAAGAAAAGATAAGAATAAAACCCCTTTTGATTCACTTGAAGGATTTTGATACAATAGTATACAGATACTGGATTCTTCACAATTCTCTCGAAGTTAGTGAAGAATGTTACACAAAACTCTCTATACAGTATCACTACCTAAGAACACAAATAAGAAACTTACTGGTCTTGATTTTGATGATTTGTTGTGTTTCTTGATGGTATTCATTTTGATGAAATTCTCTCTATTTGTCTATCCATTATCTAAAAGTTATAGTATATTTATACTTGATTGGTCAAAGGACTTGAATTATACCACTTTAAGACACTACCGATATTAAGACATGTTCCATGCATTAGTTCATGTGAAAATGTTGAAGAAGAATAGTTGTGTCCACTCTCATCACACTTGTGACTTAGGGAGCGATAATCTTGGAAACAAGATTCCACACCAATCATGGTCATGATAATGGACATGGACTCCTCGTTACATCTCATCACATTAGTGATTGAGGGCATGATTACCCTCTTACTATACAATCACGACCATGATTGACAAGGGGATCATCAGAACTTCCTTAATTACGCCTATAATGAAGGGTATGATCAATGCTGGTCATTCCAAAATTTCATCATCATGCTTGTTATTGAGTGAATCTTTATTCTACTTCAAAGTTTTCTTCTCTTTGTGGCTGTAATAACCTTAAAAGTCATTGTTCTAGTATTAATTTCATCTCCTTGCTTGTGATTCATTTGAAATCAATACATTACCTAATTAAGTACCAAAAAGTTAATAATTGAATCACAATTATGAACAATTTATGCCTAAGTATGTCTTGAAAGTGTAGAGTAATTTATGCTTATCAAACTTCCCCACACTTAAGCTTTACTTGCCCTTAAGCAAACACTCAAAACAATCAATTGCATATTTGACAAAGCATTCCCAGTGGATTAGCTTTGTGCTTAATAAATTGTTTTCTTAGAATACATAAACCAATATTCTAAGACTAATCAAAGTATAACACACTTCACCCTTACTAATTAATGATAGCTTCCAAAGGCATAAAGTTAACATAAAGTCAAATAGATCAAACAAAAATTGGTTATACTTCATCCACTTCCTTACGTATATAAAAACCCTTCAATTACTTCTTACAAACACTAATTTAGAAGAAAAGTACATTGCATCCATTTTTCTCCTATATTTTTAATTCTTTTATTGAACTCTCTAAGGATAACTTACTCACTACATTTTCATTTTCATTTTCATTTCTTTTATAGGACCAAAGATTAACAACGGAGTCAAACTTTTCTATTTTGAGGGATCAAAGCCCGCCCTTACTAACTTAGTTATAAAGACAAAGATTAGTAGCAAAGTCAGACTTTACCCTTCTAAGGAACTAAAGCCTACCTTTACTAACTTGATCCTTATAGATTCTTATTGTAAAGTTATAAAGACAAAAATTAGTAGTGGGGTCAAACTTTGCTCCTTTAGGGACCAAAGCCTACCCTTACTAATTCAATTTACTTTGTTTTGAAGAGATTCTCAAGAAGTATTAGTAAATAAATTACTTCATTTACCCTTTTCATTCAAGATTAAATGAACTCCTAAAAGTAATTGCAAAGTAGATATACTACTTAAAAAGTTTAGAAGCATAACTAATTAACTTTGAAATAAAGACTTCGATTCACTTCTAACCTCTAAATTCATTAAATAGCAAGTAAGTTTGCTTCACTTAGATTTTATCTCAATCATGTACACTAAGTCCACAATAAGTAGTTAGGCACAAAATTAATTGCTACTATGCCAAATTGACAATTTACTTAGTAAACTCATAACTTGAACACAAATAACTTAAGTAAGAGACTTGTGATAAAGATGGTTTACCCTTCCCTATATTTAATGAGAGACATTGTTCTCAATATCTGAGGAAAGCAAACATAGAATAGGTATAGAAAAGGAATGCCTAAAAAGATGAAAAACAATAAACAATAAGAACTACACTTCCCTGAAATATGAAGTTTAACCAATTCATTGAGCCATAAACCATCAAATAATACATCCTTCAAACACTATGACAAATTTGAACAACAAAAGAGACACTTAACCATTAAGACAATACAAAACAAAAAACAAAATACAACAAATACATGATGTGAGAGTCTCCATTAATGGTACATCAATGAGGTTAAGCTCTTAATTAGATAATGAGTCTAAAACTAAACAAAAGAAAAAAAAAGAAGAAAAAAGAAAAAAAGTTAGTCATCCTTAGCTTCCGTCTCTTCATTTGAGCCATCTTCATCCTCTTCGAAGGACTCTTCTTCACTCTCATTCCCAACTCCTTATCCTACTGCTTCTTGCTAGGTTCCTTGAGTTTCCTCCTCATCATCACTTTCTTCTTCTTTTAACCCTTCCCCCTCATCACCAAAGTCTTCTTCTTCTAACTCTTCATCTCCTCCTTCTTCTTCTTGTGGAGCACTTACTGGTGGAGGAACTAAAGGTCGAATAGGACTCACTTCTTCTTAGGTTGAGGACAAGAAAAACAAGAAGGAATGGCCTCTCCCACTTTTGCGATGATATTTTTCAAAAGTTCAACAATTCCCTTTGAGTCTCTTTAATCTTAGCCAATTTAGTTTCCAATCTCTTCAAATTACCACTAAGAAGGTTGATGTGCCTGGTGTGAAATCCGAAGCACCAGGGTTCTCAATGTCCAAGTCAAAATTTGAGACTTTTACAATACCCCATTGATTGAAAGGGGTTCTTAGTAGTGGTTTTGGATCAGCGTAAGAGTCTCTTGGCTTATCACTAGTAGGCTGCAACCTCAAATTCTTAAGGATTCTCATAATCAATCATCCAACAAAAATACCCTTGCTCTTATCAAACGTTTGCTGGTAAAGTTCAAATGCGGTTAGGATTCCCACATTCACTAAAAACTTGTAGACTCTGTAAATTTAACCTTCTAAACATGGTGTTAGACTCGAGTGTCACGCCCCAAAGCAGTATAGTCGTAACAGCCCTGCCGTGTAAATCATCCTAAGATAGAAGTTGGCCTTACAACCATTATCTTAGACCTGATCTAGATCTATACAAGGCGTCCACGACTAACCTGCTTTGAAGTAAATAGTTTGTAATTTAAATAAATCATTTATCTAAGAAAGTGAGAAAATATATATGTATACATTATAATTCAATTATTGCAATTAAAGTTTACAATAATTCTCCATAACATATTTCCTAGTTATACATTATTTAGAAATGAAAAGTAATAAAATATGTGTTGATTCTTCAATGTTTTTCCTCACTCCCCAAGATCTAGCAGTTGTTAGCTTCAGAGTACTTGTTTATCGCTTCTTAGCCAGCACCTACACGACGTTTATAGGGATGTGAGCAACCATAGCTTAGAAAGTTAGGATAGAGGACTTAAAACTATACTATAAACATAACAAGGTTTTCAATTGACTTATTAGGTACAATGCATGTGCAAGCAAATGCCATCACATGACGTTGTCTGGCCCGTCGTGAGATTAGAGAAATTGCACTCGCTCTAATCTGGGTTGAGGAGTTGCCATTAATGCAACAGCTCATGACCAAACCCAGGATTATACAATGGAGACCTTGCTCCTCCTGCGACTACCTTCAAACCACTGACTTTACCCTCGCCAGGACCTCCTCTCCTGTCACTTAGTTCGGCTAAGGATGAAGAAGGGACCATTATGCAATCCTGCACAATCCCTTTCGAAGGGGTCGGTATTTGGCCGGAGAGTCCTAAGTTCCCCCAACGGGTTGCCATGCATGTCTGATTATGATTACTGGTCGTATATTTGATTAAGTCCAGTTTAGGGTGATCAATCATTTCATACAAATCATACAATACATGCCAGAGCAACAAACAGAATCATAGCATCACCCATAATCAAGCACATGCACACATCTAACTATCTAACAAGCACAACCAAGCATAATCTTAAGCCTCCAAAATACAGCATCGTATTAATCCCAACTTACCTCGACTCCTCGCTCACTCACTCGAGGTCCGACTTGCTCAAGCCATCGCCGATCATCCCTATAACGCTTATTGTTATAAGTTCATTTTCTCCTATAGTGCTTATTGTTATGTTTTATTTAGGGTTTAATATACCTAATTATCTAGGTCTTGAGTCTTTTACAGTTATTCTAGGTTTAAGGTTAAGTTCGAGTTCGGTTTCCGCATCAATTTCTAAATTAGGTTTTAGTTCAATTTCTAAGTCCTAAACATGCTCGAATCCTAATGTGAAATTAATCACATTAAGTTCGAGTATTCAAATATCTTATTGGGTCTTAATTCAATATTCCAAACTATTCGGTACACGTTATTCCTAATTGGTGTATCGGATTTATCCTCGATGTGAGAAAATCTTATTTTTTTATATAATTACCTAAAATTCAATATTAATTCAGATTTAGTATTATTCTGATTTTTACTCTAATATTATCTAAATAACCCTAATTTTTTAGATTTATTAATTTCCAATTCCACATATTACTAATTTCTTACAATAACTACCTAATTTCCTAAATTAACTATGCTTAATACTCCAAAGGCTAGGATTAGGGTTCCACATCAGAGATTAACATCCCTAAACATCTAATTACTATATAAATCAGTAATTAGTATCTTAATCACCTAATTAACTCAAAATTATCCAATCTTTCCATCATTTTAGGGCTAAAAATTAAATTAAAAATTTCAAAAATTAATTTTATAAAAATGGCTTCATAGCATTGTTCTATATCACATAAGTGTTCTATATCACATAAGCATTCTATAGAAAAAATTTGAGCTCCAAACTACATTCCTAAGCCTATTTATTTCTCGTTCTAATTATGCTTAGTTTTGATCAATTTGTTAAGGATCCTATATTTTCAGATGTAATTAAACTAAATCACTATTTTTCCATAAATCTACATACAATAAAACCTTAGAATAACAAGTTTCATAATTTTATGGGTAAATTAACTAATTTTACAAAATTATTCAAAATCGGGGCAACAGAGGGACTCACCGGTCTGGGTGTCTCCGGCCACCTCCGGCCACTGTGACCTTATCGACCGGCCTGGGCGCTACCACCATCGTAAGGTGGTGGTGTCCGTCCACTCCCAGTTGCTCGTTTGGTGTGGGTTTCCTTTAAATGCCCTATCTGCACAGTTTTCTTTCTTTTTTTTTTTTTTTGAATTTTCTCTCAAATTTTCGAGTCTCTCTATTTTTCTCTAATTCCTCACTGCCCAAATGAGTTCTGAAAATTTTTCTTCTATTTATAGACGTTTTTGGCAATTAATATGCATTAATTAGACATGATATTACCTCAAATTCTTTGATTTTTGGCTTTTGTGTTGCCTCATTCTCATTGGCTAATTTTTATTTTGTAGATCCTGACCTGCCACGACCTAATTTAGATCATTCTATCCTCTTCTAATTTTTTCTGATTTTTCCATAATTAATTTATAATTTTCTTTAATTATTTACTTAGTTTTTGGCCAATTTAGGTACTTTCGCGTATTTTTATCTACATGTAAATACATGTGGGGTACATGTGAACATTCCTAATTATTATTTTGGTCATTCTAAAATTTTTAGTATACATATAATCTATCTCTAGTAATTTATTAGTTATTAGATTACACTTTTCGCCTTTTTGATAATTAGTACTTATTATACTTAAAATTTGAAAATTTTATAGACTCCTATTTTATTACTTATTTTCTTAAATTCAAGTTTACGGGGTCATTTTTACTAATATTTCTTGCTTTACTTTATAATTTAGGTTCGATTGAATCTTTCAACTGATCGAAACCTTTAATGGTTAGTTGTGGGGCTTACATCGAGTATCGTAAATATTTTCCTAAGTCGAAAAAATCACATAAAATGAAAACCGACTAAAATTTTAAACTCGAAACTTAAAATGAACTTGAAAGACACTATTATACGATTTGGAAACCCTAATCATACAAGAAACCCAATCCCTATATATGCGTACTTTTAAAAATGTAAACCTAAACTTAGTAGAAACCGTAAATATCAAATCATAAAAATTTTTAAAAACTCTATAAAATTATCTTAATGCTTGAAAAGCAATAAATCAATAAAATTATCAATAATTTTGTGAGATCATATACAACTGATAACAAACGAATTAAGGATTATTTCAAGTAATAATAAACAAAAAAACTAAGCTAGTTAAAGGAATAAATTAATAAATTTACAAAAAATTATTTTACTTGTGTACATAAGTAGCCCCACAATATGTATATATATAAATATATTATTAAGCAATTTCCTTCTCTTTTCTTAATCTATCATATGATATATATATATATATGTTGTGTAATAAAGCGGTATTCCTAGATAATTAAGCCAATTAATCCTTAAGCTTCTAAGTGTAAGTAAATTATTCTCGAGTTGGTGAAAAACCCTAAAACATACATAATCTTGCTCGAACTCCAAAAGATATATAAACTCACTCGAACCTTAAACCTTGCGATAATCAAGGACTTATAGCCCTAAATAAATAATTAAAAATATAATTTCAATAAATTTTATTCAACTTTGAAAAACTCTAAAATTTCTTAAGAGGCAAATCACAAACTACAACTTAATTTGAGAACCAAAACAATTCCCTTATTTTCACTTATAAGCCATATTATCTATGGATAAGTTGTAAACTCTACTTTTTAGCGGACTTTTGATTTAACTAAGAACACTTCCCAAATATTCCCAAGGATAAACTAAGCTATGAAATCAACTTTACATTTAAAAACGAATTTAATTTTCTAATTCAAAACCCTATTATCGATAAAACTCAAATACGAGAACCATAGACTTTAAACCCAAAACCCTAAAACAATTAAAGACTTGTAACCCTAAGCGGCTAATTAAGAATTTAATTTGAATAACTTTATTCAACTCTAGAAATTTTCATAATTTTATAAGAATTAAATCATAACTTACAAATCAATTTAAGAGACAAACTCCAAAAGAATTTCATATAAGACAATCTCCTTATCTTTATGCATAAGATTTGTGCACATGAATAAGTAAACCAATCAATCATCCTAAATAACTTATCAATTGATAAATATAAACCTTACTTTTAGTGGGCCCATGATTCAATTAAAGTACCATCCGAACGTTCTCAAGGATCAACAAAACTGAGAACTTAAGCTTACATTTAGAAACAAATCAAATTTTTCCAATTCAAAAACCAATTATCGATAAAACCTGAGGTTGAAGAACTACGAGCTCTAAAGTCACTTAAAAACCTAACCCTAAAATAATTAAGGAATTTTAACCTTAAGTAATTAATCAATAATTTCATTTTAATAATTTCATTTAACTTTAGAAAATTTCACAATTTTATAGGAATTGAATCATAAATTACAAAACAATGCAAGATGAAAACCCTAAACAATATCTTATAAGACTATGCCCTTATCTTCATGTCTAAGCCTTACATATCAATAAGTAGAACAACCAATCACTTTAGATAACTTATCAATTGAGAGTTGGAATCATTTATCAATTGATAACTTATCAAAATCTAGTGATAAGACATTTTTCTTATCACCCCTTCATTTATACTACATATGGATAATTTTTCACAAGATTTCACGTGCTTAACTTCATTAAATGAGACAAGACCATTCCATGACCCCAAAGGACATTAAATCATAGATTTGAATAAGGAGAAAATGGGGGGCATACTCTTGTCTTTTAACCATCAATCACTTTCTCTTACACACCACTGTTCATTCCTTAATGCTTACATCATCAATAGTTGCAATTGTTGACTTTTGTGTAAGCTATAAGACAATCAATTAAAGCTTCTTGCACACACTTCTTTTCTCATTCAAAAATCTGCCACTCTCCCCCTCTTTCACACCCATTTTCACTTTTTTTTCTCTCACTTTAAACACAAATCAAAAGAAGAAATCTAACTCCATAAAATCCCAACATTGCTGCCACCATTTTTGCTTCCATACTCATGGCACCAAGCTTTATTTTGTGCCCTCTATTTGTCAACTTCAAAAACCACTTTTAGGAACTTTAAAATATCCTCAAAGCCCCACTTCAAAGATTAAGACTCTAGTTCCAAAGGAGCTTGTAAGAAGAAGGAGGAAAAACAAGGAACATAAGAGGGTACTTAGTTGCACAACCACCGTTTCTATGCTTTTAAGACGAGTAAGTTGTTTTTTTGTGTTAGTGGTTTAGTGTTATATGTTAGGGGACCATGTTTTCATGAAGATATTAGCACGATCATAAGATGATAAAATAGCTAGACCACTTTAAGAAGTAAGCTTGTGAACCCCTTTACATGAAAGTTGAATTATGAGCATGCTAAGTTGGTGTTATGTAAAGATATATGTTTAACACTTAGAATGGAAGATTTTAAGTTAAGAAAATCATGAAATGTGTATATGAATGAGGAGATATCATGCTGGACATGGCGTACATGTGAGTCATTTAGATGTTATTTCCATTTCTATTAAGTTAAAGATGCTCAAACCTAGCCTTAGGTAAAGGAAAATCCATTACATGAAGCTTTTATGAAGAAACCAACCATGTGAGATATAAACTATGATATGGAAGTTGTGATAAGTATGAGATCTACTATTTTCATGTAAAGTATAATCTAAGTAATCATCTCATGGAAGAGAAGTTAAGCTAAGATTTGAATATAAGTAACCTAGGTTCATGATCTAACCCTTAAACTTAAGAAAATGATGAAATAAGTTGAAAAACCAAGTGAGAACCCTTGGATTTATCATGACCAGATTTGAAACATAACTAAAATCCACTTAAAAATATGATAAAACCAAGTGAACAAAGTAAAAATATTAACCAAAGTAAATATAGCAAGTATACAAAACCTAAAACTCAAAACCGAGCCTAAAATTCTCAAGACAAGCTTAGAACTCTAAGTTAGGCCTTCATTAAAATTCTAACCAACACTTTAAAATATTAAGAAAGGTTGTTTTGAAGCCCACAAATAATCCACCTAAGACTCCATAAGCCCAGTAAAGTCATTAATTTTAGTTTGAATAAAAAACAAGCCCATTTGACAACTTAAGCCCACTAAAAAGCCCATGAAGTGATTGTTAGCTTTAGGAGTATAAATCAAAGTTGTAAATCTGATCTCAAGGAGTATTCTGAGCTTAGTATAAAATCTTAAGACTAAGTCCAAAGGATTTCTCAAGTTATCAAAAAGCCTATTTACCATATAAGGCCCAAAAGCACTTCAAAACATGAGGATCGCTACTGTTCTGACCCATGAACAAATTTGCATACCTCATTTTAGAAATCTAACCTCATCATGTTAAAGTACACTTGAAAATGATGAAGATTGACTATAAGATCATAAAAATCGGATTTAAAACGAAAAAGTTATACGCGATTGAACTTTTAAGTAAAATCGGGAAAAATTATGAAACCAAATCCAAAGTATAACTTAAAGGGTTTTAGCTTAGTTTTCTAGGTTTTATTTCAAATCCTTATAGTATCGTATTTGTGATGTCTAAAGGACCTGGTTTTTGGGGAGATGACTTATCTCGGATTAGTTTGATTAATCCGCATGGCTGAGTGAGTAAATTCCCGATGACTGTTTACTTGATTTTACTTGTAGAATAGATGCACCTAAACTTATATATATAAATTTGGATGATTGTGGGATATGGGAAATGCATATGTATGAATTTATGGATGAATGCGATAACTTGTTAATTATATATAATAATGGGAATTGTTTGTATTAATATATACATGTGAATTGTATGGAATGAAATTATCTGATCACTTTGAAAATCGAGTTAATCACTTATACGATTGAGAAATCAAAATGAATCATGCATTCCCCATATTACATACGGATAATACCGATTGCCGCGTCATGTAGAAGATGGGAAGGGATTCTCAAGAGGACGTATCTCCTGCAGGATTGGGCACTAGCTATATCATCATATATATTGAGTCTCTATCTTAAGCTGATGGGATTACTAAGCGCCGGGAGACGACAACTGTCGGCGAAGGGCCAAGTCTTGTGGCTTTTGCTTAGGGCGTATGTTTGTGGATTACGGAGGCTACCATACCGCTAGACTTAGGATTTTAAAAATATGATTTTTTATTTAATAAAGAAAGTATACACACACGTACACACACACACATACACACACATACACATACACATACATATACATACACACACATATATATAGTTTTGTTTTGGCTAAGCACAATAGTGCAAATGAAATAAAACCCAAGTTCTAGAACCCGGATTTTGGTTTGGGTTGGTTAATTATCTGCAAACCCCGACTAAAAGGGGTGTAATTTTGAGTTGTATGCAGTTCCTAGGCTACTGCATGCATTGTTTTGGTATACTGATTATTCATGCATTCATATGATTGTGCATCTAATAAATTTCTGTCATGTAGTATTGATGAGGGTAATTATCTCACTAATCGTAAGCTTACACTTCAATAGCTCTTTTCCTTGTAGGTTGATCGATAGTTGGGAATGGATAGGAATCGAGTGCAGAGTGCTACCATTGAATCAGTATGATGAAAAGCTTCTGTAGTTAATTCGGAATGCTCCAAAAAACGATTAGTGTCTCAATTAAGTTTAGTATCTTTAGTAAGTTTAGAATTTTCTGGAATTGTCTATCTTATTTCACTATTTTGGTAAGGGATACCGATTCTCTGCAGTTTTGAGGAATTGTGGAAAAATGGATATCCATAATTATTTATATTATATAATGAGTCAATGAACTAAAATTGAAGACTCTAGCAAATAACTATTTAAAGTCTTGCAATCTCAAACTTGCAAGGTGATTTTCTTATCATGAGTACACACGTGATATAAAAATTTTAAACAATATTATTAGGCCCCTCCTAAGGTCGCTACAAAACCCCTTAAGTACATTGTACAAGGGTAATATGCCATGCTCCCCCATTGCCCTAAGGCTCTCATGCGTCCCATATATGGTGCTAACAAGGATGTAGTGGAAGACTTTAGCACTAGTTCTCTTCAAAGTTGAAGCCTTGGACTTACTTACCTTGAAACTACTCTCAATGGAGATTTCTCTTGAAAATTCATTCATTGAAGTTGCCTGGGGAAGACTTACGAGCAAATCTACAAACTCTACATCCTCTAGCTCAACCCAGGTATATAATCCCATCATACATACAAAGCTAAACATATCAAAGTTATGAGTTCATCGAAAGGCAAAGAACTCCACCTTATTGTCCATTTTTGAGGTAATATACTCGTACTTGATCTTGAACGAGGAGAGGAAAGCCAATGTTCCTTATTTATAAGTCTTCTCCTGAACCATAAACAACTTTAACCCTGGCCCATTTCCCAACTTTCTTTGTACGTCTACCTTCAAGCCGTACTCCCCAACACATCTCAGTCTATGATACAGTGTCTCTTAATAACCTTCTCAGTAACAAATTCCTTAAATCTCTCTTTCTACTCCGCAGTCATATTAGCTAGTGGAGCTACTATCCTACTTAAACTTGCAACATTGGATATCCTAGAAGGGGAAGAAGGAGAATAATTAGTCTTCAGTCTCTTATGCTGAGAAGTTGTTGGCAATTTCTTGGGTGCCATCTATAAACATTAGTGTTAGCTCAAGAAATACAAACTCATGTACAATTTAAGTACAATTCAAACTAAGCATAGCCATTCCAACTTCCTTCAACTTATAAATATAAAGCATCTATAGACTAATTATGATCAACCCTAATATATCTTTAAGCACGCATTACACAAGTGAATTCATAATGACTCAACTAATTTACAACATTAACACATAAATACAATATAATTCCTAATTTTCTTACGACACTTCAACATATGGAAAAACAACTAGCAACACAATCTTATATAACACTTAAGTACTACGATGAGACTAAATCAGCAAATTAGGCTCAATTTGCAAAAATCCCCAATTCAATCATTATTAATAGTAATTGGGGTTTAAGCTTGATATTCTAAATTCCAGCATAAATATTACAACTACTATGATCACAATACATTTACAAATCATAGTAAGTGCATATATACAAATCGTAAAGTTACATGCATCGAATCTATGTAAATGTAGAAAAACTCAAGAAAAAGATGCAAATCATACCTTAGAAGAGTGTAATCAAGATGAGAATGATCATGCAAGTGTTAAACGTAGTTGATATAAGGATTAATATGGGGAAAATGGTGATGGATTTTCTTAGGAAACCAGCATGGAGAGTATTATCACTGGGTAGAGTTTTAAAATGTGTGAGAAATGAGGAGAGAGAGAGAAAGAGCGAAGGAAATTTCTTATATAGTGGGGAGTCAAGGATATGATCACGGTTGGGATATAGGTCGTGATGTTTCTTTCAAGCTTAATTATGGGCATGATGACTCTTGTAACTAGCATTGTGCCCAAAATTTATTAACTATCACAACCCACAACTTTAACTAGTCATAGGCATGAATGAATCTATGACTAGTACTATGGTGAAAAATTTTCACATGTAACTCTTTTTATCATAACCATGATTGAAATGTGACATTTCCTAAGGAAGTGATCATGGCTGCGATGGACAAGTGGAGTAGCCCTGTTAATTTATCACGGCCATGATTGATTCCGTTATTAATGATGTAAACCCTTAAATTTTTTGACCCAATATCTAAAGTAAACTCAATTATGTTAGAGATTCATAAGAGATGACAAGGCTAGTTAAGATAAAAACCCTAAGATAATAACTAAAGATTCAATTGCGTATAAAACTTTTATACCCTAAATGTATCTAAATACTAAATATTTCATTCGAAAGTAATAAAAACCCTAAAACTATAATTTTAATGATATAAAAGTATTAATTCATCATAACTTACTATAAAATGCTAATTGATAATATATCTTTAGTATCTTGCTATATCATTAGTAAAAGATTAAAGATAATTTTCAATTATTTATAAATACATATAATACTAAAGTAATCCATTAGAAACTAGGATATTACATTATAGATCACATCTATCTTCCAATTATATAACTAGGTTAGTATTATATAGAGTTAAGAGTTTAGTTGATGATTATACTACATATAGTAAGTATTGGTATCTTAAATGACACTTTTCATGAGAATTATATTAAGTAGTCTACCAAATAAAATGTATAGGATATAAATACCTAAAGGAAGATCTCATTACTTATTCTTACTAATCATTTCAATAAACTCCACATTTCCTTAATTTTTCTCCCAATTATTCTTAATCTTATCATTATGTACACATAAATTACATTTAATTTCAAATGGTTGACTAAGTCAACATGGGTTATTTTCACTCTAGAATTCTCTACTCATTTCTAAAGAATTCTTTCATTTTTTCACGTGTCTTTTTCTTCTCCTTATCCCTTCTTTGCCATCCAACATGTGAACATTGTAGACCTTACTTGTTTCTTCCACAAAAACAAAAATTTAAATACAAACAAAACATTTTCCTTCCCCATTTCTAAACTGTCACTTTCCCTTTCTCCTTATTCCCCTTCAAACTCTTGTTTTTACCTTTTTCTTCACTCTTCAATAACTTCCAAATCACTACTCTACATACATAAACACCTATTTCATATTACAAGGAGAAAAATGTACAATTTCATTTGATTTTCTAGTTTAATAGTTAGTTAGATCAACCTTATGTTTATGTAGAAAGTTTATGTAATATGTACATATGTGTTGTTGAAGGTAGAAAACTCCATATTTATGTTTAGAAGTATTGGAAATCCTTAATTAAATGGAAGAAGAACACATGTACATATGCTTAAGCATGTATATACAAGAATACACTTGATGAATATATGCATGGATACTCTTATACATAAGTATCATTTATGTACATAACCAAAAAGCAAGAGTATACT
Source organism: Lumnitzera racemosa (assembly GCA_024138005.1). NCBI lineage: Eukaryota > Viridiplantae > Streptophyta > Magnoliopsida > Myrtales > Combretaceae > Lumnitzera > Lumnitzera racemosa. The sequence continues at coordinate 84,472,284 of JAMXBC010000010.1, read as the reverse complement.
AATTATACATACATATACCATGCTAAATAAGCTCATAAAGTACAAAAATATGGATTTGGTGAAACTTTCTTAAGAGGATATGCAAAACATATGAAAACACGTATAAAAATACGTATGTAACTATATGAATGTATAGGTATATGTACTAGTATACGTATAAGTACACAAGTATATATACTAGTGTATTAGAAGTATAAGTATATACATAACATATGTATAAAGTACATAAATACATAAGAATAAATATATATATGTAATGGATGATATAAGCATGACATAAATGATGATATAAGTATGATATAAGCGATGACATAAGCATACAAAATAATAAAATATAAGATGATATAATAAGATAATATATATATGTATATGTATACATATGTGGGCTAAAATTATTATAAGCCCCTAATACCCATCTTAAAATGAATTAGTCTCAATTAAGCACATAAATTAGTAAAGACAATGTAAAAGCATCTAAGTATAAGAATTTAATGGCTAATTAAATCATTAACTACTAAAATAGGATATAAAATTAGCTAATAAGAATATTTAGGCTTTAATAGTTAAAAATCTAATAAATTTAGTTCATATTGTAAAACACGGGTTTTAACGTCCAAAACGGATATCACTGTGTGAACGTGTTTGAAAACAATGGAAAACGATGGAAAATGACTATAAGTTACATACGATTAGTAATATGGTTCAACTGGATAAAAATTGATAGTAATATAAGTAGAATTAGGTAAATAGATATCTAGAACTATTAGTTAATTTAATTACTTATCATCGTTGTTATATCGTAATGATCAGGTGATCCTGACGCAAGCAAGGATCTTCCAAATGATTATTATGACTAAAGCGAGTTATCATGGTTGAGTGAGTATTTACCCTATGATTCCATACTTATATGTGATTGTAGCTAATGAACTTAAATGATTATGTTAATTGAATGTTGTGTGGGGTCGGAAAATGCCTATGTGTGCTATTATGTGCTGATTTGTGAATTAACCTTAAATATGGATAACAAATTGTTGTTGCATAGTAGTATAAATGGTGATTGTATTCAATATTGTTTGGTCACAATATAATTGGACTTAACTATACTTGGCTAATAAAAAGAAATTGGTACATACATTGCATTGACCTAAATTCCGGCCGTCATATTACATGGGGGTAGCAGGAGGCCATTTGGGAGTTGTTATTATAAATTTATTGGTTTTGTATGATGCATTCGTACAAAATGACCTTACCTTGGCCCACAAGAATACTAAACATTAGAGGTGCTAACTGCCTAGCTAAGGATCAAGTTTAGAGGCCTCTGTTTAGGGGTGAGTGTAGACTGTAGAGGCCTACTCACGATTATACTAGAAGTTAGTTTTTATGAAAATAAAGGATTTATTGATTTAAATATGGAACGTGGAGTTCTGTAGTGAAGTAAGTTCTAGTATAATACTCGGATTTGACTAGTGTCATGTATACTCCAACCCTAACTTCGAAGGGTGTTAAATCTGAATTGTGTATATTGGCTAGTTAAGTATACATATTGTTTAGCATTCATATGCATAAATATAATGTATTTATAACTTACTTGTGGTGTGGTTGAGGTTTTTGCTCAATGAGCTTAGGCTTGCATCCCTTTAGACTTTTGTTATAAGATGGCTTATTCGTTAAGACTAACCAAGGGATGTTAGAGGTTAGCTTGGGGACTTGGTAAAAGTGAGCCATTTAGTATGTTGAGAGAGCTGATTATGTGGACTTTTATTTACGTACTTTTGTTTTGTCATAAATATAGACCTAGATGTACTAAATTACTGCTTACTATAAACTTTGTAGTTTAAATTTTATATAAATATGTTTATGTGATGATGTCATGTAGATCTGTATGTTCTTGGCAAGTTAGTGGTTGTAGAGCTTTGTATATTATGTGAAGAGTTCATGATTAGAAAGGTAACCAATCAAGGGTTCTTTATATAATATACAATGTCTGCCACGACTAGACAGTCCTCAGTTCGTAACAGATGCGGTACTTGAAAAATTAAAGACTTACCTTTTATCATTACCAATCAGAGGTTTTTCATACAACATTCTTAGAAAGAAAATGAAGAGGGCGCTGGTCTAGGCTCCCCATAAATCAGAAAAACCAACCCATAAGGATAAATAGGGTTTTCTTCAAACTTAAGCAAATACATCATCTCTTCATTCTCTGGTATGTCACTAGGAATCTAAAAGCTCTAGAAATTTCTTCTCTCTTTACCAATAACTATTTAACCCATGGCCCTAAGCAACAAACACTTTGGGTAGTGTACAGGGTCTACTTACCAAAGTTAAATCCTCACAGAGGATTTGTAAATGTCACCAATAACTAAATAGCATCTCACCTCACTGCTGTCTAAACATGACCCATTTAGTCATCAACTACAGTATTGACTCCTAATCAATAAGGCTTACGTTAGATCTTAGAATAGGGTTAATATAAATCTTATAAATTTATGCGTAAAAGCTTAAATACTTATCTCAATTCTGTCCCCACTCAACCTCACTAGGTAGGTTATCTAAATGTCTAGGGTTAGTATTTTAATTGCCTTATTTGTATTCATGCTTTGATATTACTAAATTTGTCATGAACTGAGGATGATTTAGTCGTGGCAGACATTGTATACTGTATAAAGAACCTTTTATTGGTTACCCTTCCAATCATGAACTCTTCACACGATATACAAGGCTTTACAACCACTAGCTTCCCAAGAACATACAGATCCATAAGATATCATCACACAAACATATTTATATAAAATTTAAACTATAAGTTTATAGTAAACAATAATTTAGTACATCTAGGGTTATATTACTGATAAAATAAAAGTACATAAGTAAAAGTATACATAATCAATTCTCTCAACACACTGGTTGACTCACTTTTGCCTAAGTCCTTAAGCTAACTTGTAGTATCCCCCGGCTAACCTCAACGAATAAGCCATCCTGCATCAAAAGTCTAAGGGGGTATAAGCCTAAGCTTAAGGAGCAAAACCCTTAGCCACACTACAAGCAAGTTTTAAATACACTATATTCACGCACATGAATGAATGAACAAATAGAATGTTAAACAAAACATATAGTTAACTAGTCCATATACGTAACTCAGATTGAATGCCTTTCGAAGTTAAGGTTAGAGTATACACGGCCCCAATCAGATCCGGGTATTATACTAAAACTTACTTTACTATGAAACTCCATGTTCCGTACTTAAATCAAATAAGACCTTTATTTACATAAAAACTAACTTCTAGTATAATTATGAATGAGCCCCTACAATCCATACTTACTCCTAAATGGAGGCCTCTAGACTCGACTCTTACCTAGGTGATTGGTGCCTCTAATGCCTAGTATTCCCGTAGGCAAGGGTAAGGTCATTTTGTACAAAACCAATAAATTTATAATAATAACCCCCAAATGGCCTCTTTCTACCTCCGTATGATGTGATGACCGGAATTATGTTTATGCAATGCATGTTGATGTATGTACTAGTTTCTTCTTATAAGCTGAGTATAGTTAAGTCCAATTATGATGTAACCATCCAAAAGTACACACAATCATTATCTATACTACCATGCCACAAACAAAGTATTACTCATACTTAAAATAAATTCATAACTTAGCATATTATAACATACATAAGTATTTCTCAACCTCACACAACAATCAATTAACAATATCATTTAAGTTCACTATCTGCAATCACATACAAGCATGAAATCATAGAACTCACTCTACTGTGACGACTCACTCTAGTCATAGTAATCAATCAGGAGATCTTTGCCTATATCGGGATCACCTGATCATTATGATATAATAACAATAATAAGCAATTGAATTAACTAATAAATTTAGATATCTATTTACCTAATTCCACTTAGATTACTATCAATTTTTTATTCGATTAGACTTTATCACTAATTGTATATAACTTTTTCATTCTATTTCTAAGATTTAGGAATTTATAATCGTTTTTCATCATTTTCAGACATACATTCACACAGTGATGTTCGCTTTGGACGTTAAAACCCATATTTTATGATATAGACTAAATATATTAAAATTCTAATTGTTGAAGCTTAATTATTCTTATTAGTTAGTTTTATGTTCTATTTTAGTAGTTAATGGTTTCATTAACCATAAATTTTTACACTTAAATGATCTTATAGTTTATTATCTTAGAGGCTTATGTTATTGCTTATGTCTCGCTTATGTCTCGCTTATGTCATCATTTGCTTATATCATGGCTTATGTCATCATTTCATTACATCATTGCTTACATAATTATTTATTTATATCATTGCTTACATCATCATCCATTACATATATACTTTTATTCTTATGTATTCATACACTTTATATATATGTTATATTTATACTTATACTTCTAACATACTATTATGTATACTTATATACTAATACATATACCCATATACACATACGATGACATACGTATTTTTATACGTATTTTTGTATGCCGAAAGTTTCCTCTTAAGAAAGCTTCACAAATTTCATATTTTTGTACTTTAAGGATATATTTAGCATGGTCTATGTATGTATAGTTAATATATACCTCATTTTAGGTTATGTCCATAATGGGTATTTATGTACAAGGGTCTTTATACATGTATTTATCAAGTATACTCTTATATACACATACTTAGGTATATGTATATGTGTTCTTTTTCTAATTATCTAAGGATTCCTACTCTTCTATAAATGGATATGGAGCTTTCACTTCCAACAACACATATGTACATGTTATATCAAATTTCTACACTAACATAACTTCTACAACTAACTACTACATAAAATAGAAAATCATATTATAACATACCTCCTTCTCCTTGATTTATGTTAATAGAAATTATGAAAGTGAAGTAAGAAAGTGTTTGGAATTATGGAAGCAAGGGGAATCACGGTTTGGAAGTAGAGAAAAGGATTTTGTTTTGTATTGTTTGTGTTTGAAAAGATGAAGACAAGTAGGGTTTAAGTGAGGAGGGAAGTGGATGGAAAAAAGGAGGGGTGAAATTGGAAAAGAAAAATGAGTAGAAAGCTAAAGAGAAAGGAAAGAATTCTCTAGATGAAAATGACATTTTGTTGAATTTTCAATATGTTGACTTGGTCAACATTTCAAATTTACATGTAATTTAAGTGTACATAATGAAATAATTAAGGGAAATTAGGAAGAAAATTAAGGAAATGAGAGGAACCATGGTGTTTAGTGAAATTATTAGTAAGGATAGGTAATGAGATCTTCTTTTAGGTATTTATATCCTATATAAATCGTTTGGTAGGCCACTTAATGTAATTATTATGAAAAGTATCATTTAGGGTATTAATACTTATTACATGTAACATAAGCATCAACTAAACTTTTAACTCTATGTAATACTAACCTAGTTATATAATTAGAAGATGAATATGATCTATGATGCAATATCTTAGTTTCTAAAGGTTTACTTTAGTATTATATGTATTTATAAATGATTAAAAGTTATCTTTAATCTTTTACCAATGATTCGGTATAATACTAAGGTTATATTATCAATTAGGGTTTGAGGGTAAATTATGGTGAATTAGTGCTTTTATACCATTAAAGTTATAGTTTTAGGGTTTTTATCACTTTTGGATCAAATCTTTAGTGTTTACATATGCTTAGGATAGAAAAATTTTATATGCGATTGATTAGTTATTTTAGGGTTTTTACTTTCACCAGCCTTGTCAACTCCTAGAAATAACACTTAAGTCTACTTCAAATACTAGGTCGAAATATTTAGGGTTTACATAATCACTCTCTTGCTTTATAATCATGGCCATGATTGATAGGGAGACCATTAGAACTTTCTCAATCATACTTATGATGAAGGTCGTGATCAATGCTAGCCATTCCAAATTTTCATCATCATGCCCATGATTGAGTGAATCTTGGTTCTACTTTAAACTTTTCTTCTTCTCATGGCTATGATTGCATTGAAAGTCATTCTTCTTGTGTAAATTTCAACCTTTTGCTCTTGATTCATTTGAAATCAATACATTACCCAATTAAGTACTAAAAACTTAACAATTGAATCACAATTATGAACAATTTATGCCTAAATATGTCTTAAAAGTATAAAGTAATTTATTCTTATCAATATCTCAATCTATTTGTACGCAAATAGAAACCTCATTATTTAATATCAATATTTCCCTTTTAACGAACACTTAGCCTGACTTCTAACTTATCCTTTAGCTTTTATCTAGCTTTTTTAGCAAGAGTTTGTAGCAAGTGATTGTAATACTACATTTGTATGTTACATTAGGTGTTAGGATTTGGCTGAGTGGGATCTACTAGTGTATCATATCTAGTTGATAGCCATTTGAATTTGCTAAGCCCTTCTATTTTCTTTCTTTCTTATCCATTGTGGTGTGAACTCCATGTGTATGACCTTAAAAATGCATCAGCTTCACTAGTATTAGAGCGCTCCAACGAAGGAGCGTATTAGGTTATAATGAAGTTTTGTTTGTATTTGCTGTTAGTAGTTGCAATGTTCCTTTCATAGCTATTGCAGCATGTTCAAGTGGAGTAAGTTTTAAAGTTGTGAGCTGTATGGTAAAGGTTCGTGAAGTGATAAGAGTAGTAACATTGTTACTCAAATTATACTTCATTTCACTACTTTGAAATAGAGCAAGTTCTTTTTTGTGTTACTTATGTGTCAAGTATTGAAGATGTTTGAGTGCGTTTGTTAGGTATTATGTTGTTAATTTATTAGAGAAGTATTACGTAATGTCGGATTCAAGTATTAACGATATTATTAGTGACTAAAATAATGATGCTCATGCTAGCTAAGGCTAAAACGATAGTAATACTCCTAAGTCAGTTGATGATAAGCTTGACAGACTTACCAATCTTGTTGAGAGATTAGTTACTACAATATAAGTCAATAGGTAGCAACCATAAGGTATACTTCACTGTAGCCCAATTGAGAATGTTCTTGAGAGATGATATGGCTAAATTCATCGAGCTCAATGCCCAGTTCAACCTTACCAAGCTAGAGGAGTAGGATATCGAGTTGTTAGATAAAGGCTAGAGTTAGAAGAGATTGACAAGGCTATTAAGGAGGTAGATGTAGAGGTCGACGGAAAGGAAGAAGAAGTACTTGAATATTATGGTATAGAAGAATGAGGATGTTGAGCTCTTCATAGACTTGACAATGTCAAAGTCCAGATTCTCACCTTTATTGGTAGTAGAGATGTAAATGAGCATCTAGAGTAGGAATAAAAAATTAAGAAGGTGTTTGATTGTTATGGATATGTTGTAGCTGTAAAAGTTCGAGTTGCTGCTCTTGAGTTCTTTGGATACACCTCTAGTGGTGGAAGAATTTGGATATAGCTAGAGTAATAGGTGGAAGATGAAGTATGAGGACCTAGGAAGAGATGAAGAGATTGTTAAGTGGTAAATTTGTACCTGAGACTTACCATAGGACCCATTTGCTAAGTTATAAGAGCTTCGCTAAGGAAGTTGATTTGTTGATGACTATGTCAAGAAATTCCAAATGCTGATGATTCGAGCTAACATAAATGAAGCTAAGGCTCGCATAGTGTTGAGATTCATTTTCGGACTCATATGATATCCATAACATTGTGGAAATATACAGGTTTTATACATTGGAAGAGGCCATTAAGCTAGTGTAGAGAATAAAAAAGCAGAGGAAAATTATCCTGAGCAAACCTAAGCTAAGTATTTGTTGAGCTCCTGCTTCACATCAACCTATTCATGCTGAGGGAAGGAGAACATCCCGAGCCTAGGAAAAACATGATCAACCTAATGATGGCTGAGCAAGCTAAGAGAGCTGAGTTGATGATAGGTTGACCCCAAGGACATACGAAAAAGGACAAAACTCTAGATAGAATACGAGCATGGTGAAGTGCTTCAAATGTTTTGGTTATAGACAAATTGTTGCTAAGTATCCAAACCAATGTACCATGGTGCTTTAAGGAGATGTAATGGACAATACCGACCGGAGTAAGCCTAAGGATGAAAAGAATGTTAAAGGAGTTAAAGTGAGGGAGAAGAGGAAACTTGTGTCTATGCTGACCAAGGCGAAGTGATGACTTTAGTCCTTGCTGAACTTTAAAGAAGAACAAAGAGTAAATTTGTTCCATACCAGGTGTACCATTAAGGGATAGTTGTGCACCATCATTATAGATAGAGGGAGTTGTACCAATGTGGTCTCATAATCTCTCGTAGAGAGGTTAAGTCTACCAACCTCTAAGCATCCCTACCCTATAAGCTATATTGACTTCATGACAGGGGTATTCTATACATTATCGAGAAAGTATCTATACCTTTTAGTGTTAAGAGTGTATATAAAGATAAAGTAGTATGTGATGCCGTCTCCATGGGAGCTTTACATTTATTACTTGAAAGACCTTAGTTATTCAACCGACTTGTTACTTACTATGGATATAAAAACACCTATGCCTTTATCAAGGAAGGAAAGAAGATCGTACTTCAACCTTTGACACCAAACCAAGTGAATGAGATACATAATCAGCTCACTCGAGCTAGCAAGAAGACGGCCCTAGTAATGAGCCACCAAGAGCTTTAAGTTATTGAAAGGGCCAATGAGCCTATGTTTTTATTAATTAGGAGATTGTTGGAGCTGAGAGATATAGAAGATGTTCTTAATAAGGTATGAAAATTGATTGATGATTTTTCTAACCTATTCCTAAAAGAGTTGCTTAAGGGATTACCTTCAAGTAAAGGCATAGAGCATTGCATTTGATCTATAGCTAGGAGTAGCCTTACCGAACTGACCTACTTACAAAATGAATCTTGAATAGGCTACTGAGCTAAAGAGACAAGTGGACGAGCTGATCGGGTAAGACTATGTAAGAGAGAGCATAAGCCCCTATGTTATGCCAACTCTACCCATTCTAAAGAAAGATGAATCTTGGCACATGTACATTGATAACTAAGCAATCAACTACATTACTAATAAGTATAAATACCCTATACCAAGACTTAATGACATATTAGATGGGTTACTTAGTGCTCTAATATTTTCGAAGATTGACTTGCAAATTGGTTGTCATCAAATTTGCATGAGGTTTAGAGATGAATGGAAGGCTGTTTGGACTAAAAAATGCATCGATCACATTTATAAGGCTTATGAACCATGTGATGCATCTGTTGATTGGAAAATGTGTGGTCATGTACTTTGATGACATACTTGTGTACAATGCTAATCTAGTCGACCACTAGAACACCTCTGAGTTGTTTTTGACAACTTATGTACCGAGAAATTGTATGGGAACTTAAAGTGTACATTTTGCCATGCTAAAGTTATTTTCCTTGGCTATGTTGTGATAGGAGAAGGAATTCGAGTAGATGCCAAGAAGTTTTGAGTTGTCTTAGGGTGGCTTGTACCCAAAATTGTTATTGAAGTTAGGAGTTTCCATGAACTTGCCTCTTTCTACAGGCAGTTCATTAAAAACTTCAATACAATTGTAGCCCCTTTAACTAAGTTAACAAAAATGAGTTATGGATTTTTATGGACTAAACGAGTTGAGAAGAGTTTTAAGGAGATCAAAGAGAAACTTACCACAACCCCTGTCTTAGCTTTACTTGATTTCAACAAGCCATTTAAGTTGGAATGTGATGCATTAGGCATTTGTATTGGCATTGAACTAATGCAAGAGCACCGACCTATCACCTATCATAGTGAGAAATTTGGTGACGATAAGCTAGAAGAAATTATATTACTTTTTTCAAGCTCTTATAGTATGGCAATACTATTTTTTACGTTAAGAGTTTGTCATTTACATGGACCATAAGTCCTTGAATCACTTGGGAAGTAGAAAAAAAAAAAAACTCTTGAAAAGGCAAGCTAAATGATTAGCATTCATGGAAGGATTCTCCTATGTGATCAACCATATGAAGGGTAGCACAAATGTGGTTGCTGATGCTCTATTATGTCGGCACACTTTACTGACCATCCTATGGACAAAATTGTTGGGATTTTCCCTTATCAGCAAGCAGTATGCTTATGATGCATATTTAGGTCCTATTCTCAAAAAGTGTCGAGAAGGAGTTTTTGTTGGAGGATATTACTTAAAGGATGGACATTTGTTCAAGGAAAGATGGCTGTTAGTTAGAGCTACTCGTAGTGGTTGATTAATATATTGCTAATCTATTTTTGTAGGAAGTTGTTTGATTATATGGAGTACCGAAGACCATTGTTTTAGATCGAGATACAAATTCTTGACATATTTCTAGAAAACACTATGGAGAAGGCTTAGGACTAAACTTATGTTCAACTCTAGTAGCTACCCTCAAATTGATGGCTAGATTGAAAGGGTAAATAAGACACTAAGGAACTTACTTGAAGCTGTCATAGGTAAGACTTTGAAAGAATAGGATTTATGTCTACTAATTATGGAATTCGCATACAACTGAACTGTTTAAGGTTGGAGATCGGTAATGTTAAAAGGAGTTGGAGACTCCATATAACTAGATTTAGGATCAAATCTAGTTTAACTCTTGTTTTTTCATCCTTAAGAGTGTAAGGTTGGAGATTGGTAATGTTAAAGGATTCTGAGACTCCATATTCTTCAAGTAATTCAATCCTATAGGTGCTAAGATTGATCTTTTCAAGCACTTTGAAAGATCTGTCTACTCTGGGAGAAAACTTGCTCTTCCTCAAGTTTAGGAATCATTCCTTGCTGAGATGTATCCAGACCAAATCACCTAATTGAAATTCTCTCTTCCTCCATCCTTAGCTTCGCTTCTTGAGCTTAGTATTAGCTTGGCTCAATTGCTCTACAACCTTATGGTGTATGGCTTTGATGGCTTTAACTCTTTCAAAAACTAGCCAGTCATCATCTAGCTTCGATTGGGGTACTTAGTCCATTGGGAGCACAAGGTTAAACCCATAGGCAACCTCAAATGGAGACATGCTTGTTATACTATAGGCAATCCTATTATAGGCAAACTCAATGATTAGTAGACACAAATCTTAATCGACCATGTTTTGTCCAACAGTAACCCACAGCAAAGTTCCCACATTTCTATTAATAACCTTTGTCTACTTATTGGTCTGTGGATGGTAGGATGTGCTGTACAATAGCTTGGTTCCCATTCACCTCCATAGCGTCCTCCAAAAGTGGCTCATGAACTTGGGGTCTCGATTTAAAACAATAGTCCTAAGCACACTGTAAAGATTGATAACTTCTTATAAGAAAAGAAATGAGATAGCCAAAGGGTCATTAGTTTTGGAATAGCATACGAAATGTGTCATCTTGCTAAATCGATCCACAACTACCATGATGGAATCCTTCCCATGGGACGTCTTCAATAATCCTAACATGAAGTTCTTACTTAGCCTAGACCACTATTTGGTTGGGATGGGTAATGGTAGATTATGTCCTTGCTTAGCTTGGCTCTTTGCTTTTCGGCAAGTCACACACTTTTCCAATACGGACTGCACATCTCTCATCATTCTCGGCCAAAAGAATCTTATAGATAGTACTTTATAGGTTCGGTACCTACCAAAGTGTCCAATCAATCTTCCTCTATGTACCTCGAGTATAAGTAATCTTCGGACCTCATCTCTAGTAATCTTTGGACCAACAGTAGGTCGGTCCTTCAAACTCCATTTCTCTTTTAAGTTTGGCTTGGGTTACCACCAAAGCCTCTTTCTTCAGGGTTCAGCTAAGTTAAGAGTGTATGACCTTCACCTATTCGGCAATCATAGGATTTAATTTCATCCTCCTGTCCTCATGCTCCATAGAACATGTATTCCTCCTATCGTCATATGTAATTGCTTGATCAAACATCCATGGTAGTCTAAGTAGAATGTGGGATGCACTCATGGGTAAAACATTACATAGTACTTTGTCTCAATATTTGCCAATGCAGATCGATACATATACCTACTTTTTCACCTATAAGGCTCCCTTATCACTAAGCCAATGAAGCTTCTATGGTTTTAAGTAGGGCTTGTTCAGCAATTTCAATTGCTGGACCATAAATGTAAAGGCTGCATTGGTATAGCTCCTACTGTCAATGATCAGCGTACACAGTGATTCATTCACCTTGCATCCAATATGGAAGAGATTTTCCCTTTGTTTGTTTTTTATTACAGGATTGATGCTCATTGTTCTTCTCGATACTAGAGTGGTCGACATAAAGTTGTCTTCCTCATTGTAGATAACTTTCTCCTTGGACAGCTTGGTCTGTCCATCTTCCTTCAGCTCCTCTACTTCTTCATCAATGTTGTCTACTTCAACAATCTACATTTCACCTCGGATTACCATAGTTCTTCTATTCGAATACTAAGTGGCCATGTGTCCAAAGCTTCAGCATTTGAAACACTTGATCTCACTCATCTTCCTCCCTGAACTCTAGCCCTTTTCAAACTTCCTTAAGGGTTCCTTCTCTTCTGTTCGAGTAATCTGAGTAGGTTGTATCTTAGTAACCTTACTTGGTTCCGTTTGCATAAGTTTGCTTCGAACAATTCAGTTATTGCCAAGTCAGCTAGCTAGTGGTCAGAATCCTCTTGTTCGGCACCTTTCTAACCTTTAGCGACTAGAATTGTGTCATTAAGTGCTCCAATATCCAAAGTTTCTCATACTTAACTCGGCCAAACTGACCATTACCTTAGCTTTGCTGCTCATGTTCTCTAGTGAGGTTATTCCTAGCTCACTACCTATTTTCTTGGATAACAGTCACCAAACTAGCTAGTAAGTCATTAAGCCTTTTCAAGCAGTTACCTACTGATTGAGGTGTGAAGCTTCCTTCTTACCTTTCGCCATGTCGAGTACCACTTTCTTGGTTTCCTAAAGTTCCTTGAATACTTGAGTTTGACATTGATGGTTACTTCACAAAAATTGATGTTTAATAATACCACTTGAAGATCAATAAGTGATACTGTAATCACTATGACAATTACACAACAAATGAATAGTCAACCATACTTTACTTTGCGTATCGAAAAATAAGGGAAAATAGAGCATAGAATACTTCTTCAACTACTAAACTCCAAGGTTAACAATAGAACTGTTATCGCACGAGAGTAGTAACAAACCACTCAAGAAATACAGTAGCAAAATCTAGCTTTGAACATAGCTTGTCTCTAATACTAAGATGATACGGATTTTGTAGATTAACTCACAGACCTAATATTATGTGTAACTAAAGGGGGTAGGTCTGGGCCATGAGATGGCTCAAAAAGTAAATGATAGTTAAGGGTTGAGTAGGGGTTCTTGTGCACTGATGATAGATATGACACACCAACACCTCATACGAGCTCAAGTCACACTTGATACAACGTACAAGTATGGCCAAAGGTCACTCGCACTAGTTTATGCTCAAATGGGTAAGATATAAGAGTAGTTTAAGAGTAAGTAGAAGGACACTTAGCTCAATAGGGGGTAAAAAGTTTAGTGTATTCTCTATATATGTTGATGCAGCTATTGCATTATGCGAGCATTTATAGTACCCAGTAAGGGTAAGTCCTAAATTATAAAAATGGCTAAACAAAAGAAGAATAATTTAAAGGGAAAACATGAAATCATGCAAAAATAATATCCTTTGTCAAAAGGATAGTATGAATGTTAGAAAGGATAGTGTACGCATAATTATACTCATTTTATGGTCCCAATAATGGTGCAAGCCGTATAGGGGTAGGCCTTAGTTAGGTCTGGTTGCCCTTGGCAGTTCGGAAGCTCTCATTGCTAGGATTGGATAAGGGTTAGGCAACTTACATTCAGGTCAACCTCGGGTGGTTTGCTCTTGATAAATGTAAACTCAATCTTAACATTATAGAGATGACTATTTTCCTGATTTGGTGCTTGGACTGGGGTGTTACAGAGGGGTCCGCTCTATACCTCGGCAGTCTCTTGGATAGCATAGAGAGCTAAGTGGCTCAGTAGATTAGCCAGGAGTAAATACTAATCCTTGATGCTTAACTCACCTTAGATAACTTGATATAAGGCAAGTGCACCTATCAGTTTTAATATAGCGGATGCGAGTCTGAGTCGATCCTTCAGAGACTTCGAATACTAATATTAACCTTAGCTTTATTATCTAACCGGAAAATTGTGATGAGTTGAATGAATTAAAAATACTAAAATTAACAAACTAACCTAATTATGAGACTTGATTAAGCAATTTAGAAAGCAATAAAACTAAGAACGACTTCAAGAAGGTAATAACGTATTTAGGAATTATTTCCCCCTAGTGTTTAACATGTGATCGTTTAAAATATATCCAATTCAATTTCTATTATTCTTGACCGGAGGGATTCATAATTAAAGTTAATACCTTTCTCAAGCCTATTAACCCTAATCCTAAATTATTTACCCGAATCTCTTCACTTAGTAATATAACTTAGAATCGCACTAATGTATAATGAATTCCTATGCAAAGAACAACTTTCCGAAAGAAACATATATCTTATCTCTAAGTATATATGTAATTCTCTCCAATTATGTCAAGATCTCATTACACATGTGATTTCTCAATCATCATGCATAATATCATATATTGATACTCTAGAAATATCAATTAACAATTAAATAACATAATTGAATCAAGAAAAGATATAAACTTTATTAAAAATTATAAATCCACCCAAGAGTCACATGAAACCGTAGGTTCCATAATCCTAAATACACGAATTCTAAGCTATCATAATGAAACTAAAAACGAGTTCCAACAAAATTAATCAATCAAACATGAAAAACCCTTTTTGTTGATGATTAATCTCTTCAATTTTGAAGTTGAATGTTGCTTTTGCCTTTTTCCTCTCCTTCTCCTCAAGTCTTTTCTCTTTTGAATGTCTAATCTCCTATGCGAAACCCTAATATGTCCTTTTATAGTGTATTGAAAGATTTTCGTTTTCATCACCAGACACGGTCTGGGACACGGTCGTGTCCCTAGGTCGTGTAACTTTCTGACCTCAGCCTATTTACCTGGATGGACACAGCCGTGTCCTAGACTGTGTAACTTCAAAACTTCATAACTCCTTCATTTGAACTTCGAATTGAGTGAAACTTGATTCCTTTTCTTCGTTTTCAATCCAAGAACACATTCAAACCTTAAAATCAAAATTTTACTCAATTGAGTATCAAATTCTTTAAAGAAAACAAAAAATGTAAGGAAAATACTATAAAATCACCATGTGAAATGTATTTAAATTAAGAGTTATCAAACTTCCCCACACCTGAGCATTTGCTTGTCCTCAAGCAAATAAATCAAAACAAAAATTTTTGGACAAGAAATACAAAACAAAATTTATCACTATTTAGGAAATCGGTAAACAAATACACTTGACCCTGAGAAAGGTGAGAAAATCATTTTCAATTAACTTGCAATAATAAAGTCAATCAATTTCACCCTTAACAATGTCATAATTTCACTTGACCATATTCGAATGCTCCAACAATACTTAATACTAGAGTTCACTAGTTAATTTATGGAAATCAAAGTTTACCCAAGTCATTTAATTAAGGATTCCTAAACTAGAAATTAGATTTAACATTTCGCCAACTGAGAAAGAGTCATAAAAATTTTGTCCATTTGACTAAAATGTATACAATTCTCTCTTCAATCTCACTAAGCACTATAATCTAAAACAAACATATTTTACATCCACTCATCCTCTGATCATCCCCCTTGTTCATGCTTTTGTTGGGAGGTCTTTTAAATTTACTTTATTTAAGCACAATTGTGTTGGTAGAGGGAAAGAATCTCGCTCTTCTGACAGACTAAGACTGATCCATACCAACTTATTCCTTATATTGATAGCGAGAAAGAACCTTGCTCTTTTGATAGACCAAGGCCGATCCATACCAATTTTTTTTTTTCATTAGAATTGGCATTGGGACTCAATTTCGCTCTTTTGACGAACCAAGACGAATCCTTACCAATTTTTTCTATTCATACACTTATTATTACTTTTGACCTCCAATCATTGTGATTTTTCAGGGGTTTCTCAAAAGAAGAATTTTATTTGTTTGTTTGCTAAAAATTATAGGGCTCTAAAAATTTCTAAGAGAAAGGTATACATAAAAGTAAATTTAAAAATAACCATGACTAACTCTCAACTAGTGATGTTGCTCCAATCTCAAGTCTTAGAGTCCCAAGCTAAATAACTCGTAACTTTGCCCTCTACAGATTTGACTAATCAATTCTAGTAAAGTATAATAAGATCAATAATGATCAAGATAACACAGTTGATTTGGCCTAACACTTGTTAATCACCTATTGTAAGTGAACTTAAAAATTAATTGGGTTAAATGTGAATAATTGGTCTCCTAAACAGTGACAAATTCATATATATTCCTTCCCCACACTTAATAACATACGGTGTCCTCAATGTACGATTAAGAAAGCATGGTAGTAAGAAATGAAACAAGAAAAATCAGCATAGGAAAAAGGAAATAGATATACTAAAAAAGAAACTAATACTTCCCTGCCAATCAAGGAAGCATCATCATTACATGTCTGATTTCACATGCCTCGGCCAAAGAAAAACAACAAAAAAAAAAAAATAGGAACTAAGAAGAGGGATCGGAATCCGTCTCTTCATCATCCTCATCAGATAGGGCCTCCGCCATGGTTGCATCATCGTCGTCGTCACTGCCCTCAACACCCTCTTCACTTCCTCCAGCCGCCTCTTCCTTACTACCCTCATCATCGTCGTCCTCACCACCCTCATCATCCTCTTCCTCACTCTCACTATCCTCATCAAGTGCATCCGACTCTTTCATCTAGAGAAATTTTTCCATTCTGTCTTAGCGGACATGAAGTTTATCCACACTTTCTTGGATAGAACGAACCTCAGACATCAACATATCAAATTTGTCTTCAAAGCTTGTTAAAGACGTCTGGCCTCGAGATGTGTTGCGTGAGTGTCAACCTTAACGTCTTGTTGGTAAAAGGTTCATGAGTCGGAATGACTGAAGTCGCATAGGAGTGACTTGATTGACTAAGGTAAGTGAGGGCCAAACGACAACCTTAGTCCACATGGCTTACACGAGTAATGTGATTTAGGGGCCACAACAAATATGCCCTTTCTTCCATATAGTGGTGGCTTGATGGCTGAACAGTTCGGCGAGCTCGATGGCGAGATTGATGAGATGTTTATGAATAACGCTGTACAAATAGAGGTAATCCTTGTTGGAAACCACACTGGTGCTGAGGCCTCGGCCAGTTAATGTATGGGAAAAGAGCCAATGAAGAATACGGTATTCCAGTTTGACTAATTGAGAAGCTTTGCTCTTTGCGGGATCATACGCATCACCAACAGTAATTTCGTTCCAAAACATCCCTAGTGGTACTCCTCGGGGAAAACGATATGAGAGACATTAGAACTCTTCTGTCCGTGTATATCTATCTTCATAGAGACCGAGATATCTACCCAATTGAGCTATGGTCATGTGGAAAGGGTAGCCACTCAAAGTGAAATGGAGTTTACGTTTGGGGCCCATGCCAGTAGCACTCTCTTTATCGAGTTTGTAAGTACATAAAAACTCCAATGTCAGCTCTTTATAAGCGGGAGCGTCAAGTGATAAAAATCTCTCCCAAATGGTTCTGTCCAAGAGCTCCTTCATTTCTATTAAGAGTTCTAATTGAGCGAGAACATCCCAATCTAGACGAAGGGTATCGTTGAAAGGCTTATTCTTAAGTAAACTATAGCGTTGCAATTGGTAGTCTTCCTTAAATTGAAGCATGGGGTGCTCCATCGGAGGGAGAGTGGCTAATGGTTCAACAATTGCACCTTCTTGGGATGAAGAGGATGCTGCATATTTGGATTTCCGTTGAACGGTAAGCTTTGCGCGAGTTGCCATTGAATACTTGAAAAGAAACATCAAACCAAATCAAAAACGCGCATCCTTGCTACATGTAGGTCAAACGAAGACAGAGGGAGAAAGGATTAACAGTGAAGAATATTAACAAAATTCTCATTGGGACATTTAAACAAACAGGTAGAGTGCATCTACAAAACTAGTTGGGGTACAAAAAATAACTAGCTAATGCATCCAACGAATTATAAAATAGACCTACTACATTAGAATTAGCTTGAAAAGCAGGCGTCCCAACACCTCAAAGACGCTAAATGACCTAAAATTACTCTCACAATGCTTAACCCTAACTGGCATAATGGAATAATGATAAGAAAATTAGCAAACAAAATTCGGAATTGAGAGATCATACATGTTTATCTAACCGGAAGAGGCATCATAAAGGCATTAAAATCAAGCAACACAAGGCAATGGTACATGTTGTTTATGAAAGAACGAAATAAATTCATAGACCATATGCAAGTACCAATTCACAAAAGACCGTGGTGTCTAGTAGCTAAACTTGCCTAAACAATGAGGAAGATAAAGCATAAACAATGAGGAGAACTTACTTGGATCAAGAATCGTGATGTCAAGAATTGTGAGGAGAAGAGGGAGTGAAGAGAGAATATGAAATATGTGTTGATGTGTGGAAGTGTGTGAGAGAGTGTGCGTGTATAAATAAATCGGGCGTGTGTTGAATCATGTGGGCTGGGCAGACACGGGCTGGGACACGACCGTGTCCCATGCCTGTGTAACTTTCTGTTCTCTTTTTGTTTTTTTTTTTTAAATTCATGGATTTAAAAATACAAGAAACTTAAAATAAATAAATAAATAAAATAAAATAAAAATACTTAAACTAGAAAAATAAGACAAAGAAAACTAAAGTGTAAGCAAAGAAAACTAAAAATAAGACAAATAAAATTGAAACAAATAAAAGAAGTGATAACTCCGATTTTAAACATATTTCACATGGTGATTTTATAATATTTCCCTTACATTTTTTGTTTTATTTAAAGAAATTGATACTTAATTGAGTAAAATATTGATTTCAAGGTTTGAACGCGTTCTTGAATCGAAAACGAAGAAAAGGAATCAAGTTTCACTCAATTTGGAGTTCAAATGAAAAAGTTATGAAGTTTTGAAGTTACACAAGCATGGGACATGACCATGTCCCCAGGCTGTATCAATGCAGGGAAATTTGCCAGGGTTAGAAAGTTACATGACCTGGGGATACGGTCATGTCCCAGGTCGTGTCTGGTAAAGAAAACAAAAACCTTATAATACAGTATAAAAAGACATATTAGGTTTTCACAAGACACAGGAGACATTGGAGAAGAGAAGAGACTTGAGGAGAAGGAGAAGAAAAAGGCGAAAGCAACACCGACTTCAAGATCGGAGAGATTTTTCATCAATCAAAGGGGTTTTTCATGTTTTATTTTATGTTTTTGATGGAACTCGTTTTTAGTTTCATTATGATAGCTTAGAATTCGTGTATTTAGGATTATGGAACCTAGCGTTTCATGTGACTCTTGGGTTGATTTATAATTCTCAATAAAGTTTCTACCTTTGCTTGATTCAATTATGTCGTTTAATTGTTAATTGATATTTCTAGAATATCAATTTATGATATTATGCATGTTGATTGAGAAATTATATGTATAATTAGATCTTTACATAATTGGAGAGAATTACGTATATACTTAGAGATAAGATACATGTTTCTTCCAAAAAGTTAATTATTTGTGTAAGAATTCATTATACATTAATGCAATTCTAAATTATATTACTAAGTGAAGAGATTCCAGTAAATAATTTAGGATTAGGGTTAATATGCTTGAGAAAGGTATTAACTTTAATTGTGAATCCCTCCGGTCAAGAATAATAGAAATTGAATTGAATATATTTTAATCAGTCACATGTTAAACACTAGGGAAATAAATTCCTAAATACGTTATTGCATAATTGAAGTCATTCTTAGTTTTATTGATTTCTAAATTGCTTTATCAAGTCCCATAATTAGTTTAGTTTGTTAATTTCAGTATTTTTAATTCATTCAACTCATCATAATTTTCCGATTAGATAATAAAGCTAAGGTTAATATTAGTACTCGAAGTCTTTGAGGGATCGACTCGGACTCACATCCGCTATATTAAAACTGATAGGTGCACTTGCTTGATATCAAGAAGCAAAGAAAAGTTAGATGAAAGAAAAATAAAATGGAATAAACGTAAAGAACTAAAGTGTGAGCAAAGTTAGACATGGGTCGCCTCCCAAGAAGCGCTATAGTTAACGTCAATAGCTCGACGGGATACGTCTTCAGCTCGATGGGATACGTCTTCTTATGATAGTTCTGTCAGGTGGAGATAAAACTCCTCTCGTCCAACATGCTCTAAGTTTCCACTCAAGTATAACTTCAACCATTGCCTATTTACCTTAAATGTGCCTTTCTCCAAGTGTGTAACTTCGACAGTCCCATACGGGAAAACTTGTGTAATTGTAAATGGTGCGGACCACCTAGATTTCAACTTACCTGGGAAAAAACGAAGGCGAGAATTATACAAAAGAACATGATCGCCTTCTTTAAATTGTCGACCTTGTTTGATTTGCTGATCGTGGTACTTTTTGGCCCTTTCTTTGTATAATTTGGAGTTCTCATATGCATTCGCATACCATTCCTCTAGCTCATTCAATTGAAGTTTCCTGTGAGAACCTACACACTCAAAATCAACATTAGCACTCTTAATTGCCCAATAAGCCTTATGTTCAATCTCTACCGGTAAATGACAAGCCTTCCCATATACAAGTTGGTAGGGTATGGTCCCTAGTAGTGTTTTGTAAGCGGTTCTGTATGCCTATAGAGCATCATCCAACTTTTCTGACCAATCTCTCCTATAATACCCTACGGTTTTTTCAAAAATTCGCTTAAGATCGCGATTAGCTACTTCCACTTGGCCACTACTTTGGGGGTGGTACGGGCTGGCTATTCTATGTGTAATGCCATAACGTTTCAACGCTTGGTCGAGTTGGGCATTACAAAAGTGTGTTCCCTTATCACTTATAATTATCCTAGGGGTGCCAAATCGAAAAAATAGGCCTTTCAAGAATTTTTTTACTACCCTAGCATCATTAGTAGGTAGGGCTTTAGCTTCCACCCACTTAGAGATGTAGTCAATAGCTACTAGGATATATTTATTTCCATTAGAGTTTGGGAAAGGACCCATGAAATCGATCCCCCACACATCAAATACCTCAACTTCGATGATGGGGTTTTATGGCATTTCATCCCTATGGGATATATTCCCCACTCGTTGGCAACAATCACAAATCTCAACGTATTTATGGGCATCTTTGAATAAGGTAGGCCAATTAAATCCAGCCTCTAGGACCTTATGAGTTGTCTTATTAGCATTATGATGCCCACCCGTAGGCTTCGAATGACAGTGGCTCAAAATTCTCCGTCCTTCGAGGTGTGTCCTTCGAGGTGTGGTACACACCTTCGAATGACATGATCTGCACATACTTTAAACAGGTAAGGATCATCCCAAGAATAATGTTTCACATAAAAAAAAATTTCTTTTTTTGCTGATGTGGAAGTCCCTTCGGTATAATCCTTGCAGCTAAAAAATTAGCGATATCTGCGAACCAAGGAATTTCCATATCACTTACTTGGTCGATGGCATAGAGTCACTCCTCAGGGAACTCATCTTTGATCTCATTCTCATCGAGCATTTCCAAGTGTGGATTCTCCAATCGAGATAGGTGATTTGCTACTAAATTCTCAGCACCCATTTTGTCTTGGATCTCCACATCAAACTCTTATAGCAACAAGATCCACCTAATTAGTCTTGGCTTTTCATCTGGTTTTGCAAACAAGTACCTAAGGGCAGAATGATCAGTGTAAACAATTACTTTAGATAGAAGCAAATAAGAGTGAAACTTATCGAAGGCAAAAACAATTGCTAGCAACTCTGTTTCTGCAGTAGTGTAGTTCTCCTGAGCATTAGTAAGAGTTTTGCTAGCATAGTGAATTGGTTGAAAGTGCTTATCCCGCCTTTGCCCCAGTACTGCCCTAACTGCGTGATCACTGGCGTCACACATAAGTTTAAGGGGAAGTGCTCAATCAGGTACTACCATGATTGGAGCATTGGTAAGTTTCTCTTTAACGATATTGAAAGCTTTCAAACACTCTTGAGAGAAAACATAAGGCACATCCTTCTCTAATAACTTAGTCAAAGGGTGGGCAATTTTCAAGAAGTCCTTGATAAATCGCCTATAAAAACCTGAATGTCTTAAAAAGCTTCTTATGGCCTTAACCAAAGTTAGGGATGGGAGTCTTGCAATCACATCCACTTTGGCTGTATCCACCACAATTCCTCGATATGAGATCTTATGGCCCAGCACAATACCCTCTTGTACCATGAAGTAGCACTTCTCCCAGTTGATTACAAGATTAGTCTCTTCACACCTGGTAAGTACCCTGTCTAAATTATTCAAACAATGGTCAAATAAGTTGCCAAAAACTGAAAAATCATCCATAAATACCTCCATTATGCCCTCAATCAAATCATAAAAAATGGCTAACATGCATCGCTGAAACGTAGCAGGTGCATTGCAAAGACCAAAAGGCATTATGTGGTAAGCAAAGGTGCCATAAGGACAAGTGAAAGTGGTCTTCTCTTGATCTTCTGGTGCAATAAGTATCTGAAAATAACCAGATAAGCCATCTAGAAAACAATAAAACATATGTCTAGCTAGTCGTTCTATCATTTGATCAATAAAAGGTAAGGGGAAATGGTCCTTCCGTGTAGTATCGTTTAACTTTCCATAATCAATACATACGTGCCAACCTGTTACCGTTCTCATTGGGATCAATTCATTCCTCTCATTAGGGACTACTGTCATCCCACCTTTTTTTGGAACTACTGGTACTGGACTCACCCATGAACTATTAGAGATAGGATATATCATACCTGCATCAAGGAGTTTGATAACTTCCTTTTTGACTACCTCTTTCATGTTCGGATTCAAGCATCTCTGAGGCTGTACAATCGGCTTATGGTCTTTTGCCATCAAAATCTTATGAGTACAAAAGGAGGGATTGATACCTCGAATATCAGATATTTTCCAAGCAATGGCTCTCTTATGCTCCTTGAGTACTTTCTGCAACCTTTCTCTCTGTTCTTCTTCTAGGTTAGATGCTATAATTACCGGTAATTTAGATTCCTTTTCTAAGAATGCATATCTCTAAGAATGCATATTCCAAATGGTCAGGTAATTGCTTTAACTCCAATACTGGTGGCTCCTTAGTCAAAGGTTTTGACTGTACTTCCTTCATTTTTTCAATCTCTTCAAACCTTTTATCTATAGAGGTAGATTTGTTTGCTTCCAGTTGGGCTACCACCTTGGATTTGATAGGATCTTCCGAAGCTTCTTCCATGCCTAATTGCAAGCCACTCTCCAGCGGATCCTTAAAAAGGACTTCCTACATATAACTTGAAACAAAAGTGTCAGTAACATCTAAAAGGTAACAAGTGTCATCCTGATTAACAGACTTTTTCATAGCCTCCGAAATTTTAAACATGATCCCTTCATCTCCTACTCTAAGAATGAGCTTGCCATCACTAACATTAATGTAGCCCTAGTTGTAGCTAAAAATGGTCTACCTAAGATAAAGGGCAACTCAAAATCTTCATCCATGTCCAATATCACAAAGTCAATTGGAAAAATAAATTTACCCACTTGGACTAATACATCCTCAATAATGCCTCTAGAATACGTCATAGATCTATCGGCTAATTGGAAGCTCATGCGTGTGGGTTTAGGTTCCCCTAATCCTAATTTCTTGAAAATTTTATAGGGCATTAAATTGATGCTAGCTCCTAAATCAGCTAAAGCTTTGTCAACTAACAATATGACAAGGAATTGTAAAACTTCCTGGGTCTTTTAGCTTCTTGGGCATCTTGTTTTGCACGATCGCTGAACATTGTTCACCCAATATGACTGTAGAAAGCTCCTTAAGCTTCCTCTTATTGGATAACAAGTCTTCTAAGAACTTAGCATACTTTGGCATCTACGATAAGGCATCAACAAGAGGTAAGTTAATATGCAATTGTTTAAAGAGGTCAAGGAACTTACTGAATTGTTGGTCATTGCGATCTTGCTTGAGTCTTTGGGGATATGGGATAGGTGGTTGATATTCCTTTGCCTTAGATGGCTCTATGTCTTCCGTTGCTTTCATCCCCTCCTTGCTCTTACTAGTCTCCTCGTTAACCTTCCTCTCAGCTTGCAACTCCTTCCCACTTCGAAGTGTCACTGCCTTGACATGTTCCTTTGGATTGGTTTCTGTATTTCCCGGTAGCGTTCTCTGTGGTCTTTCAGAAATTAGCTTTGCAAGTTGACCGATTTGGTTCTTAAGGTTGCGATTGGAAGCCTCTTGATTCCTTAATGATGATTCAATGTTGGATAAGCAAGCCTCATTGCCTTGAATATATTTGGTGAGAAGTTCTTCCATACTGGACTTCTTTTCTTGAGAAAGCGGAGGTGGGAATGATCTTTGAAACCCAGGTGGGCCAAAGTTAGTCTTCTACTGGCCTTGGTTTTGATTTCCCCATGAGAAATTGGAGTGATTCCTCCAGCCTGTATTATAAGTGTTGCTGTAGGGGTTATTTTGTTGCTTGGGTGGATTTCTTAGATAATCTACCTGTTCCAGTTGTTCTTGTACTCCACACCCCTGCATACCAAAATCACTTACATCCGATTGCACTTGTTGAGGGCCAACTGAGAGTGCATCAATCTTCTTACTCAATAGGTCTACCTTGGCTGCCAAAGTAGTGGTCAAGTCCACCTCATAAATTCCCATGGCCTTTTGCTTGGCTCTAGTGGTTTCCCATTGATAATTGTTCATCGCTATTCCTTCAATCAAGTTTTGTGCTTGCTCAAGTGTCTTTGTGTTCAAAGTAACTCCTGCGGATGCATCAATCATCTGTCTCGTGGATAAATTGAGACCATTATAGAAGGTCTGAATCTGCATCCATAATGGAAGGCCAGGATATAGGCACCTCCTGAGCAAGTCCTTGAACCGCTCCCAGGTGTTATATAGAGTCTCCGCTTCCAATTGAGCAAAACAAGAAATATCATTCCAAAGTTTAGCGGTCTTTGCAAGTGGGAAATACTTCTCCAAAAATTTCTCTACCAATTCATTCCAATTTGTGATTGAATTTCATAGTAGAGAGTTTAACCTCTGTTTTGCTCTACCCTTTAAGGAAAAAGGAAATAGCCACAGTTGAATGGTATCATCCATGGCTCTGTTGATTTTAAATGTATCACAAATCTCTAGAAAGCTAGAGATGTGGGCATTAGGATCATCATCTTGGAGATTGTCAAACTGAACATATTGTTGCACCATTTGTATGATGTTAGGTGCAATTTGGAAGTTATTAGCCACGATGGTTGGCCTTGCAATATTAGAGTTAGCTGCAATAAGTGTAGGCCTTGAATAATCGGATATGGTCCGATTTGCTTCATTCCCGTTGTTAGCCATGTGTGGTGGATCTTCCTGCTCGATGAATTGAGTGTTGGGCTCTTCACCTTCGTCCTTGATTTCAACGATCAACTTGTTGTCAATGGACGCCACAATTTGTCTAGGTCGCGATCTCAAATTTTGAAAGGCAGTTCTCTCAATTTCAAAATCAAGTTCTACCAAATCTTCCGGGTTACTTTGAGTCATGTACTACAAGGGTAAGAAATATAGAATCAATTGCAGCTCCTAGCTAATAAAAATAAACAATGAAAACAAAAGAAAAAAAAATGGTTAAAGTAACAAAGCAACTAGTGTTCTTAATATCGAAAATCCTCGGTAGCGGCGCCAAAAACATGATATCAGGCAAGTGTATCTTTCAGTTTTAAGATAGCGGATGTGAGTCCGAGTCGATCCCTTAGAGACTTCGAGTACTAATATTAACCTTAGCTTTATTATCTAACCGGAAAATTATGAAAGTTCGAATTAATTAAAAATACTAAAATTAACAAACTAACTTATTTATAAGACTTGATTAAGCAATTGGAAAAAGCGATAAAATTAAGAATGACTTCAAGAAAGTAATAACGTATTTAGGAATTATTTCCCCTAGAGTTAATCATGTGATCGCTTAAAATATATTTAATTCGGTTTCTATTATTCTTGACCAGAGGGATTTACAACTAAAGTTAATACCTTTCTCAAGCATATTAACCCTAATCCTAAATTATTTACTGGAATCTCTTCACTTAGTAATATAATTTAGAATTGCATTAATGTATAATGAATTCCCTCACAATTAATTAACTTTCCGGAAGAAACATGTATCTTATCTCTAAATATACATGTAATTCTCTCCAATTATGTAAAGGTCTAATTATACATGTAATTTCTCAATCAACATGCATAATATCATATTTTGATATTCTAGAAATATCAATCAACAATTAAACGACATAATTGAATCAAGCAAAGATAGAAACTTTATTGAAAATTCTAAATTAATCCAACAATCACATGAAACCCAAGGTTCCATAATCCTAAATACATGAATTCTAAGCTATCATAATGAATCTAAAAACGAGTTCCATAAAAAATGTAAAATAAAACATGGAAAACCCCTTTAATTGATGAACAATCTCTCTAATCTTGAAGTCGGTGTTATTCTCGCCTTCTCCTTCTCCTTCTCCTCAAGTCTCTTGTCTTTTCTAATGTCTCCTCTTATCTTTTGAAACCCTAATATGTCCTTTTATAGTGTATCAAAAGGTTTTCATTTTCTTTACCAGATACGACCTGGGACATGACCGTGTCCCTATGTCGTGTAACTTTCTGCCCCTGGCCAATTTTTTCTGCATAGACTGTGTAACTTCAAAACTTCATAACTTCTTCGTTTGAACTTCGAATTGAGTGAAATTTGATTCCTTTTCTTCGTTTTCAATCCTAGAATGCGTTCAAACCTAGAAATCAAAATTTTACTCAATTAAGTATCAATTTCTTTAAAGAAAACAAACAATGTGAGGAAAAAACTATAAAATTAACATATAAAATATGTTTAAAATCGGAGTTATCATAGAGTCAGCTCCAATAAGTGTAGGCCTTGAATAGTTGGACATGGTCCGATTTGCTTCATTACCATTGTTAGCCATGTGTGGTGGATCTTCTTGCTCAATAAATTGAGTGTTGGCCTCTTCACCCTCTTCCTTAATCTCAACGATTGACTTGTCTTCTATGGTAGCCACAATTTGTCTAGGTCGCACTCTCAAATTTTGAAGGGCAATTCTCTTAATTTCAGGATCAAGTTCTACCAAATCTTCCGGGTTGCTTCGAGTCATGCACTACAAGGGCAAGAAATATAGAATCAATTGCAGCTCTAGCTAATAAAAATAAATAATGAAAACAAAAGAAAAAGAAACGGTCAAAGTAATAAAGCAACTAGTGTTCTTAATATCGAAAATCCCCGGCAACAGCGCCAAAAACTTGATATAAGGCAAGTACACCTATTAGTTTTAATATAGCAGATGTGAGTCTGAGTCGATCCCTCAGAGACTTCGAATACTAATATTAACCTTAGCTTTATTATCTAACCGGAAAATTGTGATGAGTTGAATGAATTAAAAATACCAAAATTAACAAACTAACCTAATTATGAGACTTGATTAAGCAATTTAGAAAGCAATAAAACTAAGAACGACTTCAAGAAGGTAATAACGTATTTAGGAATTATTTCCCCCTAATGTTTAACATGTGATCGTTTAAAATATATCCAATTCAATTTCTATTATTCTTGACCGGAGGAATTCACAATTAAAATTAATACCTTTCTTAAGCCTATTAACCCTAATCCTAAATTATTTACCTGAATCTCTTCACTTAGTAATATAGCTTAGAATCGTATTAATGTATAATGAATTCCTATGCAAAGAACAACTTTCCGAAAGAAACATATATCTTATCTCTAAGTATATATGTAATTCTCTCCAATTATGTCAAGATCTCATTACACATGTGATTTCTCAATCATCATGCATAATATCATATATTGATACTCTAGAAATATCAATTAACAATTAAATAACATAATTGAATCAAGAAAAGATAGAAACTTTATTGAAAATTATAAATCCACCCAAGAGTCACATGAAACCGTAAGTTCCATAATCCTAAATACACGAATTCTAAGCTATCATAATGAAACTAAAAACGAGTTCCAACAAAATTAATCAATCAAACATGAAAAACCCTTTTTGTTGATGATTAATCTCTTCAATCTTGAAGTTGAATGTTGCTTTCACCTTTTTCCTCTCCTTCTCCTCAAGTCTTTTCTCTTTTGAATGTCTAATCTCCTATGCGAAACCCTAGTATGTCCATTTATAGTGTATTGAAAGGTTTTCGTTTTCGTCACCAAACATAGCCTGGGACACGGTCATATCCCCAAGTTATGTAACTTTCTGACCTCGGCCTATTTTTTAAGATGGATATAGCCTGAGGACACAGCCGTGTCCCAAACTATGTAACTTCAAAACTTCATAACTCCTTCATTTGAACTCCGAATTGAGTGAAACTTGATTCCTTTTCTTCGTTTTCGATCCAAGAACGCGTTCAAACCTTAAAATCAAAATTTTACTCAATTAAGTATCAATTTATTTAAAAACAACCAAAAATGTAAGGAAAATACTATAAAATCACCATGTGAAATGTATTTAAAATAAGAGTTATCATAACTCGGTGCACCATTTGAGAAAGCCCTTGATCTCAGGAGCGTGTAATTGATCCTTGATCCTCAAGGTAACACCCTTTTTTGTCTTTTTCATTTTAGGCAAGTTGCCCTAAATTCTTGGGTATAACTACCCCTTGCAAATGTAGCCAAAAAGATTACATTATGATTAATACAATTGAATATTCTTCCTTTTGTAAACATTGTCTTTTTGCTTATATTTTACTTTTATCCTAACTCTTAAGTAATGCTAGGTGGTGAGTAATCTCATTGGACCAATTCGTGCATTATATCAAGTTGTGCCATTAGTCTTTGAAAGTTTCATTAGTGCATGATTTCCTTTGCAGCTATTCATGGGTTTTTGCTTACTTTTCACTCACTTTCCTGTTCTTTCGTGCATTCCCCATCAACCTCTTCAAGCTTTCGACAAGCTTAGACCCATCTAGCAATTGGCCTTGTCTGTTCTTGGTTACGGTTCGCACCATCTTGGTATCAGAGTAGAGGTTTTCATTTAGATTGTAGTAGTTTGTTCTTAAAGTACCCTATTCATACTCTATTTTAAGAAAAATGACTTACCCAAGTGTTAATGATAGTGTTGGAGATTACAACAATGGTGTTGTCCACTATGGCTAACGATCTCAAAGAACTTTAAGAAGTACAGACGAGAGACTTGATAAGGTGGCTATTCTTCTTGTGGACTTAACTCTAGATATTCATGCATTGGCTTGTCAACCTATTGAAGCTGTGCATAATACCATATAAGCTGCTCGAACTGTTAGAGGTCAAAACCCAGCTTGATAAGTTTTAGGTGGTGGAGTAGGCAGATGAGTGAGGAGAAGTATTGACTTAGGATATTTAGGAGAAGAGGATGAGGAAGTGTATTTTGAAGAAGAAGAGCGAGTTCAAGCACTTGGAGCCTCTGACCATGTGAAGCTTTAGATTCTAATCTTCAATGGGATTTGATGAGCTAATGAATACTTGGATTGAGAGTAGAAAGTGGAACGTGTTTTTTATTATTACCAATATGAGGATTACGAGAAAGTGAGAACTACTGCTGTTGAGTTCTCCAAATATGCCACCATGTAGTGGAAGAATTTCTAAGCTATAAGGAGACAAGAAGGATATAGAGAGATTAATACTTAGCTTGAGATGAAGAGGATATTCAGAGACAGATTTGTGCTAGATACTTATTTACAAGATAGTTTTTCTCAACTTCAAGAGCTAAGATAAGGAGGCCGAATTGTTGATGAGTATGTTCAAGAATTCCAAATGCTTACGATCCACTATGAAGTGAAGGAACGACCAGCACAAACAAATTCTAAGTTTCTTACTGGAATGAGAAGTGACATTCGAGACATTGTAGAACTCCAATGATCCATTACAATGGATAAAACCATTAGAGTAGCTCAACGAGGAATGTAAGCCCTCCTTTTTAGCGAGTTTGTGAATCAACTTAGAATACTTTCTAAACGTTCCCAAGGATCAATTAAACTAAGAATTTAAGTTTACATTTAAAAAACGAATTTAGTTTTATAATTCGAAAGTTTATTATCGATAAAACTTGAATACGAGAACTAAGGACCTTAAGTCACCTAAAACCTTACCTTAAAACGATTAAGGACTTATAACCCTAAGTGACTAATTGATAATTTAATTTGAATAATTATATTCAACTATAGAAAATTTCTTAATTTTATAAGAATTAAATCATAACTTACAAATCAATTTAAGAAGCAAACGCTAAAAAATTTTTGCATAAGACAATCACCTTATCTTCATGTATAAGACTTGTACACATGAATAAGTTAATCAACCAATCACCTTAAATAATTTATCAATTGAGAGTTGAAATCATTTATCAATTGATAACTTATCAAAAACTAGTGATAAGGTACTCTTTTTTATCATATGACGACTTATACTACATATGGATAAGTTATCACATTATTTTATATGTTCAACTTTTAATTAAAGAAGACAAGATAACTCTATGCCTAAAAAGAAGGCCTACATGGCCAGTTGTAAGAGGATAAGGAAGGGGGGGAGGAGTGCATGCATGCTATCTTTCATTAATCAATCAACTTGTCTTACTCACTACTATTCACCCCTTAATGCTTACATCATCTAGTCTTGTCAAATGTTGGCATTTGTGCAAGTTACAAGATAACAAATCAAAGCTTCTTGAACACACTTCCCCTCCATACATAGTCGGCCACACTCTCTCTCTTTACTCTTACTTTCACTTTCATTTTCACTTCCTTTTCTCTCACTTTAAACTCAATACAAAAGAGGAAACACGAACCCTACAAAATCCTAACAATTGCTGCCACTTGTTGCTTCATTTCTCATGGCACAACACTCCACTTTGTGTCTCCATTTGTCAAACTTCAAAATCCAATCTTAGGGACCTTAGAACACTCTTAAAACCCCACTTTAAAAGATCAAAACTTAAGATTCCATAAGAGTTGCAAGAAGGAGAAGGAAAAACAAGGAGCTTAAGTAGATACTTAGCACATAAGCACCTTGTTTTTGCTTTGAGGATGAGTAAGCTGTTTCTTTGTATTAGTAACCTAATATGCTATGTTAGGAGATCATGTTTTCATGAGGATATTAGCATGATCATAAGTTAATGAAATAGATAAGACCACCCTAAGAAGCAAACTTATAAAACCCTTACTTGAAAGTTAAAATATGAGCTTGTAAAGTTAGTGTTATGTAATGATACTTATTTGACACTTAAAATGAAAGATTTTAAGTAAAAAAAATCATGAAATGAGCACTTGAAAGAGGGGATATCATGCTGGATGTAAAGTGTCTGTAGGTCATTTGGATGTTATTTTTACTTCTATTAAGTTAAACATGCTCGAACTTAGCCTAAGGTAAAGGAAAATCCATTATATGCAGCTTTTATAAGGAAACTAACTATGTAAGACATGAACTAAGTTATGGAAGTTATGATAAGTGCAAGATCTACTATTTTCATGTAAATTATGAGCTAAGTAATCATCCCATGGAAGAGAAGTTAAGTCAAGATTTGAATAAGAGTAACCTAGGTTCATGATCTAACCTTTAAACTTAAGGAAATGATGAAACAAGTTGAAAAACAAAATGAGAACCCCTTAGATTCACCATGACCAGATCTGTAACCATGTGTAAAGTCACTTAAAAATATGATAAAAGTAAGTAAACAAAATTGAAAAGACCAACCAAGATAAGTACGATAAGTGTATAAAGCCTAAAACTCAAAACCGAACCTAAACTTCCAAAACGGGCCTCAAACTCCAAGTCGGATACCCATCATTTATCTAACCAGCAACTTACCCCAACAATGGAAGTTGTTTTAAGACTTTTAAGAAGCCCACAAAACACTCCCTAAAGCTTAACAAAGTGACTATTTTTGATTTAGATAAAAAAAAAATCCATTTGACTACTTAAGGCCACATGAAAAGCCTAATAAGTTATTATTAACCTTAGGAGTGTAAATCAAAGTTGGAAATCTAACCTTAAGGAGTATTTTAAGCTTAGAATGAAATCCTAAGCCCAAGCCCAAAAGATTTCCTAAGATATCAAAAAGCTCAACAATTAAACAAAGCCCAAAAGGACTCCAAATCGTGAGTATCGCTAATGTTCTGACCTATAGATAGATTTGTGGACCTTATCTTGAAAATATAACCTCACCACATTAAAGTATACTCGAAAACGATGAAGATTGACTAAAAGATCATAAAAATCGAATTTAAAATGAGAAAGTTACATATGATTGAACTTTTAAGTAAAAATTAAGGAAAATATGAAACTTAGTTAAAAGTATAATGTAAAGGGTTTTAGCTTAACTTTCTAAGTTTTATTTCAAATCCTTATAGCATCATATTTGCAATGTTTAGGGGACTCGGCTTTTTGAGAAAATTTTCCCTCGAATTACTATGACTAACCCGCATGGCTAAGTGAGTGATTCTTAATGACTCCATATTCGATTTTGCTTATAGTGTAGCTTATAGTGTAGATGCACTTAAACTTATATAATGAACTTGGATGCTTATGGGTTATGCGAAATGCATGTGTATGATAGTGTGATTAGATGTTATGATTTGTTAATAAGATAATAATATGAATGTTTGTGATAATATCCGTATATATTTATATGGAATGAAATTCTCCGATCCCTATGAAAACTGGATTAAGTAAATATTCGGTTAATGAATTCAATGAATCATGCATTTCTCATAGATCACATCATACTATACCGACTGCCACCTCATGTAAAAGATGAGAAGGGACTCACAGGTGTAGGGCCTCTTACAGAATTGGGCATTAGCTATGCCATCATTATATTGTTGAGCCTTTATCCCAAGCTGACGAGCTTACTAAGCGCCAGGGGATACTAACCATTGGCAAAGGGCAGTATCTTGCAGTTTCTACCTATGGCATGTGATTGTAGATTGCAAAGGCTACCATATCGCTAGAGCTAGTCATTTTGGTTTAAAGTACGAGAAATAAAAAGAAAGAGTACTTTCCATATTGAAGTGGTATATGTTATCTATACATATATATATGGTTTTGTTTTGACTTAAGCATAATAGTACGATTAGTATAAAACTTAGGTGTTAAGACTTGGTTGTGGTTTGTATCTGTTAATCATCTCTAACCCTGACTATAGAGGGCCTAATTCTGAGTTGCATGCAATTCCTAAGTCGCTGCATGTATTGTTTGGCATCTTGGTTTTTCATGCAGTCATATGTTTGTGCATTAAATAAAATTGTTATGCAGTATCGACGAGGGGATTTATCTCACTAAGCGTAAGCTTATACCCCGATAGATTTCTTTTGATGTAGGATCACCTCTTCGTCTATTCGAGTTGAGGAATGGCCGAGGTGAGTCTCGTATAGAGATAGGATGGTGCATTCAAAGAGCAAAGAGGGAATTTTGTAATAGTATTTTGTAGATGTTTGTTTATTTTTTTAGTTCATATTCTAGATAGAATTTCCTAATGCAGATTTCTATAAGAACTGCATTTGTGTTACAATATTCTTTTGGTGTGGAATTTAATGAATCTATACGTTTACTTTATCATTTTATATCAATGAGTAAATTTTAGTTAAATTGCTCGATATTACATATCTATGGACTTAATGATAATATATAGTGGAAGGAGCCTTGTGTGTCGTATGAAAAGCCTACCATTAATGAGAGGGTTGATTCTAGATCTTTGTACGATACATGGCAATTTACTACGACAACAATACTGTTGGGTCATGATAAGTAAAGAGGTAAAAAAGAAGCCAAGTATCGACTAGGCTGCTAACAAGTCGACTGGGATAGGGAAGTTACCGAACTTAGTCAAGTACGAGTTGAACCGAAAAGTAGATGTCTGAGCCAAATAGAAGGGCCAATCTGATAGTGACGTACCGACCTGAACTTATAAGAAAAGGCTAGGATCTGGTAGGAAGATAAGCCAGACTAAGTGATTTAAGTGCTAAGGTTTTGGACATATGGCTGCTCAATAGCCAAATACAATAACTATGATCATCAAAGGAGACGTCCCGAAGTTGGAAGTAGAAAGTATTGACGAGGAATCTTAGGAGCAGTACAGCATTGCTGTAAACCCTACTTTTAATAGGCCCATGATTTGACTAAGAGTACTTCCTGAATGTACCCAAGGGTCAACTAAACTAAGAACTCAAGTTCACATTTAAAAAAAAATTTACTTTTCTAATTCGAAATCCTATTATCAATAAAACCCAAACATAAAAAAAAAAAAGAAAACTACAAACTTTAAATTTACTTAAAACCTTAAACCTTAAAAAAATTAAGGACTTTTAACCCTAGGCGACTAATCGATAATTTAATTTGAATAATTTTATTCAACTCTAGAAAATTTCATAATTTAATGAGAATTGAATCATGATCTACAAAATAATTCAAGAAGTAAATCTTAAAATAATTTCCTATAAGACAATTCCCTTATCTTCATGTTTAAAGCTTTATAAGTGAATAAGTAGACCAACTAATTACCTTAAATAGCTTATCAATAGAGAGTTAGAGTCATTTATTAATTGATAACTTATTAAAAGTTAGTGATAAGACACTTTCTTAATCACCTATTAACTTATACTACATATGGACAAATTATCACAAGATTTCATATGCTTAACTTTAATAAAGGAGACAAGACATTTCCATGCCAGAAAGGACACCTAATGGCCGGTTCTTACATGGCTATAAGGGGGGTCATGCTCTTGTTTTTCATCCATCAATAACTTTATATTACACTTTACTATTCACCCTTTAATGCTTACATCATCAAGAGTTACAATTGTTGACTTTTGTACATGCTACAAGACAACTAAATCAAACTTCTTAAACACAATTCTACCCTCATTCCCAACCAGCCACTCTTTCTTCCATTACTCTCACTTTTAGTTTCATTTTCACTTCTTTTTTCTCTCACTTGAAAACAACACAAAAGAGGAAACACAAAATCCTTCACTTATCGCCACATTCTAAGCATACACATACAGAACTTTCGACTTCTTCTTATCTTACTTTTTCCAACATTCAAAGCTCCTTTAGGTTCCTTAGAACATCCTTCAAACCCTACTTTAAAGGACCACAACTTAAGTTTCCAAAAAGGGTGCAAGAAAGAGGAAGTAAAACAAAGAGCTTAAGTAGAACCTTAGTACATAACCACCATATTTTTGCTTTACGGACAAGTAAGTATTTCTTTGTGACAGTAGCCTAGTGTTACATGTTAGGAGACCATGATTTCTTCAAGATATAAGTATGATCATAAGTTGATGAAACATCTAAGACTACCTTAAGAAGAAAACTAATGAAAACCTTACATTAAAGTTGAAGCATGAGCAAATAAAGTTCATGTTTTGTAGAGATACTTATTTAACACTTTAAATGGAAAATTTTAAGTTTAGAAAATCTTGAAATGAGAATTAGAAGGAAAGGGAAGCATGCTAAACGTGAGGTTTTAGGAGCCACTTGGATGTTGTTTTCACTTCTATTAAGTTAAACATGCTCAAATCTAGACTTAGGTAAAGGAAAAATTTATCACATGAAGTTCTATAAGAAAACCAACTTTGTAAGACATGAACTATGATATAAGAGTTATGATAAGTGTGAGATCCTCTATTTTCATGTAAAGTATGGGTCAAATAACCATCTCATGGAAAAGAAGTCAAGTTAAGATTTGAATACAAGTAGCTTAAGTTCATGATCTAACACCTAAACTTAAGGAAATGATAAAACAAGTGGGAACCAAGTTGGAAGCCCTCATACTTAAACCAACCAGATCTGAAACCTTCCTAAAAGACACTTAAAAATATGATAAAAGTAAACAAAGTGAAATAACCAACTAAGACAAGTACGATGAGTGTATTAAGCCTAAAACCCAAAACCGAGATTAGAACTTCTAAAATGAGCCTTAAACACCAAGTTGAACCACCCTTAAGTTTCTAACCAACAACTTGAAACAACAATGAAAGTTGTCTTGAGACTCTCAAGAAGCCCGCAAGACACTCCCTAAGCTCAAGAAAGTGACTATCTTTAAATTGAATAAAAAAAATAAGCTCATTTGACAACTTGAGCCCACTTGAGAGCCCAAGAAGTGATTGTTAGCCTTAGGAGTGTAAATCAAAGTTGTAAATCTAACCTTAAGGAGTATTTTCAGCCTAGAATGAAATCTTAAGCCTGAGCCTAAAGGAATTCCCAAGTCACCAATAAACCTATTAACCAAATAAAGCCCAAAAGCACTCTAAATCATGATGATCGCTACTATTCTAACCTATGGATAGTTTTACATGACTCATCTCAAAAATCTAACCCCACCATGTTGAATTACACTCGAAAATAATGAATATTGACTATAAAATCATAAAAATCGGATTTAAAACAAGAAAGTTATACACGATTGAACTTTAAGTAAGAAACTAGGAAAAATACGAAAACTAGTCAAAAGTATAACTTAAAAGGTTTTAGCTTAGTTTTCTAAGTTTTATTTCAAATCCTTATAGTATTATGATTGTGATGATCAGGGGACCCAGCATTCGGAGATGACTTACCCCTGAACTACTTTGACTGACCTATATGGCTGAGTGAGTGAATTCATGATGACTCTATACTTGATTTTTCTTATAAATTAGATGCACCTAAACTTATATATATATAAATTGGATGCTAGTGGGATATGGGAAATGTATGTGTATGAATTTGTGATCGAATGTTATGGCTTGTTAATCATATAACAATGGCAATTGTTTGTGATAATTTATACATGTAATTGTATGGAACGAAATTGTCTGATCACCATGAAAAATCAGATTTTACTACTTATATGATTAAGAAATTAAATGGATCATGCATTCCCCATAATTGCATTCGGATAACACCAACTACCGTTTTACGTAGAAGATGGGAAGGGACTCATAGGAGGAGGGCCTCCTCTAGGATTAGGCACTAGCTATGTTATCATTTTATTGAGTCTCTATTCTAAGCTGACCGACTTACTAAGCGCTGGGAGATACCAATCGTTAGCGAGGGGCTGTATCTTGTGGCTTTTTCTTACGGCGTGTGTTTGTGGATTGCGAAGGCCACCACATCGCTAGACTTGGGATTTTAAAAATATGATTTGTTATTTAGTAAAGAAAGTATATATATACTTATAGTTTTGTTTTTTCTTAAGCACAATAGTGCAAATGGTATAAAACCTAAGGTCTAGAACCCAGATTTTGGTTTGGTTCGATTAATTATCTCTATACCTAACTATAGGGAGCGTAATTCTAAGTCGTATGTAGTTCTTAGGCCACTACATGCGTTATTTAGCATACTGATTGTTCATGCATTCATATGATTGTGCATCTAATAAATTTCTACCATGCGGTATTGGCGAGGGTATTTATATCACTAAGAGTAAGCTTGCACGTTGATAAATTTCTTTTATTGTAGGGAGACCTCTTCGTTCATCCGAGCTAAGGCATGCCCGAGGTGAGTCTTGTATAGAGATGGGTTAAAATGATCAGGGAGTGGAGGGGAGATTTTGTAATAGCTTTTGTAGATAACTATTTACCTTTATTTTTGTTCATAATATAATTTAAAGTTTATGATGCAATTTCCTTTATAAACCGCATTTGTTTGTAATATTCTTTTGGTGTGGAACATAACAAATCCACACGTTTACTTGATTAATTTATGTCTTAGAAGTTAATTTTAGTAAATTACTCTATATTACTTATCTATAGGCCTGGTGGTAACGTATAGTGGAAGGAGCCTTATTGTTGTGTAAAAGGCCTACGATCAGCAAGGGGGTTGATAATAGACCTTTGTACAGTATACGGTGATCTAGCACGACAACGATACTGTTGGATTGTGGTAACTGCCATGAGAGAAGTTTCTCAAGAGAATGAACTAATTGAGGAGGATGTTTTTGCTATAGACTTGGATTAGTTAATCTTGGTTATCTGATAAGCAATGAACATGGAACCCTCAAGCGAGGAGGTATAAAGAGAGAATTTGTTTCATATCACCTGTAAGGTGAATGATCAGGTATGTACCCTTCTTGTGGATAGTGGTAGTTACACTAATGTAGCATTAGCTAATCTAATCACAAAATTGAAGTTGCAAATTATTGTATATCTAAAGCCATACAAGTTGCATTGGTTAAGTGAGAAGGGAGCACTACACATCACTTGGCAAGTACTACTACTGATCACTATCAGAAATTACTCTAACCAGATTCTTTGCCACGTATTACCCATGTATGTTTCCCTGATGTTACTAAGTAGACTGTAGCTGTTTGATAGAAGAGTTATCCATGATGGATACTGGAACACATATATGTTCGAGAAGAATGGTAGGAAGATCACATTGAACCCAATGCCACCGAGTGAAGTTAACAAACAATAGGCTAAACTTATTCACGAATCAAAGAAGACTCTAATGATAAGTCAACCGAGCTTTAGGAGCTTATTCAAGCTGACACGCCGACCTTCTTATTGGTTAGGTGTTTATTAGAGTTGAAAGAGCAAGGTGAACTACCCTTGGAAGTGAGAGTGTTACTGGATAAATATACCGATCTATTCTTAAAACAGTTACCCGAAGGGTTGCCCCCAATCAAAGGCATAGAACAATACATTGACTTAGTTCCTAGCACTGCCTTACTGGATAAACTAGCCTATTGGATGAGTCCTAAACAAGCTTTTGAGTTCTAACGACAAGTCAAGGAATTATTAGAGAGAGGTTATGTTAGGGAAAGTTTCAACCTTTATGTTGTTCCGACACTCGTAGTGTCAAAAAAGGATGAAACCTAACGAATATGTGTTGACAACCAATTAGTGAACAAGATAACAATCAAATACAGGTATCCAATCCCCAAGTTAGAAGATATGTTAGATGAGTTGAGTAGAGCTAAGACCTTTAGCAATATCGATCTAAAGTTTAGTTACCATAAAATTCGAGTGAGGCCCGGAGATGAATGGAAGACTACTTTCGAAAATCGACGTGAACTCTATAAGTGATTGGTCATGCCATTTGGCTTCTTGAATGCCTCGAGCACTTTCATGTAGCTAATGAACCATGTATTAAGACATCAAATGGGGAAGCATGACGTATTGTATTTTGATGACATCCTTCTGTACAGTGCCGACATGCCGAGTCATTATGAACATCTCCATGCCATATTAGATGTCCTCCATATCAAGAGATTATTTGGAAACATTAAGAAATGTTGCTTTTGCCTAGAAGAAGTAGTAT
Organism: Lumnitzera racemosa; assembly: GCA_024138005.1. Lineage (NCBI taxonomy): Eukaryota > Viridiplantae > Streptophyta > Magnoliopsida > Myrtales > Combretaceae > Lumnitzera > Lumnitzera racemosa. The sequence goes on along the minus strand of JAMXBC010000010.1, from coordinate 84,432,928 downwards.
TATTCTTAGGCTATGTAGTAAGTAGGTAAGGCTTACAAGTGGATGATAAGAAGATTTGACTAATCGTTGAGTGGTCAACTTCTATTACTTGTGTCAATGTGAGAAGTTTCCATAGGCTAGCTTCATTCTGTAAAAGATTCATCAGGAATTTCAACATATTCGTTACACCACTTACTAAGTTAATAAAGAAGAACACCGACTTTCGATAAGGAGAAAAGGAGGAGAGAAGTTTTACTGCAGTAAAGGAAAGGTTGACCTCTGTCCCTATATTAGTTTTACTTGACCTTGAGAAAATATTTAAGTTGGAATGTGATGCATCAAGTATTAAAATAGGTGCCGTCGTAATGCAAAAAGGCAGACTGATTACTTACTATAGTGAGAAGCTTAGAGGACCACAACTAAACTAATTTATGTATGACAACGAACTCTTAGCACTAATCCGAGCACTGCAAGTATAGTAACATTATTTGTTACTAAGAGCATTTGTCATCTATACTAACCATGAAGATCTGAGGTATCTTCGAAGCTAGATGAAGTTGTTGAAGTGGCAAGCAAAGTAGGTCGAATTCCTTGAGAGGTTTAACTTGCTAATAAAATATAAGCAAGGAAAGAGCAATGTGGTTACAGATGCTCTTTCGAGAAGGCATGTACTCTTAAGTAAACTACAAACCCGATTGTTTGGGTTTGCGAGCATTCAAGAGCAATTCTCTGGAGATCCACACTTTGGACCCATACTTGGGCATTGTACTGATAAAAGGAATGTAGACGAGTATCATGTGGAAAATGGATACTTGTTTTGAGGAGGGAAATTGTACGTGTCGACCTATTTACTAAGGGAATTACTAATCAAGGATGGAGGACTCTTCGAACATTTTAGGGGGAGAAGAACCTATAAACTGTTGAATTGTCGTTTCTTCTAGTCGAGAATGAGGTATGATATGCACCGAGTTATTGAAAGCTATATCATGTGCAAGAGGGCTAAGTGTCAAGCTAAGCAAGGGAAAGCAATGCCTTTACCTATTCCGATGAAACCATGGACTGGGTTGCGTATGGACTTTACCCTTAGATTACCACAAACTGCCTGAGGTAAAGATTCTGTAATGGTTGTCGTAGATAGGTTTAGTGAGATGGCACACTTTGTGCCTACTTAAAAACTAATGATGCTTCAACTGTTACTCCTCTTTTCTTACAGGAAATTGTTAGGTTACATGCTATATTGAGAAGCGTAGTATTAAACAGGGATCCAAAGTTCTTGAGCCATTTTTGGAGAACTCTTTGGTGATAGATGGGGACCAAACTGCTATTTATTATTGCCTATCACCTCCAAATAGATGGCTAAATAGAAGTGGTCAACCGCACTTTGGGATTACAGCTTCAAGCTATAGTAGGCAAGAACTTAGCTAATTAGGATGTCTGCTTGCCAGTAGTCAAATTTGCTTACAATTGAACTGTATATAACACTACAAAGCAGACCCCCTTTGAAGTTGTCTTTGGTTTCAATCTCAAGTTGCCCCTCGATCACACCCTTGTACTTAAATCTATGTAAGAAGACCTTGGTACAAGAGCCCGAGCATAGTACCTTCAACACATCTATAACAAAGTCACTCGATAGATTGACTAAGCTACCCAAAGAATGTGAAAGAGGACCATGAGTAGGACAGTTAAGCAATTCTAACCATTAGACTTGGTATGGCTACACCTAAACAAAGAAAAGTTTTCGAGCAAGAGAAAGAGCAAGAGAAAGAACAAGCTATTTGCAAGAGCTGAAGGACCTTTCAAAATTGTTTAGAAGGCCAATGACAACACTTACAGGTTGGAGCTGCTTAAAGATTATGGGGTTTCTGATACCTTTAACATTGCCAACCTCAATCCATATCACCCCAACGAAGAGCAGATTGAAGAACATTTAGATTTAATCCCAACTTTAAATTAACCTGGAGGGAATGATAGGAATCGGGCTATTAGTCCTTTGACCCACAGCTAAGCCTAAGGATTAGAGGGGCTGGCGAGGTTGGTGAGGCGAATCCTCCTGCTTCAGCCAATTCCTGCTGAAGTTGAGTATCGCTTTACCGAGCCATCTTACATACCAAGCTGAATGACTACCCATCTCTAAGAAGTTTTGTGCCGAATAGTAGACTACTAAGATAGCAACCAGGCCTTGCACGCTTACTTACTCACATCTAGACCAACCAATTTCTCAGCATTACCCTTGTTAAGAAGATAAGAGATAGACCCTAAACTAATCCTCAATCACCCTTACTCGAATAAGCAACCTGATTGTACTATTTTGTCTATAACCTCCAATGGCATCACTAATGCATCTTTTCCACGTATATAGGATCACGTGCAGAATCTGCTATATTAATCATTGTTTCTCTTAAATACTTATTTTTATCCTTTTTACTCTTATACATTACTTTATTGGGGTAATACTCTTTTTTGTCTTTTTCCTTTTAAGCATGTTGCCTTAAATCCTTAGGTATAAATACCCCTTATACATGTAGTAAAAAAGACTATATTATCATTAATACAACTAAATATTCTTCCTTTCATAAACACTGTATGTTTACTTACATTTCACTCTTATCTTAACCCTTAATCAAGGCTAGAGGGCAAGTTACCTTATCAGACCAATTCATGCATCATATTGAGTTATGCCGTGAGTCCTCAAAAGTTCCATTGGTGCATGAAATCCTTTGGAGTTGTTCACGGGCTTTTTCTTACTTTTCATTCACTTTCCCGCTCTTTTGCTTATTCCCTAACACCCTTTTCGAGCTTTCGGTAAGTTTGGACTCATCCAGTAACTAGCCTTATTTGTTCTTGGTTATGATTCATTATACTAAAGCTAATTAGTACCCTTGCAACTACTAAAGAGAGTCAATCAAGAGTCACCCAAGCTTAAGGATTATAAGGGTTGCATCAATTTGTTGCAAAAATAAATAAATAAATAAAATCACTAAGTTCAATCAAAGATATTAAGAGATCAATAGTCATGGTCGCCAAACTATTTCTTTTAAGCTAGGCGACTTAATATGGATTCACCATAGCTAAAAGAGATTTCTACACCTGAAACAGAGCAAACTATCTCTACCAATAGATGGTTCATTTAGAGTCCTAAAGAAAGTCAACTGCAATACCTACCAGATCGAACTACTAAAGTACTATGGTGTCTCCCCTACCTTCAATGTGACTAATTTGATCCCTCATTAGCATAAAGAAATTGCATAAGAAACTAGAGGAAGGAAACCACTTAAAGCCTCTTCTAATTTGAGGGCAAATCTTTTTTACTCTTAGGCTGATGATAGGAATTAAACTCCCGAATTGGTCACTAAAAGCCAAGCTAGGGTACTAATAGGACTCACTTAATATATCTTAGCTCAAGAATCAATTAGGGAAGAATATTCCATCACATACCTAGAGCTACCTTACCCATCCAATCAAAATTAAAGGAATAACTTGCCGAGTTTACCAACCTATTGAGTAGACATGCCAACTTGTCGAGTAGACATATCTATTATTAAGCTCTAATCATGATCCAAACAACATCTAAATTGACCAACTTTAGATGTCCGACCAAGCTAAGTTGCCAAGGCATCTAACTTGAAGAGCTATCATAGACTCTACATCAATAAGACTAGCCTCCATACATATCACTAGTCACCAATTGAATCGTGTCCCTTGACACGCCATTCCAAAATGATTCTTTTCCCTTTTGTGCAATGCATTGTTTGTCATTTTTTCCCCTTTAGGGCTTGTACTATGAATCTTTTCTTAAATTGTCCATTTTTGTCTTTTCCATAATTAGTGTGACCTTAATAGAGGTCATATAAATACCTTAATCTATTTGTACATAAACAGACACCTCATTATTGAATATAAATATTTCCTTTTGAAGAATACTTAGCCATGTCTTCTCTCTTATCCTTTAGCTTTTATCTAGCTCCTTTAGGTAAAATTAGCTACGAGCTGCTCAAATACTTCATTTATGTATCATATCGAGTGTTAAGATTAGGCCGAGTGGGTTCTACTGGTGTGTCATATTTAGTTGGTAGCCGTTCGAATTTGCTAAACCCTTTTCTTTTCTTTCATTCTTGTCCGTTATGATGCAACCTTTGTGTTTATGACCTTAGAGACACATCAACATAGAAGCTTGCTTTTGTTTATCCATCCAACATTACGTTTTTTAACTTCGAATGATCATATCCTTTTCATTTCTTATTTGATTTAATGTAAAGTTTATATCATCATGATTATTATTTCAAGTATTAGTCAAAAATGACCTTTTTCACTATAGATTGAATCCTATATTATCATAACTTCATAATTGATACAAATAAGCTTTAATTCTAAATTAAAAACCCTAAAAATTACATTTCCCAAACTTGTGTGGTATATACTATATACTAAAATGTTGATCCTACATAAACTTAGCAAATATCTTAATAGTATTAATTACTATTTTACAATTTAGACTAATATATAAGTTTATACTAGGAAATTACGTAATAAATAGTATATGAGCACAATTAATTTTGAGAAAAATACATGAACTCACAAAAACATACTGACCATCAGTTATACTAAACTAGCATATTGGCTATATTTACAAAGATAGTATTTTAAGCTTAAAATTACAAAAAAAAATTAGGCAAATAAGGAGATTAATATGTAAGATAAAACCAAGTGTTCTTAATATCATTACAAACTCCTAGAAATCCAAATATGTAGACTCACCAATAAATTTGTTTGAAAACTAATTATTTCAACAAATCAATAATATTGTCAATTTTATTTAAAATAAATATAATAAGTAGTAAACATGTATATCTTCAAAAATTCTTACTACCACAATTAAATACATATATTGATTGCATTATATACAAACACTTAGCTTGAAACGACAACATTTGATATTTCAAAAATTTACATGAATTTCCACTTGAGCGAAAGGAACTTCCGTTTTCTTATCTATCAAATAAAGGTTTGTTGTTGAAATATTGTTATTAAACCTAAAACCTTTAATGAGGATTTCCTTAGAGACCCTATATTTCCACTAATGATTTTGTCAAAATAAAATTATTATATTAATTTACACTTAAAATAAATCTAAAATAGGTATTTTTAATAATAAATTAAAAAAGATTTATTATTTGAAGAAATTATAAAAGTTTACACATGAAAAATAGAGTGATTTGAACCATTGACCTTCAGCCACTCTTTGGTTGCCACACCTTATAAAAAATGCTCCCCCTATAGTCAACCTTTAGACCTCGAATTGAGTGCAACTAGATGTACCCTTGTTTTTATCCTTTTTTTGTTATTTTATTATAATTTTTCCTAAATTTTCTTAGGTTGTTTTCTAATGCTTCTAAGCTTTTAAAATATTGTAAGTGAAGTGTAGCTAACCTATATGTAGACCAAGGGTCACTTATATGAGCAAAAGCTAAGGCTAAGTGTCATTCTCCTAACATTACACCATATAAGTATATGCTAGGCATCATTTTCTCACTATTTGGTTGATGACTCATCTTTTAATTCATTTCCACATTACCATGCCAACTATGAGGTGTCAAGTTTGCCATTTATTTATCTTTCTTGTCATTTTATAGCAATTTTATATTTATTTACCTATATTTAATAGTTTTATATTAATATATGCACATATTATATGTATAATATATTCTATGTAAATACATCTATATTATATAATATTCCACTTCATTTTATTATTTTAATAAGTTAAATAACTCATTTATAAGGTCTCGTTATATTTTAAAGTTCGAATTTTAAGTTTTCAATGAATATCTACTTTACCTATAAACTTATGTTATTAAATTTTTTATATATTTTATTTTAAGAAATTAACTTTATTAGTTACTTCTTTTAACTTTTTTTTTTTTTTTTGGACTTGCAGCATTGCCTAAGGCCCAAAATTTAAGGGCTCATAACCAAAAACTTTTGCACGCTTGCACAAAAGTAAAATTTGTTGAACATACTTGAAGATGTGGGACTTGCTGGTTAGAAATGAACAAAGTTACCTTTGCCACGTAATAATCATCTTGATAAGGTCCATGGTGTACTCTTGATAGATCCTTCACATTATAGAAGAATTGTTAGTCAATTTGTTTGTCTTACTAAAACAAGATTAGACATTACATTTGTCGTACAACAAGTTACTTTGTGGTAAAGCCGAGAACACCATATTTTCAAGCAGCTGAGCATGTACATAAATATCTTAAAAGGCAATTTCTTAAAAGGAATGTTCTATTCATCATCTTCTCCTTTATTACTCCATGAGTAATTTAGATACTGATTGGGGGTTCTTGTAGAATTGACCAAAAGTTTTATTGGGTTATTGTCTTTTCTGGGGTACTTCCTTTATATCCTAGAAAACGAAGAAACAAGTGACCGTATCACCATCTTTATTTAATGCTGGCTATCACGGCGTGACCTCCACTATCAAGGAACTTTTGTGGACATCATATATCCTTCATTATTTACACATTCCATTCGATATTCCTATTCAGTTGTTCACACATAGTAAATTGGCTCTACAGTTTGCTCATAATCCTTGTTTACATGGATAAACTAAGCACATTAAATTAGACATACACTTTGGCCAAGATCATGCATCTTCTAACTTCTTGTGTATCTTTCATGTTGAATCTCATCACCAATTAGCTGACATCTTGACGAAAGTTGCGGCCGGGTCAAACTAAATTCCCTCTTTGTCCAGTTTGGGTCTTCACGACTTTCCAACTCGAGGCAGGGGGTTGGAAACTAACAAGGTGACGCATTGTATTTTATTTTATTTGTTCATAGTCTCTGTGTTGAATCACACACATGGGAGATCTTATACGTGTGATTGTAGCTTGTACGAATACCTTTATTACAGCAATAACTAACGCTTCCTGTTTTTCCACTTTTCATCTTTCTGAAGTTTTCCCTTCCAGACTTGAACTCATCTTCTTTCACTGCAATTACTTAATTTCGGATTGATTTCTTCCGTATGCTACAGGGACGCATAAGTTTGTTCAAGGGACAGATGAATATTTTTCTATTTGCATTTTGCAACTCAAGTGATCCAGACAATTGAAGTACGTGCAACATTCAGAATGTTAAAAAGTAATCATTCGAAGGTTCCAAAGTCAATGCATCATTACGAAATATATGAAATAAGACAAAAGAACACACAAAAAAAAAGAAGAAGATAGAATTGGACGTCAAGCATGATATGACCTGGCTACGGTGACTTGAGTGTGTAGTGTGGTAGTATAATTGTAAACATAGGTAGTAAGTAAATATAAATAGTAGTTAGTAAGTGCAAAAGGCGGGAGGTTAGAAAGTTGCAAGTCTTGTTAGGTTCCCTTCGAGTAAGAGAACTAGAGAGGAAGCAAGCTCCTTGGGGAGTTTCGACTCGACTCTTGAAGTTCGTCCTTCTAGGCAATTATATTATACTCTTCTTTAGTTAAAGTATCAATAAAATTTAATCATTTTAGTCCTAATTCATACTAAAGTTCTAATCTTTTTCTAAAAATAGAACCTTAGAACCTACGAAAGCGCCTCATTCCGAAAGCCAATAATTTAATTCGAAGCGGATCAAGCGGAGGTATTGTAGTGTTTACGAGGTCCGTTCAAAAAATCACCGGCCACTCTTCAATTGTAAGAAGAGCCTGCACATAATACGGCATAGATGAATTATCAAAGCCAATGATATAAGAGATCACGCTACAATTACGAGGAAACTCCTAAAAGATCGATCTAAAGACACCATTATTTTTTTAACTGATTGCAATCTCACTATGTTCTCTATTTACTTCTCTTTTCATTTGCCTCCTTGAACTTCTCAATATTTCTCAACCTAGCGTACATTTTTCGGATTCGGTTAAGCCTTTGAGACTGCTGGATGATCAAGCTCGCAGTAGATGGGCTCTCGCTTAAGACAATCTCATATCCATCGCGGTAATTGTCCATTCCCTCAATTAGGAGTTGCCAGAACATGCTTCCAGCCGCTACACCGCCTCGACTAGCTGATGAGTAGATTGCTGAATATAACGTGTTGTATACTTGATCCCTCTTTTGGGGGCTGTAGCCGGAATCTTTCGATGATTTTCCGAACTCAGCAAAGAGCACTGGCTTTTTGAGAATATTTTGTGCATCGTCGATGTGATTGTTCACCCAACTTTCTATAAAGGACAGCTGTTCATCATCACCTTGACCTTTTAACCTGTTCCACGGTTTGATTCTGTGAGCTTAGTGTAACTTAGGACCCAAAAAAGCATGTATTTATGTTGTTTCCATGGGTGAAGTCTTTACCATTGATCAGGATACGAGTGGACTGATGCGAAATCGATACCGGGGATCTGATTGTTTTCAACGAAATCCGTTCCGACGAGAAAATTGGGGTTGAATTGCTGCTTCTGTGCAGAAGATTGACCGTAGAAACCTTCCAGACCGGCTTCTAGTAAATGGTTTTTATCTATCGATTTGACGTACGAAGCCATCTCTGTAATCCAAGCCTACAATGAAGACGGGACTTGTTCAATTTAAATTGGAAAAGAAACCCAATCCTCCACAAAATGCCTCGAATAAGTCTCTCATCTTACTTTTTGCCAAGTGCACAGCGTGACTAGAATAGAATGACATCAAATTTACGACTCTGGGTTCAATTACAAAATCGTAGATCATGGGAATTCATTCTACTTGTATACGACGAAAAGATCACCACTAGGCATTCATATATGTGAATTCAACGGGAAAGGAGGCTAACCTGCACTGTTCTTCCGGATGGATCGGAAGGGCACCTCACCTCGTTCATTAGCTCCCACGCCATTATCGTTGGATCATCCTTGTAAGCAACTCCGGTCATGCTGTTTCTTCGGGTGACAACAGTCTGATGAACAAGTAACATAACAGCAGAAACTGGTTATTTATTTACTTCCCATTCGGTTGAAACATCTGACGTCGCATGCGTGAAAGCAGATCGGACAGTTATCGTCCCAACTCACCCTGATGTGGTTTTTGAAGTAACCCTTGACAACAGCGTCGGTGAAGAAATCATCTTCAGAAGCTACGGACTCTCCTCCCCGACTCCTCGCCCAATCAACGTACTGTTTTTTCCCTCCCAAGTCTTGATAGTTATCCACCAAACTCAGCACAAGCTTTATCCCGTATTTCCTTGCCTCGGATATCACAAAATCCAATCCCTTGAATCAAACAACGTATAATAAACACAAGAAGTCAAACGTCATCGTCGTGTGTTTAGTGTAGATTAACCATCAAAACTTAATAAATGAATTTACATAACTTGAAACATCTGCTCATTGTAAGAACCTGGAGAATACTGCAAAGGCATATATCCTCCATCACTAAACGCCCAAGTTCTTGCAATGGTGAGGCGGTAACTAGAAGCTTGCTGAAAAGCTGTTGAAACTTTGTTTCTTTCAGATGGCATTGAACCCATAAACATTAACCAGTAGGCATTGAAGCCGTTTCCGTAAAATGGGCTTCCATTCAACATGAAGTGGGTTCCATTGATTTTAATGAACCCATCTTCTTCCCCATGTACGTGTTGTTGTTTTGTAAGTACAAGAGCTAAGAGCAAAAGTACCATCAAATGCTTCATCCTTTATTTGTTGTGTTTTAGAGGGTACAAAAGAATATATATATATATATATATATAGATTCTACCAATCGAGGGTTTTTATTTATTTTTTCGCATTGGGTGTATAAAGTTTTGGCTTTCTTGTATTTTTGGGCATGTGTTTACGTGTTATGGTAACTAATTGTTTGCCACCATTACTAATAGATCTTCTTCTGCCACATTTCGGACATATTGGTGAATCCAAAGCCATTATAAAATGCATGTCGTATGGTGTCTTAAGATTCTAACACTTTTCCCACGGTTGACTTATGAAGAGTAGATTTAATTTCTGTGCTAGCTCACGGTTACTCAAATCATTCATCAATCATTAAGAGTCAAGAGAAAAATCATTGCTTATTTATTTAGTGAAAAATGCTTTAGAAACCCCTTGGAGTCTTTTTTTTTTTTTCTCACTTTCCAAATTTCATACGCTTCAACTTTTGCGATAAAGTTTGCATCAATAAAATTCTCCCAAAAAGGCTATTTTATTAAACAGAAAATATGAAATCCACATCCAATCTAGAAATTAAAATCGGATCGGATTTTTCATCTTTATCAGTTTACATATTTACATTGTATTTACATGGTAAAAGACGGTGTCAGTGAAAATAAATGGAAATTATATGTTTAGCTATTTTAGTGAGAAACAAAAATGGAATATAATGAAATAGGTGGATTTCTTTCCCTCTAAATTCGAAGAGAAATCACTAGAAGTAGGTGGAAAGTTATAACATTGCTAAATTATCCTTAAAAAGGTAGAGGAATAAAATCTCAATACAGGTATCAAAGGATAATTTAGATTTATTTCTCTTATTTTCATTTCTTTCGTGTTAACTAAATATGAGAAGAAAAAATATTTCACCCTTTTTCTTAATATGTATTCTTCATATCAAAATAAAGTAAATATTAATTTTCATTTTTTTCCTTCACTTTCTTTTCTATTTATTTCATTCTATTTCCATTTTATTCAAAAGATGTCGGTGCTAAAGATTGGCGTTGATGAGGAATGAAACCATATTTATTTCTAAAAGATATGTAAGCATGTAATGACGGGATGAGTAATTGGAAATACATAGGGAAGGATCCTATATTATATTATAATATAAATTCTTGTTTATATATAAAGCACGAAGTTGAGGTAAAAAAATAAAAATAAAAAGGAAAAGCAATAGTAGCGATACCAGACGTTCTGATTAAATAGCTATATTTATTAAGAACATCGAGGACCATGCAATGAATGCGTTCCTAGTATCGGATTCGGATGCCTTCTCAGGTCAGAAGGATACCATGACCATGCAGACTATATCCCACTTGTCCAAATTAAAAATGAACCCATTCACGCGTCATGCAGGCAGGAACCGTGACTTCTATTTTCCAATATTTCAAATTATGGTTTGTCTCATTTACAGTGTAATATAAAACCGGAATCGTACACATTTAATATTTACTTCTTTGGATTTTTTTTTTTTCCCTTTCCATAGACTTGACAATGGATAGAGAGAGAGAGAGAGAGAGAGAGAAAAAAAAGATTAAGAAAATTTTCTACAAGTTTTGCTTTTGGCGTCAAAATGATTCCAACACATTACTTGGGGCAATGTCGAAAGAGACGTGAACATGGGCGTCCGAAAAACAGCCGACAACATATGAATGATTTAAGGATTGTTAAATTATATAATGGCCAAAAAAAGGGGGTTGGGTTGGTGGTGTGGGTATGGGGGGATTGTTACATTATATTATAATAATACCAGCTTAGTGTTCATTTGTTGGGTTACCTTTTGGTGGCTTGAATGGAGCAAAGTGAAACGCCGGAGATGCCGCTTAATTTATTAGCGCATGTCACGGCGGTATTTTCAAGAGCCGGTAACCCGTTCCCATGCTACTTTCTCTATATGTGGAAAAATGAAGATGCCAAACTTATGTCAAAGGATAATTTCAATACACGACTCTAATCGCAATTATTTGACCTTTTTGGTTTTCAAATATATATATATATATATATATATTTTTAGGGGAAAAATGAATTCAGCTCTATTTCAGTAGAAAAGTTGTGATTACACTACTAAACACAATATGGATCTTAACGATTATTTACCTTTTTAACTAAATTCCCATAAAAAAAAAAAAAAAGAAAAGAAAGAAAGAAAAGGAGAGAGATGACGTCCTTGGGCTAAATTTTCTTTTCTTTTCTTTTTATATATTGGTGGCTTATGCAAATAGTGCACAAATAACATCAAAGTATGAAGAATGATTATAAGAGAAGAATAAGCTTATATTAAACTATAGAAAATGATAATAAAAGAGAAATAAGCAGTTTTCGATAAATAGTATATGATTATGATAATCAATAAAAATTTAACGAAAAGTATGAATTTCAGTATCTAAGGTAAAAAATGATATGATTAAGAAAATACTGTTAAAGCGAAGATCAATTAAAAGTGCAAGAAATGTACTGAAATTATTTTAAATCAAAACATTCTTCTCAAAGTTAGGAATGGTTCATAATATTGCAAACGTAAGAGCAGGGCTCTATACAGTGATGCTAAAATGACAGTGCACAGGTTGAGAAATCACGGTCCCATCATACGTCGGAAAGTATATAGTAAAAATAGCACATCCTACAAAAAATCATGCAAAGGGGTGATGTCGAGATATGGACAATACAGTACTAATAGAGTACAATGCTTCAGACTCACTTTTTAAACAAGTGTAGTATGTTCGTGCATGCACTGCTTTTTTTTTATTTATTTTGATTCTCTAGGGAATTTCGAAGCAACATGCAATTGCAATCTGGAGATTTTGGTGGGGGGAAATTAATCATAAATGAGGTAGTTGAAGTAAAGATTACGAAAGATGACTTTTGGAGATAGGATGAACTTAATTCAAAATGCATTTTATGTAGTTTAGTTTGTTCAAATCCCTTTGAATTGCATGACTTAATAAGTGAATTTACTTTTAGCAAGGAGTGACGTCTTTGGAAGTGGTAAGCAAAATGGGTTGATTAGTCGCACTGTCTTTTTCCTTTAGTTCTTTTAGGTAAGCCAGTATGTTAAGATTTCAATCGAGTTGAATCTGAACTGAAACCAGAAAACGAACCGAGGAAAGCCGGCAGTTCAGTTTTGATACTCAAAACTCCAGCGCATATCTACTAGCCTAAAGTAGTGTATGAACTAAGGTGCAATCTCAAACAAAAGTTAAGTATATATCTAAGTACGGCTTGCCAGGAACCAATTGGCATGGAGGGAACCAGATCGAGCCTTGCCTCCTTTGGTCTAACCAGTAAGAAAACCCGTCCAGGTGACGAGTCTAAGGGAAGTTAGAGCTTAGGACTCGTCGAACCCGTCATTCTGGACCTACCATTCAATTCAAAAAAAAAAAAAAAAGCGGCATACGTCGAGCCTGCAAGACGAGCTTGAAATATGGAAACACAGAGGCTTGCAAGGTTAGGCTATGAATATAAAAACCAAGAGCCTACCATGGATTGAAAAAAATTAATCCTAAAAACAAAATAGCCTGCAACATAGGCCTGAAAATTGAAAACACAAAGTATTGCTATGGTCTAGTCATGATTGCTTCACACATATAGGGAGCAGACGAAAATTTAAAAATAAATAAATTTAAGAAATAAAATGCTTGCAATTGAAGTGACCATATATTGAATTAAAGTGATTTGTTGATCAAAACTCAAAAGCCATTACTCTAAATGTAGAAACAGAAGATGACTAGTCAAATCATCTTTAATGCATGCCTTTAGAAAATTTTAATTGTATAGGAAATGATTCAGAGCAAAGTCGCAAAGCGGATGTGAATGACAATTAATGGATTACAATGTGCATAATTCATTTAGAGGTTCAAATATAATCTAGTGAGCGGAGAGAAATCTGAGAGTAAGTGAAAGTTACAAAACGCTTAAAGAGTCTACATAACCTTCCATCCACCAAATGCTCAATGCCTGATTGCACTTTGCTGACTTTTTTGCTCTAATATGCTTGATAACCTACTTCCACTTTACCAACTTCTCATTCTAATAGCTCAACATCTAGTTCCACATTGATAGCTCATTGCTTATTATTTAATTTCTTTTATCCATCTTGTTTTTATTTTTTTACTCATTTTCTACAATATGATTTTATTTTTAATTAACAAGTTTAGTATAAAAAAAAATGGAATGTTTCTTTGACAGTAGCTCTTGCTCTAAGGAGAAGTTTGTCACTGACAAAGATAAGGTAAAAGCACTGAGGAATGTTCTCATCTATGACATATGCGAAGAGTACGAATTTTATGATATCAACTAAGATTGAGCAATTGATTTAATCGATTAGTGGTTACTAGTGTTTAAGCAGATAACATGGTTTTCAACTTCGATACCGCAGAGGAGATGGCATAAGATGAGTAGTTCAAGGAGGAGCTCAAAGCCCATGTGGAAAGTGGAGATGACCGTAGCTTTAAGCCGTTGAAACCTATGAAATCCAAAATATTTATCAAACATTTTTGTAAAATTACAAGCCCAAACGAAAGCATTATGTGCATTGCAACTATTATGAAAAGAGTAATGGATGGGATGAAAAGGCAATGGGTACTGTACTTTTAACAAGTACAAGTGGTCAAAACACTTATTGAAATTAGGAGATTATCTACATCACAAAAATCTAAGTTATTTCACTACTCTAATAACAAGCAAAAAGAAGGTTAGTACACCATGATAGAAGGTATACATCTTTCATTCAAACCAATTAAGAATCCATTCCTCATATACTATGAGCAAGATTATTTAAATCATAGTGCTCGCTTGTTTTCTTCCAAATCAAGGTGTAATAGGGTAAATCTAACTTATGGGTTTTAAACCCAATAACAAAATGGATTTGACTATTTAGGCTAAAGTGATAAGGCCTAGAGACTTAAGCCCATAAGAATTGAGAATAATCAAGTGAAATTTGACATGGTAGGCTTAGAATAGGGCCCGTTGAATCGGTTTGCTAGATACAATCATTCTTATTTTGGCTTACACTAATAAGATATAAAGCCCTTTATTTGAGTCTAAACCTATAGAAAAAAAAAACAAAAAAAAAACCTACTTGATACCCTTATATAAAAGGCTTCGATCCTAGCTATTAATCAACATCATGAGCTAATAGATCAAATTCACTTACCATCTCCTATAAATACCCTATTCATTTTCTCATTTGGCTAAGAGACAAATTTCCACTAATGCCATTATTCTGCTAGAATCCTATCTCAAAAATTAAACACTCGAACATCCTAAGAACAATACCCCATTCTTCATCTATTGTGGAGTTCGATGCCATCACACTCCTCTACCTATCACCTAGCATGTTAGAGCCTACTAAGATTGCCCACTCCTCTTCCCTATCCTAACTCACTTGATCATCTAATTCGTATAAGTCAAGTCATTTCCTTAGTCACGTAGCGCACAATCTAAAATGTAGCATGCACATAACTCTTACAACATGAACCTACCCTTACATTTCTTCGGTGACTCTTCTGGGGAGGAAAGATTTGACACTAACATCATGGTACCTCTGCAAAGAAGTTGCTAATCCTATGGATAGTTTCCCAACCACTTAATCATTTGATTACTAGTGAGCAGGATGCTCCTAGAGTTGAGGAACAGCTGCTTGTAATGGAACCTATACCTACATAGCATACCTCACCTGAAATGATGAATCAAGGAATTCAAATAGGAGGCTCTTCATCTTTACATGTCACTCCACATATTACAATTTTTAAGTCTGTACACCCTACCCTTATGAATTCGGCTTTAGTAAATTCTATTCTTGTGAACTTCACCAACCCTACTCTTGCAATGTTAGTAAGGATAGAAGCGTCTACTCAAAGGGCTTCATTTGTGACTAAAGAGGATTTGGATGTGTACATGAGAGAAATACAAGCAAAATCCACATCAGATGTCTTAGAATTAAAGCTCCCATATCATTCACGCATTGTTATCAAGCCATACCCAAAGGACTATATGAGTCTAAATTTCATGTTGTTTAATGGGAAGAAGGGGCTGCTAAGGAACATTTATTGAAATTTATTGAGACCTTAAAAGTTTATGGCTTAGATGATGATCTAAAGTTGAAAGAATTCTCAAAATCCCTCACAAAAAAAGCCTATACTTGGTATGTCAACCTCCCTCCGGAATCAGTCAACTCATGGGATGGAATGTGCAGGATGTTTCTGGAAAAATTCTCCTCCACCAAGGAGAGGTTGACTCTCACCGACATGGGACAAATTCGTTAGAGGTCTAAGGAGGATCTCATGGATTATGTTGAGTGGTTTAGAGAACGTTCTTTGGATATATAAGACATTTGTGATAAGAGAAAACTAGTTAAGATTTGTATTCAAGGGATATTCCTTGAATATATGGTCTATCTTGAGAACTTGTCGTTAGCTTCTTTTACTGTATTAATTGAGAATGCACGAAGGACCAACAATTTGGTGGCTCGATAAAGGAATGAAGCAAGAAGGTTCAATAAGCGTACTTCATCTATAAATGCTACTTAAGGTGAATTACAAAAAGAAATGAAGAAACCCAGAAGTGATAAGTCTTATGACTCTAGGCCTATGCCAATGTATCCTTACCCAACGGCTAAGGTACTTCAAATGCTCGATTAGTGATTGCGTGATGGGACTCTTAAACTCCCAAGGGTTGAACATCTCCTTACAAATACTATAGATTTCATTGGAGTATCGAACATCCAACTAAAGATTTTTTCACTTTAAAGAGAATATTCAACGAATGGGTTGTATGTGGAGAGTTAATTACAAACAACAATGATGTCAAGAATAATCCACTTTCGGCTCATAACGACTAAAGAGGTACTATCAATGCCATTAGCCATAACCCTTCCGTAACTGAAGTGGTTGATGTGTCACCCTCTAGGAGTAAGGAAAAGTCAATGGAAACTCATGACAATGAGTATCCACTTCTTGTCACAACATTATTGAAGACTGCAAACTTTAGAAACTTTTTCGATTTGCTAGGATTTGATGAAAATGACAGGCTTACAGTAGTGGTTGCACTTATGCAAATTTTAAAGGTTATTATGCTAAGTGTAGCACAACGTAGCCCGTAAAAAGAATGGCTAGGGTCTATGAAAACATTGTCTTGTTTATTGAAGCGAATATGTGTATGAAAAGTTCCAACCATAACCGTCCATTATATGTAGAGGGTGTTCTTAATGGCTATCCAATTAAAAGAATGTTCATGGACGATGGTTCTTCCTTGAATATAATGTCAATAAATACATTCAAAGTCACAAGGATTGATATTCAACGCTTAATTATACAACCCATATCGATAAATGGCTTTAGTCATGCCCCTACTACCTCCGTTGGTTATGTTAATGTTGATCTTAAAGTTGGACTTATCCATAGCCTAACATGGTTCCATGTGATCGATGTGCCTACATCTTACCACCTCCTTATAGGAAGGACATAGTTGCATGATCACAACATAATACCATTAACATTGCATCAATGCATGAAGAGTCATTAAGATGAGAAGGATGTCTTTATCTCTGTTGTCACGCCTCAAAGCGGTAGAGTCATAACAGCCCCGTCATGTAAACTATTCTAAGATAAAAGTTGGCCTTATAACCGCAATCCTAGACTTAATTTACATAAGACATTTACAACTAACCCGCTTTGAAATAAACAGTTTGTAATTTAAATAAGTCATTTACCTAAGAAAGTGAGAAAATATATATATATACTAAAATTCAATTATTACATTTAACGTCTACAACTCTTCACCGTAATCTATTTCCTAGTTAATACATTATTCAAAAATGAAAAATTATAAGATAAGAGCTTAAACCATAAAAATATGTCTATTCTTCAAATGTTTTTCCTCACTCCCCAAGATCTAACAGATGCTAGCTTCAAAGTAATTGTAAGCCACTTCTTAGTAATTGTAAGTCGCTTCTTAGCCAGCACCTGCAACAACATCTATAGGAATGTGAGCAACCATAGCTTAGTAAGTTAGGATGGAAGACTTAAAACTACACTATAAACACAAACAAGGTTATCAACCACATCATTTGGTGTACTGCATGTTTAAGTAAATATCATCGCACGACGTTGTCTGACCCGTCGTGAGATAAGAGAAATTATGCCCATTCTAATCCAGGTTGAGGAATTGCCATTAATACAATAACTCATGACCAAACTCAGGCTTGTGCAATGGAGACACCACTCCTCCCGCGATTTCCTTCAAACCATTGACTTCACCCTTGCCACGACCTCCTCACCTTTTACTTAGTTCGACTAAGAATGAAAAAGAGACCTATTATTCTATCCGGCGCTATCCCTTTCGAAGGGGTCAATATTTAGCTAGAGCATCCTAGGTTTCCCCTAATAGGTTGCTATGCAAGTTCGATTTATAATTATAAGTCATATCTTTGTTAAGGTCATTTTAGGGTAATTAATCACCCCATAAAATACAAGTCAAAACAACAAACAGAATCATAGTATCACTCATAATCAAGCACATGCACACAACTAACTATCTAACAAGCACAACTAAGTATAATATTAAGCCTCTAAAATATAGTAATGTATTAATCTCAACTTACCTGGACTATTCGCTTCCTTACTCGAGGTCTCACTCACTCAAGCCATCGCCAATCATTCTTATAACACAAACATGGTTTCAGTTTTTTATATAACTATTATAGGTTGGTTTTATCCTATAACACTTATTGTTATCATTTGTTTAAGGTATAATATACCTAATTATCTAGGTCTTAAGTCTTTTACAATTCTTCTTGAATCGTGTTAAGTTTAGTTTTAGTTTTCGTATCGATTTCTAAATTAAGTTTTTAACTTAATTTTTTATTAAAGATTTATATGTACACCTTAAGAAATCATTCTGACCCATAATGTGAAATTAATCGTATTATCTTCGGATATCTTAAATATCGTTTTTAGTCTCTAACTAGTATTCTAGTCCGTGTGATACACTTGAATTTTAATTTAATTACCAAATTCACCCCCGTTATGAGAAAATCTTATATTTTTCATATAATTACCCTAATTTAAGTTTCCTATCAAATTTATTGTATATTACTATTATTATCAAAATATCAATTTTTATTTAGATATCTTCTATTTATTGTATTTCTAATAATTGCTTATTATATACTATTACTTATTATGTACATAATACACATCTAATATTTTTATCACTTTAATTACCATCTCCCAACATCAATTATCATTTCAAAATTTCAAAATTCATCTTAAATTAGATTTTACGACTAATTACCCTAATTTACAAAATTAACTTAAAATTAACTATTTTTCCCTATTACTTATTTACTACATAATTAGCCTAATAATTACATCTACCATTGTAAATGCTACAAGTATCATACTTCATCAGATTCAACATCCTAAAATATATAATTATTCACTAAATCATTAATTAACTATTTAATTACTTAATTAACCTTAAATTACCCATTTTATGCCTCATTTTAAGGCTTAAAAATTATCTAAAAATTTTGAAAATTAACTTTTGAAAGGGGCTTCATAGAATTATTTTATATTATCTAAGTAGTCTACACAAAAATTTTGAGTCATTTATTTCTGAATCGAAACATGCTTGGTTTTGCATGATTTCTTATGGATTATATATCATAGGATATATTTTTACCAAAATAATATTTTTCCTAAAAATGACATACTAAATTATTTCATAATAACAAAATTCATAATTTTCTAAGAATATTTACTATTTTTATAAAATTACACAAAATCGGGCTTGAAATCGAACTCACCAGTTTAGGTGGCTCCAGCAACCGCTGGCCGCTGTGGCCTTGTTGGCCGATCTAGGTGTTGACACCACCATGTAGTGGTGGTGGTCATCCACTCTCAGGTGCTTGGCTGGTGTTGGTTTCCCTCTAAGGCTCTAATTGCACAGATTTGAAAATGTTTTTTTTGTAATTAATCTAAGCACTCACTATTTTGATCTTCTCTATTTTTCTCACTCTCCAAAATGACCAAATAAGCTTCTGAAATTTTCTTGCTATTTATAGAGGTGTTAGAGAATTATTGTACATTAACTAGATAAGATAATTGCCTTATCTCTTTTTTTTTTTTCACTTTCTATTTGTTGCATTTTAATTGGTCTATTTGCTTCTTTATTTTTTAGATTTCCATGCCCCACTTCTGGACTTTTCCTCATTTTTCTTGATTTTTTATTAATTAATTATGAATTTTATTTAATTATTTAGTATTATTTTAGCACATTTCGCGTATTTTAAGTAATCATGTGTATTTCTACTTATATGTAAATTCATATATAGTACAAATAAATATTCCTCAATATTATTTAGGTTATTTTATGATTTTTAGTATTCATATAATTTATCTTTAGTAATTCGTTAATTATCGGAATGCATTTTACATATATTCGATAAATAACGAGTAATATATTTAAAATTTGAAAAATTTATATTCTTGTATTTTATTACTTATTTTCTTAAATTCAAATTTACGAGATCATTTTTATTAATATTTTTAGCTTTATTTGATAATTTAGGCTTGATTAGATTTTTTAGCTAATCGAAACCGGTTGGCTGTGGGACTTATACCTACAACAAAGAACTTGTTTACACATAATGAATTACACTTTGCTAAAGCAATCTTCTTCTATGAAGATGAAGAAGCAGTATCGCAAAATGTAAAAGAACCTCCTAATGCATCTCTACCCATAATAGAAGAAGCTTAGGCACCAACATCTAAGAAGAAAAGGGTATGTGGTTGTCATAGAGGTACAAAGAAACACAAGAGAACAAATAATATTATGGAAACCAAAGGTATTTCACAAAAACCGGTATGAAAACTATTAAGAATAAAGGATAACTTTACTAGTTTTCTCTCTTCTCTTTTCTTTTTACATGTAAATGAAGAGATAGTCACTTCTTATCAATGAAAGAAGTTTTCTTTCTCCATCACTAATATTATTATCTTATCAAACATGATTATATTTATTTGTGTCTCTTTATTGCCATTGTCACTATTAAGTAAGAGACTTATCTCCTAAGTGCACAAGGCCAATCCTATAGAACAATTTACATCTCATTGGGGGCATTTGGACCCTCTTGATTGTTTAAAAGAAAATCGATAGCGAACATGACATCTAATCTACACATTGCTACTGCTTAGTAAAGTGCTTTGACTCCTAAGTACACGATGATGAACTTATCTTGTATGTGCGACCTAGTAAGAGCATTATCTCCCAACCATAAATAAGCTATGGTAATCTTGCATGCTTATTATACTACCTAGTTGATTCGAATGTTTCTTACCATCAAGTAGTAGAGACAATCCCATTGATGAGCACATTGACATATTGATACCTTAATCTAGGTAATACCCTAATAAGCTATATTACACAGTTAAGTAATGGGGAATACCCCCTTGACTAATGAGAAAGAACTATTGATCTCAGACAATTAGTGCCACTATCGCTACATATGTATGATTGAACACTTTTGGAAAGAGATCTTTTATATATATTATCATTAGCAAGCAAAAAGTGTTGTCTCAATGCGAGATAACGTGTAAGATCCTTTAGATCATGGAGTCTAAGCAAGTCTCACAATTATGCCTATCCTAAAAGAGACCTCCTTAGATCATTAAGTCTAAGTAGTTTCACAATTACATTTATTCTACAAGGGTCCACTTAGATTGAAGAGTCTAAGTTGTCTCAAAGTTATCTTAATCCAAAATTTAAAGCTCGTGATGGCTTAATACTAACGTAACTAGGTTAAGCCTTTGCTCCTTACTATGTAGTGTTGTTTTTAAGAAAAAGAGAGAGATAATAAGTCAATCTTGCTACTTTACACTAGACAATATTGATGATTAGTTGATGCATTACTACAAACTGCATGAAGTCTTTAAGAATAAAGTACGCTCAAATTCAAGTGAGCGCTTTCTTTAGTAATTATTATCCTTTATCATATTATCATCGGTAAATGCTTATTATAGTTTGCTAAGACATTATAAGTTGTCAAGAGGATCGAAGCAATCCTATTAAATTAGCTTCTAGTATGTTGCCATCAAGTGAAAAACTATTACTCTTATGCACATGATAGCAACTTAAGTTTCAAGAAAACAAATGAACATGAAGGCTAACAAACTAACTTTATTATTATTGATTTCACCAATTTACATCTCTTATTACTAGAAAAGAAAAGGGTTGCAATTGTGTCACCGAAGAGACTAAAACAAAGGGCTTAAGTTAATGACCACCATCATAAGTGTTGCCATGAAGTCAGATCTATGTGCCCCTTAAGGCATCGTAACCCAAAAAGGCAAAAGTACTACTATAGTACATACTGGATTTCTAATGATGTCATGGAGGAGTAAGGAATGCTAAGATCTATTTACCTACCTCATCAATACGTGTTAGTGATTAGAGAATGAAAACTATATATGGATATGATATTTGAGGAGGCTATCTATGTGTGATTATTGTCTTCCATGCCACTTACTTCATATAATATTCCTTATGTGTGATACTCAATTTGTGCATGCATGCGATGTTCTCTTTGTGAGTAACGCTTGATGCACGTATGTATGCGATCATACACATACTTGCTATGCTTAATGTGCACATACCTGTGATGTTCAGTGTGTGCATGCTTACTTAGAAAGCTCGTTGTGCTAGTGTTTATGACACCTAACGTATTACACCTGTGTATACTCTCTTGTGTAATATAAAGGACATCATTATTGGAGCTATAAGACGACTCCTTTGTTATCTTTATGATATATTTAGGAGCCATCATCACATTTCTCCTCTATTCTAGGGATCTTATTCATCTCTTATGTAGAGACATTTGTTTACTTACTTCTATTCCAAAATACACCAAGTCGATTGAGGATAATTTCTTTACCCTGGAGTTTTAAATAGTTTTCTTTAGTATGTCAATATTTTTGTAGTAAGTAGACTATAAGTCATCATTTTTACCTTATTGTTCTTATGAAGATCTTGCTTTAGCACCTTAATCTTAACCAAATTTTCTATATACCATGGTTGAATCATGTATGTCATGACCCTATCCCACCATTAATGTACAGTGAGTGGCTCTTCTCCTTTCTCATCAATAGTGAGAAGATATTTATGAAGACATTGTATTGTATCCTATCCTAATAGGGTCAAACTCCATACATTCTAGAAGAATATCATTAATTCAAGTTTCCTCAATAAAATTTATAAGCGTTTTTTGCATAGCCACAATTGCTTAATAATCAAATTTGTCATCCTAGTTCACTCCGGCCTTGTCTCCCACACGAAAACTTCTCCTTCTCTCGTTGTCTAGCATAATCTCTCTCTCTCTCTCTCTCTCTCTCTCTCTCTCTTTCATTATGTACTCTGCTCTACCCTCATGCCACACCATTATTGCCTTTCGTCGGATTAAACTACATATGTAAACATGAAATACTACTCTCTCTCTCTCTCAACCTTACCTCATTAAATCTATCCTTATACATGGATTCACATGCACCGCATCATCACTCTAAGTTGTAGAGCATTTAGAAGCTAAGCGGTAAACATAAGCAGCAACTGCTTGCTTCCTACTACATTTTACCCCACAAGGCAATGTTAGCAATGTCCATGCCCATCCTCAGCACCATTCCCTTTTTCATTCCAACATCAACTCAAAAAAATCAAAACACCATCTCCATTTCTAATAACAACAACAATTAGAAGAATCAATCTCAAGCCTTATCGGTGGAGTCTCTACATCTTAAAGCCTGTTCCAACCACTTTCATGAAGCTATAAACACCTACATGGACATAATAGCCGTAGATGTCTCACTACACAACTTCATATTCCTAATCATACTTAAGGCCATTATAGCTCCTAGAGACCTTCAATTGGAAAAAAATAGATACATGCCTATGTTTTTAAGCTCAACCATACTTGTATTACCTTTGTCACCAATAGCCTTGTCAACATGTATGGTAAGTTTGGTGGTCATTCGTAGGATGTCCTCATGGTGTTTGATAGAATTTCCTAGAAGGACTAGGTGTATTGGAATTCCCTGATTTCTACTTCTTGTATCTATTAAGAATGGGACCTTGCTATATATCTATTTCGTTTGATGCTTCTGGATAATGTCGAACCAAACTCCTTTGCTTTGGTCAGTCTTGCACTCTTATGTTCCAACCTATATAAGTATAATGAGGCTTTGAGACTTGGAAAGGAATTGCATGCTTATAGTTTGAGTAATGAAGAATGAAAGTATGAGGCAAATATGTCAAATAAAGAATGAAGAAATAATGACAAATACAAAAGAAGAATGAAAGAAATGAAGGAAGGAAGTGGAGTACATGAGAGCTGATATGAGTGTAGATTATTGAAGATGACAAGAATAAGGTTAGGGAAATGTGAAATAAAAATGAAATATGGGACATGAATGAAAAAGAGAGAGAGAGAGAGAGAGAGAGAGAGAGAATGAAGGAAATGGAGGAAGTGAAAAATACAAAGAAAAAGAAGAAGAGAGAAGTGTGTATGAAAAGAGAGTGGATGATAATTAGAAAGAAAAAGAATAAGAACTGAATACATGAATAGGAATGGGTGTATGAAGGAATTTGAAGAAGTAAATGAATTAAGGAAGGAAGTACAAAAGAAAAAAATTAAGGATGAACAGAAGACTGAAAACTATATGTTTGTGACTATATAAGAAATGACTGGAAATATTAGTAGAAATGAAGAATAAATGATGTGAAAAGATATATGAAGATAGCTAGGTAAAAAATTGTAAGGAGCCAATGAATTGGACACTTATGTAGTCAATAATGAAAGGACAAGCGTTTTTTATTTTTTCCTTTAGGAGTCCCAACTGTAAAAGGAATAAGGAATATGCTTTCAAGGATATTCAACTCTTGTACTAAAATGAGTTGTCTTAAGGTGTATTAAAAAAAAAAAAACATAAAAAAATTGAAAGTAGCTAACTGTATGAGTAGTGTAAATATTGTCAACATAATAGATATATGTAAATGGTAAAGAAACAATTCCTATCAATGTTCATAATTCAGTAGAGAAGAAATATGTTTATTAAGTGATAGAGACAAATTCTTATTTTAATTAGTCAAGATATGATTAAGCAAGAAATTAAAATTGACGAAAACTTATTAATCTTACCCATGTCAATTGCTTTATTGTAAATTGAACTTCACTAATAATATAACTTCATAAACTTCAAATACAATTACTATACATTGTTTATTTTTTGTTGAGTCTACTCCGAACACTGCACATGAATGACATCTAATATATCCAAGGTTTATGTTAAATAGAACATTTTACCATTATATCAATGACACTTACGATTGGAAAAGTAAAATAAGGTAATACTAAAATTATATGAAACAAAGAGTCCCTTGGCGTTTCAGATGAAACAAAGAGATAGTGGTATATTCAAATATGATCAAGTAACAATATCATAGAAATGAAATGCTACTCGAAAGTATTGTTACAATAGGTTAACTATATGTGAGCTAAAAAAGAACTTAATACATGAATTGGTCATATGAGGATGTTATCCAAGAGTAAGTTCACAAATTAAATTAGAGAAATCACTTAGAATCCTCAAAATGAAGATGGTATGCTTGTATTGACCAGATAAAAGAGAATTGAGACTATTAACATAGGGTTACTACATGAGGATTGGCTTAACAAGAGAAATAGTGTCAAAGAAGGTAAATAAAAGAACGAGACAAACTCAAGCCAAATTTATTCAATAATGAAGAATGCTTCCTTTATATGTTTCCTTAGGGGGGCACACAAGTTCTATCATGACCTAACAGTATTGTTGTCCTAATAGGTCATTGTGTACCATATAAAGATCTACAATCAACTCCCTTATTGATCGTAGACCTTTCATATGACACACAAAGCCCCTTCCACTATACGTTACCATTAGGCCCATAGATATGCAATATCGAGTAATTTAGTTAAAATTTACCCTTTTATATGAAATAATAAAGTGAAAGTGTGGATTCATAGGATTCCACACCAAAAAGAATATTACAACACGAACGCAATTCTTATAAGAATTTATATTAAGAATTTCTAACTAAAATTTCAAATTGAAAAAGATACACAAACATCTACAAAATACTATTACAAAATTCCCTCTTCTCTCTTTAAACGTACGATCCAATCTCCGTACAAGACTCACCTTAGGCATTCCTCGACTCCTATGGACAAAAATGTGATCTTGCATCAAATGAAATCTATCGAGGTGTAAGCTTATACTTAATGAGATAAATCCCCTCATCAACATTGCATAATAATTTTATTTAATGCACAAACATATAAATGCATGAACAATCATGCAACAACCTAAGAACTACATGTAACTAAGAATTACGCCCCCTATAGTTGGAGTTAGAGATGATTAACTGACACAAACCACAATCGAATCCTAGCACTTGGGTTTTTATACCAATCGCACTATTATGCTCAAGTCAAAACAAAATCATATATACCACTTTTATATGAAAAGTACTTTATCATTTACATCTCATATTTTAAACCAAAATTTCTAAGTCTAACGGTGTGGTGGCCTCCGCAATTCAAAATCATATGCCCCAAGCAAAAGCTACAAGATACTACCCTTTGCTAACAATTAGCATCCCCTAGCACCAAGTAAACCTGTTAGCTTAGGATAGAGACTCGATAACATAATGATAGCGTAGCTAATGCCCAATCCTACAGGAAGCCTTCCTCTTGTAAGTCTCTTCTCATCTTATGTGTGAGGTGGCAGTTGATATCATATGATGCAATTATGAGCTTCATCAAATATTTACTTAATCTAGTTTTCATAGAGATTAGACAATTCCATTCCATATAACTATACATAGATGTTATCATAAATATTCATATTATTATCTTATAACAAATTATAGCACCTAATCACACTATCATACATATGCATTTCCCATAACCTACAAGCATCCAAGTTCGTTATATAAGTTTAAATACATCTACACTATAAGCAAAATCAAGTATGGAGTCATCAAGAATCACTCACTCAGCCATACAGATTAGTCGTAGTAATTCAAGGGCAAGTCGTCTCCAAAAGCTAGGTCTCCTAGACATCGCAAATATGATCCTATAAGGATTTGAAATAGAACTTAGAAAACTAAGCTAAAACCCTTTAAGTTATACTTTTAACTAGGTTTCGTATTTTTCTAGGCTTTACTTAAAAGTTCAATCGCGTATAACTTTTTCATTTTAAATCCGATTTTTATGATCTTATAGTCAATCTTCATCATTTTCGAGTGTAATTTAAAGTGGTGAGGTTATATTTTCAATATGAGGTACGCAAATCTACCAATAGGTCAAAACAGTAGTGATCCTCATGATTTGGTGTACTTTTGGACTTTGTTTGATTATTGGGCTCTTTATATATCTTAAGAAATATTTTAGGCTTGGGCTTAGGATTTCATTATAAGCTTAAAATACTCTTTAAGGTCATAGTTCTAACTTTGATTTGTACTCCTAGGGCTAACAACAACTTCTTGAGCTTTTATATAAGCTTAAGTTGTCAAACAGATTTATTTTTTGTATCCAAATCAAGGTTAGTTGCTTTCTTGGGCTTAGGCGGGTGTTATGTGGGTTTCTTAAGGGTCTAAAAAAACTTCAATTGGTAGGTTAAGTTGTTGGTTTGAAAATATATGAAGGCCCAACTTGAAGTTTGAGGCTCATTTTGAAAGTTTTAGACTCTGTTTTGAGTTTTGAGTTTTAAGTTTTAAACACTTATCATTCTTGCCTTGGTTAGTCTTTTCATTTTACTTACTTGGTTAATCATATTTTTAAGTGGCTTTTAATATGGTTCCAGATCTTTCCATGGTGAATCTTAGGGGTACTCACTTGGTTTTTCATCTTATTTTATCATTTCCTTAAGTTTAAGGGTTAAATCATGAACCTATGTTACTCATATTCAAATCTTAACTTAACTTAACTTCTCTTCCATAGGATGATTATGTAGCTTGTACTCTACATGAAAATAATAGATCTCTTAGTTATCATAACTTTCATGCCATAGTTCATATCTTACAAAGTTGTTTTCTTTATAAAAACTTTATGTAATTGATTTTCCTATACCTAAGGCTAGATTTAAGCATGTTTAACTTAATAGAAGTGAAAATAACTTCCAAATGACTCACATATGCTTCACGTCCAGCATGATGTCTCCTCATTCATGTACATATTTCACGATTTTCTCAACATAAAATCTTCCATTCTAAGTGTTAAATATGTATCCTTACATAACATCAACTTATTATGCTCATATTTTAACTTTCATGTAAGGAGTTCATAAGCTTACTTCTTAAGGTGGTTTA
Source organism: Lumnitzera racemosa (assembly GCA_024138005.1). Classification (NCBI taxonomy): domain Eukaryota; kingdom Viridiplantae; phylum Streptophyta; class Magnoliopsida; order Myrtales; family Combretaceae; genus Lumnitzera; species Lumnitzera racemosa. The sequence goes on along the minus strand of JAMXBC010000010.1, from coordinate 84,404,894 downwards.
GCTATTTTATGTAAGCCCCAAAACTAGCAATTTGAGGTTTCGATCGGTTGAAAAACCCGATCGAGCCTAAATTATAAAGTAAAGCTAGAAATAGTAAGAAAATGATCCCGTAATTTTAAATTTAAGAAAATAAGCAATAAAATAAAAGAATATAAAAATTCCAAATTTTAAGTATATAACTCTTTATTTATCGAAAATGCGTAAAATGCATTCCGATAATTAACGAATCATTCGAGATAAATTATATGTATACTAAAAATCATAAAATAACCTAAATAATATTCAAAAATATTTATTTGTACTATATATGAATTTACATGTATGTAGAAATACGCCTAATTACTTAAAATATGCATAATGTGCTAAAATCATACTAAATAATTAAAGAAAATTCATAATTAATTAAGGAAAAATAAAGAAAAATAAGGAATGATCTAGATATAGGTCGTGGCTGCTGGGAAAAATAAGAAAAAAATTGGCCAATTAAAAGTAAGACAACACAAAAGCCAAAAATTAAGGGATAAGGCAATTGTCTTGTCCAATTTAGTGCACAATAATTAACTAAAACTCTATAAATAGCAAGAAAAATTCAGAAGCTCATTTGGACAGTTAGAAATCAGAGAAAATTAGGGAGAGTTGAAAATTGAGAGAAAAATCAAAGAAAAAAAAAAGAAAAGGAAAACTGTCCAATTAGGGCCACAAAGGAGAACCTAGATTCGAGGGGCAGTTAGGAGTGAACGGCCACCACCACCACACAGTGGTGGTAATGCCCAAGTGGGCCGGCATACCCATGGCCACCGGCGGTGGCTAGAGCCACCCAAATCGGTGAGTTCGATTTTCAGCCCGATTTTGTGTAATTTTGTAAAAATAGTAAATATTATTAGAAAATTATGAATTTTGTTATTCTAGAATATTTTTGTATGTATTTTTTAGGAAAAATAGTATTTTGATGAAAATAAGTCTCGTAATATAGGGTCTTCAAGAAATCGTGCAAAACCGAGCATGTTTCAGTTTAGAAGAAATAAATGACCTTAGGAGTGTAGTTTCGAGCCCAAAATTTTTGTGTAGACCACTTAGCTGATATAGAATAGTGCTATGAAACCCGTTTTTAAAAATTAATTTTTGAAATTTTTAGATAATTTTTAGGCCTTAAAATAAGGCATAAAATGGGTAATTTAGGGTTAATAAAGTAATTAGATGGTTAATTACTAATTTAGTGAATAAGTACATGTTTTAGGATGTTGAAATCTGATAGAGTATGATACTTGTAGCATTTAGGGTGTTAGATGTAATTATTAGGTTAATTATGTAGTAAATGAGTAATAGGGAAAAGTAGTAAATTTTAAGTTTATTTTGGAACTTAGGGTAATTAGGAGTAAAATCTGATTTAGGATGAATTTAGACATTTTGAAATGATAATTGGTGTTTAGGGACGATAATTAGAGTGATAGAAATATTAGAAGTATATGATATACATAAAAAGTAATAATACATAATATGTAATTATTAGAATATAATAAATAGAAAATATTATAATAAAAATTGATATTTTGATAATAATAAAAATGTACAATAAATCTGATACAAAACTTGAATTTATGTACTTATATGAAAAATGTAAAAATTTCTCACATTTGGAGTGAATTTGGTACACTAATACAAATTTAAGTGTACCGGGTAAAATCAATACTGACTACAGGTAATGATGATGTTAAGGAGATCGGGAAGTAATGTGATTAATTTTACATTATGGGTTGAAACAAATTTATAAAGTTGGAGTATAAAACACTACTTTGAAATCGAACTAAAACCTAATTTAGAAATCAATGTGAAAACTAAACCCGAACCTAACCCCGAACCTAGAATAATTGTAGAAGACTTAAGACCTAGATAATTAGGTATATTAAACCCTAAACAATGCATAACAATATGCGTTATAGGATAAAACGAACCTATAACAGTTATATGAAAAAATGAAACTACGTTTGTAATATAGGGATGATCGATGATGGCTTGAGCAAGTCGGACCTCGATTGAGTGAGTGAGGAGTTGAGGTAAGTTGGGATTAATACAATGCTGTATTTTAGTAGGCTTGAGATTATGCTTGGTTGTGCTTGTTAGATAGTTGGATGTGTCTATGTACTTGATTATGGGTGATGCTATGATTCTGTTTGTTGCTCTAGCATGTATTGTATGATTTGTATGAAATGATTGATCACCTTAAATTGGACTTAATCAAATATATGACTAGTAATCATAATCGGACATGTATGGCAACCCATTAGGGGAACTTAGACTCTCTGGCCAAATATCGACCCCTTCGAAAGCGATAGCGCAGGATTACATAATGGTCCTTTCTTCATCCTTAGTCGAACTAAGTGATAGGAGAGAAGGTCGCGGCGAAGGTGAAGTCAGTGGTTCGAAGGTAGTCGTGGGAGGAGTGAGGTCTCCCTTGTACAAGCCTAGGTTTGGTCGTGAGTTGTTGCATTAATGGCAACTCCTCAACCCAGATTAGAGGGGGCATAATTTTTCTAATCTCACGACGGACCGGGCAACGTCGTGCGATGGCATTTTCTTGCACATGCATTGCACCTAGTAAGTTGATTAAAAACCTTATTGTATTTGTAGTATAGTTTTAAGTCCTCCATCCTAACTTCCTGAGCTGTGGTTGCTCACATCTCTATAGACGTCGTACAGGTGCTAGCTAAGAAGTGGCAAACAACTACTCTGAAGCTAGCAACTGTTGGATCTTGGGGAGTAAAAAAAGACATTGAAGAATCAACACATATGTTATTGTTTCATTTTCGAATAATGTAATAACTGAATTATAGTGAATATATATAAATTTCCTCACTTTCTTAGGTAAATGATATATTTAAATTATAAACTGTTTACTTCAAAGCGGGTTAGTCGTGGACGCTTTGTGTAGATTAGGTCTAAGATAGCGGTTGTAAGGCCAACTTCTATCTTAGCATGGTTTACACGGTGGGGCTGTTACGACTCAGCCACTTCGGGGTGTGACATTTTATTATCTTATAATCATGCTAATATCTTCATGAAAATATAGTCTCCTAACATGGCCTACTAGGTCATTTAAACAAGGAAATAACTTACTTGTCCTCAAAAGCAAAAGCAAAAACAAGGTGGTTGTGCATTAAGTATCCACTTATGCTCCTCATTTTTCTTTCTCCTTCTTACAAGCTCTTTTGGGAACTAGAATATTGATCTTTAAAGTAGGCTTTTGAGGATATTCTAAGGTTCCTAAAAGTGGCTCTTAAAGTTGGCAATTTGAGACATAAAACAAGCTTTGAGCTATAAGAAAGGAAGAAAAATAAGTGGCGGCAATGTTGGGATTTTGTAGGGTTATGTTTTAGTGTTTAAAGTGAGAGAAAAATGAAGTAAAAATAAGAGTAAAGAGAGAGAGAGAGAGAGTAACCGGTTTGAACGGAAAGGAAGTGTGTTTAAGAAGCTTTAATTTGTTGTCTTTTAGCATACACAAGTGTCAACTTTTGACAAGACTAAATGATGTAAGCATTAAGGGGGTAACTAGTAGATGTATAAGACAAGTTGATTAACGGATGAATGACAAAGCATGACCCTCCCTTCCTAGCCTCTTGCAACTGACCATGTAGGCCTTCTTTTTACACATGGTGTTGTCTTGTCTCTTAATTAAAAGTTGAATACATAAAATAGCATAGTAACTTATTCATATGCAGTATAAGTTATGGTAATACAAAAAAAGTGTCTTATTACTAGCTTTTGATATGTTATCAATTGATAAATGAGTCTAACTCTCAATTGATAAGTTATTTAGGGTGATTGATTGGTTCAATTATTCATGTGCACAAGGCTTATGCTTAAAGATATAGAGATTATCTTATATGAAATTCTTTTAGAGTTTGCTTCTTAAATTGATTTATAAATTATGATTTAATTCATATAAAATTCTGAAATTTTCTAGAGTTGAATAAAATTATTCAAATTAAACTCTCAATTAGTCACTTAAGGTTACAAGTTCTTAATTTTTCTAGGGTTTAGGGTTTTAGGTGACTTAGGATCCACAGTTCTTACATGAAATTCTTTTAGAGTTTGCTTCTTAAATTGATTTATAAATTATGATTTAATTCTTATAAAAATATGAAATTTTCTAGAGTTGAATAAAATTATTCAAATTAAACTCTCAATTAGTCGCTTAGGGTTAGAAGTCCTTAATTGTTTTAGGGTTTAGGGTTTTAGGTGACCTAGGGTCCACAATTCTCGTATTCGAGTTTTATCAATAATAAATTTTCGAATTAGAAAACTAAATTCATTTTTAAGTGTAAACTTAAATTCTTAATTTAGTTGGTCTTTGGGAAATTTCGGGAAGTACTCTTAGTTAATTGACAAACTTGATGAAAAGCAGGGTTTACAAGTTCAGTTAGCCAAAGTGATGCATTGAACTAAATGGTGTTACAAACTTGCACACTAAAGAGGAAAATGAGATGGCAAGATAAGTAGTGTCTTCAACATGGACAATTATGCTCTAAATTAAGAAAGGGTGAGTAAGTATAACATGAAAGTGGTTTAACGAATTGCTCATGAAGAAGGATTCATCTGTACTAAGGACTTTCAACACAACGCAATGGGATAAATACTTCATAGAGATTAAATTAAAAAGATGAATCAACTCAAAAATTGATGACTCAAAGAAAATTTATTTCGGAGTGTTGTCTCAGAAGCAATATGCAACTCTATCAAGCAAAGGCATGACACATAATTAAGAGGTTTTGCAAGCTCGCGCACTTAAGCATCTCTCAAATGAATTGGTAGCGACATTATTGATAGTCAGTTTTCATCCACTAAACCTGACAAGTGTTAATTGTGAAAGCTTTACTTACTTATCCATTCAGCTGCCGTTTAGCCGAGTAATCAACATTATCAACAGCTCGTCAAGTAACACAAATTTGATCCTATTTGAATTCAAGTTCATAGCATGAACAGTTATTACAAGTATAGTTATATTACATAACTGCCCACTCTCCCTACATTTCAAGGAAGGTGTCTAATTAAGAAACTTCTACATCTCCTGGTAGTTATTTCGATAATTGCCACTTCAAACACAACAGTTGCCTATAAATATAGAAAGGAAACACTGTAACAAACATCTGATAACTCTGAACCACTTACTTTACTTTACTTTCCTTATTCCTACTTACTAACTTAAGCATCGAAGTGGTCATACCGAACTAGCTTCGGTACTAAGTAACTTCCTTTTCTTTGCAGGACATTCTTAATCGCCAAAATCTGCCAACAACATTTAGCACCGTCTATTTTTCTCAAAAAAAAACCCATATGGCTAAAACTCGATTAACTAAAAGTGCAAGTGTTGTTACTTCCTCCCAACACCTTCATCATAGTATTCATCTAAACTAGAACAAAGAGCATGGTGATCATAACATTGAAAATAGCAATGATTCAATTTATTGACCCAAGTTATCGAAAAAGAAAGCTAAGGTTGTGATGGATCCTTCAGCTCTTGCATTCAAAAAGAATAACAAAGGTAAGCAACCGTGGTAGGTGCACCATGCGGGACACTCGCATGTCAATACCCTATTGCAATAAGCAAACTATTCCAAATCTAGAAGAATCCCTTTATTCTTGAGGTTTTGGAGGAAGTAATACCTCGGCACATTAAGTTACCATAGTTTGAAACTTATGACAGGACGAAGGACCCCGAAGACCATTTAGAGTACTACTGCGCGTTGGCCAAGTTACATGGTTTAAGTGATGTAGTGGCCTATCAAGCTTTTCCCTCAACTTTGAGGAATGTAACCAATACATGATTCAAACACTTCAAACCAAACAACATTTCTTGTTTTGATGAACTCGTAGAATTATTTCTTCAGTACTTCCTTGCAAGTAAGCTTCTTGTTGAGGATTCCTCAATCCTTAACACAATCAAACAAAGATCAAGTGAGTCAATCAAAGACTACCTGGCTAAGTTTATGGCTAAGATGGTTCAAATCCCAGAATTGGATATAAGTGTGGCCCTCAATGTCGTAATCGATGGAGTTAAGCCCTACGGATACTTTTTCAATTCTCTTGTCAAGAATAAGCCAAGAACTTTCGCTGAGTTCAAGGCCAAGGCTACCTCATACATTCAACAAGAAGATAACATAAAGGCCTGGAGAGAGGCTAATTAGAATAGAGGAGATAGAAAAAATAACAAGAGGAAAAGTGAAAAGGATAGACTTGACACGGATGATGATGAAAGTTCAAAAGCTGAGAGAAAGAGAACAAGGATTCTAACATTTTCATCCCACACGCCTATCAACTGTCCAATTTCAAACATATTGATGGAGGTACGTGGGCAGAGAGGCGTTTTGCAAAGGCCAGAAAGAATGAGAAGAAATCCCTCAAGCAGAAATTCCGACAAGTACTATGACTTCTACTGAGATAATGGTCACAACACAAATGAGTGCATCTAACTCAAGAATACAATTGAGGACGCGATTCAGTGTGGGCATTTGCATAAGTTCCTAGTGCATGATGCCAAAAATATTGAGAGACCGTCTCAAAGGAGATATAAGGAAAGAATGACACTTAGCTATCTATGGTCGGGAGAGATGTAAGGGATGTGAATTTTAGTAGAGCACCTAACGGAGTGATTAACACCATTGTTGGTGGACCTACTATAGGCCAATCAAGCTCTTCAAGCCTAATTAATGTCAAAAATTATGTTTGCAACATCCAAGGTAAGAAGGTCAGAATTGATAAACAATCTCTTTCGTAAAGCAAGACTTTAAGGGCATCTAGAGCCTACATGATGATGCATTCATTATCAGTGCAAAAGTCACCAACTTCGAAGTCAAGAAAATTCTAATCGATAGAAGAAGTTTAGTAGATATCATTTTTTAGCATGCTTATGACCAGATGAGTCCTAAGATCAAAGAACATCTAAAATCTTATAAATATGATCTATATGCCTTCAACAATCAATCTATCTAAATAGTTGGAGTAATTTCTTTGTCGATATAGATAGGTGATGATGAGAATGTCACAAAGGATAAAGTGGAGTTTCTCGTCATCAAATGTTCATCCTCATATAATATGATCATGAGATGGTCGTGCCAGTACTTATTTAGCATTATCCCTTTAACTGCACATCTTAAAGCCAAGTTCCCTACACCCACTGGAGTATGTAAACGGGATCATCAATTGACAAGGTCCTTGTACATGAGGGCTTTAAGACAAGAAGAGGTGTTTCAAGTAAAAACTTGTTTGGAAGGAAAGTTGGTTGGCATAGAAAATGCTGAGAGTGATATTGAGGAAATTTCTTTAGGAGATGACCTTAGGAAAACAATGAAAATTGGGAAGCCCTTGTTAGTAGATATGTGGCAAAGTTTAATCGACTTCTTGTGAGTCAATACAAATGTGTTTATATAGTCCCCTTCAGACATGCCAAGTATCCCTATAGAAGTCATGGTGCACAAGCTCTAAATTTATCCTAACACTAAGGTAATCCAACAAAAGAAATGGTATTTTGCACTAACGAGACAAGTAGTAATAGAAGAAGAAGTCCAGAAGTTATTGAAGGTAGGATTTATTCGAAAGGAGTCTTATCTAACTTAGCTAGCCAATTGTGTGCAAGTTAAGCACTCTAACGACAAGTGGCAAATGTGCATAGACTTTACGAATCTCAACAAGGCATGTCCCAAAGATTATTTCCCACTGTCAAAAATCGATTAGATGGTAGATTCAACTACTAGACATGTGTTACTTTCTTTTATGGATGCTTTCTCTAGATATAACCAAATCAAGATGGACAAGAAGGATGAACTCCATACATCATTCATTAATAATTTTGGAACATATTGTTACATAGTAATGCCCTTTGAGCTAAAAAATGCAGGTACAACCTACTAAAGACTTGTTACTAAGATGTTCAAACCCTAGATTCGTAGAAACATTGAAGTATATGTTAACGACATGATTGTGAAGAATGTGAAGGAGGATGAGCATCTTACCGATCTTGAGGAGACATTTGGTACACTAAGGAAATACAACATGAAGCTTAATCTACAGAAGTATGTAATTAGTACAACTTCAGGAAAGTTTTTAGGATATATGGCCCCCCGACATGGCATTGAGACAAACATGAGAAAGATTAAGGCAATAACAAACATAAAACCCCCTCATACGATTAAGGAAGTGCAAGAACCCATCGAATCAATTATCATCCCCAATAGATTTGTGTCAAGAAACATGGATATATGCACAAAATTCTTCAAAATCTTAAAGAATCTGAAGGAATTCAAATGGTCCAAAGATTGTGAAAGAGCTTTCAACAATCTTAAAGAATTCCCTCTATCACCCCCAATACACTCGACACCCATTTTCGGAGAGAATTTATATCTGTTCCTATCTGTCAATCATCAAACTCTTTCTTCTATATTGGTCCGAATTGATGCCATAGAGCATCAACCCGTTTATTACGTGAGTCATGTTTTTCAAAGTCTACAGTTTTGGTATACGAAAATTGAGAAATTTGTTTTAGCGGTGGTTCTCTTGGCAAGGAAGTTGAAGCCGTATTTTGAGACTCACCAGATCATAGTGCTTATTGATTAGCCATTGTGGTAGGCATTACAACAACCTGACTCTTCCTAGAGGATAATGAAATATGCCATAGAGCTAAGTGCTTATGGTGTATAATACGAACTTAGAATGGCACTAAAAGCTCAAGTGTTGGTAGATTTTATGGCCGAGTTTACTAGTGAGGAAGATAGTATGGAGGTTAATAAGAAACATATCCGGTACCTTTATGTGGATGGTTCTTCAACTAGAGAAGGAAGTGGTACAGGACTTATTCTTCAAGGCCCTAACAATGCCAAAGTTAATTATGCCTTGAAATTCAGATTCCCGGCCAGCAACAATGAAGCAGAGTATGAATCTTTGATTGCCGAATTGAAACTGGCAAAAGAGATTGGTGCCAAGAGACTTGAAGTGTTCTCTAATTCACAATTAGTGGTAAATCAAGTCATGAAAAGTTATGCAGCAAGGGAAGAAGAAATGAGCAAGTACCTGTTGATGGTACGAACGCTCAAGGAAAAATTTCAATCCTTTTCAATTGACAAGGTTCTGAAAAGTAAGAACATTGCTGTTGATAAGTTATTAAAACTGGCTAGTATGACATTCCTTGAATTGAGCAACAAACTGCTTGTTGAGTTTTTCCATAGAAAAGTTTATCCACTTTTTCACAAAGCTGTGAATTGACTCCTTGCCCGAAAAAAGAATCCTAGATGGATCCCCGAGTATAATATTTGAGAGACAACAATCTCCCTGACGACAAGAAAGGAACACGAAGATTAGTTTACCAAGCTATAATTACACGTTGATTGATGGTGAGCTATACAAATGCAACGTATCACAACTTTATTTTCGATGCCTTCATCTAAGAGATGCTTAGAGAGTGTTATCCAAACTACATGGTTGTATACGCAACAACTATGTAAAAGCACAAACACTGTATGTTTGAGCACTGCAACTTGGTTATTATTGGCCGACCATAAGAAAAGATGTAAAGGAAGCTATCAAACACTATCCATAGTATCAGAAGCATGAGGCACCGACTAATGCGCCTGCAACTAAATTATGCAGCTTATTTAGTCCTTAGCCCTTCACCTAGTAGGGGTTAGATATTCTTGGACCTTTTCTAAAATCTATTTGTTAATGTAGATTACTTTACCAAATGGGTAGAAGCCAAGGCGGTGGTGAAAATCACCGAGTAGAAAATAGAAGCATTTGTTTTCAATTTCCCGCCTCTCAAGATTTAGAGTTCTGTACATGATAATCATGGATAATGACCTGTAGTTTGATAATAACAAGTTTTGAGCATTTTGCAAAAAGTATGGCATTTGCTTGAACTATACATCTATAGCACAGCCTTAGACAAATGGATAAGTTGAAGCAATAAACAAGATCATTATGTATGCCTTAAGGAGGAAAGTGGATCAAGTTAAAGGGAGATGGGCTGATGAACTGTCGAGTGTCTTATGGGGATATCATATTGCCTATAGAACCACGATAGGAGAAACTCCCTTCAGGTAAGCATATGGTACGAAAACAGCTTTTCCAATTAAGTTAGACCTACCAAATCTGTAGTAGAATTTTGATGTGATGTTTAATCAAGTTAGATTATTAGCAAATCTAGACACCATTGATGAAATCAGAGATATTGCAAGAGTTAGGGTTGCGGCATACCAGCATAGAATGGCAAGGTATTATAATAAAAAAGTAAAGTACAAGGTCTTTCAACCTGAAGATCTGGTATGACAAAAGATAGAAGCAACTGGCGCATGAGAAAATCGAGGAAAACTTGGTGTAACTTGGGAGGATCCTGTCAGGGTTCAAGAAGTTGTTAATGAGGGGGCCTATCGACTAGAAAGGTTGGATGATCAATCATCCCTCAAGTATGGAACACTAAGAACTTGAAATCATATTTGAATTGATTATTTAGATGATGTTCATGTCCATTTGTTTGTAAGGTGACAGCCTACTTGCTAGTAAGATGACGATTTGCTTCTTCATGAGAATTGTATTTGAAATCTTATTATGTTGCCTGATCTTTTATGATTGCTAAGTTAATGATTCCTAGATTGCATGGCGAACAAATTGATGTAAGTTTCGGCCTATCATGATTAACGAACTATAGAAATTAATATTCCAGCTAAGTAATACGGCTAGTCCACATCTCAAATGGCTAACAGACAATGTCTATAAAGATGCATGAATTGAGCGTATAAAATAAAACATGCTAAGAAATAATTAAGCATATGAAACAAAACATGCCAAGAAATAATTAGGTATGTGAAATATGACTTCCCAAGAAATACTTAGCATGTAAAATAAAACATGCTAACGAATAAGAACGTATGAAATAAAACACATATATCATACATGCAAGGAAAACGCGATGCATGAAATAAAATGTACTAGAAAACAATTATATGAAAGATACTTTCCATTTAACAATGTATTGTTACAAATACTTGGCTTATTTATAGAATGCAATGTATAAGGAATATAATGAAAATCCCAAAGTTTATTCTTAGAGCCAGTAGAAGTAATTTTTAGATTAGAGGCTAAGGTTTTCTCTAAGTAAATTTCTTTCTCAACACTTGGGGTTTCTAAGCTGGTAGATTTCTCTTCCTGTACATAAGGGATTTCTTTTGAGAGAAGTTCTTCATCTTCCCTTGGAACCTCAACATGAGTGTCATTATTACCCTTCATAGCTATCTCGGCGCTTGATTCATCATCGTCGGCCTCGTCACAGCTACTGACTTTGTCGTCGATGTCTGTGAAGTCAAGGCATAAGAGATCGTAATCAGGGTGAAGCTTCAGGATCTCTTCTCTTATCACTTAGAAGAAGTCTCTTGTATTGCTAACTAAGAGTGACTATGTCGAGTGCCTCTTTAACAAAGGGTCCTCTCCTCATATTCTTCTCCAACTCAACAACATGGCTTTGTAAATTTATCTTGTTGGTCTCTAACTCTTTAATTTTCATTCTAAGCTTTTCCTTCTTGTCACTCATCATGTAAAGAGTTCGCCCAGCCCGAAGCACTCTTCTTTCTCCTTCTACAACTCCTCCTTTAAGCCTTTAGACTCCTTCTATTGCTCTTCAATCTTAGCCTTCAGGCTCAAGACTTCATCAGTAGTTAAGGTATGTACCAACTTTTCAATAGCAAGGTCTTCCTAGAGCTTTCTCGCCTCCATCTCGACCCTTATCCTTGCATTCTCAATAGTAGCAGTTTGGGCTCTGGACACATTACATGCATCCTCGATTTTCTGCAACAATTTCATTTAGTATGATAAGTATTGGAAGTAACTCGACTAAATACATAAAGACTACTATGGATATTACCTTCTTTATTTTTTTATCAACCTAATCCAAAGCCGTCAGAATGTGGCTGCTGCAGGAGATTAATAAGCTTATTACCTAAAGTAGACTAGCTATGTTATCACCTTATGTACATGTCAATATATTCATGAAACTATCAACTCTTGAGCATGGCATACTGATGTACTCAACAAGAAAAAGAACTTACTCGTCTTAGATGAGTATAAAAGTGGTTGTGAACTAAGAATCTTCTTTTACTCCTTGTTTTCCCTTTCCTTTTTGCAAGACTTTTAAGTTACCAAAGTCTTGATGTTTAAGGTCTATTTTGGGGTATTCTAAGGTTTCTTAAAATGGCTTTTGATGTGGACAAAGTGAAGGTAACAAAAACAAGTTTTATGCCTTGAGTATGGGTGCATATATGTGGTAACAAGGGTAAGTTTGTGAGGTTTGGCTTACTCTTGCTTTTGTAAGAAAAATGTGTTTGAAAAGTGAATGAAAGTAAGAGGATTTAAGGTGAAAAGTAGCCGGTTGGAAGTATGTATCTATGAGCTCTACTAAGTCCTTTTTGTTGTCTTTTAGTTAGTACATAAGCCATTCTTTGTAACAATGTATAAGCAATAAGGGGTGAATAGTAGATGTGAAAGACATTTAGTTTAATGGATGATTGACAAGGTATGGCCTCCCTAACCTTTCCTTTCAAACTATCCATGTAGGGGTCTTAGGGGTATGGGTTTTGTTTCGTCACTTGTTTTAAAATTAAATTGATAAAATGATGAGATAACTTATCCATGTGTAATATAAGTTATGGTGATATAAGAAAATTTTCTTATCACTAGCTTTTGATAGGTTGTCAAGTGATATGTAATCCCAACTTTCAAATGATAAGTTATTTAATAGATTGGTTGGTTTACCTATCCATATGTAACATAGCTTATAAAGGAAATTGCCTTATGTGCAAGTCTTTTAAGGTTTGGTCCTTAAGTTATTTCGTCGGTTAAGATTTTCTTCTTGAGAAATTTTTTAATTTTATAGAGTTGAATAAAATTGTTCAAATTATATTTTTAATTATTTTGGGTCATAAGCCCTTGAATATACTAGGGTTTAGGGTTTCAAATAACTTAAGGTCCATTATTCTTGTGTTCAAGTTTCTTTTTATAATAAACTTTTGAATTGAAAAGCTAGATTCATTTTCTAATTGTAAACTTTAGTTCTTAGTTTAGTTAATCCTTAGGAATTATCAAAGAGTCTCTTAATTAATTACATGACCCTTAAGTAGCAGGGTTTACATTCCCATCCCCCCCCCCCCCCCCAAATAACTTTTTTCCTCAAAACTTAGAGACATACCTGAGTCTTTAAATAAGTGATGGTACTTTCTTCTTATTTCTTCCTTAGCTTGCCAAGTGGCTTCCTCTCTCATGGTTCCTTCAAAGTAGTTTAACATACCTGATCTCCTTGTTCCTTAATTTCTAAACTTTGTTGTTTATGATCTAGACTGGGTACTCTTCATATGTTAGATTTTCCTTGAGTTGTACCAGTTCTAGCTCAATGACATTGTTTGGGTTAGGCACTTGTGTCCTCAATACTGGCACATGAAACGCGTTGTGTATTCTACTCATATTTAGGGAGTATTAAGCAGTACATAAGTTTTCCTACTCTCTTGAGAATCTCAAATGGTCCGATGTACCTAGGGCTTACCATCCCTTGTGTCCTTACCTGATGTATGCTCTTGATCAAACTTACCTTTAGGTACACATGTTCTCCCACATTAAACTCTAATCCTCTTTTCTTTAAGTCAGCCCAACTCTTTTGTCTATCTTGAGTTTCTTTCATTCATTTCCTGATGATAGCTACTTTTTCAGCTACCTCCTGAACTAAATATGGTCCTAAAACTACCTTCTCTACATCATTCTAAAATAACAAAGATCGGCATTTGCTCCCATATAAAGCTTCATACAGTAGCATCTGAATGGAAGAATGGTAGCTATTTTTGTATACAAACTCAGCTAATGGTAGGTGAGAATCCCAATTTCCCTTGAATTCCATGATACAAGTTCAAAGCATACCCTCTAGTGTTTGCATTGTTCTCTATAATTGTCCATTTGTTTGGGGGTGATATATTGTACTGAATTTCAAGTTCGTTCCTAATACTTTTTGCAAGCTTCCCCAAAACTTGGACACAAATCTTGGATCTCTATCAGACACTATTCTAGCTGGCACTCCATCCAAACGTATTATCTCCTTTAGATATATCTAAGCCAACTTTTCTAGGGAATAGGTCATATTGATGGGTAAAAAGTGTGTTCACTTCGTGAGTTGGCTACCACTACTCATATAACATCATGATTTGCTATTGTTCTAAATAGTCCGCATACGAAGTCCATAGTAATCTGATCCCTTTTCTACTCAAGGACTAATAAAGGCTACAACAATCTTCTTAGTTGCTAATGTTCTACCTTAAACCTTTGGTACGTATCACACTTAAGCACATAATTTGCAACATCTTACTTCATCCCACTCCACCAAAATTTCTTCTTAAGATCTTAGTACATCTTAGTTCCTCCAAGATGTACCACATATCTAGAATAGTAGGCTTCCTTCAAAATTTCTTTTCGAAGTCTAAGGCTGTTTGGTACACATATACGTCCTTTCATTCAGATCAGTTTGTCCTCGTCTTGGCTGAAATATATGTACCTTCCAAGTATCATTTGCTCTCTCACATGTTATAGAGCAAATTCCTCTTGTTGTGCTTCCCTAATTCTTTCTTGCAATGTCAGATCAAGGACTAAGTTTGATAATTCAGCGTTCACTTCATGCTATGAAAATTCCAAGTTCATCCTCTCAAATTCCTCAATTAGTTCCTTTTGTTCAGTGAGGAGGGATGCAACTTTTGCATGGTTCTTTCAACTTAGGGCATCAGCTACTGCATTCACTCTCCTAGGGTAGTAATTGATATTGAGATCATAATCCTTTATCAATTCTAGCCAACACTACTGCCTCATTTCAATACTTTCTGAGTGAACAAATATTTTAAACTCTTATGATCGATGTAAATCTTACATTTAACACCATATAAGTAATGCCTCCATAGCTTAATTGCAAACACTATAGCTGCTAATTCCAGATCATGGCTGGTGTAATTCTGCTTATGTGGTTGCAATTGTTGCGAAGCATAAGCGATTACCTTCCCATTTTGCATCAACACGTACCCAAGAACATTCTTAGAAGCATCATTGTACACCGAAAAAGGTTCTTCATTATTGGGTAAAACTAAAACTGGTGCTACAATTAACCTCTTCTTTAGCTCTTGGAATCTTTCCTCTCTTTTCTCATTCCATTCAAGTCTCTCTCTCTTCTCAGTCAATTGAGTAAGTGGTTTAGCAATTTTTGAAATGTCCTTCACAAATTTTCAACAATATCCAGCTAAACCAAGAAACTTCGCACTTCAGTAACGTTTCAAGCCTTTTCCAATCCATGATAGCTCTTATTTTCTTAAGGTTTGCTTTTATTCCTTCTCCTAAAACTACATGCCCTAAAAAGGATATATCCTTCAACTAGAAGTTACACTTTGATAACTTGGTGATATCACCTACACTTTTTGTCATCCTTGTTTTTGCCATGTAGGTGGATATTTGGAAATAGATAGCACCAAATGTTGTTGGTCAATTTTGGTATTGGACTTTGATCTTGAAAAATAAGAAAGAAAGGCTATAGTAGGTACTAAGGCTAGTCCAACATAACCACTCATGTTGATGGTCAAATTTCATTCAATCGGCCACCCAACTACTGATAAGCCGAGTAACTCTATTCTCAACTAATGTCAAGTCATGTAAATCTATATCTAATTTAAATTCAAGGTGAGTAGCACAAACAGTTATCACATGACACAATTATATTACATAACTGCCCACTATCGCTACATTACAGGAAGACACCTGACCAAGAGGCCTCCACATATCCCGATAATTACTCTATTAACTATTGCTTCAAACATAACATTAGCTTATAAATACAATGAGGAATCACTATAAGGGATATCTAATAACTCTCGAATACTTACTCAGCCTTTTTCCACAGTCATCCACTGACTTAGGCATTGGAGTAACTGCATCGAACTAGCCTCAGTACCAAAAGCTTTCTTTTTCTTGGCAAGACAAAAGTTCTCATCTAAAATCACATAATAACAACTCCAATGCTTAAGTTAATATGTGTTTAAAAGCAAAGATGGGAATAAGAAAGCTAAGTATACTTGGGTAGGTTAAAGACAGGTATTACGATACTTTCTTTCGTTATTTATGGGTGTATATCGAATGTTTGTAGTAACGAGTAGTATTTGGTTGTAGGCTACGTGGCAACTCTTTAGTTAAGCACAAGCCTAAAGAATAGGAGTAATCGGTGATTGTCTAATGAAGTTGTGCAAGGCCACAATTGTTCAGGCCACCTTTCAAATTTAAACCAAATATATAAGTAGGCTAGGCCCTTAGGCCCATTAGATGAGTAAAGCCATCAAAGGCCTTAACTAAAAATGGTAATGATCGATAGCTTGACAACCGAGGTGCTGAGCAATATTATTGGATGAAACTCTACTATCAACACATATAAGTCTTGCAAAAGAAATATAAAAAGAAAGTAAAGGTATCTAGAAAAAAAAATGTAAAACTAAACTAAAAATACATCTTAGATTACTCCTCCTACACACATGAAGGTTCATTAAACAACAACATTAGAATTAGTAGAGTTAGTATCTTGCTAACTATAAAAGATATCAAATAAAATGCATAAGTTAGCATATTTAGCATAAGTGTACATCCTGTTAATTTTCCTCTGTATCACTAGATTGATTGGCATGATCTTGAAAAATAGGAAAGACATAAGTTCATATCTATAAGGACATCTTCTCTATACTTGAATTATAGTATTATGCAAGAAACTCCATAAGTGTGAAGAATTAACATGCATATTCTAGCATAACATTTATGAAGCAAAATTAGAAACCAATTAATTGCAACCAATCACAAAATAAAAAAAAAATTATTAATTAGTTTCTAATCTCATAGTCTTAGAGCCAAAACAATATGATTCAAGTCAAGTTTTATTACTAAGTAGTAAATTGCACCAATATAACTAATCTAGCAATTCAAATTCTTAACTCCATTAAAGTTGCCAAAAGACACAATCTTTTCTTTTCTTTTTTTTTTTTCAATGAAGAAACACTCCAAAGAGTGAAAAAATTCATAAAAATTTTGAAGACTATGAAAACAAAATATTGGAACGCCATGATATAAGTTAAATATTCCATGTCCCATAGAAAAATAATGAACCACTTGTTTTTATGCATGTGATTAGCAGATCAATCAAAGAATATATTCTCACATAATTAAAACATGGACGAATGAGAAAAGTTAAGTGGAACGCACAGTATAAAGGAAAGGAATTTTTTTTTTTTAAGGATCACAAACGAGATCACAAGTGTGTTATTCATCCATGATCTTCTTGGATTTTGAGCATGTTTCACAATCCTTACTTGTGACCAAAGAGGATCATGCCCTAGATCACAAGCATATTCTTCACTTGTGACCTTATCGGAACTTTAATTCATCTATGCTTTCTTAATCCTTCTATAGCCAAATTTTTCCACCTAAATCCTATGATGTACATAATGAAACACCACACAAACTTTAAAGAGATAAAATAATTAGAATATCCAAAATTTTTCTATAAGCTATAAGATAAAAATAATTGCAAGTCGAGTAACTAGATAAAATTAAACAAAACAAAATAAAGTAAAACAAAGGATACAGGAAAGAAAAAGTTAGGTTGTATCCCAATAAGCACTTTTGCTTAACATTATTGGCTCGACACTTTCTTCTTCCCCTATTAAGGTGGTTCAAACCCTCGAGGAACCTTGTTAAAATTTCTCTTAGAGCTTCCTAATCATTATCAGAGTCAACTATTAACTCTAATCAAGTGTCTCATGCTATATTTGGCTTAGTAGCCTCCAGGTCTTTCTTTTCCCTTCACTTTTGTAATATTCACACGTAGCTCATTATTTCCAACGATTAATATCATTTTACTATTTTTCACATCAATTATAGCTTTAGTTGTACCTAAGAATAGATGCCTAAGGATGATATGAATCCTATATCTTTCTTTTTATCCAGAACTACAAAGTTCATTAGGAATATAAATTTATCCACTTTTGAAAGTATACTCTCAATAATCCCTTTTGGTCTTCTAAAGGACCCATTAGCTAATTGAATTAACATTCTAGTTCTTTTTATTGCCTTTCCTAATCCTAATTTCTTTGCCATAAAGAAAGGCATCACATTAATACTTGCACCTAAATCAAAAAAGGAATTCTTAAGATTTTCATTTCCTTTGGTGTAATTCAATGTGAACTTACCTCGATCATTTAATTTAAGGAGAAGGGTGTCCTTTAGTGCTTTAGGTAATGCTTGAGACAACATAATTGTCTCTCACACGTTTATTTTCCTCTCCTTAGCCATTATTTCTTTCAAATAGTGTCTATAACGAGCTATTTACTCTAATAAGTCCACTAAGGAAATATTAATTTTCAGCTTCTTAAACATCCTCAAAAACTACTCAAATTTTTCATTAAATTAAATGTTCTAGAAAAAGCGTAATTGGCGTATCCGATTTAATAATGGGCTCACATTCTTAAAGAATGTACCTTTGTTGTACCATGATTACCGTGCATCAAGCAAGTACACCTGGTTAAGTAATAGTCTAGTTAAAATGAACATGAGTCCAAGTGGCGATCCCATATGGAACCATCTATGTGAGAAACTAAGTTACTAGCAATTCACCCCAAGAAGTCCAATTATCTAACTTGACACCATAGAAATAATTATGATAAAGAAAGATAGTAGAATAAGGAACAATAACTTAAATAAGAATAACAAAAGAAATAAGAACAAAATTAAAATAAAACAAACATGATTCAATTAAAAGAAATAGCATATAATCCTTAGTAAATTATTGTTATCTACTCTCTAGTTCTATGCAACTATTCAATTTTAATTATTCCTTGGACCACAGAGATTCCTAATCCTATTCCTATAGAATTCAGATTCTAAATTGGTTGGACTCATGTCTTTAGCCTCTTCCTAATCCCGAAACTCTCTCTATTTGAAAAAATCTGAATAAAGCATTGCATGATCACATTAAGACTTGGATCCTGCTAGGTTCGCTACCCTTGGTTACCCTAATCTAGAGAAATTAGTACATTATATCTTAGAGTATTCAATTCCTTCTATTTACACATGTCAATTCAACTATAAGATTTACGTCTCTATAGCAAACTTATACATCAATTTAGCAAACTAAGTAAATAATAACTAACAACAATAAGCTCTGTATAATTAGATCATCAAAGAACAAAATCATAAATTGAATAAAAGATTCTTGCAAGAAGAACTAGATTTCAATATCAATTTACCAAGAATATTCAAAAGAATAACATGATTTATTAGAAAAGAAGATATAAATTGAGAGAACTCCACTAATATTCTAGCCTGCAACTCTTCCTAAGGTGGATCGCTCTGAAAACCTAACCTGAAGAGTCTATTTAGAGGGAGTTGGGCTAGGTTTATAGAGAGAACTTAACAAAAACAAAAGATTCACTCATGACATGATGTCCACATACTAGGTACATAGCCTTAGAGTATGGGCATTTACTTATGCTTTGCGTAAAATCATGAAAATTGATGAAATTGCATGACACAGGCACCACGATCATAGTCTTCACTAGGCTTCATTTCTCGCTTGATTTTCACCCACTTCAATCCGTGATCAATGCTTGTGTCCAAAGTAAGGTAAGCTTAAAATGTGATAAAAACCTTTAAAACTTCATAGAATACTCCCTAAGTCCCTAAAAATGAAATTTAAGCAAACTAAGCTCAAAATATCATATAATTAACTAAATTGACATTCAAAATAATACAAAATAACTATACAAAATGTATGCTAAATTATCATTATCAAATGCCTCCACACTTAAGTTTTTATTTATCTTTAAGGAAAACAATAAAAGTCAAAATATTTTAAAGACAAGGCAATTTTAAACAATTCTCATAATTGTATACCTTCAAATTTGAATAGCTTAGCAATAAAATCTTTCCAAATCACCTTTTTTCCTTAACTTCATAATGCATTTATAACACTTAACACTTAAGAATTACTGAACTTCAGTGATCAATCTAAATATCTTGGAGTGAGCTACATCACTTGAACAAAAAATTAAATAATGACTAAAACAAACATAAATTAGCCAAGAAAATGTTATAGGGATTTCCTCACTCTAAATCAAGAGAAGAGAGATCTTCTTTAATCATTTTTAACTTGAAAACTAGATTAGATACATATTGCATCAAATCTTCCTTTGATTGTCCCTCTATTTCTTTTAATTTTCATTAAGAGGCTTTTAAAACTCAAGTCAATTTTCTTTATTGAAGCTAAATTAGCATTGGGGAAGCACCTTACAGTTTTAATGGACTAAGGCAAATCCTTACTAAATAAGCCTATTTAAATACTTTTGCAGTTGTCAGCGAAAAGATACCTCACTCTTATGAGGGACCAAAGCCAATTCTTAATAACTTTAAGTAAAGTCACTTTTACTATTGGTAATAGAAAAGAGTCTTGCTTTTGTAAGAGACCAAGATCAATCCTTACTAGACTTTAGCAATTATTTATATGAATTCAATTAATACCACCAATTGCTTTGATTTTTTCAAGTAACTTTCAAAGGACAAATCTCCTTTGTTTATCCAATCTTAATAAAAAAAAATTGAAAATAAGGATAGATAACTATCCTCTAAAATTAAGCTTAGAAATCAAAATAATTAGTCTTTATGCCATCCATATCTATCCTAATCTCAAGACTAAATCTAAGCTTAAATAATAGAGAACTCTAGATCCTGAAGATTTAATCACTTAAATTCAGCAAAATGTTCTAAATTCATAAAGGATGTGAGTAAATTTGAAAAATATTTGTTGTGCTTGCTATATATATATATATATATATAATTTCTATGATTTTTAGTAAATATTTTCAAAAACTTAAGTGTGTATCTAATTTATAACATACATAATTTGACCTTTCTAATGCCCTCTACACTTAAGTTATACGTTGTCTTCAAATGTACATAATATAATACAAATCAAAATTCAAGTGGGTGGAAAAATAAAATTAACAAATTTAAAGGAACTAGGACTTTCTTGTTTTTTGGCATTGATCCATGAAAAGGTCAAGTCCAGAAGTTGAGTTCCATCAACCAATTATGCACATAAAGTTTTCTTTGCATTGAAAATGGACTAACTAAGAAAAGAAAAGAAGAAGTTAAACTAAACAAAATAAAACTACAACTAATTCAAGTATCAAAGCGTTAGTACCCTACAAACTTACAAAACATAAAAAGCAAAAATAATTATCCCAGAAAGTGCGAGAGAAAATAAGTTAGGAAGACAATCATCTAAAAAACAAGCTAAATAAAGTCTTTAAAAAGAAAAGTCACTCCTCATCATCATCTTCATCTTCCTCCTCAATTCATACTCTCCATCTAACTCCTCATTTGAGTCAGTCTCTAACATAGGAGGCAGTTATGGTGAATGAATCTATAAATGAGTCATGATTGAGTCCTACCTTTTTAGAGCATGATCCACCTTGTATGTTGAAATCCTCTATTTCTTTAGTATTTTTTTCCATAAATTTTCTTGATTACCCTAATTACTAAAGAAGGTGAGCAATGTCTATATTGTGATGATAAGGAAGTAACCTCATGAGCTGGCTTAAGAAGATCGTCAAGTGTTGGAGGAAATTACATGGCCTTAATGGAATCTAAGTCAATAGGGTAACAGGATTTAGTGTTCATATACGGGGTATATTTCAAAGGCTAAGAAAATATGTCACTAAGAGAGTAATGAAAGGGCATGCAAAAATATACTTTGAATACCTAGTTAATTTCGACCAAAAAAAAAAAAAAACATCCAGTAGTAGCTTGGTTCTTATGGAACCAAGCCATCCTAACAACTAAGTTGACGGCTCATCTATTAGTGATGCTATACAAATACAATATATCCCTTTCATTCATGATACCTTAGCTATTTCCACTACCAGTTAATCCCCTAGCCTACACATAATGGATCAATCATAAAGCAGGGTCAATCAAAATAAGGGCTTTTAACCTCCCTAGTCATAAGCTCCCATATTTCCTCCAATTAAATCACTCCATACAAAGGACTTAAGAACTCCTTAGGGTAGTTTATAAGGTAATCTATGTACTCCCAACTCATGACATATTCCATAGGAAAAAAAACCCATATAGATAGTAAGATCATCCATTGGCATACTTAATTCATTGCAAAAACACTTAAAATGGATAGTGTTCTTCTTCCCTTAAGTAAGATTGTTATTGCCTAACCTAAAGGTGGTGAATACCTCTAAAGTTAACTCCTTATATATTGACTCATTGATGGTTAACAACTAATCCTATCCTCCAAACTTGACCAGTTATTTGATTCTAGCTTTATAGCTAGCCTAGGCTACTACCTCCAAGTTCAAGTAGGTAGTTTAGTAGAACTCCTTTGACAAGCGAAAGTATCTCTATTGCTACCATATGTGGCAGAATTACAAGAGTGGATGCGTAAGAAGTAGCTTGAGTTTTCGTAGGCTGTATGCTTTTCAATAGGCATTTTTCTATGATAAAAAAAAAAAGACAAAGGAATTCCATTTCGATAAAAATCAAAATTAATGTCATATAAATGATAACTAATTCAAGAGTCTAATGAAACTCAAATGTCATTCTAGGTCAATTGCTAGTTTACCTAATCTCAGCAACATAGCCAAAGATTGAATTAGCAAAAAGATTATATGGAATAATGCTAATCCAGCTAAGTCATGGATTAATGTAATTATAGAACTACTTGAAGATCAAATCCTATTTCTATGCATAATTTCTATTGACATGACCATTAACATTTAGTATATACAATTTCTTGAAACTTTGCCCAATATAGGAAATTCTTGAAGTAGCAACACATTGTATATTGAAATGCTATTTTCTCAAGACATGGATTAATGAAATTAATAAGATAATTAGACACGAATTTTTGTTCTTTAATTAAACCTATAATTTCATAATCTCTAGTGGCTATGAACATTATCATTTAACATATAATTGATTCAAAACTTGTTTTTCACAATTTAATTGTGCAATTATTAACAAATTTCCTAATTCTAACATGAATTTAGGACATGTATTAAAATAATATCCATATCAACAATTCTAAGAATTCATGGATTTTAACAAGTTTTGAAATTTCAATATATATTGGGTATATCATATTGCAAGAATGATATCAACATCAATTTCTAGCACTTTCCTTCACTTTCTATTACTTTCTCATCACTTTCTTGCATTTTCTTTCACTTTTTTTTCACTTCCTCACCTACAATCCTTAACAAGCAAGCATTTTTCATGGAGCTCCTACTAAACAATAGATAGAAAACATGTTTCATCACATTAATTATCCTAAATCACTCCGAGAAATCAAGATGTCGACACATGCATGTAAAGATGTTTTTCACGAAACCCTTTTTGAAAATCACATTTTTATGCAATCTAACCACAAATCTAAGAAAATAACTAAAGAAAGATGATGAACATACCTTAAATCCGTAGTGTATAATGTCATATAGTGAAGTTTAGTAAAGATGTGGGGAGTGTATAGAGAGAGAAACAAGAGAAAATAGGAGTTTAGAAAGACTGTATATTAGAAAGGGGTGGGACTGTTTAACTCGTAGTTTTTGAATTTGTATTAAGCCATAAGTATGGACAATAGCTATGTAGTATAGCAATGGTCTTGTGTTGTTTTATTTTTTGTGCATACCTAGTATGACCACAAGCAACATCCATGGGTGTTGTCCTTGCTCGTGGTCATCTTGTTTGTATTTTTCTTGAAATTTTCTCTTGAAATAGCTATGTAGGGAATAAAAGGCAAGTCTATAGGCATGGACTTTGGCCATGCTCTTGCTCCAATTGTTGAAATGGCACAAAATTGATCCTCTTAGCTTAATTTCTAAAATTACCTCAGAAAAACTCAAAGTTAGAGTGAATTCAAGCAGAAAAACATATCAAATAATAGCTCAATTGGATAATAACTCTGATTTTACCATTGCATCAATGAATTCAATAACTAATTTTAGATTAAA
Organism: Lumnitzera racemosa; assembly: GCA_024138005.1. NCBI lineage: Eukaryota > Viridiplantae > Streptophyta > Magnoliopsida > Myrtales > Combretaceae > Lumnitzera > Lumnitzera racemosa. Next base: position 84,380,793 of record JAMXBC010000010.1, on the reverse strand, counting down.
TTAAATTATTCAAGTAGGAAAACATTAACATTTTAAAACTTGACACCTAGGTAGACTTAAAACAAGATACAGAATAAACGAATAACCTAACGAAAAAAAACCAAAATTAAAACAACTAAACTTAAGCTACCTCCCAAGAAGCACTATTGTTTTACATTGTTAGCTCAACAATTGAATCCTTCTCCTTACGTGATTTCTTGGCTAATATCTACATACTTGACCAGTTAAAAAGCATGCTAATAAAGAAAATACCAAAAGAATTTCAAGGAGGATTATTATGAGAATGATAAAAAAAAAATCAAAATTAAGGTTTTTGCTAATATCTAACTAGATTGCTCTTTTGGCTCCCTAACAATGGCACCAAACTTGGATACTGTGCATCAGGTAAGTACAATTGGTTAAGTTATAGTTTAGTTAAAATGAACAAGAGTCCAAGTGTTGATGCTATAAGAAACCATATGTGTAAGAGCCTAAGTTACTATGAAAATAATTGTAATAAAGAAGATAGCTGAATAAGGAACAATAACTTAAATAAGAACAATAAAAGAAATAAGAACAAAACTAAAATAAAACAAACATGAATCATTTAAAAGAAATAGTACATAATTCTTAGTAAATTGTCATTATCTACTCTCTAGTTTTATGCAGCTATTCAATCTCAATTATTTTCTTGGACTGTAGAGATTCTTAATCTTAATCCTAATCCTATTCTTATGGAATTCAGATTCTAAATTAGCTGGACTCATGTCTCTAGCCTCTTCTTAATCTTGAAACTCTCTTTATCTGAAGCACATCTGAATAAAGCATCACATGATCACATTAAGAACTTAGATCCTACTATTAGTTTTGCCACCTTTGATTTCCTTAATCTAGAGAAATTAGTACCTAATATCTTAGAGTACTCAATTCCTTCTATTTAGACTTATCAATCTAACTGCAGGATTCACATCTCTACAACAAACTCATACATTAATTTATCAAACTGAGTAAATACTAGCTGATAACAATAAGATTTGCATAACTAGATCATCAAAGAACAAAATCATAAATTGAATAAAAGATTGTTACAAGAAGAACTAGATTTCAATATCAATTTACCAAGAATATTCAAAAGAACAACATGATTTAAAAGAAAAGAAGATGTAAATTGAGAGAACTTTACTAATATTCTAATGCATCTTCAGGGTAAGATACACGAAAAAGGACCACAACGAAGCAAACTGAAAGCAAACAAAGAAAAAGACTAGTAAAGTTCGAGTAGCTACCAAATGGATATGACTAACCACTCAATCCTACTCAGCCTACAATTCGCTGGATATGACTCACCAATCCAAACTGAAGGGTCACTCTCCACTACTCCTTACTAAAGGAAATAGATAAGAGTTGAAGGATAGTGAGAACACTAAGGTTGCTCGAAGGTATTGTGAATAATTTCTGTATTGATTAGTTTATTGTCTATATATAAGCAAGTGGGGGTTTATATACCCGTCCACTAAAGCTACTTCACATATATGAAAAGACAAAAGGGTATTCTTACAATTAGGTTGATAAAAGAGACAAAGAATATTCAATACGAAAAAGGAAGAATCTTTTTGGAACATTATGCCAGAAGACACGTGTCACTTGGTGGCTGGATGGGAGAAATATGATAAGAGGTAGGTAGGAGCAGAATAAAATTTGCAGTTAGGGGGTCGACTTGATCTGGATCAAGTTGAAGGTCAATCAATCCTATAGTGAAGTCAGTTGTATTGGCATCAAATGTTTGTGGTTAGTCCAATAGCTTAGCTCGGATAGTCTTGGGTTATCTTTTAAAATAAGGCATTGTTATTGGGAAGGAGTAAATCGAACACATGTGAGGATCTAGTAGCCAGGTTGGCAAGAGATCAATTTGAAATAGGAATCCCCATCTCAGATATGGCTTCAAGCTAGTATTCTTCATGAGAGTCTTTAGAGTCCTCTAGCTTGGCTTTGTATAACCGGTCCGTGGGGCTGATTCCTATCATATTCTAGCCTACAACTCTTCCCAAGGGGGATCTCTCTGAAAACTTAAGCAAAAGAGTTTATTTATTAGTAGTGGGGCTAGGTTTACAGAATGAACTTAACAAAAACAAAAGATTTGCTTGTCATTAGATGTCCATATACTAGGTATACGGCCGTGAGGTATAAGTATATACTTGTGCTTTATGTGAAAACTTGAAAATTAATGAAATTACAAAACAAAGGAACTACAGGTAGAGACTACAGCCATGGTCCTCAACCATAGTCTTCATTAGGCTTCGTTTCTTGGACAATTTTCATCCTTTTCAATCCACAATCGATGCTTATCTCCAAACTAAGCCTAAAATGTGATAAAAACTTTCAAAACTTTATGAAATGCTCCTAAAATCCCTCAAAAATGAAATTTAAATGGCTTAAGCTCAAAATATCATATAATAAACTAAATTAACATTTAAAATAACACAAATAAGTATATAATTGTATGATAAATTCTCATTATCATACCACTTTTTCATTTGATTTTGAAGCAAAAGTTGGTGATTTCTAGGATTAAATATTCTTGTTCAACCTTGATTTTATTACTTTAACTAGCTTAGTTATGGTGAAAGCCTGCATAATGTTTTCAAATTGTCTCTCTAATCTTTCAAACCCCTTTATGGTTACATTAGCAAGTTTCTTAACACATATTTCCTAAGCTAGTTTCCCTTCTGTTTTCACCCCTTTGGCTACTTAAATGTTCCAATCAATTTAGATTGTCTAGACATCAACCATTCTCATTTTTTCCTCATCCTTAATAGACTTAAAAGGATTTCATTCGTTCTTCTTTCCATAGGATTCTTTTTTGCTTCCTTTTATAACCACCAATGCAATAGTGAAAAGCTCTACTACCTATGCTAATTAAGTTTCTAATTTTTGGATGATTGAACTTTATCTTTTAAATCTTTCTTTACACTTCTACCCTAAATCCCTCAATAATTTTTTAGTATTCTTCTCTTTTTCTAGAGCTAAGGATATAGGTTTTTTAGAGGGAGACCGTTCATCATATTCACAAATGCCAATTCATCAAATATTTTAATTTCTTGCATCACATGTATTGTTGTCGATGGTCTTCTAACCATAGTTTCAATCATAAATTTATCTTGATATTGGATCCCATCATAAAAAATCAACACCTGATTTTAGGTAGGAGTATCATGATATGGGCATCTATTCATTAGATTATAGAACCTTAACCATGCTTCATATAGTGATTCGTCCTCATACTGCCAAAAAGAAAAGATTTGTACTCAAAGTTCTACATTACAATACAATGGGAAAGAACATATATGATTATCCATAATTGCTTTGTGCTCCACGATCTTTTAGAAGAAGTGCCTACAAAATAAATAAAAAGGAAGTAGAGATCTGATAATGAAAAGAAACTAAAAGAAAGTAAACAAAGAAAAAACAAAATAAATGAAGAAAATAAACAAAACAAAGCACATAGATTGAGAAAATCCTAAATACTAAAATTAGCACAATACATTCCCTAGCAACAATGTTAGAAACTTGATACAGTTAACCTAACTCTACTTTTTTCATAATTCTACTTTTTATAATAGAAGCATGTTTTTACTAGTAAGTACATTAGATCATGTATGCAATAATAAAACTGATGACAACCAATTCAAACACATAGGGAATGGTGACTAACATTTATGAATATAAGTCCCATCTAAATCTAAACAAATAAAATCAAGGGCTTATCAATTAATTAAATCCTAAAAAAAACTAAATTAATAAAACAAATAACTTAGGATATTTAACATCTTCAAGGGATGAAACTATACACCAAATAATTAGAAATATCAACTAACATTAACATAGAGTCTTTAACAAGTTTAGTTTTTTATGTAATTAAGCTCTAGGTAAAATTTCCTTCTCACAAAGTGAATTAATTACTGTAGATTAACCAATTTCACCTTTCTAATACTAGGTAATAAATTAACCCTTTTTTGTTCTTAAATTGTAATTGAATTAAAGAGCATATCGCTATGTCTTCTTTAATCTAAGTTATCTAATTTATAGTTATCAATTAGAAAAGCTCTCGTAACATACACTTACTTAACACTTATCCCAATTGAATCAAAATACATGTTATTATGATTAGGGAATTAAATACTTTAAATAATAAATATGATTCATTAATTGATAATCTCAATTATCTAATAGATGATATTAAGTTAAACACATACAAGAAATAATGTTGACGACAATATCCAATTCAAGAATTTATTAAAAAGAATGAAAAAACTTGTTTAAAAGTTCCAATCTCTAATTCAAGATCAAATATCTCTCATATTATTCCCATTATTTAATTTTGAAACTAAAGCAACCATTCTAAAAGCCTAAACTAATTAAAGGAAAGAAAATAACAATCTATTGTCTATTCTATGCTACTACATTGTTACATTTGTTTGCAAGGCCTTCTATATATATAGTACAAGGAATTATATGTGGATGTGGGCCTGTAGATTACAATTACATCTTCTATAAAAGATAAAAGATTCACAGTTTTGCTTTAAATTAAAGATATATAAAAACATGGCATCCTGGACTTCAAAGTTTTTCGAAAATAATAAGATTTACGCTTCCGAAAATGACCACACCCTAAGACTATAGCCATAGTCTTTACAAGTGGTCTTCTCTGGACTTCACTTCTCGACCCATCCATAAGTACGGCTTCTATCCATGGAATGACCATGGGCATGTTCTTCATCAACAAGTGAATATTTTCCAAGTTCACTCATTTTTCCTATAAAAAATATAAGAATACACAAAGTAGTGTAATAAAGCACTAAAATAACATATTAACAAATAAAGTGCTAAATTACACTAAAATTATACTCAAAAGTCTATAAAAGTACTACAAAATCTACCTATAAAATTGGTCAGTTAAGCTCTATCAGCCCTTTATGATAATTTTACTTTGTTGTCTCTATACCCACTCTAATGATTAAGTTAACTCAAAATAGGGCCTCATCTAAGTACATGCATCAACTTATCCTCCATGATTTTCATGAAGGTTAAGAAGAGGGATGAGGCCAGGAGTAAAGGATGCTACTATTAACTGATCCACTAATCCTTGAAGCACTTAAAGAGATTACAAGGGTGACAAGGCCCGTCCTAAGAGAAGAGAGTGGAGGACCATAGCCCTCACAATATTAGGCAAGCCTTCTTACTTATCTAAGGTTCAATGCTCCATTACAAATGAAAGGTAAACATAAGACCTACTTGGCTTACTCTAACCTCCCATAGGAAAAGAACCCAAATCAACAAGCGAATGTCTCATGTAAAATGGTAAGTTAGAGATCCCTAAGCTACTCCTTAGGGAACTCTTCCTAAAGTTAAGAGGTTCCTTAGAATTAAAATGGAAAAGTAGAACTACAAGAAAGGAAAAGAAGCTATGCAAGATAGAGCCTCCTCCCTCCGAAGTATTCCGGGAGACTAACACTCCCTACAATCATTAAAAGGTAAAAGGAAAAGGTAAAAAAAAAATAAGGAATCTTCCTCAAAGGCCCCTTGAAGACTCTTTGAAGAATTTGAAGTAAAAAAAAGAAAAAGGAAAAAATATCATCTACAAATCCTAACTTTATCCTATTTATAAGGGAAGAAATGTATGGGAAAAGTGACACATATATCAACATTTAAAGAGGAACACTATTCATGATAAGGATTCATAAGTACTTCAATGTCCCTAAGTGTATACATGGAAATTAGCCGCCTAATCTAATGAAGAAGAGCATACTAACACTTGAAACCACCAATGATGCCTAACGTATGGGAAAAGTCAACCAAATCAAACATTGGTGAGTTCTTAGGAAGGTCAAGAGTTTGCCTTAGGCACATAGTCAAAGGGAGATTAGAGATGGGAAAGAGCATACAAAACAACTAAGCTCCAATAGAATTATCTTAGGTCAACCACTGTTCATGCCACACCAAGCCATCAATGAGAGTCATGAGAAGACCAAGATCCTTAAATTGACAATAAGACTCACTCTCCATGTCAACTAGCTATCATAGAGATTAAGGAGAAAAATTTCAATGATTGAAGATCTACCTAGGTCTTAGCACCTAAAAGAAGCCAAAAAGCCCCAAGAAGGCTACTTAAGGCCAACGCATCAAGAGAAGCCCCCTTGAATAACCAATAAATGTGTTTGACCCTTGAGCACCTTGAGTGCCCCTAATTACACTAATTTTCAATATAAATTATAGGGTAGTTTTATGTACTTTTATCTATTATTTGTATTAATTATTAATAATTTTGAGATTAACTGGATATTATTTCACTTGTAGGTAAGGAAAGTGCATTAATGGAGCTACTCAATTGAGTGAAATCCAAACAAGAAACAATGTCCAGAGAAGAACACATGTATGACCACAACCATATAACCTAGCCATGTACCTCTTGTCTAAGAAGTTCATTAAAAATTAAAAGTTACATGTGAGGAAGAAGAATACCTTAAAGATTACAGCCGTAATCTAGAGCATGTACATACCATGATTTAGAAATATGTTATTTTTGGAAGGATTATTTTGTAACCCTAGATCCAAATCCTATATACAAAGTTTTAGGCTTAGTATTCAAAGAGAGCCCCTTAAGGAACATTTGTGTAAGGTAAGGTATTGGAGTTTCTCATGTCTCTTAATCTCTTCTATTCTATTTTCATGTTATAATTTAATTTTCATAGTGAATCTTTTATTGAACCTTAATTTAATATGACAATTGCTTTTATTTTTCAATCTATAATATTGTGTTTTGTGATTTAATTGCATTGTTTTTTATTGTCTTTAATTCAATGTAAATCTTTTGTTGAACACATGCTCGTTTCCTACCTATGTTCATTCCTTAATTCAAAAATCAATGATATTTTCTTTCCTTTTCATTCTAAACTATCACTCTCTCTCTGAAACACTACACTCTCTCACTTTCTCACTACACCTACAATCTCAGTGTGATTTTTTCTTAAAATCTACAATTCTAAGTTATGTAGAACCTAACCTCTACTTCTTCTTTTTTTATTTCACTTGTTATTTTTTAAGACATCACACTGTTCAGTTAAGGTTTAATGCAAGGTTATCAAATTTGCATGTTTGATAAACTTTAGTTTTAAGAGTGGTTCCTGAATGTTTATGTGATGTAAATTGTAGCTATTACATTATTGGTTAAAAATCTCTCATAAAAGTATGATTTTTGGAGTTTGGATGAAAAAGAATATGAAGAGTTCTTATTAGAGAAAAAGATGAAGATGAGTTGGTCTTGAATTGTTCTTGCTTATTGATGATAAATCCATGTCATTTGTGTGATTAAAATTAAGGAAACAGCTTAAGATTGCTAGATTGTGCTTGAAACCACTATAGTAGGAACAAGAATTCCATTAGCAAACTTTAAATTGGATTTTATAAGATTGAGAATTAGGATATAATTTAAAAAAAAAAAAACCCTTGTGTTATTAATAATTGAAATGCTGCTGCATCATTTTGTATTGACGTAAAATTTAGTGTTATAATACTAGAATTCTATAACTAATAGATTGTGACAAGCACAATATTCTCCTCAATAATTTTTTTTAGCAAGTAATGTCTAAATTTTTTTTAAAGCCATAATTATATGAATTTAATGATTTTCTTGTTTTAGATCTTGCCTCAAGTCAAATAAGTTGCTAGAAAAAGAATAGTGGGAGTAGCAATGCCACACAACAGTGCAAACAGTAGTACCATATAAAACCTCATGCTTAGGTTTACCAAAAAATGGAAAAGAAAGCGTTATAGTAAGCTACATAAGAAAGGATTTGGGGGAGAATGTGATTATGAGTTGGGATAACTTAGCAAAGGTTAGGTATAAAACAGTAGTACCAAGATGCTTCAAGTTAGGAAATTAGGATGGGCTCTTGACTATTGACGAGCCAACTTATAAGGAACTTGCATTAAAGGTCCTTAGCACCCTTACCCTGGGCTACAATTATATGGAAAATGAGACTTAGAATTCTATGAGCTTTTGAGTCAACATGCAATATGTATACTTAAAATTGATAGATTAATAATGGCCCTAGGTATGTATTAAGAAGAATATGTCCATACAGCTAAGTATTGTAATCTACTGATAAAGTTGCTAATAAGGGTAAGTGATGTACAAGTCTAAGCTAGGTTGAGCATAGGTAGCTCGATGTACAGTCCAGGTAAGTCCAAAAACTCAAATTAAGGAGATCTTATTTTGAGAATTATTTATTAGATTCTAGCTAGGAGTGTAACGGGAAGTAAAAATAAAATGAGGGTTGTCAACATAGATGACATTGTTTTTCTACATAACTTAGCTATATGATGCCCGATTAATTTTGGGATTCGCATGGCTTTCTCTTATAGAAGCCAAGCAATTGAAGGGATAGCTAAGTATATCTTTATAAGACCTTTCGTTACTTGGGTAGTGAAGGGAATTGGTTTATTCGATGCATTATTACCGCCACCAAAGAGAGATAGGCCTTCCACATCATCTCAAAAACCAAGATCTTTGTTATTGGGAAAGACTAAAACGATGATGGGGAAGCTTATTAAAAAGAAAAAGACTCTAGAACATGAGCTCAAGCATATAAGGGTAGTTGTAGAGGCAATTCCAGAGCACCATTACATCCCTTTGCCACCATTCCCACCCCCTATCGAGGACTTCGATGATGATGAGGATTCTAAAGAAGTCAAAGAGAAGGATGCCTCTAACGAAGAGGATTGCGTTTATTTTTTTCACTTTTGCCAAAGACTCAACTCTTTTATCATTAGATGATTGTAATAATTTTAAACTAACTTTGTTTTTTACTATTCGATGCACTCTTATTTGAATCTTTTGACAACTTTGCAGGAACACGATAGCTAACATGTTAGATTTACTAGTTATTTAGTTTTTCTTTTCGTTAACTTTTTAAGAATCTTCAACTTTAAATAGCATGATTTGATTATGAACACAAACTATCAATATCAATGCTACAAAAAATTGGGGAAATATTAATTATCTTTCACTTTTCTTTTCTCTTTCTAATTATAATGTGCTTTCATATTGATGTACATTGGGGACAATGTACAATTTAAGTGTAAGGGGGAAAGAATAGGAGATATTGAATTATGTATACATATATATATGTATATCTTAATAAGTATGTTTTGACATAATATTATATACTTGAGTTTTTCTTTTAGTTTTGTTAAGAATAACATTAAAATTTTGCATCCTTATATGAGCAAGCAAAACTCTTTCAAAATTAATCTATAATTCTTTATGATGTTAGTCCACCTTACTAAATTTGAGAAATTCAATCCCCATGATCTAGAGTTCTCCATTACAAAAGTTTAAACTTAAACTCAAGATTAGGATAAATATCAATATATTAAGGACTAGTTATTTGTATTTCTAAACTTAATTTGAGATGATAGTTATCTATTTCTGATTTTCCTTTTTTTTTTTCAGATTGGATGAACAAATGAGATTTATCCTTTAAAAGTCTTTTGGAAAACTTAACATAGTTGAAGGCAAAAGAAAGAATTAAATAAAATAATTTACAAGATTGGTAAGGATTGGCCTTAGTTCGTCAAAAGAGCAAGATTCTCTCCTATTACCAACCTAAGAAAACTAGTTAAGACGCTGAGGATCATCCTTGGTCTGTTGAAGAGCAAGGTTCTTCCTTACTACCAATGAAATCATGCTTAATTAAATGGAATTGAAAAAAGCCTTCCAACGAAAAATATAATCTAAGGCAACAATCAAAGGATGAGTTGATGTAACATACATCCAATCTAAATTTTTGTAACAAAAATACTACAGGGAAGATCTCTCTTTTTTTTTTTTCTAATTCGTCAATGTTTGTTTTGATCTTTAGTTTAAAGACTAACTCCGGATTATTTGGATTAATTGTTGAAATTTAGTGGTTCTTTAATGTTAATGTATGTATACTGATGAGAGAAGAAATGGTGATTTTGAAGAAATTTTGCAAAGCCCTTTGAGTTAAGGATGCACTTTTCTAAGTTATAAGAAAAACCGATAAACTTATTCTAATATTGTTTCAATTATTTTACTTAAGAGCAAGTAAAAGTTTAAGTGTGGAGGAATTTAATAACACTCATTTAGTATATATATTTTAGGGTAGTTTTGTATAATTTTATCTATCATTTGTGTTAATTATTGATAATTTGGAGCTTAATTATTCATTATTTCATTTTTAATTTTAAAAGCTTTCGATAAGTTTTTGGGCGATTATATGTAGTTTTGGAGCTTTAATAAGGAAAGTGAGTTCCTTAATTAAATGAAGTCCAAATAAGAAATAATGTCTAGAGAAGAATACGTATAAGATAACAGCCATCAAGACCATGGCTATATAACCTGACTGTATACCTTTTATCCTAGAATTTCATTAAAAAATAAAAGTTACACATGAAGAAGAATAACATGCCTAGAGATCATAACCATATTCTAAGGCGTATACATGCCATGATTTAGAAACCTTTTATTTTTGGAAGGCTTATTTTGTAACTCTAGGTTAAAGTCCTGCATACATAATCTTTAACTCAGTGTTTAGAGAGAGCCCTTTAAGGAATGTTTATCTAAGGTAAAGTATAGGTGATGGGAATTAACCTTCGACTATATTCAAGTTGAGGTAGACCTGTCCAAATTCGAGGCCTATCAATGCTTACCGAGGTTGAGCTAAAGCTAGAAGGATGAGAGGAAGAAAGATAAACACTCGACATCAAGTATGTCATCAGCTGAGATACCAAGAAACCACAAGGCCAAGTACTTAAGACCAAAGAACAACTTGGCACAACACCGAGAGACTTATATCGACTGATTCTAGGTTTGGGCAATTATGAGCTAACCTTTTTAGTTTCTCGGCTAAACACTGCAAAACTTCAAGGACTCTTTCCTAAACCCATACATCCAACTGCCAACCCCATCTGATTCGAATACTACTCCTTCTAAGACATGCCGAGTGACTGCATGCCAACTTCCTTTGTAAAACGTACAATTTTGTATTCTTATACATGTTTTCCTTATTTTAATTATAGGCCCAATTGTTTAGGGTTTAAGGTCTTATACATTATTTACAATTTTACCACTAAGGTCTAGGATTCGCTATAAATAGCAACATCTGTAAACATCAAAGAGAAAGAGAGATGCTTATGAAACTGGATAGAAAAGTATATTCCTGCGTTTTGGAATCTTTTCCTTTTTGAGCAAGGCTACTCTTGAGATAGCATTTCAGGATTATCGAGTGTAGATCAAACTTTTTAATCTTTCCTATGTTCTTGTCGATCTTATCCTTAAGATTATGGTGAACCCCTTCATTTGAGTCGGTTAGTATGTCGCATCTAACCTTTATTTGAGTCCCAAGCGATATTTAGTGCTTGTAAATTGTATCGAACTCTATTTCAAGCTCAAACCAATCATTTCACTTCCTATCCATCATATCAATTCAACCTATTTTGGGTTTTCGAGACCCACTACTGTTGATCTGTAACATCTTTGGTTTCAGAGCTTTGGGGAGACATGCGTGCTAGGGATTCTTCAAAGTTTGATTTGTGGTTTAGACATTTCTATTAGTTATCATTCTGTATGTAGTGTATTAGTGTTTTAGTAGTTGTAGTATTGTGCTGATTAAGTCGAGTAACAGTGATTTTCATAGTTGATTCTAATTGATGTAGTGTTTTTATTGTAAAACTTATTTGTTCAATTTTCTAGAAGTTATTATACGTACAAGAATGTCAAACGATAGTATCAACAACACTGGTGATAGTCCCGCAAAAGCTTGAGGAGATGTGTTGATAACTTAGAGTATCAGATTCAAAATCTTATAGACTCTATCCAAGAACTCACTAGTTTAGTCAAGGGCCGCAGACATGATGGCCAAGAAGAAAGAAGAGAACAGACACTTACTAATAAGAGTGGCTCTAATGAACTTGATCATGATGTTGAACGATTGTCAAGAAGAGCTATTGAGCCAAGAAGAAGAGAACACCATCTAATGTCGAGAAGAGGCAATGACAGGAGTGTTGATTTTAAGTTAAACCAAGGAGCCTGGAGAAGAGAGCTGAGGCCAAGAAGAGATGTGGCTAAGTAGAGCTTTAACAAAAGTGGTAGATTAGAGATGAATCGACCTGCTCAGAATGCAAGGGATGTACCTCGAGCATCTAGCCAAGGACTTGATAATATAAAGCTTAAGTTTCTGACCTACAATGGAAGTAGCCGACCTGAAGAATTCCTTAATTGTGTTCCTTGAGTCGATAAGTTATTTGAATGCTATGAGTGTGATGATTGAACAAAGGTCAAGCTAGCTTCATTATCCCTTGTTGAATATGCAAGCCTTTGGTGAGATAAGCTGGTTGCCAAGCGAGATGCTAAAGGAGAGGAGTTGATCAGAACTTAGAGACTTATGAAACAATTGATAAATCAGCGCTTTGTGCCAACCTACTTCAAGCAAGAAATGCTCCATGCATTCCAGTATCTAAGACAAGGTCAAAATACTATTGAAGAGTATTTGCAAGAGTTTAAGACTTTGATGACAAGATGTGAGATTGTTGAGCCACAAGACCGTACAATTGCTAGGTTCCTAAGTGGACTCTAAGATTATATTGCCGACATAGTTGAATTAAAGCCATTTAACTCTCTAGACGAGTTAATCAATTTGGCACTAAGAGTGGAGAGATAGAGGAAAAGAAGGCATCAAAGGCCGACTAACTGACCTTAATAAGGTAACCTTGAGCCTAAAAGGTATGTCGATAGAAAGTAGGAAAAGAAGATAGTGAAGGGTGAGTTTAGTCGACCAACCTATGCCGAGATAAAAGGAGCTGAGAAAGAAAGAGCACCCAGCAACAAGGCACATGAAGTGAAGTGCTTCAAGTGCTTAGGTTATGGACACATTGCTTCTCAATGTCCAAAAAAAGAGGTCATGGTTTTGAAAGGAAAAGGACCCAATGCTCAAGTAAAGAGTCAAAGTAACAATAGTTCAGAAGGTGGATTGATCGAAGATGTCTATGCTAAAAACTTAGATGACCTCTTAGCCATGATGAATAAGCAAGACGACCTGAAGGCAGATCTCGAACAAAGGGAAAATTTATTTCACATGCAGTGCCTAGTGAACAGGGAGACTTATTCCCTAGTTATCGATGGAGGTAGTTGCACCAACATCATTTCTGCCAAGTTAATAGAAAGGATGAAATTACCGACTTACCCATATCCCCGACCTTATGGATTGAAATGGTTTAATGACAAGGGTATAGTCCATATGCGTGAAAGAGCATGGATAGCATCTAAGGTTGGACAATGAGAACGACTTCGACGTGGTGCCTATGGATGTTGTGAATCTACTTCTTGGCCGACTATAGGAGTTTGATAAGAAAGTGACCCATGACGGGTTCCTCAACACTTACACTATTCAAAAGGATAGGAAGAGCTATCTCTTAACCCCAATGAACATTGAGGAAATCTAAAGACACTCGGCACCCATGGTAAAGCAAAAAGGGAGAAGGAGCTTATTCGACATCTCGGCCCGTGCACAACACTTTATGTCGAAGATGACTTCCTTTCAAACTCGTGGTAATTATGGGAATTAACCTCTGACTATATCTAAGTTGAAGCAGACCTCTCCAAAGCCAAGGCCTATTAATGCTTGCTAAAGCTGAGCTGAAGCCAGAAGGATGAGAGGAAGGAAGATAAACACTCAATATTAAGTTTATTGTCAATTAAGGTGCCAAGATACCACAAAGCTAAGTACTCAAGACCAAAGAACCACTCGACACAGCATCGAAAGACTCATGCCGACTAATTCTAGGACCTAGCAATTATGGGCTGACCTTTCTAATGTCTCGACCAAACACTATAAGACTTTAGGGACTCTTTCCTAAACCCATACATCAAACTACTGACCCCGTTTGTTCGGATACTACTCCTTTTAGGACATACCAAGTGACTACATGCCAACTTCCCTTATAAAACGTACAGTTTTGTATTCTTGTATATGTTTTTCTTTATTTTATTTATGAGTCTAATTCTTTAAGGTTTAAAGCCTTGTATGTTATTGACAATTTTGCCACTAGGGTTTAGGATTCGCTATAAATAAAAACATTTGTAAACATCAAAGAGAGAGACAAATACATACAAAATTGGACAAAAAAGTATATTCCTACATTTTGGAATCTTTCCCTTTTTGAGTAAGGCTACTCTTATGATAGCATTGTCGGATTATCGAGTGTAGATCAAACTCTTTAATCTTTCACATGTTCTTATCGATCTTGTCCTCAAGATCGTGGCTAACCCCTTCATTTGAGCTAGTTAGTGAGTCGCATTTAACCCTTATTTGAGTCCTAAGTGACATTTAGTACTTATAAGTTGTATCAAACTCTATTTTGAGCTCAAACCAATCGTTTCACTTCCTGTCTGTCATACCAATTCGACCTATTTTGGGTTTTCAAGATTCGTTGCCATTGATCCATAACAATAAGGGTTTCTTATCTATCTTAATCTCTTCTACTCTATTTTCATAAAATAATTTAATTTTCTTAGTAAATCTTTTATTGAACCTTAATTCAATGTGACAATTGCCTTTATATCAATCCTTGATATTGTGTTTTGTGATCTAATAGTATTGTTTTGTATGGTCTTTAATTTAACATAGTCAGTTATTGTATTATTGTATGGATCTACTATAGAGTTTGCAAGATCTTATAGTTAGATTAACTAATGCAATGAGAAATAATTGAGTAGAGTATGCAATTAGTTATCTGATTTCTTTAAGTTAGGGTAACCTAATGAATTTAAGATCTTAATGCAATTTTGAGATACTTTGTTATAAAAGCAATTCAAATAAAGTGTACTCATGGTTAGGGATTAATTAAGAAACGCAAGTCTAGTTAATTCATACTAGAAATCTCCATGGTCCAAAAGTACGATTGAGATTGAAAGTTACATGGAGTTAGATAGTAAATAAAGTGTACTTAGGGTTATGTTTTCTATGATTTGCCTAATTGTTTATTTTATTGCTTGTTTATTTCATCATCTCATTTTATTATTCTTGCTTTAATTACTCTTTGTTTACATTTGCTTAATTAAATATAATTATTTAACTAAATTAATAAGTTGATAATTGGTAATTTTAGCAAAATTGCCGGTGGGTTTCCTCAAATTTTTTTTTTCCTATGGGATTGAAAACTCAAACTCAAATCTATATTATACTATAATTGATTAAGTGTACTTTCCTAAGGGTGGTTGTAAACCCTTAATTTTTTTTTACCTAACATCTGAAGTAGACTGAAGTGTATTGGATATTCTTAAGAGTCGATAAGGTAAGTTAAAATAAAAACCCTAAGATAATAATTGAAGATTCAATCGCGTATAATACTTTTATACCCTAAATATACTTATACACTAGAGATTGTACCCAAAAGTAATAAAACCCAAAAATTATAACTTTAAGGATATAAAATTACTAATTCACCATAACTTACTCTAAAACCCTAATTGACAATATATTCTTAGTATCTTACCAAATTATTAGTAAAAGATCAAATATAACTTCCAATCATTTATAAATACATATAAAACTAAAGCAATCCATTAAAAACTAGGATAATGCAATATAAATCGCATCTATCTTCTAATTATATAACTAAGTTAGTATTATATAGAGTTAAAAATTTAGTTGATGATTATACTACATATAGTAAGTATTAGTACCCTAAATAATACTTTTCATGATAATTACATTAAGTAACCTACCAAATAATATATATATAGGATACAAATACTTAGAGGAAGATCTCATTAACTATTTTTACTAATCATTTCAATAAACTACACATTTCCTTAATTTTTCTCCCAATTATTCTTAATTTTATCATTATGTACACATAAATTACATTTAATTTCAAATGGTTGACTAAGTCAAAATTGGCCAAAGTCAAAATATTGACTAAAGTCAACATAGGTCATTTTCACTCTAGAATTCTCTACTCCTTTCTAAAGAATTCTTTCATTTTTTTCACATGTCTTTTTCTTCTCCTTATCCACTCTTTGTTGTCCAACATGAGAACATTGTAGACCCCACTAGTTTCTTCCACAAAAACATAAATTTAGATACAAACAAAACATTTTCCTTCCCCATTTCCAAACCATCACTTTCCCTTTCTCCTTATTCCCCTTCAAACTCTTGTTTTTACCTTTTTCTTCACTCATCAACAACTTCCAAACCACTACTCTACATACATAAACTCTTATTTCATATTACAAGGAGAAAAAGGTATAATTTCATTTGATTGTCTAGTTTAATAATTAGTTAGAATCAATCTTATGTTAGCGTAGAAAATTTATGTAATATGTACTCATGTGTTATTGAAGATAGGAATTCTTATACCATGCTTAGAAATGTAGAAATACTTAAGTATATAGGTAAAAATATATATACATATAACAAGTGAGTACATATGAAGTGTATATGTAAAGATTTTAGTAAAATATTTAGTATAAGAATCTCTAGATAAGTGGAGAAGGAGCACATATACATATATATAAGTATGTGTATACAAGAATACACTTAATGAACACTTGTATGGATACTCTTATACATGAGTACCCTTTATGTACATAACAAAAAAGGAAGAGTATACTAACTATACATACATATACCTTACTAAATAGGCCCTTAAAGTGTAAAAATATGAAATATGTGAAGCCTTCTTAAGAAAGTATACTAGACATACGAAAATACATATAAAAATATATATGTAACCGTATGTATACACGGGTATATGTACTAGTACACGTATAAGTATACAAGTATTCATTTTACTATATTAGAAATATAAGTATATATATAACATATGTATAAGGTACATAAACACATAAGTATAAGTATACATATGTAGTAAATGACACAAGTAATGATAAGTAATTGATGACATAAGCGATGACATAAGCCATTGATGATATAAGCGATGACATAAGCCTCTAAAATAATAAACTATAAGATCATCCAAGTCTAAGAATTTAATGGCTAATACAATCATTAACTACTAAAATAAAACATAAAACTAGTCAATAAGAATATTTAAGCTTCAATAACTAACATTTCAATAAATTTAGTCTATATCATAAAATAAGGATTTTAATATCCAAAACAGATATCACCATGTGAACATACGTCCAAAAACAATAAAAAGCGACTATATGTTCGTAAATATTAGAAATAAAATGAAAAAGCATATATAATTAGTGATATGGTTCAATCAGATAAAAATTGACAATAATTTAAGTAGAATTAGATACTTGGAATCACTAATTAATTCAATTAGTTATCATCATTGTCATCTCGTAATGATCAGGTGATCCAGATGTGGGTGAAGATCTTTCGATTGATTATTACGACTCGAGTGAGCCATCATGGTCGAATAAGTATTTACCCTATGATTCTATACTTTTATGTGATTGTAACTAATGAACTTAAATGATTATGTTAATTGAATGTTGTGTGGAGTTAGGAAATGCCTATGTGTGCTGTTATGTGTTGATTTGTAAATTTACCTTAAATATGAATAACAAATTATTGTTGCATAATAGTATAAATGATGATTGTATGCAATATTGTTTGGTCACAATATAATTGGACTTAACTATACTTCACTAATAAAAAGAAATTGGTACATGCATTGACATGCATCGCATTGACCTAAATCCCGGTTGTCACATCACACGATGGTAACGAGAGGCTATTCGGGGGTTGTTATTATAAATTTATTGGTTTCATACAATACACTTGTATAAAATTGCCTTACCTTAGCCCATAGAAATACTAGACATTGGAGGCGCTAACCACCTGGTTAAGGGTCGAGTCTAGAGGCCTCCGTTTAGAGGTAAGTGTAGACTGTGAGAGCCCATTCACGATTATAGTAAGAACTTGGTTTTTATAAAAATAAAATATTTATTTAATTTAAGTACGGAACGTAAAGTTTCGTAATAAAGTAAGTTCTAGTATAATACACGGATCCGATTGGTACCGTATATACTTTAATCCTGATTTTAGAGAACGCTAAATCTAAGTTACGTATATTGACTAGTTAATTATACATATTGTTTAGCATTCTTTTTTATCATTCATTTATATGCGTGAATATAATATATTGATAACATACTTATGGTATAGCTAAAGGTTTTCTTACTAAGCTTAGGCTTACACCCCCTTAAACTTTTGCTGCAAGATGGCTTATTTGTTGAGGTTAGCCGAGGAATGCCAGATGTTAGTTTAGCAACCTGGGCAAGAGTAGGCCACAAGACAGTGGTATTTGTAAATTTTTACTTATGTACTTTTATTTTGTTAGTAATATAAACTTAAATGTACTAAATTACAGTTTACTGTAAACTTTGTAGTTTAAATGTTATATAAATATGTTATGTGATGATATCCTTTGAATCTGTATGTTTCTGGGAAGCTAGTATGTTGTAGAGCCTTATATATTGTGTGAAAAGTTTTTGATTAAAAGGATAACTAATCAAGGGTTCTTTATATAGTATACGACGTCTACTACGACTAGACTGTTCATAATTCGTGACAGTGGTATTTGTCCCCATATCACTAGAACTTAACTAGCCCTATAAACATCAAGCCCATGATGCCACATTACATGGGACAAGTAAGTGCTTAGCCTTCGAGCCTCCTACCCCTTCCTACCTATGATAGAATGCTCCATATCCAATGAGGCCAATAAGCTACATGACATTTAATATGATGGGGTGATCTACGGGTAAGACATAAGCAAGCTCATCATTAGGACATTATATCAAGATCCATACTCTACTTCAGAGTCGTTAGGCCATAGCCTAACTACCTAAGTTAGATCTGGTTCTTCCAATTAATAATTATAAATAAGGTCCATCTAAGGACCAAACAAAGGACTTTTCTAATTGCTTGAAGGTGATCTACATAAACACTCTACCACACTCATTGTGTTTCATATTGGTTGTTGACATAATCATCAGAGTGGCCACACTGAAGGAAACCCTGGTGCCCATTCTAATGCCTCTATAATTTTACAGGTCCAAGGAAGCTTAATGTAAGCTAGACAAAGAATCACCATCAACAATAACAAATAATCATGATGAAAAATATGAGTAGAAGTAGTAGATTTGACAAGTGAAAGCTCAATTCGGTATGAAATCTACCATTTTCAAATTTCATATGTGAAATTTTAAAAAGAAAAAGAAAAAGATACTTTTGATTTCATGTTGTGACTTTAACATTGTCTCCTGTCTTACCATTATTGTCACTGCCACCATTACCATTGCCATTCTAATACACTATAAACACTACTATAATGCTATAAGTATTGTTAACTTGTTGCTACCTATGTAACACCGTTATGGTAATGTTCGCATGCAATCCATTGGTAATAATAGTAGCCACAATAAGATGGTGGCTATGTGAGGGAATAGTGGTGATGATGGTGCAATATAAAGAAGGTTTTACTAGTAATATAGAGTAGTAATTATAGTAGCGGTGGTGGTGGAGGTGGTGAGGTTGTGGCAATAATAGTTGTGATGTAGTACAATGGTATTGATGATAGTAATTATTTATGAGTTTTTAAGGTTGTAAGAGTAAAGACAATAGTGGAGCAATAGTGGTGGCATGGTGGTACTAATGTGGCTATATGGTAACTCAATGCAAGTGTTGTATTAATAGTAGTGGCAATGGCAACGGCTATAATGACGATAATAATAGTGGTGAATGTATGATTGAGGTGGTGATAGAGAGATAGTAGCAATGTTGGTATTAGTAGTGGTGAAATAGTAATAAAATAGTGATTTAAAAAAAAATGCTTCTTTGATTTTTTTTTTTTTTTTTTTTTTGGACCCAAGAGAAAGAGTCAAAACTTTAGCTTGCAATTTGAGTTGAGAGATTTTATGCTAAGTTTCCAAAAATTTTATTAAAAGTTCTTTCTTCCATTTGAATCACCTTTTGGAAGCCATAACGTTGGGGTTATGATGATCCCAGGAGAGGGATCTTCCTCATAAAGCAAGAAAGGTTCAATGTAGTGATCCAGTTCAAAAAATCCAAACCACCTAAATGTGCTACCGTTTCCTTTCATTTTAAAATAAGCATTTTTATATATGCCATCCTAGGTGGATCCGTGAAAATTCATCATTAAATGCAGCATGCCGCTATGTTGGCAAGCATTTAATCATTCAAATTTTCACGCAAAACGTCTGACATAAGATACCCCGGACCCAAAAAGAGAGAAAAAAATTCTATTAAAGCAAAGAAACTACGTTACTACAAAAAGAATTGCCACCTTTTGCCACACAAGTACTTGGGAGAGACGAATGTTGATGTTGTAGGACATCATCTACCCTTCCACAGTTGTGAGCTTGAAGAAGCTCAAGGACGTGATTCTATTTCTCATAACCACTCTAACATTCATAAACAAATTTCCCACCCCCCAAAAAAGAGCCACAGCCCTTCTGTACTTAATACCTAAATAAATTGGAGGATGAAATAGGATATCTTCACTCGTTACCAGACATGAAAATAAGACTTTGATAGGAATAACCAGTTCAATATAATAACTGCGATGCAAAACATTTCATGCGTTTTTGAAGAATAGTTAGGTAGTTGGTCACACTGGTCAACTGAACCCCAAGCGCAACCGAAGCTTCCCTTTGCTCTCAAGAGAAAAATAATGGCAAGAGCCAAGAGAGCTAATGCATCTCTGAGGCACATAAGAATAGATTCACTTTAAAAATCAATTACGGATATTTGGTAGTGGAAGGCCTTTGGTCTGCATCTGCTTGTACATCCATTGCCAATTTTCTTGTGGCACTTCACCTCCAAGAGACCGAATGACAGTCCCACCACTGCATGCCCCGACTTTGCAGCAATCCTCAAGGGACAGACCTTTAACCAATCCATACAGAAATCCACTTGCAAACAGATCACCCGCTCCAGTTGCATCAGTTGCTTTTGCCTCTCCTATTGCCAGAACCCGAGCAATCTGAAACACAATAATATTGATGCATTACTTTCTATATCCAAGCTCCACAATTAGACCTCTCCATTACAGTTACACTTATGACAAAAGAGAAGGCTAAATGCCAGAGACATAATGTTTATGTTTACAATCAGGCTTTTTGCATCCAGTGCAGTATCAAATTAGACTACACCTACCAAAAGGAAACTATAGTTTCGATTAATTCTATCTCCCTATTCATCTAATAAATTTGACATTCTTCTAATTGGAAGATGGCAATGCATTTGCTTGTCGAAATTAACAGTTGCAAACCTCTTTCCCATGCTTTGCGATGCACCCATTTGATGCTAGGGTCACCACAGCCCACTTGCACCTCTGAGACAGAAACTCAAGTGCTGCCTCCGGACCTGCTTTTTCTTCACCCCTGCAGCATCAACATTCAAAATAATCTCTGAGATGAAGAATTCAGTTAATAGTTCAATGACCATTCTTTTGTAACCCCATTGATGGTAATGGCAATTACCTTATTAGCTCAGCTGCTTCATCCTCATTGGCAAAGCACAGATCTATACTTCCAGAATCAAGCAACTCTAGCAGAGGCTCTCTAAAATTTCGAACCATCTGAATACATAAAGGAGTTTTCAGGTGGCATAGTGTGAGATTTCGTTAAAACCATCAGAAAGATGGTGCCAAAAGAATTATATAGATAGCAAGGAAGACTAATAGCATGATTTAACATAAAAACGAACGTCTGAACTCACATCATGATATAAAAGAAATAAGCAATTTCCTTTAGCATTGTTAATGGAAACAGCACAGCACAAAAGAATGCTCTGATTAGAGGATGAAACCATACGTAGATTATCAGGAAGATATTAAACACGCATATTGCCTTTAAAGTGATTCCTTCATGATACTGAAATGAAGATCACTTACAAATTAACATAGAATCTCCACACAAGGTGGAAGGAAAGGAGGACCTTAAAGAGAATAGCACACACCTCAAAGCTGGCCAAATCCATAGAGATGTACAGCCCCTCCTGTTTGGCAATCCGTATTGCCACTTTAATAACATCCAAGTTAAATATTGCATATCTAAGTACCAACCACTGCAACACAACAATTTGGAGAAATTAAAAGCTGATTAGACTAAAGGGTTCGACCAAAAAGAAAAATCATTGAGTATAAAGAATTTCAGCCCTGGCCATGTAGAAAAGCCTTCGTGTTGATTTTACAAGTGAAACAACAATGATAAGTAAATCAGTCCAGCCAATTCTAGAATCTGTTCATTATAGCAGGGTATCCAACCTTTGAGCCCTTGAAATCCTCTCTAATTAATTCATCTGCCTGAAAGGTATGAGAGGGATAAACCGCCTGAGGCTCCTTCCAAATAAAATAGTTCAGAAGGAAAAAGATCGATGCTAAGGTTACTGAACCTGAATTTTCACCGCACTAGACAAGCAGGGCCGCATAGTACGATTTCCCATGGCATCAACGAGGCAAACACACTGTAACTCATAATGTAAGATATCAGCTCAGTCTATCGTGTGATACAAAAGCAGCGAAGTAGTTGTAGTAACAGTCTGCACTGCAGCAATCTCTTACCTGACCCGTAGTGCCCTTTTTTCTTTGCAATCTGGAAAGGTCCACCCCATGAAAGCTCATGTTATTCACAAAGAAATTTCCTTGATCATCATCTCCATACACCCCGATTATTCCACTAGAAACGTTAAAGCCTGCACTGAGCCCGCGGATCGTATTGGCAACACTACCTCCAGCCATTGTTTTGACGAGAACGGGATCTTCAGAGGTTGATAAGAGATGAGTTTTCAGTTCATTCAGTATGAAATTAAGCTCTTCAACTGCCACCTAATTGACAGCCAAAATCAGCAGACTACATCAGTCAAAATTACAAAACCATGACATACTTTTCCAGAACACGGTACAAAATTAAATTACGATTTTCCAATGTTCAAGTAAATAAAGCCAATCTACAATGGAAAAACAAACAAGAATCTGGACTGCGTGAAACATAATTCAGCCGTATTGAAAAATCATGAATAGAGTACTTATAATGCAATTTATTTTTATAACAAGTGCGCCGAGCACCCAATAAGAATATATATATATATATATATATTGCAATTTCTAGTGCATTTGTCGATCTCATGAACTGCAAAATCAGCGCAGTGCACCAGAAGATCGTTGGCAGAGTACCTAACTCCCAACTACTTTTTCTTCCAACGAATTAATATATATATATATATATATATATATATATATATATATATATAACCTCCCCTATAAATCCAATTTTCCAACTCCAATTACATACAAGTTATCTATCAAGTCATTAATGTGTCCAATTAAATCAAAATTTCAATGATCTGAATTACGCTTGGACCAACTTGAATTAGAGAAACATAAAATTACATTAGCATTAGTAGAATCAATAGAAAAATATACGGAAAAGAAAAGAGAAAAATAATGGAGGAAAGAAAGTATACGGGGATGGAACCACCACGGTCGCCGGGAATTCTGTCGAGGAGAGACCAATCCACACGAGCCACGTGGTCGATGAGAGCGGCAGGTTGCAAACCCAGTATTGTAGGACCGGCAACACCATGGCCACGTTCATAATCTGAGACAACTATGTCTGTACTGCTGATTACATTTATTGTTGCTGTTGCTGTTGGAACATATTCTGCACCCATTATCTTTCTCAGGTGGTTGTTTTAAATGGTTCGGTTGTGTGTGTAGATAGATAGATAGAGAGAAAGAGAGAGAAGTGGCGCCGCTCCTACTCTCGGGAAGGACTACTTCTCGTCTTCTGAATATTGAGGGTCCAACCTCAAAGAATTTTGCTTAGAAAAAAAGGAAAAAAGAAAGAAAAGAAAAAACCTCCAAGAATTTATAAGAGGAAACGTTATAAAAATATTATATTCTTCGTGCCCTTCGTTTTTTGTTTAAAGCTTACATGCCTCCATTTTGATGAATTGATACAAACATCCATTCATCATTCATTTACATTTTTTTTAATTTCAACTATTAAATTTATAAATAATATAATGATTAAGATTTAAAGGACTATAAATTTATGATAAATGAAGGATAAAATCAATCTCCTAAAAAATAAGAATCAATTATAAAAAAAATTCTTCTTTTTCCCTTTAGTGTAACGGTTTCCAATAATTGCGATTGTTTACACGTACAGTTGTAGGTCTATTTAATCCATAAATATTAAAGTTAATAAGGCTTTTAATATCTTATATTCTCATATTTAAAAAAAATGTATTTATCATTGAAATTAATAAATCTTATATAATTATAAATTATATAAAAAATTATCAAAATACCGTTATTATATTGTATATTGAACATAGGACAATATTATTTCTACCAATATTACATATTCGAGATACGATATTATTATTTGTAACTATGTTGTATTTTAAAGATACTAAAGTATTACATTTTCACTTATGTTACATCTTTAAGATGTAACATTAGTGTATTTATAGTTATATCGTATCTTTAATAGTACACAAATAGTAATGTTACATCTTAAGATACAAATAATAATATCTCATCTTCAAGATGCAACATAATAACGGTATTTTTGGTAATTTTTTTGTATAATTTATAATTTTGAAATTTTTTTATATATATCGCATCTCCCATTTTATTTCCATCTATGTCACATCTTCATTATAATAACTATATATAAATAGTAATGTTGCATCTTAAGATACAAATAGTAATACCTTATCTTCAATGTATAATATAATAGCAATATTTTAGTAACTTTTTTTGTATAATTTATAATTATATAATATTTTTATATTAGTAAGCATGTATTACACCCCCACATTTATATTAGTTCAATAAATTAAGTTAGGAAAATAAGGAAGCAAATACGTGCTAGCATAATAGATAAGTGTCACTTTTGTGTAACTATATGGAGATACATATATCTAAGTAAATGGTAAATAGTTATTCATATTAAATATAACATTATATATGATATTAAAGTCAAAGAGATGGCACTTTTTTTTGTTGTTGTCTAATTTTCCCATTAAATATATTAATAGTTCATATGATTTACCATTTGCTATTTTACATCACAAATTTTTAATATTATTCTACAATTATCATTTTAATATTATTCTACAATTATCATTCACCTTTACACAGGAAAAAAAAAGAACAATTCTATTATATATATATATATAACATCTTTAATATTTGACACAATTGTTATTTATTATTATATTTACAATGTCATTATAATTATTAATTACAATGATTATATTAATTTGCATTAGATTTAGTATTTTACTGCTTATGCCCTTCTTTCTTAGCAGAATATGTTGAAATGAGAAAAGAGTAAGCGTCTAACCATGTCTATTAAGGTGCTCACTCATACTTACTTAACTTAATAAGTTTTCAAAGTATGTCAAAGGTCATAGGCAAGTATTAGGTAACAATTTTCTTAAACCCATTTCCATAAGATAAGATGTGAGTATAATACCTTCATATGTTATACCTATCATGGAACCTTTATTTTAGGTATACAAAGTATAGGTTTCCATAAACTCAATATAATGCCTCAAGCTCAAAACGCTATAGACCTCTATGTGCCTCTAATAATCTATTAATACATTTGGACTTTGATGTAATTTTTTAAATAAAAACTCCAAAGTTCCCATAAAAGTCTTCAAATAAACTCATGGAATTTAATTCTTTAATTTAAATCAAAATAACATTTAGGTAATTCCTCAAATTCTTGAACAATAAAAACTTATCACCAATAACATTCCATTCTGTTCTAACTCAAAATTTGACCTCATAATTATAATCTTAATCAATGCTCCATATCCTTCTAATTCAATAATTTCAGTAGTATTGACTTAAATACCTATACATGAAAAATAATAAGGGATGAATTGAAGCCCATTATGTGAAACCCTTAACTAAACACATTTTCTATGCATCATACACATAATGTCACATGCATTTATGTAACAAAAAATATCAAACAATTCATTTAGTTATCTTTTATTAGTCAACATACAACACAGTCCAAAATCATTTGCAACTACCCTCGAAGTTGGAGTAACTCATGATTTCGTATCACAATTCCTAAATTAAGACACTAGAATTATAGTCTCTACCTAAACAAGCATTGAGACAATAGTATTACAACCCCTAATTGCATAAAAGGGTAATTGAGTCAATATCTTTACTGGTTTCCTCTCATTTCCACTTTTTATATCTAAATAACAATGAAAATTATATATTCCTTGAACTCTTGTCCTTTCTTTTCTTATGCACATCTTTCCTTTCAAGTGTAAATCACCATTTAGGCCAAAAATTCATACTTTTATATCTTCTACAGTTGTTACTATTATTATCATGTTTATTACATAATAAAAGTATAGCAAATTCACATTATATAACGTAGTAATTGTCTCATATGTATCCAAACTACAATAACACATATTAAATATACACTAATAAAGTTATATATGCAACCAATACTAAATACATAATAATGAATGGTAATCTATATCAATATTATCTATTCTAAGATGTGTGTGTCTATATTATTTAAGCCCCATTTCAATTTAGTATGTTAATAAATTGTCTATCTATCTATTTATCTATATATATATTAATTTGTATATTAATATATATTATATATATAAAGTGAGTAAGGATTATTCATCTTCATACTCTTCCCCAATAGTTTTAATATGAAAGTTTTTTAATCTTATTTATGATATGCAACTTGACTATGCAATAATATTGCATTCAATATTTCATATATTTGAATATTTTGATTTTTGGAAACACAATTAAAAGTAGATGAGGATAATAATAGCATTGCAAAATTTTACATATAACTAAAACTAAAACAATAATAAAAGACATTAGCAAGCATTATTATTGCTCATTCTATGAATTGAATCACGAGTTTATAGAAATAGTAAAGTGAGCAAATTATTGCGTTGCTTTGACTCTCCTATTTGTAATCATAAATCTATTGCCTTTTCTAAAACCATTATGGTGATTTTTTTCTTACATTTACTTAACTATGTATTTGCATTTGCAATTAATACTGCACATATAATATTCTTAAATCTGTATACGTCTATTAATGTATATATATAATTATTAAATCAATTCCATATTATAGTTATATACTGGAGTCGTAATTACGCGCACAAATTGCCAAGACTCTTAGCAACCATCTGGTCCGTATATATTCTACATTCTTCTACTGCATTCTTCTACGACATTCCTAAAGTAAAGAAAACCCAGTGTTAGACAAATTTTTTCTAGCAAATTCAATCTGAAGTTGCATGGAAAAGGTATTGAGGAAAAACACAGGGAATAGATGAAAACTTATGATGGAAAGTATCTCCGAGATCAACCTTTTTGTTTTTTTGCCCCTCTAAATAATTAATTCATCTTCGGTTGAAGTTCGTAAGGAGTCAGAAAAATAAAATTTTAAGAGGTAGAGCTATGGACGCTATCTACAACAGGCCCATTTCTTATAACACGAACTTCTGATGACTTTTTGACTTATTAACATGGATAAACCCTTATCTACGGTTTTTTCCACACCAGCTCGCTGGAGTTAGAACTAATTGAAATATTTATATATTTTCTGTCACTTTATCTTCAATGATATTTTTTCCCTGTCCGCGAAGTTATGTGGAAGTTTCAAGCTGCTCCTTTCGAATCTCAATCTTTTCCCGTACCAAATCTCTTTCAATATCTGATTAAAAAATGAATTAATTATATATAATCTTCTTTGTTTAGTCACCCAATGAGATCGGTCACCGATCAATATTTTATCCAAGGGATATAATATAGTGGTGTTTGAGTTTTAGTTTAGCCTCTTAGTAAACCAAATCTCTATTAACGGTTTAGGATTTTGAGTCAAACCACTCCAAGTGCAATGAATTGCTTTTGAAAATGTTCATATGTTCTAATCAATTTAATAATTGTTCAGATTAGGATTTTGAGTCAAACCACTCCTAAGTGCAATAAATTGCTTTTGAAAACGGTCATATGCTCTAATCAATTTAATAATTGTTCATATTAGGATTTTGAGTCAAACCACTCCAAGTGCAATGAATTGCTTTTGAAAATGCTCATATGTTCTAATCAATTTAATAATTATTTATACCATGCAATTTGTCATGCTCTAAACCAAGATACATGGACAATTTGTCATAAAACCTGTTATACAAAGGCTCGAAATAGTTAAACTTCCATAATTAATTGTCGTCTGCAATATCTCTTATTGATAATTCTCAATCATCAATATTACATAACTCCAAATCTTTACTACAATTGAGAAACTAAATCAAGCATAACTAAACTATTATAGTCTAACTTAAATCCTTCCTTTCCATCCACTAGTATCGCACCTAATACCATATTCAAAGGCCATAACCATAATATGTAGCTACTCCTACACTAGAAAATAAATTTCCCTAAAAAGGGTATGTAGACACCTAGTTTTACAATCCTTTTAACAAATTTTACTAAAAAAAAAAAAAAAAGAAATTAGATTTGTAAAAATACAAAAAGTTTGCAAATGTTAGAAAAAAAAACCTAAAAATAAGAAGATTGACAAAAAAAAAAGGGGGGGAGGGGAGGGGGGAGAGAGAGAGAGAAAAAAGAAAGAACAAAATAGAAAATCATATACATTGATCGATTTAAGCTGTTTAAAACATATGCATGTGATTTGCTATTGAAGATAGGCATGGGTTAATTACTTAGTTGGATAGGTATGCATGTCCAATTTTGAAGGCCATAAGTTTGCGTCTTATGTGAAGTATAAGTGTGCTTTTTGTAATTTTGAAGGCTACAAGTTTGAGTCTCATGTGAAGTATAAGTGTGCATTTCGTTTTCCTCAATATAGTAATATTGAACCTTGGGTACTTAATTTAATTTTAATGAGAATAAAACCTAGATTAATTAAAATTTAAGTTAATTATGAACTTTATCTTTTAATATCCCAATTCAAATTGGTTCAAGATCTTTGTGTATGCCAT
This sequence comes from Lumnitzera racemosa, assembly GCA_024138005.1. Classification (NCBI taxonomy): domain Eukaryota; kingdom Viridiplantae; phylum Streptophyta; class Magnoliopsida; order Myrtales; family Combretaceae; genus Lumnitzera; species Lumnitzera racemosa. Next base: position 84,351,700 of record JAMXBC010000010.1, on the reverse strand, counting down.
GAGTGTGTTATATGTAATGTATATATTAGTATTTTTTTTGTGGAATTTATACATATTTGTAAGCAAAAAACAAGTGAAATAAGAAGTGTTGTAGACATCTAAACCACTTGCTTGCTGATGCATAAAAGAACTCACTTATTAGTAGAAAAAACCTCAAGGCTATCTATAATTTAGCCTATCGACCTACCAGTATGGAGGCCGAGAGTAAAACTTGAGTTTGGTTCTATCCTTAAACTATCCTAATGGTAGCTCAAGCTGGTGATGATTTTGGCTTATTATAAAGTGTTAGCTTGTTGGTAACTCTATTTTAACTCATCATTGAAGCATCTAATATTCTATAATGTGAAGAATTCTTGGAGATGATATAAATGCTCAATTACTTAACTAAGAACAATTATGAATCGATCTTCTACTGCTACTTATAAACATTCTCTTATATTATTTGGCTTATTAACTTCTACTTTGTGGCTTGTACTCATTCTTGATAATTATGAAGAGAGCTGTATAGTGTAGTGCTTGAGTTTTTAATTGCAAAAATAGAGTGAGAAAAGCACTACACTTGAGAAACTAAAGTGTAATCGAGATTGTCATTGTTCTTAGTGTGAGGATGGTGATGAGATAGTAATGATGGTAAGAAATTTAAGAAATTCAACAAAAAGTTGAAGATAAGGATAATGGTGGCATTACATCAAAATTCAATAAAGAAAAAAAGGAAGTTCTCAAGTAATACAATTGCCAAAGACCAATCCATATTAGAGAATATTATCCACTCCTTAAGAAAATCGAAAAAAAAAATCGAGGAAGAAAGCCATCGTTTCCACTTAGAACGATGATGATTCAAGTAACTCGATAATGAAATGTGCTTTATGGTTAAGGATGATGAGATATGCTATATTTCTCACAATTTGTCTTTTGATGAGCTTAAAGATATGTTTAATGAATTCATTAAAGCTCAAAAGAAGATTAAAGCATTAAAAAAATGATGAATGAAGTGGGCAATGATTTTGATGATTTAAATGTGAATACAATAAAATCAATGATGCAAAAAAGGGCTAAAGGTAGACAATAAATATTTAAAGTTAGAAGTTGAAAAATTGACTAGAAAGAATGAAGAAATGAGCACAAAAAATGATGAGTTAATTAAAGAGAATAATAAATTAAAAGAAATTAATAGTTCTTTTCAAAAGGAAGTTGAAAGCTTAAAAGAAATGCATGATAACGATATGGTAGATAAGCTAGGAAAGCTTGACATTGAGAATGGAATTTTAAAATCCAATTTAAATTATTCAAAATAAACTGTAGCCAAATTCGTGAATGAAAAAAAAAAAAAAAAAAGAATTCGGAAGAGATCATTGGAAAAAGATTAGACAAAACCAAAGTTGGAATTAATAGAGAAAATGTCTACAAGTCTTATAAGAGGTATTTTGTAAAAACTTCAAATAAGACTGATTATTATTATGATAGATATGATCATATTACACATAAATGTGCAATACCAAGTAATCTCACCTTGGATTATAAAGCCAATATGATTAGATTCCTAAGGAATAAGCTTACATTATGACAACTAGCCCTAAAGGATACAAACTTAAGTAGGTACCAAAGAGGTCATTCTTTGTTTTCTAGGATTCTTCAAGATGGAGAAACAAATAGATTTTGGATAGTAGTTACTCAAAGCACATGAGTGATGATGCATCTAAGTTCATTATCTTAAAATCGAAGGATAGAGGGAGTGTTACCTTTAGAGATAATAAAAAAGCTCATACCAATGGTGAAAGTAACATTCTAATCAACAAGGACCTTACTATTAAGAATGTATTACTTATAGACAATTTAAAACGCAACTTATTTGGCATTAGCCAGTTGTATGATATCGGATACATAGTAACAACTTTAGCTTTAAGGTGTTATATTGAAAAAATCAAGAATAACTAAATTCATTTTGAGTTGTATACACAACAAACATTTACAAAGTCAATCTTGATATATTTTCTAGTTCAATCAAAAGTTATCTATTAACTCAAAACAGTAATAGTTAGTTATGGCATAAGAAGTTAGGACATACTAGTATGGATATAATTTTTAAACTTGTTAAAAACAACCTTGTCAAAAGCTTACCAAAATTTAGTTTTCACAAAGATAAAGTTTACTCAGTATGCTAACATGGAAAGTAAACAAAAATCCCCTTTTCAACCTAAGGATCCCATTTTGGCTTATAGGCAACACCAGCTATTGCATATGAATTTATTTGGTCCAACTTAAACTTCAAATTTAGAAGGGAAAAGATATACATTGGTCATTGTCAATGATTTTACTAGATATACTTGGAACTTTTTCCTTACAAAAAGGACTAATCATATCATTTATTCTTGAAATATTACAAGAAGGTACAAAATGGAAAAGGTCTTTCAATTATCTCTATAAGAAATTATCATGGAGGAGAATTTGAAAATTATGAAATGAAAGAGTTTTAAGATAAAAATGGCATAAAGCATACTTTCTCGACACTTAAAGTTCCACAATAAAATGAAGTCACCAAAAGGAAGAATAGGACTCTTATTGAAATGGTTAGAATAATGCTTTATGAGAACAATTTACCAAAGTATTTTTGGGCTGAGGTGATGAATACTACATGTTATATATCATATCTTGTTTTCATAAGACTTATTTTAAAGGAAACTCCCTATGAGTTTTGAAAAGGCAAAAGACCTAACATTTCTTACTTTCACCCCTTTGATACCAAATGCGTTGTGCTCGATAATGGCAAGGATTAACTTGGTAAATTTGATTATAAATCCAATAAAGCTATATCTCTTGGTTATTCTTTAACTAGCAAAGCATATAGAGTTTTCAATAAAAGAACATCAGTAGCTGAAGAATCTATTTGTGTTGTGTTTGATGATGCATTAGCCCTAATAATAATATTGATAATATTAGTACTCAATTGAATAGTATTAGTCTTGACAATGATCAAACTAAATCAAAGGATAAGGAAATTTCTAGGGAAGATGAAATAATTGATCAATCTAATACGGACTTGCTTAAGGAATGGAGATTTGTGAAAGATCACCCTAATGACTTAATCATAGGTTAATAATTTAATAAGGTGCAAACTAGAGCTTCCCTAAGAAACTTAAGCAATGTAGTGTCCCTATCTCAACTAGAACCTAAAAATGTTGATGAGGCTCTAGTCTCGTGTTGACCATTTCCACAAGTCACACACTAATTTGAAAAAATTTGCTTCCTTCTAAATTAGTCAAATCAATATACAATTAATCGTTCTAACTTACAGTTTTAATGAAAAGTGTTGTGGAATCCATGAAGTTTTGGCAAGTATACCGATTGATTAATAATATAAGGTAAGATTCAAGGTCGTATTCCCAAGAGAATGGGGTGCTATCTCCTAACCGTATTAGTACTATTCATATCTAGGTAAGCTAAACAAAATTTGATTGTTTTATTAAACAAGAGATTCTAACACAAAAAGGATAAAGGTGTGATTTCTATTAACTAAACCTAAGAACAATTCCTAATCTAACAAAATACAATATTCCAATACTCTAATGATCACAATTAAGAACCAATTATAAGAATTAACAAGTGGCATGATGTTTGAGTTCTTCTATTGTTCATGACCATATAGATTAAAGGTTGATTCCAAAAATGAAATCTCAAACAAATCAACTTGTATCAACAATTAATCTAAGTTAAACAAGCATAGAAACGACTAGAATTATCTACACACATTCATTCATAAGTAAAATACATGTTCAATGCTTAAAATCCGTAACCCATATAACACATAATCGCAATGAACAATATAAACACCAAATATTAATCCATTAACAATAAAAGATTCATAATTTCCATGAATACAATGGGATTACAAAGGTAAATAACATCCAAGAACAACAAGAAATCGAGAAGAGAGCGAAATCATCTAACAAGAGGAATTCTAATCTTCAGTCTATGTTGGAATGATGTTTCTCTTGTATCACGAGGTTAGAATCCAATAAAACTAACTTAATTTAAGCTAAATCTCACCTAAAATAACTTAAGAAAGTAAAACCTTAAATGATAGGAATCGGACTACTAGACCTGTAATTCACAGCTAAGCCCAAGTCCTAGAAGGACTAATGAGATGAATCCTCCCTTCCAACCCACTCTTGCCTAGGCCAAGCTGATCCTTGCTACCAACTAACTTCTTATGCCAAGCCAAGTAATCACAAATCTCTTGGTAATCGTATGCTGATTGGTCGAATCCTCTACTAAGCGCTCAACCCCTCACATATACCTACTTGGTTCTAATCGAGTCAACCTACAGACTGGCAACATTGGTGCCGAGAAGCCAAGAGTTCCAATACCTATCCACAACCACCCCTTCATAGACGAGCCCAAGACTACCCAACACTTTTGCTCAACCCTTCATCATGACAATACTATTTTGTTTGTTTCTACTAAAAGCATCCCCAATATGCTATTATCACGTATCCTAAACCTACATGAAGGAATTTGTAGCAGCAATCATTAATTTACTTGAATTATAATTTGTACCCTTTATTACTTTTTGTACATTATTTTTTTTAGACATTACCCTTTTAGTCTTTTCCATTTTAGGTAGATTACCCTAGTTTCTTGGGTATAAATACCTATTATACATGTAGCCGTGTAATCAATTATCATCTTATCATCAATATACTGAATATACCCTTTTATGAACATTGCTCTAGTTAGCTTGTTTACTCTTTTTACTCTTATCCTAACCCTTAAGTAAGGTTAGGTATCAAGTTGTGCCATGAGTCTTCAAAAGTTCCTTGATGCATCATATCTTCGGAGCTGTTCTTAGGTTTACTTATCTTACCTTTTCCTCTTCTTTTGCATGACTTCCATCTCATCCTTCAAGCTTTCTATAATTGGACCCATCCTATTAACTGGTTTTGTTTATTCTTAGTCTCGATCTGCATCATCTTGGTATCAAAGTGGAGGTTTTATTTGGGTAAGTTGTGTTTGTGTTTTATGAAGTAGTGCTTGTTGTAGTAATGTGTCGAAGTTATGAAGATAATTATTGAAGTGTTTGAGTAAGTAATAGAGTACGGTAGTTTGTTCTTAAGTATACTCGTTTAAACATTTGAGAACAGAGTAAGTTTCAATGTAGTGATTTGTTCATCAAAATAGTTAAAAGTGTTTAAAGGTTAGTTAAGAATTTATGTATAAAGTGTATGTGTTGTTCAGTTTGAAGAAAATAATGCTAATTGTATCTCAAAATTCAAAATTTGAAACCAAATTTATCGAAGAAATGATAGACCTAAGTGTTAATACTGGCATTGGGGATGACAACAGTAGTGTTGTCCACCATAGTTGACAACCTTAGGACACCTCTAAAAATACGGACAAAAGGCTAAATGAGATGGCTAACCTCTTTGCTGACTTAACTAGAGCTATTCATGTAATGGCCTATTAACCTACTGAGGCTGTGCAAAACACTCTACAAGCTGCCCGACATATTCGGGGTTAAAACCTAACTCGATACATTCGAGTTAGAGGATGAGTGAGAAGAAGCATTGACTTAGGAGATCTAGATGATGATGGAGAAGAAGAGTTTAAAGAAAAAGAGTGAGCATGAGCACTTTGAGCTACCAACCATGTAAAGCTTCAGATTCCAAGCTTCAATAGGTTTAAGAGTACGAATAATTATTCAGATTGGGATGAGAAAGTTATAGTTAGTTTTTTATTATTATTAGTGTGAGGACCGAGAGAAGGTGAAGATTGATGCTATTGAGTTATCAAGATATTCCATCATGTGGTAGAAGAACTTTCAAATCATAAGGAAACGAGAAGGATATAGAGAGGTTAATAGTTGGCTTGAGATGAAGAGGATACTCAAAAATAAATTTGTACCAGATAGTTATTTGCAAGACACTTTTGCTCAACTTCAAGAGCTAAGACAAGAAAGTTGAACTGTTGACAAGTATGTTTAGGAGTTCCAATTATTCATGATTTGTTGTGAAGTAAAAGAGCCATCAACCTAAATAGTGTCTAGATTCCTCACTTAATGAGCCGAGTTGGTCAGTTAGGCCAACCTATTCAAGGAAGCTATTGAGCTCAACCAAGTACCAAGCCAATAATAGAAGGGCCAACCTGATGGTGACGTACCGACCCTAAAATATGAGAACGAGCAAGGATTAGGGAGGAAGATGAGGCCGATCAAATGCTTGAAATGCTAAGGTTTGGGTGCATGGCTACTAAGTGTCCGAACCAACCAACTATGGTCATTAAAAGAGATGTTTGGAAGATTGAAGTATATATTATTGATGAGGAACCCGAGGAAGAGGTTATTCCCAATAAGAAAACCGCTCAGAAGGATGAACTAGTCGAGGAAGATGTGTTTACAAAGCACCTAGATAAGTTCACTCTAGTTGCCTAATGCGCAATGAGTTTAGAACCCTCACTCGAGGAGGAACAAAGGGAGAACTTATTCCACATCACTTGCAGAGTAGGTGATCAAATGTGTACACTCATAGAGGATAGTGGAAGCTACACTAATGTAGCATCCATCAACCTAGTTAAGAAATCGAAGCTGCTAACTATTTCACATCCAAAGCTGTACAAGTTGCACTGGTTGAATGAAAAAGGAGCACTACATGTCACTTAACAAGTCTTATTATTGATCTCTATTGGAAATTATTTTGACGATATTCTCTATAACGTATTGCCCATGTGTGCATCTCATGTTCTACTAAGCTAACCTTGGCTTTTGACTGAAGAGTTATCTATGACAGTTATCAGAATATGTATGTATTTGAGAAGGATGGGAGGAAGGTTACTTTGAACCCAATGACACTAAATCAAATTAGCAAATTGTAAGCTAAACTTACTCGAAGATCCAAGAAGCCTTTAATTCTAAGCAAAGTTGAGCTTCAAGAAGCTATAAAGGCTAGCATGTTGACTTTTATGTTAGTTAGAAGGCTATTAGAATTAAGGGAGCAAATTAGGCTACCCCTTAAGGTGAGAGAGTTGCTGGATGAATATACTGACCTATTTCCAGAATAGTTACCTGAAGAATTGCCCCATTCAAAGGCATTAAACATTACATTGACTTAATACTTAGCGCTACCTTATCAAATAAACTAGTTTATCAAATGAATCTAAGCAAGCTTTTGAGCTCCAAAGATAAGTTAATCAACTACTGGAGAAAGAATATTTAAGGGAGAGCCTTAACCCTTATTATAGGATTCTAGGTATCAACTTGACGCCATGCTAAGTTTTAGACCACATGGGAGGCTTACTCGTGAGCTCTACGTGAGTATCTAACCTATTTATCAGCTATGTCAACGTTGGATAGCCTGCCTTACTTTGTTGGGTCTACCCTATTATGCTGAGTACAGCCAACTCTATCCTGACCAAGCCCTCACACAAGCTTATCTATAAATAATGGCAATATTGGAAGACCCAACATACTCTACAAGTTCTATCCTAAGCTACTATTTGTGCCCTATTTTGCCAGGTCTTCCTTGCTATACTTGGTCTATTCTGCCCTACTATGATCAGCTCTATTCTATTCTTTTGGGTCTACTCTGATCAGCTATACAAGATTGTCTTGTCCTGTCCATATGCTCTACTTTACCGAGATCAATTTGCTTGACCAAGTTTGTTTGGCTAATATTTGCTCGATCATGACAAGGCTACCTGACTATTCCATATCAGCTCGACTACACTAGGTCATATTAAACAAATTGGCCACTATCATGTTAACTCGGCCACTACCATATCAGGTTGGTTTAGCCATCCGAGGTCAGCCCTGGTCATGTCAAGTCAACCACGAACATATCAGATTGGCCCTAAACAAGATAGGTTATCCAAAATCAGGTATGCCCAGGTGATAGCTGTAAGTCTCCAATGGCTCTTTAGAATCAAACATCAGCTCCTCACCCAAAAATCTTGTTCAACTATCTATTTTACTTATGTTATTTAGATTTCCCATTTCTTGTATTTTCCCTTAGTTGCTGATAACTCTTATTTTAAATACATTTCATATGGTGATTTTATAGTATTTCCCTTACATCTTTGTTTTTATTTAAAAGAAATTGATACTTAATTGAATAAAATTTTGATTTCAAGGTTTGAACACGTTCTCGGATTGAAAACGAAGAAAAAAAAATCAAGTTTCACTCAATTTGGAGTTCAAATGAATGAGTTATGAAGTTCTAAAGTTACATAAACAATAGGAATTTTGGTCAAAAAGTTACACAGTCTAGGACACAACTGTATTCCCAGGCTGTATCCATACAGGAAGATTTGCCAAGGTCAGTAAGTTACATGACTTGGGGATACAACTGTATCCCAGGTTGTGTCTAGTGACGAAAAAAGAAACTTTACAATACATTATAAAAGGATATACTAGGGTCTCACACATAAACTTTGGACATTAAAAAGAGAAGAGACTTGACGAGAAGGAGAAGAAAAAGGCAAAAGAAACACCCAACTTCAAGATTGAAGAGATTTTTCATCAACAAAAGGGGTTTTTCATATTTTATTTCTTGATTTTGTTGCAATTCGTTTTTAGTTTCATTATGATAGCTTGAGATTCTTGTATTTAGGATTGTAGAACCTAAGGTCTCATGTGACTATTAGATTTATTGATAATTTCAATAAAGTTTCTATCTTTTCTTGATTCAATTATGTGTTTTAATTATTAATTGATATTTCTAAGGTATCAATCTATTATATTATGCATGATTATTGAGAAATCACATGTGTAATAAGATCTTGACATAATTGGAGAGAATTGTATGTGTACTTAGAGATAAAATACATGTTTCTTCCAAAAAGTTGTTCTTTTGTATAGGAATTCATTATACATTAATGCGATTCTGAATTATATTACTAAGTGAAGAGATTCCGGTAAATAATTTTGAAAAAGGTGTTAATTTTAATTGTGAATCCCTCCGGTCAAGAATAATAGAGATTGAATTAGATACATTTTAAGTGTTCACATGTCAAACACTAGGGGAAATAATTCCTAAATACATTATTTGCCTTCTTGAAGTCGTTCTTAGTTTTATCGCTTTCTAAATTGCTTAATCAAGTCTCATAATTAGGTTAGTTTGTTAATTTTAGTATTTTTAGTTCATTCAATCCATCATAATTTTCCGGTTAAATAATAGAGCTAAGGTTAATATTAGTACTCAAAGTCTCTAAGGGATCGACTCGGATTCACATCTGCTATATTAAAACCAATAGGTGCACTTACCTTGTATCAGTTGCCATTCATGTTTCATTTGAATTACTAGAATACCACTAAGGCATCCTTTAGTTATTTTATTTACAACTTTACCCCTTTGTATAAATATAACACTTGTATAGAGTTTTAGAGAGATTTACAACATTAATGAAAGAACCTTAAGTCTTTTCTCTTAGAAAGCTCTTCCCTACCCACTTTTATCAATCCCTTTAGCAAGGATTGTAGCGAACAACCTTAGACCTAGTGTCCGTATGTCATATTGGGTATTAGCTTAGGTCTGTATGTGATTCTACGATGCATTATATCCATAGAGTTAGTGTGCAGGATTGCTAAACCATCGATTCCCATCTACTTTTCAAGCCATCTTATTGCTTGGATCCACCCGTTAGTTTTTCATGTGATATTGGGTTCGTATGTTCATCCATGAATCCATAACACCCTACGATGTGTGGGTGCTCCTTGTGTTGAAAAAGGATGGTACTTAGTGAATGTGCATCGATAGCCAAGCCGTGAACAAGATTACCATCAAGTACCAGTATCCTATCCCTAAGTTGGATGACAATTTAAATGAACTAAGCAGAGCTAGGGTCTTCAGCATGATTGATCTGAAACTAGCTACCATCATATTCAGATGAGGCTAGGAGAAGAGTAGAAAACCGCATTTAAAACTCAACATGAACTCTACGAATAGATGAGATTTCTAGGCTATGTCAAATACCCTAAGCACCTTCATGCAACTAATGAACCATGTATTGAGGAATCTGATTAAGAAGTATGTCATGGTATATTTTAACAACATCCTTGTATATAGTACCGACCTTGCAAGCCACTGTAAACATGTTTGTACCATGCTCAATATACTTCGAACCAAGAGATTATTTGATAATTTGAAGCAATGTTGCTTCTACCAAGAGGAAATGGTATATCTAGGCTATGTAGTAGGTAAAGGAGGCTTGCAAGTGGATGATGAGAAGATTAGAGCTATTGTCAAGCAATTGACTCTAACCACTTGTATCAAAGTAAGAAATTCCCACTAATTGGTATCCTTTTATTGAAGGTTCATCAGAAATTTCAGTACCATTGTCATACCCCTTATCGAGCTGATAAAGAAGAATATTAAATTTAAGTAAGGAGAAAGAGAGGAAGGAAGTTTTGTTGAAGTGAAGGCAAGGTTGACTTCTACACCTATATTAGCCTTACCTAACTTTAAGAAGATTTTTGAGTTGGAATATGACGCATCAGGTACTGGTATAGGTGTCGTTTTAATGCAAGAAAATCGACCAATTGCTTACCACAACAAGAAGCTCAAAGGACCTTAATTGAACTACTCAATATATGACAAAGAACTCTTAGCCCTTATCCAAGCACTCTAAGTGTAGCAGCACTATTTATTGCCGAAAGAGTTTATCATCTATATCAATCATAAGTCTTTGAGGTACCTCAAAAGTTAAACTAAGTTGTGAAGTGACAAGCAAGGTAAGTTGAATTCCTAGAAGGATTCAACTTTATGATAAAGTACAAATAAGGCAAGAGTAACATCCTTGCTGATGCTCTACTTACAAGACATGTCGTCCTAATTAAGCTGTAGATAGGATTGTTTGAGTTTGTAAGCATCAAAGATCATTATCCAAATGACCTACATTTCGAACCTATACTTAGGTGTTATGCCAATGGAGAGATCATAGATGAGTACCATATGGAGGATGGTAAGCTGTTTTAAGGTAGAAAGTTATGTATACCAACCTATTCATCGAAGGAGTTACTTATGGAGGAAGCCTACAATGAAGGACTCCCCAGATATTTTGAAGAGAGAAGAACATACGAGCTATTGAGTAGACGGTTCTTTTAGCCAAGAATGAGGTAAGACATGCACTAAATTATTGAGGGCTATACTACTTGCAAGAGAAAGGGAAAGCAATGCCTTTTCTTACCCGACTAAACCCTAGACTAAGTTGAGCATAAACTTTGTCCATAGATTACTAAGAACTACTTGAGGTAAAGATTATGTAATAATCATCATTGATAGATTCAGAAAGATGGCACACTTTATGCCTTACTCTAAGACTAACAATTCTTTAACTGTTGCTTCTCTCCTTTTGTAAGAAACTATTTGGTTACATAGTATGTCGAAAAGTATAGTCGAAAAGTATGGTCTCAAATAGAGATCCAAAGTTCTTGAGCTATTTCTAGAGGACTCTGTGGCGTCGGAGGGGGACTAAATTGGTATTTAGCACTTCCTATCATCACTAAACTAATGGCCAAATAGAGGTCATCAATCATAGTTTGAAATCACTACTCTGATTTGTAGTAGGTAAGAACTTGGTAGATTAGGACGTTTGTTTTCCCATGGTAGAATTCGCTTACAACTATAGAGTACATGACATCACTAAGCAAACCCCCTTTGAAATTATCTATGGTTTTAATCCCAAGCTACCCCTTGATCACTTGCCTATACCCATATCCAAGCAAGGAGACCCTAATGCAAGAACCCGAGCATAGTCCCTACAACACATCTATGACAAAGTTACTCGGTAAATTAACCAAGTTACCAAGAAAATGTGAGAAAAGGTCAAGGGAAGGAAGTTGATATAGTTTTAGCTTGGAGACCTAGTATTGTTACACTTGAGCAAGGAGAGGTTCCTAAGCAAGAAGAAGAACAAGCTATTCACTTGAGCTAAAGCCCCCTTCAAAATCATCCAGGAGATCAACAACAATTCGTATATATTGGAACTACCTGAAGATTGTTGGGTCTCAAACACTTTCAACATTACCGACCTCAGTCCTTATCACCTTGAAGGAGCATTAGATGAAGACCAGCCAGATTTGATTCCAAATCTGAATTAACCAAGAGGTAATGATAAGAATTAGGCTACAAGACCTCTAATACCAAACCCAAAGTCCTAGAAGGACTAATGAGGTGAATCTTCCTATTCCAACCTACTTCTACCAAGCTCAAGTTGATCCTTGTTGCCAACCAATTGCTTATGCCTAGCTAAGAAACCGTAAATCTCTCAATAGTCATATGCTAACTGGTCGAATGCTCTACTAAGGCCTACAGTAAACAGACAAGAATAATTAAAAGAGTTTCAATGTGCTAAGTGATTAGGTATTAGACCTTTTCTGATTAGGAAACCTAATAGCAAGATACATGTATTTCATGTGATCTCGAGATGCTTTATTCAACAATGATGCAGGTAGAGAAAGTATCATGGTTAGGAATTAGTTAGAGACGCGAGTTTAGCTAATTCAGAATTTGATTTCCATAAGTATAGGATTAGTACTAGGAATCTCCATGGTCCAGAGAATAATTAAGATTGAAAAGTTGTACGGAACTAGAGAGTAAACAATAAAGATTCACTAAGAATTATGTTTTCTTTATTCTGATTAATTCATGTTGCTTGATTATTTTAATTAGTTTATTAAATTAATTTTATTGCTTTACTTGTTCTTGTGTATTTTATTTTCCTTATGTTATTAATCCTTATTCACCTTTCCTATTTAAACACAATTTATTCTATATTGTAAGATAGGTAATTAGATATTTTAGAAAACTGCTAGTAATTAGGTTCTCACACACTTGTTCCTCATGAGATTGAAACTTAGACTTACATTTATTTTATTCTATACTATAACTTGACCAAGTGCACTTGCTTGGCATTGATTAAGTTTTTGGCACTATTGCTAGGGAACCAAAATGACTAAACTAGTTAGAATTAAGAAGAAATTAAATTTCCAATCATTTTAACATTTTTATAATAGTTTTTCCTATGATTCTTTTAATATTTTCTTTAGTAGTATGCTTTAACTAGTTAAGTGTATCAGGGAATTGCATTAAGGATGGATTTAATTGTCAAGCTGACAACATAAAACTACAACACTCTTTAGAAGACAACTTAAATTCGATTTGGTCTATTTCAATTTTAATTACTTTTTTTTAGTTAGTTCATTTGTTTTGTTGTAAGTTGATTCTAAGTATCAAAATTTGAATAATTTAGTTTTTTCTTGCCTAAAGCAATGTGGATTTATCTAAAAATAGTTATTGATTTATTGTTGCAATAGTGAATTTAAAATTGTTGTCTAAGTAATATTTTGTATCTTTTGGTGATTTAATTTGTTCTAACGTTGAGTTTTTCTAAAGATATTACAAAAATCAAATCAAGGGAATTAAAATTGGAGACTTAGAGAAGAATATAGGTGAGGACCACATTGTGGACCCAGCCTATGTTCCTTTTGTAAATTATTTTGAAAGGAAAAATTGTAAGGAATATGTAGATGAGAAGTCTATGGGCAAGGACCATGCTCGTAAACCTCACCCATGGTTACACCCAAGTATATATATAAAAAAAAAAAAATTCTCATTCTAATGTACTCATTCTCTCTCTAAATTTCTATTTCCGTCTCTTTACGCCCTTCTCCCCAAATTTTTACAAAACCTCATGATTCAACACCGTGTAATGCCCTAAAACTTTGACATGCTAGTCTCAAATAGTTTGTGTTTCTTATTAAAAATATGTTCTCAACCAGGTTAATGTGTATAAATAAAAATTACAATTGACTAATTTTATTAGTAGTAAAATTTTGGATATATTTAAATATTAGACTATAAAAGACTATATATATATATGGGATTGTAAGATTGACCTTATTAAGATTCACATATATAAATTAAAGTTTTAATTGAAACATAAAATATGTAAGCCCTACAAAACACCCTATTATGAATGCAACATTGCATCTATGAACTCTACTTACATAGTAATACCTTAATAGTTGAATTAGTAACACTTAGATCTAATGAATGTTAAATGAAGTAGCTCCGTAAAATTTGATATTTTAAGAATATGATGTTACAAGCACTTTAATACATAAAAGCATGAAAAAAAAGAAGAAGAAGAGTGTATTTAGAACTTTTGTCTTAAAATTTAGGACACAAAAGAAGATAAATTAAACTTATTATTTTGTGGATTAAGAAAAGGTTTAATGACAAACACCACATAGTAATACAAGACTCTAAAAGTTGAAGGAAAATAAAAATTTGTATGGAATCATATTTCACAACTGGGTTTAAATACAATTAATATCTCTTAAAAACTAAAAGGCTATCAAGTTGAACCTTAACTACATTAAAATTAGATGTATAATATAATATTATACTATTTTAAAAAACTATTGTAGAACTTTTACATATGTTAAATCAAGATAAAATTACGAAAAAGCATAAAAAAATTCATAATGTTTACTTGTACGTACAAATTAATCCTTAACCTTTCATTTAGTTCATTGTAATTCTCAACATTTTAATAAATTTACAAAAAAGTCTTTCCATTGGTTTTTCTATTATATATGTATACGTTAAGAACTAAAATGGATTAAATAAAAAGGTTAAGGACTGATTTGTACATATAGATAAACGTTAAGAACTTTTTTGTATTAAAGTGAACCAATTATATGTATACATGTGTACATAATAATAAAAAATTTAATATAATTTAACGAATAGACTTATTTGATATGACTTAAAACGGTTAAAAACTAAAATGGACTAAATGAAAAGTTAAGAACTTATTCTTAAAAATGTGAAAAGTTAGAGATATTTTTATACTTTTCCCATAAAATCATACCCAAAGAATTACACAAAATTTGACCATACTAGGATAATTACCCAGCTGCAATTCATGTACTTCACTATGAAGGAATTTCCTTATAAGCAAAACTCAAACCACCATTGGTTGCTTTATGTCGAAGCAAATCCCATCGCCATGGCCTTGGTATTTGAGGAGCAGATTACTTGAACCTTTCGAGGAACCTAGTAACGTTGGAAAGCAAAATGTAAAAATTATCCTAAAATACCTATAAATCTTAAAAGTTTGTCAACAATTGAACCGCACCACCATAATAGCTATGATTTGCTTTTCACCACCATTTTTCTTCTATATATATATAGGAGTTAAAATCCCCGTGCTGAATTCGAGAGAAGGAAAAAAATATAAGAGGTATGTACTAGCCGATCCATATCTTTATTTAGTAACTTTTGTTTATTTTAATTTGTAGACAATTTTGGTACCTTCTTATTTTATTGTACTATAAACCTATGAGATGGGAAGATTTTGGAAGGAATGAATAAGTTTATAATGATCCTAGATTTATCAATATAAAAAATGATAATATGAAATAAAATCTTATATAAAATAGACGTATTATTATTCGTTTCGGACATATATGAACATAAAAACTAAGTATCTCTATTATATGTATCGCATGATGCAACATTTGGCAAGTGAAAATGCTTGTTAAAATTACAAACTAAGAGCACTAAAGTGGCTGCACCATGAAGCACTAGGCGTGTGTCGCTGTAGATTAGTACAACAATGGTTCTTTTAGTCGATAGGAAATTTCAAGGTAACTGGTGGTAAGCTTCTAAGTGGACCACTAAGTTGTGTGTTGGCATCACAAGCATTGACCAACAAAGCAAGAGAATAGCTGGCTAAATTGGAAAATAATAATAATAATAATCCGATTCTTTTCTTTGTTTTTTTTTTTTTTATAAAAAAGGGTAAAAAGGTAAATAAAGACACCAAGTTTCCATAACAGCCAAGTAGGAGGACTTAAGAGCAAGGCAGGAGGAATTAAAAAGTTTCGGTGGAAAGGACTTTGGGAAAAATGTCTATAAATCATCTCATCAATTTGCTAAAGTGCTGGAATCTCTTTTAGTATATGGCATTAGAAATAAACTAGAAATAGAGTAGCTCGGATTAAAAGTACACTTAAGCGTAAGAAAATTAGCTAACATAACTCTTATATACCCATTACCCACATATATAATACTTTAAATAGTAAATACTCTGAAATATTACAATAGAAAATAGACTTAAACAAAAAGTTAACTTTAATGAAAGCGTGCACAAGTTTCACTATAGAAATAACTTCATTTAGGAATTTGTTTCATTATATATTATGGAAGTTCCTTGTAACAACCGAAATTGACTTTGGCCAAGGTGTAATACTCATTAAATTGTCGTTTTCATTCAAGTATTAATGCAAATACGTGTGCACATTCAATAACTATAGCATTCTAACGAACACATCTTATTGTATATTAAATGAATATGCAAGTACTAATTTACAATTTAATAACTTCAAATATAAAATAAAAATAGGACATCAACCACTCAATCTCAACAAACACCATTCCATATCATAACTGAATATGACATAAACAAAGAACCTAAAATAAGTGCACCAACCGAATGATCTAGAGTATCTTAGCACTCACAAAAGTCAACGTACTAGACATCAACAACAGGAGTCATAAGCAACTCTATAATAACACAACTCCAAAAATTATTCAAATAAATAAAAATGAGTCTACTAAGTTCACCCCTAGAACTAATCTATGAAGTCCCTTAACCATTAACATAGTTATAGTGGTCTCCCTCCTCAATATACTAGAGATAATCACAACTGAAATCCTCAACATAAACCTCATTGCATACCTCATAACTTACACCTACAGCTGAAAAACAGTAATCCTAGTAGGGTGAGCCAATGCTCAATATAGGATACCACACACATGTACATGAACATATATGTAACAAGACAAGTACACACATGAGTATCATCATAAATGCAATAGATAACCGATTTTAAATCTTATCATTTAAGTTCACAAACAACACAATCTCAATGTCTTGAGACCTAGAATTACTCGTAATCTCTATACACACAATATATTAATACTACATAGGTATTGATGTTGAGTTCTCCCTAACCACCCAAGTACCAAAAGCCATCCTAAATCTACTTAGGTCTTTTCAATGCAAGACTCCATTGGGGACAGCATTACGTAAAAATCACTAAGTACCTCACCAACACCATTAGACTCTACTAGTAGGTAGTCAAAGCTAAGCACAAGCAGTAAATAATTAAGTTCGAGTTTCATTTAAGTCCAATTAATGTACATTGATCTAGCATACATAATCAACAAACATATATCCCATACCTAAGGCTCCTATCTCAAAAGATCCGATACTAGGCATCCTCTAATACCCGTTGAAAATGTAATTGTTAACTTAGAATTTAATAAATTTCAAAACTCAATACATATTTCTCCTTAACTCCACTTTCTACTCCATACTTTGAGTTTCCAAATCGCACTCCATTTATCTTTCCAATATTCCCCTAATATAAACACATACATAATATATACGCTGATAGCACCTATACACACTTACCCTCATGCTAACTGCATATAGATACACACATTTACGCAAACAACACACATGCACACACTTAACCTCACGCTAAACCTGACATATACACAAACACATACTTTACACATGCATTGTCTAACACTAACACTCTACGTCCATTACAAGCCATTTACATACACACAATGCACATCGATACCCAAATTTACGGGTACACACACCATATGTCGTCGCATGATCACAACTGCACACATAATCACCAATACTATACGATGCATATAAATTCTACGATATACACACAACCAACGAAAACTTAAAAGAAAAGTACTTGTAAAAAGAGTGTAAAGGGTTAACTTACTCTTGTTTTCTTGGTGCACTAACACTCCTACTAGTGATCCTCATGCCATTCTCTTAAAAAGGTACAATTTTCTTAAGTTTCTTTTGTCTAGATAAGAGAAAAACGAGTTTCTTTAAAGAATGAGCGATTACTTACCAAGTTTCAAATTTCCTTTGCAAAAACCTACTTTTTGCTTTGATTTTCACCCCCCCTAACTCCTTAAATTCATACCTATAGGTGTTCTTGAGAGATTTCATTTAAGTTTTCTGGTAGGGCACACAATAGGAATTGTATGGAATGTTGCGGGAAGAAATAATATTGGGGAGAGATATGGGTTTGAACATTTTCCTTGGATAAGTTTACTTTTAGTACTTAAAGCCTATTTATATGCCATACCAATGTTTGGATCTTTTCCCACGACAATATTACCCTTATCACTTTATATCTAATTACATACCATACTAATGTTTAGATACAATAAATCACTTATTTCCTATAATTCCCTTAAATTAATTACTTAATTAATATTATTATTATATAACCTTGTTTTTTCTTTTGAGTTTAGGTTTTACATATAATATGATAGATATATATGAATATTATATGGAGTATACAAGAGTGGTGCATGTTTTAAGATTTTTATATGAAATTAACTTATGTATATATTTAATATATTAGTATTTGTTTATCTAAACTAAATAGTATCACCACCTCACTTAAGGTAACTAAAATAATAACCTTAAGCTAACAAATATTCTTGAACTTTTCAAGTGAAAATCTTGGTACACTCACTAAGCTTGCTCATTGATCTAATAAAAGATAATGGATATAATACAAGATAGGTAACATATTAGCATTACCTTACATAAGTATAAGCTCTACAATCAGGTGTTTAAGGCTCGATTTGTGAAATTTAAGGCGATTGGATAAGTTGTCCGATCAAGCCCAAATTTTACAATGAAGTTAGGAATATTAGTAAAAGTAATCCCATAAGTTTAGATTTAGTCAAATAAGCAATAAAATAATTAAATAATATACTATTGAATTATATGTATATTACCTATTATTTATTGGAAATACGTAAAATAAGTTCCAATAACTAACAAATCGATAGAAATAAATTATATACGTACTAAAAATCATAAAAAAATTAAAATAATATTTAGGAATGTTTATTTCTACCATATATATATATTTATGTATAAGTAAAAATACATGAAATTACTTAAAATGCCCAAAATTTACTATATTAATACTAAATAATTAAAGAAAATTCATAAATAATTAAGGAAATATCATAAAAGTGTGAAAATATTTGGAATTGGGGCATGGCAACCTAAAAATTAAAGAAGAAAACCAACCAATAATAATTAGCTAAATAGAAAGTGAAATTGAAAGAGGATAAGGGACAAATGGCACAAAATAATTCACCTAACAATCAACGTAGCCCTATAAATTCATAAACCCGCCATTAAAACTCATTTTAGTCGGTTTAGAATTAGGAAAAATTTAGGGAAAAGAGAGAAGAGAGGAAAAATCCAACTTACCAAAAATTAGAAGATTAGTGTATAATTGGGGCATAAAAGAAGAACTCACACTCAACAACCACCTGAGAAAAAACCAAACCAACCACCACATAATAGACCCCAAGCTTGGTGGTGCCAATAAGGCTATGGTGGCAGGAGCTAGTGATGCAAGTGAATTTCGATTTCCTCTTAATTTTTTCTTAATTTACTAAAAATATCAAATATGCATAGAAAATTATGAAACGTAGTATTTTAAAATATTTTTGTATGTAGATTTCGAGAAAAATATCAATTTGATAAAATTAAGGCTCAGGATATGCTGCTCTTAAAAAATTACTAAACTTGAGCTAATTTTCAGTTTAAATTTAAATAACTTTAAAGATATAGTTTTAACTTTAAAATTTTTTTATAGACTATTTAGGACATATATTATAATGCTATATAGATTTTTTCTTAAATTTGATTTTATAAATTTTCACTTAATTTTTAGGCTATAAAATCATGCATGCATTATTTGGGCTTAATTTGGTAAAAATCCTAATTGAGTATGTAATTAGGTGTTTTAGAATGTTAATTACTAATTTAGTATGATATTTATAGTATTTGGAGTGTTATAAGTATGTATTATGTGATAAATAATTAGTGAAATAGCATAAATAAGCTAATATTTGGATTTAGGGTAAATTAGGTATAAATTCTTATTTAAAATATAATTAGGCATCTAGATATGTTATTAGATGGTGAAGGACAATATTTGTAGTGTTACAAGTGTTAGATAGGTAATATGATTGAATAATACGTAATAATATATAATATGTGTATATAGGAATTAAATGGGTAAAAAATGTTAGGTAAAAATTAATGATATAAATCTAATTTGTAAAGTAAATTTATGAAATTACATAAGAAAAATGTAGGTTATTCTTTCATCGAGAGCTAATTTGGTAATTAAATTAGAAATATAGTGTACCGTACTAATCAAAATGCAAATTAGGAGCTAAAATGAAGACTTAGGATACTTAAACATAGTTAGATGAATTTCACATCTTAGTCTAAGAGGAATTCCTAGGGTTTACAAATAAAAATAGTAATTAAAAGATAAAATAAAAATTTATTTAGAAACTAATTTAGAAACTGAATCAAGAATTAATTTAAAACTATTTTGGTTATAAGAGATATAAAATTTGAATAATTGAATAAAATCATAATATTAAACTAAAAACTAATGATTTAAAACAACTATGTATATTGATAACTCTGATTTTAAACATATTTCATATGGTGATTTTATAGTATTTTCCTCACATTTTTGGTTTTATTTAAAGAAATTGATACTTGATTGAGTAAAATTTTGATTTCTAGGTTTGAACACATTCTAGGATTGAAAACGAAGAAAAGGAATCAAATTTTACTCAATTCAGAGTTCAAACGAAGAAGTTATGAAATTTTGAAGTTGCACAGTTTATGACATGACCATGTCTCAGGCTGTGTCCATGCAGGAAATTGGCCAAGGGCAAAAAGTTACACGACTTGGGGACACGGTCATGTCCCAGGTCGTGTCTGGTAAAGAAAAAAAAAACCTTTTGATACACTATAAAAGAACATATTAGGGTTTCAAAAGATAGAAGAGACATTAGAAAAGAGAAGGGACTTGAGGAGAAGGAGAAGGCGAGAACAACACCGACTTCAAGATCGGGGAGATTTTTCATCAATCAAAGGGGTTTTTCATGTTTTATTTTATGTTTTTGATGGAACTCGTTTTTAGTTTCATTATGATAGCTTAAAATTCGTGTATTTAGGATTATGAAACTTAAGGTTTCATGTGACTATTTGGTTGATTTATAAATTTCAATAAAGTTTCTATCTTCGCTTAATTCAATTATGTCGTTTAATTATTGATTGATATTTCTAGAATATCAATATATGATATTATGCATGTTGATTGAGAAATTACATGTATAATTAGATCTTTACATAATTGGAGAGAATTACATGTATACTTAGAGATAAGATATATGTTTCTTCCAGAATGTTAATTATTTGTGTGGGAATTCATTATACATTAATGCAATTCTAAATTATATTACTAAGTGAAGGAATTCCAGTGAATAATTTAGGATTAGGGTTAATATGCTTGAGAAAGGTATTAATTTTAGTTGTGAATCCCTCCGGTCAAGAAAAATAGAAACCGAATTGAATATATTTTAAGCGATCACATGTTAACACTAGGGGAAATAATTTCTGAATACGTTATTACTTTCTTAAAGTCGTTCTTAATTTTATCGCTTTTTTCAATTGCTTAATCAAGTCTTATAATTAAGTTAGTTTGTTAATTTTAAAATTTTTAATTAATTCAAACTTTCATAATTTTCCGGTTAGATAATAAAGCTAAGGTTAATATCAGTACTCGAAGTCTCTGAGGAATCGACTCGAACTCACATCCGCTATATTAAAACTGATAGGTGCCCTTGCCGGATATCATATATATACATATATGTATAAGTGGTCACATTAAATGTAGATTATTCCTAAATTAGAATTTAATTCAAAAGCAGAATCTAAATTAGGATTAATATAAGTATACTAGATGGTAAGTTAAAAACCTAAACTAAAGGCAATACTCATTAAATAAATCATAAGAAAAAGGTAAACTAAAACCTAATTTAGAAATCGAAACCATAAATGAAATAAAAAACAAATTCAAAACCTGGTTGAACAAGAGAAGAAATCCTAAAAGATTTAGACCTAAATCACTAGATATAAGAAGATTATAAACCAAAGATAATTATAATCTACATTACATAACAAAACATATCTATGATAGTTATGTGGAAACTAAAACAACATATGTATTATAGGGATTATCAGCAATGACCTATGTGAGTCACACCTTGAGTGAGTAAGCAAGAATTTTAAGTAAGTTGAGATTAATACGATACTATATTTTGGAGTACTGCTAAGAGTACTTAGAGACTTAAGATTATACTTGGTTGTGATTGTTAGATAGTTAACCGTATGCATGCCTATAAATGCTTGTTTCTGAGTTTAATGATATGATTTTGGTTTACTAATCTAGCTTATATCGTGTGATTTGTTTAAAATGATTGAAGATCCTAAATTAGACCTATCCAAATATATGAATTGTAATCATAAATTGGACCTATATAGCAACCTATCAGGGAAAACTTAGGGTTCTCCAGCCAAATACCAACCCCTTCGAAAGGGACAGTACTGGATAGCATAATTAATCCCTTTTTTATCCTTAGTCGAACTAAGTGACAGGTGAGGAGGTCGCTGTAAGGGTGAAGTCAATAGTTTAAAGGTAGTCACGAAAAAGCGGTGTCTCCATTGCACAAGTCTAGGTTTGGTCATAAGCTATTGCATTAAATGAAAACTCCTCAACTTAGATTAGAGTAAGTGTAATTTCTCTAATCTTACAATGGGCTTAACAATGTCGTGTGATGGCATTTGATTGTATATGTATTGCATCTAACTAATTTAATTGATAAACCTGTTTGTGTATAATATATAGTTTTAAGTCTCCATCCCAACTTACTAAGTGATTGGTTACCCACATCCCTATAGATATTGTTATAGGTGCTAGCTAAGAAATGGTTATATAATTACCCTAAATCTTGCAACTATTGATCTTGGAGAGTGAGGATATAAAACTGAGAATTAGATACACTCTCAAGTTTGGATTCTATCTTTAAAGTTTTTAGTGTTAATTTATGTATTACTCAAGTAAATTATAATTAGGTTACTAAATCTTATAAATATACTCAAATTATTTAGTATAATATGTATTTTTTATAATTACATAGTTAAATAACATGTTTAATTTATGAAATGTTTATTTCAAAGTAGGCTAGTCATGAATATCTTGTATAAATCAAGTCTAAGGTAGCGGTTGTAAAGTCAGCTTCTATCTTAAAATGATATGTACTGCAAGACTGTTACGACTCTACCGCTTCAAGACATGACAATAAGCATTATATAAGACCTGATTCTTATTGTATCTTGTTTAGGTTCATTGAATTTCCATTTCACTAACATCAAGACTATATACTATGATAATAGTGTTTAAACTACATATATATGTATATAACACATGTATAGACATAGATTGTATAGAAATAACTTTACTCAAACTTATGTTAGTATAGATATCATAAAGGTGCATTATGGGGTTACATGTATAAGAGAACCTATAAATATGTATGTAGCAATATCTTTGTTACCTACGGTACAAGTTGTGAACTTATATCATATTAATGTGTTAACAAAGATGGTATGTCTATGCTTGGTTACCATATATCTCATCCATAAAGTATATATATACATGTAATATAATACTTCTAAAATATGACTATATATACAAATATCACTATTACATATACAAAATATACAAAAATATAAAGTAGTAGTAGTAGTAGTAGTAGTAGTAGTAGTAGTAGTAGTAGTAGTAGTAGTAGTAGTAGTAGTAATAGTATTAGTAGTAGTAGTAGTATTAGTAGTAGTAAGAATAATAATATATGCATAACTATATAGTATTTTTCTCTTAACATCTGATAATGAAAAATCCACCCATCTATAATATATATATATATATGTTTTTATATACATAATGCTCAATAATTGCATCAAGTGACTATGAAAAAATGATAATAAGCTAAAATAAATTAACTAATATTTATGTAATCTTTATAAATCTTAAATCTCTATTACTTTATATAGGAGATGAAAATCAATAAGTCTACAAAGAACCAAACCATTATAGTAACTGCATTGCTAAGTAAGTAGAATCAGTGCTTCACCGCACTTTGAAGTATTATTTCAAAAACTTGGAGACTTTGATATATACTTGCTAATGATTGTAGCTAATTATTTGTACATGAACGACGCATGTGTTTGAGATCTAATTTGTTGTGGTGGGAGCTTAACTCCATGTTATGTTTGCTTTGTGAATACTATGTAGCTTGAATTGCATGAACTTAGTTGATCACCATAAAAACAAACCAATTTAGACTTGGCCTAATGTCTAACTTAACATACATCACAACCCATTAGAGGGACTACTAAGATTCTTAGATCAAATACGAACACCTTCGATGAGGATTGCTAAAGTAATTATTTTCTCACCCTTAGTTAAACTAAGTGATAAGAGAAGAGATCGTAGTAAGGTTAAGAGCTGTAGTTTGAAGATAGTCTTAAGTAGAAGGTGTTCTCCATTAAAAAAGCCTCAATTTGTTTCTAATTTGCGAATGCATGACGTCAAACTTCTCAAGTCTAGTTAGAGCAAGTATAATTTCTCTAATCTCACGATGGATCGGATAACATTGTATAGATAGCACATTATTTATTCATGCATTATACGTAATAATTATTTGATAACTTGGTTGTTTTGCTCACCTCGTATGTGCTTTTTGTCTCTTAACCCTTACTAAGCCTATGGTTCTATGGCTCATTCCCCTATAGTTTTCTATAAGTTATTAAAGCTAACAACTTTAGATAGGCTAGGATCTTGAATACAAAAAAGTTTCTACAAACCTAATAAGGGAACCTATGCAACGATGTAAATGTACGATATTGTGAAAAAAAGCTATTAAAATTGCTTTACTACCCATTTCACTATTTGGTAAGGGATTTTGATTCTCTACAGTCTTAATGGTTCATGTAAGAGTAGAGAAATGCCCGTAACATTTCTATAAATACATGTATTTATATTTTATTCTTATAGAAAATCTAATACATTGTGTATTAAGTTAAAACCTTTATGATTAAGGCAAATAAAACAATTGTTGTGTCTTGAACTAGGCAACTTCCAAAATGAACATTATGTCCCTTGAATTGGGGGTGCAACACACCACACACTACAAATTCAAAGTATGTACATCCTTCTCTAGTTATATTCATAGATTTAAGGTTAGATTGAATAAAAATTTGATTTTTAGTGAGGGTTTCATGAAGAACATCTTCATATGCATGTGTAGAAATCTTGATTTCTAGGAGTGATTTAAGAAAGCTACTATGATAAAAAGTGTTTTATTTCCATTATCTACAAGAAATTACATGAAAAACGCATGCTTATTGAGATTATATGTAAGAGTGATTTTCTATGATCAAGGAGAGTGAAGGAAAGATATAGAAAGTGAAAGAAGACGAAAATTGATGTTGATACCATTCTTGCAATATGTACTAAACACAATTCATGTTGAAATTTAGAAAACTTGTTGAGATTGAAATTTTTGTACAATTAGAAAATTCCATGAATTCTTTAACATTAATTGGAATTGTTAATATGGAACTATGTTAACATATTCTAATTTCATGTTGCTGTAAATAATTCCACATGAATGGGATTCTGAGAAAAAAGAAGTTTTCAATTAATTATATATTGAATTGTTAATATCCATAACAAACGAGATTACGAAATTATAGGATTATTATTAGTATTAACCTATAATTTTATTAATCCATGTATTCAGAAATTAGCATTTCAAAATTCTACTACTTCAAGAATTCCCTATATTGCTAATCTATTTGATTATGAAGAACAAGTTTAATGAGTTATACATTGAATGCCAATATTCATGTCAATATAAATTATGCATAAAAATAAGATTTAATCTTAACTTAATCCTATAATTACATTTAGTCATGACTTTAGCAAAAATTAGCATTCCATTTTACAATATTTTCCTATGATGCTTAGTTGGATAAACTAGCAATATATAAGAAATAACACTTGACTTTTATTGGATTCTTGAATTAGCTATTACCTATGTAACATGAATTATTCTTTTTTTTTTTTTACCAAAGTTGAATTATCTTGCTTTGTGATGACAAAATGATGCCTAAGGCGAAGCATACCTAATCAACTTAGAGGAGCTTTTGACCCACCACAATGAGGACAACGAGTGCTTTTTCTTTTGCATGTTGTAAAACCCAAACTCATAAATAAATAAATAAAGTGTTACTGATGAGTTCCAAATTGGCTATATTTTATTTAGTGATTTTTAATGATTTTCCTTGAAATTTGAGTTTATTTTTAGATGATAATACTTAATTGAGTTAAATTTTGTTTTCTAGGTTTTGAAATGATTTATGCGAGAAAACAAGAAGATAGAAACAAATTTCACTCAAATTAGAGCTAAAATAAGCAAGTTATGAAGGTTTAAAAATCAACATAGCTGAAGAACACGATTGTGTCATTTCCAAGCAGAATTGGAGCCAATTTTCTATTGTTACAGCCTAAGACACTCCCAAAAGACACAACCATGTTGTAGGTCATGTTATTCCAGTTTAAAAAAAAATGTGAAGTATAGTTAAGTATACGATCAAAAGACACGGTTGTGTTCTCGATCGTATCTTTTCCAACCAACCTATTTTTTTATTTCTTCATATTTAAAGCCTTGTTAGGGTTTATTGAGGAGAACTTTTTGGCACAACTTTGAGAGAGTTTTTGAAGCCAAGAACAATCAAGAAAGTGAGGAAATAAGAAGATTGCAAGATTTAATTTTATTTGGATTTCATGATGCTTCTTTCTATTCTTTTTTATACCTTGTTTTTATGTTCTTATTTTGCGATGTATAGAGAGTAGAATCTTGGTATCTAAGTCTTGTGAAACCTCGATCTATTCATGTAACATGATTACTGTTTGATTAATTTAGTTGTTTATTATTTTCTTGATTCAATTATGTTGCCTTTGTAATTTAAGTTATTATTTCTATAGGTAGTAATCTAAAGTTTAATATCTTATAAGAAAATCAAGAAATTTCTTATAAGATTAGATCTAAGCACAGTTGATGAGAACTATTGCAAGATTTTTTCGGAATTTTTGAATTAAAGCGTAGAGAATTCATTGTTCAAAAATGCAATCTTATGTTATGCTATAGAGAAGAGATTTTAATAGGTGATTTTAGGTTTACAGTTAATAAGCTTAAGAAAGTGATTAACTTTAATAGAGAATTCTCCCAATTAAGAAAGATTAAAGAATAAATTAGATTATCTTTAGAAAAATCGCATATTAGATCTAAAGAAAACAAGATCTAGGTACAACATTGAATTTTGAATTAATTGAATTGTTTTTTTTTGTTAATTCTTGAATTACATCTTAGTTAATCTTTAAATTATTTTTAGCAGTAATTTAGATTTACTTCTTTAAGTTTCTTGAAATTTAATTTGCTAGTTAGATAATATAAAGCTAATGAGCACTAGTAGTTAGAGTCCCAGTAGGATTGATTTTCGGACTTATATCCACTATATTATAAGCTGATAGGTGCACTTGCCTACATCAGTTATATAATTATTGTAGTAGTAGTCATAATAATAATAATAATAATAATAATAATAATAATAATAATAATAATAATAATAATGTTAGAAATATAAAATAAGGAAAAGAATATAATAATATAATAAAGGCTTAGAGACACGGTATGGCTTGTAATTGACTAAGGATAGCAAGGGCAATATTGTTAGGGAAAAGATTCAAACATCAATATGGCATGTAATTAAACATCAAGTGCCCAAGGTAACATAGTCTAGGAAAAATTTTATTTCCCGATTACCCATAATATATTCCCACTCATCTCATATTTTTATCTCACAACAAAATGATACATTCCTAGAACAAAAACTATACAAAACCCCTCTCAAACTCAAAGCTGAAATTCAGATTTTGGGGCTAAGATATAAAAAAACTAATGAATCTTCAAGAAAACGCAAGGATACAATAATATTAAGTAAGGCCTTCACCTATTTGACATAGAAATTCATTTTTCTTTAAGGAGATATCATAAAAACCATGCAGCTTTAACGCAATTATAATTTGAGTTTTAGGTGTTTCTTACCAAGGATTACATGTAAGTATTGTTCTTGTCCTTATTTATTTAAAGAATTCTTTAGCGTGGGCTAAGCGATGGTAGTTGATGAAGTGGATGGGAACAGTGGTGATATGATTGCGGTATAGATTACATGTTGGTAGTGCCACAAAATGGTGTTAGCATATGTGATGCCGGACATGTGTTTGTGCATGGTAAGCATATGTAAATTATGTGTGTGCCGATTGTGTGCATGTATTGCCATGTATGTAGGCATGTATCAGTATGTGTGTTTTTAGCGTAGGCGTATGTGTCAAGTAGGTGTGCATAACATATGGTATGTGTATGTGCATGCGTGCATGTTGTATGATGTAAGAGAGAGTAAGGGACGAGAGCAAGAGAAGAGTGAGAAAGAAAGAGGGAGAGAGAAAATAGTATTATATAATTATATATATAATATGTACAAATATTATGAATGTTATGTATATATATATATATTAAATATATAATATAAAATAATGTATATAATACATGAAGTCTGCATATGTACATAAGGGTTGGTGTATATATTATAAGATGTTGAAAAGTATATGGAAGAATATGAAAAAATATGTAAAGTATGGTTTGCAAACCCAAAGGTTGAGGTGGAAGGTTAGGTCAAAGGATAAAAGTATTGAGTTGAGTTAAGAATTAATGAATTGAATTTTAAATCTAGTAATTCTATTTGTTACCAAGTGCTAGGAGTTATGTGGTGTTAGACCTCATTGAGATAGGAGTACTAGGTACGAGATACATGTTTGAAGGTTGTATGTGCCAAGCTAATTTGTATACCAGACTTAATCGATAATGTTGCTTGTGCTTGGCTTCAACCACTCACCGGTCGACTCTAGTGGTGTTGGTCAGGCACTTGGTGATCCATGCACGACGTTGTCCCTAGTGAAGTCCTATACTAAAAGGACCCAAGTAGATCTAGGATGGTTTTTGGCACTTAGGAGATTGGAGGGGAACGCAACACCAATACCTATGTAGCATTTATATGTTGTGTGTATATGGGTCATGAGTAATCCTATGTCTCATAACATTGAGATTGTGCTATTTATAGGCTTAAATGATAAGATTTAAAACCGATTGTTTGTTGCATTTATGATGATAGTCATGTGTATGCTTGACTTACTACATGTATGTTCATGCGCATGTATGTGGTATCATATACTGGACATTAGCTCACCCTTTGAAGAATTGTTGTTTTTCAGCTGTAGGTTTAAGGTATGAAATTTATGGTGGTTATTCTGTAGAGAATGAAAATTATGATTATCTGTACTATGATGAGAAGGATGGTTTCTATTATTATGGTGACAAAGCAGGGGCAGCGTAATTTCGCTTTTAGAAGTGAATTGTTAAGGACCATATGTTATTGTTTCACATTAAACATATTTGGAGACTGTTGATTATCTGAGTCACTTGTGACTCCTATAGTTGATGTTACTAAGCTATCACTCGTTGGAGTTGTGAGACTCTAGGTTGTTTATCTTAGAGTTATATCATACTTAGGTTCATTCACTCGTGACAGTTAGGTTTATTTACTATTGCGGTATGTATAAATTGAGTGGTTGACATTTCACTCTTATTTAGATTAGAGGTTATTAAATTGTGAGTCGGCAGATTTCATGAAATTATTTTGTGAATTTTAGACAAGTTGCAGGTTCCAAGATGCTTGACTTGTTAGAAGGAGCTAGGGATACTGGCGGGCTGTAGTATTCTAGGTTCTAAGGCGTTATACATGTTTATTTTCTTTTCAAAAGACTTCGTTCAATTTTTCTTATTTGGATTATTGTCCCAATTTAATCATTGTTGCTTTTTGCTTGAATTGTTTTTACTTTCTATAATTTATAAGTTCTGTAGGAAAGTAACAAGTTGGTAACAAAATCTTGACTCTAGACTTTGTAATTTTCGAGGATCAATGCTAAAAGTGAAGGAAGTCCTAGTTCCTTTTTATTTTTCTTCATTTCTTACTTTTATATTTTGATTTGCCTAATTATGTATAGTATGGACAATGTATAACTTAAGTATAGGGGGAAATGTTAGATTATGTATGCTAATATTTGTTGAGATACACACTTAAGGTTTTAAAGAATTTTTCTAATTTTTTTTTTTTTTTTGAAATTTGCACCCCTCTTACATCTAAGTAAGCATTTTTTTTTTCAAATTTGCCTATTCCTTTATAAATTTAGGACACTTTATTGAATTTGAGCTATTAAATCTTTAAGAGTAAACTTAGACTTAAACTCAAGATTAGGATATATATGAATGGGTTAAGGTCTAGTTATCATAATTTCTGAGCTTCATTTTAGAGGATAGTTATCTATTCCTCTTTTTCAAAATTTTTAGATTAGGTGAACTAGTAAGATTTTTCTTTTGAAAGTCTTTTGAAAAATCAAAGTAGTTGCAAATATAAATTAAATAATTGAATTGAATAAATTGCAAAAGATTGGTATAGATCGATCTTAGTCCCTTAGAAGAGTAAGACTCTTTCCTACTACCAATCAGGAGAAAGGATAAAATAATTAACGTTGTTAAAGATCAGCTTTAGTTCGTCAAAAGAGCAAGGTGATTTCCCGCTAACAACCATTAAAGTAATTAAAAAGAGTTGAATTAGTAAGGATCTGTCTCGGTCCCTCAAAAAAGTAAAGTACTTTCCCTATACTAATTAAGCTTCAATAAAGAAAATTAAATTAAATTAATAAACCTCCTAACAAAAATTGAGAGAAGTAAAGGGAGAATTATAGGATGAACTGATGTAACATGCACTGATCTAGTCTTTTAAAGTTAAAAATACCAAAGGAAGATTTTGCTCATCTTAAGTCAGAGCAAAAGAATTCTTGATTAATTTATTTCTATTGTGATCTCTAATTTAGTTTAAGCTTAAGTGTTGTGATGACTCTAAATTCTTTAGATTGATCATTGAAATTTAATAAGTTTCAATTTAATGTTATCTAAGTGTTCTGAATTCATTATAAAGTTAAGGAATAAGGGTGGTTCTAGAAAGAATTTTTACTATGCAATTACAATTCTAAAGATGCATTTTCTAAAATTAAAATTACTCATCTTGTCCTTTAAACATTCTTTTTGTTTGGCTTAAGGACATATAAAAGCTTAAGTGTGGGGACATCTAATAATGCAAAAATAGCATATATTTTTTACTATTATTTTGTTCAATGTTAGACTTTAATGAAGTTAATTTTGTGTTATTTTGAGCATAATTCGTTTAAATTTCATTTTCAAGGACTTCTAGAGCATTTTATGAAATTATAAAGATTTTTCACACTTGTTGGAGTAATTTGAAGCAAAAGCATTAATCATAGAGTGAAACGAAGAAAGTTTAGACATGAATAGAGTGAAAAACAGAGTCTAACTTCATTTGATTTTGGAGAGATTGATGATTTTAATTCAAGTTTTGAAAGATTTGAAAATGTTTTAGATAAATTTTGAAGCCTTGGAAAGAACTATACCCATGAACAATGAACATACATTGAAATCACAAGCAAATGAGTGAGAAACGAAGTTGAAATTGCCATCCAGTAATGGCCATGGCTAAGAACCATGGCTATGGTCGTGCCTGTGGTCACTATAACCAGCAGTTTGATCGATTTCAAAGCTTTCGCGAGTGAATCTCTTATTTTTGCAATGCATCTTCTATTTTATGACATGTAATATTCAATGTATCTTCTATTTTGTCAAGTCACTCTTTATAAACCTAGCCCCACAGCTCTATAAATAGATCCTTATGCTAAAGTGTTCAAGGAGAGCCTCCTTTAGTAAGGTTACAGTTTAAAATATTATAGGGGTCTCTCAATTTATTTTCTCTTTTCTATTATGTTGTCACTCTTTTAATTTATTCTTAGTGAATTATTATTGAACAAAACTCAACAACTAGCTTAATGTGAATAAATAAGAGATTCCAACATAAAAAGGATAAAGCTATAATTTCTGTTAACTAAACCTAAGCACAATTCCTAATCTAACAAAACACGAGATTCCAACACTCTAATGATTACAATTAAGAACCAATTATATGAATTAACAAGAGGCATGATGTTTGAGTTCTTCTATTGTTCATGTGCATATAGATTAAAGGTTGATTCTAAAAGTGAAATCTTAACCAAATCAACATGTATCGGTTGAACCTAGAAGTTCCTATTTGTAATTTTGATGAGAACAAATCCATACATATCATGAGTAATCAAATATTGTTATAAAACAATTTGCAAATTCTCACAAGAACTCTTTCGATTAGATCTTTTAAGGAAAAATAATTAAACTTGGAAATATCTTTGCAACTTATTAAAATTAATTCTAATGTTGTTGAAAGAATAAAAAGTAATTAAGCATTGTCCAAGTATGCATTTTAGCTATTCTGGTATGAACCGTCCTATTGGTTGTAATGGAATCGACAGGCTGGTTGCTTTGGGTATTCTATGATCAGTAGCAAGATATGAACCTTACAGTTGATTGTCTTTGGACCGTATGGCTGGTTGAGGAAGATTAATGTAATGTGTTAGACCATGTGACTGGTTAAGCGTGGACTATCTAACTGGTTGATGAAGGTCAATAAGCCTTGTTGAACCATGTGATTAGTGACTTGAAGATCATCCGAATGGTCACATCATTTGAATGGACCGTCCAATTGGTCCCACTTGAATCATCTGGCTAGTTCACATAGAAATCAGCCATTACAGTATATTTAATGCTGGTTAAACATAACTAACGGTTAGATTTTGCAAAAGGATATAAATGCAAGTTTATGGGCCATTGAAGGAAAATTAATAGAGATATATTCCTACAATTATTCCTTTTGTCTATTAATACTTCATTCAAATTGTCTCGTGCTCATTATTTATAATCCTTTGTAAACCTTAATATGGTGCCAAGCTTCACACTTGCAAATTTTATTTAAGAAAGCACTATACTAAGGTATTGTGAGTTGTTGTGATTGAGGGATCATTATTGTTAGAGATTGGGTATAGGCACTTGTGCCTTTAATATTGACATCAATAAAATTGTACATGATGACTTTGGTTGAGGCATTGGGTAATTGTAAAGAGTAGGAAGTAATTTGAACTTCACGTTAAAATTCCGAGCTTGATTTCTTTATCCCTATCTCTTTTATTTTCAACACTTATTATTATTTTACTATTATCTCAATTAGACTCATTGTTGGTTTATTTTAATATTGCATTCTTTTAGTTCCTTAAATCAAGAAATTGGTATTAAAGTGAAATTTGGGCATTGAACTCAATTCACTACCCCCCTTCCCCTCCCTATCTTCTCAAGTTTCTAGTGTAGTATTTTAGTAGCAACAATTAATCTAAGTTAAACAAGCATGGAAACAACTAGAATTCATGCTTCACACATAATCCTAATCTATACACATTCCCTGATAAGTGAAATACATATTCAGTGCTTGAAACCCATAACCCATATACCATACAATCACAATGAACAAAACAAACACTAAATATTAATCCATTAACGGTAAAAGATTCATAATCTTTATGAATATAAAGGGATTACAAATTTAAACAACATCCAAAAACAATAAGAAAATAGGTAGAGAGAGAAATTACCTAACAAGAGGAACTTTAATCTTCAATACGTATTAGAATGATGTTTTTCTTGCATCTCAAGGTTGGAATCCGCTAAAACTAACTTAATCTAACCTATAATAACTTAGGAAAGTGAAACCCTAAAAGCATTAATGAGAGAAGAAGAAAGGAAGTCGAAAAAGAAAGAAAATTGCATCTTATGAATAAGTTGCAAATCATAGCTCTTATATCAGGAAGGTACCATCTTGATGGTAGATACCATCATGATGGTATTTGGGATTACTGTCAAGATGGTAAAGTTAATTCGTTCTGATACTGCAAAACATTTTGTTCTGAATGCAAGCAAGTGTACCAGCTTAATAGTTGTTTGAGTTAGCCCTTCATGTCTTCTACCATCATGATGGTACGACCATATGATGGTATAGCCTAATATTTTGGCCATTTGATTCCTTTCTTCTAACTTCTTTAATAAGGGCTACCATGCTTGCAAGAACAAGCATAAAAGGCTTAAACTTTTCAAATAAATACAACTTTTGAACACTAAAATACAAAAATATAAATTACACTTGTGTTAAGAAATTATATGTGATTTTAATGAAAATTCATATACTTTGGCTTCAAAATCTATTAAATCACATATAATTGTTAGAGAAATCCTTCATATCAAGCTCTAAAAGATGAGTTTTAGATTCAAGCAACACAAGAAGCCTAATCAATTCAAGAGAAATGAGGTATGAGACTTAGTGCATAAGCTTAACAATAGACCAGTTATTAGAACCAAATAGGTATTTAGAAACAAGTTTGATGAAATCAGCATAGTAACTAGGGGCAAGGCACACTTATTTGCTAGAGGTTACAATCAAGAGAAAGAATTGATTTTCATGAGACATTTGCTCTAGTTGCTAAGCTAGAAGCCATTTAGATGCTTTTGGTATTTATGGCTTTTAAAGATTTCAAAATTTTTCAAATGGATGCCAAAAGTGCCTTTCTAGATTGTTTCATCAAAGAAGAAGTATATGTAGAACAACCGCTAGGTTTTGAGGATAATGAATTCTCTACTCATGTTTATAAGCTCAATAAGACTATATGGACTTAAACAAGCCCTTAGAGCTTAGGTATGAAAGAAGAAGTAGCTTCTTGGTAAACAATGACTTTTTTAGAGGAAACCTCGATAAAACATTATTTATTAAGTAAAACAAGTTATGTATGTTGATTGTTTAAATCTATGTAAATGACATTGTGTTTGGTGCTACTAATATTAGCTTTATTGATGAGTTTGTTAAATGCATGAAAAATGAGTTTGAAATGAGCATGATGGGAGAATTCAATTATTTCCTTAGTCTTTAAGTCAAATAAATTGAGAATGTAACATTTATCAACTAAGTTAAATATATGAAGGAGCTCTTAACTAATTTAAAATGGATAATTGCAATACTAAACCTGCCCTAATGAGTACTACCTTAAAACTTGACAAGCATGAAAATGAAAAGCAATTTATGAAAAGATGTATAAGGGCATGGTAGGTAATCTTTTGTACTTAACTGTATCTAGACCCAATATGATATTTGTTGTGTGTCTATATGTATGATTTTAATTTTTCCCTAATGAATCTTACTTGAGTGCAGTAAAATGCATCTTCAAGTACCTTCATTCACTATTGAAATTGGCTTGTGGTTTCTTAAGCTTACTTCTTTCAATTTAATAGCATACTCTGATTCCTACTTTGTCAAGTGCAAAGTTGATGGGTAAAGGTCAAGTGACACATGTCATTTTCTTAGTAACTCTTTAATACCTTAGCCTTCTAAGAAACAAAACTCCATAGCAATATCAACCATCAAAGTTGAATATGTAGCCTTTAGTTGTTATTGTGCTCAAATCTTATGAATGAAACAAACCTGCATGATTATGGTCTCAAGTTTACTAATGTCCCAATTCAATGTAACAACACAAGGGTAATCAATTTGACTAAGAACTTGATCTAACACTCAAGGACTAAGCATAAATAGATTAAGCAACACTTCATTCATGATCATGTTCAAAACAACAATATATGCTTAGAATTTATTGATGCAAGCAATCAAATAGCCTATATCTTTACAAAACCCTTGAGCGAGGATTGGTTTTGTACATTAAGAAGAGAATTAGGAATGATCATGTAGGATGAATGTTAAGGCACTAAGAAATTAGATAGTGATTTTTGCAAAAATTGCTTTTTTCAATGAACCAAATGGCTTACGACATGGATATTAGGCCTAAGAAACATGTTCATATGGGTTTCATGTATAAATTTTGTCATTTAACTTGTTTTAGTTGCACTTGAAGTTGATCGTGGATATTTAGGTTCATATGTGTGCAACTTTGCTATGCCATGGTTTCCATGCCTAAGACTAATTCTTGCATGCTCAATTTTACCAATAGTTTGTGTTTAATTGGTTGACTTAGGTTAATTTTGATTTTTTGCAAATTTAAGACCCCTTAGTCCATAGTTAGGCTCTTATTGATCTCTAAGAAGTCATATGATCATTTTGTCGATTTGCATGATTTGATCATGCCTTCTTTATGCCTATAGGTACCATTGACACATGTTTATATTGACAACTTGACATGAGTTTTTTTTTTATGCACATAATTATTGTTGAGCTCAATTTATGTTCAAAAGAAGTTTTTAAGGAACTCATGTAATGATTTCGAAAAATTTTGATCATTATACTTGTCTTATTCCCTGCATACTCAAATGTGATATTGAAACTTAGTTGAAGTGTTAGTTTTCCAAAATTAAGCCTTATTCCTCAAAATTGATCATTCATGCACATTTTGACTCAAGAATGAACTATAAGTAACAAATGGTTTGATTTTGTTAAATCTTGATAATTTAGCTAAAATACATGTTGTTTACATACTCTTAAACAAACAAAACATGTTTAAGTGTTAAATTACTTTTTTTTATGATTGAAATAGATAAGCTAGAAATGAAATGTGAGTAGAGTAAGAAGCTATGCAAGGATCAAACTCAAACCTACAATTTCTATAGACAATTAGCGTGCCAATATACTGAGATACTGTCAAGTCAATAAGGAGGCCTAATTAAACAAAGCTATAAAGCTTATGCTCTCAACATTAGCCTATCAATACTTCATTGTACTGACAAGCTGGTTGGTCAACCTCTCTAAACACTTTGCAAGAGCTTTGTTCCCAAAATTAGCTTACCAACATATTAGCATATCGTTAAGCCAATAAGGTGCATTCTTCAAAAACTTTGCGAGCATTCTGTTCCCATAACCGTCATGTCGATATATCAATGTACCATCAAGCTAAAAAGTCAAAACCTTTTTGGCCCTTCTTTTATTTCTTCAATTCTCTCTCTCTCTCTCTCTCTCTCTCTCTCTCCCCCCCCCACTTATCATCCTTAATATACCTGTTGAGCCGTCTTCCCTTTCTACATTTCCCTCTCTCAAACCCCCATTTCCCTCACCCAAATCTCTCACTTCTTCACCAAAATCACACTTCCCACTCCTTTTCTTCACCTCTCTTTCCTTTTTCCTCTTCATTTCACATCCATTCCCACAAAATCAACCTAACTCCACATATACAAACCATAAGTCGCTAAGTGTTTGGTCAACTTAATCGATGGCTCCTCATAAAGCTATGAGACTTGCTCTACCCCACTATAACCACCACCTCTTTCTAACACTCAAGCATGCACAGAGATTTAACAAATTTTACATCTTGAGGTAAATGTAAGGATGTTCTATTCACAAGAAGTCCACGATCAGTTCAAGATTCCTAAGATGCAATGAATGCTTACTAACCACATTTTGGATGCTCTACAACTTCCACATAAGGTACATGACGAAGTCATCAAATATTTTTACTATAACTTGTCTAATCATTTATATGATAATGGGAAGCAAGGTATAAAATGAATCCTAGTAATGAAGTGATTAGAGACATTTCATACTTATATGTATATAGCACTAGGATCAAAATTTGTGCTAAGGATATATGTGATATTCTTGGTATTAAGATGGGAAGAAATAAGTCAAATGAAGATTTCTATGGTCCTAGATTTTATGTAAAAGTTCTTCTATTTAGTGGCATAGCACATAATTGGAAGAAACCTACAAATTTACAAGCTTGTACATTGGATGTCGAGATTAAAATGCTCCGTTATATTCTCATTCATTGCTATTACCTTAATAGAGGTCAACTAGAACAAGTTACTCAACAAGACCATTAGCTCTTATATGATATTTTAAAGAATGACAAGATTGATTATTTTTCAATAGTGGTTTGATGTTTCAAGCATATGACAAACAATCCTCCTCAAGCTTTCTTACGACTAAGCTACTTACTTACTCAATTATTGGCAAGAAAAGGGGTTGTATTTCTTACTCCTACTAGGCAATCCAAATTAAATAATCTGACTTAATGAAAATCAATAGGGGTATTTAATTTGGAAGAAGGAAGGGGGCTAGTAGGTTTGTAAAAGGAGTTAAGACCCCCAATCTTGGATGGTGGAGTTGAACATAATGAAGAATCCAGTAAGACAAAGAAGAGGGTAAAGAGGCTAGTGTGTTAGCTGAAGGAGAACCTAGTACTTAAGTTAAGGCTAGAGGAGCCACTCTTACTCCTAACTTCCATTTTCTACATTTTGACCCAATACAGCCTATAGAAACTTAACATCTTTTCTATCAATATCAAGAGAGGAGATTCAATGAGCTCTAACAGTTTTAAGGAAGGAAATTTTATAAGCTTCAAAATGATTTTTGAGAACACATGCATTAAGGGTTTCAGGATTTTTGCTCTCGACACAGTCTCACATATAGCAGTCAAATTTGTCCTTTACCTCCTCCTCTACCACATAAGCCCACGGATGATGATGATCATCCAACTACCTAATTGCATGCCTTGTCCATGTTATTAGACTTGCTTTGTTCTTTCTGATGTGCTGTACAAACTTGTCATATGGCCTCTTTATCTCTATTTACTCTTATGTATAGTCAAACTTGGCCTATGGCCTCTTTTGTTGATCATGTTGTCGGTCTTAGCCTTGTTAGCTTCTTTTGTTCTTATTATTGGACATTTTAACCATGTAGCCTTTAATTGCATGACCTCTTCTCTGTTGTTAAATGTTGCTATGACTATTCGATGCTATTCTCTTATTGGGATGCCTTTGTGTCATTAATGTTTTAATATGCGACGAGATGGGATTAAATTATTGTTTAGGGTTAGACTATCTTTGGCTTGAACTATGGTATTATTGATGTTGAGATTGAAGTATATGAGCATTACAATAGGTAATGATTATACCTAGCCTTGTAGTTATGGAATTGATATGCTTTGAAGTGCCTTTGTGTTGTTTTTGTTTTCTTTTGTAAGGAGGCATATCTTAAGGCTTAAGATGAGATTATGCTAGATTTTTTACTTGAATACTTCTTCCCTTTTGACATCTAGAATTACTCATATTTAAGATGAGGCTAAGGGAAGGGAAGAGCTCAAATCACTTAGAGAGTCTTAAAATTTGGCAAAATGTGACTAAATTGTAGATTAGTTAAAATATTGACTATTGGAAATGAGTTTTGCATATCCTATCAAACTAGTGCTCTCAATGTCAAGTAGTCCTTTGATGTCATATTTTTGTAGATCACTTTGAAACTAAATGCTTAACTGCAGGGAAGTACTAAGTTGAGGGGGAGTATTTAAAGTATATGTTTTTGTCCTCATAAAAAAGATGGATATTATTGAATCTTGGGTTTTCAGTTTGATCTTAATGAGAACAAAACCTAGATCAGTTAATGTTTAAGTTAATTATGAACTTTATCTTGTAATATCCTAACTCAATTTATTTCAAGATCTTTGTACTATGAGTTTGTTATATGTGATATATACATTAGTATTTTTTGTGGAATGTATACATGTCTTGTCACAACTCAGGGGGGCTAGTCATGGAAATCGTCGTATACCATACAAATGACTGTAGATTGAATTCCATTACAATCGACAACCCTTTATGTGATACACAAGGCTATAGCTACAACTAACAACCAAGAGCTACGCAGGTGTAAGCAACATTAATTCATGATAATAATAACAAATTAAAGAAATAAAAACACAATTATTTATATAGGAATTTATAGATAAGAAGTTTATAATACTTCTTAACTCAAACTAATATCATTTTATTACATAATTAGATCCATAATCTAAATAAACTATCATAAGTACACTTCGATCACGTCTTACTCCTACATCAACCCCTTGATGTAAAACTAACCTTGGGCATGCAACAGCCCAACTCCATGAACAACTCTCCCTACTAAAGTAAACTGCAAAGGTATAAGCTAACTAGCTTAGTGAGATAATCCCCTCAACCATACAGCAATCAAGTTATACATCGATTAAGTTCAATCAAATGAATGCATGTCAATCAGTATGCCAAACAAATACATATAGGTGACTAGGTACTACATGCAACTCAGATTTAACGCCCTTTGAAATCAAGGTTGGAGATACATTAGCACAGTCAGATCCGTATATCATACTAAAACTTATCTTATGACAAAACTCCACATTTCGTATTTAAAACATAATGGTATATCCATTCTCAGTTTTATTAAAAACAAATTCTGTGTATGATTATGAGTAGGTTTACGCAGCCTTCACTCACCCCTAAATGAAGGCCTTTAGACTCGACCCTTAGCCAAGTAGTTAGCACCTCCAGTGCTTAGTGATCCCACAGGCCAGGGTAAGGTCATATCGCGTGTATGCATCATACAAAATCTATAACAATCAAATAATCAACCCACGTATGGCCTCTCGCTACCTCCATGTAATGTGATGAGTAGAATTAGTTATGCGATCTATGATTATGCGTATTTCAAGTTAACTTTTTCAAGTCAAGTAAAGTTAGATCTTATTATTTAGTGATCAACAAGGTTACAAACAATCAGTTCCTAGTGAATTCATTATACAACAATCAATATATTATCGCACTTTAAAGTAAATTCACCATCAACAAACAGTTATCATATACAAGCATAACCCATCCCCATACAACATTCAATTATTAATCATAATTTGTATTCGTTAATTACAAACACAAGCAAGTATGCGATCATTAGGAAAAACTCACTCAGCTATAATCGACTTAAAGGTTGTAATAATCCGATGGCAACTCAAGGTCAAGGTCGAGATCACTTAAGAATCAAGAATATAGAAAATTGTAAGTTTGGAAACTTAAAGCTAAACTAGTATTGTAATTTATAATGTTTACTTCACTTAGTTACCTGAAATTGTCGATTTGAGCTTTTTATCAAATTACGTATAACTTTTTCGTTTTAGGTCAGATCGTTATGAACTTATAGTCCATTTTGATTATTTTTGGGCGTATTTTCTCATAATGAGGTCCATTTTGGACGCTGTGACTCACAATTTAGACTTTATGACTTGTAGTTTAAACTATAATATAAAAATATTGCAAAATTTATTATTTTAATTTAAAAAGTTATAAAATATTAATTTTAGCTTTTTCTTAGTATATTTATGAT
The DNA here is from genome assembly GCA_024138005.1 of Lumnitzera racemosa. Lineage (NCBI taxonomy): Eukaryota > Viridiplantae > Streptophyta > Magnoliopsida > Myrtales > Combretaceae > Lumnitzera > Lumnitzera racemosa. The sequence continues at coordinate 84,310,414 of JAMXBC010000010.1, read as the reverse complement.
TTAATAATTATTTAAATCATATAATTGATAATTTTATTATTTTAAGCTTATTTTACCCTAGTTACTTATTTTTAATTCAATTTTTTTTCTACCTTATTAATTTTTGTGTATTTTATGATATACCTATATATATGAATACTTATTATTATACTTGATTAATTTTTTTCTAATTTACTTAATTATTAACTCTTTTCCTAATTTACAATACCTATATATATATATTTATTAACTTATGTTATTTATTAAATTATTAATATGGTATATTGTATACACTATTTAAGTATACTTGTATTTTTATTTATACATCACTAGTCATATATGTACATTTATACGTATACTATACTTTATGTAGTAAATTATCTTGACTTTAATTAGATACTACATACTATACGTATAAGTATAATATGGTTGTATTTGTATTTTATATACATATACACTTATACGGTTATATTAAACATATACATATATATAATACATAATATAACTAATAATATACTACATACATATAACATCCAACCTAATACATGTGTAAATATATACAAAAATTCTTAAAAATACCTAAGTATAAAGATACATACATATACCTACTATTATACATGTACTCATATATATAATTAATACTACGTTTATATTTACATGTACATATATTCACGTCAACTATACATACCTATTATACATAAAAAAAAATACTTACTTAAATACATAAATGCAAAAATACCTAATACATGTATATATATAATATACCAAATACTAATTATTCATACATATATAATACATACACACATAGACATATTTTCTTGTACATGTATATATATATATATATATATATATATCTAGCAATACTTAATTAGTGAAAATACTAAATACTTAGCACACGTATTCTTATTTATACTTACATATATATATACACATATACCGTATCTTCTACATAATAATGTATATATACAAGTCCACATACATATGTTTATACACACACAAAAGAGATATACATATATATTAATTTATCTACTCATGCATCTATATATGTACATGTAATGAAACATATAACAAAATACTTAGTATATACATGCACATACCATATAATATACATATATACAACTAAAGTAAATACACTTACCTAAATATGTTGGTAATATCTTTAATTTTCTTCTTCTTTTTATCCTTCTTCTTCTTCTTTTTCTTCTTAATTCTCTTCTAGTTCTTGAACTTTGTTTTGCTTTTATTTTGTTTTACTTTGCTTTTCTTTTCTTTTGTTTTTTTTTTCCACTTTATATTTTTTATTTTTTTTTCTAGATTTTTGGGACGTAAAGTCCATTTGATTTTGAAGCAAATAAAATAAAAAATAAAGAAGCTTATCCTCTTAATTTATGCATTAATTAAGATAAGACATGTACTTTATTGTTTTGTCCTTTATCTCTTTAATTTGTAACACTTGTATCTTATTATTGTGCACATGGGTTGTTTTAATTTGCAACTCCATTCACGTGAGAAAAAAGAAGAAAATAAAAGAGGAAAAGAAAAGAAGAAAAAGAAAGGAAAGAAAATAGAAGAAAAAGGAAAATAGAAATAATTATATGTAATTTTTCTAAACATAAAAGTCATAAAAATAATAATTATAAATTAATTTTTGAATTTTATGAAAATTTATCAATTTAATTGGTATCCGTTATAATTATATTTTTTACGAGTTATTTTAGCGTTTTCGTTAAAAGTTTTACGAGACTACGCGATTTAGTCGATAATTGTAATTGACTATAATTATATCACTATTAAGTGATAGTTAATTATTTCATAAGCTTAAAGTTATAGTTTTAAGGTTTTGATCAAGTTTGAGTTTAATTTCAAGTAATTGTGCATAAATCGGATTTAGGGTTTTGGTACGCGATTTAGGTTTCAATCAATTTCTAGGGTTTTTATTATCGATGTTATATTCAATTTATTAAATTTCATAAACTTTTATTATTACTAGTCTTATTGACTCATGACATAATTTAGGACACTCGGACTTGAATTAGGGTTCAGATTACTAATTTTATAGGGTTTACATGTTTATACACTAAGAATAAGTGAAAGAAGTAGTGTTGTAGATGTTCAAAGCATTGGCCTGCTAATAGAAGAAACTTAGGGCAAGTTGCAATTAAGCCCATCAACTTGTTGGTAATGTGGTGAACTAGCCTACCAATATGGAGGCTTAGAATGAAACTTGAGTTTGGTTTGGATCTTCAAATCGTTTGAATGGTAGCTTAAGCTAGTGTTGCTATTAGTGATGATTTTAGCCTACCAGCCTAGCAATAGTATGAAGTTCTAGCTTGTCAATAGCTTTATTTCAACTAGCCATTAGAGCATTTAAGTACTATATAAACGCTTAACTACTTGGCTAAGGACAACTAAGAACTAATCTTCTACTACTACTTACAAACATTCTCTTACATTATTTGGTTTATTAACTTCTACTTTGTCTCTTATACTCATTCTTGCCAATTATTAAGAGAGATTTATAATGTAGTGCCTAAAGGTCTTTATTTGCAAAAATATAATGAGAAAAGCACTATACTTAAGAAACTACAGTGTAATTGAGATTGTGATAATGCTTGGTGTGCTGGTGATTGTGTGAAGCTCTTAGAGCATTACTTGTGGTGATCACTAAAATTGTGTGTGAAGTCCTTCATTGGAGGCAATTATGAGTCCATGGAGAGCAAACGGTAGTTCGAACTCCAATTATATTTGGGCTTAATGTTCTCTATTCCTTACTCTTTTAAATTCTGCATTTACTATTGTAGTTATATTATCTTGTTTATTCATTCTATCGTATGTATTGCTTAAATTCAAAAGGAATTTAAAAAGAAATACTCAATTTACCCTCGTCTTGAGCATTTGCCTAGTATTTCAAGTCAATTAGTTGACCTACATGTAATTATCTTCTTTATCTTACCCAAACTAAACAACGTCGAAGAAGACAACAAACAAGGACAGTCAATGTTTACTTCTCGAAATCCTTATCATTTTTTATTCAAACTAATGTTAAGTAGCAACCTAACAACAATTTTAGGTAAAATTTTCAATTTAAGCCATAGGTTTATGTTTGACGCAAACTATCGACGTTCAAAATTTGAAATTCGAGGTGCTTATCTATAAGAACAAATCCATGGTCAATTTCAAAATTTTGACATAGATTAAGAGTTTAATCAATGAGAAAACTCAATCTTAGTCTTTTTTTGGTGTCTAATGGCCCTTAGATTAATTTTTGATAGGGATCAAAATTTTAATTTTTTTTAAAAAAGACACATGATAAATCCTTATGAGCTTCATCTCCGTAGATTCAAGCTTATCTTTAACCTATGATAAGTAGTTATAAATAGCAAAACAACTCCCAAGTTCCAAAAGAAAAAAGAAGAAAAAGAAGAAAAAGAAGAAAACCTCACTAAAATTCATCCTTAAAGCATTAAAAATTGAAACTTTTAATATTAAATCCATTTTCTTTGACAGCCTTGGTAGCCACTTTAACCACCATTTTTGACCTCATGCTTCCTTTGAAACCAACTATGCACCTCTCCACTACTCCAACATCACTATTGAAAGCTATCAAAGTTTGTAGCTTTACAAAAACATTGCCAAACCCCATCACTTAACCTTACCAAAAATTAACTCCACCAGTGTTCTGCCATTACTCATCCTACACCATTGAGTAGTAGAGATTAATGCTTAATCAAAATTTAATTCCCTTTTAGCATAGCTTGACCATACCAACCATGTAATACTAATGGCCTTAACAAGATATTTATAATGCGTGATATATGTGTTTCTATTAGTTATTGAGCTAACTATGATTACATTCGATTTATTTCGATGATTAATCAACTCTACAAACAATAACAATCATGACATTCTAATTAATGCAACAACCAAATCATTGTTTCACAATATAGGGTGTCTTATTACAAATCAAACAAGCAAAGCATCAAACACAAACATATACTTGATGCCTCACATATTTTCCTTATTTTTGAAAAGATTTGAAGCCTTAGAAGTTGCCCTATGGCAAGGCTCTAGCGGTATTAGGGTTAATACCAACCTGAGGCAAGTGGACCTAATTAAGTTATAGTATAACGTGAATTTAAGTCCAAGTTGTTGATCCTATAGAAAATCACAAGATTGAGGAAACCCTAAATTTCTAGCAATTTTGCCTAAATTACCTATTATATAATTATATTCAAATAAATGAAAGTAAACAAGATAAGAATAATAAGATATAGAAGCAATAAAATAAACGAACAGGAAAATAAACAAACAAGCAAGATTAATCAAATTACAGAAAACATGATCTTTAGTAAATATATTATTTACTACTTAGTTCTATGTAACTTTTAATCTCAATTACACTTTTAGACCATGGAGATTCCTAATATGAATTAACTGGACTTCGTCTCTTAATTAACTCCTAATCTTGAGTATACTTTATCCAAACCACTTCTACAATAAGTATGTTAAGATCTCATTAAGATCTTAAATCCCTCTATTATGTTGCCCTTATCCAAAGAAACAAATAAGTCGAAGCTCAGTGAAATTAATTACATCTAATTGCAACAATCCATCTAACTACAAGATCTCATGAACTTAATAGTAGACTCATAATAATCCAATAATCGGCAATATTAGATTAAAGAAAATACAAAACAATGCAATTAGATCACAAAATATAATATCATAGATTGAATATATAAGCAAATTGGAGTTCAATAAAAGATCTACTAAGAAAATTAAATTATGACATGAAATTAAACAAAAGAGAGTAAAATAGATGAGAGTAACTTTCCCTTACATAACTTTTTTCTCAAAAGACTCTTTCTAAGCATTAAGCCTAAGCATCTATTTATAGAACTTGGAACTAAAGTTATAAAGGAACCTTCCAAAAATAAAAATTTTTTACTCCATGTCATTTTTATGCCCTAAATCATGGTCATGATCTCTAAGTGTGTTCCTGCACGTGATCATCTCTAGAAACATGGTATATAAAATTATCCCAAAAAATAAGATATTTTTAACTTCAAGTTATGTTTATGCCCATTAGGCAAATGGTATATATCATGACCTAAATAGTATCATTATCATAGTAGATCACCACATACCATATGAAGATCTACAAACAAACCCCCCTCCCTTCGGTTAATCATAAGCCTTCTATACAACACACTAGGCTCCTTCCACTCTACGTTACCATTAAGTATATAAATAAGTAATACCAAAAATAAAGCGAGAAACGTAGAATTCTAAAACATAATATTTACAATACATCAAAAGTCCATCAAAGTCTGTTATTAGTCTGACTATTTACAAAATTTCTAAAGTTATTCTCCGCAAAAACTAAAAAGCTTAAGTATATGGTATTCAATCAAAGTAGACTCATTATCATATATAACTCAATATCTCCTACTCTTTCCCCCCACACTTAAATTGTACATTGTTCTCAATGTACACCATTATTGTAGCATGATGTAACTGAAAAGCAAAAAGAAAAGTAAAGAAGAATCGACTTCCCCGATTTTTTTACATTGACATTAAAGACTCTATATCAAGATCCCAATCATGCTATCCAAGTTCGATGCTCCCTAGCAAAGTAAAGAGAAAACAACTACGAAATAGAAAGAAGTTAACCAAAAGAAAAACTAAGTTACTACTAAATCTAACATGCCAACTATTGTTTCCTTGCAAACCTATTTAAGGATCCAAATAAGAGTGAACTAAGTAGTAAAAATGAAAGTCAGTCTAAAGTCATTACAGTCATCTAAGAAAAATCTTGAGTATGTGGCAATATAAAAGGAAATCAACTTAATCCTCCTCACTAAAGTCATCCTCCTCCTCAACTTCTTTATATTCTTCTTCATCTGAGTCTTAGATTAGGGATGTTAATTGATGCATCATGCCAAGAACAGATAAGAGTGAAGCTATCAAGGGTGGGTTTAAGCTCACAAAAAGCTCAAAAGTGTAGGAATGACAAACACGTACAATAAAACAGAACAAGTGAAAACCATAAACGATTCCAAGGATATGACACACCAAGAAACCTTTGTAGACTCACGAACTGGCTCGATATGACGCATAAGTAGCTTAATGAGGTCATTCGCTACCTAAACTTGCTTAAGTGATAGGATAAGAGTAAAAGAGGTAGTATGCAAAGAAGCTTAACATCAAGAGGAAAATGCAATATATTCAATACTAATGAAGATGATCCTTTCCAACTGCTTACAAGTGGGTATTTATACCCAAAATATTAGGGCAACCTACTAAATATGGAAAAGACTAAAAGGGCACTGCCAAAATAATGCATCTCCAAGGTCGTACACATGGAGGCCACACCACAACGGATGAAAATGAAACAAAGAAAACTAGCAATTTCATAAGCAACTTATGGATATGACACACCACAAGCTCACACAGCCTAATCCTACACTTGATATTGTACATGAAGGTAGAAATTAGGGTCACTCGCCTCTAACTCCTACTAAAGGAGCTAGATAAAAGCTAGGTAAGACAAAGAACACAGGGGTTACTCTAAAAGGAAAGTTTCTATATTCAATAGTGAAGAAAGTTGATTATTGTGTTATAAGAAAATGAGGCTTTTATATAGCCTCTATAAGGTTGCATACAAAAAGGAAAAGACAAAAATGGTAGTTGAATAATAAATATTCCTAAAAACATGCTAAATGGGAAAAAAATGACGAAATAGTACAAAGTACAGAAATAAGAGAATTCTTCTAGAAAATTGTATCAAAGTACACATATTGAATTATGGTTAACAAGCCTAAAATTGTGTATATTAGATTGTTCCTACAAGTGTACGATCTTAAGCAGCTCGATAGTAGATGGTGTTAACTCACTAGAAGTTAGGAAAGGAATAGATGAATTGGTAGACCTAATCTGGGTTAGATTAGAGCTCAGGCATCAGGCACTATCCTAAAGTCTTCGCTAGTTAGATGGCCTATTTGCTCGGCTTGGGAGGCCTTATGGTGTTATCTAGCTTAGAAATTGTTCTTATCATGACCACAACTCGACACTCAAGTCAAATGAGGTATAGCATACCCTAGTTAATTTTGGAATCCTCGTCTTTAAAGAGTGCCTAAGCTAGTACTCATTAGGCAAGTCCTTATAATCCCTAACTCGGCTTCTGGTAATGTATCCATAGAGTTGATTCCTATCATCTTCCTAAGGGTCAAAGAGATTTGGTCTCAAATCTATAGGGTCTCCTCTGGTTGGCTCTTCCTCTATTCGTGCTTTGGCTTCATCTAGATGGTAAGGGATTAAATCAAATATGTTGAAGGTACAAGAAACACCATAATCTTCGGGTAGCTCAATCTAGTAGGTGTTGTAGATGATTTTCTTTAGTACTTGAAGGGATCATCAACTCTAGGTGACAGCTTGCTCTTTCAGAGGTGTGGAAACCTCTCTCAACTAAGGTAGATCCATACAAGGTCTCCTAGACTAAAAGATATAGCTTGGTGGCTACGGCTACCTATCTCTTACTATCATTCATTAAACTTAGTGATCTTCTTAGCTATATGTTGATATAGTTCTTATAGTCCTTGGACTCAATCAACTCCATTATGACTCTCTTCTAGAGCTGTAAGGGTACCTATCATGTTAAGTGGGATGGTAAGGTTAAGGCCATAAACAACCCCAAAAAGGGTTTTTCCAGTAATACTGTGGACAGTTTGGTTGTATGCGAACTCCACAATAGGTAAACATAAGTCCCAATCTTTCAAGTTCTTTCCCATAACAGCTTGAAATATGGCACCTAACATCCTATTCACCACTTTGGTCTAGTCATCTTTCTAAGGGTCACTACTCAAACTGAATACAAGTTTAGTATCAATTCTCTTCCATAAAGTCTTCCAAAAATAGCTCAAGAATTAGGTATCTCGATATGAAATAATAAACTTCTGGACTCTATGTAGGTGTACAATTTCTAGCATAAACAAATCAATTATATATGAAGCATCATTAGTTTGGTAGCACAAAATGAAGTGAGCCCTTTTACTGATTCGATCCATAACTGTAAGGATCAAGTCTTTTTCTCGAGATGTCTAGAGCAACCCTAGGACAATGTCCATCTAAGGTTAGCCCATGGTAAGGTCGACATAGGTAGGGGCATGTACTCTTTATATAGTTCTTTCCTTCCCTTAGCCTTCTCACATACATCGGAATTTTCCAATGACCTTATGGATATCCTTAGCCAAACCATGCCGGTAGAATTTCTCCTTCAACAATTCAGTAGTTCTAGTCTCTCTAAAATGCCTAAATAAGCCACCGCAATGAGCTTCCTTAACTAATAGCTCATACGTAGAGTAATTTGGCATACACAACCTCCTTTCTTTGAATAGGTAATCATCTTTCAAGTAATATCCTCCAACAATAATTCTATCTCCACACTTTTCAATAATAGGATTGAAATGGGGGTTCTATGCATATTGCTTAGAAATAAGAGAAAATCTTAACAATTTAATGTATAGGGTGTTCAGTAAGACAAGTCGATGTAAAAGAGAATCAGTGACCATATTAGCGTTACCTTTCCTATGCTTAATCACATATGAAAAACCTTCCATGAACCTCAACCACTTAGCTTGTCTCTTTGAAAGTTTTTTCTAGCTTCTAAGGTGCTTCAAGGACTCATAGTCGGTACAAATCACAAACTCTCTAGCTAATAAATAATGTTGCCATATAGTAAGAGCTTAGAAAAGAGAGTATAGCTCCTTTCATACACAAAGAAATTCAAAGTAGCACTACTAAGCTTCTCACTGTAGTAAGCAACAAGGCGGTGTTCTTATATCCGGATGGCTCTAATGACAATATCAGAAGTATCATACTCTAGCTTGAAGGGCTTATCAAAATTTAGTAAAGCTAAGACATATGCTATGGTAAGCCTCTCCTTAATTTCCCTAAAGCTCTTCTCTGCTCGATCAATCCAATGGAATCCTTCACTCTTCTTTGTTAACTCAATCAAGGGGGCTACAATAGTATTGAAGTTCTTAATGAATCTTCTATAAAAAGAAGCAAGACAATGAAAACTAAGTATTTCAATGATCCTCTTTAGTGTAGGCTACTCTAAGACAGCTTAGACCTTTTCCTCATCGACTCAAATTCCTTCTCTAAATACTACATAACCAAGAAAGATTACTTCTTGCTGGGAAAATGTATGCTTCTTCAGATTTCTAAATAGTCTCTCAGTGCAAAGTATGTCAGAAATAGCTCTGAGATGCTTTAAGTAATTAGGCAGGTTGGCATTGTATACTAGTATGTCATCAAAGTACACAACAATACATCTCTTGATCAAAGAGTGCATTACATGATTCATAAACGTCATGAAAGTGCTTAATATATTGGTAAGACCGAATGGCATAACAAACCCTTCATAAAGACCATGTCTAGCCTTAACTGCAGACTTCCACTCATTTCTTGGTCTCATGTGAATCTAATGATAGCCAGTTTGCGAATCAATCTTTGACAACATTTGAGTGCGATGAAGCTTGTCCAACATGTCATTGAGCTTCAGTATGGGATTATGTACTTGAAGGTAATTCAATTGATAGCTTAGCTATAAGCTATCGATGCACGTATGCCAAGAACTATCTTTCTTTGGGACGAACAAGGTTAGCATAACATAAGGGCTCATGCTCTCCCTCACATATCCTCACTCCATGAGCTTGTCCACTTATCCCTTGAACTTAGTAGCTTGCTCAAGATTCAATCTATAAGAAATTCTATTCAACAGAGTTGTGCCTAGTGATAAATCAATGCGGTATTCAATACCTTAGATTAGTGATAGTCCCTTAGGTAACTCATCTAGGAATAGGTCGAAAAACTCATTTGTTAACTTCAAAATCTCTTTAAGCACATCATCAAAATCTCTTAATTCTAATAATCTTCTAATCAACAAGAACATAGGCTCGTCAACCTCCTCAACAACTCGAAGTTCTCATCGACTTAACACTAAAACCTTCTTCTTGCTAGCGCAGATGAGTTGGTTGTAAGTATGATTCATTTAGCTTAAGGTTATAGGTTGCAGAACTATCTTCTTACCATCCTTAGTGAAAGTATAGATGTTCTTATACCTATCGTATATGATATGATAGTCAAATAACCAAGTTCTTCTTAACAATTAATGTTAAGCTCCCATTGAGACAACATCACAAACCACTTCATCTGTATAGACATGCCTAATACAAAATGGCACAACTACTTGTTTGTTAAGTACAAAGTACCCTTATCATGCATCCAATGTAGCTTATAAGGTTAGGGGTATGTAAAGGTCGACAAACCTAATCTCTATACAATCGTTTAGGCGATAACATTGGTGCAACTCCTCCCATCTACTATAATCGTACATAGTTAACCCTTGATGGCACACTTTGTATGGAACAAGTTCTCTCTTTGTTCCTCCTTAAAGCTCGGCATTGAGTTCAACATTTGCCTCAACACCAACGTCATTACTTGACCCTAGTCGGGATAGACACAAGTCTCTGATAAAGGCATATTTTACTCATATTCCATTGTGTAACTTATGTTGAATTATTAATTGATTTTATAGAAATCATTAAAAAAATGGTATTTAAGTATATTCATTTAGAAATTTCAAGTCTCGAAGGATTCAGAATGGAAATATGAGCAATTTAGAGGAGTTTTACATGATCGAAGGAAGTTCGAATTAAGTTATGTTGGCCAGGGACATTAGAAATGAAGGCAGTTGGCTTACATTCAAAGCCGCCGGTTTACAATTCAACATTGCCGGCCTATACTCAAACACCGTCAGCCAGATTGTAGGAATGAACCTGTGATGCTTATAAAGGAGTGCTCATGATCCTATAGAAAAATTTATCCAGCCTACCAAGAAAACAAAGAGATCAAGGAAGTAATACTATTCCTTGCACTATAGGGAATTTTCATTTTAATAAAGTTCTTATTGATTTTGGTGCAAGTATACATTTAATGCTTTTGTCTATTTTCAGGAAGCTAGGATTTAGAGACTACAAGAAGACTAATGTCACCTTGCAACTTGTTGACATGAGTATCAAATACCCAAGTGGTATTGTAGAGCATGTCTAGTAAAGGTAGACAAATTCATTTTCCTAGTTGACTTTATAGTTTTGGAAATGGAGGAGGATAAAGAGGTACCCAGATCCTTGGTAGATCGTTTCTTGCAACAAGTAAGGCATTGATAGATGTGGAACAGGGTAAGCTTACTTTAGGAGTTATGGACGATCAAGCAACTTTTAATGTTTATGAAGCCATAAAAAATTTGATGATTGTAAATCTTATTACACTATTTATGTTATTGATGAGATTACAAGTAAGTCCATAGAAGAGAAAGCAAGATTGGATACCATGGAATCAATTCTTAAGGATCTGGATGATTAGAGTGATGATGATGAGCCTGGGGAAGAATGCATGGAACAAGTGTCAGAAATTAAAGCTTGATACTATGAGGAGCTAGGCACTAGTGAGAAGAAGCTAGTACCATCATTGACACAACCTCCGGTGCTTAAACTTAAAACATTACCTAATCATTTGAAATACGCTTATCTTGGAACAGATGATACTTTTCCACTAATCATCTCCTCTTCTTTGACAAGTGATCAGGAGCAGCAACTCTTAGAAGTTTTGAGAAAGCATAAAGAAGCCATTGGGTAGACCATTGCTGATATTAAAGGGATTAGTCCTTTGATTTGCACTCACAAGATATTGCTGGAGGTTGAGTGCAAACCCATAATATAACCACAAGACGACTTCACCTAACTCTCAAGGAGGTGGTAAAGAAAGAAGTGCTCACATCGTTAGATGTAGGTATTATCTACCCTATCTCAGATAGTAAGTGGGTTAGTCCCATTTAGGTAATGCCTAAAAAAGGTGTTATAACTATAGTTAAAAATGAGGCTAATGAGTTAATCCCTACTCGCACTGTAATTGTGTGGAGAGTTTGCATAAACTATAGAAAACTGAATGATGCCACCCATAAAGATCACTTCCCCATCCGTTTCATAGATCAGATGTTAGAAAAACTTTCAGGGCATGACTATTATTGTTTTCTAGATAGTTATTTTGGTTATAATCAAATTCATATAGCACCCAAGGACTTGGACAAAACCACCTTTACATGTCCTTATAGCACTTTTTCCTTTAAGAGAATGCCCTTTGGTCTCTACAATGTACTTGCTACTTTCTAAAGATACATGATGTCTATATTTTCTAACATGTTAGAAGAATTTATTAAAATATTTATGGATGACTTCTCTATCTTTGGGAAGTCATTTGAATCATGCTTAACAAATTTAGGTAGTATGCTTAAAAAATGCAAGGAGACTAATCTACTTTTGAATTAGCAAAAATGTCATTTCATGGTAAGAGAGGGAATAATCTTAGGTCACAAGGTGTCAAAAAAGGGGATTGAAGTTGATAAGGTAAAAGTAGAGATAATAGAGAAGTTTCCACTATCCACTTCTGTCAAAGGAGTCAGGAGCTTCCTAAGACATGCTGGCTTCTATAAGAGATTCATTAAGGACTTCTCTAAAATCTCTAGATCTCTTTGTAATTTACTAGAAAAAGATTATACTTTTTCTTATGACAATTGTTTGCTAGCATTCAATTAATTGAAGGAGAAGCTTACTTCAACACCAGTAATCATTGTACCTGATTGGGAGCTCCCCTTCAAGTTGATGAATGATGCTAATGACTATGCAATAGGAGCAGTACTGGGGCAAAGGAGAGGTAAGTTATTTCATGTAATATACTATACTAGTAGAACCTTAAATGAGGCCTAAAGAAACTATGCCACAATAGAAAAAGAGCTTTTAGTATTTGCATGTGATAAGTTTAGGCTTTATCTAATAGGTTCTAAGATTATAGTATACACAGACCATGCTGCTCTAAAATATTTGTATACTAAACTAATGCTAAACTTAAGTTAATTTATGGGATTTTACTACTACAAGAATTTTACCTTGAAATCAAAGATAAACAGGGAACTAAAAATGTGATTGTTGATCATTTATCCCGTTTAGAATCTGATTGTTTAAAGCCACCCTTTAATGAAAAGTTTCCTAATGAACAGTTATATGCAGTAGAGATCTAAGGATTACCTTAGTATGCTGATATAGTCAATTTCTCGGTTAACAAAATCATACTATATGGTTACTCATTTCAAAAGAAAAAGAAGTTTTTACATGATGTGAAATACTATTTATGGGATGAACCGTATCTATTTAAATGATGTGCTGACCACCGTATCTATTTAAATGATGTGCTGACCAAGTAATTAGACATTATGTGCTTGAAACTGAACAACTTAGCATAATTCAATACTGTCATTCTAAGGAAGCAGGAGGCCATTTTGGTGTGCAAAGAACTATAGCTAAGATCTTATCTTGTAGATTTTATTAGCTGTTTGTTTAGTAATTGCAAGAACTATGTTATCTCTTGTACTCAATTCCAAGGTTTCTTGCCTTTATCAATCTTTTTGAAAACAGGAGCTATGGGTTTGCACTGGATCCTTAGCTTGCTTTTTTGGCAATTCAAGTGAATAAATGGAATCATCGATATTGTTGGCATCATGATCGCCATATTCTTTTTCCTAATTTGGCTGAAAACTTTTATGGAGAAGGTCAAGGATTTGTTCGTGTTTTTTGTTTAACTCAAAATTTTATTTGGCCAAATCAAAACAAAGTTGCTCAAGTGGAGCTAATTATTGTTCATCAACATACCGACTCCTTCCTTCAGGGTGTTGAGAGGAAATACCAGCACCTGCACTTCGTGTCATCCTAGTTCTAGCCATGTAGTCATGTTAAGAGAAAAACAGACGATGCCAAATGTTGTTGGTGAATTTTGGGGTAAGGAAATAGTCCTACAAAAGAGAGTAAAATAATTAGTACCAGGGCCAGTTTGGTATGGCTACTCTAATACCTAAATTAGAATGGTGATTTAGTATAGTAAGTATGCAAATAAGAAGTATCTGAGTGCTCTTATAAAGTTTATTTTCGGTATTTTTAGACGGTTGTTATGTCTGAGGCAGTTGTCGGGTAACTGTTAAGACACCTGGAGACCTCTTGATTTGACATCTCCCTTAATATGTACGGATAGCAAATGGTTGTAAATATAACCGTTCTTATGATAACTGTTCGAGCCGTAGATTTAAATTCAAACCAAGAGCATTTCTCATACTCGGCATAAGTGTCATGTCTTCTATAGAGTGCAAATGCTGAGAGAGTCGATTACCCGAATCTCAATCGACGAAGGGATTAGTGTAAGTTGAGCGAAAACTGACTATTAACAGCATGGAATGGCAATCCATGAAGAACTCAGATTAGGTCAAATGGGTGCATTCCTCTTCTACTTTTCGACCCTCCATTTTATCTTAATTGATTCTTCTAGAGTGTAAAATTTCTATACTTCCACAATGTTATGAATCTCACACCTAAGCCTAGAAATGAACCTTAAGATAGTTCGAAATTTAATCTTATCCATGTCAACTCGAATCATTAGCATCTGAAACTCCTTAACATAGTCATCCACAATTTGGCTTCCTTGACAAAGCTCTTGCAATTAGGCAAATGTATCTTGTAAGTATGTTTCAGGTATAAATCTTCCTCTTGGTAACCTTTTCATGCATCTTAAAGTCCGTACGCCTCTTTATCCATCTCTTTCTTTAGCCGCATTGAAGTTCTTCCACCATATGGTGGCTTATCTAGAGAACTCAAGAGTAGCCAGTTGAACTTTCACAACCTCAACATATCCATAACAATCAAACACTTTCTCAATCTTCTCCTCCTACTCCAAGTATTCATTAAAATTTCCAGTGTAAACCCCTAAAAACTTTGATATAAGCTAAGCTAATTTCTAGAAAATATTTAGAGATATACTTAAGATAAGCTAAAATCGTTAGGAGAAATTTGAGAGATATGATCAAGACTTAATAAGATACCTATAAATAATGATAGATACTACCTATATTCCTTAGAATTGACTAGTTAAAGGTAGGAATAGTTAATCAAATAAAGTCAACACAAGAATGTTAGTTAAATCAAAAGATTTAATGAAAACTAACAAGCTAACTAAATGGATTCTTATAACCAATACGTGGAATAAACCAACCAGGACCCTAATAAACCTACATACAGTGCCAACATAATTTATACATGAACAAATGTGAAAAAGACTAAAAGACTAAGATAAGGAAAAAGAAGCAAGGTTTGACAAGTAACTATTTCTAGAAGCAACAAGGTCATGAATGATAAAATTGCCATCTTACATAATATTAACATCACAACATCTAGAATTCTTAAAGAAAACATGTGAAACAAGCTAGATTATGATGTCATGGATGATGTTTCCAATTGAAGAATGAAATGCATGAATTAAATGGTATATGTTTACATAGGTGGTAATAGCATGTGGGGCATAATGCACCCATAATCCTAACATGCTAACCTAAGAATAAATGAAAGATTAAGTTTACAAAACAACAAAGCATATGAGATAAGCTAATTCAAAGTTTTCTATAAATAGCCCCTCCACTGGACCATTTATGTTTCCTTCAAACCAACATGCTTCTTGCCTTCCATTTTCAAGGCCAACTTATAAGCCAACAACCAAAGCCCCACCACCATTTCTTTAATAATTTCCAAACATTCAAATCCTAAAGGTTAGTTTCAATATCTTTCTCAACTATTATGACTAAAACTCAAAAGAAAAGAGATCAATTCTAACTTCTTGTCTAGTAAACTTCTTTTAGAAAACAAGAAAAATTTTCTATGGAAGTTTGAAATGAATCTCTTATCAAAAGACAAGACCTTTTACTAAAAGTTTGAGCTTTGTTTTGATTCATTTCGAGCCAACAAGTTCTTTTCAAAAGCAATCTCTTCTTAAAAGCTTTTTAGATAAAGATACTTCAATTTTATGATAGATCTTTATCATCATTCCAAAGAATATTTGAAGGAAAAGAAGTTTTTCCTCGAACTCCTTAATTATCTTAAAGAAGTTTTCTATACTTAAGCTCCATGCACTTTTGATCCATTTTAAAGAAAGTCTTCCTAAACCCTTTTTCATACTTGAAAGAAGTTTCCTAAACACCTTACTTAAATGAAGTTCAAGAAATAAACCAAAAGAATTCCTTAAAATAAAAGACTAAAATAATGAAAACTAAAAACAAATGCATAAAGTCATGCCTTAAAAATAACTTACATATCATGTCCGAATAAAATTCCCTTAACTTGGACCTTATCGATAAATGGGCAAATAATCTCAATATTGTAGCGATTTGGACCTTATGTGAGAACCAAAAAACTATAGAACAAGAACTAAGGACATTCGTGGACATATAAGGACCATTCAAACATGATATAGAAAAATGATATGGAAAAAGAAACATTAAGCATAATCAACCTAAGAAATGAAAGACTTACAAAAGAAAAAGCTTGGAACAAAACTTAAACTAGAAAGTTTAGTAATTCAATATGTTCTCAACTATATTTATCTTTGTAAGTATTTTTTATTTGGAATTCCCAAAAGACTATTATGATGAATAGGATGATAGCCAAGTGAGTATCTACTATAATTATCACTTATATGTGCTTATAGAGTAGTTGTAACTCTAACCTTATATACTTAACTTGATTTGTATGGGATATTCGAGAAACATATGTGCTTGAATTGTTTGTTAAGACATTTAAGAATTATTTCCATAAATAAAGTTGATGATTGTGATGTTATGTGATTCCTATAATTGTGTGATGTTTTGAGTGATCACTAAAATAAATGGAGATTAAGTATATCAAAATCTAAACATTAAAGTAGTCATGCATAGCATATTACATAAATCATTTTTATTTGCCACCACTGTCAAATATGAAATGGAAGCGCTAAAACCTTCCTTGTTTATTGTAAAGCAAGTGACTTTGAAGATGGTTATGCATTAGACGAAGCCATGTTTATTCTTTTATTTTAGGTATACATACATTTGGAGGCTAATCAAGGATTTGATCACTCTTTGATCATTTAGGTGGTCAAGCTAGGCATCTTTTTTTTTTTTCTTATTTTCATTTAAGCCTTCTTAAGACCAATCAAGAGATCCTTATCTTGTGATTTATTTACAAGGCCTTTATGAATATTTCTTTTGATTCCTTTGACTAACCAAAAGATCCATCTTCTTAGGGATTATGAGAATTCTAGGTTGAACATTTGTTGGTTCTCCTAGAGAGCCAAGAGATTGGCTCTCTTGTGAAGTTAGGGAGAATGTACCTATTTGGCTCTCCTAGGATTGGTTAAGGGACATCATCTCATGATCATTGTACCAGCATGGGTATTAGTTCAGTTGAGAATTGAAATTCTACGGCTATTTTGTTGTGCCGGCCAAGGATGTTATGTTGAGTGACTTTTACGCTAAATTGGATGCTCAGACACTAGTGGAACTATAAAACCTCAACCCAAGGTCAAGGAAGGGAAAAATAAACCCTAGATTGTACATCAAATACCATTCCTTGCACAAAAATAAAAAACAAAAAAAAATTGTTAATGATACAATCATTTGATGAATTATGAATTAACTATTCCATCAATAAGATTCTTCTGGATAAAATAACTAAAAACTCCGAATTAAAATAATGGAAAATTTTTATTGAATCATCAAAGGCTGCATATATTGTTGCATATGTTTGATTGTTGCATACATTTGTTTATTTAACCAACTTACCTGAAAAGTGGTATCGGTAGGTATCTTACTAAGCTAACTATAGCCTTATGCAAGAGCCTTACTAGGTCTACCTTGGAAAATCCAGACCTTTGGTGAGAGTTAAAAGCTTGGGAGCAAGGTTGGGAAGACCAAGTAAGGGAATTAAATTATGAATTTAGAAAATGAAATATGTTAAGTTGATTGTAATATGCTTTATTTGAAAAACTTCTGAAATATTTTATTTAAGTTTGTAATTTTATATTTAATTAATAATATTTATACTCTGTTTTATACCATAAAGTTTGTAACACTCTGTAAATATTCTAATGTTGACACTTTGTGTGCTTATTGGAAGTAACTATAAAATTTTTCAAGTATATGAACAGTTACTTCTAATCAATACATGGAAGTTTGTCACCACTATGTTGTCTTTAGAGTTGTGACATCCACTACTTGTAAAGGTTGAAATCTAGACTTTGACATTGTAGTAGTCTTATGCCACTCCATCAAGCTCTTCTTCCACTTCATCTTCTACTTCCTTGATTTCTCCCATCTCTAACATCCTTTAAGCAAGGAGGTCTACTACTCCTCTAACTCTATGAGGTCGTGCTTGGCGATTAGCTTAGCCTACGTGGCCATATCTTAGCTCTTGTTTACCTTCTTCTTGGCCATGATTTGCTATTGTCTCATACATTACATAGCTATAACTAAACTCTTAACAAGGATAGCGAGTTTATTAAGCTTATCATCAACTAACCCTAGCACATAGCTTCCTTACTGGCCATAGCCAACTTAAGTGCCACTATGTTTGTCTCTAATAACTCTATGAACACTAGAATTTCACATTGTACGATACTTTTTGTCAGTACTTCCTTCAATAAGAACAACTTCGATAGTATGCACCTAACAAAACCCTACTACTCAACAATACTTTAGAACCACTACTCACACTCACCAGTCATTACTTAGAATCTCAAATAACGGACTCCAATGCCTTTACACTCTATATAATACAGCTCAAGACAAGATTCAAGTGGGCTTTATTTTTGTAGTTGAAAAATAGAGGAGAACAAAGCAAAATGAGTTGCTACACTTACCTGTTCATAAATCAATGCTTCTTCGCTCACAACTTCAAAACCTACTTCAAACACTCTACTACTACTACATAACCACCTACGAAACTACTACAACAACTATAGAAGAACACAACAACTACTAACAACAATACGAACAAGAACTCAACTATAATCTTCACATAATCCCCCATTGAAACTATAATTTGATACCAGTGAAGCCGATGTGTCTTTGAGGTCGTATACATGAAGGGCCTCACCATAATGGATGAAAACAAAATAAAGAAAAATAGCAATTTCTTGGCAACTTATAGATATGATGCACCACAAGCTCACATAGCCTAACCCTATAGTTGATATTACACACAAATGTAGAAATTAAGGTCGTTTGGCACTAACTCTTGCTAAAGGAGCTAGATAAGAGATAAGCAAGACAGAGAACAAAGGGGTTTCTCTAAAAGGAAAGTTTTTGTATTCAATAGTGAAGAAAGTTGATTGTTGCATTACAAGAAAATGAGGCTTTTATATGGCCTCCTAGGGTTGCATACATAAAGGAAAAGACAAAAATGATAGTTGAATAATAAAGATTCCTAAAACATGTTGAAAGGAAAAAAAATGACCAAATAATACAAAGTATAGAAATAAGAGAATCCTTTTGGAAAGTTATGTCAAAGGACACATGATGAATTATAGTTAGCAAGCTTGAAATTGTGTGTTAGATTGTTCCTACGAGTGTAAGATCTCAAGCAACCCAGCAGTTGATGGTGTTAGCTCGGTAGAAGTTAGGAAAGGAATGGATGAATTGGCAAACCTGATTTAGGCTAGATCCAAGCTTGAATACTGGGTGCTATTTGGAAGTCTTGGTTGGTTAGATAGCCTATCTACTCAACTCAAGAAGACTTGTGGTGTTAGTCAACTCGAAAACTATTCCTATCATAACTATAGTTCAGTACTCAGGTCGAATGAGGTGTAACATACCCTAGTTAATGTTAGCATCCTTATCCTTAAAGAGTCCTCAAGCTAGTACTTGTTAGGTAAGTCCTTGTAATCCCTTAGCTTGACTTCTAGTAATGGGTCCTTAGAGTGGATTCATATTACCAAATTCAATAAAATATAAGAAATAGATAGTGGTATAAAAGAAATTGTAGAAAATAAAGGCTTCTTTAGGATATTCTTTCATGTTGATGATTGAGACACGTAGCAAACTATTACTAGAGAGGCTCTTAAAGAAGCAAACAAGAAAGTACAATCGGATTTAGTTGATGTCGAGCTAATCTACAACTTCTCTAAAGTAGTGTCGGCTTGAACATGATCAAGGGAACTCAAATCAAATGTGGCCGAGTTGATGAGTAAGTTTGCTGACCTATTAATAGAGTAGTCCTCAGGTCAACACTCGGTGATTGACAAACAAGACAAGGGTCGACTCAATTTCTATGATAGGTCGGTAGTAAAAAGCAGCTCGAACTTTTTAGATGTAGCTCGGAATGAGAGAAAACTTAGTATCATATCACCACTTCCACAAGTCATGCACTAATTGGAAAAATTTGCTCCTTCTTAAAATTGTGGAATCAATATATAACTAATCTATCAAGCTTGCAAATTTTGATAAAAACTTATGGAAATCACGAAAACTTTGGCAAGCTTACCGGTTAATTAGTAGTATAGGGTAAGCTATAAGTTCATATTTCCCAAAATTAATATACAACTAATCTATCAAGCTTGCAAATTTTGATAAAAACTTATGGAAATCACGAAAACTTCGACAAGCATACTGGTCATTTAGTAGTATAGGGTAAGCTATAAGTTCATATTTCCCAAGGGAATAGAGTGCTAGCTCTCAATTGTGTTAATACTATTAATATCTAGACAACCTAATGATGCCTTCATGCTTATTAAATCAAAACCATAAGCTCAGTTGATTAATCCAAATGAAGATTCCAATATCCAAAATAAGTAGAAACTTAATTTTTATTAAAATGAACCTAGGAAACAATTGTAATCTGTTTAAACATAGGATTCAATAGCCTCGCAAGAGTAAGATTAAGAATCACTCATTGAACCACCAAGAGGTGAGATATTTGAACTATTTCTATATTCATATGAAAATAGGTCATCAATTGATTTCAACAACAAAATCTTAACAAGATTAGGAAATAATTAAACTAACCATAGTTAATTAGGCATGAGAATGATTTGAATGTATGTAAAGGGATACAATCCAAATCTGCACATATTCCTCAACAATCAAAATACATGTCTAATGCCTAAAACCAACAACCCATATACACATGATCACAATGAACAACCCAAACACCAAATGATAATCCAACATTAACAAGGGATTCAAAATATTCATTAATTACTATAAGAATACAAGATTATTCAACATCCCAAACAATAAGAAATCAGGTAGAGAGAGAAACTAACTCACTAGATAAGTTCTAACTTCGATCTACGTGGGAATAATGTTTTTTTTGCATCCCGAGCTTGGAATCCACTAAAATTAACTTAATCTAACCTAAAATAACCTAAGAAAGTGAAACCCTAAAAACACTAGAGAGAAAAGAAGAAAGCAAGTTGAAAAAGAATGAAAGTTGCATCCCCCAAACTATCTACAAATTGTAGCTTTTTATATTAGGAGGGTATTGTATTGACAATACTATTAGTATGATGGTAGATGCTATCATGATGGTAGCTAGAACTACAGTCAAGACAATATGGTCTACTCTTTGTGATACTTGCAAATGTTCTATTATAGATGCCAGCTTGATGATAGTTGGGATTACCATCAAGTTGGTAGTTCTTACTCCATGTCTTCAACATTTTTTTTATTTTTTAGGCTTCTTATGTAGGGGTTGATAAGTATGCAAAACCACACACTTATCTAAAGGATTTCTCTAACAATTGTATGTGATTTAATAGAATTTTGAGCCAAAGTATGTGAATTTTCATTAAAATCACATATAATTTCTTAACACCAGTGTAATTCATATTTTTATGTTTTAGTGTTCAAAAGTTATGTTTATTTGAAGAATTTAAGGTCTTTATGCTTGTTCTTGCAAGTCCTGGGGCCACCATGCCACGCCCCCCCCCCCCCCCCCCCCCAAACCAAGAAAAGAGAAGCCCAAAAATAAACAAATAAAATATGATGAAGATGTGAAGTAGGAACTACCGACTTGACAATAATCCTAACTACCGTTAAGTCGGTGTCTAAAATAGAACCTTTGCAAGTATCACAAAGAGTGCAGCATACTGTCCTGATAGTAGTCCCAACTACCATTAAGACAGTACCCTCCTGATATAAAAAGCTACAATTCGTAGCTCATTTGGGTGATGCAATTTTCTTTCTTTTCCAACCTCCTTTCTTCTTTTCTCTCTAGGGGTTTTAGGGTTTTACCTTCTTAGGTTATTTTAGGTTAGATTAAGTAAGTTTTAACAGATTCCAAACTTGGGATGCAAGAAAAACATCATTCCAACACAGATCGAAGTTAGAACTTATCTAGTGAGTTAGTTTCTCTCTCTACCTGATTTCTTATTGTTTGGGATGTTGAATAATCTTGTATTCTTATAGTAATTAATGAATATTTTGAATCCCTTATTAATGTTGGATTATCATTTGGTGTTTGGGTTGTTCATTGTGATCATGTGTATATGGGTTGTTGGTTTTAGGCATTAGACATGTATTTTGATTGTTGAGGAATATGTGCAGATTTGGATTGTATCCCTTTACATACATTCAAATCATTCTCATGCCTAATTAACTATGGTTAGTTTAATTATTTCCTAATCTTGTTAAGATTTTGTTGTTGAAATCAATTGATGACCTATTTTCATATGAATATAGGAATAGTTCAAATATCTCACCTCTTGGTGGTTCAATGAGTGATTCTTAATCTTATTCTTGCGAGGCTATTGAATCCCATGTTTAGACAGATTACAATTGTTTCCTAGGTTCATTTTAATAAAAATTAAGTTTCTACTTATTTTGGATATTGGAATCTTCATTTGGATTAATCAACTGAGCTTATGGTTTTGATTTAATAAGAATGAAGGCATCATTAGGTTGTCTAGATATTAATAGCATTAACACAATTGAGAGCTAGCACTCTATTCCCTTGGGAAATATGAACTTATAGCTTACCCTATACTACTAATTGACCAGTATGCTTGCCGAAGTTTTCGTGATTTCCATAAGTTTTTATCAAAATTTGCAAGCTTGATAGATTAGTTGTATATTGATTCCACTATTTTAGGAAGAAGCTAATTTTTCCAATTAGTGCATGACTTGTAGAAGTGGTCATGTGATACCAAGTTTTTTTGCATCGTTTCCAAGGAATGGATAAGTGCTAATTTTAGTTGCTAGGAATATTTTTATACCAAGCTTTATCTTAAAAAACAACAAAGAGATTTTGCCTTTCTTGTAAATATTTGTTTATTTCCTTAAGTTTTGTGTATAGTTCAGGATTCTGCTCTCCTTTTGTAGGTACTTGTGTGGAAAACCTACTTACACTACATTGATTAAAGCCACTAGGCATTGAGATTGAATTGTGAGCTTATGGGAAACATAAGTGATAATAAGAATAGGTTTTTCTAGATTGTTATCTTACTGAGTTGGTAAAGGACATTGTTTCATTTAAGAAACATGAAGGTGAGTCATTATTTAGTGCATGGACAAGATATAAAAACTTAATGGGAAGATGTCACATTTATGGACCGCAGTCGCCTACTTAGTCACAATTGAATATGCTTCTAGGTAAATTAGGGCTTAATGATAAAGTTAGCTGTTAGAAGGCCTATGTTATATCTAGATGCTACAGAGGCATTCAAGTTGATCAATGATTTAGCTTGTAGATCACATAATAGCCCAAATTTGTCTCATCCAATGGTTGGTTCGTTTCAGGGTCGACCACATAAGAGTAAGAAATTAAGGTAAGAATATGCTACAAGCCCATTTACAGTTTCAGCAATTCTAGATTTTGGAATTGTGAAAAAGTTGGAAAAAGCATTCAAGGATATGGAGCAAAAATGGGCTAAAACATTTAGAAAGCAAGAATTGATCATTCGGGGGTTAGAGGCTCAATTAATATAGCTAAATGAATGCTTAGCTATTTTACAAGATAAAGAGCAGTAAAGTAATGGTTTCGATAGTTCTCAAAGTGAAGATGATGAAGTTTCCTCAATCACAAGAGGCCTAAACCCTATAATTCAAATGATGATAAATAGAGCTACATTGCAGGCATTTGAAGAAAAGGCTCAACACAATGAACCAACAATAAGACTTTTGACGAGATAGTACAAGAAGAGGGTTAGACAAGCGATGAAGAAGAGAATGAGGTTGCTTCTAAAAGCAAAAGAGAACAAGGAACTATGACTAAGTCTTTAGAGAATGAAGAATTGATGTTTGTATCAAGAGACACAAGAGTTGATGGTAATTCTTCAAGGACCAATGAGGTAAAGATTTGGGAAGAAAAGCCAACCTAGGAAATTGCTATTGAGAGGCTTGCTTAAGTGACCATAGAAGGGTTTAAGAGGTTAGGGAAGAAGCTTGATAACATTGTGAGTACCTCTACACCCACTAAGCATATAAAGGAAGTATAACTTGGGTCAGGCAAGAAGGTTGGTGGGGATACTCCAACTTCTACATCAAGTAAAAAGGAGGAGGTGGTACAATAGGAGTTAACCCCTATCGTTAATGAGCCATTGTCAAGCCACACGTACCATTGGTGCCTTTTCCACAAAGGCTAAGAATGAGTAAAGATGATGAGAATTCAAGAAATTTATGGAGATGTTCAGGAAGCTAGAGGTGAATACACCACTGATTGATCTACTAAAGCGAACACCTCGCTACTAAAAGTTCTTAAGAGAAGTTTTGAGTAAGAGGAGAAGGATGGATGGTTAAGAAATGGTCATGTTAACTCAAACATGTACTGAAGTGGTAAGAAACACCCTTCCCCCCATATGAAATGATCTAGGAAAATTTGTATTGACCTACACCATTGGTGATCGATTCTTTAGGAATGCATATTATGACTCTAGTGTTGGTGTTAATATGATTTCCTCGTCTATGGTTAAAGAGTTAAGGTTAGGCGAGGAAGTAAAGAAGTTTGAGCTAACCATTCTTTGACAAAACCTTAAGGAATGATTGCAAATGTACTAGTAAAGATAGATAACTTAGTGTTTCCTATAGATTTTGTAGTGACAGACATGGATAAAGATTCGGGGACACCAATCATTCTCGAATGCCTATTCATGGCTACTGCTAGAGCTACCATCGACATTAAGAATAGTAAGGTGTTCCTAAGGGTTGGAAGAAAAGAGCAAACTATAAACATTTAAAAGAGGTGGAAAAAAAAAACCTCAAGACATGAAGTTTGATACAACACTTGATGCCCCAATTGAAGAGGTGATTAATTCAAATCAAGACAAGCAATACAAAGCTAGAAAGAGGTTAATGATGAGAGACCTCTGAGATTTGGCCTGCCTTGAGCAAAGGAAGGAGCAAGATAGTTTGGCTAAGGGACTGAAAACCCAAGTGTTGGATAGGAGGTAACCCATTAGTTCTATTTACTTTTCATGCATCTTTCTTTCTTTTCTTCTTTTAAGTTATTTCGCTTTTGTTTTATTTTTTGAGAAAATGGAAAAATTAGATACTTCGAAATGATTTTTGTTCATGTATAGATATTCAACGAGGCTTAAGGTTGATAATAAGTGGAGTTGAAGAACAAAAAGAAATCATGACAAAGCAGCTCAGCTTAATCCCCAAGGTGGTCCTATTTTAACCCTATCTTCTTGATTTGTAATTAATGATAAAGGAACTTAAAGTTAGGGGTAGGGAATATGTGAAATGGATTGAAGCTATGTTTGCAATTTCTGTGCTGAACTAAGATTATATTTATGCTAAGTTATTTGGTGGTTGAGTCTATTTTATTTTCTTGAAATTTTTGAGTTGTGTTGAAAAAGAACAAGTAATTTTTTTTTTTTATTATGTTCATGAATAAGGATCAAATAGAGTGAACTCCTTACATTACTCTATAATTAATGAACAAAATCTTTGGATTAGATTGTTAACCTTTATATTTAACTTCAGATTCATGAGCTAAGAATAAGACGGTGCCACTAGTTAGAGTTAGGTGTTTACTTTTTAGAAAATTGATTTTTACGTATTGTACTCTTTGAATTTCCAAATGGCTAGGTATAGTGTTAAAAAAGATGCTGAAATTGTTTTGGTCTTGAAAAGGATTTCTTAATCAAAAGTAAATTGAAAATCGGCCAAAATTTAAAAGTTAGGGGTAAACCCAACCAAAAAGAAAAATAGAAAAGCAAAAAGAAAAAAGAAAAAGAAAAGAAAAAGAGATCACGGATGAACATCTAGGGTGCCCATTAAGTGCTTAGCACATCTTCTAGAATGATGAATTTTAGAATGAGTTAATGCGCCCCCAGTGTTCACTCAGGGAAAACATGAGGAATAAAGAGCTCTCTTGAACAAAAGTTTGGGATGCATGAGTGAACAGTAGCCATAAGTAAGAAAATTTTGGGAGATCTAAGTAAAGAACAATTCTATTTTGTCATATTTTTCTAAATTATAGTTGGCTTAAGGGAAGGATTAAGGCTATATACACATTGATTAATCTATAAATTATATGTACCTTTCTCTCCTTTTGTGACAACTTACTTGATCTCAAGTTATCTAATCTTGAGTTAAATGAGAGGCTTAACTTTATGAACCATGGATTAATTCACTATTTCTATTAGATATATAATTAGGCACACTTGACCATTTACTTAGATTTCATGAAGAATTAATTGCTTGCCAAAAGCTTAATTAAGAAATAAACAACTCAATATGTATAAACTAGAGGATAAACTTAATAGCCAAAGAGTAGAAAGTTAATATTTTACCCATTGTTCTACAAGTGGTTTAAGCTTGCTTGAGGACAAGCAAGTATAAGGTTGGGAGTACTAATAAGTGTACAAAACCGCACACTTATTTAAAGGATTTTTCTTACAATTATATGTGATTTTAATAGAATTTTGAGCCAAAATGCATGAATTTTCATTAAAATCACATATAATTTCTTAACATAAGTGTAATTCATAGTTTTATGTTTTAGTAAAGTTATGTTTATTTGAAGAATGTAAAGTCTTTATTCTTGTTCTTGCAAGTCCTAAGGCTACCATTGGATCATAAGCATTTAAATTCTCATGCATATTCATCAACAGCGTGATTCCCTTTCTTGAGCTCTTAGAGTCGAGAAAAAGTATCCTACAGATAGGTATATGGCACAAATTTGGCTCTAAGAACTCTTTTCATCTTGGGCCATATACTAATCTCTCTATATCAATCTCACCTTCGCATAATTTGAAAATTCCTCCTCCACATCATAACATACCCTAAAAACTCGATTACAGTAGTTCTAACCTTATCATGGTCCTTACACTGATAATAGTTGAAGATTCGCTCTACCTTCTTGTCCTAGTCTAAGTACTTGTTAGCACTCCCAAAACCATCAAAGCGTGAGATCTAAAACTTCACATGATCGACAACTCGAAATGCACGAGCTATGCCCTCTACTTTATAATTGTCCTCTTTATTCTCCTCATTGACTTCACCTAAGTCTATTCTCCTTCATATATGTCCTCCTATTCCTCCACCTCGATCTTGTTGAGTTGGGAATTGCCTTTGGGTAGGCTGAGCATTATGGGTAGTGACACCAACTTCAAGAGTAATTTGGGAGGTGTTGTAGATGGCCTCAACAAGTCGCGAGGCTTGAGGTCAAGTTAGTTATTAAGTTAGTTACTTCATCGAACCACTTACCACAACTTCTAAGGTTGCTTTGGGGTTGTCGACCATAGTAGACAACACCACTATTGTTGTCTCCAATTCTCACATTTACACTCGAATTAGTCATCTTTTCTTAACTCAATCTCGTTCCCATAGCAGAACACATAATACTCGGATTCTCACTACAACCCGAAACAATATATATACTGCCTTTTACCAATCAACCACGCACACACACAACTTCCTCACACAAATTCCAAGTTCTAAATTTGTTCTACTATAGAATACCAGTACAATGGCTACTTCGATGAATAACAAAAATTCCTAGCTAGTGTTTACTCTGTTTCCCAAGGCTCAAAACAAAGCAAAATAGAGTACTTCATAGCAGCTACTATATAAAGTAGTGATGATACTTCCACTACCTACCAAAATACTACAACTTACTCTTATGCAACCATAAAAGTAACAATACTTACTCTACAAATGCTGCTACAGTAGTATTCCAATGCAATACAACAATAACACAGTACAACAGTAACTTACCCAATATGAACCTCTGCGCTAATACTAAGATGATACACTACACCAAGAGCAAACAAGGGCAACACTATATACTGGGTCTAAGCTCACATAAAACTCGAAAGTATAGGAATGACAAACACATGCAATAAAAGGGAACAAGCAAAAACCATGAACGATTCTAAGGATAAGATGCATCAAAAAACCTTTGTAGTCTCAGGAACTAGCTCAATATGATGCACAAGTAGCTCAATGAGGTCACTCACCACCTAACCTTACTTAAAGAATAAGGTAAGAGTAATAGAAGTAGTAAGCAAAGAAGCTTAACACCAAGAGGAAAATGTAGTATATTTAATAGTAATGAAGATGATCCTTTGCGGTTGCTTACAAGTAGGTATTTATAGCCAAAATATTAGGGAAACCTACTAAATATGAAAAAGAATAAAAGGGCATTGTCCAAATTAAATAAAATACAAGAAATAGATAAGGGTATAAAAGAAATTGTAGAAAAAAAAAGAAGCTTTTTAGCAAATTCTTTCATGTAAATGACTAGGACACATGGTGAACAATCACTAAAGAGGCTCTTGAAGAAGCAAACAAGAAAGTACAGTCGAATTCAGTTGATGTCGAGCTTATCTATAAGTTCTTTAAGGTAGAGTTAGCTCAAACATTAACGAGGAAGCTTGGAGCAAAGTGACCAAGCTGATGAGTAAGTTAGTCGAACTATCAATAGAGTAGTCCTTAAGTTGGCACTCAATGATTGATAAAAAGGAAGGGGCTTAGCTCAATATCTATGATAGGTTGGTAGTCAGAAACAACTCTGACTCTTCAAATGTAGGTTAAGATGAAAGGATCTACCTTACCATGCTTTCAAGTCCTTGAGCTTGGCCTCAGGTCAATGGTCTAATGGCTTAATTCTCATAAATGATGGTGGTAATGGCATCTTATGATACTCCAAGAATGCCTCAACAGTAGACTTAGTACGCCTAACCTCAAGTTCCAATGTGTTTTACTTTTTAATCAGCTTTCCATCATCCTTTTGAGCTTTCCCAATACCGAAGATCTAAAAAAATGATATTACTTACCTAGAGAAACAAACTAAAGTCATTCTCAATTTCATATGACACATAAATTATGATCACTTGGTGTACAACATAATCAATAGATTAGTAAGAATAAGAATCCAAAACATAAGTACTCAATCAAAGTTTTACTAAAAGTGTAATAATGTCATTAATACAAGAAATAACTCTTCATTAGAATAATTTTAGGCTATAATTGTCATTAAAAGTAAATAAGTAATGACTAAAACTATCAAAACAACTTTGAATGCTAACTTAAGGCAATCCAATGAAACTGGAGTTAGTTTACGCAGGAATAGATGCCAATCAAACAAACTTCGATAGTAGCATTAATAGAAATCTTAAGTGAGACTTCACTAAGGTGTTTGAACGAAGTTAGGAAAAATTTGGCTCCTTAATATAAAGAGTCACCTCATTTGATTTGCTCAAAGGACCATTCAAATGAAGTGGGTTTGATGTAAACTTTAACCCTTTTATGGCACTTTGCTAGAATTCCTTAAGGAGTAATGCTTGAAGGAAGCATTCTTGATGTGTAACCCTAGCTAAAATATTAGTTAAGCTCTTGTCTTGACTTCACATTGAAAAAGTTATACCAAAATCATGACCATTTATGCAAATGGCATCAAACAAACTTGGTCTCCTTAGGATAGTTAGTTAAATGAGATCTTTTGGACTAAATTGGTTAATCCTTAGGCATCTATGTAACAACCACATTGCTCAACGCACTTAGCAAATGCTTAAAAAATATATATTTTTTTTTTCATTCTTATCTAATGAGTTTTTCAACACTAAGCTAAATGGAGAGTCGTTAAATTATGATTAAGAAAATGTATTAAGTTCAATAAAAAATTAGGGTTAGTCGTTTAGATTGGTGACAAAACCAAATGATTAAACACATAGTTAGACAATTTAAGGAGTTCTAGAATGGTGATTTTAGAATATGATTTGTTAAAGCTGGTCCATCTAGTCTTAACCTTTCTTAGTAGCTTACATATTCACTAAGTCACCTGAAGAACTTCTCGAGTTTTACATATCTCTTTCAAAATCCTAATAAAGGCCCTAGAAACCTTATTAATCCAGTCAATCAACTATTGAAATGGTCTAATGGCAGAATTAATAAAACTTGATAAATACCAACTAATTATTCTTCTAAGGGAACTTTGATTGAAGATTGAATTTTCCCACCTTGCTTCGAAGATTGGTTGTTAGCAAACTAATGTATTACGATTTCTTTAACTACTACATCAATACACCAATTTATTCAAATTGTATCTATAATTCCTCTCTTCTTCAGCTTACTTGAAGTTTCATTTCAATTTTCAAGTGTAAGACTCATCTCTTGCATAAGAAGTGTGTAATTAGCAGTGCATATAAATGGCACTTACTCAAAGAAGTCCCACAATTACAGCTCTCTTATGCAACAATAAAAATTCATTATACTCTTGCTCAATAAGTCTATGAGCCTAGACATTGATGCTAATAGGCTCATTCCAACATCTAGGATCAATTTATGAGGATGAGTTTCATTATTCTAAAACTAGATAGGAAGGGGCTAACAAGGGTTGATGCAAGAACCAATAGCAATTTTATTACACCAAAAAATGGAGGAACTAAAGGAAAGAAGAAGAAGAAGAAGAAGAAGAAGAAGAAGAA
Source organism: Lumnitzera racemosa (assembly GCA_024138005.1). Classification (NCBI taxonomy): domain Eukaryota; kingdom Viridiplantae; phylum Streptophyta; class Magnoliopsida; order Myrtales; family Combretaceae; genus Lumnitzera; species Lumnitzera racemosa. The sequence continues at coordinate 84,279,598 of JAMXBC010000010.1, read as the reverse complement.
GAAGAAGAAGAAGAAGAAAAGAAAATGTAGGGGACTCACGGAAATTAGTACTTTAGAACAAACTTCTTTATAGGAATTTCTATAGTTCCATCTAACTAAAATTATCCTATAAAGACCAATAAATATTAAGGTCATATGATTAAATTATATAACTTGGTCCATTCATTTACTAATATTAAGTAATGAAGATGGCTTATAATGGTAAGCTGTGTTGCAGCTAGAGATATTTTTTGTCCAAAAATTGAACTTTTGAGTCTTTAGTATATGCCTAGATATGAGGAAGTGGACCTTCTTGTGATGATCGTAATGGTGAAGATGACATGGTGGAAAGTTTTTGGCGATGAGACCGGCCCCATCAAATTGGACAGCAGTAATATAGAATTCCCCATCTATTAATAGTCTTTTCTTAGATTTGTGATGCATAGTATAATATTTTCGTATATATGAGAGCATTATCCTAATGTGATACAAAACAGGTCCACTCAGCTTTTATCCCTAAGCATCCTAAAAACCACGCCCTTGAAAATTTACCATAACCATTAATCCATGCAAATCTTGGGAGGATAAAGCCCAACTTATATTATAATCTAAAGAACAAAACAAATTTAAGAAAAACCAAGTATTATTCTGTGTTTACTATTTGTTAAACGTTAATGTAGCCTTCAAATATGGAGGGAAATCCTTTATTGATTATTATGTCCCCTTGAAAGTTTTATTTCAATTTCAATCCCCTTCCCTTCTCTTTATTCTCACTAAATCAAACATGAGACTTCCATCTTGTATAACGCAATTTTTTTGGCAATTTAGCTTGTATATGCTTCATAGTTTTCATAATCTAACTTCTCATGATTGCTTCCAAGGTATTTGTTATATATCTGTATGAACCTCATCCAGACTGCCGTCGTGCTTCTTGTACCTTCAATACCAGCATGAAATGTCCATGAAACCAAATAATGGGAAACTCAACTTTGAGTGCAATTTTTCCGTTCTTTTTGTTTTTTACTACCTTTTTTGGTGAGTGCAATAGATAGAGAATTTTCCAATCTCATTCATCTTATTAAAAAACCCAGCATTCACAGCAAAAGGTTATAAGGATCTTGTCTCAACTTTGAATCCTTAAGTTGCCACAGATGCATCGAATCTAAGATAGGATTAGATCTCTTTTAACACAAGCTTGGTGTTTGTAGCATATCGAACACCAAAAAGGCAAAAGCAGTAAAAAGAATTACCAAGATATTCGAAACCTAGGCACAATAATAATAATTAAAGGAAAAAAAATATCAGTCCACCGAGTGGAATGATCATCAGCACGCAAGCCCAAACGCATCTGAGTACAGATCATCAAATTATATGGATGATCCAGGGTACAAGTAATTGGAAAGATGAACGCACAATTATGGCCTACTGCTTCATTGTCGTTGGGCATTAATTTCACCAAGAGCAGAAAATGGTCATCAAAATCCAGCTGATGATTACAAGTCAAAGCTCAAGTAAACCCACAACTGCCTTAATGTGTCTGACTTTTTTTTTTTTAAATTTTATTGCGAAAGTGCTCATTCCTTATCATTGTACTCGCACATAAGAGCAAATACCCTGATATCAAATCTTGAAACTAGAAAAAAAAAAAAAAAAAAGATTTACTCTGATCTCATTTTTGAGGAGCCTTACGTTCCTTATCAGGTAGCACGTTGTCTGGAAGGATAAGCTCCGGAGGAGTTTCACGTACAATACCCAGCATCGAATCATACTCTTCATCCTTACTAGCAAACTTTTTGCGGAGCACCTTCTCAAACTCAATCTCATCAAAGGGCTTGGCATTCTCAGCTGCATGGACTTGAGCGAGGTTAGAGTAGTTGGTAGCTGATTGTGAAATAAAGGCAATCTCTTCTTCGGTGAGCTTTCTCAAAAACTTAGCAGGGTTTCCTCCCCAAACCTGTGTAAGCAAGATACTAATTGGTCATTGCAGTTTCAAGACGAAAAAATCAATATAAAGCAAAAATTTATATCATTGAATCAAATAAAAGATGATGTTGCATTCATTTAACTCTGATATGGTTTTCTGTTGAACTTCTCCCCAGATATTGAAGATTAATGTACATGTGATTACATAAAAAGGAAGCTGGATGGATGCTGATTATGAATTTTTCTTTTTTTCTTTCTTGAGTAATTTTTTGGTATTGGATATTATTTACAAATTGCAATAGACCATTTCTTCAAGCATGTGAACCATGTGGATCAGAAAAGAACCTTGTAAAGTGCAATGAAGTGAATCCCCACAAGACCACTCTCACACCAAACACGAAGCAAAGGAAAAAAAATTCTCTTTTTCAAGGTTATAACTCAGGTTTCAAGCATGTTCCAATCTGTCAATTCAATGAGATAAGCTCTATCAGCCAATTCTTGATCAAGAGCCCCATCCAAAGAAGGATTAATGTCGCATTTGGTATCTCCACTTTAGCAAATTTTTCAATTTATTACATGAACATATAAATAGTCAATTTAGTACCTAACTAAACTTTTCGTTGTTTCTTTTGGTACTACACCTAACTCTGTTAAACACCGTTAGATTATGCGAACACGACATCCAATAATGTAGTGACACATGTACTAAATTGATAAATAACTTATGAAAATGATTTCAACTATAAAAATAAATTAGAATAACTTATAAAAAGGATTTCAACTATGATCAAATAATTTAACATTAAACAACTAAATTAATTAAAAATAAATGAAAAAAACTCTTCTCCCTTTTTCAACACCACCTCCTCTTCTCTTTTCCACACCTCTCTACCTTGAACACCAACATCACCAGCAAAACCACCGACAAACACAGTACAAGCATCAAAAGAAATTTTTATTAATGAACTTTTCAATGCCGTAGAATAGAGAAGAGATAAATTGGCAGCAATATGATCTCTAAAGGCATAGAGGGGTAAAGGAGGAGAAGATTTGGTGGAGAGAGAGAGAGAGAGTTTAATATGAAAAAGCAAACAATCGATCTTGGTTGGAACCTCTGTGGATGTCAATGGAAGGTAGTCTTCTGCTTCCTCAAAATGCATTGGCTGTCATCAAGGATAGTGGGTTTGTTGGAAGTGGATTTCTAGTGGTGACAGACAGTGCAACATCAGCTGTTTGGTTCAATGAAGCAGCAAGATGATGCTACTTGAACACCCACAAGAGGCTGATCAGGGTTTTCTGATTGGACACAAGTTTGATCGAATTGAACATAAAGTTGGGTTTTTCCCGAGACAATCTGACCTATAGAATCTATTAAGGCCAATTTCACCCTTTGAGATTTGTTAAATTAAAATAATTTTTAGATAGAGGATGAGATGAATCTTGTTTGGGCTTAGAGAGAAACTCATTTTTTTCTATCCACCGAAGAAGAGATGGATCTTGGCTAGGCTTAATCACTTTCTCAAAATGATAATGTTTTCACCGGCTGCCAACAGGAGGGAAGGAGAGGAAAGAGAGTTCATGTGCTCGATTTGAGAGAGATATGAGATGGGGAGAGAGAGAGAGAGAAGAAAATAGAACAGAATCATGATTTTTTTTTTTAATTATTGTTGACTTTATTTATTTTTAATAATGCATTGTTTAAAGTTAAAAACATTGAATAATAATTTATTTTTTGTTTCAAGTTCATTTATTTAAATATTGAAATTATACGATGGCAATGAGTTGGCATTTGAGAGGGTTTTTCAAAAATATAAGTACAAATGTCAAGTGCTTATTGGCATATAGTACCAACTCATTAACAAAGTTAACCTGAGTACCAACGCTAACAATAAAAAGTTTGATTAGGCAGTAAATTGAATATCTGAAACTTTAGGTAATAAATTGAAAAAATGGACAAACTTCAGATATTGAATACGACATTAACCTTTTAAAGAATTAGATCATGGGAACAATCGAAAAGGCAAAAATATTCCTGAGGATGAGCTTAATGCATCCCCTCCTACACAAGAGAGAGCAAGAGGGAGAGAGAACAGACACATACTTCACCAGAAGGAATCCTCGTGTTTTGTCTCACTAGTGCTCCTGCAGCAACCATTCCATGTTTCTCAACAACAACACCATCAAGAAGAGTAGCCCCCATGCCGACAAAAGCCTCATCCTCGACAGTACAACCATGAAGAACTGCACTATGACCTGCACGATTGAAATTGGTAGATCAGAGGAAGAAATAAACTTGAAGGCCACCAGCAAAGAGTTTGTAATACAAAGGACCATCTCACTTACCTACAGTAACACTGTCCCCAATGATGGTTGGTAATACCTTACCACTGAGGTTAGACTTTGCAACATGCACAAGAGAGTTATCTTGTATGTTAGTTCCTGCTCCAACTGAAATGCTGTTGACATCACCTACATAAAGAATTTGCAAGATGGATTATACACCACAAATAACAACTTACCACAGTCAGAAGACACAGGAAACTATTGCTCTCAACAAAGTGGATTACAATGGGAACTGAATATACCATGTACATCATAAAATAAGCACTTTAAATATATATATATATATATATCTTCCATGACATGCAGGAGGAAAATGGCAAGTCACTACAAGGAAACAGTTATCTTCTCAAAACCATTGTCCTTCATAGGCTCCATAGCACCTTTCTACGCTTCTATACAGGAAGGCTAATTCATATGTAAGAACAAGCTAATGTAATGAAATTATGAGCAATATTATAATGTCATCCAGACACAAACTGAAATACATAGGCAAAACAACTATTTGAGGGACAGTAATTTCAATGTAGACCATCCACCAGCTTCAAACAGAAAATTACTTCGAAGGAGGAATGACCACCAACCCCACACCCCACCCCTGCAACCCCCACCACCCCCCCACCCAACCCCGCCCCCGGTGGCAGGCCCCAAACAACCACACTGCAAAAAACAAAAATGATATGGTTTTGTAGTATTCTAGAAACAGGGTTAGACCCATGATAAACATTCACTTTCAAGCAATCCTAAGGTTGAGGACATTGGGTTCCTCAGTCCTCTCTGTCAACAAGTTAATATCACAAGGTGATATAGACTTGGTCAAACTGCGAAATTGACCCAAAGACCAGCTGATGATTGCAGATAACAGATTGAAAATTAGTGGCAGCATAAATTATAAAATCGGCTTTTCCTAGAGTTATGCCATTGCTGACAGGTGTCAGAAACAAACAAATATATAATCTCAATGGCTTTTAAGATTTTTCTAAACTGGCTTTTAACCATCTATTTTGTTGACATTTAACAATGTAAAATATTATCTTCCTTACAAATAAAAAGACAATTGAATGTGGCATTGCACTTAATAAGAAAAATGTTGATAAATTCTAACGATATAAAATGCTTTATAAGATATTGTATTTTTCAAATAACAGTTGGCATGGACATAGACTTGCACATGTCTTCCATTTATTTCTTTTACTTGAGAAATGTACCCGTAAATATAATGAATTAATGATGAGCTTCTCTCAAGCAGAGTTGTGCATGTTTTCCATTTATTTCTTGTACTTGTGAAATGGACTCGTAAATGTAATGAATTAATGATGAGCCTCACTCAAGTTGCCAACTGTTTTTACTTGAAAATAACAATATCTTATAAAACATTTTATATTGTTAAATTTTATCAACATTTTTCCTATAAAATGTAAGGCCACATTCTTTTCTTTTTTTTTAAACCTGGAAAGAAGATAATATTTTATATTATTAAATATCAACAAAATAACTAGTTAAAAACTGATTTAAAAAATCTTAAAAACCATTGAGATTACATATTTGTTTGTTTATTAATTATTTTTAATGCACCCATAATATGGATGCATGTGTTCACTTATTCTCTGTAGGATTGGAGGGTACTCTCTAATAAGCACTCAATTCTAACAAGCCATCCATGATACGTTACCAAAGGCCCAAGCTCCTGTATTAAGAGTTTCTAAGAGGAAAAAGGAGCCTAATGCTGTTAATAGTCCAACAAATCTTGTTGGACCTACTCCTTAAAAAATTAAAAGATTATGAATTAGTGGGTGTATGTGGGTGTGTGAGTTGGGGTGAATGGGTGTGTGTGGGTGTGAATACATGGGAATGAAGGAAGTAAGTTGCTATGGTGGATATGAATAAATAATCTATAAAAATATATATGGGTAATAATTCCCAGCTGAGGTGGCTGTGGGAATGTGATAAAGCAAAACTTGGCAGCATCCCAGCATACTAGTTGGTTATAAAAGAAGGTAATCAAGTTAGTCGGGGGCATGCTAGATCATACGTCGGCCAAATTCATTGCATTTGCTGAGCTATGAGCTCAGGGACACTCAATTGAATCGTGAACTTAGGTACTGCTCTACTTCTCTTCTAATTAAGCACTCAAGAAATTATCCCCAGTCTTCTCCTTCAGCATTTATTGAATCATTCTATTTAAGAACAAATTCTGCTAGGTCCTAACAATTGGCACCACCTTGAGGAAAATGACACTTGGTGAGTTAGAATGACAACACGAATTAAAACTTGGGTGGAATACTTAGAAAAGAATGTTGCAAAAATGAGAGGGGAAATGGCAGATATCCAGCATCATCTCATTTTGTTGGATAACGAATAAAAAGAAATCAATGGGAATATCATGGTTATGCAGAGTACAATGAATAAGATTAAGAAAATGATTGAAAGCTATGGATTGCAACCCACAATAATGGTGCATTGATGAATGAAACATCCTCAAGCAGTGCGCAGCAGAGAAAACAGCAAGTAACAGTGGAGGCTGCTACCCAATTCAACTCCACTGTGTTTGCTCCTGAACATAACAGAGTTGATAGATATGAAGAGTTTCCACTCAACGCTGCACAAATAGTAATACCCCTATTTGATGGAGTAGACCCAACAAATTGGATATTGATGACAGACAAATACTTTGAAGTACAAAAGACTCGGGAAGAAAGGAAGGTAGATTTGGCAGCTGTGTATGAGAGGATGGTGAGTGCATTGGTTACAAATGTTGAGAAGGATTCCCAATTTAGGTTAGGTCATGATGAACGAGGAACTCATGCGAAGGTATGGGGACAATGGGCTTTAAATCCCTTTAAGGCACTCTCACAATTGCATCAGACCACCACTGTGGCATGGTACATAGAAGACTTCAAATCATTAAGTTCACAAGCTCCAACCATGTTTGAAAAGCAGCAGTTGGGATATTTTTTAGGTGGACCATGAGACAAGATACAAGCTCAAGTAGATACTTTTGAACCTACCACACCTGAGAAGGCAATGGAGATTGCCCTAAAGATCAAAAAGGAATTTGAATGCAGAATTTTTCTGACCCTAATGTATGCTGCGCAACCTAGGAACCCCACACATCGCTCCCACCAACAGGTAACAGGACGTTAGCCAATTCGGAGCACAACTCCTTTCATACCAGCCACTCCACAGACATTTACTGATTCTCCGACAGCAACAGTAGGTTCCATGGCTCGAGGAAACCCTAGTACTCAGTCCACAACTTGCTCATGTACATCTAGGCAGTCGGTGGCAGGATCTTCTTCCAATACAAATGCATACCCTAACCAGCAGAGGGAAGTGGTCAGAAATCACATGATAGCACAAAATGCCCTACTCAGAGTTTTCAGAAAAAAGAGCAAAGGGATTATGCTTCAAGTGTGATCAATCCTTCTCCCCCAATCATTGATGCCCTAACAAGTTTTCAAATTGATAGCCATGGAGGAAGAAGCCACAGGAGATGAGGATGACTGGGTTGAAGTGGGTGCAAAGGAGATGGGAGAAGGTCTTGAAATAGGATGGCAAAACAAAATATACTTAACCTTGCTAGCTACGAAAGGGTTCAATGGGTCAAATACCATGAAACTCCGAGGTAAGATCAATTCAATGCCTTTTAACTCTTATGGTTGATAGTGGAGCTAGCCACAATTTTATCTCCAAAACAATAGTGCAAAAACTTTCATTTCCATTAATTGCTACACAACATTTTAAAGTTATGCTAGGAGATGGCATAGCATTACCTTGAATGGTCTTTGTCAGCAGGCGAAAATAATGGCCAGTGATATTGAAATTAATGTGGACTATTTTGTATTAGAATTGGGAGGAATGGACTTGAATTTGGGAATAGCTTAGTTACAAACATTAGGAGAAGTCAAGGTGGATTGGCTGAAATTAACTATGAAAATTCCAACTACTTTGGGTGAGCAAGTCTTAGTGGGGGATCCTGCTCTTTCTAAGTCCCCCATATCATAACAATCCTTAAGCAAATTGGAAGATGTTGAGTTTTGTAGTCTGTTGTGGTTGTTAGGAGTCAATTGCAGAACCAGCAGAAAACAATGTTGAACCGCGCATGGAGACATTATTGGCTGAATATGCAGTAGAGTTTGTGAACAAAGGGGAGTTTCCACCAATATGCCCAAGTGATCGTAAGATACCATCGAAGCAAGGAAGTAAACCAATCAACATACGGCCATATCACTATCCCTTTACAAAAAAAAAAAAAAAAAAGGAATGAAATAAAGAAAATGGTCCAAGAGATGCTGGAAGCTGGCATAATTCGGCCAAGTTCTAGCCCTTATGCTAGCTCGATAATTCTAGTTAAAAAGAAAGAAGAGTCATGGCTGCTTTGTGTTGACTACCAAGCATTAAATGAGGCCACAATTTCAGACAAGTACCAAATTCTGATAATTGAAGAACTCCTCAGAGCTTCCATATTTTCTAAAATTTACTTAAGAGCCAAGTATCATCAAATTTAAGTATTTACAGATGACATACACGAAATGGCTCTTAGAACTCACCAAGGGCATTAAGAATTCTTTGTGATGCCCTCTGTTTCAGCTAATGCATTGGCCACTTTTTAAGCCATGATGAATGATTTGTTCAGGCCTTTCCTATGGCAATTCGTGCCAGTATTTTTCGATGACATAATCCTTTATGGTGCTAGTGTAGAAGCACATATAGAGCATTTTTGAACAGTTTTGGAATGTTGAGAGCAAATCATTCCACAGCTAACTGAAAAAAAAATTCTCAATTCAGCCAATTTGAGTTGAAATATTTGAGGCACATAATTTCAACTGAAGGAGTACAAACTAACCCTAAAAAATATTCAGTCTATTCTTGAGTGGCCTCTTCCCACGATAGTAAAAGGAGTAAGAGGATCTCTTGGGTTGACTAGTTATTACCAAAAATTTATCAAAGATTACGAAAGAATTGCAAGACCCTTGACTGGTTTACTTAAAAAAGATGGCTTTGTGTGGACACAAGAGGTAGCACATGCATTCTATTCATTGCAGCAAGCTCTTGTTACAACCCTAGTTTTAGCCATGCCCAATTTATCCATTGTTGAGTGTGATGCTTCGGGCAGGGATTAGGGGCTATCTTACATCAAAATAATAGGCCAATCGCCTATTTTATCAAGGCCTTGTCCAAAATGACACTTAGCAAGTCCACTTACAAAAAGAAGCTTATGACACTTGTGTTGGCTATCCAACATTGGCAACACTATTTATTAGGCAGCAAATTCATTATGAAAACTAATCAAAGGAGCCTTAAATACCTATTAAAGCAGTGAAGTGCCTCTCTGGATCAGCAAAATTTGCTCTCCAAGTTGCTAGGATATGACTTTGAAGTGTAATATAATCCGGGCAAGAAAATAAAGCTGCTGATGCTTTGTCAAGGATGTATGAAGACAGAGTGTGCTGCAATATCAACCAATCTAGACTGATTTGGAGGAAATTCAAACAGCTGTAATGCAAGATCTATCTCTATCCACCAAGATCACATTGTTGCAAGACGGAAAAGATGCCAGGAAGGGATTTCATCTAGTCATGCCCAGCTATTACACAAGCACAGGTTAATAATTCCAGCTAGCTCAAAGTGGGTACAAGTATTTTTACATGAGTTCCATGATTCCCCTTAGGCAATCATGCAGCTTTTCTAAGAACATATCGAAGAATTGCTTCTAGTGTCTATTGGATGGGCATCAAAAGAAATGTGGCAGCATATGTGGCTGCCTATGCTATTTGTCAACAACAAAAATATCAAGCATTGTGACTGGATAGCTTCCTCTATCCAATACCTATTCCCGAAGCAATTTGGGAAGACATCTCGATGAACTTTATCACGGGGCTACCTAAATCAAAGGGATTCAATGTAGTACTTGTAGATAGACTGTCCAAATATGTTCATTTTCTTCTCACCAAACACCCCTATTCGACCAAGAGTGTGGAGGAATTGTTTGCCAAAGAGCTCATACGCTTACAAGAGATGCCCAAGACAATTGTGAATTATAGAGATCCAACATTTATAAGCAATTTTTAGCACGAACTGTTCCGGCAGCAAGCACCAAATTACACTTTAGCACTTCATATCATCTTGAGACGGATGAACAAATGGAAGTGCTCAACCGCACCCTTGAATGCCATCTCAGGTGTTTTCCTTGTGACCAGCCCAAGCAATGGGCAACATGGATCCATTAGGCAAAATTCCACCACAACACATCTTTCCACACATCTACAAAAATGATGCCCTTTGAGGAGATTTATGGCCATCCACCTCCCCTCATTGTCTCATTCTTAGACCACAAAGTAGGCCAAGAGGCCTTACGTACAGCTCTTCAAACCCAAGATGCCATATTACAGTAGTTGAAGCAAAATTTAGCTCATGCAGAGTCTCTTGCTTGTGACTTGTCTAACAAGCAACATCGCCATGTTGAGTTTGCTGTTGGCAATTGGGTTTTCCTTAAGCTACGCCCAAGTTTGCATCAGAAAGTCGATGTCAAGGCTTCTTCCAAACTGTCACCACATTTCTTTGGTCCATTTCAGATTTTAGAGAGGATTGGACAAGTCACTTGTAAGCTCCAACTGCCTAATAATTGTAGAGTGTATCCAATGTTTCATGTCTCGCTACTTATGCAAGCTGTAGGTACCTTTCCTACTATGGAAGAGCTGCCTCCATGCCTCCTTGAAGACACAGATGTTATGGACCAATTGTGCTATTTTGGGAAGATGGTTCTGTTTAGAACAATAGAATTTGATTCCCCAACTGTTAGTCCAATGACAAGGTCAATCTCCTCACAATGCTATATGGATAGACACTGCTTTATTTAAGCTCCAATTTCCCAATTTTGTCCTTGAGGACAAGGACAATTTTCAGGAAGAAGGACTTGATATGTTATCAAAGTCTCAAGCTCCTGTATTAAGAGATTATAGGAGGAAAAAGGAGCCTAATGCTGTTAATAGTCCAACAAATCTTGTTGAGCCTAATCCTTCAAAAAATAAAAGATCATGAATTAGTGAGTGTGTGTGGGTGCGTGAGTTGGGGTGAGTGTGGTGTGTGTGGTGTGTGTGGGTGTGAATACTTGGGAATAAAGGAAGTAAGCTGCTGAGGTGGATATAAATAAATGAAATATATATTTAAATATATATGAGTAATAATTCCAGCTGAGGTGGCTGTGGGAATATGATAAAGGAACACTATGCAGCATCTTAGCATACTAGTTTGTTATAAAAGGAGGGAATCAAGTTAGTTGGGGGCATGCCGGATCATATGCTGGCCAAATTCATCACATTTGCAGTGCTATGAGCTCAGGGACACTCGACTGAGTAGTGAACTCAAGTACTGCCCTACTTCTCTTCTAATTGAACACAAGAAATTAATCCTAGTTTTCTCCTTCTGCATTTATTGAATCATTCTGTTTAAGAACAAATTCTGCTGGGTCCTAGCAGTCCACCCTTTTCATACAACTAATGCCTGTGTTTAGATCATACATCCACACTTATAAAGTTCGGTATCAAAGCAGAACATCATAGGTGATTCTTTGCAATTATTGGCTGCACTTATCCAACAATATATGCAGTATCTTAGGAAGATCATAGCTAGGCAAGCCAAGAGGAAGCAAATATAACCCTAACAATTGTACTTGCTGAGGTAACCTAAAAGCTAAACCCTCATGGAGGCAAGGATGGAACTTTTACTCATTTCAGTGTAGCCAGAATTGCTTGAGGAGGAAAGCCATACGTAATTATTATCGCAACCATCCAAATCATCCAAATCAGGTAGACTCAGATGACAACCTAGTGAGAGATGACATAGCAAGCACTCAAATGGCCAATGGCAACATCAAATTGACTGTGCTAACATGTACTATGTCTTCTTGCGCTAACCTAATATGCAACAACATGATGCACACAAAGCCAATGCATGCAGAGCCAACTGCTTATGAGAGGGTAAACAAATACCAATCCACGCAAGTTGCACCATCTTAGTTTTATGAGATGAGTTTGAAAGTTGGTCAGAAAGAGAACTCTCCAACCTCTTAAACTACTCACTACTCCTAGTACCATTTTAGACTAATTTCAAATAACTTTCTTTCTTAGTTTTATATATTCGCCAAAAAGGTATTTATACAAACTTTTTTTCATTGGCCAAAAAAGAAAAACACAAGCTTTTTTTAATCATACTTTCCCTATAAAAAGATAGCAATAATCTAATGATATTCCTAAAACACGCAACAAATCAGAATATAATAAAGATATACTTTTTTTTCCTACTTCAAAATTATTCCTTTCCTATTATAAAGATTTTTTTAAGATATTCCTAGTATATTTTTTTGGTTGACTATTTCTATAATGAAATCACTTACACAAGTTTCTCTATGTTCAGTTGTTCACTTTCCCTAAATAAAAAATAAGGCTCAATTTCAGAAAATCTCTTAGAAGATGGCAACAATTCTCACAATATCACCTAAAATATGCATAATTTAAAATAGAAAATACTATTAATTTCTATTATAATATCCTAAATAGATGTCCCTAACATTAAGCTTGTTTAACCAAAACGTGAAAGCAAAATAGGAGAGTAGCAAGTTACATGGTTGTGAGATCAAGGATCAAATTTGTTGGCAATGAATTTCCTAGAATGACTCGGTCTTATGTCCACATATACAAGTCCAAGATACTTAGCCATTTGACAGTTTGAAATCTGAGCTAAACAATTGATAACTTTTGCATCCTTCAATCTTTCGGAAAAAAAGAAGTTTATATGTCTCACTTCCAACATAAATTAATGTTCCCATCAGCCATCACTATGAGATGATAGGGAATCAAATAAGAGTTACCAATGAATCATGGAATGTTGTGGATCCAGTGTAACACAATTGAAGACTGCTTTTGTATTGCAGGGGGGGAAAAAATCATGTTAAGTCATTCCACAATTTTCATCATATCTAAAAAGGGGAATAGATGAATGCCCTTTCATCTCCATGGTTACATGAAAGAAGCAGCATTCACCATCAGCAGGAACCTTACAATAACAAAATTATCATTATTATTATTGGTTTGGTAAGTAAGATATTCATTGATATAAGGACAATCAATAAAATGGGGACTCAACAGACACCTAGTTCAAGCAAAGTATCTCACCTCTCAAGACACACCCATACCAGATGGATGCACCTTGTCCAACCTGAACATCGCCAATGATAGAGGCACTTGGGGCCACAAATGCTTCCTTATCTACTACAGGAGCTTTGTCAAATATATTCATCAGTGTCCTATGCCTTGATACTGGCAAAAAAAAAAAAAGAAGAAAGAAAGGAAAAAGAGCTCAGTTAACTTGTTTAATTCAAACCCACGGTATCCAATACATTCATTATCTAAGACTTTATATATTCCAAGGAGGCGAAGGAAAGGGAATGAAGACATATGCACAATATATTATATATTGGATGGAAATGCAGAGTGCTTGGAGAGACCACTTCAGTCCAAAATTAAAAAACAACAGGCATAGAGAGAGAGAGGAGAGAGAGAGAGTTCAAAGATTTAGATGCCCCCAAGGTTCAATCTACAGATAAAATAAATCAGTTTTCAAATACAAATATCAGCATTTCAATGTAAGTCTCCTCACACAAGTCTCTCATGTTGCATTAACCACTACCCAGGTCAAGGCATGGGAATTCCCAGGTGGTTTGAGGATATCAAATAATTAAGCTCCATCGAGCTTGAGGATATCAAATAATTAACAAGTTCAGTCCTCTAGAAGCTCACAAGCAAATAGATTGCAAGACTGCATATCAAATAATTTTTACAAAATGATATCCTCATCATTTACAACCTAATGCATTTTCAGTTGCTTTTGGACTAGTCCCAAACCTACTTCCATCATATGTTTCTTTTTCTTTTTCAGTAAATATTTGCATCATACGTTTCTGTCAAGCACAGACACAGAAAATCTCCTCTACTGTCCCCTTGTCCAAGTTGATAAAAAAGTCAACAATCATTAAAGTGCTATTGGCAAATCACCACCTTTTCTCGATTGCCCCACCCATTATGTTTCCCTTGACACAATGTTTCTCTGTCATATTTGAGTATTACAAGTAGTATGTGTATGAGCATAACACAATCTCAAATTTGACATTCTTAAAAAATATCAACCATAATAATCAATTTGAATACTATCGGCAACACACTCTTTGTTTTATCACTAAATTCATCACAGTTGCTTTATTACACCATTGGTGCAAGCAATTAAACAATCCTATAAAGCACTTTTTATTGCAGAGAATCATCACTAAGGAATTGTATTCATATAGTTTTCAGATCCATCAAGACATGAGCTATTCATATTCATCTCTCAATTTTGCCAGAAACAAATTTGCAAAGCAAAGAGGCATATAATGATCTTAATTATTGAATCTTATTTCATTGACAGGACTACTGCAATGAACCACTCCACATCATTACACCGAATTTATCTCTTTTATAATATCCCAAATATAAGAATATAGCACGCCAGAGCCTAATCTGAGCAGAAATGATCAGAACATAATTAATTTAGAAGCAAATTCCTTCAGAGCAAAAATCAAACTATTTTATTAATACATGTCAATCAATTTTGATATGCAATGCCAGTAACCATATCCATATCTAATTCACCAAAATAGTAACTTGGAGAAATCTACTTACACCACTCCATGAATCTCACAACCTTTACACAATGACTTTCATTAGCTAAACAGCATAAACTTGTCGCTTGCAAAGGCAGTCATAAAACCTGATTCAGTATGATATTTTCCCTCATTCACATGTTACCACATCTATAGAGAATTTATTATCATATTGAGGGGGGGGAGGGAAAAAAAAATGAGAGAGAAAACCATGAATTTACGACCAAAAAAAAATCTCCAAAATTCTATGTTTATCAAGTTTGACATATACCATAATCGTGCAGGTAAAATCTAGATGTCCAAAATAATCGGAACTCACAGGTCATGCACAAGCTATATCTGAAGTCCTAACTAGCAATCGGCCAATTAACCTCACTCGGATGCCACTGTTCTCCCTCATATGCGACAGCAACTTCTCTCTAATTTCTTCACAATACTATTTACAAAACCACAAACCCTAAACTTTTTTCCCAACAATGTAAATGAGCTGCCAGAGTCTAATTGATCACTTGAGAAACACGAGAAACTAATTCAAGGATAAACATTTTTCCTCCATTTCCTGTCACTAAGCTACTAGAAGAACGACCTTTTTATTCTTCTTGTTTTCACAAAACTCATAATTGGGAAATTACAACATGAAGAGATCTGATTTCACTTACGCTGCTCTTGGAAGTAGTAATTTCCCTGGAGACGACAGCCGAGACGGTCGAGGGCTTGACCTGTTTCCCTAATCCAGAATCCAACCGTGTATATTGCTCGTCCTAGGGTTCCCATATCTGAAATTAGGTTTGTACAGACCGAGGTTTCTGTTTGGTCACTCAAAAGAGTGTTTTGACTTTGGGCAGATTGAGAAAGAATGCAATGTTGGTGCACCTCAAACCACAACAACAACAATACGGGAAGACGAGTGACTGAGGAGGAGAAACAGATGCTGTAAAGGGGTAGTGGTAAAGTAGAATATACCACAAAGTTCCTAAGGGTAAAATTGGGTATTCACGGTAATCAAGGCTTCTTATAGTTATCAACATATCCATCAAAAATGCTATTTCGCAAAAACTAAACCTATATCATTATTTTTATTAAAATTGTATTACTTATAACATAAACAACAGGTTAATAAGATAATTAAATGAAAAAAATAAAACAATAATCTATTAACTTTTTATAACAAGTTAACTTATTCAGATAACACTATATTACTAGCTTTATTATAAAAAAATCTATAAATTTAATATTTATTCAATTAAACTTTTTGGAGGCTTTTGGCATTCTAATGCTATGATCTCTTCAACCTTGTTTTTTTTTTGTTTTTTTTCTTCCCTACCCTTTAACATAATGATTTGAATAAAAACATTATTATGATTTTATCAAAATCTTGCAACCCTTTTTTTATCATTTTGTTTATGATAATGCACCAAAGGTTACAAAATATGAATAATCGGAGGTTATAAGAGATGAATACTATGTGATAGTTAAAACCAAAACTATGCAAAAAGATGGTGTTAGAATGAGGAGAAAAGGAATTGAAATTATGGATTCATTTATATACCTTGGCGATACACTATTGAGAAATATCATATGCATAAAGCATGTAGGTATAGTAAATAATAATTGTAAGGAAATTGGCTTATGAGTTTTGTTGATGGTCAACCTTTGACTTAAGGTTCTAGCAGTCTAAGCCCATCAAAAATCTCAATTGGTATGGTACCAAAGTCTCTTTAACTTGAATAAAGAATAGCTTAGCACAAGCCTAAGCTTTGCTTGCCTTACTCAAATCTGACCCCGATTACTTAAAAGTCCTCTCTTAGAGATCCTTCATCCCCACAATTTTCAAGTTGAAGAGACTTTGTGAAGACCTTATAGGGGGTTTAGCAGAATTGCTTATAATTTTCATATCATGTGACACCTATAATACGAAAATCATCTTATAAGTCGAAGATTGCAAAACTCTAAATAATTTATAACTAAGAGTTTTGAATTATTAATTAATTAACATATCATAAAATGTAGATAACTATGGATCTCCAATATTCCATAATTTCTCAGAATCGTGGAGAATTAATATCCCCTACCAAATGATAAGATCAAGTAATATAAACTTAAAATTCAAACTTATAGAAGTTAGTAAATCTAAATATATAAGTAGTATTTATATTTAAAGTTTCACATGAACTAAATAGTCCCTTTCTAATTCTAACCTCTAAAACATCTCAATACACGTACTCAATGTAAGCCCTAAAGTTAAGCCAAGGCACCGTAAGATTAAACTTAAAGCACAAGGTTTAGGGCGATTGGTTAAAGGATCCGATCAAACTCAAATTATAAACTATGGAGAGAAATATTAGTAAAAATGGCCCCGTAAACTTGAATTTAAGAAAAAATAAGTAATAAAATAGGAGACTACAAAATTTTCAAATTTTAAGTATAATAATTGTTAATCATCGAAAAGGCGAAAAGTGTAATCTAATAACTAATAAATTATTAGAGATAGATTATATGTATACTAAAAATCATGGAATGACCTAAATAATAATTAGGATTGTTCACATATACCCCACATATATTTACGTGTAGGTAAAAATACGCGAAATCTCTTAAATTGGCCAAAAAAACTTAGTAAATAATTTTAAAAAATTATTAAATTAATTAAGAAAAATCAGAAGGGTATGGAATGATGCAACTCAGGTCGTGGTAAGTCAGGAATAAAAGAAGAAAAATTATCCAATTAGAATTAAGCAATATAAAAGCCAAAAATCAAAGAAATGGGGCAATGTCTTGTCTAATTAATGCATATTAATTACCAAAAACATCTATAAATAGGAAAAAAATTTAGAGAACTCCTTTGGACAGTTAAGGATTTGAGAAAAATAGAGAGACACGAAAATTCAAAGGAAAAACTAGAGAAAAAAAAAAAGAAAAGGAAAACTGTGCAGTTAGAGCTAGTGAGCCAAATCCATACACCACCACCATTTGGGACCGAGCCACCACCACCACCACCCTATGACAGACCCACTGCCTGGACCGGCCGATACTCCTAGACCAGTGTTGAAAGGCCAAAAGTCATCGAACCGGATGAGTTTCTAATTTGTTCTGATTTTGCATAATTTCTTAAAATTAGTTATTTTGCCTAGAAAATTATGAAACTTATTATTATGAGATTTTATTGTGTGTAGATTTAGGGAAAATAGTGATTTAGTTTAATCACGTTTGAAAATATAGGGTTCTTAACAAATTGAGCAAAACCAAGCATGATTAGAATTAGAAATAAATAAGTTTAGGAGTGTAGTTTGGAGCTCAAAATTTTTTTGTAGAATGCTTAAGGGATATAGAACAGTGCTATCAAGCCATTTTTTTTTAAATTAATTTTCGAAAATTTTAAGTTAATTTTTAGTCCTAAAATGATGGGAAAATTAGGTAATTTTGGGTTAATCAAATAATTAAGACACTAATTACTGATTTAGATAATAAATAGATATTTAGGGATATTAATCTCTGATGTAGAAACATAATCTTAGCTTTTGGAGTGTTAAGTATAAGTAATGAAGGCATTGTGTGCTAATTATAGAAAATTAAGGATATTATAAAAAAATTAGGTTTAATTAAATAATATAATAATAGAAATCAAAATATAATAAATCTGAAATAAAATTTAATTTTAAGTAATTGTATAAAAAAGTGTAAGATTTTCTTACATCGAAAATAAATCTGGTACCTCAATTAGGATTAGTATGTTCCAAATAGTTTAGAATCCTAAATTTAAACCCAATGGGATATTAGAATACTCGAGCTTAATGTGATTAATTTCACATTAGGATTCGAGCATATTTAAGATTTCAAAATCAAAACTAGAATCTAATTTAAGAACAGAACCTTAAAATAGGGTAGAATGAATCATTAGTAAATAAAAGCTGAATCATTAGTAAATAAAAGCTAAATCATAACTTAGAATATGAATCATTAAAGTATAAGAACTAAAAAGACCTATTTGTATTATAGGATATTCAGAAACGGATCGACTTATAATCGAATGATCGGACGATTAAGAAACTCCAAGTAAGTTGGGTTATTACTTACCGTATTAGAGTGCTATTTTATGGTACTCAGAGACTTAGGATTGTATATGGTTGTGATTATAAGTAGTCTACGCATGTGTTTGATGTATCTAAATGCGTGTTGAATTTGTAATGTGAGTAATTTTGTGATTGATTGAATTGGTGTGAAATTGTTTGAACACTCTAAATGAAATTTAATCTTATTCGACTCTAATAACCAAAAATGTCATGCATTGCAACCCGTTAGGGGATCATAAAATTCTCCAACCAAATACCGACTCCTTCAAAAGAGACGGCACAAGATTGCAAAATGGTCCCTTCTTCATCTTTAGTCGAACTCAGTGATAGGAGAAAAGGTCGCGGCGAGGGTAAAGTCAATAGTTCAAAGGTAGTCGCGAGAGGAGCGAGATCTCCACTGTACAAGCTTAGGTTTGGTTTTGACCTGCTACATAACATGGAAACTCCTAAACCCGAATTGGAACGAGTGAAATTTCTCTGATTTCACAACGGACCGGATTACGTTGTGTATTGATACTTGCTTGTTACATTGCATGAAAATAATTGCTTGATAATCTTGTTTGTGTTTATATGCATTCATAAGTTTCCAATTCAACTTACTGAGCTGTAATTGCTCATACCCCTATAGATCCTTTTGCAGGTCCTAAGCTTTGAACACTTCAAGTATTATGCCGTCTTACAATTATTCAGAGGTTAGTCCTTTTGAAGCTAGGGGTGTGAAGAGCAATTTACTTAGTAATGATGTATAATAAGAATGTCCTTCATAATTTAAGGATGAAAGACTGATAATTATTATGTAAATTAGTAAATTGTTATGTATATATAGAAATTTCCTAGGAAGTTCTGTGGACTTTACATATAATTATATAGGTTTATTGAAAATTTGTAAACTTTACCTTATTGGACTGTTTACTTCAAAGCAAGGAGTCGTCGACGCCTTGTGTAGATTATGTCTATGGTAGGTACTGTGATGCCGGTTACTATCATAGAATGGTTTACACAGTAGAGCTGTTGCGACTTGTGACTTCGGGGTGTAACACTCAATACTCAATTCTTAACCCATATTCAATTATCTATCAACCTACAAAAGAAAAACTATTCAGGAGTAAGTTACGAGAGCTTAATGAGCTATCCCTCATACTATATTAGCAAATAGGTTATCAAACAAATTATTATAACCATATGAATGCATATACTCGTAGTATGCCAAACAATATATGTAGTTGATCAGTACTACATATAACATTGGATTTTAACATTCTCCAAGGTAAGGGTTAGGATACATCGGCACCAATCATAACCAGGCTCTAGCACATGGATTTTTAACCATAAATTTAAATTTTGTATTTCTTAAAATACATTTCCATTTCTAAGAAATTTAATAATATACCAAAATCCCAAGTCTAGCGATGAGGTGGCCACTGAAGTCCATACTCATATCCTACAGTAGAGATCTCTAGACTTGACCTTCACCCATACGGTTGGCATCTCCAACACCTAGGAAACCCATAAATCAAGGTAAGATCATATTTTTGTGAGTGCATCGTATTAAAACACTTTAATTCAATATATAGAAACAACCCTCGCATAAGCTTTCTTTACCCCCGCGTAAAGTGATGGCCGGAACAAATAATGTAATGCATGGTTGATGCATAATCCTTTTAATTTAAGATAAGCTAAATATAATTACATTAAATTATTGGATAATCAATTAATATCAGCAGACCATTAAAATTGTGCTACGGTTAATCATATAACCAAATCTTCAATTTATCACATTTAATAATATTTTACACAGTAATAAATCAATATCAAGTGCATACATAATGCAAACCTCCATACATTAAGTTGTTAGTATTTAATTTAGGTATACTGACTACAAGCACAAAATAAGTATAAAGTCATCAAGAGTACTTATTTGACTATGACGTTTCACACTGATCGTAGTAATCATTAGGAAGGTCTCAACCCACGATAGGATCACTTAATTATTATAAGATAAAAACGATAATAAGTAACTGAATGAACTAATTATTCTATGTATTTGTTCACATATTTCTATTTAGGCTCTTATTAGTTTTCATTCAGTTAAACCTTATCACTAACTGTATGTAACTTTTTCGTTTTATATCTAATATTTATGAGCTTATAATGGTTTTTCATCGTTTTAGAGTGTACGTATACATGGTAGGATTCGTTTTGAATGTTAAGGCTCATGTTTCACGATATGGGTTTAAATTATTATAATCTTAATTATTGTGACTTGAATATTCTTATTTGCTATCTTCATATCTTATTTTATTACATTATGATCTAATTACTCATTTATTTCTTATGTTTTTATAATTTTGCATTCTTATTACTATTATGTGTACTTATTTAAGGTTAATATAAGGTAGTATACATATTATGGGTCCATTGTAATTTTAGCCCATACATACACACATATATATCATTATATATTATTACTTTATTATATTATATTATATTATAGTATATTAAATAATTATGTTATAATTTACACATGTGCTAACTTTAAACTTATGTACTTATACATCCTATATGTATGTTATGTATATGTATATTTCTAACGTACTTGTATATATACTTGTACATATATCCGTATATACATATAGTTGTATACATATTTTTGCATCTATTTCCGTATGCCCCTAATACACCTTTAAGAAATTTTCATACAATTCATATATTTACATCTTATGGGTTCAATTAGTAAGCTATATGTATATACACTTACTATTTTCCTTATTTTTGATTATGTACATAAAGAATATTCATGTATAAAGATATTCATACATTTGTACATGTATTTATACTTTATGTTTTTACTAGAATCCTCATGTACTTCTTCCTTACATATACTTATGTTCTTTTGATTTTGTCCATGTACATGTATATTTATATTGTGTATCCTTCTAAAGTTGTACATATACATTTCATGTGTATCTATATGCCATATGTACATAGGTATTTTACTCATATGTACAAGTATTTCTACATATACATATTACACAAAGATTCTAAAACTAATATAACATAAACACTAATTAAGTTTTAAACTAAAAAATGAAATGAAAACATACATTTTTCTCTTTGCAAAATAGAAGGGGGGTTTTAAGATATGAAGTAGTAATTAGGAAATTGTTAATAGAATAAGTAAGAAGGAAAAATAAAAACTAGAAGGAGGATAAGAGAGGGAGAGATGTTTTGATTGGGTTAAGGAAAGAAAAAGGGGGGTTTGATTTGTGCCTTACATGTGTTTTAAAAGATGTTTGGAGTGGAGTCTAGTAAGTTCCAAGAGGGGATGGTAAGGAGAAAGAAAAGAAGGAAAAAGACGTGAAAAATGGGAAGAAATCCATAAAAAAGAGAAGAGAATTCTAAGTTGAAAATTACACATGTTAACTTTAGTTAACACTTTAACTTAGTCAAATGTTGACTTAGTCAACTTTCTCAAATTACATGTAATTAGTGTACGTAATGATGTAATTGAAGGTAATTAGGAGAAAAATGAAGAAAATGAAGGGAAATATGGAATTAAATGAAATAATAAATAAAAACAATTATTGGAATCTTTCTTTAAGTATTTATATCCCTATATAAGGTTTAGTATTATACTTAATATAATTAGCATTAAAAGCATGATTTATAATATGAAGATTAACTGTATGTAGTTTAAATATTAACTAAACACTTAAATTTATATAATATTAACTTAGTTATATAATTAAGAGATTAATATGATCTATAATGTAATATCATAGTTTCTAATAAATTAACTTAGTATTGTATACATTTATGAATGATTAGAAGTTATCTTTGATCATTGGTTGATTATTTTATATGATTTAGCATATTATTAAACATTGATATTCAATTAGGGTTTTCTTGTCTTTGTAGCAAATTGATACATCTATAAGCTTGAAATTTTGGTTTTAGAGTTTTGATTAAGTTCGGGTTTGATTTCTCATATGTATGCGTAGATAGAATTTAGAGTTTTCGTACACGATTGAGGTTTTTATCAAGTTCGAGGTCAATCTCTTACAGTTACATATATTTAAGGTTTAAGATTTTTGTATGCAATTAGAGATTCAATTAATAATTTAAGGTTTCCCATATTCGCTTTAGGTTTCAAATTGAAATTTTAATCGTATTAAATTTTACTAGCTCTATTGACTTCAAGAAATCATCTATAGTGTATGAGTTTGATTCTATATTCAGAAAGCTTAAATTGTGGGGTTTACAGCTTGCCTCCCTTTCCAAGAACAATCTTTAAGGAGCTTACTTGCTAATGCAGCTAAGCTTGCCCTCTTCTCCTCATCTCTTTCTTTCTCATCACTAAATGTTAAATGATCACTTAACACACAACCTATAGCCCAGTCACTAGGCTAAAGTGACCACTCTTTGTTGGTGTGATATGTCTATACTCTAAGCCCTTACCAACAAGCAAAAAGAGTGGAAGTCTTTTCTCATAATGATAATGCCACTTCCTTAAATTTTACACCAACCAATCCCCTCATGCTACATGTTCAAGTAGGTTAAATTCTTCAACCTATAAAAAGGGTAAAGCTACTAGTAAAGGATCCTTTTTCATACTCTTAGGAACTCTCTGAACTTATTTATGCATTCATTCACCAGAATCCTAATACTCAATCTTACTAAATTGAGCATCGAAGAGCCCTTACTGGCTGCACCAAATGGGACTTTTTGTAAGTTTACCACCATATACAGTTGGCGAACTATAAGAAGTTCACTTAGGAGTCATGCTTATGATATATGCCATTACCATTTAGCACCAACTGTTTTAGGCAAACTCATCATCAATAGTTAAGAGTAAGAACACATACCTTCATCCAGCACTTTCAGGTGGTGGTGATCAATCAACAACTACACCGTTACCGCCACAAATGGACTTATAACCATAAAAAATGGACCAGATGAAGTAAATGTTTTACATATTGATGGAAACTAACAAGAAAGTCTTCCAAGACAATGGCAGCTTAAGACAACAACTTAGAGCTATCCAAAAACTTAAGGGAAAAGCCAATCCCGATGACATAATCAACCTTGATGACACATCTACCAACTCAGCCACTCGATCCAACAGGCATATGAAGCACTTACCTATACCCCAACCATCATAACTTGTCGCCCCACGCAACTATGTTTAGCCAAAGCACCATCCATACGAAGACTTATGCGACTGGTTAAACACTAACCATGGCAACATAGTCGAACATAAGTTCTTCTAACCTAGATACCTAATATGCCAAAAGCTCAAAGCCATCAGGCCCCAAGAAGTACAAGGCAAGTTGTTGCCCAATTAAGAAGACCCTGTGCGAGTTAAAGAAGATATGAGCAATGGTACCTATAAGCTAGAGACTATAAATAGGCAACTTATGCCTGGAAGGTGGAATGCAAACAATCTTAGGCTCTATTTTCTATAACATGGACAAGTACCTATATGTACTTACTGAAATTTTGGAAAAGAAATGGAAAATAACTCTTGTATCCATCCCATTATGTTATATACTTTGATATCCTCGAGTAATTATCATTGACCTCTACCCTTCATCTATCGATGAGCATAAATACATTGGACTAAGTCAAGTCAATTCTCATCCTCAACATCTAAGTACTTTTGTTAGTTCCTACATTTGATAACTCTTAATCTTGATTAGTCGATAAGTATGTATGCTTAAGAGGCTACATCATACGAACATACAAACCTAGTCTACAACGTTCGCTTTTTCAAACTCAACGCTCCCAACTAAGTACAATTTGGCAAGGGTTCTCAAGCTCACTCCTAATATTGCACAATTAGACTGATGGTCGAAAACTACTTCGTACTCTGAATTACAAACAAACGTTATAACTTAACCATAAAAAGAAGAGGAGTATGAATAAAACGCATAAATAACAAAAGTTAAACAATGAAGGGTAAGCATCTTGACACATGTACATCAACAAACTAGTACAAAAAAGAAAGAAAAATACAACTATGCCTTATTACCCCTAAGTGCACCTCCCCTTACCTCTAATTGACATTGTTACATAAGCTGAAACAAACAATTAATACAAATGAGCACTTAAGAGGACTTGGATAAAAGAAAAAATGGGTACAGAAGGATTAGAGACATACCTAATCTAAGATGGCCCTACACGAGAGAACATATACCCACATAGGATCATAGCATCACCTAACCCATTCAAAGCAACTAGAATACACTCATAGTAAGGCTTATCCCTCATGAATAGACCATATACCTTCTTTAAAGGCCACTCCATGACAACACGTCCATCAATAGACGCTTGGGCACTCATACCTGCCTCAGCCTCAAAGTTGACCACGAGCATTGGTATCACAAACTGAGAATGGTTTAATCATGACAGACACCGTATACTGTATGAAGAACCCCTGATTAGTTGCTTTTCTAATCATAAACTTTTCACACAATATACAAAGCTTTATAACTACTAGCTTCCTAAGAACATACAGATCAACATGATATCATCACATAAAACATATTTATATAAAATTTAAACTACAAAGTTTACAATAAGTAGTAAATTAGTACATCTAAGGCTATATTACTGATAAAACAAAAGTACATAAGTAAAAGTCTACATAATTAGTTCTCTCAACACACTAAATGGATAGCTCTTGCCTAGATCCCCAAGCTAAACTGTGACATCCCCTGACCAACCTCAATGAATGAACCATCCTGTAGTAAAAGTTTAAGGGGATGTAAGCCTAAGTTTAGTGAGCAAAACGCTCAGCCACACCATAAGCAAGTTATAAATACATGATATTTATGCATATGAATGAATGAACAAATATAATGCCGAACAATTCGTATAGTTAACTAGTCTATATACGTAACTCAGATTTAACACCCTCCGAAATCAGGATTGGAGTATACACGGCATCATTCAGATTCAGGTATTATAATAGAACTTACTTTACTACAGAACTCCACGCTCCATACTTAAATCAAATAAGTCTTTTATTTTCATAAAACCAAGTTTTAGTATAATCGTAAGTGGGCTCTCGCAGTCCATAATCACCCTTAAACGGATGCCTCTAGACTTGACTCTTAGTTAAGCTGTTGGGGTCTCTAATGCCTAGTATTCTCGCGGATCAAGGTAAGGTCATTTTGTATGAGTACATCATATAAAACCAATAAAGTTATAATAACAACCCCAAATGGCCTCTCTTTACCTCAGTGTAATGTAACGGTTGAAATTATGTCTATGCAATGCATGTTAATGCATGTACCGGTTTCTTCTTATGAGTTGAGTATAGTTAAGTCTATTTATGATGTGACCATCCAATAGTACACACAATTATTATCTATATTACTATACAACAACAAAGTATTATTTATACTTAAGGTAAATTCACAACTCAACACATAATAATATACACAAGCATTTCCTGACCCCACACAACAATCAATTAACAATATCATTTAAGTCCTCTATTTGTAATCATATACAAGCATGGAATCATAGGGTAAATATTCACTCGGCCATGACAACTCGCTTTAGTCATAGTAATCAATCGGGAGATCCTTGTTCATGTTGGGATCACCTAATCATTATGATATAATAACGATAGTAAGCAATGGAATTAACTAATAATTCTAGATATCTATTTAACTAATTCTACTTAGATTACTATCAATTTTTATCCGATTAGACTTTATCACTAATCGTATGTAACTTTTTCATTCTATTTCTGATGTTTACAAACTTTTAGTCGTTTTTCATTGTTTTCAAACGTACATTCATATGGTGATGTATGTTTTGGACGTTTAAACCCTTGTTTTATGATATAGACTAAATTTATTGAAATTCTAACTATTGAAGCTTAATTATTCTTAATGGTTAGTTTTTTGTTCTATTTTACTAGTTAATGGTTCCATTAGCCATAAATCCTTACACTTAAATGATCTTATAGTTTATTATCTTAGAGACTTATGTCATCGCTTATATTATCATTTACTTATATCATGGCTTATGTCATCATTTGATTATATCATTACTTACGTCATTATTTAATTATGTAATTACTTACATCATCATCCATTACATATGTACTCTTATCCTTATGTATTCATACACTTTATACATATGTTATAGATATACTTATGCTTCTAACATACTAGTATGTATACTTGTGTACTTATATGTATACTAATACACATACCCATATACACATATGGTGATATACGTATTTTTATACATATTTTCGTATTCCTAATGTTCTCTCTTAAGAAAGCTTCACAAATTTCATACTTTTGCATTTTAAGGGTGTATTTAGCAAGGTATATATATGTATAGTTAGTATATACCTCTTTTTTGGTTATGTATATAATGAGTACTTATGTATAAGAGTCTTCATACATTTATTTATCAAGTATACTCTTATGTACATATACATGTGTTCTTCTTCCAATTATCTAAGGATTCCTATGCTTCTAAACATAAAAATTGGAACTTTATTCCTTCAATAATATATATGTACATAACACATAAACTTCTTACACCAACCTAACCTATACATCTAACTACTAAATAAGATGGAAAAGTATATAACAACATACCTTTTGCTCCTTGTAATATGTGGAAGTATTAATTTATCTAGTGTATAAAAAGTTGTTGAAATATGGAAGAAGATTTGAAAAGCTTGAGAGAAAGGGGGACAAGAGAGTGATGATTTGGAATAGGAAGAAGAAAAGGGATTATGTGTTACATATTTTGTGTTTTATATTGAAGACATGTGGGGTCTAGGAGGAGGATAAGAGTGGACGAAAATAAGAAGAGAAAACGGGGAAAAAATCCAAAAGAAAAGAAAAGAAATCAATAGAAAGAAAAATAAAATTCCAGTGTGATAATGACATATATGTTAAGTTTGCAATATGTTGACTTAGTCAACCCTTGACTTGGTCAACATTTCAAAGTTACTTGTAAACTAAGTGTACATAATGAAGTGATTAAGAAAAATTAGGAAGAAAATTAAGGAAATGAAAGGAAATAAGGAGTTTAGTGAATTGATTAATAAAAATAGGTAATGAGATCTTCCTTTAGGTATTTATATCCTATTGCATCATTTGGTAGACCACTTAATGTAATTATCATGAAAAGTGTCATTTAGAGTATTAATACTTACTACATGTAACATAAGCATCAACTAAACTCTTAACTCTATATAATACTTACCTATTTATATACTTAGAAGATGAATGTGATCTATGATACAATATCTTAGTTTCTAAAGGATTATTTTAGTATTATATGTATTTATGCACGATTGAAAGATATCTTTAATCTTTTATCAATGATTTGGTATAATACTAAGGTTATATTATCAATTAGGGTTTGAGGGTAAATTATGGTGAATTAGTGCTTTTATATTCTTAAAGTTATAGTTTTAGGGTTTTTATCACTTTCAAATAAAATCTTTAGTGTTTATATACGTTTAGGGTAGAAAAATTTTATACGTGATTGATTAGTTATTTTAGGGTTTTCACTTTAACTAGCTTTATCAACTCTTAGAAATATCTAATACACTTGAGTCTACTTCAAATGTTAGGTCAACAAATTTAGGGGTTTACAGCTTGTCTCAAATTCCAAGCTATCTCCTCAATAGTGATGGGGAAACTGTCGAGATTAATCTCTAGTTCAGAAATTTCAGCTATCATCATATTGATTGAATTTCCATGATTTGGTAGAAGGTTGTTACCTATGTTGGGAGTGAGAGTTTGAATGAAATCCAATTGCACCAATTTTACATCAATAAGATCCTGGATCTTATGTTTGAGTCTCCAACATTGGTTCGTAGAATGGTTCACTTGGCCCAAATGATAATCACAACAAAGCTCCTAGTTATAATCTCTCGATCTCTGTTCTTCCCTCATATTTCAAATGTCAGAAGATTCTCTTTCCTAAGTCGTATAAGAACCTGGCTTAGAGGAATGGGAATATGATAAAATGTCTTCTTTGTAAGTGATTGTTTTGACTTAGATTCAGTGAGGGATTAGATCCTCCTATCATAGTCACCAAGGCTACAGGCTTAATAAGATTGCCGATATTAACAAAGCTTATGGTAGCTTCTTTGGCTTTGTTGGAAAATCTCATGAGAGGTGTCTTCTTCTCAACTACTTTAGGATTAAGAAGCTTTCTAATAGCAATAGCTTCCTTAATTCGGTACCTCGAGGTTACAATTTCTACAAAGTTAGAGGCCAAGTGTTCGTAATATAGGTTTCCAAGAGTATTAATGAAAGTAAAGGTGTTAAGGGTGGAGTTACCCTAACCGCCATGCCTTTCCATCTCTAAGCATACTCTTTAAAGTTTTCGTTAGCCTTCTTTCACAGGTTATTCAGATCCCACATGGACGTGGCCACTTTGATGTTAAACTTATACTGGATGTAAAAAGTCCGTGTTAACTTATCCCAAGTATGGATCTCATTCAAGTCCAGTTGGGCATACCAAGTTAAGGTAGGCCCAGTCCAAGTTGTCTTGAAAATCCTGAACCATCATCTTATCATACTTAGTGTACTTCCCCATTTTCTTAATGTACAACCTAGTATAGAGCTTCGAGTAACCTGTCCCATCATATTTCTTAAACTTCGATACCTTAAATCTTTTTGGGAAGTCATTATCTTCATATGTCAGCAAGTTGATCATTCCCATCTGTTCAAACCCGTTAACCATTTCTAGAGTTTTCATTTTCTCGGTTAACTTCTACATAAACTTCTTTTCCATCTCTTGGTGTTTCTCCTCAATCTCCTTCCTCCATATCTTAACATTAGGAACTGATTCTTCATCTTCCAATTTAGGGGGGAGGGTCGCTTTTGGATTCCGATTCGGGTTAACTTGAGATCCTTGTCGATAATTGAGAATCTCAATAGCTCGAGTAAGAGCTTACATCTGTTTGGCCATCTTGTTCTTATTTTCTTCCAACGTTGTGACTGTCGTGTTGGGCTCGGTTTGAATGACGTTCCCAATACCTTAAGTTGTCATTCTTGCCTTAGAATGGGTGAATATCGAGCTTCTAGCGGAGTCTTCTTGCTTAGATGCTATCTTTAAAATCTTATACGAAAACCTAAGTTTTAGACTTTTAGTGAATTAAAGATTTTTTTTTGTTTGTTATTTTTCTTCTTTTTTTTTAATTTATTTTTTCTATTATCTATCTTTTTTTTCCTTGTTTTATTTTTTTTTATTTTTTGTTTATTTAAAAGTCAACTATCAAGGAAAAAAAATAATCAAGAGACTGCACAATCAATAAAGATTTTCATTTAATAAAGTTGTAAATTTATTCATAATCGTAAAATTCAACTTATATAACGAGCTAAAAGAAAAGAAAAGAAAACGCTTAACTTATCTTCTTAGGAAAACTCAAATCCTATATCTACAAGAGTCGATAGATCTAGCTGGGACAAGCTTCATTAACTTCTCTCATAAGTCTTCGAACTGTAATATCCCTTTCTCGAATCTTGCTCCTTAAGAATTGATTTTTTTCTAGCAATCTGTCATTTTCTAGCTTTAACTCTTCAACGATTCTCTTACTTTCTTGGAACTAGGCTTTAACTTTGGCCCATATGATATCTCGGTAGGCTTGCTTAGCAAGTGAAAGATATTCTAGCTCTAGCTCGTGTCTAAATATGTCCAGAGCTTTATACTGTATCTTTTTAATATTTTCCAACTAATCATAGATGAACTGTTTGGTGGCTTAGTGTTCTCCGACTTTACCCCTCAAAGTTCTATGTTGACTATCTTCTTGACTTCTCTCCATTCCCATAGCTTCACGAGTTCTGCAAGTGGTTGAATAAAAGTAGCCATGGGTAAATAAAGATCTTGATAACTCAGCGTAACAACGTCTAAAGAATATCTATAGGCTATCTCTTGAAGTAGACCTAATTGTCTGGTGATAGAAGCTAGGAAATATCCTGTACAGCCTATAATACCGATAAGGGGAACCCCTACATTGTTGGTATACTCCAATATAGCTTGAGTATGGTGGCTCCATCTAGTTTTCCAGATAAATTCTACTGACTACATCATGCTGATGACTAACATTCATACTTTAAATTGAGCTTTATCTGGTACCTTAAGATGGTGGGTGAAGTCGCCAATCAGATTCATACTTTTAGTCTGGGACTCTCTAAGAAGATTTCCACCATATCCCTATGTGTGACTAAGAAACCATACGACAATGATTATAAGGTTAGTTATGAAGTACCCAAGCCCCTACTTCTTTAAGTAAGTATCCTGAATTGTTTTGCTAGTAACGCTGGTATATAGGATTTACCGGGTAAGAATTGAGTCACTAGCCTAGCTACCTTATAACAGACTTGACCATATTTGATGGGAAATAGCATTGTCCCAAACATTGTTATGATAAAGGCGTTGACCCCCTCTTCTCGACCTACGATTTATATCTTCCACAAAAGATCTGACGATATCCTTGATAAGTGTCTAAGCTTGAAAACCACTCTACTAGTCTTAAAATGCTAAGACATTTCTTGCCTTCTAAAGATAAGAACGGTGCCAGGGCAGACTTTTTGACTCTTAGGAAGATTATGAAGGCTTTCTCGGGTTGGACTCTGAGATCTAAGATAGGTATGCTTGCTTTGAGAGGTGGGGTACTAAGCAGCTGCAGGTACTTTTCTAAAGTAGGTGTCAACATATGTAGGCTGAACTTGAAAGTTGTAGATTCCGGATCCCAGTAATGGATAAGGGCTTGAATTAGAAGCTAGTGGAGCTAAACTTGCATGAGGGACATGACTGGTTCGATCTTCTCACGAATATGATCTTACTTGGTGGGTGGAAGCTAATTCAACAAATCTCTCAAGATGGCCTTGGGGAAGGAATACTTATCTAACTGGATCTCATTAACGAGCTTTAGATTGACACTACCCTAACTTTCCATATCTATATTACAAAAAAAAAATAAAAATGAAATGATGTGATTATTTACAACAAGACCACTAAATTTACAATAAAGTTGGATATGATATTAATAATTTTGCAACCTTTTTAAAAAATTTTCTTAGAAATTATGCAGCCTTTTACTCACCAATAAATGATAAAAACAAAACACATATAATAAAAAGAATGAAAACAATTAAATAGATACAAGTATTGGCAAAATAAAAGAAATGTGGTATAGAACACACACATGTAATGCAATAGTGGTTAGTAATTAGTAAATTATAGAAAGTATGATGAATCCGCGGTTGAGAAATTTCCTTATATATAAGTAAGTTCAAAATAGGATTTTAAGGAAATGAAGTTTGCGAATATTTATATATAAGGGTTATTGGTTTTTTTTTTTTTTTAACTTTCCCCTTTCTTGAAGAAGAAAATCAAATTGACTATAGATTAATTGGGCTTTTCCTATAATTTAAAAATAACTACCCCATTTTGAAAAGAATGATGCAAGAAGGTAGGGTCTAAAGGTCTCAAGCTTTATAGCTCTAAGGCTTTTTTAGAGAAAAACCTAAGGGGTTACATAAAAACTTGAGTGGGCTCACCTATTACCGTTAGGAGGGGGTAAGGACTCTAACAATCTGAGGGTTACACAATGGCAGCCCATTCTAGGTTTTTAAGGTGACCTAGGTCCGACCACATTTAAACATACAAATAATTACTAAAAATAAAATAATCCTCCCTAATTCCCCAATAAGGACCATTGAGCTGGGCTTTTTTTATTAGGGCTTGCATCACTAGAAAAACAATTAATACAACTATAATATAATTAAAGAAAAATAATACAATAGCTCATAAATAATTCTTAATTTTTACATAGTTAGCCTTCATGTGTCCTTAGAAGAGTCATCAATTTTGTCGAGCTCTATTTTGGTTTCCTTAATTTAACTTATATCAAACTTAAACAACTTAATATAACTTACTTGATATTAAATTAATGAAATATTTAAAAAAAAATTTAAAAATTGGAGTTGCTAATTAGTTTAACTTGTAAAAATAATTTGACCATTAACCTACGGATTTTCTAAGAAAATGACTTTTAGAAAATTAAACCAGACAAAACCAAGTTCAAGGGCTAACTTATTAAGACTAAGTCACCATATAAAAAACTAAAGAAAACTTGATGAGCTTTTATTTTTATAATTTTCTAAAAATATTAAAATATGTACAAATAAGCAAAAGATAATTAAAGTGATTTATTATTTTTTTTATTATGGATTTATTAAGAAAAAGGAAATTTTTTTTTAATATTTTTTATACAGTTTCCCCAACGTAACTGAACAACTTTAGTTGAAAGTCAATAAAGGGTAGGTGCAACCCCATGTCCACTGCCCTCCAGTATAAACAAAATGAATGAATTTCATCCCCACAATTGTACATTTGATCACCCTTCTGAGGCCTCATCAGCAGTGTTTAAGCTGACCTCCTAATAAACCCTACGCCATCAATCTTCCTTGTGTACATACTCGACCTCAGTAACAGTCCCATTACTCCCTTTGGTTGGCAACAACTTCATAATATCGTCTTCCTTTCTTTAGGAGCATACCTACACTAAGGCCTCTCATCTACAGCTATTCCTTATTACCCATGTATAGCTCCTCTCCATGTTGTCGATTCTAACCACTATCATCTGTTTGGAGGGAGTGAGATTAGCTCGTCCCTATGATCCTAGTTTGCAAAGGCTTCACCTACAAACCTATTCCTTCGTGTTGTTTGTTGTTGATCAGTAAGCATCGCTTCATTAATGGCCATCGTGGACAACCATGTATCATAGTCAAAGAATTAATGGCTGGGGTTCATTTGATGAGCGAATTGCCAACTAAGCATCTACATACGCATCATTAATGGTATCCGCCCTTCAAGGGCCTTAGGTATCTCAACAGTTACATTTATTACACCAACCATCACATCGGTTGGAATGCAAACAATGATCAAGTCCTTGAGCACTCCTAAAGTGTTCAATGGCTCGGAGTTGTTAGAGCTCGATCACTCACCTTACAAGCTTGGGAGAGACTTATTGAAAGGGATCAAAGACCGATCATGTACTCCTGAACCCGAGGGCTAGCTCAGATGGTTCGTCGAGCTATTTAAGGTGAGTTAAGTGCCAAGGAGTAATGCTTACCCCAGTCTGACCTACTAAGCTACTTCACTCTCTATACCATCCAAGGAACTGCTAAAGTGATTAGCCGACATGCCAAGTCAACCCCTTCACAACATACCAGTCTAAGCACTAAATTAGGATACATCCAACCCTACAGTACTGAGGCCGAACTAACAATTGTCAGGAGTCGACCATTCAAGGTCAACCCGAATATAAGTCATCCCAAAGCCAACCTTTGTTTAGTCTTAGTAATTAGAGGTGCTGAA
Source organism: Lumnitzera racemosa (assembly GCA_024138005.1). Classification (NCBI taxonomy): domain Eukaryota; kingdom Viridiplantae; phylum Streptophyta; class Magnoliopsida; order Myrtales; family Combretaceae; genus Lumnitzera; species Lumnitzera racemosa. The sequence goes on along the minus strand of JAMXBC010000010.1, from coordinate 84,245,209 downwards.
CTACCGATGCCAACTAGACCTAATTAAGGCCCATCCTTACTCGACTCGCAGTGTTGTTAGGACCACAAAATGAGAAAAATTATACGTATGCTATTGTTTCTAATATTCAAACTGTCATTTTTTATAAAGGATATTCTTTTAGCATAATTACATTGCTACTCCTATAAATTATTCTCCTTTTTCCTTAGCTAGTAGGGAATCTTTTCTATAATTTTTAGTAATTTAGAACTTACCTTAATTGGGTACTATGAATACTTGCATATTGTAATAATCGCAACATTGATATACTAAGAATACACTAAACTTTCTTACTCTCTTAAGCTAAGTATCCTTTTTGCTTCTCTAGAGTTACTCTTATCTAGCCTATTGAGTATGGACTAGTGTCGAGTGCTCTCCGACCATACTTGTACGTCATATCAAGTCTGACCTGAGCTCATGTAAAGCATTGGTGCATCATATCCATCATTAGTGCATAAGAACCCTTGCTCATCCTTCGATTGCCATTTATCTTTTGGACCATCTTGTAGTCCAGACCTACTCCCTTTGGTTATGCGCGATATGGGCTTATATGTTCATCCACAAGTCCATATTATCCTAATATCAAAGCTTGGCTATGTTCGAAGCTAGATTCTACTACTATGTTCTTTGAGTGGTTTATTTTGTTATTGCTTTCGTATGATAGAAATTCTATTGTTAACATTGGAGTTTGGTAGTTAAGAAGTGTTCTATACTCTGTTTTACCCTATTTCTGATATGCAAAATAGAGTGTGGTTGACTATTTGTTTGTTGTGTAATTGTCATGGTATTGGAAGTATTAGTTCTACTATTGTTATTTATGGAAAGAACTTCAAGTAGTATTATTAGATGTCAATTTTGTAGAGTAACCATTAATGTCGGATTCAAGTGTTCAAAGAACTATGAGAAACCAAGAGAGTGGTACTTGATATGGCCAAGGGTAAGAAGAAAGCTTCACACCTCAGTCGGTAGGTGACAACTTGGATAGGCTTACCGATTTGGTAGCTAGTTTGGTGATTGTTATCTAAGAAGACAGCCAACAAGCTAGAAATAGTCCTGCTAGAGAGCATAAGCAGCAAGAGTGAAGCAATGGTAAGTTTGGCAAAGCGAATCCCCCAACTTGACCACCTCAAGTTAAAGGAATTGGTAGGGATGCTAAGCAAAGGCTAGTGGTTGAAGAGATTGAGGAAGAAGTAAAAGGAGAAGATGATGCAGAGGAGTACTATGAAGCTAAAGAAAGAAATGTACGAGCCCTTAGAGTCGAAGGTTGAGGATGCAGATTCTAAGCTTTTCTGGAAGCGGTGATGATGAGGACTACTTGGATTAGGTAGATAAGATTGAAAAGTAGTTTGAATGCTATGAAGTGCTCGATAATGCAAAGGTTAGACTTATTGTGCTAGAGTTTACTAGTTATGCCGCCCTGTGGTGAAAAACTTACAAGTTACTCGATGAAGAGAAGGAGAACAAGAAATCAGGAGATAGGATGAAATGAAGAGGGTTATGAGGAGAAGGTTTGTGCTACGCTATTATCTTTAGGATACCTTTAAAAGGTTATAGGAACTAAGGCAAGGAAGATTGACTATTGTAGCTTATGCCAAGGAATTCTTGATTTTGATGATTCGATGTGAAGTCAGCGAGCTGGAAGACCGAATGATATCTCGATTCATCAATGGACTAAAATATCAAATTAAAGATATCCTAGAAACCATGGAAATTAGGTCACTTAATGATGTGATTTGAGTTGCTCAAAAGATAGAAAGTAACTAAATAGGAAGGTTTTGAACACCAGTTAGCTAACTAAGCAATAGCTAAACTATTATGAGTAAACGGGACTAAGTAAGGTTGCTGAGACCTGACTCACTCTAACTACTTGAGCAGAAGAGAAGGAAGTCTCAAGGAAGTTTGAGAAAGGCTAGAGTTTGAATAGGAAGAAGGGTGAGAGCAAGTGTTTCAAATGTCAAGGATTTGGACATATGGCTTCCCATGTCTAAATAGAAGGACTATGGTGATTTGAGGTGAGATGTCAACTCTTGAAGTAGATAGCACTGACGAGGAAGTAGAGAAACTGAAGGAGGATGGACAGACTGAGCTGTCCAAAGAGGAAGTTATCTATAGTGAGGAAGGTAACTTTATGCCAACCACTTTAGCGTTGAGGAGGACAATAAGCGTCAGTCTTATGCCCGAAGATGAACAGAGAGAAAATCTCTTCCACATTAGGTGCAGGGTAAATGAGTTACCGTGTACCTTGATAGTTGATAGTGAGAGCTGTACCAGTGCAACCTTTCCATTTATGGTCCAGCAATTGAAATTGCTGACTAAGCCCTACCCAAAACCTTATAAGCTTCATTAGCTCAATGATAAGGGAGCTCTACAGGTGAACAAATAAGTGTCTGTATTGATCTACATTGGCAAATATCGAGATGAAGTGCTCTGTAATGTGTTATCCATGAGTACGTCCCACATTCTACTTGGGCAACCATGGATGTTTGATCTAGCAGTAATATATGATGGAAGGAGGAATACTTTTTCCCTAGAGCATAAAGGCAGAAGGGTGAAATTAAGTCTTATGACTATCGAGCAAGTCAAGGTCATGTAGTCCCAATTAAGCCGAACCTTGAAAAAAGAGGCTTTGGTATTGACTTAAGCTGAACTGAAAAGAGAAATGAAGCTTAAAGGACTGACCTACATATTAGTCTGAAGGATGTTGGGATGAGATCCGAAGAGATGGAGCATTTCATCGAGGTGAAAACATTATTGAAAGAGTTCACCGACCTATTCTCAAATGAGTTATTGAAAGGTTTTCCTCCCATCTGAGGCATTAAACATGCAATTGACTTATAGCTAGGAGCCGTACTACTTAACAAACTTACTTATAGGATGAACCCTAAACAAGTGGCTAAGCTATAGAAGCAAGTAGATGGGCTAATGAAGAAGGGGTATGTGCACAAGTCCCTTAGCTCCTATATCGTACCGACCTTATTGATGCTAAAGAAAGTTGGGTCTTAGAGAATGTGTATAGATAGCCAAGTAATCAATCAAATCACCATTAAGTATAGGTAACCCATACTAAGACTTGACGACATGCTATATGAGTTAAGTGGAGTAAGAGTATTCTCCAAGATTGACCTCAAATCTGGATACCATCAGATTCGAATGTGCGAAGGTGATGAATGGAAGACTACATTAAAAATGCGCAATGGATTATATGAATGGCTTGTAATGCCGTTTAAGTTGTCCAATATGCCCAGCACATTTATGCACCTAATGAATCATATGCTTCGAGACTTATTAAGGAAGTTTATCGTAGTTTATTTTGACAACATCTTAGTGTACAATCCTAACCTGAAGACTTACTGGCAACATCTTTAAAGTGTCTTTACGAAATGCTGAGCTAAACAACTCTAAGCCAATTTGAAGAAGTGCAACTTTTGTTGATTTGAGGTGATATTCATGGGATTCGTTGTAAGTAGTAGTGGCATGTGAGTCAGTGAAGAGAAGATCAGAGCAATCACCAAATGGCTAGTGTTGAACACTCTAACCGAAGAGAGAAGTTTCCAAGGCCTAGCATAATTCTATCACAAATTTATAAAGAATTTCAGTACGATTGTAGCCTCACTCATTGAACTCTCAAATAAATGTTGAATTCAAATGGGGAGAGAAGGAGTTAAGGAGTTTTGAGGAATTAAAGGATAGGCTGACTATAAACCTCATCTTAGCTTTATCGAGCTTTAATAAAGTGTTTGAAGTAAAGTGTGATGTATCTAGACTAGGCATAGGTACTATGCTAATGCAAGAGGGCCGGGCTATTACTTACTTTAGTGAGAGACTTTAAGGAGCTACACTTAACTATTCTATCTATGATAAGGAGTTTTACTCCTTAATCCGAGCCCTAACAGTGTGGCAACATTATCTGTTGCCTAAGGAATTTGTGATCTACACCGATCATAAATCCTTAAGATAATTACAGAGTCAACCCAAGTTGACCCGAAGACAAGCCAAATGGGTTAAGTTCATGGAGGGTTTTTCCTATGTCGTGAAATATAAGAACAAGAAGAACAACGTAATAGCTGACGCCTTATCGAGACAACATACCCTCTTGACCAAACTACAATAAGGTTACTTGGTTTTTCAACCGTAAAGAATTTGTATGCTGAGAATCCACACTTTGGTCTTATCTATACCCAATGTAAGGAATGACAGATATTGGATGACTATCATAGGGAAGATGGATATTTATTTAGGAAGAGGAGGCTATGTATTTCGACCTGTTCCATTAGAAAATTATTAGTACACAAAGCACATGGAGTAGGATTGATTGGATACTTTGGTTAGTGTCGGAACCATGAGGTACTATCCTCTAAATTCTTTTAGCCAAGGATGGAGAGAGATGTCCAATTCGTACTAGAAAGGTATGTGACCTACCAAAAAGTGAAGAGCAGAGCCGAGCAAGGATATTATTTACCCTTGCCTATCTCAACCAAACAGTGGTCTGAGCTAAGTATGTATTTCATGTTAGGATTACCGAAGATGTCCTAAGGGAAGGACTCTACCATGGTAGTCATGGATTGATTTAGCAAGATGGCACATTTTGTGCCTTATTCCAAAACTAACAACGCTTCAGCTATCTCTTTTATTTTCTTATAGGAAATTATCAAGCTTTATGGAATACCTAGAACCATTATTTCGAACTAAGACCCAAAGTTCATTAGCCACTTTTAGAGGATGCTATGAAGGCGAATAGGAACTAAGTTATTATATAGTATGTCCTACCATCCACAGACCGAGGTTATCAATAGAACCGTAGGAACATTGCTGCAGGTTGTTGTTAGACAAAACATAGCCAATTAGGATCTATGTTTGCCAATCATTGAGTTCACATACAATAGGACCACCCAGAACGTAACAAACATGTCTCCATTCGAGGTCACCTATGGGTTTAACCTCGAGGTCCCGATAGACTAAGTACCCTAATTGGGACTTGATGATGACCAACCAATTGCATAAAGAGTTAAGGCTATCAGACCCATTTACTAAAAGGTTATAAAGCAATTGAGGCGAGCTATTATAAGCTCGAGCAGCGAAGCTAAGGACAGAAGAATAGAGAATTTCGACTAGGTGATCTGGTCTGGATACATCTTAGTAAAGAACGATTCCCAAACTTAAGGAAGAGCAAGTTGTCTCCTACAGTCGATAAACCTTTCAAAGTGCTTGAAAAGATCAATCCTAATGCCTATAGGATTGAATTACCTGAAGGATATGAGTCTTGGACTCCTTCAACATTGCTAATCTCCAGCCTTATACTCTCGAGGACAAGCAACTTGGAGTTGAACTAGATTTGATCCCAAATCTCAAACAACCTAGAGGAGATGAAAGGGATTAAGGGTTGATCACGTATTCCTAAACTCAAGGGTAAACTTAAATGGTTCACCAAGTTATTTAAGGCGAGTTAAGCACCAAAGAGCAGTGGTTACCCTAGTTTGAGTTATCGAACTACTTCGCCTTCCATACCATCTAAGGATTTACTAAGGTGATCAATCGACATGCTGAGCTGACCCCTCTACAATACACCAATCCAAGCACCAAATCAAGTTATAGCAAACGCTACAATGCCATGGCCGAACTAACCATTGTCAGAAGCTGACCATTTGAGGCCGACCCAAATGTAAATTGTCCTTAACCCAATACTTGTCCAGTCTTAACAATCAAAGCTATCGAATTGCCAACGCCAACTAAACCTAATCAAGGCCCTCCGTTGCTTGACTCACAGTGTTATTAGGACCATAGAATGAGCAAAATTATGCGCGTATTGTCCTTTCTAGCATTTGTACTGCCCTTTCTAACATTTGTACTATCCTTTTTAACAAAGGATATTCTTTTGGCATGATTACATTGCTACCCTTATAAATTATTCTTCTTGTTCCTTAGCTAGTAGAGACTCTTTTTTATAATTTTCAGTAATTTAGGACTTACCCTAATTGGGTGCTATAAATACTTGCATACTGTAATAGCTACAAATACATTGCACTTTCTCACTATCTCAAGCTAAGTTTCCTTTCTGCTTACTTTTAAGCTACTTTTATCTAGCCCATTAAGCATGGATTAGTAACAAGTGCCCTCCGGTCATACTTATATGTCATGTCAAGTATGACCTAAGCTCATGTGAGGTTGGTGTGTCAAATCCATCATCAGTGCATGGGAAACCCTACTCATCCTTCGACTGCCATTTATCTTTCGAACCATCTCGTGGTTTGGACCCATTTCCTTTAGTTACGCGCGATATTGGGCTTGTGTGTTCATCTACGTATCTATATCACTTACTAGTGTTCAATCATAGCTCGAGTACCCCACAAGCTATTGAGAGTACACCATGAATTTGACATGATTTTGTGAGGGGTAAGTGCAAAATTATGAGCTCAATAGGGAAGAAAACAAAAGAAAGTGGATGAACATGCATTAAAACTTCACTTTATTAATGACTTAAGAATGTTCACAAGGCTTAAGAGTTGACATACTAGCCCCAAGAATAGGTTAATAAAGAAAAAGAACATGAGTACATCGAAATGGCTCAAGGCCTTCTTAGTCTACTGTTCGATGTCGGATGCTTATCTCCAAACAATTAGACTGAAAATTATGAGTACTTCAAAAACTAGGGACTCTAAAGTTACCTAAGACCTTAAATCTCAAAACAATTAAGGACTTTTAACCTTAAGTGACTAATTAATAATTTAATTTGAATAATTTCATTCAACTTTATAAAATTTCATAATTTTATAAGAATTGAATCATAATTTATAAAATAATTCAAGAAGTAAACCCTAAAACAATTTCCTATAAGGCAATTCCCTTATTTTCATGCCTAAGCCTTATAAATGAATAAGTAGACCAATTAATCATCCTAAATGACTTATCAATTGAGAGTTAGAGTCATTTATCAATTGATAACTTATCAACAACTAGTGATAAGACACTTTTCTTATCACCCATTAACTTATACTATATATGGATAAATTATCACAAGATTCCACATGCTTAACTTTAATAAATGAGACAAGACAACTCCATGCCATAAAGAGACCCTAATGGCTGGTTCTTGAAAGGAAGAATAGGGGGGCCATGCTCTTGTCTATCATCCATTAATCACTTTATCTTACACTCCACTATTCACCTCTTAATACTTACATCATCAAGAGTTGCAACTATTAACTTTTGTGCATATTACAAGACAACAAATCAAGCTTCTTAAACACACTTTCCCACCCTCATACAACCGGCCACTCTCTCTCTCATATCCCTCACTTTCACTTTAATTCTTACTTTCATTTCTCTCACTTGAAAATGAACCTAAAAGGGGAAATACGAAAACCAACAAAATCAACATTGCCGCCACTTGTAGCTCCAATCCTCACAACACAAAAGCTTCACTTTGTGTACTCCATTACCAACATTCAAAGCTCCTTTAGGATCCTTAGAACATCCTTCAAACCCTCCTTCAAAGGAGCAAAACTCAAAGTTTCAGAAGGTTGCAAGAAGGAGGAAGTAAGACAAAAGCTTAAGTGAAAACTTAGTATACCACCACCATATCTTTACTTTGTGGACGAGTAAGTGTATCTTGTGTTAGTAGTTTAGTTTTCACGTTGGGAGACAATGATTTCTCGAAGATATGAGTATGATTATAAGTTGATTAAACATCTAAGACTACCCTAAGAAGCAAACTTATGAAACCTTTATATTAAGGTTGAAATATGAGCATGTAAAGTTGGTATTTTGTAAAGATACTTGTTTAATACTTTGAATGGAAGATTTTAAGTTGAGATAATTTTGAAATGAGAACTTGAATGAAAGGGAAGAATGCTGGACGTGCGGTTTTAGAAGTCACTTAGATGTTGTTTTCACTTTTATTAAGTTAAACACGCTCAAACTTAAACTTAGGTAAAGGAGAATCCATCATATGAAGTTTTTATAAAGAAACCAACTTTGTAAGACATAAACTATGATATAGGGGTTATGATAAGTATGAGATCTTCTACTTTCATGTAAAGTATGAGCTAAATAATCATCTCATGGAAGAGAAGTCAAGTTAAGATTTGAATACAAGTAGCTTAAGTTCATGATCTATTACTTAAACTTAAGGGAATGATGAAATAAGTTGGAAGCCATCACACCCAAACTGGTCAGATTTGAAAACTTGCTAAAAGACACTTAAAAATATAATAAAAGTAAGTAAACAAAGTGAAAAGACCAACTAAGGCAAGTACGATAAGTGAATTAGGTTTAAAACTTAAAATTGAGCTTAAAACTTCCAAAACGAGCCTCAAATACCAAGTTGAACCCACCTTAAGTTTCTAACTAGCAACTTAGCACAACAATAAAAGTTGTTTTAAGACTCAAGAATCCCACAAGACATCCCCTAAGCCCAAGAAAGTGACTATCTTAGATTTGGATAAAAAAACAAGCTCATTTGACAACTTATGGCCACTTAAGAGCCCAAGCAGTGGTTGGTAGCCTTAGGAGTGTAAATCAAAGTTGTGAATCTGAAATTAAAGAGTATTTTGAGCTTAGAATAAGATCGTAAGTACAAGCTTAAAGGATTTCCCAAGTTATCAAAAAGCCTGCTAAGCAAACCTATTAACCAAACAAAGCCCAAAAACACTCCAAATCATGAAGACTGCTATTGTTCTGACCTATGGGTAGATTTTCATGCCTTATCTCAAAAATATAACCTCACCACATTAAAGTACACTCGAAATGATGAAGATTGACTATAAGATCATAAAAATTGGATTTAAAACGAGAAAGTTATATACGATTGAACTTTAAGTAAGAAACCAGAAAAAATACAAAAACTACGAGATTTTAACTTAGTTTTCTAAGTCTTATTTCAAATGCCTATAGTATTATGATTATGATGTCCAAGGGACCTAGCGTTTTAAGCCAACTTACCCTTAGACTACTTCAATTGACCTGCATAGCTAAGCGAGTAAATTCCTGATGACTCTTTATTTGATTTTGCTTGTAGAATAGATGTACCTAAACTTACATATATAATTTGGATGCTTGTGGGATATGAGAAATGTATGTATATGAAATTTTGGTTGAATAGTATGGCCCATTAATCATGTAATAATGGAAATTATTTGTGATAACACATATGTATGATTATATGAAATGAAATTGTCTAATCACTATGAAAAACCAGATTAATCACTTATATGATTAAGAAATTCAATGAATCATGCATTCCCCATAATTGCATTCGAATAATACCGATTGCTGCTTCACATAGAAGATAGGAAGGGACTTATAGGAGGAGGGCCTCTTGTCGGATTGAGCATTAGCTATGTCATCATTTTTATTAAGTCTCTATCTTAACTTAACAAGCTTACTAGGCACCGAGAGATGCCAATTGTCACCAGTTGTCAGTGAGGGGTTGTATCGTATAGCTTCTATGTAAGGCATGTGTTTATAGACTGCGGAGGCCACCATACCACTAAACTTGGAATTTTGAAAATATAATTTGTTGTTCAAGAAAGAAAGTATATTATATATAGTTTTGTTTTGACTTAAGTACAATAGCGCAAATGAAATAAAACCCAAAGGCTAGAACTTGGATTTTGGTTTAGGTCGGTTAATTATCTCCAAACCCTGACTACAGGAGATAAATTCTAAGTTATATGCAATTCCTAGGCTACTACATGCGTTGTTTGGCATACTGATTATTCATGCATTCATATGTTTGTACATTTAGTAAATTTCTGCCATGCGGTATTGACGAAAATATTTATCTCACTAAGCTTAAGCTTACACCTCGATAGATTTCTTTTGTTGCAGGGAAACTTCTTCGTTCATCCAGGCCAAGGAATTCCCGAAGTGAGTTTCGTATAGAGATGGGTTGGAGTGATCAGGGAGTGGAGAAGGGATTTTGTAATAGTTTTTGTAAATAACTATTTACCTTTATTTTTGTTCATAATATAGTTTAAAGTTTATGATGCAGTTTCCTTTATAAACTGCATTTGCTTGTAATATTCTTTTAGAGTGGAACTTAGCGAATCTACACATTTATTTAATTAATTTACACCATAGAAGTTAATTTTTGTTAAATTACTCTATATTACTTATCTATAGGCTTAATGGTAACGTAGAGTAGAAGGGGCCTTGTGTGTCATATGAAAGGCCTACGATCAACAAAGGAGTTGATAATAGACCTTTATACGGTATATGTTACATCCTTCAATGAGTACTCAAAGAACCCACCTTGAGGGATCAACCCAAGTTTGTACGCTGTCTTCCTTAATATGATCTTCCTAGATTTGCTCATTTGCCTCTCTTTAATAAGGACAAAAGAAACTTCGTCACACTCCCAAAATTTTAGAGGGATTAAGAAGCAAATGAAGCTATAAAATAGGAATGAAGAAGATTGTTATAGCCAATAGGAAGGAAATCTAGGTTGTCTACATATTGCTACAAACCCATTTGACAATTAGGGAGAAGTAGCAATTAATACCCTCATTAATCCTTAGTGCAGCGCTTCCCAAGGTGTATTAATGATCAAGAATGAGGTACGTTCCTCTAAACACTGTCACTATGTTTGGAAAAGATAACATTGGAAAAAACCACTTGCAATAGTTATGTCAATGGTTACATCTAGAAGGTCATCTACAATACTCGTCTAAGTACACCCGGTCACTAAGTTCTTCATTTGCCACACATCTAATAGAAGCTTCGGCCTCCTAAGCCTAAGTCTCTCAGCCCCAAACCTCCAGAGAGCTCAGTTGGTATAGTACTAAACCTCTCCAGCTCGGATAAAAATAGCTCAGCATATGCTTGAGCTTTGCCTACCCTATTCAAGTTTGACTCCAAGCATTCTAAAAGTCCTCTCTCAAAGATCCTTCATCCCCACTCTCTCACCATAAGAGAAGAGCTCAACTCCATTTTAAGAACAATCTTCAAGGTGCTCGTTGTGGCTCACCCTCCTCTCCCAATCTCTTTCTCTCTCATTATTTAATGTTGAATGACCGCTTAGTACATAACTTACAACTTAGTTGCTAAGCTAGGGTAGCCACCATATGATATGTCCATCTCTATCACATCCTAGCTTAGCACGGAATGCACCATCACATAGAAATACCTATTGAAAATTAAACTCTACCTGCTCATTGATCAAAAGACAACCTTGTTTACATGATAAAAGGGTTGCTATATCGGAGTTCAGTTGGATATTCTATTACATCTTATGTGTACAACATAATATTTATATCAAAACATGAACTGGCTTTTTCCTTTGTCAACTTCACAATAGTAAGATTCTTGACATTGTGCAAGTTCCATATAAAAGTCACTAACTCTAACTCACACTTTCAATATATATATCCCCCCTTAATATTGAACCCTTCATGATGCAATTAACTTGAGGATAAAACATTTTATCCCCTTAGATATTAAAGCCGAGTGAGAGTAGATAACAAACAACATAATATAGACAATATGATGGACAATATTTCTTATCACAACTTAAACATTTCAATAATAACTCGTAGGTTCAACTTTACATATGCATTCACCCAACCGAGCATTTACTACTAGCAATGAAGCATGCTAGGCTCATGCATGTGGCATGCATTAGTACCGATATCCTATGCCTTTCTAATCTTCTTCTAATTAGTTGACATAGCTAAGTATCTGTATATAACATCTAGGAACCTATGAGTAACAATGAGCTACTTAGGATTAGGACTCCTACTAAATTAGACTACACATTGTAGTCAACCATTATAAAAAAAGGCAACAAGGAGCTGCTTGGGAGTAGGATCCCTAACCTTACTTCATAGAATTAAATTACATACTGTAGTTCACCAAATCAAAGTGGTAACACTACCAAATTACAATACATACTACAATCTACTAAATCTAACTATCAAAATAGTCATAATGAGTGGGCAATGTAATCTATATGCTTTCAAAACTAAGTTCATAAAGCCATGCTTTTTCCATGATCACTTGGAAACCTCATTCTAAAAGTTTTGACTCATAGGTCCCTTTTTATACCATGCCATGTTATGATATGCAATAACAACTCAAGTATATCACTCAACACAACCAATCTTTCAGTTTTATTCAACCTAATAATTTGATTATAGTTTTTGAACTCTTCCTAGTGGAATTCTAATATCTCACTTAAGGTTCACTTAGGTAAACACCGAGAAGATTGAGTTAGCAATCACGTAACTTTCCTGATTAGCATAATCATTCGTAAGCACAACCATTTGTAAACACAATTCATCATCCTACATAGCAATAGAACAATTTAACCAAAATACAGTTACTTTCATTTAAAATCACCACATCAGCATCCATTATAGTAGCATATCAATTCACTTAAGATATACTCATATTCAATTAACATAACATCAAACAATACGTAATATTATGAGTAGCAATACATTTATTCCAAGCATAGGTTAATCAATTACCTAGGCTTAGTAATAGTGCAAAATCCTAAACTCTGCCATGTGGTCCTTCTTTACTTATTATACCTATGAAAATATAAACATGGTTTCTAAGTCAGCTATTGGTTGAACCCAAATTCTCATAAACTTTTCCTATTATGTCTTTAAACTTCATTTGACCATATCTTACTCGTTCCCTATCCAATTTTGGCAAACTTTATATCGTTATAGTCGTTATTTTAAGGACTATTAAGATATCTTAAGAATCAAGTCTATAAATATTATTAAGGTCCAAAATACCCTTTTCTTATTACAACTTGACTGTATGTTATCCTAACTCCGTAATTGACTTGAGTAAGTTTTAGTATTGAACTAAAAACCCTAAAAATCACACTTTCTAAACTTATCCAGTAACCCTTAATATACCCTAATGTGTTCATTTTACGTAAATTTAATAAGTATCTTACTAGTACTGGTTATTATATTACATATTAAACCAATATATAAGCTCATATTAGGAAAATATGTAATAAATAGTGTATGAGCCCGATTAATTTGACAAAAAATCTTATAGACTTAAAAAAATATTTAGTTTAATTATTGATAATCAATTATATTAAATAAGCTATTGTCAATTTCTACAAAAATAACGATTCTAGCTTAGAATTATGAAAAATTAAGGAAAATAAATAAATTTATGTGTGAGATAAAAATTAAATATTCCAAATATCATTATAAACATCTAGAAGTCTAAACATGTAAGGCTTATTTATTAATTTCATTAAAAACTAATTATTTCAACAATTCAATAAAATTGGTAGTTTTATTCAAAATAATTATAAAAAATAGTAAACATGCTTAATTCCAAAAATTATTGTTACCAAAATTAAATATGTATATATATATATATATATTAGGTGTATTATAAATAGAAATTGAGCTTGAAACAACATCATCTAATATTTATAGAAATTTATTCTATTTTCGCCTAAACAAGACATTTTCTTAAGGAACCCACATTTCCACTAATGATTTAATTAATATAAAATTACTACATTAATCTAAACCTAAAATAATCCTAGAAAACCCAAATTCATAGTTAATTGACAACATTTGGTATTTTTAGAAAATTAAATAAATTACAAGCAGAAAATTAGTTTACTTGAACTAGTTACCTCCAACCATTACTTGGCTATCAGACATTGTCGGAAGAACTTCTCTAGCTACCCTCTATTAGACCTCCAAGCCCTACCAAGTCAGGTCGTCGATAACCTATTGAATTGCCCTAACTCAATTCTAACCCTATTTTTTTGTTCTATTTTTATTTTATTTTTTCCTAATTTTTTCTTATTTTCTAAAATTATGTTCTTATGTTTTTAAGTTGCTAAAATATTATGAATGAGGTTTAGACTCCTATTTGTAGGCTTTAGGATTTTTACATGTAAAAAAGCAAAATTACACATGTTATTTTTCCTTTTTCACTAGGTGTTAAGTGTCATTCTCTAAATAATCAAGTGTTAACTCATCATTTTTAATTGATCCTAGGTTGACACATCATTTGGTGACTCATCAATTCAATTTTTTTATTAATAATCAATTATTATTATTATTATTATTATTATTATTATTATTATTATTATTATATATTTAATACATATAATGTATATCACATGTATATTATGCATAATTCAACTTCATTTATTATTTTTGAAAGTTGATTAACTTATCTCTAATATCTTGCTATATCTAAAATCTCGAATTTTACGATTATTGGCTTTATCTATAAATTAACGTTTTTTCTCACATTAACATTTTTATATAGCTTATTTTGAGAAATTAACTCTATTTAAATTATTTCATCTAACTTTTCTAATTTTATTGTAAAGTTTGAAATAAAATGGATAACTTAGTCCAGTACCCTAAATTTAGGAGCTCGAATCTTAGGGTTATTAAATTGGCTCGAAATCCTAGGGTATTACAATCTTTTAAGCCTATACCAATTGATAGAAAGGGTAGAAGTCTTTTCTCATACTAACAGTCCTACCTCTTCAACTTTCATAATAACCAATCCTTTAGTACCATATGTCCGAGCAAGTCAGATCCCTTAACTTATAAATCATGATAAAACCATTAGGTAAGAGATCTTTTTGACACTCTTAAGAACTCTTTCAACTTATTTACTCCTTCATTCATCGGAATCTCAATACTGTCCCATTAATTTGAGCATCAAAGGGCACTCACTAGCAACATCATAAGGGTGACTAACAACCCACCAGGAGTTTACCCAAGAGTCATACCTTTAATGTACACCATCACCAAGTTTCATACAGCTCACAAATATAATAAAATCTGAAGTGATAGAAGATATGTGAAAACTTAGTTCTATAATGAGCAGTAGAGATTAGGATTATGGATTTATTCCTTACTAATAAATATTATGTGTGTATAAAGCATGCAAGTGTTGTGGATCATAATTATAAGGAATAAGTTTCATACAACTCACAAATAGAATAAAATAATAAGGAAAGTGGCTACACTTTTAGGATTATGAACAATATTGAAGTTTTTATAAAAGAGCTAAAAGAAATGGAATGTTTAAGTCTTTAAGCTGATCAACATAAGGAAAAGAGTATTGATTAAACATATTGAGGAAGTAATGAAGAGTATTAAGCTTGTACCTAAATAATACCTTTTGGATTGAAAGACCTTTCTAAGTAAAGTTAGACCAAGTTTTAGCCTACGAAGAGGAGTTATGGGCAATTAAGGCTCAAATAAATAGATGATTGATAAGAAGAGGAACACAAGATATTTTCATACAACTACTATTGCAAGGCATGCAAAGTTGAGTATTATTAAATTGTTAGATAATGAGTATTGGTAGATTTTCGAAGCCTCGGATGATTAAGGAAATGACCATGAACTTTCTTTATTTTATAGAGAAGGTGTTATATTCTTAGCGAGTTCATCTTTGGCTTAACAAAAACCTAGGGCTAACTGAGGAAATATTTAATCTTATAGGGAGAGAAGCTTCAATAGAAGAAATAAAACAAGCTTTCTAGTATATGAAGAATAATAAAACACTAAAGATAGATGATTTTCATGCCATTTTCTACAAGAGCTACTGGGATATAATAGGAGATAGAATATGTCATATAGTTAAGAGAGACAGAAAACTTATTGTCTAAGTTGAACAAAACTCTAAATATCTTAATCCCTAAGAGAATAGTTGTGGCAAAACTTAAGGATTCCAAATCAATCAATTTATGTATAACCTTATTTAAAGTAGTGACCAAGGTGTTGGTTAACTAACTAGAACCTAACTTAAACAAATTAATTAGCCTAGTGTAGTGGAGCTTTATACTAACAATGACTGCAAGACATAATATTATTATTTCCCTATAGTTAGTTCATTTATTAGAAAGGAAAAAAGTAAGCAAGAAAAGGATGATGTTAGAGTTGGATCTTAAGAAACCTTATGACATAGTTAAATTGGATTTTATTAGACACACCCTTAATTTCCCTTACTTCTTAAGATGGTAGATAAAATCAATTGGATCATACCTTACTTCAATAAGTTTTCAGGTATTACTCAATGTATATGCCTTCCCTAAAGTCTTGACTAATAGAGGATTAAGGTAGGGTGGTCCATGATCATCTTATTTCGTCATATTATCCTTGGCAATGTTGAGTAGAAGTATTTGTTGTTTAGTGAAGGATGGATGGTGGAAGCCCCTAAAATTGAGGGGAACAAACCTTAAGCTTTTATATCTCTTCTTTGCTAACAAAAACCTACTTATGGGAGAATAAGGGATTAATGATTAGAGTGATTGACATTTTTGGGAATTTGTTAAGGAAGAAATTGAATTATGAAAAATTTCGTGTTTTATTTTCTAAGAATATGGGTCAGAAATCGAAAGAAGAGATTTGCAATTTATTAAATATCAATCCAAGAATGACATGGGCAAACATTTTGGTATACTAGTGAAAACTCCAAGTATGTTGAGTAGAGGAGACCTGCAATTTCGGAGTGGAAAAGATCTAAAGTAAATTGATGGGTTGGAAAGCAAACAATATGATCATAGTCAAAAGGAAGATAGTGGTATCCTCAATAATAAAAGGTGTTGTAAATTATTATTCATAAGCGCTTTCCTTCCCAATAAACTTGTGAAGAATCTAAACAAGATAAACAAGGACTTCATTAGAGCTCATTGATAAGGGGAAGATTCACTAGATTTCTTGGTAAAAGACTAAGAAAGCATTAAAGGAAGGATTGGGGATATTAAACCTAAAAGTAAGGAATGAGGCAAATTTTGTAAAACTAGAATAATGGATGAGAAAGAAGATCTTCTATGGATTCACCCAATAAAACAAAATAACAAGTTAGTAGGTAATGTGTTCCATAAGAAGAATAGATCAATGTTCTTCTTTTTGATCAAG
The DNA here is from genome assembly GCA_024138005.1 of Lumnitzera racemosa. Lineage (NCBI taxonomy): Eukaryota > Viridiplantae > Streptophyta > Magnoliopsida > Myrtales > Combretaceae > Lumnitzera > Lumnitzera racemosa. The sequence goes on along the minus strand of JAMXBC010000010.1, from coordinate 84,228,314 downwards.
TGGATAAATGATTGGCTATAAATTAATAGACTTCACAAATAGGCATGATGTCAATTTTTCATTCTAAAGACATAATAAAACTATCATTATAAAGAATTTAGAATATAGTCCTCTTATGAGAGAGGTAAAGATACTCATATTGGTACAAATGCTTGGATGGGAATGGATGAGTGGAGAGAGAAAAATATAAGGTATTTAATTGATAGGTGTATAAAGGCTTTGCTTAGCAATGTTGTCATTAGACAAGAGGAGTCTTTAGGTAGTGAGAAACTTTGTATGTTTGATTAAGATAGGGATCTTTCGATTAAATTTGCATATGCATTGATGCAAATGGAAAAAGAAAATGATGGGGAGATTGCAAATTAGACTTAGGTATCGAAAGTACCTTCAATTCCAAAAATTTAATTTCTAGGTTGGAGAATTCTTCATAATGAAAGCTTGCAAGAAGTAGATTGTAGAGATTGGCACTAAATGTCTCGTCCTTAATTTTTCCTTTTTGTGTAGAAAAAGAAAACACCCAATATCTTTTTAAAGACTATGTGGTTATTAAATATTTAGTTCAATTATAATTGCCATAATTTCTTTTACAAATTTGTTTTCCTTAGATCTCAAGAGTTGGATTAAGAGAAATTCTTATTAAAGCAATGGAAGCATAAGGGAATTAGACCATAGGTTATAGATTGTTTGTTTATGTTATGGGCTGTATTTGGAATGAAAGAAATAAAAAGGTGTTCGATCCTAATGAAAAAACCTAGGAATAAATAAATCGAATTGAAATTTTCACAGTGAATTGGTTGCTAATTCACTATAAATCTAGATTGTTTCATAATAAGGATAAGTTTTTAAGATGTTGGCAACCTTTAAAAGAATAGTAGGTAAAAATAAATTGCCATAAATCAGCTTGCAAGAGTGAACAATTTGCTAGAATTAGTAGAATATGCAGGAATGGAAAAGGAGAGATATTGGGTAGATTTTCAAAGAGGACTATTGTCATGAACTGATAACGGTCTAGTCATAGTAAACGTCGTATACTATATGAAGAACCCCTAATTGGTTATCCTTCTAATCAAGAACTCTTCATACAATCTACAAGGCTCTACAATATACTAGCTTCCTAGAAACACACAAATTTAAAGGATATCATCACATAACATATTTATATAACATTTAAATTACAAAGTTACAGAAAGCAGTAATTTAGTACATCTAGGTCTATATTATTGATAAAACAAAAGTACATACAGTGACATACTTTTTCTATACATATTTTCGTATGCCTAATGTTCCCTTTTAAGAAAGTTTCACAAATTTCATATTTTTGCACTGTAAGAGTATATTTAGCAAGGTATATGTATGTATAGTTAGTATATACCTCATTTTAGGTTATGTATATAAAGGATACTTTCGTATAAGGGTCTTCATATATGTATTTATCAAGTATACTCTTATATATGCATACTTAAGCATATGTACATGTGTTCTTCTTCCCTTTACTAAGGATTCCTACACTTCTAAGCATAAAAAAATAGAAATTTCTTCCTTCAACAATATAAATGTACATCTCACATAGCTTCTTACACTAACCTAATCTATTCATCTAACTACTAAATAAGATAAAAAATTACATAACAATATACCTTTTGCTCCTTGTAATATGTAAGAGAGGTATTAATTTATCTATTGTATAAAAAGTTGTTGAAATATGGAAGTAGATTTGAAAAGTTTAACAGAAAGGGGGACAAGAGAGTGATGGTTTGAAATGGGGAGAAGAAAAGGGATTTTGTGTTTTATATTGAAGACAAGTAGGGTTTAGGAGGGGTATAAGAGTGGATGGCAACAAGAAGGGAAAAGGGGAAAAACATCCAAAAGAAGAGAAGAGAATTCAATAGAAAGTAATACAAGACTCTAGTTTGATAATGACCTTTGTTGACTTTTCAACATGTTGACTTAGTCAACATGTGACTTAATCAACATGTGACTTGATCAACCTTTGACTTGGTCAACATTTGACTTAGTTAACTCTTTAAAATTAAGTAAAATTTGTGTGTACATAATAAAGTAATTAAGGAAAATTAGGAGAAAAATTAAGGAAATGAAAAGAAATAAGGAGTTTATTGAAATGATTAGTAAGAATAGGTAATGAGATCTTCCTTTAGATATTTGTATCCTATATAAATTATTTGGTAAGTTATTTAATGTAATTATCATGAAAAGTGTCATTTAGGGTATTAATACATACTACATGTAATATAAGCATCAATTAAACTCTTAACTTTATATAATACTAACCTAGTTATATACTTAGAAGATGAATGCGATCTATGATGTAATATCTGAGTTTCTAAAAGATTACTTTAGTATTATATGTTTTTATGAATAATTGAAAGTTATTTTTAATCTTTTACCAATGATTTAGTATGATATTAAGGTTATATTATCAATTAGGATTTTAAGGTAAATTATGGTGAATTGGTACTTTTATATCCTTAAAGTTATAATTTTAAGGTTTTTATCATTTTCAGATGAAATCTTTAGTGTTTACATATATTTGGGGTAGAAAAATTTTATATGCGATTGATTAGTTATTTTAGGGTTTTTACTTTCACTAGCCTTATCAACTTTTTGGAATACCTAATACACTTGAGTCTACTTCAAATGTTAGGTTGAAAAATTTAGGGGCTTACAACTATGGTTACTTTACCTCTAGGATCTAAATTATAAAGTATGTTTAAGGGGCTTGAATTAGATGAGTCCCTCTATGTTGATAAAGTAGTAATAAGTGGATTCAATTGATATGGTTAACTAGATAACTAACACTAGTCTTGATTATTCTATTTGTTTGTCTATATTAAAGCATTGTAAGTAGCTTGCAAATAGCTTTAAAATTTTCATGATTTGTAGGGTGTCACATGAAGAGAATGAAGTGGTAGATTTGTTGGCAAAGATGAGAGTTAATCATCACGATGAGCTTGTTTTCATTTCTCTTCTCGAGAAAATTTCATAACTTTTGAGAATAGATCTTTCATCACATAATAAGGATCTGTACTTTATTATTCATGCATCGAATTAAGCGTTAAATGATTGTACTCTATTGTTATATGAATTCTATTATGGTTTGTTTAAGTTAAATGAAAGTAGTAATTCTACCAAAAATGACCAAATTCCATTGAAGAGTTTTGTAGTGACACTTAATTATCATGCCTTAAGAAGTGTGATGGGACTCCTCTACTATACATTGTAGTTGTTGTCGAAGGGGAAAGATACACTTTTAGTTCTCAACATTTACCTACTATTTTATTTGACTCCTTAACCTTTTCTCCTTTCTATTTCAATTCTCAATGTTTTCAAAATCTTACAAAAATGAAACTTTTATTAAATCCATTAATTTTTGTTTCCATCTTTGGCATGTATTAGCTTTTGATTTAGCCTTAAGGTAGTTGGTCAGCCCAGGCCTTCAATACGCCTGTAGAAACATCGTCATCGCGATCGTGGAAGGCAACTTGCGCCCTCAGGCGTGCTTCGGCAACTGCGTGCTCCAGGTGTTGGCCTGTGGGCTCCCCATTCGGCTGGTCTTGAAACACGAACCAAGGAGTCTAACATGTGTGCGAGTCAACGGGTAGCAAACCCGTAAGGCGCAAGGAAGCTGATTGGTGGGATCCCCCGTGGGTGCACCACCGACCGACCTTGATCTCCTGAGAAGGGTTCGAGTGAGAGCATACCTGTCGGGACCCGAAAGATGGTGAACTATACCTGTTGGGACACAATTTTTACCAACCTATTTTTTCTTTCTGTTAGTTAGTCTTTTTTTAATTGATAATTTTTTTAATACTATTTATTTATATTATTTAATTCTATTTTTTATTATTATTGATGGTAGAATTTCATTTAGTTGTTTCAAACCTTCATGGGCTTCTTACACTCGAATGGACTTACAATTAAAGAATAAGACTAAAGTGTGTGTCAAATTTTGCTTTAGTATGGCTACTCTAATACTTAAGTCAGACATAGATGGTGGTATAAGAAAACATATAAATATAAGCTAGAGAGGTGTATGAAGCGAAACCTAATGTAATTAACTAAGACTAATATTTATAGATGGGCATGTTAAGCTCCCATTGACTTCTAAGCTTTCCCCCAAGGTACGAGGTATTAGGCTCTAGGGTACGAATCATCATGATCCCTTAATAAGGTCAAGTTATGATGGTTTAAGCCATCTTCGATCGCATAGGGGTCATTTCCTAGTTGACATATTATGGTCCTTTAATAGGGCTCGAGCCTAAGGTCTTGCTCATATGGTTCATTGAGTTGTCTAAGGGTAGTTAAACTCCGAAGAGCAATGTATTCTTCAATTTGACATATCATGTTACTTTGCTCTCTACCTCATCTAAAAAACTATTAAGGTGACGAACCTATTGCCAAGCCAACCCCTCCACAACACTTTAGTTTAAGGCTAAGCACTAAACTTGCAAATTATTAACTTGTTGCATTGCCGAGGCCAGGTTGACTCCAATCCTAAGCCGATCGACTAAGGCTGACCTGACAATGGACCACCTCTCGAATCAACCCTTCCTCAATTCGGAACATGTTAGCTCTTGAGTTGTCAAGTCTAACATAGTCTGTTCTGAACCTGCTTTACTTAATAAGCAACATCATTGGGACAACAAAATGGATAGGTAATACAAGCCTTATTTGTTTAACATCCATATTGTCCTTTTGTAACCGAATATTCCTTTTGTCTGATTACAAATCTGCCCTTATAAATTGTTCCTTTTTCCTTTTCTAGTAAGATCCCTTTTTTGTAATTTACACTAACCTAGGACTTACTCTAATTGGGTCCTATAAATACTTTTAAATGGTGATAACCACAATAGTTAATACCATTGATATTCAAATATATTCCCTCTTGCGTGAGCTAAGTGTCTTTACTTACTCTTAACTACTTTTATCTAGCCCATTGAGTGTGAACTAGTGGCGAGTGACCTCTAGCCATAATTATACATCATATTAAGTGCAACCAGAGCTCGTGTGAGCAGTTGATGCACCATATCCACTGTTGGTATGCAAGGACCCCTCTTCAACCTTTAACCTTCATTTATTCTTCATACCATCTCGAGGTTTAGACCCATCTCCCTTTGATTCATGAGATATCGGATGTCATATGTTCATCCATGGGCGTACCTATATCATCTTGGTATTAGAGCTTTGGTTATGTTTGAGCAAGTTTCTATTACTTAGTACTCTGAGTGATTTGCTACTTCTTTTGTTGGTTTTAGAAGTCGTATTGTTGTCTTAAGAGTTTGGAAGGTGAGTACTGTTGAAGAATTTTTATGCTTTATTTCCCCCTATTTCTTGTATACAAAATAGAGTTTAAGTGTTTGCTTGTTTATTGTTTATAGCTGACATAGCAGTAAGAGTGTTAGGTGTTGTTTTATTGTTGTTATTTATGGAGAGAACTTTAGGTGGTATTTTTAATTATTAATCTCTTAAAGTAGTCAACAATGTTTAATTCTAGTGTTCAAGGAGCCATTAGCAACTAAGAGAGTAGCGCAAGAAATGACTAAGGTTAACAAGGAAGTTCTATACCCCAGTTTACAAATGATCAATTGGATCAACTTACTAACCTAGTAGATAGTCTGGTGATTGCCATAAATGAAGATAGACAACCCAGACATGGTCCCTATAGAGGTTAAGCTAATGAGCTACCAAAGAGAGGCAATGTCCAGTATGGTTGAGCTAATGCCTTACTTCAACTACATTGAGCTAGAGGAGTGGGTAAAGTTGTTGGACGCAGGTTGGCTTTATAAAAGATTAAAGAGGAGGATGAGGAAGAAGAAGATGAAGTAGAAGAGTATTCCGAGCCTGAGGAGAGAAATATCTGAGCTCCTAAAGTAGAAGGGTTAAGGATGCATATCCTTAGTTTTTCTAGAAGTGGTGATGTAGAGGACTACATAGACCGGATAGATAAAATTGAAAAGTAGTTTGAATGGCATGAGGTGCCTATAAATGCTAAGGTTAGCCTTGTTGTGCTAAAGTTCACTAGTTATGTCGCTTTTGTAGTGGAAGAACATGCAAGCTAGTCGTAGAAGATAAGGAGAATGTTAAGTTAGGAGTTGGGATGAGATGAAGAGAGTCATGAGGAGAAGATTTGTTTCAAGCTACTATTTGCAAGATATGAGATGGGAATCAGGCTACCGAACCTCTAACTTACAGCTGAGCCCGAGAACCAGAGGAACTGGCGTGACAAATCCTTCTATTCCAGCTGACCCTTGCCGAAGCTAAGTGCTTCCTTGCTGAGTCACCTTTCATACCAAGTTGTATGGCTACCCATCTTTCTGTGGTGCACCAAATTGAAGGTTACTCACTTATACCTAAGCTAATTAATTACTTGGCATCTTCCTTATTAAGAAGCCAAGAAAGAGAGACTCCAGACTAACTAAGCCATCCCTGCTTGGATAAGCCTACTGTCAGTACTTTTTGTCCACATCTTCTAATAACCTCGCCAATGTAGCATTGTCACATATATAGTATCATGTGTAAAATCCATTACACCAATGATTTCTTTTCTTATATATTCATTTTTATCCTTTTGTATCTTATACATTACTTCCTTAGGAAATACCCCTTTTGTCTTTTCTTTTTTTGGCAAGTTGCCCTAACTTATCTTTATAAATACACTTGTACTTATAGCTGTAAGGAGAATCAGATTATCCTTAATACACTTAGGTATTTTCTTCCTTATGTAAACACACTGTTTACTTTCGACATCACTCTTATCTTAACCCTTGAGTAAGGCTAGGTAGCGAGTAACCTTAACGAATTGATTCGTACGTCATATCAAACTACATTGTGAGTTCTCAAAAAGTCCATTGATGCGTCATATCCTCTGGAGTTGTTCATGGGTTTTGCTTACCTTTCATTCGTCATTCATCCCTTTTACACTTTCTCCCATTAATTCTTTTGAGCTTTCTATAAGCTTGGACCCATCTAATGACCGACCTTAACTATTCTTAGTCACAGTTCGCACCAATATGTTTAAGAGATTATAGGAGTTGAGGCAAGGTGGATCAAGTATAGATGCATATGTAAAGGAATTTTAGATGTTGATGATCTGATGTGAAGTTGTTGAGGTTGAGATCAAATTGTATCTCAATTCATTAGTGGGTTAAAGTATGAGATTGGAGACATTCTAGAGACTATGGACATTGGATCACTTAATGAGGCTATCCGAGCTACCTAGAGAATCGAGAGGCATCGATCAGATAGATTCCAAGCTCCTGTTAGTCGACCTACCATTAACTGACCTATTATAAGCAGAAGTGTGTGATAGAAACCAAGTAAAGTTGCTAAGGCTTGACCTGCTCAAGCTATCTGAGCAGAAGAAAAGGAGATCTCAAGGAAGTTTGAGAAGAGCTAAAGCTCAGGTAAGAAGAAAAGTGAGAACAAGTGCTTCAAATGTCAAGGATTTAGACACATGGCTATCTAATATCTAAATAAAAGAATCATGGTGATCCAAGGTAAAGTGCTAACTATTGGGGTAAACAGTACTAATGAGGAAGTGGAAGAGCTAAAAGAGACTAGATAGATAAGACAGTTCAAGGAGGAGGAAGTTATCTATAGTGAAGAAGGTAACTTTATGCCTGCTACCCTAATATTGAAGAGGATAATGAGTGTGAGTCTTGTACCCAAGAACGAATAGCAAGAGAATCTGTTTTACATTGGATATAAGGTGAATGGGTCATGGTATGAAATGATTGTTGATAATGGCAGCTACACCAATGCCACATTCGCTTTCATGGTCCAGCAGTTGAAGTTGCAGACCAAACCCTACCTTAAGCCTTATAAGTTTCACTAGCTCAATGATAAAGAAAGCTTACAGGTAAACAAACATGTGTTAGTGCCAATCAATATTTGGTACTATCGAGATAAAGTACTGTATGATGTGTTGCCTATGAGTACGTCCCATATTCTTCTTAGATTACCATAGACGTTTGACCGAAGTGTGATATACGAATGAAGGAAGAACACATGTTCCTCAAAGCACGAGGTTAGGAAGGTGAAGTTGAGCCCTATGACTGTTGAACAAGTCAAAAGCATGCAAACTCAACTAAGATGAGTTCTAAAGAAGGAGGCTTTAGCGATGACTCGAGTCGAGTTGAAGAGAGAGATGGAGCTTGAAGAGCTAACCTATCTACTAGTTAGCAGGCAACTCGAGATGAGGGGATCAAATGAGGTATTGCTACTTGCCAAGGTGGAAACCTTGTTTGATGAGTTTGTTGACCTATTCTCAAGAGAACTACTTAAAGGTTTCCCTCCCTTCCAAGGTACTGAACATGCAATTAACTTGTAGCTAGGATGGTGCGAACCACGACCAAGAACAGACAAGGCTAGTAGCTGGATAGGTCCAAGCTTGTAGAGAGCTCGAAAGAATTAATAGGAGAAAGTGTGAAAGGCATGAATGATGAATGAATGATAAACAAAACCCACAAACAGCTCTAGAAGATATGACGTACCAATGGAACTTCTAAAGACGCATGGTGTAATTTGATATGATGTATAAATCGGTCTAATGAGGTTATTCCCCAACTAACCTTTCTCAAGGGTTAGGATAAGAGTGATGCTGAGAGTAAATAATATGTTTACGCAAGAAAGAAAATACTCAAGTGTATTAGGGATAATCTGATCCTCCTTACAACTATAAGTACAAGAATATTTATACCCATAAGTTAGGACAACTTACCTAAAAAGGAAAAGACAAAAAGGGCATTTCTTAAGGAAGAAATATACAAGATACAAAAGGGTAAAAATGAATATATAAGAAAAACAATCATTGGTGCAACGGATTCTACACATGATATTGTACACGCGGCAATACTACATTAGCGAGGTTGTTAAAAGATGCAAACAAAAAATACGGACAGTAAGCTTATCCAAGCAAGGATAGCATAATCAGTCTGAAGTAACTCTTTCTTGACTTCTTAGCAAGGAAGATGCCAAGTAATTGATCGGCTTAGGCGCAAGTTAGTAATCTTCAATTTGACGTACTATAGAAAGATGGCCAGTCATACGGTTCAGCAAGAAAGGTGACTCGGCCTCGGTAGGGGTCGGCTGGAATAGAAGGATTCATCGTGCCAGTCCTTCTAGTCCTTAGGCTTGGCTGCGAGTTAGAGGTTTGGTAGCCTGATTCTCATCATTCCTTTTAGGTTATTTTAGATTTGAGATCAAATCTGAATAGTCTTCGCTTAGTTCTCCATCAGGGTGATACAAACTAAGGGTGACAATGTTGAAGGCATCAGAAACCCCATAGTCCTCGGGCAATTCCAATATGTAGGCATTATCATTGATCTTCTGGAGGATTTTGAAAGGTCCTTTCACTCTTACAGATAATTTGTTCCTCTTCTTGTTTGGGAACCATTCCTTACTAAGGTATAGTTACACCAAGTCTCCCAGCTAAAATTGTTTAGTCATTTTACCCTTGGTCTTTTCTTACATTTTTCTAGTAGCTTAGTCCATGTGCCAAGTGACCTTATCATAAATGTGTTGAAGGGATCGTACTTTAGCTGAAGCATTGTAGTCCTCTTATGCAGGTACGGGTGTAGGGGCGTAATCAAGGGGCAACTTGGGATTGAAACCATAGACCACTTCAAAGGGAGTCTACTTAGGAGTATCATATATTATCCTATTGTAAGCGAACTTAACTACGAGTAAGTAGACATCCCAGTTAGCCAAGTTCTTGCCCACTATAACTTGAAATTGTGATCTTAAAGTATGGTTAACCACTTCTATTTGGCCATCAGTTTGAGGGTAGTAAGAAGTACTAAACAGTAGTTTGGTCCCCATCCGACGCTACAAGGTCCTCTAGAAATGGCTCAAGAACTTCGGGTTTTTATTGGAGACTATGCTTCTCATTACGTTGTGTATTTGCACAATCTCCTGCAAGAAAAGAAAAGCAATAGCCAAAGCATCATTAGTTTTTTAGCAGGGTACAAAGTATGCCATTTTGCTGAATTGATCCACAATAACCATTATAGAATCTCTACTTTAGATAGTTCGTAGTAGTTCGAGAATAAAGTCCATGCTCAATTCAATCTACGGTTTTGTCGGGATAAGCAAAGACATTACTTTCCCTTACTCAGCTCAGTACTTAGCCTTCAACCATGTAGTGCATATCTCTCCTCATCTTTGGCCAATAGAATCGAACATTCAACAGCTTATAAGTCCTCCTTTCTCCAAAATGACCGGAGAGTCCTCTACTATAGGTTTCCTTGATCAGTAGCTCCTTTAGTGAACAAATTGGTACACATAATTGTCTACCTAGAAATAAGTAGCCATCCTCCATATGATACTTATCCATTGTCCTCCTATAGATGCATCGCAAAATTATGGGTCTGAAATGTGGATCCTCAGAGTACTGTTCTTTGATACTTGTAAACCCAAACAATCTGGTCTACAGTTTTGATAAAAGTGCAAATCTCCTCAAAAAAGCATTTGTAACTACATTGCTCTTTCCTTGCTTGTACTTTATTACAAAATTGAATCCTTCAAGAAATTTAACCTATCTTACCTATTGCTTTCATAACTTAGTCTAACTTTGGAGGTATTTCAGCAATTCATGGTCAGTATATATGACAAATTCCCTTAGTAGTAAATAGTGTTACCATACTTGTAGTGCTCGGATTAGTGCCAAAAGTTCCTTATCATACATGGAGTAGTTCACCTGTAGTCCTTGGAGCTTCTTACTGTAAAAAGCAATTGGTTAGCCTTCCTGCATCAAGATAGTGTCTATTGTAACAGAAAATATGTCACACTCTAGCTCAAAGATTTTCTTGAAGTCAGGTAGAACTAATACCAGGGTGGAGGTCAATCTTTCTCTTATCTTGGCAAAGCTCCTCTCCTCCCTTTCTCCCCATTAGAAGTCGGTGTTTTTCTTCATTATTTCAGTAAGTAGCACAGTGAGGGTATTGAGATTCTTGATTGACCTTCCATAAAACGAAGCCAATTCGTAGAAACTTCTTACGTCGGTACAAGTAGTGGGAGTTAACCATTTGACAATTGCTTAGATCTTTTCATCATCGACTCGCAAGCTTCCTCCACTAACTACATAGCCTAAGAATACCACTTCCTCCTAGCAAAAGCAACATTTCTTTAGATTATTAAATAGTCCCTTGGTACAGAGGATATCCAAAACTGCTATAAGATGTTCACAGTGACTCGATATGTTAGCATTGTAAACCAAGATGTCGTCAAAGTACACCATAATACACTTCCCTATGAGATGTCTTAACATATGGTTCATTAGTCTTATGAAAGTGCTTGGAGGCATTCAAATAGTCGAAGGGCATGACCATCCATTTGTAAAGTCCATGTCGAGTCTTGAATATAGTCTTCCACTCATTTCCTGGCCTTATGTTGATTTGATGGTGGCTAGATTTAAGATCAATTTTACTGAAATCTTGGCTCTATTGAGTTCATCCAACATGTCTTCTAGCCTTAGGATCGGATACTTATTTTTTATCGTGATCTTGTTCACAACTTAGCTGTCTACACACATCCACTAAGTTCCATCCTTCTTGACACTATAAGCATAGGTACAACATAAGGGCTGAGACTTTATCTTACATAGCCTCTCTCTAGTAACTCATTGACTTGACGTTGGAGCTCAAAAGCTTGCTTGAGATTCATTCAATAAGCTGGCTTATTCAGGAGTGCAGTATCAGGTACTAAGTCAATGCAACTTGATTTCTTAAGGTAGGTTACCCTCCTCCTTCATCTCCAATAGTCACCTGACCAATAATAGGGTCGGTTCCTCAATATTGATGGCCTCTTAGAACTTGTCTCTCTTCATCACCAGAGCCTTCTTCAATTTGTGAGCAAGTTTCGTCTACAACTTATTAACTTTTCTCAACGGCATCAGATTCAACGTGATCTTTCGGTCATGTATAACTCTCCTATCAAACAACCAGGACTTACCTAGCAACATGTGGGAAGCACATATGAGTAGTACGTTGCAGAGAATCTGATCAAAGTAGTTCCTAATAGTGATCAGTAGTAGTTTTTGCCAAGTGACATGTCATGCTCATTTCTCACTTAACCAGTACAGCTTGTATAGCTTCAGATGCACAACAGTTGATAACTTTAGTTTCAAAATAAGATCAATTGATGCCACATTGGTGTAGCTTCCGTTATCTACAATGAAGGCAAACACTTGATCATTTACCTTATAGGTGGTATGAAACAAATTACTCTTTCTAATCCTCCTTTCATGAGGGTTCTACGTTCATAGTATGTTGAATAACCATAAGTAATTGATTTACGTCCTTGGCAAACATGTCCTCCTTAATCAGCTCTTTCTTGGCATTTTCTTTTTCAGTAGGAACCTCCTCCTCCTTGAGTTTCTCATCCATACTTTCTACTTCTAGCTTCGGGACTTCTCCCTTATTGACCATCGTTCTTTGGTTTAGATACTAAGTAGCCATATGTCTAAACCCTTAACACTTGAAGCATTTAATCTAGCTTATCTTCTTGCCAGACCCTTACCCCTTCTCATAAGTTCAGGTCAGCACTTCACCATCAGGTCAGCCTTTCTGCTTGGCTCGAACATCAATCTTTCTGTTCAACTTTGTACTCAACTGAGCTCGATGACTTGCCCATCCAGGTTAGCTAGTTGGTATCCTGGCTGTCAGTCAGCTCTTCCTTTGCCTTTCTACTCGCTAGGTAATCGTAACAACTTCATCTATTGTGTCAAATCATTGGAGCTCCACAATGTCTCGAATGTCTCCTCTCAACCTAGTAATGAATCTTAAGACTGTTCAAGCTAGTGGTTCCTTCACTTTGTAACGTATCATAAGAATTTGAAATTCTTAAACATACTCATCAATAGTTCGACCTTCTTATCTTAGCTCCTAAAGCCAAGCGAAAGGATCTTGAAGATAAGTTTCTAGCACGAATCTATTTTTTGAGTATTCTCTTCATCTCTGGACAAGTATTAATCTCTCGGTATCCCTCTCGTCTCCTTATGGCCTGAAAATTCTTCCACCACATGGCAGTATATCCATAGAACTCAATAGCAGTAGTCTCACCTTCTCATAATCCTCATACTAATAGTAATTAAATATATGCTCTACCTTCTCTTCCTACTTCTAGTATTCATCAGCATTCCTAAATCCATTGAAACTTAAAATTCGAAGCTTCACATGGTCGGATGCTCTGGGGACTCGTACATGCTCTTCTTCAAAATACTCCTCTTCATCTCCCATGCTTGCTAAATCAATCCTTCTCCTCACTCATCTACCTACTCCTCCACCTTAAATGGGTCAAGCTGGGTTTTGACCTCTAACATGTTAAGCAACTTGTAGAGTATTTTGTTTGGCCTCAGTAAGTCTGCAAAACAATGCATGTGCAGTTCAGGTTAGTTCCACCAAGAGATTAGCTACCTCATCAAGTCTCTCGTCAGTGCTTATGGGGGTTCCCTAAGACTGTCATCCATGGTAGACAACTCTACTGTCATCACCAGTACCAACATTCATACTTGGGTCAGTCATTTTTCCTCACAAATTCAAAGCCTAAACAAATACTTTAGGAAATTAACAGTCAACAACACAGCACTCAAATGAATACAATAACTTGCTTCTGTTTCACATACGTAAAACAAAGTATAACAGAACTTCAAAAACATACTTTAACTCGAACAAAACCTTCGCTTTGATACCAAGATGGTGCAAACCATGACCAAGAATATACAAAGCCGGTAGCTGGATGGGTCCAGGCTTATAGAAAGCTCGAAAGAATTAATGGAAGAGAGTGCGAAAGGGATGAATGATGAATGAAAGGTAAACAAAACCCATAAACACCTTTAGAAGATATGACATACCAATGGAACTTCTAAAGACTTACGGTATAATTTGATATGATGTAAAAATCGGTCTAGTGAGGTTATTCACCACCTAACCTTTCTCAAGGGTTAGGATAAGAGTGATGCTGAGAGTAAACCATATGTTTACGCAAGGAAGAAAATACTTAAGTATATTAAGGATAATCTGATCCTCCTTACAACTATAAGTACAAGGGTATTATACCCATAAGTTAGGACAACTTACCTAAAAAGGAAAAGACAAAAGGGCATTTCTTAAGGAAGAAATATACAAGATACAAAAGGGTAAAAATGAATATACAAGAAAAACAATGATTGATGCAATGAATTGTACACGTGATACTGTACACATGGTAATGCTACATTGGTATGGTTGTTAAAAGATGCAGACAAAAAGTATAAACAATAGGCTTGTATGAGCAAGGATTACTTAGTCAGTCTAGAGTTTCTCTTTCCCACCTTCTTAGCAAGGAAGATGCTGAGCAATTAATCGGCTTGAGCACGAGTGAGTAATCTTCAATTCGACACACTATAGAAAGATGAGTAGTCATACGGCTTAACATGAAAGGTGACTCAGCAAGGAAGTACTCAGCCTCAGTAGGGGTAAGTTGGAATAGAAGGATTTGTCATGCCAGTCCCTCTAATCCTCGAGCTCAATTATAGGTCAGAGGTCCAGTAGCCTAATTCCCATCATTGGAGCTGCATTGCTGAACAAACCTACCTACAGGCAAAATCTTGAATAGGTTATCGAGCTAGAGAGACAAGTAAATGAGTTGCTAAAGAAAGGGTATACGCGAGAGTCCCTAAGCCCATGTGCTATTCCAGTCTCATTAGTACTAAAGAAAGATGGGACATAGAGGAAGTGTATAGACAACTGAGCCATCAATTACATCACCATCAAGTACAGATATCCTATACTACGGCTCGATGATATGCTAGATGAGTTGAATGGAGCAAGAGTAGTCTCTAAGATTGATCTCAAATCTAGATATTATTATATCTGAATGTAGGAAAGAGATAAGTAGAAGACCTCATTAAAGACCTATCATGGATTGTATAAATGGCTTGTGATGCCATTCAGTTTATCATATGCTCTGAGCACATTCATACGACTAATGAACCATGTGCTCTGAGAACTAATAGGGAAATTTTTTGTGGTATATTTTGATGATATTCTAGTCTATAGCCCCAATCAAGAGACTTACCAAAAGCATCTCCAAGCAATTTTCTTGAAACTCTAAGGTGAGAAGCTCTACACCAATCTAAAAAAATATAACTTTTATCTACCTAAGGCAATCTTTTTAGTGTTTGTTATGAGTGGTGGTGGCATCAAAGTTAATGATAAGAAGATAAGGGCAATTACTAGATGGCTTAAGTTAACCTGTTTAGCCGACTTATGAAGCTTCCACAACTTGGCGTCATTTTGTCGTAGATTTATAAGGAATTGTAGTACGATTGTGGCCACACTCATCAAGTTGTCAAAGAAAAATGTTGAGTTCAAGTGAGGAAAGAAGGAGCTAAGGAGTTTTCAAGCAGTAAAGGACAGGCTGACCATAGCCCCTATCTTAGCTTTGTTGAGGTTTGATAAAGTGTTTACAGTAGAATGTTATATGTCTGGACTAGGCATAGGTACTAGATTGATGTACGAGGGCCGGCCTATTACCTACTTCAATGAAAAGCTTTAAGGAGCCACACTTAACCATTCTTTTTATAATAAGGAGTTTTACCCCTTGATTTGAGCTCTAATTATATGGTAACATTATTTACTACCTAAAGAATTGGTGATCTATACTGATCATGAATCTTTGAGAAATCTGAAGAGCTAACCTAAGTTGTCTTGAAGGCAAGCCAAATAAGTCGAGTTTATGAAGGGATTTTCATATGTCATGAAGTACAAGACTAGAAAGAACAATGTAGTGGTTGATACCTTATCAAGATAACATTCTCTTTTAACTGAGCTGTAGATTAAGCTGCTTAGTTTTTCAATGATATAGGATTTATATACTAAAGATCCACATTTTGGTTCAATCTATTCTAGATGTGATGAAGGCTGAACATTAGATGACTATCACAGAGAAGATGGATACCTATTTAAGAAGAGGAGATCATGTATCCCAACTTGTTCCATGAAAGAGTTGTTAGTACGCAAAGCACATGGAGGAGGATTATCTAGCACTTTAGTAAGCACTAAACTCATGAGGTACTATATTCAAGATTGTTTTGGCCAAAGATGATAAGGGATGTCAAATCTATATTGGAAAGGTGTGTTACCTATAGAAAAGTAAAGAGTCAAGCCAAGTAAGGGAAATATTTACCATTTTTTATCCTAACCAAACAAGGGTCCAAGCTGAGCATGGACTTCATATTAGGTCTATCAAAGGCATCCTAAGGGAAGGGCTCCATCATGATGGTTGTGAACCATTTTAGCAAGATGGCACACTTTGTACCCTATTTTAAGACTAACGATGCTTCAGTTATCTCTTTTCTTTTCTTGTAGGAGGTCATCAAACTTCATGGAGTGCCTAAGACCATTGTTTCAGACAGAGAACCAAAGTTTATGAACCACTTTTGGAGAACGTTATGGAGACAGATGGGAACTAAACTATTGTATAGTACGTCCTGTCATCCATAAATGGACAGATGGACCGAGGTTGTCAATAAGACAGTAGAAACTTTACTTTGAGTCGCTATTGGTCGGAACATAGCTGGTTAGGATCTATGCCTACCTATAATTGAGTTTGCTTATAATAGGACTGCCCATAATATCACGAACATGTCACCATGTGAGGTTATTTATGGGTTCAACCCTAAACTCCCATTAGACCAGATACCCCTTCCGAGCTAAGAAGATGATCGGTCAACTAGAGAAAGAGTTGATGTCATTAAAGCAATGCACTAGAAGGTCGTAGAACATCTAAGTTAAGCTGCTACCAAGATCAAGAGACAAGGCCAAAGATGAAAGAATAGGGAATTTCAGCTAGGTGATTTAGTTTGGATCCACCTTAATAAGGAATAATTCCCAAGTTTAAGGAAGAGCAAGTCATCTCTTAAGGTTGATGGACCATTCAAAGTGCTAGAAAGGATAAATCCTAATGGCTAAGGGATTGAACTACTTGAAGAATACAAAGTCTCAAACTCCTTTAACATTGTCGACCTCTACCGGTATACTCTTGAGGATGAGCAATATGGAGTTAAGCTAGATTTGTTCCCAAATGTCAAATAGTCCAAAGGGGATGATAAGGATCATGACCCAATCGAGTGCTCCCGAGCCTGATGACTCACTCATATGGTTTACTAAGCTATATAAGGGGAGTTAAACTCCGAAGAGCAATGTATTCTCTAGTCTGACCTATTGAGTTACTCTACTCTCCACCTCATCTAAGAGATTACTAAGGTGACTAACCTGTTACCAAGTCGACCCATCTACAATACATTAGTCTAAGGCTAAGCAATAAACTTGCATACTATCGACTTACTACATTACTGAGGCCAGGTTGACTCTGATCCTAAGTTGACTAGCTGAGGCCGACTTGACAATGGATCGCCTCCTAAATTAGCCCTTCCTTAATTTGGAACATTCGAGCTGCCAAGCCCAACTTGATCTGTTCTAAACCTGCTCTACTTAGTAAGTAACATCATTGGGACTATAGAATGGACAGTTGATACACGCCTTATTTGTTTGACACCCATACTATCCTTTTGTAATCGAATATTCCTTTTGTTTGATTACAACTCAGCCCTTATACATTAGGACTATAGAATGGACAGTTGATACGCGCCTTATTTGTTTGACACCCATACTATCCTTTTGTAACCAAATATTCCTTTTGTTTGATTACAACTCTGCCCTTATAAATTGTTCCTTTTTCCTTTACTAGTAGGACTCCTTTTTTGTAATTTACACTAACCTAGGACTTATCTTAATTAGGTCCTATAAATACTTGTAAATGGTTATAGTCACAATAGTTAATACCATTGATATTCAGATATGTTCCTTCTTGTGTGAGCTAAGTATCTTTGCTTACTCTTGACTACTTTTATCTAGCCCATTAAGCGTGGACTAGTGATGAATGACCTTTGGCCACACTTATGTATCATATAAAGTGCAACCTGAGTTTGTTTAAGGTGTTGGTGCATCATATCCATAGTTGGTGTATGAGGACCCTTACTCAACCTTCGATCTTCATTTATTCTTTAAAGTGTCTTAAGGTTTGGACTCATCTCCCTTTGATTCGTAAGATATTGGATGTTGTGTATTCATCCATGGTCGTACTTGTATCATCTTTATCATGTCTTTTCTGACATTCTATCTAGCTTATGGTTCCTTAGGCATAGTTTGTAAGGGGTTAGCCAAATGGGGAGTATTACAAGGCTAAGATGTACTTAGTCGTTTTATTTAAACTATGTTAAGCCTCTAGGCCTTGTCTAAAATTAGTTATCAATACTTACCCCCTAATTGTTTCTATCAAATAGTTCGATAGGGACAAGAAGTGATTCCAATCATTTGTTTGGGAAGTTTTCCTTAGTTAACTTACATGGGTTGATCGTTAAACTATTGATGTGCAGCATGGGTAGCTTATAAGAGCTTTAGGTGGTGTGATGGCCTAAAGTTAAGAGAGTTAAGCAAAGGTTGGATTTGTCGTCACATTTGCCCTTTAGGAATAATGTTAGTTTAAGGCTAGTGTGATTAACTAACATTAGTTAGCTTATCTCAGGTCATTATGATTAAAGCTTACCTACTTAAGCTCATCTGATTTAAGGTTCATCAAGACTAAAGGTCCTTTTCAAGGCTTGTTTGTTCAAAGATCTCCTTTAAAGTAACTTAAATGTCTTGTTAACATTCTATATATTATCTTTAGCGTATTGTTTATGCCTTTTTGGAGAGCTTGACATTGATTTGAATGCATGATGGTTGGCTACCTGAATCATTGGGGGTTAGGTACTACCTTAATTTGCAAATTTCAAGTTGATATGATCGTTGGTTTGACAATAGAACCATGTATGTAGCGAAGATTGCCTTGATGTTAAATGTACTTTATTATGATTAGGGAGTTCTTCTACCTTACTCCATAAATGCTATTTAATTTTATGTACCTTTATAATGCCTCCTTTAGTCCTATAAATAGGGCTCTCGCTTTGACATATAGACATTTTTCTCCTTTCTTAAGGTGTAGTGAAAAGTTTAGCCTTTATCTTCTTACTTTCAACCTATTCGCATATTTTGACAAGAGAGGAGAGTGGCTGTAAACCCTGCAAATTTAGCTAGTTAAGAGTAAGATTGAACCCTAATATTATACTTGATAAGTCCTTAGAGCCAAAGAAGATAAAAAGTTAATAAATCATAAATTTTAATATATTATAAATAGTAAAAACCTTAGAAATTGATAAAAACCTTAGAAATTGATAAAAACCCTAAATCATATACTAAAACCCTAAAACTACTTTAAGCACCATTAACTAAAATTGAATCCGAATTTAATCGAAACCTTAAAATTATAAATATAAACCTATAAAATAATTAAATATTACTCAATAGTGATAAAAGTATAGTCGATTGCAATTTTCAACTAAATACCCTATTAGCATGAAATTATAACGAAATTACTATAATAACTAGTAAAAATTATAGTTGTACCGAGTACCAATTAAATTGATAAAATTTCACAAAAACTTAAAAATTAATTTACGATGAGATTTATTATAATTTATATGAGTCGAAAAATTACATATATTTATTATTAATTTTCATTTTCATTCTCTTTCATTTTCATTTTATCTCTTTTCTTTCTTTTCTTCTTTTTCCAACTTTACGTTCTGGAATGGAATTCAAATCTAAGCCACCTACGTAAAAGAAAAATTTGCCAAGTGTTAAGTGGAAAATAAAAGAAAAAATTGAAAAAAAATTGGATAATTACTTAGCTTAAATTTTAAGCTAACTCACATGTATAAAAGGAAGGGAAAGAAAAAGAAAAATTTCTGCACAAATCGAAAATTTGGAAGAAAAAAACGTAAGAGAGAGAAAGAAAAAGAAAGAAGGAAAAGAAGAAAGAAAAGAAAGAAAGAAAAGAAGAAGGAAAAAAAAAGGAAGAATTAGAAGAAAAAAAAGGTAAGTATTTATTTTTATTTTTATGTAGATGTATATAGTATATACATGTATAAATATAGTATTTGTATGGTATTTTCTTATAAATATAACATTACTAATACATGTATGTGTATACAAATACATGAATTGAATAGTATATATATGTATAAGGCTAGGTATGTATACATGTATAGACATAAGTATATTATAAGTAAGAATATGTATTATGTATTTTTTTTTTGGAATACGTATAATTAGTATTATGTATTTTAATAAATAACTATAGTATATATATGTATATGTGTGTACCGTAAATATATATATATATATATGTGTATCTATGTATAATTACTTTAATATACCTATATGTATAATTGTATGGTATATATATCTATCTATATATATATAGTAGAATACTTCCATGAGTAGTAATTATATATATGTACCGAATATATATGTATGTATTTATATTTATGTACATATGTAAGACTTATATATATATAAATACAAATACATGAATACATGAATATGTATATAAGAGTATGTTTATTTTCAATAAATACATATACATATATAATACGTATAATATATATATATATTTGTAAGTAGTATACCGAATATGTATTAGAATATATAATATATTTACTAAAATTGTAAATATGTAAGGTACATATATATATATATATATATATAATACCGTGATTAAGGATTTGTATAAAAAAATAAAATTATAACATATATTACAAGTATATATATATATATCTATATACCATATATATAATGGGAAAATGAGAAATAACAAAAACATAATAAAGGCAATAATAAAAATAATAATAATCATAATAAAGTAAAAATCTCAAAAATAGGAAAATATACTCAAAATAATAAAAATATCAAATATATGATTTAAAGAATTATTAAATCATAAATATGTTAAGAAAAAGTGAAGATTAATATTTTATAATTTTAAACTTAAATAATAATTTTTGTGATATTTTTATAACACAATTTAAATTACGAGTCACAACGTCCAAAACAGAACTCGTTACGAGAAAATACGCTTGAAAACGATCAAAATGGACAATCAGTTCATAACGATCGGAGCTAAAACAAAAAAATTACATGTGATTCGATAAAAAACTCGAATCAGCAATTTCATGTAACTAAATGAACTAGACCTTAAAAAGTCTAGCACTAATTAGCTTTAAATTCCCTACCTTACAAAATTTTTATTATTCTCAGGTGATTTCGATATCAACCCTAAGCTGCCACCAGACTACTACGACCCCTAAGCTAGCCATGGTCGAATGAGTATTTCCTAATGATTCCATATTTGTATGTGCTTATAGTTAGTGAATATAAATTATGAATTATAAATGAATGTGTATGGGGTTGGGTTATGCTTGTGTATGATAATTGTTGTTAATGGTGAATTTTCCTTAAGTTACAATAATATAATGTCTGTTGCATAGTAGATTCACTAGATTGATTGTTTGTAACTTGGAATGATCACTGAATTAATAAGACTAAATTTTATTTGACTAAAAAAGTTAACTTGGATCATGCATAAATCATGCACTACATAATTAATTCTGGGCAGTCACATTACACGGAGGTAGCGAGAGGCCATACATGGGTTGATTATTGAGTATTATTGATTTTGTACGATGCACACGTGTGATATGACCTTACCCCGGCCTACGGGATGACTAGGCTTTGGAGGCGCCAACCGCTTGGCTATAGGTCGAGTCTAGAGGCCTTCGTTTAGGGGTGAGTGAGGGCTACGTGAACCTACTCATAATCATATGTAGAACTCATTTTAATAAAGCTGGTAATAGATGTACCATTACATTTTAAATACGAAACGCGGAGTTTTGTTATGAAATAAGTTCTAATATGATACCTGGATTTGATTGTACCGATGAATCTCCAACCCTGACTTCGGAAGGTGTTAAATCTGAGTTACATGTAGTACCTAGTCACCTGCATGTGTTTGTTTGGCATACTGTTTACCATGCATTCATTTGGTTGAATCTAACTATTGTATAACATTATTACTGTGTGGTTGAGGGAAATTAACTCACTAAGCTCTTGTAGCTTACATCCCAACAGTTTTCTCTTGCAAGTTGCTAGACAATCGGGCATGGGTTGAGAACTGAGGGTTGAGTGTCAACGTCGAGATGAGATGCACAGAAGTCAGACTCTAAGAACAGACTATATGGTTCGTTGGAATCCTTGTATACTATATTTAAATTTTGTGACTTTAGTAAGTTTAAGTCTTAGAACTTTATTACCTAATCTTATTATTTGGTAGGGGATACCAATTCTCTGCGATTCTGTTGGACTGTGGCTTATCAGATATTCATAGTCACATATATGTGGTCATAAGTTAATTAAATAAAAACTTTAGTAACTAATTATTTAGAATCTTGCAACCTCTGACTTACAAGATGATTTTCTAACCATGGGTGCATACATGATATGAAAATTTTAGGTAATCCTACTAGGCTCCCTTTAGGGTCATGACAGTGGCCTCAATCTTTTGCCCCCTAGTTAATGGTGGTTCACTTACTAAAGGGTGTTAGAGCCTATCTTCTAAGCTATTAGCAAAAGCTCCAATTTCGCATGTCATGTTCTAGGGCCATCTTGCCTGATAAATGGTTTCTAGGGCTATAACTCAAGAGACTTCTTTTGAAGTTAGGGTTTCTTTAGATTTGTATTGCCTTACCATTACTTCTAGAGGGAGAGGGCTTCCAAGGTAGTAAGTATGCGGTCTTTTTCCCTTGTAAAGATTCAGTAATTGTGTCCTCTCTTATGTTCCATCTAAGCCAATAAGTGGAGCTTGAGCCGTAAGGGATAGAGATTAACTAGGGTAAGATAAGGTATCCTTGCACTTATCGAAACTGGTTCCATGGTGGATGCCCTTCTCACAAAGAATTTTCATTGGAGTTGTTTAAGGTTGCCATTCTTTCATAACCTTTATGGAAATTATAGAGGGGGATTGTGTTGAGCCAAGGTGGAATAAGAAGGTATTAATAGTATAGTAACTGCTCCAATTATCCATATAGTGGAGGTACTAGGGGTGACATTTTTCCTTGAAAGGATGTTCACCTTTCAACAACTTTTAGGAGGCTACACAAGGCCTTGAAGGATGACCTCAAGTGAAGACCATCCAATTGGTGCAATATAGTTCTGTACTTACTTCACATAGCAGGTTGAGGTACTGTACTTTCAATGTAAAAACAACTCTATATGTCTTTGTAAAAGCATAGTCTGCTAATAGTAGAGAAGTAAAGTTGGATGTTCTAATATATTAGGTCATGATGCTAACCTCAACTTTGTAAGTGTCATTGGGGGTCCTTAAATCAATGAATTAGTGTTTTTTGGAAAAAAATTTCCTTATAGTTTGATTTTTTCTTTTCTTGCAATGTTATAGCATTGGCTCTTATCTAAGGTTTGTTTGGTAAAGGCTTATACTGCTAAAGTCTATTCTGGTTAAGGCCAGCTTGGGGCTCATCCATTGGTGGATGTTTAATCTTTAAAGGGGTAGTTAATCTATCCAAACAGCTAGTTGGCTTCCTAGAGAAGCCTTTATTTTTTATCTTGTTTCACGTACCTTAGTCATTGTGGCAATGCGTAAAGAAGGGGTTAGCTCATGTTCTTCAAATGTAGTCACATGATGTTACACATAGTCATTTTGTCCTTTTTGATGTGATATGTATTTTCAATTAGCAATGTCATTAGTTGTGCTATCCATCACGTTTTACCTTTCTCTTTACACATTATTATTGCCCTAGGTTTCCACTCTCTTATACATGTGCTTAAAGAAGTTTTGTCTTCTTGCTTCTTCATAAAATGTAAAAATCACAATTTATCTTAACTTATGAAGCATACTTATATACAATTTAGACTAAAAAATTGATCAATTTCTTTGTTGAAGTGGTAAGTGTGCATAAAATGAGCTAACTACACTAAAATTGTCAAATTCCATCAAAAGATCCCAACTTTACAAGAATTTAACTTAATCAAAGTTATGTTATGTAGGTGCATAGGGGTACCATGTATTAGGTAGCCCTTACCATTAGATGAAGCATGGAAGGAAGAAGAAATTAAGGGTTTTTTTCCTTACTGATCAATTAATTAGAAACTAACCTCTCTATTGATCAGCTAGTGGATGAGCTAGTATAGGAACAAAGACCATCAGAAAGGTTCTGCTCCTACCAATTGATCAATGCCTCTCTTACCAATTGATTGTAGCATTAAAAACCTAACTAAGGTTTAGCAAAATGCACTATTTCATTTAAGAAAGAAGAGATGAAGCCCACACATGTCTATTGATTGATTGGTAGACCTTCATACCAATTATTCAATAGGTCCAATCTGTAAATTCTACAAATTCCTTTGTTTTAGCATAATGCAACCATTGTATTTAGGATTTAGGCTTTTAGTTATGACTCTTTTGTAGGTTTTAGCTTATTTAGGACTTAATTTTAATCATGTTGACTTCTAGTATTTTCAAGAGTTATTTTGCATCAAGAAGAAGGTTTAAGCTTAAATTATGGATTTTCTTTAAGCATCTAGTGCTCTTCATTTTTTTCCCTAAACTTATTCTTGATGATGTTTATTGATATTTCTATGATGATGATTATTGTTTTGTTAATATTATGTATAGCTAAACGATTATTAGTGGGTTTATGATGTTGTTGATGGTATAGTTAATGATGTATGTGTTATGTAGGTATTGTTTGGTGTTTATGTGAAGTTTTAATGATGAATGTTCTAGTTAAAGCCATTGATATGCATGGCTAATGATTTTGATGCATTTTAGGACATTTGTAAGTGTTTCTTTATGATTATGTGCACAATAGGTTCTAAAAATCACTTGAACTCACCGTTCTTAATGCGATTCTAAGTGAAGAAGTGGTACAACTGTGCAACTTGACAACATGTACCAATCACTACCTGAAGGGAAATGACCTGTCTAGAGCAATTGATAACCACCCATGGTTAGATGATGATTGGAAAAGCTAGCAATGGTAAGTGTTTCAATTTCATTTAATTTTGTATTATTTTCCAAAAATAGTAAATGTTGTCTAAAAATTAGGAAACTTGATATTCCTCAGTATTATTGCATATAGAATCTAAAAACAAAACCAAATTTTTGAAATTAAAGTCGGTTATATG
Organism: Lumnitzera racemosa; assembly: GCA_024138005.1. Lineage (NCBI taxonomy): Eukaryota > Viridiplantae > Streptophyta > Magnoliopsida > Myrtales > Combretaceae > Lumnitzera > Lumnitzera racemosa. The sequence continues at coordinate 84,203,178 of JAMXBC010000010.1, read as the reverse complement.
GATTCCTTTACAAATCACGCTTAAAAACGAATTTTGTATCATATCTTTAATAGGCTAGATGATATAGTTTCAATCTCAATTTTTGTATGCAAGTTCCTAAAAGGGTCTATTTTGATTCTATGTAAAGAGATGTGAAAAACTAATAAGTTGGATTTTGAGTAATTTTAATGCTTTGTAGAACAATGAGCTGAAAGTGTACTAGAGTAGTATTTTCTGAAGTAGCTTGATATACATATGTTACAATAATTTTGTAAATGAGATTTTGAATAATAGACTAATTTATTGGAGTATGGAAATGGTGAAGTTTGAGTAAAAAAGAAGTGATTCAATGATAGGGGTAGTGAAATAACGAACTCAAAACCTAATTTAGAAGGTAGGTTAGAACCTTAGCTAGTTAATACTTATTGGTAACTAGAAGTTGAATCAAAGGATATCTTGATAAGAGTTTTAAATAGACTTTACCTCAGGAGTTAGGTTAGAAAATTTAAGGTTAAAGCTTTATATTAGAGTTAGCTCAAAAAGTGAAGCAAAATGTAAGTTAGCAAGTGAATCAGAAATTAAGTTAGAAAGTACCTGGAATCATAGGCGTAAGTAACTTCTTAAATTAATTTGTATCCAACTTATGGTTGGCTAATGCATATATGAATTCTAGGTGAACTAGGTAAAGAAGGATCTTACATTGAAGCATTGGTTTTGAGTCATCAACAATTCCAGGTAAGTAGATACTTGTGTGTTTGAGTACATTATATCTACTCATATCACTTATTAACTTACATAACTATGGTTGATCTAACTGTGCTTAAGTGCAAGTATGACTTGATTGATGAGTTATGAAATGATTCATGATCTTTCTAATGTACATTGTTAGATGAAGCATGCTAGACTATTGAATTTGATGATTTTATATTATGTTATTTCTTGCTCATGATTGTTGATTGAGATCTGTATTAACCTGGAGAAGAAGATAGGTACTATCTACTAACCTTACCTTAAGTATGTACTTAAGTTAACCCAATAACAAGTTTTTAGAGATGAAAGTGCAAATGAAACAAAATAAAGGGCAGGTTAATAAGTAAAAGAGAAAGCTTGCATGATAATCTATTGGGTATTGCTTGGTATGTGATTTAATACGTTTATGATATGACACGAAAATAAACTATAGGTCAAGTTTTCTAAAATTGAGATTTTGTTAAGTTGGGTTTTATAGATGAGAAGGTAGGTGTTAAGGAGCAAACTATTTGATTTTTGAAAGGTGGATTTAATAAGTAAACAACTTGATTTATTAAAGTTAGGTTTTTTAGTATATAGAGTTACATTTTCTAATCATTTCACAAGGTTTTTGTCGGGCTAGGTCTTGACAACTCCTTATTACACTAGGTTCTTGAAATTTTTATCCAAAGTAGACCAATTAAATGGCTAAGCTATGCTAGGATATTGGTATCGATGCATGTTATGTACATAAGCATGGCTTACATTTGTTGTACTTACCTACTTGGCTAGGTTATTAAGTAGCATAATTGAAATAACAACTTGCTTAGTGATTGTGCTGTGATATTGCCTGTGGTGTTATATGTTTATCTACTCTCACTTAGTTTACAATAAGCTGAGGGGATGAGTTGTCTTATCCTTGGGTTAAGAGAGAAGTTTAGGGAGAACATCACACTACATAAGGGAGAAGACTTTAGAGCACTTGGTAGAGTAGTTTCTTTTGACAAAGATCGAGTAGCTATAAGATTTGACTTAAGTTCTGGGAAGTGGCACTTCAAGAAGTACCAACATGTTACATATGGACTTCAACAAAGAGATTGTAAATGTGATATGTAGGCTTTCTAACGAAATCTTGTTTAAGATTGTATGTAAGCCCCAAAGCTAAGCCAATTGATCGTAGGATTAAACTTAGAACTTAAGTTTTGGACGATCGGTTAAAGAATCCGATCAAACCCCAAATTATAAACTATTGAGAGAAATATTAGTAAAAATGACCCCGTAAACTTGAATTTAAGAAAATAAGTAATAAAATAAAAAACTATAAAAATTTCAAATTTTAAGTATATAACGCTTCATTTATCGAAAATGCGTAAAATGCATTTCGATAATTGACGAATCGCTAGAGATAAATTATATGTATACTAAAAATCATAAAATGACCTAAATAATATTTATGAATACTTATTTGTACTATATATGAATATTTGTACTATATATGAATTTACATGTACGTATAAATACGGTAATTACATAAAATACGCGAAATGTGCCAAAATAATACTAACTACTTAAATAAAATTCATATTAATTAAGGAAAAATCAGGAAAAATCATGAATAATCCAGAATTAGGTTGTGGCAGCTAGGAAAAATAAGAAAAAATTCGGCCAATTAAATTAAGACAACATAAAAGCCAAAAATTAAGGGATAAGGCAATTATCTTGTCCCATTTAATGCACAATAAATCCCTATAAATAGCAGGAAAAATCATAGAGCTCATTTGGGCAGTTTGGAAAGTAAGAAAAATAGAGAGAGGCAAAAATTGAGAGAAAAATTCGAGTTAGAAAAAAAAACAAGAAAAACTGTACAGTTAGGGCTTTTAAAGGGAACCCTCACCAGACGAGCAGCTGGAAGTGGACGGCCACCACTACCACACGGTGGTGGCAGCACCCAGGCCGGACGATAAGGCCACAGTGGCCGGCGGTGGCCGGAGCTACCTAGATCGGTGAGTTCGATTTCCAGCCTGATTCTTGTATAATTTTGTAAAAATAGTAAATATTATTATAAAATTATGAGTTTTGTTATTCTGGGATATTTTTGTATGCATTTTGTAGGAAAAATATTATTTTGATGAAAACATGCCCTATAATATATGGTCCCTAAGAAATCATGCAAAACCGAACATGTTTCGGTTTAGAAATAAATGACCTTAGGAGTGTAGTTTTAAGCCCAAATTTTTTGTGTAGATTACTTAGATGATATAGAATAGTTCTATGAAGCCTGTTTTCAAAAATTAATTTTAAAAAGTTTTAGATAATTTTTAGGCATTAAAATGAGGCATAAAATGGGTAATTTAGGGTTAATTAAGTAATTAAATTATTAATTACTGACTTAGTGAATAAGTAGATGTTTAGGGATGTTGAAATCTGATGAAGAATGATACTTGTAGCATTTAGGTTGTTAGATATAATTATTAGGTTAATTATGTAGTAAATAAGTAATATGGAAAATAGTACATTTTAAGTTAATTTTGTAAATTAGGGTAATTAGGAGTAAAATCTGATTTATGATGAATTTAGACATTTTGAAATGATAATTGATGTTTAGAGATGATAATTAGAGTGATATAAATATTAGAAGTGTAATATATACATAAAAGGTAATAATACATAATAGGTAATTATTGGAAATATAATAAATAGGAAATATTATAATAAAAATTGATATTCTGATAATAATAAAAATGTACAATAAATCTGATAAGAAATTTGAATTTATGTAATTATATGAAAAATGTAAAAATTTCTCACATTAGGAGTGAATTCGGTATACTAATAAGGATATAAGTGTACCGGGTGAAATAAAATGCTGACTAGGGGTAATGATGGTATTTAGGAGATTGAGAAATAATATGATTAATTTCACATTATGGGTTGAAACGAATTTCTAGGGTTAGAATATAAAACGCTACTTAGAAAATCGAACTAGAACCTAATTTAGAAATCAATGCAAAAACCGAACCCGAACCTAATCCTAAACCTAGAATAATTGTAAAAGACTTAAGACCTAGATAATTAGGTATCTTAAACCCTAAATGAAACATAACAATAAGCGTTACAGGATAAAATGAACCTATAATAGTTATATGAAAAACTAAAACCACGCTTGTGTTATAGAGATGATCGGCGATGGCCTGAGCAAATCGGATCTCGAGTGAGTGAGTGAGGAGTCGAGGTAAGTTGGGATTAATATGATGCTGTATTTTGGAGGCTTAAGATTATGCTTGGTTATGCTTGTTAGATAGTTGGATGTGTGCATGTGCTTGATTATGGGTGATACTATGATTCTGTTTGTTGCTCTAGCATGTATTGTATGATTTGCATGAAATGATTGAATACTCTAAACTTGACTTAAGCAAATATATGACCAGTAATCATAATCGGACATACATGGCAACCCGTTAGGGGAACTTAGGACTCTCTGGCCAAATACCGACCCCTTCGAAAGGGATAGCGCAGGATTGCAAAATGGTCCCTTCTTTATCCTCAGTCGAACTAAGCGACAGGAGAGGAGGTCGTGGCGAGGGTGAAGACAGTAGTTCGAAGGTAGTCGCGGGAAGAGCAAGGTCTCTATTACACAAGCCTAGGTTTGGTTGTAAGTTGTTGCATTAACGGCAACTCCTCAACCCGGATTAGAGCGGGCGCAATTTCTCTAATCTCACGACGGGACGGACAACGTCGTGCGATGGCATTTGCTTGCACATGCATGGCACCTAATAAGTGATTGAAAACCATGTTATGTGTATGGTATAGTTTTAAGTCCCCCGTCCTAACTTACTGAACTATGGTTGCTCACATCCCTATAGACGTCGTGCAGGTGCTGGCTAAGAAGCGGCAACAACTACTCTGAAGCTAACAACTGCTGGATCCTGGGGAGTGAGGAAAAACATTGAAGAATCAACACATATGTTATTACTTTTCATTTTTGAATTATATATAACTTTTCTCACTTTCTTAGGTAAATGAATTATTTAAATTAAAAACTGTTTACTTCAAAGCGGATTAGTCGTGGACGTCTTGTGTAGTTCAGGTCTAAGATAGCGGTTGTAAGGCCAACTTCTATCTTAAGATGATTTACACAGCAGGGCTGTTATGACTTTGCCGCTTCGGGACGTGACATTGTAAGTTGTCATACTTTAAGTATGGCTCAGTCTTGTAACTATTTTCGATGTGGTTTATTATGTCATATAAGAAGAGATTTGGAAACAAGTGTTTCATGATGTTAAGTGAAAGGTTGAATATAAGTTTTGCCTTATCCTAACTTAAGAATGGCATAATGAACCACCTTCAAGTACCAAATGTTAAGTAAAAAGTTTTAAGTAGATGCTTAGAAGGTAGAATGTTATAAATCTCCACAACCTACTCCATTATGAACAAAGTTTATATTAGACCATACACAAAAAAAAAAGAAAGAAAAAGGACTCCATATGGCTATAAAAGGGAAAGAAGCTAATCGTATCTTATTTCCAAATATTCAGAAGTAAATGTTACATTAAGAAGATAGAAGGAAACCTTAGAAAGTTTGATGAAAAAGTTGATGATGGAATATTCTTAGGATACTCTTTAACTAACAAAGCCTATTGAGTAAACAATAAGAAGAGAAGGAAAGTAAAGGAAGTGACAGTTAATTCCTAGAAAATGTAGAAGAAGATTCAGAAGGTAAAGAGATGCTTCAGAAAAATAAGAAAGAGGAGAAGGGAGAAAGTTCAAGATCTAAAAATGAAATGACCTTAATAGAGAATTTACCAAAAACATCTAAAAGCAAAGATAGAGAACAAGAACCATAAGAGACTATAGGAAACATATAAAAAACTTGGAAATATCAAAGTTAACATCCTTAATCATAAATTATGGGTGATCCATAGTAAGGCATAAATACTAAAGAAGCCTTATAGAACGTAGAAAATTAGTATGCTTTACTTTCGCAAATTGAACCTACAACTATGGTAAAAGCATTAAATAAAACACATTGGATATATGCTATGCAAGAAGAACCATCCCAGTTTAAAAGAAACAGTTTTTAGGATCTTATGGAAAGACCAAAAGATAAGTCAATTATTATTATGAAATGGGTTTTCAAAAATAAATTAGAAGAAAACGAAAACATAGTAAGAAACAAAGTAAGATTAATAGCAAAAAAAATATTCATAGGAAAAAGGAATTGACAATAGAGAAACTTATGCTCTAGTAGCTAAACTACAGGTAGTCAAACTTCTAATGGCTATTCATGCTATGAAGATTTCAAGTTATTTCGAATGGACTTCAAAACATTTCCGAATGGATACATCAAAGAAGAAGTCTATGTCAGACAACTTATAGGATTTGAAGATTCACACCATGAAGACTATGTATACGAGCTTGACAAAGCACTTTACAGATTAAAGCAAACACCAAGGGCTTCGAATGAACGATTAAGTGAGTTTCTAGTAAGGAAAGGATTCAATAGAGGTAAAACTGACACAACTTTATTCTAAAAAATTATGGTGATGACATTTTAATTGTTTAAATATATGTGGATGACATAATTTTCAGACCTACTATCAAGAGTTTGCCAAGATCATGTAAGAAGAGTTTGAGATGTCAATGATGGGAGAATTAACTTTCTTTCTAAGCTTACAAGTTAAACAAACCAAAGAAGGGATATTCATACACCAAGTGTATGAAACAAATTCTGAAGAAATTTGGAAGGGAAAATATTAAGAAAGCACCAACTCCTATGACAACATCAATAAGACTCTATTCTAATTAGAACGGTAAAAAGGTAAGTGAAAAATTATTTAGAAGTATGATAAGATCATTATTATATTTGACAAAATCTTGACTAACATATCGTTTATTGTATGCCTGTGTGCTAGATTCTAAGGTAACCTAAAGGAATCACATCTTAAAGTAGTTAAAAGAATTTCTAATTATGTTGCTAACATAAGTAACTTATGAATATGGTATGTTAAAAACTCAAAGTTTGATCTAATTTAGATATTCTGATGTCGACTATGTCAAATGTAAAATAGATCATAAAAGTACATCAGGTATGTATTAATTTCTAGGGGATAGATTAATTTCTTAGTCATCTAAGAAATAGAATTTAGTAGCTCTGTCTACACTAGAGGTTGAACATGTCCTAATAGGAAATTGTTGCACTTAGATTCTATGGCTAAAACAACAACTAAAGCATTTTGGCATAGCAGTGAATTGTCTTCTTGTTGAGTTCGATAATTTTAGTACAATTAGTATAACGAAAAATCTAGTGCATCATTTTAGAACAAAGCACATAGAAATAAGGCATCATGTTACACAGGATCATGTAATTAATAAAGATATAGATGTCTTATATGTCTCATAGAAAAATCAATTAGCGGATATCTTCACCAAACTTTTAGATAATATTCAATTTAAATTTAGAAAGAATGAATTATATGTATGTTATTCTTTTAATGGAAAAGGTCATTTCACAAAAGCCATCAAATCATCAATTAGTGTCAAGAATAAATTCTAACCTGCCTTTGCACATCTATAAATAAACCTTTTAAAACGACTTTTTCAAATCATCACTAAAATGCCTCACAACAAAGCAAAACCCCTAAAGCATTATGTTAGCCTTATGAAGAAAAGGAAGATAGGAAAAAAATTTAAAGTGAAGAAAAAGCTAAAGTTTGATCGTCTAGAGATCAAGACGCCCAAGTTTATGCCCTTTGAGAAAAAACCACTCTAGAAATACTATGTGACAAACTAGCTAAAGGATGAATCTACTAGTGAAAATGACAATCTCTCACTAAGAACCTTGGAAGCTAAAGACAAGATCTTTAATATGTTCTTTGGTTTAGATGATAAAAAGGAAAACTAATGTGTTTTTCTTTATATGAAATAAGGATTTTTAGTTTTCCTGTATATAAAATAAAGATTTATGTTATCAATATTTCTTCTGAAATCATATTATTGTGCATTAACTTTACAAATGTTGATCTGATGAACAATTTGATAACAAACTAAATGTTGAAAATTACATCACATTGACTTTATGTGATAAACACAATATAATATCAATACTGAAGAAAGAAATTGATAATCTAGAAGGAATAATATCATAACCCTCATAAATTTAAGGAGAGCAAATACATAAATAGGATACAGTTTCTATCGTAAACATTTTAACCTGGGAACCCTAATGTAAACCTTATTATTTTTTATGATAACAAAAAGGGGGGAAAAATAAGAAAAGTATAGCTAGAAGGAGAGAAAAATATAAAAAGAAAACGAAGAGAGAAAAATATGGTGGGAAAGATGAGAAGAAATGTAAAACAATACAAGGAGAGAGGTAAGAAAATAATTATACAATAAGGAGAGAAAGATATAATAGCACAAAAAATGATGATCAAGCCTTTAGTTGAGATAAAATATCAAGGGGGAGATATAAGGAAATATGCAAAAAAAGTTTTGAGTTACAAATTTTGCGAATTCAAGAAAAGAACATTGTATTCAAAAGTTAGTACTCATACAGGAGGACATAACATTGAACACTAGCATATTTCATGAAAAGAACATTTTTGACAAAATAAGATATTGCCTATTAAAAATTAATATTAGCTATATTAGCTTGTTCATTTTTTAATGAAGAGAACAAATATTTTATCATCATCGAAAAAATGGGAGATTATTAGTGCAACAACCTAAATGAAATGATTTTTGATAATAAACCCATAATTAAATATATTTTGATGATAAAAAAATATATGTGAAAATAAATGAAATATTTTTTGTCTTATTAATCAAGTTACCTAGTGTGCAAAACGCAAAATTATATTCTCAAAGGCACTTGAGTAGAAGGATGAAAAAATGAATATGGGATCTATCACATCCTAGCGTAGCACAGGATTTACCATCACACAGGTAAATCTATTATAATTAGAAACAAATCTAACAAAAGAACATAACTAGTACATTTGAAACTTAAAATAAGTTTAGATGTAGCCTTTTATGTTATAACTTCACTTGTTAGACAAAACTTTAATGTCTTTGTTATATTAGCTCTGCAAAGCTTCCACCTTTCCAAAATAGTTGACTTTAACTAACATTATCAAAAGTTTACTCCACTAATGATGGTGCCCTAAGATTTGCATCTTAACTTGAGGATAAAAAACTTTATCCCTTCGGCTTACTGTAAGCTGAGTAAGAGTAGATAAATAAGTAGTAATACAACAATACACATAGCATAAGCATATATATATATATATATATATCATATTAAGTTAATCACCCAGCTAGTAAATAAGATAATGAAACTAGTGTATGCTATGCTAATATATGTGACATGTATCGGTACCGATATCCTAACCAACCTAGGAACTCATTTGATTTGGTCAACTTCAAATTCGAGCATCTAAATAATATATTTAAGAACCTAGCAATAATTTAGCCTCACAAAACTATGGAATGAAGTTGAAATTTTGGTTAATGTAAAGTTATATGCTTGGAAACCCAACCTTATAAACTTATGCTAACAAAATCATAAGTTTTAGAAAATCTAACCCGTAGGTCTTTTTCGTGTCATGCCATAAATGCATTAACCAATTCTAAGATGAATAATAAGCAAAATAACTAAGCTTATTTAGTTTTTCTTTTAACTAGACCTAAGCTTTATTTCTTTTCCTTTTCATTTCTAAAATCTCAGTATCAGGTTCACTTAAGTAAACACCTTAGGGGGTAGGGTTAGTACCTAGCACATATTCAAGTTAGTGTAGCACATAAGCAAATCATAAGTAGTCAATCATTAAGTATATAGTATAAAACATCATAGTGCATTACACATAGCAAATTTAATCCATACGTGTACAGATACCACACCCACACCCACATATAAGAGTACACACTCCTTAGTGAGTATATATAAATTTACTCTCTTTAAACATATTCACTTACCTAGCCTGTGGTTCATTTCCAAACTTATACATTAGCACAAGCTCCTTGCTCTGCAACTTAGCCTAACAAGGATAAATACTTCTAAGGTCAATTGTAGATCATGTATGTACATATATTTTAGCTTGATATTAGATTATTGGTTTTTAGTTCACTCTAGACTATTTCTGACTTAGTCTTTAAATTAGCTTTTGATTTAAATTCTAACTTACCTCTAAATTATTCTATGATTTCACCTAGCTTCAAAATTTCTAACCAAATACTATGTAACTTATATCCTTAGTTCACCAATTAAGAATCCCTAACATGTTACCTAACTCAATTGTTTAAGTTTAACTTATACAAGAACTCTAAATATAGAAGTTTTTTATTCTATCTCTGATCTAGCTTTTGATTCAACCAAAATATTATGTTTACTTACAATATTTTCACTTTTCAACTAAACCAAGCCAAGACTAGTAAAGAGTACTTCAAATACAATAGTAGCTAAGGCTCCCCCTTAATACAATGTTAATTGTACAAATTTACGCTATATTGTCATATTTGGCAAGATATGCATAAATATTGGAAAAATATGTAATAATTATTATCCTGACTCTATTAATTCCATTAAAAATGTATTATACTCAATAAATTATTGTTGCTATATTTTGATCCCGAGAAATACTAAAATAGTATAATATATAGTATATGCAAAAGTACTTGTTTTAACTTCATTTCATCAATAATTAGCTAAAAATAGGTAAATAATTATACTTAACTTTGAAAATCAAAATATAATATATATTTCAATATTACTAATCACTAGAATTTGTATCATGATAATTCTATACACAAATTCTTTTAAATCCCGTTATTGTCCATATTTAGAAACTTCCAACAAACACTAAATAAATTACAATAAATAGCAAACGTAACATTTTTCAAAAATTTCTTATTACCACAATTTAGTACATATTATAAGGGTGTTGGGAAAAAAATTTTAACCCAAAACAATGTCATTTAATATTCTGAAAAATTTAGTGAAAATTTGTTAGCATAGAGCACGTTGTTGAGAAAATACCATAAATCAACATTATTTCAATAAAATAAAATTACTTTATGAAAGTACGAGTAAAATAACTTAAGGAAATCAATTTTCATAATTTTCTGGATTGGTTTGATATTTTTAGAAATTTAATGAAATTGGATGGAAATTTTACACTCACTAGCACACGGTCGTCCGGCCACCCTCTAACCACCACTAGTTGTTGGTACTCCTCTCTTACCTTCAAATGCTTAAATCTCAAGCCATGACTTACTAAGTTGTTGTTTGATATTAGAGCCCAAATTCCCCTATTTTTACTCTCTTATTTTTCCCTATTTTTGTTTAATTTGTGTACTAATTCAATAATTCCGAGAGAGGAATTTTGGAGTGTTTAATTATCCAAAATGATAAACAATGAACTCCCTTTCTTCATAAATAGAGATCAGGTTAGTGAGAGGGAAAAAAGTGGTCCAACATGTATCATTTGAGGTATTATTCAAATATTATATTCATAATTTGGCCTTTGTTGTTAATTACTTAGTCACAACGGGTCCTTCCTAATGAATTAGAAGCATGCTAAGCCTAATTCCAGGATGTGTAGGTGCTTTTGTTATTTTTCTATACTTTTTTCTATCAATTTATTACAATTTTTAGCAATTATTTGGTATATTTAATGATATACCTACATATCAAGTATATAATGTATATACTACATGACTATATGATCACATTATATGTTATTTGACTTCTAAATATTATTTTTATAAGTTAAATAATTTATCTCTAAGGACTCATTACGTTTCAGGACTCAAACATTGAGTTCTCAATAATTATTGAGTGATCCTATTAAAAATACATTTTTTTAAAATTAAATATTATATATTCCTTATTTTGAGAAATTAACCTTACTAGAACTTCTTCTAACTTTTGTGACCTCATTAAAATTCGGCTCAATTTGGACAAAATCATCTAAAAGACCCTAAATCGTTCCAAACGACCCAACTCGTATCGATAATTAAGTCGTTAGGGTCCTACATGATCATTATTATGTTTAACAACATCTTTACTTGACATATTATTTAGTGTATGCATGCATGTTAGATTTTAAGGTGACCTAAAGGAATCACATATTAAATCAATTAAAAGAATTTTTAAATATGTTGTAAATATAGGTAACTTAAGAATATGATATGCTAAAACCTAGAAGTTTGATCTAATTTAGATATTCTAATGCTAATTTTATTTATGTAAAAATAAAACGAAAAGGTACACCAAGTACATGTCAATTTCTGCAGGATAATTTCTTAATCCTCTAAGAAACATAATTTAGTAGCACTATCTACACCAAAAGCCGAACATGTCTTAATAGGAAATCGTTATACTTAGATTTTATGGCTAAAACAACTGTTGAAGGATTATGGCATACCAGTAAATTGTCTTCCTATTTAGTATGATAATTCAAGTGCAATAAATATGATAAAAAATCCAATACATCATTTTAGAATGAAGCATATAGAGATGAGGCATCATTTTATATGGGATTGTATAATTAATAAAGATATAAATATCTTATATCTCTCATTGAAAAATCAATTAAAAAATACCTTCAACATACCTTTTAATAAGATTTACTTTAAATTTATAAGGAACAAATTATGTTGGGGTATTCCTTTTTAAGGAGAAGATCATTTCACAACAACTATGAAATAATCCATTAGTGTCAAGAATAAATTCCAACTTGTACTTGTGCCTCTATAATTAAACCCTTCTAAACCTACCTTTTCAAAATCATCACCATAATGCTTCTTAGCAAAGCAAACCCTCAAAGCATTTTGCTAGACTTATGAAGGCAAAGAAGATAAGAAAAGAGTTTAAAGCGAAGAAAAAGGTAAAGTTTGATCATCCAGAAATCAAGACAACTTAGTCTAAACCCTTTGGGGGTGGTGGTAACCCACCCTAGATAGACTATGTAACAAATTGGCAAAGGATGAATCTACTAGCTAAGAGAGCAATCCTTCACCAAGAACCTTACAAGCCAAAGACAGAATCTTTGATATGTTCTTTGGTTTAGATGCTAAGAAGGAAAATTGATATGTTCTTCTTTTTATGAAATAGAGATTTATTTATAAATATTTTTTTCTGAAATCATATTATTGTACATGAACTTTGCATATATTGATATGATGAATGATTTGACAATGACCTAAACATTGAAAATGGCATGATATTGACTTTGTGTGATAAACATAGTATGATATTAGTAACAAAGAAAGAATTTTAAAATCTAAATAGGAATTATATCAAAACCCTTGTAAATGTAGGGGTAGTGAATGTAGAAATAGGATACAATAATATTTCTATCATAAATGCTTTAATCCCAAGAGCCCTTATGTAAACCTTATTATTTTTTTATGATAACAAAAGAAGAAGAGGGGAAAGTTAGGGAGTTTGAGGTGGGTAGGGGTATGGGTGCATGGAGGGGAGGGGAGGAAGATGAGAAAATGATAGCAAGAGAGAGAGAAAAATATGATGAGAACAAATGCATAACAATATGGGGAGAAAGACAAGGAAACATGCATACAACAAGGAGAAAAAGATACGATAGCACAAAAAATGATCATCAAACCTTTAGTTGAAATGAAATATAAAGAGGGAGATATAAGGAAATATGCAAAAAATTTTAGGATTACAAATTTCGCAAATTTATGGAAAGAACATTGAATTCAAAAGCTAATCTTAAAATAACATTTTTGACAAAATAAGAGATAGCCGATTAAAATTGAATATTAGTTATGTTGACTTACTCATTTTTCGATGAAGAGAATGAATTTTCAATCTTCTTTAAAAGGGGGAGATTGTTGGTGTAAGAATTCGAATGAAAGTGTTAATTCATGTAATCAATTGGGTTCAAAGGGTCTTAATGGGCTTGAATGTTGGAGGTTCTCCTTACTTTCGATCACTTGCAAAAAGTCTTCGGTAGGTTGATCAATGAAAGCCTTCTAATGCTTAAGTTAGCAAGGAAGAGGTGAAGGGGAAGTAAAGTACGTGTATATATGAGGAGTTCTAGGCACTTTCTTGGAGGTTAGAAGGGAGTACTTAGCTAGCTCTATGTATGTATGTGGTTTAGGAAGAAGTAGGAAAAAAAGATCCACATACCTTTGGCTCCTTCTGTTATTGAGCTTACCTACTAAAGATGCATGTCAACCTAGGGTTATTTCCTACTTGCTATTTATACAAAACATGTGTTGCAAGGGAGATAGGATGGCTCTACGGGCTAGTTAGCCATGAACACGCTGGTAGCTACATTTGAAACTTGAGACACTAACAATCCTAAGGCTACTGGGTATGTTGGGTGTACTTCAAATGTCAAGGGGTCAATTAATAAGGAGAGAAGGAGAGGGAAAAGATGGGAAAGCTCCAAGGAGGAACATCAATCAAGCTCTAAGTAGTGTACTAGTCTTCTACATTGTGTATGTTAGAGAGGGGGCATCCCTGGTCAAGCCAATACACGTTTGGGGATCAGAGGAAGGCCATAGGGCTCGAGGTAGCTAAGTAAGTAGAAAACAGGTCATTGAGTGACTTGAGCAAAGGTAAGATGCTTGGGGTACCAAGTGAGTGACATGATGCTGGAGGGGAGCATTTAATGAAGCGGTAGACTACTCAAATGGTTGCTCAGGTCTTTATTTTGCTCATGGGCTTCAGTCTTCACTTAGATTGGGCCTTGGGCGTTGAGACCAAAATGGCCTATCAACAGAAAGGATTTTTTTTTTTTTTTTTATGATAACAAAATATATGTGCAAACGAATGGAAGGTATTTTGTTATTACTGATTAAGTTATCTTGGAAGCAAAACATAGAATTATCTTCTTAAAGGTACTTGAGTCAAATGATGAAAAGATGACAAGATTAAAAGTTACATGAAGAATTAGAAACTAGAAAACAAGTATCAATAATAGATGATGATACAAAATCTACAATTATTAGAAGCTAATCAAATGAAGTGAAAGACATGACTACATTATTTTCAAATGACGGGAAAAAAGAAAAGAATTATCATAAGACAATTCTTATTAGAAACATAGAACTTAAATAAATTTATCAAAAGTGTAGAAGATGTTTTAAAAGCAAGAAGTGGTCATAGTTTGTTATAACAAGAACAAGTTAAGACCTATCTTGGAGATATATTTAGGTCATAAATTTGAACAATCCAAGAGATATTTATGCAATACTTATGAAGGTTTTAGAAGCATGTGATACAATGGAATAATACAAGTTTCTAAGCATATGAAAAAGCTATAAAAAAAAGTATCGCATGATAGATGAACGTATCAACAAGATAGCAAAGTAGCAAGATCATAAAAGATTTGAAGATGCAATAGGAAGTCACAACTATTTAAAGGACAAGTCATCAACACAAAGAAGTGATACAAGACAAGAAAAAGAAAAGATACAAGAAAGAAAATAGTTGCACAAGTTGTTGTGATATTATAGTTTAGCTTAGCTCATAAACATTTATGTGACTTGAGGGATATAGCTAAAAGTTTGAGAATTTCATTATACTGAGTATTGTGTGAAAGTGTAAAGAAATTTATTATAATCCCAAAGGAGATACTAATCTCTTTAACTATTAGTAGGATACTGTTTGAGAGAACTTAAGAAGAAGATTTTATAGACTTGCAACTTAGAGGCAAGGCAAAATTGTGAGAACTATTAATCTCTATGTAAAGTTTTCTTCAAATAGCGAAAATGTGGTGAAGATAACCATATCTTTGGTTGTAGGTTAGAGGAGTGGATTAATGTACAAGTAAAACCATTCTATATGCTTGCCTAATTTTTTTTTATCCTTACTCTTTATTTACTTATAATTTATTAACTGTTTCTATGATATATTGCTCGATTGATTATGTACTACATAATTTATCAAAATCATCTTCACATTATTAACCTTAAGATCAAAAGCACATCCCATGTGTTAATTTGTTTTAGAGTTGAAATTGTTAAGTAATTACTTGTCTTTCATACGTAGATCTAAATTTATTAATATTTGCAATATGTTAGGAATTAAGAACAATGTGAGACCGTACTTGTATGACTGGGTTCGGTAATCGATTCAAGGCATTAGGGAAGGTAACCAGAATAGGCTAGAAACTCATGAAGGGCTCCAGAGTATTAGTTGAGGAGTTCGTAGGTTCAGAATTTAAAAATATAATAAAATATTAAAAATATAGCTAAATAGTATAAATTTACTATATCATTATTATATTATCGATAACGTGTAAATTAGATCTCAAAAATTAACAAATATTAAGAGACAAATTATAAGAGCAATATAAATAATATATAAAAGACATGTATATACATTGGATGTAATTATTATGTCAATATATATACCTGTAATTATTGAAAATAGCTGAAATTGGTTAAAAATTACTAAATAAATCAATAAAAGTGAGAAATAATAAAAAATTTCTGGATAACCTAAGGAACATGTTGTAGGCATGGCAAGAATCTAGAAGTGCATGAGGATGGGAGAAATTAATTTATGGACACCTAAACTACATATTTAACCATATACAGTAGCCAAAAAATAAGACTTTAAGAATGATGATTTTTTTTTGTGAAAATGGATAATTGTTGGTTTAGGGTTAATTCTTCAAATTTTACGAAATTATGGATTAGTAGATAATATAGGGAGAATAGGAATAAATGGTTATGGTACTCAGTTGATAATTGATGTATGTACAGGGTTTAGACTTCTAAAAATGCAGGGTAAGTGGAGTAAAGGTGAATTAATTAGACATATAAGTAGCGATAGGGTCAGAAACTGTGTTAGAAAGTAAGTCAAAATGTAGCTTGATGTGAATATGTGGAATACACTAGGAAAATTGGATCTAGACTAGAAAGTTGCTTATATTTGAACTCTACCTTATTTCTATAGACAAATTGTAAGTCAACAACTTCGTAAATAAAAATCTAATTTATGACCATGGGTTAGAAACTCCATTAGAAATTAGGTTATAATGTAGACTGCTATGGAATATCCTTGATCTCGCTAGGAGTTCAATAGTAGGTTAACAAGTGATTTATATATGAATTTTACACCTTTATTAGAGCTATTACATAAGTCATAACTTTCTTGGATAATGACCTATACCATAAAAATGGGTTAGAACCTAAGTTAGAAACTTAGTCATGAAGTAGTTTAATAGAAGAAGCTAAATGTAGGAGCAACCAGATATTTGAAGATGGTTGAGACTAAATATTGGATCACTTGGAGCTAAAGGTTAGGTTAGAAAGTCGCTTATTTATAATCTCTAAGGATTTACCAGAGTTAGAACCTAGGATTGAAACTATTAGGTAACAACCTATACTAGGTCAAAACCTTGGTCAGAACTTACACTACATAACTAATACCTAATAAAACTTTAAAAGACTCACTTAACACAATTGATGAACATACTTAAATGTCAGAATGAACACATATATTGTATACTGGATGGAAACTAAAAGAGGTTTCATTAAATTTTAGAGATAATAGAGAAAGGTGAAAGTGATAGACAAGGAAAATGAGCATCCATATTCAGGTAAGTGGGTTAATGCCTTACAACATTTTAAAGTACTTTAAAGTACTTGGAGGCTTTAGTATGATTCGACTTGTGATTGTAATGTAGTTGTTTGTGCGTGTGCTATGCATGTATCTAAATATTACTCTATTGTTACTATAGGAGTAGAGGTCCATGTTATGATTGTTATGTGTATTTTATTTTATTTAGATTATTCGAATTAGTTAATCACCCCAAAAACTGAATTAACTCAAACGCTACCTAACTCCTAACCTAATATGCATCACAACTCATTAGGGATAACGATTAAGATTCACAAGCCAAACACAAAACCCTTCAATAAGGATAGTTGAAATGGTCCTTACCCTTAATCGAACTAAGTGATAGGAGATGAGGTCATGGTAAGGTCATGGGCCATGATTCGAAGAGAGTCTCGAGCAAAGGGTGTTCTCCATTACACAAACCTCAATTTGGTTCCGATTTGCAGGTGTTCATCATCAAACTCATTAACCTGGATTAGAGTGAGCACAATTTCTCTAATCTGATGACGCACTAGATACAATCATGCAATGGCATTTGCTTTACGTGCATGGCAACTAATTAACTTAGTTGAAAACCTTGATTGCATTTATGTTGAATAAATACTTCTGTTTCTGTCTTACTTACCGAGCAAGTTGTCGCTCATTCCCTTATAGTTGTCTTGCAAGTTCAGAATAGATATACGAGTGCACTACCTAAATCTAAAAGATTGAACATAGGATCAAGAAGTAAGGATTATGATGAATTGACTAAACTATGATCTGAATGTCAATTTTAACTAACTTTTAAAGAAACTACTACGGTCTTCTCAAGTGACCTTATAATATTCCACTACTAACATGGTCATTAAGTTTGGTAAACCTATAGATTTATATAACCGTTTTTCTTAGACTTATTACTATTTTCCCTACAAATGTGATTTTGTAAATACTTATAATTTTTTAATATTTTACTGAGTACTACTTTTTAAACTCAAATCTTTTGAAGAACTGCTATTACAAAATCGAATTTTTATAATCATTTTTCAAGATTACAACACAAGTTTATAATAAATAAGTGTAAGATTGAACGCTTCAAAGTAGTTGAGTTGAGTTCACCTTATATGAACTAGGTCTATGATAGCAGTTGTAAGGTCAGCTTCTATTTTAAAATGGTTCATATGGCAAATTGTTGGAACTCTACCTCTTCAGGGCAGACAAATAAGTAAAGTATAAGTATTTATTATTGAGCATTCAAAAGTACAAATTGATTAAGTAATGAAATTCCACAACAATCAATTCAACCTCCCATCCCCCCCACCCCCCACCTTGGATTATTTATTAGGACCAAAAAAATAGTTATCCCTTCTTTTGATGTTGTATTTGTTTTAAGTTGACTATTGAGTACTTTATTGTAATTATGAATAAAGGTGTTTGGATTTGTGTTTGCTCATGACTCCTTTTTTTAATTCCTTTAGGTACAATGCATCATTCTTTGATGATGCTTTTATGGAGATGGGATTGTGGTCTTCCTTAGACTACAATTTCAAGGTAATGGCCTTCTTAGGGCTCTTGTTTTGCATTTCAAGTCTAGAGTTGTGTTTGCCATCAAAGGTTGCTTTCGTAGCCTCTGGGTGCCAAACCCTTACTTTGCATTTCACCTTTATTAATCAACCAATTCATATAGAGTCCTTTTTCAGGGGTGAGGCATGCAAAGGATAAGTCTTGCCTAACAACCCATATGGCTAACCAACCTTTGCAAGAGATGACTCAAGCTACCCAAGTTGGAAAGGTCCTAGCTAGGTGTAAGGTCGAGTCTTCTTCTAGGATGTAGTTATCTGTTCGACATAGCTGTTGGTGTTATCATCATCCTACTTGACACTTGGTCATCAGGTTGTAGTGTTCCACTTGCTTTTCTCCTAAAGTCTGGATAAAACATGCTAAAGAGTAAGGTAGTAATCAACCTCAATAGGCTAAGCTAGAAGATTAGGGGACATGTTAGGAGGGGAAGGGGGTTACTATTCTTCTATACCTCCTCTCCTTATGGGGTTTGGTGTAGTTGCCCAGATCCTGGCTCTAGGGTCCTTATTTTTTACTTCAAGGTAAGACCTTCCCTCGTCATAGGGATAGTATCATCATTTTGGGTAAGGAAGGGTTCTTGTTTCACGTTTTACATTAGGAACTCTATTTGTTGGAGATGCCTTATTTTAGTTAGTGCATCTCTTTAAATGGCTAGGCTTGTTAGAGCAAGGTTGTCTATTAGACAGCTCATCACTAGTCAAGCTGTCTCTTCTTTTTCGACTCAAAATGGAGAATCATGCCCGTACTCATTAAAGAAAGTGGTTGTTGGTAGCAATCCTTATCTTTACATAAGTCGTGCTAAAATGATTAAAGAGTGCTTATTAGTTTAAGAAGAGGGATAAGGCTATGACCATGCTCATTGAAGAATGTTGCTATAGAAGCCAAATGATGGAGCAGTTATTTGCTATGATGCGAAGTGATCTTTGTAAATGTAATGGTTGTATCTAAGGTCACTTGGTGCCAAAAGAAAGTAATTTGTGATTTCTTTATTGCAATTTGTGAGGTCAATATGATGACCATGTTTATGTAAGTACCATTGGGCCATTTATCTAATGAAGTATGAATTTAGTATACCTCATGCTCCATCTTCTTTATTCTACCTTGCATGTTATAATATTGCCTTTTTAATTTATCTAATACTTCCCATTGTACCGGTTTTATTTAAAATGTGTTTCTTGTTGTATTCTTATTGTTTGAGTATGATTGGAATCAAGTCCTTAAGTTGATCACTATAAGCTAAGCTAAGGTTTACAAGGCTTCACTGGGCTTATCTTAGCTCGAGAGGCAACATTTGATGAGGATTCCTTCTCAATCCAAGGCTTACTACACTTTTATAGAGATAAGGACTAGACGAAAATCTAGGTAAGAACCACTATTGACTTGACTTGAGGTAAGTCGATGACTTTATCCCCTTGCAATCCTTCCTATGTCCAAGCCTCTCAAAGCTAGAGTTGAGTTATCTAACCACCTAACCTGACTTGGAACAAGTTAACTGACCTAACCTCCTTACAACTCTCTCAAATTATAAGCTGTCCATATAAGTTATTGAGCTACTTGAAGGTCTAAATGTCTACTCTGCTTAAAAACAGACCGGATATCTACTTTTCACTTTTTATCAAAGAGTATATCTAAAGTTAACACGTGTCTTGTGTATAGATCCTAAGGATGATTCTTCCAACATTATTCCTTTTGTCTTTTCTTTGTTTTACCTACTTAGGATGTGTCTTAGGTTATCAATTTTTTCTCTTGTAACATTTTTACCCTTGTATACTTTCCCATTTTGTTGTAATCCTTAGTTTAGGATGTTAATACATTACATCTAGTAAGTTGCTTATAGGTCTGCTAAACCTTTCCTTCCTAGATTTGTTTGCTTTTCTTGTTTTAACATTCCTCATGTGTTCAATCCCCGAGTTGTACTAAAGTGTTTTGCTTAGTTTGATAAGGTAGGTAAGTAGCGTTTGTGGTGCAATTCAAATTCTATTTGAGCGCAAGAATCTGTTATGCATTTATTAGCTATGTTGTGATTTGATTAGATATGCCTTTCTATCATGGTAGTAAGATATGATTGATGTTGCGATGGACATGGGACACGTATCCTTATCTTTTGTGCTGTTGCATTGTCTTTTAAGTTCTTGATAACCGTTGATTAGGCTATCAAAGTTAGGCTTATTAGTAGAACATTGCAAAGTTATAAAAGGGGCTTTTGGCTTCATTCCCTTGCATCTTGCTCTATGTTTTTCCTTTTTCTTTGAGAGAAAAAATAAAGAGAATCTTCTTTTACGAGTTTTAATTAATTAAGTTACGTTGAGGAGTAGTGTGCCTTCCTCTAGTTCTTCAAGCTCTTATGCGAGGTAGCTCGGTGATAAATAGGAAATGCAAGTTTCTCCATCCCTTACAACAGGTCGATGGTATTCAAAATAATTTTACTAAAGTTAGTACAATGTTGCATGATGTAAGGGAAGCAGATGCAATGGTATACTCCATTGCATGAGATATCTATCCTGATAATAGGGTTGAGGCGCATTAGGCAATTACCCTATAGAATGATGTTTATGAGGGGATGATATTGAATGGGGTTACTACCACCATGAAGATCTAAGAAGTTCTAGAGTTGTAAAGGGACAAATTTGACTTGAGGTTTCCTTTTACATGGTTCTAAAAGGCATTTACTAAGCATCACCTAGTGACTTTTGTTTAGATCTCCCCTAATTCTATCCAGTTACTGGTGGGTTTTGAAGCTTTATGTCAACATTTTCACTTGAAGGTAACTCCCATGCTATTTAGGTACTTTCTATTTTACAAGTGTCCAAAATGGGCTAGTACAAGCTAAGTACTAAGATGGGAAGGAAGCTCTTTGATAAATGGGATGAGTTAGTGAAGTGGTGGAAAGGGAGCTTCTTCATGGTTGAGTTTAAGAGTTTAGTTGATTTATGGACTCAATAGGTTCAACCTATTAACATGTTGAGGGCTAACAAGTTGGGGCTAAGTGACAAGGTTGCAACCATTAAACTTGAAGGAGATGAGAATGAGGTCAAGCATCTATTGGGAAGCGAAGACCATTGTAGATGAGTTCATTTTGCAAGGAGAAGTTGGTAGAATGTGTGAAGATTCCCAAAGGTTAACTGTTGGCCATGATTCTTATGGCATGTTAAGGTAGGCCTATCAATTAAGGAGTTTGCTACCTTTCATCATGCCATTGACGGTAGAGTCAGCTTGTCCACTATAAGCCTTGCTCTTGCTGTAGCATGTTTGTTTTCATCTTTTATTAGTTGGGTGGTTAATTAAGGTTGTTCTTTTATAAGTATAAGGATGTTGAATCTATTAGTAGAGGAGCTTCTTGTTGATCCTTCGAAGAAGAAGGTAAAGAAGGCTACTTAGAAGAGGAAGGCTTCCTTTGATGTGGTGGCTTCGAACTAGCTGGGGGTCTTCTAAGAGCATAAGCTATTGTCATTGAAAAGGGGCAAATGTGGACATGCTAGTAGGCATCCTCCTTGAAAATACTATAGCCGTTTAGGGGGTTAAGGGATAAGGTGTGTCGATACATCGTTTAAGAAGCAACTTAAGGTTAATCTTATGATCTACGTAGATTCACACTTTTGTCAATTAGTTACTTGTGGAACCTCATTATGAGGAACATGATAACAAGGATTTTACGTCATCCAAGGATCCCAAGAAAGACCCTATATTTGATGGGGCACCTATTCTTCCACTTTTAGGATATTCATGATGATGACTCTCTTATGGATGATCTTATTGGGAGTTTGTCCTTAGAGAAGAGGTTGATCCTTCACCATGAATGACTGACTCGAGTATAAGATCATTTTTGTATAGAAACTTAAGTTTTTAACCGATTTTATATGTTAAACTTAGTAAAAACTTATATTTTTTATTGAATTTATTATGATAACATTAAGTTCAAGCCCTTAAATTTAGGGCACCAAGAGACGTTATCTATTTTAGTTCAAACTTCATGATAAGATTATAAAAGTTAGAAAAAGTAACTCGTCAAAGTTAATTTCTTAAGATAAGGTATATAAAAGGTTTAATTTAATAAAAACCTAAATTTATCGGTAAAGCTATTATTCGTTGAAAACTTGAGATTTAAGCTTCAAGCTTCAACATATAACGGGATCTTAGAGATAAGTTATTTAACTTATAAAAATAATAAAGTTGAGTGAAATGTATATAAAATAGATGTACTGATATTGAATATACATAATATGTATTAAATATGTTCATATATTAATATAAAATCATAAAATATAGGTAAACTATTAAATAACTGATTACAATCATCCAAAAGTTTACTTGATGAGTCTTCAAACTCATCCATTACAAGCGCAATAACATGGAAATGAATTGAAAAGTATGGGTCATGACCAAATAACCACAAAATGCCACCTCATGCTTAAGAATACTTTAGAAATGACATGCGTACGTCATAATTTTTTTTTTAACCAAACCAACTAGAGGCCTATAAATACATTAATAGAACTTTCATTACAACATTTTAGCAATCAAAAATAAGTAAGAAAGGTACAAAAACAAATAGTTTTGAATTTTAGGAAAATAGAACCAATAAAGAAAAGGATAGGGCTACTCACCTACAGTTTACCTATCAAACAATAACTTGGTATCTTGCTGCTTTGGAGTTTGAAGGAAGGTGGTTGGAGGAGCTTTTTCGACAAGGTTTCGTCGCCGGAGGTTAGTGAACTCAATTACTCTATTTTTCACCTATAAGCTTCCATAATTTTATAAAAAATATCAAATCTTCATAATTAATTATTGAACAAATATTATTCTAAGGTTATTTTAGGTGTAGATTAATGTAGTAATTTTACTTTGATGAAATCATGAGTAAAAATATAGGTTTACTAAAAAATGACTATATTCAAGTGAAAATTCAATGAATTTTAGAAATACTAATTGCTATTGTTTCGAGCTAATCCTTAGTTCATAGACCCTTAATAACTTTTAGTTAATTTACATAACAAGATTTTTTTTATAAAATAAGTGTTTGAGATTTATTTTAATTATTTTAGCAAATATACAGTGTTTTGAAAAATGAGGAAACAATGAGTTTTTCTTAAATCTATTTGATGAATCTAAGTTTGAAATGATTTTTGGGACATGATAGTAATATTAGGAGTATTTATTTTTGTCCTTGCAATTAAATTTGATTTTTTTATCAAATTTAACCTAACTTTTAGTAAAATTGGGCTTAGAACCAATATTTTAGAAAGTATATCTGATGGGATAATTTAATATTTCTAATTACTTAAAAAATGAGTTTATAGTATTTTTTGTGGAATTGATAAGGTTAATATACAATATATTCTATAAATGATGAGTATTTAGCTAAATTTTGAGTACCTTAGTAAATGGTAAATAAAATTATTAATATTTATAATATTTACATGACTTAAGCTTGTTATTTTCATGAAGAACACTTGCGGATGTACTTTAGTATGGATTGATGGGTGATGACAAGCTATTAAGTATAATATGGATTAATTAGGTGACTAAGATAATATAAGATCAAATTGGAACTATGAAATAGAATTTTTGGTAATGTTGCTTCATTGGCCAGGTTGACATCCTAAGATATTTGTATAGTTCCCTAAAAATGCATCATGGTGATATAAAGTTTGCTAAAATGATAAAGATCGAAGAAGCTATAATTGATAATAGTTTAGTTGTGTAATAGATAAGTGATATATGATAGCCACCATTATTGTATTAGAAAAGAGGATAGATCAATTATCCTGTTATGTGTAGTAATATATATAGGTGAAGACACCATATCAAATAATAGAACAAGTGTTGGCACAAGAGAGTACCCCTTGCTTGGTTTTTTAATGTTACATGGTGGCTGAAAACATAAACCACTTACTTGTTTATTATGTGTAGTTGTAAGGTTTGCTTAAGTGCATCTCATGACTTAAAATACTTTGAATTTATATTATTTATAACAAACCTTGGCATGGTGTGTTGGTTCTTGTGTGTCGTATTATGATAACAAATTGAGATTCATTAGAAATGTCACTTAGTTGAAATTGGTAATTTAAGCATTTGCTCTTATATAATGATTAATCATATTTTGCTTATGACATAGTGAATCTTAAATGGTAATTGAATGAATGATAAGATGACAAGACCTGTATATAAGTTGTGGTTTCAATACCATATCATGCTTATAATTATGGTATCTCACTATTAGGGACTTAGGCTTAGTTGCCTATTCTTGGTTCTTGGTATTTAACAGCATTTTTGCACTTAGTTTGGTTAATTTAAAAGCTACTCTTAGCTGGGTTACTTCAAGACTCATACTTGGCTGGGCTTATACGCTGTTTGATTGCATTCATGGCATAGCACGAAATGGACCACAAGTTAAGTTGTCTAAAGTTGATATATTGCTAAGTTAAGTCTTAAGCATATAGAATTGCATTGCTTAATCGGCGTTATCCACTTCATGTGGCTTTAGTTAGGTTGGGTTTGGCGGCTCCTTGTTGCTCTAGGTTCCTGGACTTTGTATTTAGATGCTCGAAAGTATTGGTTAACAGGATGGGATGTTAGGTTGGATTAGGACAACGGTATTAGTGCATGTCATGTACATTGGCATGGCATTTATATTATGCATAAATAGTTGCACATGTGTTTGCTATAAGTTTGTTACCTAAATGTATTGGGTTAATAATGATATGAGGATAATTGGATATATGATGTATATATCTGCATGCACTTAGCTGTTATGTTTTCATAGATTTCTTGCATTTTAGTTTGTACTCAATTGGCTCAAAACCTGAGCTTGGGGTTGGCTTATCTAACCTTAGATACTAAAGACAATGCAAGCTTGGATTTGGAAGCTGGGTTAGGCAATCGAAGGTAAATAGCAGCAAGATATTGTATGAAGAATCTAGTTGCTGCTCAACAAGAAAATCATTGTATTACATCATAGGTTTTCAATATAAAGATTATAAATGGAAAAGTATATCCTTCTAATTGGATTATGAGTAGAATAGTCAAGTTGAAAATGTGATATTCTGAGTGTAGCCTATGTTTATAATGTTCCATTATATTATTTTTGTTCATAATGATGAGAAGTTTTGAAAATTCTACATGGTCATAGAGTTAGGTTAATAGGTGGTTACAAGTTCAGCTTTATCCTCAACTTGAGGATTACATAACATACCTTCTCTTAGGCATCGAGTGTTGAGGAAAAAGTTTAAGCAGATGCCAGGAAGGATGGGGTGCTACATTTGCTGATTCTGCATATCTAAGTTAAATAGGCAAAGCATAAAAAGAATACAACTAAGCTTATACTAACCTATTGACTATTAGGCATTATATCATCTTTCTTATCCTATTTAATCTTTTTTCCTCTTTCTCTCTCTCCTAATCCCTTGTCTGATGTTCATAGTCTTCCTTCAGGTTATAGCTTCAATAATAAAGTTTATGTAGAGAACCATGTACTTGTGTTTATACAATCAATAACTTAAAATAAGTTGAAACATTTGGTTTTCTTCGATTCATCATTTTTTTTTTCCAAACAAAATAGTAGGAAAAAAAAAATAGTTTTAGCTCTACTTGTCCTTCTTCCATACTTACTAGATTATAGCTTAAGAATTTTTTGTGGAAAAGTAACTTGTCTTCCTTATTTCTTTATTACTATCATGTGCTTAAAGTTTTTTATAACTACTATAAGTATATTTATAGGTTTTACTTAAGTTATTTTATTTAGGTTATAGAAACTTATATTTTTATGTTTTAATTTTATATTTCGATTTCACATACTCTAACAATTTCAAGTAGAATTGTGAGTTTGACAATCTTACTTACAATGGGTTCATGGTGTCGTGATGAAGGAGTTTGTTGCAAATGAGTTGTATAACGTTTGTTTTTCTTCTAGAATTTTTATCTTGTTGTTTGTCTTTTTTTTTTTCATTTGTTGTTAAAGATTGTTCATTGCAAATGCAAGTTTACGTACTTAGGGGCATGGAGGTGCTCAAGGATGAGCTGGAGAAGGTAAGATGAGTAAAATCTTATTTTAATGACCTTTCTAAAAAGCATCAGTGACTTTACGTACGATACTGGGATTTTTGTAATCGCATTCTTAATTTGTCACAAAGGATGCTGGAGGTCGAGGATTCTAAGAAGGGGTTATGGATAAGGCTTAATAGAAGATTGTTGAGAAGGAGGAGCATTAGAAGAGGACTAAAGATGAATCACCTTCTTATGGGAGTAGCTTAAGTGCGAGAAGGCAACTAATGCTACAATGAAGGAGAAGAAGAAGGTTGTGAAGTATCAAGACTAGGAGTTTTTTAATAAGTCAAAGTCAGACAAATTAAGGTTGTTGAGATGCAGGAGCAATTGTAGGCATAGATGGAGAGGGAGCAACAAAGGGAGTCAAGCTTAAGGAGCTTTAAAGTTGGATTGATAGAGGTTGTACTTGGATAGAAGAATTGGAGGCTTAAGTTAATGCTATCAGGGTAAAAGGCTAGAAAGAGTTTGAAGAAGGTAACGAGGACCTTAAGTTGTTGTAAAGGAAGGCCTTTGAAAAGATCGAGTATGCTCGATCAAAGGTGCTAGCTGCTTATTCGGGCCTTAATCTGAGTTGTCTATCTATAGTCGCTGTTGTTACGCTTCGAAGTAGCAGAGTTATAATAGTTTCACCATGCAAACCATTCTATGATAAAAGCTGACCTTACAATTACTATCTTAAACCTGATTTACACAAGACATTATGACTAATCGACTTTGATGTAAATAATTCATAAATTAAACATGTTAATTAACTACGCAATTATGAAAAATACATATTTACACTAAAGAACCTGAGTATATTTACAAGATTTAGTAGCTTAATTATAATCTACTTGAATAATACATAAATTAATACTAAAAACTTTTAAAATAGAATCTAAACTTGAGAATGTATCTAATCCTTAGTTTTATATCCTCATGCCCTAAGATTTAGCAATTGCTAACTTTATGGTAGTTATATGACCGCTTCTTAGTTAGCACCTACAATAACATCTATAGGGATGTCTAACCACTCAGTAAGTTAGCAAGAAAATTTAAAACTATACATCAAACACAAACAGGTTTATTAGCCAAATTAGTTAGATGTAATGCATGTACAAGCAAATACCATTACATGACATTATCCGACCGTCATTAGATTAGAGAGATTACACCCACTCTAATCTAGGTTTAAGAGTTTTTATTTAATACAACAGCCCACGACCAAACTCAAGCTTGCGTAATGGAGATATCACTCTTCCTATGACTACCTTCAAACCATTAAATTTACCCTTACCGCAAACTCTTTACATGTCACTTAATTCAACTAAGGATGAAGAAGGGACTCATTATGCTATCCAGCACTATCCCTTTCAAAGACATCGGTATCTGGCCAAAGAACCCTAATGCTTCCCTAATTGGTTGCTATGTAGGTCTGATTTAGATTTATAAGTCATATATTTAGTTAGTTTTGATTTAAAGTGTTTCATCATTTCAAACAAATCACACAAATATAAGCTAAAATAACAAATCGGAATCATATCATCAAACTCAAAAATGAGCACATACAAGTATGTACAGAGTCAACTATCTAACTAACACAACCAAGTACAATTTTAAACCTGCAAATACTACAAATTAGTACTCCAAAATACAGTAATATATTAATCCCAACTTACCAAGACTCCCTACTTGTTCACTCAAGATGCGATTTGCATAAGCCATCGCCGATAATCCCTATAGTGCAAATATTGTTTTAGTTCTCATATAACTACTATAGATAGGTTTTATTCTATAATGTAGATTAAGATTATCTTTAGTTTAGGGTCTTACTATATTTGGTGATTTAGGTTTAAGTCTCTTGAGATTACTTCTCTTGTTTAGTTAGGTTTCAAATTTGTTCTTATTTCTATTCCAATTCAGCTTTTAAATTAGGTTCTAATTCAGTTTCCGATTATAGGTTTTATAGGGGAACCCTAGGAACTCGTTTCGAATCATTATGTGAAGTTAATCATATTTCACTTAAATATCCTAAATCTCCATTTTAGCTCCTAACTAATGTTCTAGTTGGTGCAGTATAATATATTCTTAATTAAACTATCGAATTAATTCTTGATATGAGAATAGCCTATATTTTTTTATATAATTTCATAAATTCACCTTCCAAATTAGATTTATATTATATTCCTAATATTATAATATCATTAATTTTTACTTCATATTTTCTACACGTTTAATTCCTATATATACGTATTATGTATTGTTATATATTATACACTTATATCATCTACCTAACAATTCTAACACTACATATATCATCCCTTATCATCTAATAACATATCAAAATGTCTAATTATCCTAAATTAGAAATTATATCTAATTGACCTTAAATTACAAAATTAACTTAAAATATACTGTCTACTCACATATTTAGTACGTATTATACATAATACATACAACTAATGCCCCAAACTCCAATAAAGCTACAAAAAATATATAATACTTAATAAGTTATAGTTGTTATATTTTGATCATGAGAAGTACTAAAATAGTTTAATATATATTATTTTTTGAAATATCAATTTTAGATCCAATTTTGCTAAAAATTAGCTTAAATTAGGTAAATGACCAAATAAAATTACAATATTTAAATGGAATATTCTCAAAATTATAACTATGCTTTAGAAGTCATTAAAATCATATTCATTAAGGATTTTAATTAAAAACCTATTATTTCTTTCATATGAAAAATAGGGTAGATTCGAGAAAATTAATTTATAAATACTAAAAAAATGGTTTACCAAAAATTATTTTTATGTAAATTAAATATATCATATAAGGAATATGTACACCAAAAATTAGCTCAAAATAACATTGTTTATTATTTTTGAAAACTCATATGAAATTCGTTGGAATCAAGCATGTTCTTAAGGAACCTATATAAGTACCTCTAATTTTAAAAGAACCGGTTTGATATTCTAATTCTATGTGCAAAAATACCAAGGAAAACCAAATTTCATAATTTTCTATGCATATTTAATATTTTTAGTAAATTAAACAAATTCAAAAGAGGAATTGAAACTTATTGATTGACGAGCCTCTAGCCACCAGCGGTGGCTCTACCATTATTGGCACCACTAAGCAGTAGATTTGTTGTCAAGTGGTGGTGGCTGTTCATTTCCAAGTAATCGTTAGGTGTAGGTTCTCTTTATAAGTCCTAATTATACTATAATTTGAAATTGTTTTCTCTCCTCTTCTCATCTCTCCCTAAATTTTTCTAGACTCTAAACTAACTAAAATGAATTTTGGAAGAAGTTTTGGTATTTATAGAAGAGGTTTAGGGCTTTTCTTGTAATTTAGTATGGACAAGTGTCCTTATCCCTTATCTTTTTCACTTTTCATTTGGCTTAATTTTATTGGTTATTATTTTATCTTTAATTCCCAGCATGCCACACCCTTATTCTAGACATTTCCACACTTTTTCTAATTTTTCTTGATTTTTCATTAATTATTTATGAATTTTCTTTAATTATTTAATGTTATTTTAATCTATTTTGGGTATTTTAAGTAATTTCGCGTATTTTTACCTATACATAAATACATATATAGTACAAATAGATACTTCTAAATATTATTTAAGTTATTTTATAATTTTTAGTATGTATATAATTTATCTCTATCGATATATTAATTATCGAAACTCATTTTACGTATTTTCGATAAATAATGGCTAATATATATATAATTCAATATTATAATAATTAATTATTTTCCTAAATCCAAACTTACGGGATCGCTTTTACTAATATTTTTAGCTTCTTCATAAAATTTAGGTTAGATCAAACAATTTGCTTAATCGCCTTAAATTTTACAAATCAAATCCCAAACACTTGATTACGGGGTTTACAGCTACAATTAAGGATGATGATAAGGATGAAGAGGAAAGAGGTAGAGGATGCTAAGGAGTACAATGACTAATAAGGGGAGATGTTGACCGAGTTAGCTACTGAAGATGTTGCCCCACTCAAGGATGGGGGAATCCCCTCAATGATGTTTAGTTATTGTTTTTATAACTTTCCATTTTGTACCGGTATGCAAAATGATCACTTATATAGATATGAAATATTAACGAATTTCTTTGTTTCCCTTATCTCTTGATCCTAAGTCTTTTCCCATTTTCTTCTTGGTATGATAGTTGATGCGAGCATTAGGTGGTGCTCTAATGCACTTGCTTATCTTTAAGCGATTTGTATATCCTACAAATGTATCTTTTAATGGGGTTAGATCAATTTTCTTTGCTTTAAGGTGGCCTTGGGAGGCTATTTGGGTTGGGAGTTTCTCGGATGTATCGAGCCTTGATGAGATTGACTTATAAAGGTCAGACTAATGTTGTTCCAACTGAGTTAGCCTAAAGGGGCCTTAGGGAGTTTCCCAAATGTCTCTGACTTTAACCCTATCAATGGGATGACCTAATGAAGATTAGGATGATGAGGTTCCATCTAACATGGCTTAGGAGGCCATGGGAGTTTTCTAAATGTATCAAGCATCTAACCTTGTCCCATTTGTCATAGCTTAGAAGGCAATGGGAGTTTATGAAATGTATCAAGAATCTAGCCCTATTGATAATATTACTTGATGAAGGTTGAGATGGTAGGTTTCCATCTATTATGGCTTAGAGAGTAGTGGGAGTTTCTTAGATGCGTTAGTGCTTTACCTTATTGATAAGATTAACTAACAAAGTTTAGGATGGTGGAGTTCCATCTAACATGGCTTGAAAAGGCTTGTTAATAAATGGAGAGACACGGTATAACATTAGATAGAAAGAATCATGTTTCATTGAAATTAGGCAAAGTACATTCAAAGATTGTTTGAGTTCCAAGTTCTAGAGATTTCTTGTCCTTTTAGAGTTTCTAGTCTATATACTTAGTTTCCTAAGGCTTCCTTGACCCTTACTAGGTCTTCCCATTTGGGGCTAGCTTGCCCTTTCCTTTTATAGATCCCATTGCTTCAAACCTTCAACTGACAAGGTCACTGAGTTTGAAAATCTTATGCTTTACCTTTTTATCATAGTATCTGGCAACTCTATCAGTATACATATTCGGGTTTCAATCAGGTCATGGAACTTACTGATTGTGTCTTAGTTGGCTTAGAGGTCAACCTAGTTAACCATAGCTTTAAACAATCGTATTTGAATGTTGGGTAACTCTAACTTGATTAGTAAGACAACTTCCAAGCCGAAAGTCAGTTGAAAAGGTACTTATTTTTTAAGGCTCTCAAGGATGATCTTACTTATAGCCTCGACTTAATCGTTAGGCTATGGGTGGGCTATAGGGGTATAGTAGAAGAAAGTGCCATAGGACCAACAAAAATCATGAAGTCTATCATTGTTGAATTGGGGGCTGTTGTTAGAGATAAAGGTGAAGGGGATGTCAAATCTAGTGAGGATGTGGTTGAAGATGAAAGACTTAATGCTTTTCTTTCTGATTTTGGCAATTGCATCAACTTCAACCCACTTAGTGAAATAGTCTACCACTATGATGATGCACTGCTACGTATAGCAACAATCTCAAAAATGTGGTTGCTTGCCCTTAAGGGATGAAAAGATGGGTAAGATTTCTTCTATATTAGTGTAAGAACCTCCTTAGCTTCATCCTACTCCTCCTCCAATTGCATTACTACACTTTTGGGTTCCTTCTCCCGAAGAGGACTCTATTGAGGCCTTTTTTTTTACTACTTATCTCATCACCTTCAACCATTGCCTGTCACTTTAGCTTTGATGAGGAATTAGCATGCTTCCTCAGTGAGGTTGAATTAGAAACTTGTTTAGAAGGACAAGCACCTCAAGCTATGCTCGATGAGGGTTGCTCGACCCTTTTATTCTTTTTGCATATCTTCTCCAAGATGATTCTTCTTTCCAAGAGGTCATCTCCATCCTTTAAGGAAAGTTTCCTCCTTGCAAGAACAATAAATCAAAGTTAGATCAGCTTAATAAAATCTCAATATACTAAATAATCATTGATGAGTGTTAAATTATACATATTTTTATGGGTTATTTTTATTGTATTTTTATTTTCTTTTAGGTATTTTTAGTAATTTTGGTACTTATTTGGTTTATATTTTTATTTCAGGATTTATTTGATGAATTTAATCAGTCTTAGATGATTTGGAGATAATTTTTATAAGTTTTGGAAACCTACAAGAGAATCACATCCAATAGTATAAATTACGGATTAAGATCGTGGGTTGAAATAAAAAGAAGTTAGCTAACGAAAGATTTATACCCAAGAATAATTAACCATGAACCTTATATGTTGATCTTGCAATATTAACAACATGCTATACCATGTTTCCATGTATCTTTTATTTGAGAGCCTAATTTGGAAACAAAGAGGTATATAAAAGATATTTAAGATATTTTTAAGATACATTGGAGACATGTTTTAAGATTGCTTTTTATCCTATAAACAACATATAAGCCTTGTAATTTAAAAAAAAAAAAAATCTTATAAGAGTTTACGGTTTTAAGACTTAAGAAGGCTATCTCTTAAATCTTTCTTATGGTATTTCCATCTTTTCTTTTAGTTTCTTTTTAATTTGTTTCCTTTTATTATTTGAACATTGAATCTTAAAATCTATGTAGAACTATTTCTTTTCTTTTCTTTTTTTAATTTAATCTACAATTTCTTGTTATTGAGATCTAATCACATTGTTCTTGAATGTTGTGAATTAATAAGTCTAAGTTGTTAATTCAATGTTAGAGTTCACCTTAGAGTTCGGAAGATCCAATTGTGAATGGACTGGTGTAATTAGAAGGAATTGAAATTGATTGAGTGATTAGCTATTTGACTTCTTTGAATTAAGGTAATCTAACAGTATGTCAAGGATTTAGTGCAATATTGATATATTCTAGTGTAGAAGCGATTCAAGTAGAGTATAATTGAGGTTAGGGTTTAATTTGTTAAAGTGATTTCGATTAACTCAATTTAGGAACTCTCACTGTCCAATGAGAAGAATGAGATTAAATGTGGCATAGATTTTAGGGGGAAGTTAAATATTTAAATGCTAAAATTCATGGATTTTTCATAATTTTTATTATTTCTTTTACTTCCCCATTCTATTAGTCCTTTTATTTAATGTTCTTTTAGGTTAGATTTAGTACTTTAATAATCTGCATTTAATTGTTAGGTTAAATAATAGGAAACAAGGAGAAGTACTAATATTTCAGTAACTAGTCCTTGAGGGATCAACACTTGAACTCAAAAGTGTTTTACTGTATTATAACTTGATAGGTGCACTTGCTTCTAATCAACTGTATCAAGCATGAACCAAGAGGGATCCCCATTCTCTTACAGCTATGGTCAAATAGCCTTCCCTACAATAAGCACTCTTTAGTACAACAAAGGATGGAAATTGGTACCTCCTAACTATTTCTCCATTCTAGGGAACAACTTATTAATAGGTCTGGAAAAATATTCATATAAAATGGTCCTTTGCATTAATCAACTAACCTAACCTTAGCTTCATAATGGTCTGATCTCCCAATAGGCCTTTGTATAACTATCTCTAAGCTTTTGAATCTCATTAGTACGAATGATGGGCATCTATCTCATCCATAAATCGACATTTCTATCTCATCCGTAAATCTACATTGTACAGATGTTGAATGACTATGAACTTCTCTCTTTAGTGCTTTACAAAAGAGTCCAAGCTAGTGAATATCCTCCATTTGAGACAATTTTGAAATAACTCCACCTATCCTTGGTGGTCTTGAATAATAAGAAGTATTTGAATAGTTATGGTGCTGCCCACATTATCAAATACTCACAAAGGGCCTCAAATTCCCTTACCAGCCTCTAGTTGTTCCATATGAGCTGGGATAAGCACAACCTAAGATAATTAAAATGTTTTTTCTTAAAGTTGTTAAATGGGAGATCATTTTGAAGCGAAAGCACCTCCCATAGACGCAATACTATCTTCTCGAACTTAATATAATCCTATCATCTGGCCAAGGTACACATAACTCTATGCCAGTCAGATTACTAATAACGTAATTCCTCCGACAATACTCTTCATCTTTCTACAAAAATATGTTACGATATCCATTAGAAAAAGCATCATTAGCCATACTCAAATGACAATTCACTATAAGGGTTTTCTCTTCCCTTTCATCGAGATAAACATCCCTTAGAGGACTCACAATGAAGGTGGCCTTGTTCAATTTTTCCCCCAACTTCGTTTAGTAACTCATCCTCCGCCAAAGCTATTATGCTAGTTAGGCCTAACATTATTATACTAGTTGAGCCTTTCACCACCACTATTGTGGAATGATTAACCCTCAAGGCTTCTAACTTTAACTCAATCAATTTATAATTACCTAATGAAGATATGTCTTAAGATGAAGAAACTTAGAGAACTTAAGGAAAGATTAAAGGGAAAAATTTTGCAAAGGGAAGAAAACTTTAAAATAGTTGTGCGAGAAGAGAAAGTGAAATGTTTGTTGAGAATTAGGTACTTATAGGCTTCAAGTAAGGGGAATCAAATAGGTGGTTATTGGAATTCAAGCATGATGTGGATTGCTTCTCATTTTTGGTTGCTCATTTGATAAAGATTGCATCTTGATTTTAAGTTTCAGATAGATAGCAAAGAATTGGCTAATTGGATTGATATTACTCACAATCCAATTTTTCATATTATTAATAAACTGATGTAACTCATACTGTATTATAATCTAATGATAATAATGTCACCACAATTTATCACTAATAAAAAATAGATTGATAGAGAAAATTATGAAATAAGGTTTTCAAAAGATTACTCTTGATGAGTTCCATGTGACAAAACAAAGACCAAAACTCAATAAAATAAGAAAACAACCCCTTAAATAACAAAACCTTAAGCTAAGGACAAATAAGTAAACAAAAAATATTAAATAAAAGTCAAAATAACTCATTTAGCATGACCACAAGGTAGGTCTACAGCCATGAATGTAGCCCATGTTTCTCTTATTTTCAATCTTTCTTTGATTCTTACAAGAATTCACCACACAAAGGGGTCCATGGCCACGAATACGGCCATGTTTCTTGGGCATGTTCCTCTCAACCTTCTCAATTTCTTCTCTTCTTTGCTTCCAAACTTGATTTCCTTAATACCATGGTTCCTTCTCATGCTACGATGCCTTTCTTGACCTTTGCGAATGTCTTTTCGAACCTCGATTTCCATCATTACCTTAAGGGTGGTGAAGAACTCCACACAAATAAACTTTTTAGTCCCTTAAACCTTCCTTAAGACAACTATTCCTTCTTAATCTTGGCCGGTATCATAAGAAAAAGAATGATTTACTAACCTCCATGGAAAAACATATAACTATTTTTAAACCCATCATAACCCACCCTCTTATCATACATCCATGGCCTTCTCAATAATATATGCACAACCTCCATGATAGCCACATCACAAAGTATTTGATCCCTGTATGCCCCTATTTGATAGGAATCAACTCTTCAGACCAATCATACATAGTTGAGCTAGAGGATTGCAAGGACTTGCATGAAGGATACTATCTCAAAACCCTATTCAAGATGATGATTCCTATTCCAAACCTTATCTTTTACACTACTATTGATCTAAGTGCTACGCTTTCATAAGTGCCAATACAATTCCTAATCTGCCGAGCATATAGGCTGACCTGCTGAGTAGCCATGCCTATCATCGAGCTCTTACTTTGATCTAAATAGTGTCTGAGCAAACTAACCTCAAATGTTTGATTGAGTTGAGCAACCAAAACATCCGACCTGAAGAAATGTTGGCCTAGACTCCAAATATCTCTCAGTCTCCCAGCTTTGACCCAAATAGGACCCGATCTACCCAATGTTCAAACCCTCTTTCAATGTCCCTTAAGCTTATTTCTACAATTGTAAGACTATGCCAAACTCCGCATCCACAAGAACAACTCCTGTATATGGCACTAACCACCCCTTGATACGTATCTTTTAACACAATATTCTAGAATGATTCCTTACTCTTTCCATACAAAATATTATCTTTCTTTTTTACCTTTTTTAGTATATTTTATGTATTTTATTTGTAAATTACCCTTTTGTCTTTTTCATGTATGTCTTGTAACACTTATGGGGCTAGTATATAAACCTCATTTACTTGTACGCAGACACATCATTATCATTGCATTATTGAACATTACCAGTTTCCTTCTTGAGCAACCTTAGTGTTCTTATTCTCTCTTAACTTTTATCTATTCTCTTTAGTAAGGAGTAGTAGTGAGTGACAATATGGTACAAACCAGTGAGTCATATCTTGCAAATTGTAGGCTAAATAAAATAAATTAGTGTGTTATACTTGATTGGTAGCTGCTCGGATTTGCTAATCTCTTTTAGTTTCTTTTAGTTCCTCACGTTATGGTGCTTCTCTGTATATACAACCTTAGAGATGCATCATTATCCTTAAAGGAATTTTAACTTGTTT
The DNA here is from genome assembly GCA_024138005.1 of Lumnitzera racemosa. Classification (NCBI taxonomy): domain Eukaryota; kingdom Viridiplantae; phylum Streptophyta; class Magnoliopsida; order Myrtales; family Combretaceae; genus Lumnitzera; species Lumnitzera racemosa. The sequence continues at coordinate 84,165,812 of JAMXBC010000010.1, read as the reverse complement.
GTTAACATGGAGCTTATCCTTCTCTCCAAACTAATTTAAAGTGTACGGCTAAGGATGCAAAATCACTTGCAAGCCCAAGTTATGTACCATAGCTGTTGAAATGATATTTGTGCAACATCTTCTGTCTATCATCAACTAACAAGCCTTATCATTCACTTAGCCATGAGTAAAGAATAAATTGTTTCACTACTCAACATTATTAGATGAAATACTGCTCACATCTTGCCTTAACATTCTGTTAAGAGATATGCAACCCCAACTTTTCCCACAACTTCTTCAATAATTGGCTCCTCTTCCTCCTTCTCCTTCTCTTCATCATTGACTTACTTCCCCCTTAAACATCAACGTCACCCTTTGGTTAGGACATTGAATAGCTAAATGTCCAAAAGCTAAACGATTAAAACATTTCACTTCCCTGCATTCACTTACTCCACCTTAATAACTAAAACTCCCTTCTCTAGTAGGTATATAAACAACTATGCTCTAGCCTCTCTCTTCTTTCATGTCTTCATTCTTTACTTCCCCCTTCTCTTCCTTCTTAGTTCTAGTATTATCAAATAATTTAAGCTCAGAAGTAATATGAGAATTTACCTAGCCCCCTCTAGTTTCCCCTACGTCGTTGTGGCTCAGCAGTGGTAGCCATTTGCATTGCCTCCTTAAGACTAGCAACCTTATAAAGCTTAATAGCATATGGAATGTCATAGCGTAGTCCATCTAAGAATCTTAACATGGTATATCCATCATCCTCTACAATCCTTACTCTAACCTTAACCATCTTAAACTCTTTAATATATTCTTCCACAAATTTATTGCCTTACCTTAACCTCTGTACCCTCATATATAGCTCATGTTTGTGGTGCCTTGGTATGAATCTACTTCTCATGGCTTCCTTTAATCCATTTTAGGTATCAATCTCGACTAATCTAGTGCCTTTCCTATAACGCTGCAAACTAGGCTACCATACCTAAGCATATCCTCCAAATCCTATGGTAACTAGTTGTACTCATTAAGGATCTCCATGCCCACAACATTCAAAAACTCTTTTTATTTTATCTAAACAGTCCAAAAAGTTGTCAAGATTACATGTACCATCAAAAGATGGAATTTTAACTGGACATTCTCCATGCCCTAAACACTTCTCGATTGTATAGCATCCTTTCCTATGTCAACCTCTTCATCTAAAAATTCATATTGCATCCTTTAGCCCATACCTTGGCATAGTCTAGCTTCATTTCAACGTTTCCACCCCCATCATGTTCAACCCTAACATCCCTTATAGCATGGTCTATACAACCTTCTAACAACGCTTAAATTCTGTAAAAAATATCCCTTAAGATATTTTGTATCTTTTGCTGCTATTCAATTAACACATAGATAAGATCCTCTCGTAATTGTGATAAACAATAAGAAGCTTTTGAATTGGGATGCAATAGGGTAATCTTGCCTTTATGCTTTTCATTACGCAAATATGTGATTTCCTCCAAACTATCTTGCTTGCAATACATGTTGTAAAGATGATTATCATAAACTGTGAATAATCCCTTCACCATGCAATGACAATGACAAAGATCTTAACTTCCCTCATTGTAACCTTCACTCTGATACTAAGTTAATGCAGATCGCTTCTCGTTTCCGGTTACTCGTTTGATAAAGATTGCATCTTGATTTGAAGTATCAAATAGATAATAAAGAATTGGCTAATTGGACCGATATTACTGACAATCCATTTTTATAGATTATCAATAAACTAATATGACTTACAGTATCTTATAATCTTATAATAATAATGTCACCACAATCTATTACCAATAAAAAAAAAAACTAGATTGATAAAGACAATTATGAAACTTAAGGAGTTCTATGCAACAAAACAAAGACCAAAATTGACTAAACTAAGAAAACAACCCCTTAAATAGCTAAACCCTAAGCTAAGGACAAATAAATAAATAAAAGTTGGAATAACTCATCTAGCATGACTACAGGGGAGGTCCACAACCATAAGCTTAGGCCCTCTTTCTCTTATTTTCAATCTTTCTTCGATTATCATAAGAATTCGCCACACAAAAGGGTCCATGGCCAGGAACATAGCCATGTTTCTTAGGTGTATTCCTCTTAGCCTTCTCAATTTCTTCTCTTCCTTGCTTCTGAACTCAATTTCCTTGACACCATGGTTCTTTCTCATGTTCTGGTGCTTTCTTGACCTATGTAGATGTTTTCTTGAACCCTGGTTTCCATTGGAATGGATGCGACATTTCACCCTTTAAATCTTGCCACAAAGCCCACTTTTGGCTTTAACAGTGAAGATTTTCCTAACAAAACAATATATGTCATAAGATAATAGCAAGATCTATCAAGTCTCATTAAATGCACAAAAATTTGAGCATTAAAAGTCAATTTTATAATAAGTCTTCCACGAAAAGTCTTATACTTCTCGGGCTAAGTGAACGCCAACTTGGTTGACACCCTTTATGTCTAGTCATAATAGCTTGACTTAGGGTAAAAGCAAAGCCTCTCAAAGCTTGGTCCTTAGGGACAGGAACCTTAGACAGCTAGGATGTCATCACCTATTGACACTTCAGTATGGTTACCTAATACAATGATAGCACAAGTTTTGTTCAAACAACATGGCTTGCCTACTCGATTATTTCATTCAGTGTGAAGTTCTAATCATCTATGGGAAGTTCACTTACTAGAAGGACTATAGCTCCCACATTAAGAGCAACCCAATACTATGCATTAGGAACCCATCGACTCTTTGACTCTCCTTATCGATCCCTCAGCAAAGAGACTACTAAAGGAAAGGGGTGTACGAAAGTATTAATACAAGTTTTTGGACATGAGCTCATTAAGCCCAAACTAACCTATCTAAATCATGGCCTAACTTGTTGTCTTCTATGACTATCTTGTTTAAATCTCATGGACTTGTAATTGAACACTTCTTGGATGATTGACTTAAGACCTGTTCACCAAGCTCCCTAACTGTTAGCTCCCAAAGAGTGCATGATCTCTTTAAAGATGAGCATTTAGCTTAGGGATTCGATTGAAGTTATGAGCTTAATATTAAGAAAAGATTGACACCAAGAAAGGAAAGCCACTTAGTCAAACCACTCTCTTGATTTCTTAGGATTAGACCATATTTACAAATCTACCTTCTTAATATGGTAGGACATACTTTCCTCTCTAAGAAGATTCGTCCTTATCCAAGTTGCATAATTAATCTCCAAACCTCTAATATGAATAAGGGTCACTAAGGGTAAAACAATCGCACACACTTGCATACTTTCATGCACTTGCTTTCTTGTTACCTTACTCCTACAGACCATTATTAATTTAAATATTGGAGTGATCACACTAAAAAAATCTTAATGCCCATTGTGCTTTGTTTTGCAAGCTTCAATCTACACACTTGAAGGCCTAATGTGCTCTTACACTCTACTAACAAAATCTATCTATGACAAACAATATATTATTAGATTTCGCTGGTGGAGTGTAAGAGCAGATTAGGCTTTCAAGTGTATAGATCAAAGCCTATAAAACAAAGCATGATGGACATTAAGATGTTGTTTAATTATTAGATTTTGCCGGTAGAATGTAAGAGCGGATTTGGGCCTTCAAGTATGTAGATTGAAGCCTACAAAACAAAGCACAATAGGCACTAAGATGTTGTTCACACACACACATACACACGTGCACATATATACATGTATGTATGTATGCATTTGTGTGTGTGTGTGTATGTATATATATATATATATATGTACTCAAAATATATTATAGTTTTTGTATATTGTACATAATAAATATATATATACACATGTATACATATTATATAATGTATTAATCAGCGCACAATATATATACAATACTATAAAATATACTTAATGTATAAATACTACATACATAAATATATGCATACGTATTATATAATTAGTGAAAATATTTTATAGTTTTTGTTTAGCATAAATGATAAATATATAATATATAGTACTAATTATCACAAAATATGTTATAGTTTCTAAATTGCACTTTTTTATTATATTATTAATGTATTTCCACAATTTTATTTGTCAAAACATATCATTAATGTCATAGTCTTCACGTATTTTTTTACAAGTTTCATTGGTTTAACATATAGAAGAACTTGTAATATCACAGATGGATTAGTTTTTCTTAATATCATTTAAACTTGAAATTCATGGGATTATAAGAAATTCTTACATGTTTTCTAAGGTACTCTATGGCCTATAGATTTTATAAGATATTTAAGGATGTTTCAAGGTGTCATAGGATAGTTTTTTGTTTTAAAATTAGGAATCTGAACCTTAAGATGCAGATAAAGACATATATCCTACCCATCTTGTACTTATTCATTCCTAACGTAAAGTGATGTAAGGTGTGTTTGTGTGTACATATTATACAATATTATAGAATGCAACATTAATTTATCATATTAAATTATGAAACATACTTACTATATATATAATACTATATATATGTATATATATTATATAAACAAAATTATATTATAGTTTTTGTGTATCGTATATAACAAATATATAATCTATAGTACTAATTATCACAGAGTGTGACGTTATATTGCTTAAATAATTTCTTAACGTGTTTTTTATATAAATAGAAAAAATATATTATATTATATTTACATTTTTCATTTTCTAAAAAAAAAATTATTCACTATTCATATTTTTTATCCACGCATTGCTGAAGATCTTTAACTAGTTGATATAATTTTGAAATAAAGACTCCCTACCGAGTAGCAACGTACGACTTAAACTTTTAAATCACAATCTTTTACTAATCATGTAAACATTTTACTGATCTTTAACGTCCAACCAAATCAAATTTCACAAACCATTAACCTTCTCGTTTGGTGTCAACTACGACTAATTGATAAGCTGCGGGGTTATGGATTGGAAGATTTGGAAAAGTTTTGCTATGGGGTTTTAGAGGCGCAGTCTCTTTTTCAAGTTTATATTAACCAGTTTCTCTGTTAGCAAACAAGATAACATTCAGCGTACTTCGACACAACCTAAGCTAGTTGGATAATAATAATATAAACATAGGAGATTAACATCATGTTTGATTTACGAAATGGAATAAGGTAAGAACAAAATTAAAAATTTTCAGAAATAGAATTAAGAAGTAATAACTATTTCTTATAGTTTTTTTTTTGTCTCATTAATAGATAAAAAAGTATATTATAAAAAAATAAAAAATAGCTATTTCTTTAATCCTATAAAAAATTGCGATTCCTCATTTTTCAGTAGTAGCATTTTCATAAAATAATTATCGCACCAACTAAATGCGAGAACTAAGTCTTCATGTGATGAATACCTACTTTATTATACCGTTATAAAGTCAACTAGACATAGCATAAATGATTTAGTTAAAAACTAATAGATGATGCATCTACACTACATATGTAAAAATAATTCTAATCCTTTATTTGAATATTTAATGAAGAGGAGTTTTATTTTATTAACCTCTATTAATATAATTACTCTCCCATAAAGTGAAGTTAGTTTAATGTATAAGGAGAGAAAAAATTGTATTTAACAATCCTCCATTCAAAACTAGGAGAGTTTATTATAATCATACCAATATTTTGAAGGCTTATATTTAATAATCATATAGAATATTATTATGTATGCAATTTTTTAGGAAAAGTGTGTATAACAAAGGATATGCATATCTAAAGTAAAGAATAAACACATGAATGTTTGTAGAATTTGGAAGTGTTGTTATGTTACCAAAAATTTGAAATCGCGGATAGTCAACAATTGTTACCTACGATCTGTAGAAAAACGCTCTATTAAGCCACCATGCATTAATATAAAAAGAATTAAGGTAGAGTGGTTATTGAATTAGATTTCCTAGTATGCCCAGTCTAATGTAGGTTGAAGTTCATGAAAATAAATAAATAAAAGATCTTAAGAATCCTAAGATACCTAAACATTAGTTATAGATCTAATTGAATGATAACGTGGACATACAAATTTTAAATTACTCTTCATAATATATGGGAGCCAATTTAATTTTAGTAATACATACGGGGTTCAAAGTATGTTTTTCCATTGATATTATTGTGATTGTAGTTACATTTAAAGTTGAATTGAAATATTGCTATTTAACGCTTTTAAGAATCCATATTGCCAAGGTTTTCAAAGCATGTTGAATTGCTACAATTCAAGGCCTTCTTCAACCATTCACGGTGATTAAGGACTAAATTTGCCATTTCCGAAATTGAAACTAGAGAGGCCCGTTAATGAGTTTGGCCTTGCACCTTTTTCTCTTCTTCTATTTTTCCTTTTTAATTTCTTTTCTCGTATAAGAAGAGCATGACAGTCTTAGACACAAGTAACTTGGTAGGGTTTCTTCCACCGTTAAAGTGAGTTTCTTGGCCAACAAAGTTACTTGCCAGAGCAACAATTTAATCAGCGACTTTTTCTTATTTATTTATTTATTTTTTCAGTCTTGATTAGTTGAATGTATTTATCTAAACCCTGAAAAACTTTAAAAAGATATTAAGAAATATTCATAAGAGAACTTATAGAGAGTTCGATTATAACAGTTTAAAAAAAGAGTTTCTTAAGACGTTAATACAGTACCTAAAAATACGAAACCAATTGTCATAGAATATGCATGGTCTAAGAGTATAAAGCAGTTCGGTCGATCCGAACCTTTTTTCTTTTTTTTTTTTTTTTTCCAAATGGATAAGAGAGAAACCATACAGCACCTCACATAGGGGTGAAAAGCAGACAAACTCATTAGTATTCCCGATCCGAACGGGGCCTCTGGATGGATCAGACCAAATCTCATAGTATGATACAGTCTAATCCAGTTCGGTTCCTCTCATCTCTCCATTGTTCTTTGTATAATAATTTTTGAAGCAACATATAATCCCTGGAAAAGCTTAACTTGGACCGACATGCATATTCGCACCCAACAGCATACATGTGTTCATCATGACATTTTGGAAGCTCCTCGATGACAAGGACTTAACTAGGCTCTTCCATGGAGTAATAGCTTAACCAAGTTTTGCTTTTGGCCTTTAGCTTCACTGATTCGTTTACAACAACGATGGGACAAATAAAATGGTAACGCATCAACGTGGTAGATCTAATGGTTCTCTAATAGCCCAACCGAAAAAACTAAAATAACAGACATTCTCATCATTAATGCTGACAGAAAGACATTCCAGTATCAGAATTTAATCCACATAAATTCAAGGACGAGAGAAGCTCGTGTAATGACTCAAAATGGAGTCCAATCAATGGTTAACACTTCAGCTGAGAATAAAAAGAATTATTAGCTTGGTAGAACCAGCTAATTTCAGAAAATCATTTACAAGTAAAACAGTCTTGAGTGGAATGCATTGTATGTCACAAAAATTCAAAAGTTTACTTATTATCTGCCAGAGGCCGGACTGGAATGCTGTAAACAAGAAACAATGCATGAATATGTAAATTTAAGATGATGTGAGAATAAGAAGAGACGCCCCCCCCAAGAAAAAAGGAAAAAAACCTGCACATAAGCTGTGGAGAACTCCCCAACAGATACAGAATTCTGTTAATTGGATCTTCTAAGAATGCATAATGTAAGAGAAGCAGAAGAGTAAAAAACTCAATGCGGTGATTTTCCCCTACAAACAGCAACAAAAAGCTTTAGTCCCTTGGTGAACTGCTGCTACTTGGACCAGATTTCTTCCCAGAATATTTCTGTCAAAAATACAACCGTTAACATTGACTGATAGTACCAAGTACCAGAAGAGGATGCTGAAATGCTAGCAGGGGAGGAAGAACAGTTAGGCAGAAGCAACGAAGGCCCAGAGAAGCATTTTGCAACTCACCTGTTTTCCTATACTGAATGGAACATACTTGTACCTAATCATATGCATAATTTGACGCTTCATTGTAAGGACAAAAAGAACCATCCAATAGAAGAGAAGTATGGGCCAGAAAACAGGAACATCAAATACTGAGAAAAAGGTCATCACAAAAGCCACGCAGAAGGCTTTAGTTATTGCATACCTGAAAACACCCAATCACATACAATTAAACAAGTTGAAAAACTTGAGTGTTATCTGCTGAGATATAATAATTTGGGCATGCACTTGGAGGTAGAAAAATAGTTCCATACAGGTGCAGAAATCAATAACTTTACCAAGCATTCATACAAAGAGGAGGCCCAGAAAAAGATTTTAGATGCCATGAAGACTATTGTGACAAAGAAGATGCATGCTATGCAAAAGAAGCATGAAATATTTTCTAAATTAAGATGCAGCCTACTCAGGAATCATGAGCTAACATTACTTACCGAGCACAAATTCTGCACACTTTGCATTTAAGGTGAACTGGAAGAAGTATATCAGGTCTTGTAAGATGGTATAAAGAAAATAAATTCTCACAGTGACAGAGGAAAAACAAAAAGAGGGGTTTTCTTTTACTGGGTGCAAGCCTAATCCTGAAAACCTTCTCAATATGAAGAGCTTCCATAAGTAGTAAGCCCACTCAAAAAATAAAGTTGCATCTGTCTTCCCCCAACTGCATAAACGACAGAGTGACCACAAAAGAATACAAAAGAGAAAAACTTCTCAAGCCAGCTAATGATCCCAATTTTTGTTCACATGACAGTGCATATGCTTGCTTTCTTGAAAATGGCGAGGAAATATATTGATATTCCAGCCTCAACAATGCAAGTGCTCTATTCAACAAAGACAAAAGAATGCTAAAATATAGCAAATCATACCTTAACACTGACAATGGTAACTAAACATAGGGCAAGAAGAAGACACATACATCTATAGAAAAACTTACCCAATGGTTCACAGACTCATAGCTAAAACCTCACTATATCTGTCTCTAAAAATCGTAATTCTAGAAAGCAGGCAGAAAACTATCAAAACAGATCACTACTGAAATCCACTACTCAGTCCATCCTTGGAAAATATCTATTCCTCCAAAAGACCACTTGTTCCATGTAGGGGCCTTGCATGCGGTTCATCAATGAACAAGTACTTTGAGACCATTTCCATCATGTTCTTTATTTGTACAAGTTTGAACTTTTCTATTTCTTGCTCAGTAATTTAATACCAATCTAATTTTAAGATTCCTATGTACTAAATCTTATGTTTGGGAAGAAGGAACAAAATAGGAAGGAAACAAAATGAAGAAAAGAAAGTGGTGAAAAGTTTTTGCTTCGATAAGCAAATAATGGAAAGAAAAGATATGGACAAAGCCAAGTACATATATTTTTTTGTTAAATACCAATAAAGTCCTAATTATTTGAAATTGTCTTTTCATTCAAGGGGAATTCAAGTATTTGATTTTCCTTTCTCATTCTCCCCAAATCTAGAGATAACGATTTTTGTGGGTCGCAAGGAAAAATCTCCCTCCCAAATCCATTCTACCAAATTTTCACAGTTTCTCCAAATTTCTCACGCAATCCTTCTCTCAATCCAAACATAATGAAAGGGTACAAAATCTCAAAGTCTCCTCCTCAAACCAAAAGTTCCTAGTATATTTAAAAGGAAAGTGATAAATTGCCCCAAAACACTTGTTATGGGACCAAAGGGAGAAAATTTTCAATTTTTCACACTTGTAATTAACATTGGAATATATGAAAAGTGTCTCTTTTCTCTAATTTTAAGGTTCTTAGCTCCTCACAACTAACTCCAATAAATTGGATGTGTGAATCATAAGGGATCAAATTGATGACCATGTTAAAAAGGCAATCAATATGCTGCATATAAATTAGGAGTGAGTACACAACTTCATCGTATAGAAAACCCATTTAGACCCTATTCAACCTAAGGAAACCCATTTAGACCCTATTCAACCAAGTAGGTTTTGAATTGATATTTAAGGTTATAAGTAGGTTCGGGTTAACAATTTTTTGAAACCTATACCTAAAAGATAAGACATAAGTATAAGGTCAAGAAACTTTGTATTTATCATGGAACTTGCATTTTGAAATATACAAGGTACAAGTTCTAAAGTCCCCTTATACACACCATATAATAATAATGAACTAAAGTTATAAATAAAAAAACAGAATATTATTTTATTTGTATAGGATTAAAAAAATAACAAAACCAAACCTATGAGAAACCCTATACTAAATCAAATGTTCTCATATCAATCCCCTCCTCCCAAATCTTTTCTTTACAACATTCTCTTTCCAGTTCATTTTCCTCATATGATAAGTCCAACTCTACTAAAATTTCATAAATAAATAAGAATCTGAATGAATAATTTTTTTGTAGTAAGTTTGAAAAAAATCCCATAATAGATTTATATAATATTTTCTAAGTCAAGATTTAGTCGTGATTAAGGTTTATATCTTTTTCCCTTGTCCATGATTAAGGTTTATATTAGATTTGAAAAAGATTTAGTCAAGATATTAAGATTTAGTTGAACGATTAAAGTTTATATTAGGTTCGAAAAATCTCATGCAATAATTTCCGTATTACTTTTCTCACCATGATTTCTTTGTTGTACTTTTCTTAGTGGAGGTTTAGGTCACTCATCTCGTGCTCTATAGCCTTCTTGTCACTCGATAGGGACAGTCTTCCTAGTGTGTGATCTACTCAAATACATTTTGGTTCTTACATATTATTTTTATAATTCTATCCTATTTACATTTGATATATATGAACTTACTGAAGTTCGAAATCGGTTTCATGAAATCTTAGACTTTGTAAACTAGCTTTGATTAGTAAATAATCAAAATGGAAGTATGTTCAAATCAGCTACAAAGAACAATTGTAAAGGGAAAGGTGTAAGCATCGCAACATTTTGCATTTATGAGAGATCTTCTTTGTACCATCACTTCCTCTTATTTCAATAGCATATTGGTTTAGAGAATTTCAAGTTTACTACTAAGTTTCTCAGGTTTACCATACCCTAGAAGATTTCAGTCGCTTTGCAAAATTTTATCAAGACCAACTTTTATCAGGTTTTACCAAGTTTATTAGCACAAACTTTTATCAGCAACTCTGCCACTAACTAGGAATGTGTTGTGAGATATTAAATGAAGAATTGATGATGGTTTAAATTATAAAAACATTTCTTCTTTAATTAACAAGAGAAAAAAAGGGGCGAATGATAGAAGTAAATATGCTGAGAGAATGGGAGAAGCAGCTCTTTACAACAGAGTAGGCAGTGTGTTGCACTTCATTTTTAGTCTAGGATACCAAAATGCTCATGGCTATTTGTAGTCTCTATCTTATCCAAATTACATGCCATGAACATAAGGGGCCAAAGTTAGGAGATTTGATTAAACGTAAAAGCAGTTCCATGGTGTATGGTTTCATGGTGTCAAGCAAGTTCGTTCCTTGTACAAGCAATAAGAAACCATGAAGTCATGTGGATGAATGAGTTGCTATACTGTTTTGAATACATGTCCTAATCATGCAAGATGCTAAACATTCCATTTATATGATAATATATGTGGAGGGAGAGGAAACTTATATCCAAACAATAAAGCTAAATTATTTTAAATGGATTATTGGATCTTCAACTTGACTCTGCTTTGAGGGAGTGTCAAATAATTCTTGTTCAAAAACAATACCAGCACTGACATATGTATACTTGAGATTTTACAATTTTTTTCCCTTTCCTATTTTTATGGCTAGAATCCTTAAACTCAGAAAAAACTTATTTCCTGATCTGTATGTTTTCATCATTTTCTTAGAGTATAGAATATAGTACATACATGGATATACCCTGCATACCATGGTTCTTTTGGGAAGACCATGTCAGTGAATCCTGTTAAAATGTCATGACATGCCCTCATGTGTTATAAGCATTTTATTTGAAATGTCCAAGGGAAGTTGAATCAAGATGAATATGGAATTAGCTGATTTTATATTGGTTTAGGAATACATAAAGGCCTTCTTCAAAATTTCTAGTTTCTAATGAATCCTCTATTCAGTATTAGTCTTATAAATAAACCATAAAAAGAAGTTAAGTCAATAAGCAAATGATTTTGTTATGTCATTGACTCATTGTCTTTGTGTTTCTTTGCAAAATTAACATGTGATTATTACCTATATTATTTATTGCTTGACCTTACAGTGTTCCTTGATTTTTAGTTCTTAAAAATTTGTTATTTGTTCTTTTTTATTTTCTTGTGTTTTAATGGTTTTAGAGGCAAATGAAAAGCAAAAGGGAGACCAATAATACTTCAAGTCTAAGCAAGGCACTTACACTAACAAGCAGTGATTCTACATGCCCAGTATGTCAAATGAAAAACAAAAATTCACCTGCTAGGCAATATTTTACTAAGATTATTGTGATACATAACCATTAAGACAAAGTACAATTATTGTGATACTAAGTTATTACATAATTTTGATTAGGACACTTCTTCTATGTTGAAACATTTAAATATGCATGCCCTAAGCATCCTAGGAATAAAGATAGAAGGCAAAGGCTTATGGCTCCATTTAAAAAGATGGAGAGGATGCAACTTATAGTAACAATCTTTTACTTAAGTAATTTGACCAAGAATACTATAGAAGTATGCTTCCTCGAATAGTTATAATTGATGAACAACCATTCTCTTTTGTGGATCGTGAAAGTTTTAGAGATTTTACATGTACAATACAATCACTATTTAAGCATGTATCACATTTTACAATAGCGAAGGATCATGTAAAGCTTTATAATCATTAGAAGTCTAAATAGATGGAGAGATTTAAATCTTTACAATCCAAAATTGCTTTTACAACTAATATTTGGAGTTCTATACAAAACCTTTACTTATGTCTCACTACACATTTTATTGATGATACTTGGACATTGCTTAAAAGGATCACTAATTTTGTTATCATGCCTAGTCATAAGAGCGATCCATAAGCAAGATGGTAAAAAAGTGCATATATAAATAGAGATTAGAAGATAAGATTTCTATCATTACTATCGATAACACTTCTTCTAATGATATTGCTTTGAAATACTTGAAAAAAAGGTATAAGAGATATTTTACTCATTTTAAATGGGGATTTCTTTCAAATAAGAAGCGTTGTTCATATATTGGACTTAATTGTGAAAGATAGGTCAAATCAAGTTCAAAATTTTGTAGATTGAATTAGAAGTGCTGTAAGATATATGAGAAGTTTACCTATTAGTACTTAATAATTTTAATCATGTATTAAATGTGAAAGAATTACTTATACAAAATCTGTGTTACAATATTTAAATAAGTGGAACTCCACCTATCTTATGTTAGAAACAACTTTAAGTTCAAGAAAGCTTTCTAGAGATTGAAAAATGAAGACCGACCATTTATGATTGAGCTTAGTAGTGATATCTTCTTATTTATTGATTAGGAAAATGATAGTGTCTTAACCAGATTTTTTAGTAATATGAGACAACAAAAGGATATAAGAATTATTGTACATTACATGTAACTCTTGTTTTTATGAAGTTTGTGATATTTTGACATTTTAAAATGAGTGAGAGAATGGTTCAGATCCTTCTCTTCAATTAGTGAAAAGAAAAATGAGAGAAAAGTTATTCAAATATTATAGAAGTATTGAAAAAACAAATTTGATAGTTTTGGTTGCTATTGTATTGAATCCCAAATTTAAATTGAAGTTTATGGCATATTGCTATAAAGAAATTTATGGTAATGATGATGAAAAAGTTGAAGCAATGCTTAAGAACAAGAAAAATCTGATTATTAGATTGGTCGAGTTTTATGAAAATGCCCTTAACTATGCTATAAACTGAAGTTCTCAAATCTCGCATGATATGGAAATAGAAGAGAAACAAGTTATTAATGGTGATGATATTCATTTTTTGAATGATCTCCCTAAAGGAATCAACTACAGTTTTTAAAAGATTATGAAAGTTGAGGAAAGTGATGTATATAAGCCGGCATTAGATTAATATTTAAAACAACCACATGAAAAGAATAATGACGATTTTGATATTTTAGCCTGGTGGAAAGCTAATAATTTAAAATTTAAAATCCTTTCTCAAATGGCAAGGCATATTTTGCCTATTCCAACGTCAACTGTTGTATTAGAGTTTCCATTTAGCATTTCTAGTAGTGTTCTTGATTAATTTCACAGCTCTTAACACCAAGAGTTATTCAATATTTGGTTTGTACACAAAATTGGTTAACAAATAATCTAAAACCAACTTCTATGAAAGAATACTTGGAAAATGCAGAAAAATATGAAATATGTAAGCTTCTTATAACAATATTTAGCTTTTATTTTGTTCTTGCATTAACTATTCAAGTTCGTTGCCTCATATATATGGTCTTATCCATGTTTTTTAAGGGATCTATCCAACCTCCCTCTCCCCCTTCCCCCCTCTGTATATATATATATATATTTCATACCACTGCCCTTTTTTTTTAATGTTTTCTTTATTTTTTACATATAAGTTCCATTGATGAAGACATTTTGGATATTAATTAAAGGGAAAGACAAGTCAGCATTTTTAAGATTGAAGAAAGAGCATATGTCATTTTAATTTTGTAATATCACTAAGTTAAGCCATTTGGAAGATTTTACCTTTAAAAAAAAAAACCTTTCACTTCTTTATCATGCATTTCTTTTTCTTTTATTGGCATGATCAAGGCCTTATTACTTATGTCTTCTGCTTATTCCTAGCATTCAATCCTAATATACATCAGCCAAGTGGTTCTTTATGTTTGACACTTCTACTTTTGCCTTTGTTTTCATTATCAATGTGTTCCCCTTATTTCTAAGGAAGTTTGTCTGAAACAAGACTCCCAAGATCATGCCATCCATCGAAGTTTCTTGTGACTTTACTGATTGTGTTTTAAGAAATATAAAATCGGATGGGATGAATGAAGCATTATTAGGGATGATGACTATGAATTGAAATACTGTGATTTAACTTCTACAAGGTATCCACAGAGTAGTTTTAGGATACTACAGGGTAAAATACATGTAACAAGTTTGAGAACTGATACCTATAGATTAAGATATAGATAGAGCCTCATACCCTGTCCATTCTTTACCCACTCACCCCTAATATAAATCTCTTTCTTTCTCTATTTAATCACAAAAAGGATTAAATTTCATAATGCGATATAAAGTTCCCTCTTTGGAAGGAAGCAATGCCAGAAATTTGTGGGAATAAGAATGTAAAGAAAGAAACATCAATCAAAATCTTTTCCCATGATATATTGAGAAACATAATTCTAATAGCAATTTGTTCCAAGACAGTAGATAAACTATCTATTTCACTGACTATTACTAGGCATAATCAAAGATCCTACAATGAGAACATCGTGATTCAATTCAAAATGATTTCAAAAGACACAGCACGATAATGCAGTAATAAATTCATCATTACCAAAATTTGAACTCTGGAAGGCGGCGAATGAAGGGTTTAAACTCATCTGATCCTTTTGTTGGCAACGACGCACCATCTAAAGCTTCTAGCTCAGGATCAACTTTTGGTGAAAGGAAACCAATCAGAAGGTTCAAAATATAGATCCCCAGTCCATAAGACACTATGTAGAACCCTTGAACATAGTATACCCGTAAGACATAAATCAAAGCAACAAATAGAGTCCCCAGCCACCTCTCCATTGGGTGTGGGGTGGATCGATCCAAATAGTACTGAAATGCCCTTGAGAAATCATTCCTCCACTTGGCTAAAGGGGCCACTGTGGAAGCATCATCAGCCCCAACTCCTTCCATTAATTCTCAGATTCTGTTCTATCTGCATGACCATGAACTTGCCCTAGTAAGAAAACACAATAAAGGCAAATATAAAGTAATCCACATTCCTTCTTTGCATGGTTTACTCACTCTTGCAAATGACAGAAAAATCGATTTAAAATTCTACAATGAAACATGATTTTAGCATAAGCTCAGAGTGCCTTAGTTCAGAAGAAACAGTACACTTTCTAAATACAGCAATTATTTGTTGCCACTACAACACTAGAAAAGGAAATGCACCAGTGGCAACCGCATTAGAGGCATGCATTCTGGAGCGATGATTAATGCGTGTAGTGGGCACTAAGAGATGAGACTGACAAGATCATGATTTTTGATTGAAAAAGCATGAAAAAAAAAAAGTGTTTTCCTTATTTCTAATGAAATGTTTCCACTATATAAAATTTATTTTCTATCGACCAAGTTGTTTCCATTACAAAGATCCAGAAACCATACTCTCCAACATAATTGTGCCATCAACAAAAAAATAGCAAGTAAAACAAGATGCATTGATAATCTAAGAGATAAATGCAACATCACCCAATAACCATTTCAAATGTATAAGTATAATTACCCCTTAACAGTAAAGCGGGTGATTTTACTTCCAAAAATCTCACAACAAGCATTTATTTCCAGAAACCAGCTACTAAAAACATGGCACTTAATGGCTATTCCAAAATGTCAATGCACTTAGCTGAAAGGTTTTGGTGGGTATATCATGTTTGCCGAGTTTTGAGGATAAGCACAAGCATAGAACAGTTAGATGAGGCCATATTGCAATCACCGCCTTTTCTTAAAACTACAAAATAAGCCGTAACAAGACAACATCATTTAATGGATCAAAAGCTTCAGGAATGGGAAATTAGGAAGCATTACAAAACAAACATGAACATGGTTAAAGGCTCATCATTTTGACACTAAGCAAAGCACAGATTTCAAGGACTAAGGTTCCTAAATTTCAATAAAAGGAAAAAAAAAAAAAAAGCCCTTTTCCATCTTTACAATTTATAAGGTTTCCAATGATACAAATTCCAAAATACAGCAATAAAATTATTACTACAAATCATGTTTCTATAATGAAACATAAAATAACACTTGCAAATCCGACAGCCGTACACAATCAAAGAAATAGCCACGTGATTACCATCAATAAATCAAAAGCAACAAAAGTAATTAAATTTACCTTTTAAATGGTAGTTCTTGAAGATTTGATAAGATTAGAGTTGAAAGTGAAGAAAACAAGGCGATGAAGCAGAGTCGATCTGCTTTTGTATTATGGCTTCTTCCGGATTGTTTTGAGAGAGAGAGAGAGAGACAAAAGACAAAATTAAGGAAGACCGCAACGAGCACATTGTAGCGTCAAAACGCGCTTTATTCCTACCGTTTTCGTATTCCCACTACCTTTTTTCCTTTTCCTTCTTCTTCTTCTTCTTCTTCTTTTTTTTTTTTTTTTTTTAATCTCAAAGCATTCCAGGACGTCCAAATATTTATTTACGCTAAAAAATTGAATAAAGCTTTCAAAATTTAAATTAAGATTGTACATAAATAATCGATAATCAACTTATATCATTTTAAGCAGACGAGGTTGAGTTTATAATTTTACATGTTGCAGTGAAGCACTTCATTTTCACTTAAAAATTTTTAAATCCTCTAACTGCAATGCATATGCTGAAATATAAAGTATGTATTATCGGAGTTGTTTGCATATGCTAAAATAAAAAAGAAAAAAATTAATCAAAAGTACTCTTAAAAATTTTTCAATTTTTTTAAGCGAATTATAAAGTTTTCAGTTGCAAAAATCAACTTTTGAAACTTTTTAGAATTTTTCAATTGGGTAAAATAATTTTAAATCCAAAAGTTATTCGGAATTACCTGTTCAAATTTTAAAATTTTTATAATATTTAAGCGTTAACATAATTTGTTGCTTTCTTTGTAACTTTGTTCACACGGTATTTCTCATCTTGACCACATTGTAACGAGGGAAGATAAATCGTGATCATTTTTTTTAATACATTGCAAAACTACATTAAAATTGAAAGTTTTAGGAATCCCATGGAAAAACCCAAAGTAAACTTCATGTTTAATTTTCTTAATGAAAAATATTAAGGGTGAATGAATATTAAAAAAATAAATAATAAATAATCTCTTAAGCTTTAACTTAAGTGTGGATATATCTATAAACTTTTAAATATTACAAATAATCTCCTTAAATTTTGATAAATTAACAACCTAAAGTACATTACATTTTCAGTTAAAAAAACACATTAAGGTCAAAATTTACAGGATACTAAAACATATGCTAACAAGTGAGGGGTCTTTTTGCTTTAATGTAAAAGTTAGAGGAGGTTATTTCCAAATTTTGAGGATTACTTGCTAGTCTATTGAAGATTAGTGGAGTTGTTTGCAATATTTGAAGGTTCAGGAATACATATGCATGAAGGTTAAAGTTTAGGAAAATAATTTGTATTTTTCTCATAAGGAAAAATTAACTTAATTACAACCAACAACAATCATTAGCATAACATTGTAGCATAATGTAAAGATAACTCTAATAAAGTGAGAATCTATATTTTTGTGCAAGACTTTAAAATCACAAAATTAATCATTATGGTAATTAATATTGTAACTAAAATACTATTACTATCATAATTATCAATAGGTACCCATTTGAACATGATTCCTTCATTTTTTTTTATTATTTCATTTTTTATTTTGTAACCGATATTTATTAGATGTGTTACTTATTTGTATAATTATTTCTTTTTATTTTGAAAATTGAATTGTTGGTTGAAAGAGGTTATTAGATTTTATTAATATAATAACGAAATAATACAAAAGCTAAAAAGATAATTTTTAATACAACACCTACTATTAATCGATAACATGCAAGATGAATTATGATAATTAGCAAGGTTCTAGAAATAAATTATTTAGAAGAAATATTTAGTAAAATGATAGGAATAGTATTTAAGGAATACCATTTCTAAAAATAAAGTGTGTAAAGGATCTACTTTAGTAAAAATATAGTTTTGATGGTATTACTTATTAGTTATCGAAAACTCAAAATTTGAACTTCGAGACATAACAAGGTTTTAAAGATAATTTAGATAGGAGATAAAATTTATGAAATAATATTTAAGAAATGCATATTTACATTAAGTATATTTATCATCATGGTCGTGAAAATCGCTATTCTACCATTAAATATATAAAATCGGTAGAATCGTTTAAAACCGATAAAATCGTAAACTTATAAAATCGTATGTTAAAGTTTATAATTTTACCAGAAATCTATAAATAAATAAATTTACATTCATTTTAATTAAAAAAATATTATAAAATTATAAATCCATAAAATCGAATTGTTGATTCATGATTTTAACAATCATGTTTATTGTGTATTATATGCGTGTAACTTAGGCATAAACCTTAAACATATTAAACTGTATACCTAAGCTCAATATATAGCTAATAAATAAATATCAAATGAGGACAAATACACTGGAATATACTAGCATAATGCGTGGTAGTACATGGGATAAGATATATGGTGAGTAATCCAGTGAAGCATGAGACATTAACACATAATTAAAAATATAATGTACCAAAATTTTGAGGGGACACATGGATTCTTAGCATGAAAATTTTCCATGTCATTCAATTGCATGGTACAGTGCAAATTTCCACTGGTTGAATCCTTTAAGAGACGAAGAGGTTAAAAGAGAGAGATAGAGTAAAACATAATTACAATATTCAACTTCGTATACAACTTGACCCATTGACAAGAGAGAGTAATTTTGTTTGCAACATAATGTGTATTATCTAATTGAATAATAGGAAGATTATGCCATAGCGACGCCCATAAATTTGAAGGAAGATTCTGGTATCCATGGTGATGATATTCACCCTCAACATGCTATATAAGCTTCAAGTTTTGCCAATCGTAGCGAATGAGTTGATTTCCGAATGTGATGTTTGGATAATAGAGAGAAAGATCTTCGAGAGGAAAAAAAGGGTCAATGGAAAATATTTAAATAGTAAGTTTTCTAGATTTCAAATGTAAGATACATATATTAAAAAGGGGTTAAAATTTCTCTTTCAGAACAATTATGCATTTAGCTAATGAAAATTTTAGGAAATTACGTTTCTTATATGTTAAATATAATATGTTATCAACCTACTCTCGAATTTCTTATAAGTTATGTTACACATATGCTATGAGTATAAATGAGTTATATGATAAGATGAAAAGGAAACTTATGACTCTTCATTGTGCTCCTATCTTTATAAAGTTAATGAATTCTTAAAACCAAATGTGCATTCCTTAAATGCAAAAAAAAAATCTATAATTTTCTAATAATTGATTTGTGGTGACCTTTGCCTATAAGTAAAGTTGACAATGATTTAATGCCTAAATTCCTTTAAATGAAAATAGGAATATTACTAAGACTATGTTTAAATTCTCCGCAAATATCATGACTCGCGAGTTACCTTATGAAGTTTGATGTAGATATAATAAACAATTCATTTTATGGATAAATGAATTGTATTGCAAATAAGACTATAAACTACCATATATATATATATATATATATATATATATATACTGACACTTAATTAAATTAGATACAACAATGTAACCATGAAGTGAAATAGAGTTTTGTTTTCACAGGCATTACAAATCCTAAAACTTCATTATATTATATATAGGAATTCAATAAGAAGGAGTATACGAGGGAATCGTTCTATTCGAGTAACTATAATTATAGATAAGTAAGATTAATGCCTTACAGCATTTCGAAGTATTTTAAAAGTACTTAGAGGTTTTGGTATGCTTTTGGCTTGTGATTGTAATGTAGTTATTTGTGTATATGCTATATATGTGCTTGAATATTGCTTTGTTGTTGTTATGGGAGCTAATCTTTGTATGGTGAATGTATTGTGTATATTGCTTTGATTAAACTTTTTGAATTGATTAGTCACCCAAAAAAAAAAAAAGAATGAACTAATTTAAACTTGGCTTGACATCTACCCTGATATTTATTGCAACATACTAGAGGTAACGACTAAGATCCTTAAGCCAAACGTGAACCCATTTAATGAGGATAATTGAAATAGTCCTTTCTCAACCCTTGGTTGAACTAGGCGATAGGAGAGAAAGTTATGGCAAGGTTAAGAGCCATGGTTCAAAAGAAGTCTCGGGCGAAGGATAGTTAAAATGGTCTTTTCCCAATCTAGTTTAGTTTCAATTCGCGAGTGTGTAGCATCAAACTCCTTAATTTAGATTAAAGTGATCGTAGTTTCTCTAATCTCATAATGAACCAGTTAACATTATGTAACGAAATTTAATTATACATGTATTGCATTTAACTAACTTAGTTGAAAACTTTACTTATGATATGTTGAAACTTTACTACTATCTCTGTCTCTCTTAATCTATCTCTCTTAATGAGTAAGTTGTCTCTTATTCCCCTATAACTATTTTGCAAGTTCCTAATATATTTACAACATGACACCTAACATAAAACTAGAAAATGGGGTGAGGAAGTGAGGATTAGAAAGAACTGGCTAAACTTTTGCTTTGATTGTTGATTTACTAACTTTTAAGAAAACTACTAAGATTTCCTTAGGTGACCCTTTAGCTTTCCACCATTGATGTGAAATTTTGAGAATATAAACCTATGGACTTTTACACTTTCACCTTAGATGTATTATTTTCTATGCAAATATAATTTTGTAATATTCGGCAACTTGAAATATTTTATTGAGTATCACAAATAAGAACTTAATTCTTTTGAGTAGATTTCACAGGTTTATAACAAGTAAATACAGAATTGGATGCTTTAATATAGTTGAGTTAGGTTCACCTTATGTGAATTTAGTCTATGTTAGCAGCTATGAGATTAGCTTTTTACCATAAAATAATTCAAATGGTGGAGTTATTGCGACTTCACCTCTTTAGGGTGCGATAGTTTTGAGTTAGTATCAGAGCATTACTTTTAAGAACTCATTTAAAGCGTAATTCCTAGGAACTTGCTTTGATGCATCATAAATAAAAGTTATTAGACATCACAAGTGAACACCAAGAGTTGGGAATAAGTAAGTAGTAGAAGATTTAAACTATCGGTTTATATCTATTATACATATAAGTAAGAGAAACATAGGAAGTGTAATTAACAATAATAAACTATGGAAAATGATTAATAGTTATCAAAATTAACTTATAGAATCTTTGGAAAAAAATATTCACAAAATGAATCTTAATGGACTAAGAAGGGACAGCTTATAGAAGCAAATGTGCAATTTCTAAGGTTGCTATTTTAGATGATTGATAAAGTAGTATTCGTATGGTAGGACGTTTAAGTAGATCTCACTTAATAAGCATGGACTTTATTCTCATGAATACTACATTTTTAGAAGGTAACTACTAAGTTTAAACAATTAATTATCATGTGGCACTTTTGATAGATGTAAAAATTGGTAAGTTATTAGGATATAAGGAGCCCAAGCTTGATAGTAAATTACTTAATGAACTAAATGTATCACTTATAGAATTGTGAGGAGTTATGATATGAGAAGTTTGGGAGAGATTAGTAATAATAGATAAGGAGGATCTTAAGAATGATCTTGGGGAAGATTGGGGTACAATTAAAATATGAAGTGTGGTTGCGGCTGAATGATGAGGGGTAGATTTCATTAAGTTCAAGGTAGCAAGTAGAGCATGACTTGATTCAAAGGGAACCGCAAAACCTAGTTTAGAGGGTTAAGTAAAAGATTATGGGGTAAACTTAAAGATTAAATAGTTTAGAATAATAAGGTTAATCTTTATGTGATGTGTCTAAATGATATTGTTAGTTAGGAATAAAGTAGTAGGGTACTAACTTTCACTAATATTGGATGAATGTAAAGGATAATAAGTTGATAATATACTTTCTCGTTAATAGTATGACGTCATCTAGACCTTGCATATAATTGAAATCATTGTATTGCCAGTCTAATTTAGGGATCCACAAAAATAGGAAATAGTTTGTTACTAAGACTAACAGGACTAAATTCTATAATGGGGTTTGAGCTATATAACGCCTTCTAGTTAAAAATAAATTCATACTTAACTCATAAGACTTTATGAACTTGGAAGTGCAGTCGGAAAGAATAAAGAATAATGTAAACCGATTACTAACTACGTTAAGGATGCATGAGTACTTCCTACTTAAAAAAAAAAAAGAAAAAGAAAAAGAAAAGATGTAATAAGTAGACTACCTATGTTATTATACGAGTATGTACGAGATTTCACAAGTTTAAAACAAAAAGAACCATATAGGGCATAACATATAATAAACCAAGGATATTAGTTTTATAACATTAGAAACCTGCTTTATATACCTACTCTCGTCTCTCTTGAACATAACCATCTAAAGCTATCAAGTTAAATTTTATAACTAATTAAGCACCGTGTAACTAAGATATATTTATGCTTGGATAATTTTATAAACATGAATTTATGAGTGAATGCTTATGTGTGAAGTAAGAACTTAATTATTAACTAAATCAAATTGTATATGTGGTATCTATCTAGAATATTAAATGCTAAATATAATTAATAACCTTAATAGAATCATAAGACATTTTGATAGAGGTTAAAGCAAATAAAGGTCATAGACTACTATAAGGGATGCTAAATATCAAACACATGATTAGTCTGTTATAATTATAAATACTTAGAACAATGATGTTCAAAAGGAACAATAGAAGTACACTGATAATGCCAATAATAGTAATGATTAAACTTTATGATTAATTGTATATTTCATTTCACTATTTATAATAGGTATCTATAATGAATTGAGACTAAGATAAAAATCCTAACCAACAACCACTATTATGAGAAAAAGTTAATGAATGAAGGAAGGGATATTAAAATAATGTAAAACCATCGTATATATTTTAGCACAATGGATAAACGAGAGGAGAACACAAATCTACGATTCTCAAGACCCTCTCTTGTTGAGTCTTTTATCTTTATTGATAATATGAGTATACCATGTTATGTCCTGTGCCAAGTAATGAGTCTATGTTAGTATCCTTATCAGTTTATCTATTAGGAATAGTATTAGTTCCTATTGAGCCAAATCAAGCTAAGTCAATCTAAGTAATTGACCATCTCATTTGAGTTTGAGATGGAGATAAATCAGGATTTGCCAAACTCATTTTCATTGATACTTGTATTAAGCCATATGAAGTAACAAATCAATAATTGTGGCAATGACATGACTATTATAAGAAGGGATGCATAAATAGAAGATAGAGAATTAGGGATGTTTTATATGAAAAGGACCATAATACCATTACTGACTTTAATAGGAACTTAGCTATGGATAGCAGAGAAGATACAATAGAAGGTAAACCAAAGAATACACTTGATCTATTATGGCAATAAGACCATAAAATGGGGAATAGAATAGAAGATGAATTGATTTAGTAAGTACTAACATAATATTACATAAGCTAGAACAAAAAAAGAACTTAGGTTCTACAAATCCATAAAAAAAAAAAAAAAAAACTCAAGATTGAGGAAGTGTAATACTAAGCGCAATGCTATGTGAAGAAATATGGTGAATATAATTAGGTAGCCTAAACCTTACCTAAGGGAAACTAAAGAGGACGATAGTAGAATTAGAGAATATTGTTGTAAAGCAAATGAAGATAGTTATATATATATATAAAGTGTACTTGTTACAACTCAAAACTAAGCTGCATGTATGTAAATATAATAATAGTTCAAGAGAGGGGAGAATGGATGTTAATATGATGTCAACTATGATTTAGTAAGAATAATGAGAGAAGGATTACAACAAAGGTCATTCATAAGCCTATAGGAGTTGTAACTTCAAGAAGGATTGATGTTCATGAGATATAATGAAGCTTATAATGAAGTAAATAATTCGAAATTGGTACTGAATATAGTAAATATCATTTGCATACTTAACCAAAATAAAACATCACTCAACATCACACCTTAACACTAGTATTAATAAAATTTTTAGAAAACATATGGTTTAAATAGTAAAAACATATAGTTTAAGTAGGAAACTTGAATCTTTGGCCTCAACTTCCATAATCAATTCGTAAATAGTTTGATTTTGTCAAAAAAAAAAAAGGAAATGTCATTTTATTCTAAACGTTATCAAAAACACAAACCTTCATAATACCTATATCTAATACCCTTGACTGACTATTATAACAAGTAACTAACTATAGAAAGAACCTTAGTGACAAAACCCTTACCATGTTAGTTAATGGGTGATTCTACTGTGATCATATCATCATCTAGTAGAAATGTAGGTAATTAATAACTTTGAGTTATATAAGGGATCAAATATGAAAGCAACAAACTTGTAACTATTCCAACATAATTGTAATATCCGGTATAATAGTGTTAACAAAAAAAAAAAAGGTGCTTTGATCACACTCACAATATTACCTAACAATTATGAGAGAATTAGGTTTAGAAAATTAAGGAACATAACATGTATTACATAAACTAGTACCTTAGCAGTGATGGAATTCAATGAAGAACATAGTGTGGTGCTGATGTCAATAAGGGTAGTAATGAAGAAGGATACAAAAGTTGGTGAAGTTAACTATAGAGGAAGTTGTATAAGATAAGTTAAAGGCTCTAGTGAATAACATAAAAAGTTGGAGAGAGAATGGCGCGGTGGATGATAAGGATCCAAGATGAATTTTGATAATTAACAAGGTTTTAGAAATAAATTATTCAGAAGAAATATATAGTAAAATGATAGGGATAATATTTAGGGAATATTGTTTCTCGGAATAAAGTACGTAAAGGATTTGCTTTAGTAAAAATGTATTTTTGACAGTACTACTTGTTAGTTATCAAAAACTCAAAATTTAAACTTCAAGACATGCTAAGGTTTTAGAGATAATTTACTTGTGAGATTAAATTTATGAAATGACACAAATGATATTTAAGAAATGTATATTTACATCAAGTATATTTATCATATATTATACTTGTAACTTGACATAAACCTTAAATATATTAAACTATATACCTAAGCTAAATATATTAACAGATGAAGAGGTTAAGAGAGAGAGAGAGAGAGAGTAACACATAATTACAATATGTAGTTTCATATACAACTTAACCCATTAACACAAAAGGGAGTAGTTTTGTCTAGAGCATAATGTGTATTAGCTAATTGAATAATAGGAAGATTATTCTATGGCGATAACCATAAATTTGAAGGAAGATTATGGTATCTAGGGTGATGATAATCACCCACAACGTGCTATCCAGGCTTTAAGCTTTGCTAATTGTAGGAAATGAGTTGATTTTGGAATGTGATGTTTTGATAATAGAAAGAAAGATTCTGAAGACAAAAAGGGTTCATGGAGAATCTTCAAATGGTAAATATTTTAGGTTCTAAATACAAGTTACATATAGTAGAAAAGGGGCTAAAATTTTTCTTTGGGAACAAGTATGCATCTAGCTAATGGAAATTTTAGGAAATTACATTTCTTATATGTTAAATATAATACATTATGAGCCTGCTTTCTAATTTCTTATAAGTTACATTATACATATGTTATGAGTATAAATTAGTTATATGATAAGATGAAAAGGAAACTAATGACATGTTCCTATCTTTAAAAAGTTGGTTAATTTTTGAGACTATATGTGCATTCCTTAAAAGCGAAAACAAAATCTATAATTTTTTGATAATTGATTTGTGGTGACCTCTGCCTATAAGTAAAGTTGACAATGATCTAATGCCTAGATTCCTTTTAAATGAAAATAGGAATATTATTAGGACTATGTTTAAATTCTTTGTTTCTACTCAAGCAATTATCATGACTAGTTAGTTTCCTTATGAAGTTTGATGTAGATATGGTAAATGATTCATTTTAAGGATAAATTAATTGTATCGCAAATAAAACTAGAAATAACCATATATATCTATAAATATATACATATACATATATACACATACATACATATATTGTTGACCATACGTTGACTATATATATGTATATATATATATGGAATACCTGCATATAGATGTAACTACTAAAGGGAACATGTATACTATAACTAAAGACATATATTTATAAAATAGTATAATACCATACCATATTATATATTATTTCTCAAGAATGAAATTCAATTAACTAAAATATATATAGTTTGTCATAAACTGGACACTTAATTGAATCAAATACAACAACGTAACCATGAAGTGAAATAGAGTTTTGTTTTCATAGGCATTACAAATTCTAAAGTTTCATTATATTATATAAAGGAATCTAATAAGAAAGAGAGCATGAGGGAGTTGTTTGTTTGAGTACCTGTAGTTGCAGGTAAGTGAGATCAATACCTTACAACATTTTAGAGTATTTTAAAAATACTTGGAGGCTTTAGTATGTTTTTGAGTTATGACCGTAATGTAGTTTTTTGTGTTTGTGCTATTCATGTCCTTAAATATTGCTTTGTTGCTATTATAGGAGTTGAGCTTTGTGTGGTGAATGTGTTATGTATTGCTTTGATTGGATTATTTGAATTGATTGTTCGCTTTGGGCCAAACATGAACCCCTTCGATGAAAATAGTTGAAATAGTCTTTTCCCTACCTTTAGTTGAACTAAGTGATAGGAGAGAAGGTTATGATAAGGTTGGGGGCCATAATTGAAAGGGGGTCTTGGGTAGAGTGTGTTCTCCATTGCACAAGCCCTGGTTTGGTTTCAATTCATGAGTGTGTAGCGTCAAACTCTTAAACCCAAATTAGAGTAGACGTAATTTCTCTAATCTTGAAATGGATAGGATAATGTCTTGTGATGACATTTGATTGTATATGCATTGCATCTATAAGCCCTAAAGCTAAGCTAAGTAACCGTAGGCTTGAACTTAGAACTCAAGGTTTAAGGTAATTGATTAATGGATCTGATCAAACTCAAATTATAAACTAGTGAGAGAAATATTAGTAAAACTGACCCCGTAAACTTGAATTTAAGAAAATAAGTAATAAAATAGGAGATTATAAAAATTTTAAATTTTAAGCATAATAAGTACTAATTACCGAAAATGCGAAAACTATAATCAAATAACTAATAAATTACTAAAGATAGATTATATGTATACTAAAAATTTTAGAATAACCAAAATAATAATTAGGAATGTTCACATGTACCCCACATGTATTTACGTGTAGATAAAAATACGCGAAATTACCTAAATTGGTCAAAAACTAAGTAAATAATTAAGGAAAATTATAAATTAATTATAAAAAAAATCAGAGGAACCTAAAATAATCCAAATCAAGTCGTGGAAAGTCAAACTCTGTAAAAGAAAAATCAACCAATTAAAATTAGACAACATAAAAGCTAAAAATCAAGAAAATTGGGCAAAGTCTTATTTAATTAATGCATAATAATTACAAATATCGTCTATAAATAGGGAAAAAATTTCCAGAAGTCATTTGGACAGTTTATAATTTGGGAAAAATAGGAAAACTGAAAAATCGAGAGAAAATCCAGAAAAAAAGAAAAAAAAAAAGAAAACTGTGCAAATTCATGTAGGGAGAGAAACCCATTCCCCACCACTACCTGGGACCGAGCTGCCATCACCACACCACTCTAGCCCCACCGTCTAGGCCGGCCGATAGCCTTGGACTGAGTTTGGATAGCCAGAAAGGTTTGGACCGGTTAGTCTCTTAAATTTCTCAATTTTGAATAATTTTGTAAAATTAGTTATTTTGGCTAGAAAATTATAAAACTTGTTATTTTGAGGTTTTATTGTATTTAGATTTAAGGAAAAATATTGCTTTAGTTTAATTACGTCTGCAATTATAGGGTTTTTAACAAATTGCTTAAAATCGAGCATGATTAGAATAGAAAATAAATAGGCTTAGGAGTGTAGTTTGGAGCTCAATTTTTTTTCTGTAGGATGCTCATATGATATAGAACAGTGCTATGAAGTCATTTTTTTTAAATTTATTTTCAAAATTTTTAAGTTAATTTTTAGCCCTAAAATGATGGAAAAATTAGGTGATTTGGGGTTAATTAGGTGATTAAGATGTTAATTACTGATTTAGATATTAATTAGATGTTTAGGGATATTAATTTTTGATGTGGAACCTTAATCCTAACCTTTGGAGTATTAAGTATGGTTAATTTAGGAAATTAGGTAATTAATATAAGAATTTAGTAATATGTGAAATTGTAATCTAAAAAAATAGGGTTATTTAGATAATATTATAATAGAAATCAGGAAAATAATAAATATGAAAATAACATTTAATCTTAAGCAAAAGTCTCAAAATATAAGATTTTCACACATCGGGAATAAATTCGATACCGCAATTAGGGTTAGTGTGTACCGAATAGTTTAGAATACCAAATTACAACCCAATAGGAGATTTAGACACTCGAGCTTAATGTGATTAATTTCACATTAAGATTCGAGCATATTTAAGGCTTAGGAATCAAAATTTAAAATCTCATTTAGGATTCGAACACCGAAATAGAGTGTAACGAATCATTAGGACATAATGGGTATACATGGAAAAAAATGAGTTAAAATATAACTTAGAATATAAACCATAAATTATAAGTACTAAAAAGACCTATTTGTATTATAGGATACCAAGAGACAAATCAGCTTGCGATTAAGGGATCGAGTGATCGAGCAATTCCAAGTAACTTGGGTTATTGCTTATTGTAATAGAGTACTAGTTTTATAGTACTCGGAGACTTAGGCTTGTATATGATTGTGATTGTAAGTAGTTTACTCATGTGTTTGATGTATTTGAATTCGTGCTGAATTTGTATTGTGAGTGATTTTGTGACTGATTGAATTGGTATGAAATTATTTAAACACCCTAAATGGAATTTAATCTTAGTCGACCTTAATAACAAAAAATGTCATGCATTGCAATCTGTTAGGGGATCATAGGATTCTCCAACCAAATATCGACCCCTTCGAAAGGGATAGCGCAGGATTACAAAATGGTCCCTTCTTCATCCTTAGTCGAACTAAGTGACAGGAAAGGTAGTCGCGGGAGGAGCGAGGTCTCCATTGCACAAGCTTGGGTTTGGTTGTGAGTTGCTGCATAACATGGAAACTCTTCAACCCGGATTGGAGCGGGTGAAATTTTTTTGATTTTACAACAGACTGGTTTACGTTGTGCGATGACACTTGATTGTTGCATTGCATGAAAATAAATGTTTGATAACCCTGTTTGTGCTTGTATGCATTCGTGAGTCTCTAATTCAACTTACCGAGTTGTAGTTACTCATATTCTTATAGATCCTTTTGCAGGTTCTGATTTCTAAACACTTCAACTACTATACTGCCCTACAATTACCCAGAGGTTAGTCCGTTGGAAGCCAGGGGTGTGAGGATCAAGATACTTAGTATAATGTGTAACTAAAGTGACCATGTGATTAGGGATGAAAGCCTGATAGTTATTATGTAATCTAGTAAATTGTTCTGTTTATGTAAAACTTCCTGAGAAGCTCTGTGGACTTATATATATATATATATATATATATATAATATTGTACATGTTATTAGAAATTTGCATTATTTATCCTAATTGTAGTTTAATTGTTAATCGTACTGTTTACTTCAAAGCGAGGAGTCGTCGACGCCTTGTGTAGGTCATGTCTATGGTAGGCACTATGAGGCTAGTTACTATCATAGAATGGTTTACACGGCAGGACTGTTAAGACTCTGCGACTTCGGGAAGTAACAGCATCTAACTAATTTGGTTGAAAATTTTGCTTATGATGTATTGAAAGCTTACTACTATCTTCGTCTTGTTTATTGAACAAGTTATCTCTTATTCCCTTATAGTTATCTCACAGTTGTAAGTAGATTTGGAAACATGCTACCTAATACTAGAAGACTAGAAAACAAGGTCGGGAAGTGAGGATTAGGAAGAACTAGCTAAAATTTTGTTTTAATTGTTGATTTACTAACTTTTAAGAAAACTACTAGGATCTCCTTAGGTGACCCTCTGACTTTCCACCATTGATGTGAAATTTTAAATTTACAAACCTGTAGACTTTTATACTTTTCGTCTTGGATGTATTATTTTCTATGCAAATATAATTTTGTAACATTCGATAACTTGAAATATTTTATTGAGTACCATCAATAAGAACTTAATTCTTTTGAGAAGATTTACTTACGAATTTATTTTTCACAATCATTCTTAAAGATTACATTACAGGTTTATAACAAATAAATACAGAATTGGATGCTTCGAATTGGTTGAGTTAGGTTCACTTTATGTGAACTAAGTATATGATAGTAGTTGTGAAATCAACTTTTATTCTAGAATGGTTCATACAATGGGGTTGTTGCAACTTCACCTCTTCAAGGCATAAGGGATGTTTTCCAATTGAACATACAAGACATTGAAATTCAGTCAGAAGCTTTCACTTAGAAGTATTGGCTTAAGTACCCAATTGAGCATCCATAAGGATTAAATAGTATCCATTAGCTAGATAATTTGTACAATAATTGGCAAAATTAAGGTTATCTTTGTCTTTTAGAAGTATTGCTTGCAGTTTGCAAAGGAGAAGAACTAGAAACGAGTTATAGTAGAGTTTGATAGTGCCGATATAATAAAAGGCATTGGGAAGCCTTCTAAAGCTTTTTGGAAGACTTCTCTTGTGCTTTTATTGATTCAAAAGTTGTCTTCTAGTTTTGAGTTTGTTTCTTGTGCCAAAATAAGCAAGAAAGTGATGTATAATGACTAGACTGCATCCTAAGATAAGACGCAAATGAGCATTGCTTTTAAGGTGCCTATACCCCATCTCCTTTGGTTGATTTATTAATAGTTGATATGGGTTTAGATCCTTGATGTTTGTTTATTTTGTGAATGAATTTCTCTTGATTGAAAGATAAAATAAAATAAAGAAGCTTCTCTTTATCACATACCCATCAATTGTCCATAAGTTTTAACTCAATCTCTTAAATACAACTAATCTGAATGTGGAAAGGGGATTATCTTGACTTAATTTTAAATACTTAAAAATGCAAGGTAAAAGCAATAATATATATTTTGGATACATTGATATAAAGGAAGGAAGGAAAAAAGAAAAGAACATGCCTATAAAAAGCCTTAAATGTGATTAAAAAATATAAAACCCATATGTGAAAGCCCTAGAGAATATGTTTGAATTCTTTTTCTTAAACTTAGGACATTCCCAGAAAAGTGACACACTCTACAAGAATCTAATTATCCATAAATAAAACAAATGATAGCTTAGAAAATATAACTTAAAAAAAAAAAGATTTTCAGCACTTTTTTTACTATCACTTTAACATGTTTATACATTTATCATGAAAAGTTCCAATATTTTCTTTACTACTATGTCTACATTTTTTAGACATGATCCTTAGCAATCTATAACGTATACTACCATAACTAGCACCATACTAAGGCTTGATATCACATATTTTGCAGTTATAAAGTTCACAAATCTTTCTTATAACTTATAAGAGTAAATGTATAACTAAAAAATTAATGGCCCGTTTATTTTTTTGAATGTATCAGGTAGGGAATAGATTACTAGGAATAGATAATAGATTTTTATCATAGTGTTTACTTTGTATAAGTTCTTATAGAGAAAACCTACTCCAATGTTTACTTCACCTTAGTAATTGGAGTATTAAGTTCAGCAAATAACAAAAGTACCAATATGCCCTTATTTGATCATTTTGGAAAATGACCAAAAAGACATTTAATTTTTTATATATAGATATATGTATAGGTATAAATAGATATGTATATATACCATATTCATACACACATAATCTTTATATTATAAGCATACTCATACTTATACATATATATATATATATATATATATACATACACACAAAAACATATGTTATATATGTAAAATGTATTTGCTAAATACAAATATATATATATGTTGATAGGGATTTTCATCTTAAGGTATTAGAGACCTCTAGGTGAATAGAAGGAGCTAATGTTGGACCTCTAAGCTTGCTGTCTAACCTCTTTTAGTAGCTTTGAAACCCCTCTAAGGGATAGACGGTCTGAGAAATGATAACCTTGGATAAGAGCTATATACATGAAAAGAGATTGAAGTAAGCTTAGGTGGGTTGACTAAGAAGTAAGGAGTTTAGGAAGACTTAGTCCAACCTTTGTGAGTTCAAATTCAAATATAAGTATGGGTGGTTAAGGGTCCTTACACAAATAACCAACCATACCCTGCCAGTACCCGATCCAGGTTTCAAGAGTTAAGGGAATGGTTTGTAATTTAACTTCACTATGTAAAGTATTTGGAGGTAGCAATTGCAAGACAATGACTAATCGCCCCCCTATAAATAGAGGTCGATGTGTTATAGTAAGTTTCTTTTGGCTACTTGAACTTTATATACTCTACTTCATTATTCACTCTTTAAACACTTCATAAACAGAATCTTACTTAGGCATTAGAGCAGCTAAGTCATAGTCGCCTCGACACCCCCATAACCTAATTTCTTCTTTTGTAATCTTGGAATTAGCTAGGCAAATCAAGTTTCCTCTTATCCAAATTTAATTGTCAGTAGTTTGTTGTTGTTTGTTCTTACCTTAACATGGTTACCAAAACAAAAAATAAGGACAATAACACTCTAGGAAGGAGTAATGCCCTTTGCATAGCTCAAGAAGAGACATCATTGCAATAACCCAAGCTGTAAGTGCAATTAGTATAGTTGAATAATACCCCAATGAAAGCGTAAACCTAACAAAATGATGTACTATGCATCTCATATTTAGAAGCTCTTTAAATACGATTTGCTAAAGAGCTAGAGTAAGTTTTAGAGTTAAGGAGGAGGCTTTAGGAGCTTGATGTAGCATCTTCCTTAACCTCCTCTTTGGAGGTTATGGGAGAGGATGTAACTCTGGTTACTTAAGAGGATTACTAATGTTGTATACACAGTAAGGCTTTTGCGAGGAATGAAATTGGTCAGCAAGTACGATATGGTACTACTACTGGGAGGACTACTGGCAAGTACTACATAAGCTTCGGCTTGTGGTTGTGTTCTTACTTAGATGGAAGGTAAGATTGAGCATGTTACTGTTCGCTTATTACAAAAGGCTGTTGTAAACATGAGTTTGTAAGATATAGAAGACTATATTAAGAGGTTAGCAATTGATGAGAGTTCTAAGAAGGAAATTGAGCTAAAAGGAAGAAAGTTAAGTCCTTTTATCTACGAGATTATGGAGGAAGTATTGCCCCTTAGTGTCTAGTTACCTTAGTTTGATACTTATAATGAGAAAAAGGACTTAGATGATCATCTTAATACTTTTCATACAATGAAAGAGTTGTAAGGACTTTTGGATGTTATAACTTGTAAGGTATTCCTATCTACACTAACGAAATCAGCAAGCAATTGGTTTAATTCATCGAAAGTAGCTTCCACCTCCTCCTTTGATCAACTCATTGGTGAGTTTTGACAATGCTTTTTAGTTAGTAAGCCCCTTACGAAAGATTCTTCACTCTTGACCTCTATTAGACAGAAGCCCAGAGAAAGTATAAGGGATTACGTGCATTAGGTCAATAAATTAATGATCAAACTTATGACTTATGATAAGAGTATTGCTCTTCATGCCGTTTGTGAAGGTGTAAAAGAAGATTCCAATTTCTTTGAATCCTTAGCTAAGCGAAGAAGTTTATATGGCAAGAGGACTAGATGAAAGCTCATAGGGAGCTTAAGAAGAAGAAATTTGAAAGGAGAAGAGAAAAAGAGAGATGATTTATGAAAGATTGCTTAGGCAAGAATTTAACATGCAAGATCGGCTAAGTAAACCATAAGGAGATAAAAAATGGCCTATTCCAACCTATGCAATTCACACACCTTTAAACTGGCTTATAGCAAATATTTTAACAGAGGTTTGAAATCACGGATTTCTACCTTGGCTGGAAATGATGAGAGGCAACCCTTCTAGGAAAAATTCTAATAAGTATTGTGATTTTCATAGTGATCATGGTTACAATACCAATGACTGTATTCAATTGAAGAATGCACTTGAATATGTTGTTTAAAGAGGATACCTCAGGAAGTTTATTGCTGGCAACGATGAAAGGATAGATTGTCCTACCCAAAGAAGATGGATTATTAGCAAACTTACAACAATGAAGCCGAGAATGGTAATTATGAGTTAGTAGCTCGGGATAACAATAGGATTGATAATTAAGCTCTCAAAAGGGTGATAAATGTAATTTTTGAGGGTCTAAGAAGAGGGCATATGTTAGTAGTATCAAGCTTGGCGAATCTTATAGGAGATCATGTACTTCATGTTCGAGGTAAAAGAAATAAGGTAGATGATGATTATCTTTTCCAAAAAGGATATGTAGTGGATACAATTTCTTCACGATGATGTGTTGGTCATTATAACTAGAGTGGTTGAGTTTAAAGTAAGGAAGGCTATGGTTGACACAAGAAGTTCAATACATATTATTTTTAAGCACACATTTGACTAGATGTGCTTGAAATTAGAGAACTATAAGATGCAACCGTATAAATATAACTTGTATAGATTTAACAACCAACTGGTTAAAGTCTAGGGATAGTTACCTTAACTTTGTAGATCAATAATGATGAGAATGTGGTAGAGAAGTAAGTAGATTTTGTACTATGCTTCACTCTAAAATGGGATTATGGGTCGACCATCGACCAACATTTTTAAGATGGCTATCTCGATGGCTAACCATAAGGCGAAGTTCTCGACCTCAACAGAGATTGGTAGAGATCAACAGTTAGTTAGGGTGTTATATCTAAAAGCTTTGAAAAGAGATTAAGTGTACTACATTGAATAATGGTCGAACCATTGTTTGCAGGTTAGAGGTGAGATGGCAAAAGAAACTTTAACTATCCAATTAAGTAATGATTCCAAACATATTACTAAAATTGAAGCAAGTATGGCTCTTGTCCTTCGAAAATATGTAGTAGACTTCCTTCGAGCTAATAAGGATGTGTTTCCATGGTTATCTAATATGCTGGGTATCTCCAAGGAAGTGATGATTCATTAGCTTAATATTGACCCAAATGCCAAAGTGGTATAGTATAAGAAAAGGCATCTTGCTCTAGAGAGGCAAGTTGTGATTGAGAAGGAGGTATAAAAGTTGTTGAAAGTGGACTTTATTAAAGAAGAGCCATATCTGACTTAACTGGCCAATTATTTGCTGGTTAAAAAGGCAAATGGAAAATGGTGGATGTGTATAGATTTTACCAACCTCAATAAGGCTTGCCTGAAGGAATGTTTTCCTTTACCTAGATTAGATCAATTGGTCAGCTTTACTTCAATGCATGTACTATTAAGCTTTATGGATGCCTTTTCAGGATATAAACATATCAAAATGCGTCCTTTTGATAAGGTGCACACCTCTTTCATTATTAATTTTGGAATGTATTGCTATAAGGTCATGCCATTTGGTTTAAAGAACACAGGAGCCATGTGTCAAAGGCTAATGACAAAGACATTCAAGCTACCAATATACAGGAATATTGAAGTGTATGTGGATAATATGATCGTAAAGAGCAATACCATTGAAGGTCACAATATGACATTAAATCCTTAGAAATGTGTGTTTAGAGCTTCATTTAGGAAGATTTAGGTCTTTTTGGTGACATAGTGCGGAATAGAAGCTAACCTTGAGAAAACCTGAGCTATTTTATATATAAAATCCCTAAAGTCCATTAAGAAGGTTTAAAGGCTAATAGGAAGAGTTATAGCCCTAACTTGTTTTGCATCAAAGATTGCCAAAAAATGTGTTAAGTTCTTTCGAATTTTAAAGAATCCTTTTGAATTTAGATGGATGGAAGAACGTGAGAAGGCATTTCAAGCTCTAAAGGAGTTCCTTACAATGCCTTCGATCCTCTCAAAGCCTATTGATGGTGAAATTTTATATTTATATCTATGAGTAATTGACCAAACACCCTCATTAGTACTGCTCTAGGTAGAAGGGGGGATACTCTATCCAATATACTATGTTTGTCATCTTTTGCATGGTCTAAAGCTTCAATACACTAAGTTAAAGAAGTTTGTTTTGGCAATTATTATAGCATAAAGAAAGCTCCTACCTTACTTTGAAGCTCACTAAATTATTGTCCTAACCAACCAACCATTAGAGCAAGCATTATAGAAGTAAGATGCTTTAGGTCATATGGTGATATATGCCTTGAAGATAAGTGCCTTTGGCATTTAGCATCTACTAAAGGAAGCATACAAAGTTGAGCTTTTAGTTGACTTTGTAGTAGAATTTATGGGATATGAAGAGCTTGTTATTCAAAGCCAAGAGCCAACTTGGGGTTCTTTATGTTGATGGGTCATCAACTAATGAGGGTAATGGTGTTGGTCTAATACTAAAGGGTTTTATGGGATTATAGATTTCATATGCGTTGAAGTTAAGATTTTTAGCTAGTAATGATGAGTTTGAGTACGAAGCACTTATAACATGGATGAAGTTGGCAAAGGAGGTTGGAGCCATGTGATTGGACAAATATTCAAACTCTTAGCTTGTTGTTAACCAAGGGAAAGGGGACAGTATAATAAAGGATGAGATCATGGGGAAGTACCTACAGTTGGTTAAGGAGCTTAGAATATATTTAGAGCATTAACAATTGGTCAAGATCATGGGGGAGAAAGTTTTTATAGGGTACTTACCTAAAAAGAGTATGTATAAACAATTTCTAGAATGTCTGGAAGTGTAATCCAAAGAATTAGAGCCTTGTTGGATGGATCCTACCTTTAATTACTTAGAAGAAGGAACTTTTCCTGCAAATACCAAGGAAGCTTGGAAACTCATTTATAAAGCCGCAAACTTTACCATTATTGATGGAGAGCTCTATAAAAGAGGTCCGGGTATGCCATATTTAAAATGCTTGTAACCTATTGAGGTTGAATAAGTCTTATTTGACCCATACTCGGGGTTTAGGCAGCAATTAAATCAAGTTTGGAGTTTTGTATGTGAAAACTTTGAGGTTCAACTATTGGTAGCCTACCATGAAGAAGGATGCTCATAGGTTAGTTTAGATTTGTGACCACTACTAGAAGAATGCTCTTATAAAGAAGGCACTGAATGCGTACCTTATTTTACTCACCAGTCCTTAGCCCTTTGCCTTGTGGGGATTGAATATTTTGGGTCCATTCCTTAATACCACTAGAAAGAGGTAGTACATCATTGTAGTGGTGGACTATTTTACAAAATGTATCAAAGTTAAGGTAGTGGCAAGCATAGTAGAGAAAAGCATAGAGGCTTTTATCGTCAGTAATTTCTTGATTACATTTAGGATCCCTTGTGCTATAATTACAGATAATAATCCTCAGTTTGATGATGATAAATTTAGAGAGTTTTGTGAGACACATCACATCGAATTTTGTATTGTATTGATTGTATACCCTTAAAGCAATGGAGAAATAGAGGCTGTGAATAAGGTTATCATTTATAGTTTGTGGAAGAGGGTGATTCAAATTGCAAATAAGAGGGTAGATGAGCTACCAAAGTTTTATGAGGTTACTGAACCACTTATAGGACCTTGATAGGCTATACTCCTAATAAGTTAGCCTATGCGTCTAAAGTAGTCTTAATAATTGAGCTCCAAATCGAAAGTGTGAGGGTTAAAGATTATGACCCGTAACTTAATGGTATTGGCCTTTGAGCAAACCTTGATACCACCCATGAGACCAAAGCTTTAGGGAAGATCCATTTAACTACATACCGAAAGTATGCAGC
Source organism: Lumnitzera racemosa (assembly GCA_024138005.1). Lineage (NCBI taxonomy): Eukaryota > Viridiplantae > Streptophyta > Magnoliopsida > Myrtales > Combretaceae > Lumnitzera > Lumnitzera racemosa. The sequence goes on along the minus strand of JAMXBC010000010.1, from coordinate 84,127,308 downwards.
TTGGTACAATGACAAGCAAGTCAAGCATAAGTGTTTCCGATCTGGTGATTTGGTATGTAGGAAATTGAAAGCTCTTGGAGTTAAGGAAAGTTAGGAAAAATTGACTCCAGCATAGGAAGACCTTGTAAGGGTAAAAGAGTTCATCGAGAATGGAAGGGCATATAGATTGGAAAGGCTAAGGCCGTACTTCGAATAGCTGATTTCTTGGAGGCAAAAAATATGTTCAAATTTGTAGTTTGAAATTTTTGTGATCAGTTGTGTGCTTTTTTAGATTAACATATGTGGTTTTGCTTTGTGATGTCGGTAGACTATTAGTATTTACATGCTTAGTTATATTTGTTAACATGTCTTTGTCTTTCATGTTTTCAATGATGATTGATAATGAAGTACCTTAATTATATGGTGTTCTTTAATATTGTGCTTTATTTTAATATCTCACTTTAGCATTAAAAGTTCAATTCAAAACAAGGCCAAGCTAAGGTTCGTATTGTTAGCCCACACCAATGCAAATGGTTAACGGGCTCTATTATAAGTTCTCTTGAAACATGAGATGTAAAATATCTTTTAACCTTACATACAACATGTGATGAGTAAACTATATAGCACATTATCCTTAAATAATATAATCAATAACGAATGATGGGAGTAGTTAGTCCTAAGTTAAGGATAAAAAAGATTTGATTAGAATTCTCTAAGTCCTATAACAAGTACAAATGATGAGTTACTTAAAGCCCTAAGCCATTAAGATGAGATGAGCTAAAAGCTTTCTAGCTCTTACGACAAGCATAGATAATGAGCTATCTAAAGCCCTAAGCCATTAATTAACGATGAGCTAAAAATCTTTAAGTCCTGTAATGAGCATGGAAGATGAGTTATTAAAAGCCTTAAATTATAAAGTAGCAACAGGCTAATTTTTTGGACCAAAATAAGTGGAAAATGCAACTAAACCATAAAATGAATTGATGTCATTTAAGAATCACAAAAGATGAAAATACATGTACATGAAATAAATGTTCAACGAGAGATTTTGATAGATAAAAGGAAAAATGGAAAGAACAACATGATTCAATTCTTGGTGATGGAGTTTTCATGAGCTGGAATTGGATCTGTGAAAGTGACTATTGGTAAGGGCATTAGGGTAAGTATTTTGGTTTTCATCTTAGGCACTAACCATTGAACTAAGAGTTCATTATTTGATTTTAATGAGAACAAAATTGAAGTGGATATTGACTGATAAATCATGTATAGTAATGAGTTAATTGGAGTTAACCTTTAATTTGTAGAATATCCAAATTTTAATTAACTCTTTATGTATGAAAATATATTGGGTCAAAATCATGATATTGTATTTATGTAAGAAAAAATGTTTGGAATTGTATCGTATTTTTGAATTATGAAAACAGGTGAAGTTATAGTACCTGCATAGCAGCAAGTGTAAAGAGATTATGTGAAGACATTATGCTATAGATTCTATTTAGAACAGATTATAGAATAGAGTTATAGTGTTCGAACATCATGGGTACTAGCGTTTGGACACCATGTAGTGTTTCACAAACCCTAAGGTGAATGTTTAGATGCCTGTTGAAATGGCGTTAGGATGCCATCATCAGAAAATAGCTGTTGGAGCTCATTAAATGCAACATAATGAGAAGAACTTTGCCAAGGCTATTTATGCTTCAACTACCCATCAAAGGAAAAGGAATTACTAATATTCCATAGCAATCTATCAACATTCTCTTGCATTCTTGTATTCTTGTCATTACTCTTTATCTTGCTATTCATTAAAGAGTGAAAAATTGAGGGTGTAGTGCTAGAGTTTCTTCACTTGTAAATATACAATACGAAAGCACTACACTAGAAAGATAGAAATTGTGCTCAAAGTGTAATTGAGTAGTTATTGTGTGACTGTGAAGTAGTGTAGGCTCTTGATTGAGAATTATGGCATTTGATCAATAAAATTGTGAGAAGTCCTTAGTTAGAGACACTAGTGTCCATGGAAAGTAGGGAGTGGCCTGAACTCTATGTTATATTACGGCTTAATCTTCTCTTACTCTATTTCTTTTATTTCCACATTTATTATCATTGCTTTATCATTTAAGTTTGCATATTATTGTCATATTTATTATTGAACTTTAGAGAGAATTAAAATTTGTCATTGATGCTTAATTCACCTCCCTCTTGAGTATTAGCTTAATGTTTTTCCTTAACATGAGCATCATCTCCTTCAACAGGTCAATCATTCCCCTCTAAGACTTCTTGATTGGCAGCTTCCTCTTGAATTGCAGGGGTTTCCTCTTTCTAACCTCTTGTAGCAAAGTTCAAATAGCTTAAATCATAGTCAGGATGGTGAATCAAGATCTCATCCTTGGCTATGTTGATACTATCCCATATTTTTTCCAAGAGCATAGTTATATAATCTTTGCTTTGTAAACTTCTTAAAGGACTTTCTAATAGTTAGCCTTTAGGTTGACTTTCTCTTTAAGGTCGAAGACCTTAGCCTTTAGCACATGACATGACCTCTATAATTGACAGACCTCCTCAGCATGTTTGTTCTTAAGATTGTCAATTTTGTTTTAGGTCCCTTGTAGGTTAGTGACGAGCTAAGAACTCTTCTTTTATTCCTCTACTAAGGTAGCCTCCTTCTCATGACATAGCCTGACCTCCTTATCTAAATTATCCTTCAAACTCTTTACCTCCTTTTCTAGCTTGGTCTCCTCCTTACCTCATTTCTACTTATGTTTCATTTACTCTACCTCTACATAGGCTACCTGATCCTTAGCCTTCTCTATAATCTAAAAAAAAGAAAAGCAAATAGTGAGAGTAGATAAAGAGAAGTGTGCATAATAAAAATAGGACTTTAAATGGTTGGGAGCCTTTACCGCCTTCTTCTCTTCCACTATAGCATTGATGATCATGAGTAGATGTTGAGAATATTGAAAAGGAAAGAATAAAGTTACAAAGAGAGATATGAAACCACTAACTCCTACAATAATCTATTAGATCCTTACATCATAAATTTTGGCAATGATTATCTATTGAAGATTGTTAGAGCCTACCAATAGACAATATTGGATATTCTTGATAAGTGGATCGACATCTTCAAGAAGACGAATCCCTTCCAATAGTTGAAGAGCAATCTTACCATTGCTAAGGGCATAATCTCTTATATTGACTTACTAGAAGGGAAAAAATTGGTATACAGCTTGATTTTCCTTCTTAAATGAGGCCATGGGAATAAGAATCACTAAAGGGGTTGCTTTGTTTGAAGATTTGTAGAAGTCCTATCAAGCCAACCAATATCCTTCTTTTCTCCCTTCTAGACTTCTAAGGTACCTTTCCCCTTAGCGAGATCTCGAACGACAAGCTTCTTGGGTTCAATAGTAAGCCGCTTCCTTGATAGATTAGCCTTTACAGCCTTTCTCTTTTTAGCAACTCCCCCATTAGGAGCGTGCACCTCTTCTTAAGTTCTTTTACATTTGTTGTTTTAGGTGGAACAACCTTCTTTGTTCCCCTGTCTTTTCTTAGAACAATTCCGGACTGGAGGCTGGTAAACAAACTCCTTAAATTAAGGTTCTTGAGCTACATGCTTGCAAGAAATCTAAGGGTAAGTTAAGTCGGAAAAAGGTGAAAATAAAAAAGAATAACTACAAATGTCATATCGAATACGAGCAAGGAAGACTACCTAACCTCTGAAGTAGTTAGTTGAGGTCCTTCCATTCGTAAGCCCTACTTAACATGGTGAATCACAAACTATATGTACTTTCTTAGTTCACAATTATACCTTTATTTGTGCCTTTTAGGGTATCAAGCTGAAAATTCGATTTCCTTTTTTCCTAATCTAGCATATACTAAACCCGACTTGCTTAGTATAAGTTCCTCAATTGAATTAGGAAAAAGTTTGAATTAAAAAAAAATGGAGTCACCATCTAATTGAGTTGGAAAATAGTGAAATTAAAGCCCATGGGTGAATAGGCTTCAATTTCGACTATTTGTCTATGGTTTTTTCTAAAAAAAGGAATTTTAGAAAAATGGAAACCAAAGATATAGGCTCGGAGGTCCTGGTAGGATTACTATAAAAGGTCCATAACTAAATATAAAAACCTTTGAACATTTTTTTTTTCAAAATAAAATAAGAGGTTTTGATAATGGCAAAAAAATATTTTTTTTTATTTTGTAAGGGCCATTCGAAATGCCTACATACCAACTAGCTAAGATTAGGCCTACGTAGTTCTAGAAAATATTTTGTAAATTTTTTTTACATTAGTGAGTTTTCTTTATGAAATGTTTCACTTTAAATACTTACATCTTAATTAATTTAAAAAAAATTATTTTGTCTTGCTTTAAAAAAAAAGGAAAATTCTAGTTTTTTTTTTTAAAAAAAACACTAATTCATTTTTTCTTTTTCAAAAAAAAAAATTTCTGAGATGATAAAACATTTTTCCATAAAGAAACCCCTTTTATACTTTTTTAAAAAACATTCAACATAACATATACAAATAATAGGAAATATGTCTGAAAAATTGCAAAAAAAAAAAAAAAAAAAAACTTTGCCAACTTTTTGCAAAACACTTTTGAAACAAATAAGTATTGTAAAAAGCAAAACCCTTTTCAAGGATTAATATCTTAAATTAGCATCAAGATTTAATGATGATCAACTTTTTATTTCAACAAGAACAAATGTATTTTCTTAAATCATTAAGGTTACATTATAACAAGAACAACTTCAATTTGCATTTCCACAATTATCACAATTTTTTTTTTTTTTTATGTTACAAGGTCATCAAAACATGGATCATGTTATCACAATTCTTATAACAAACACAATTCTTTAAGCCTTTAATGTTACAAGATCATTAAAACAAAGATTATAACAAATTTCACATCAAATTATCACAATTTTTTTCAAAACACAATTCCTTAAACCATTAATGCTATAAAATCATTAAAACATGGATTATAACAAATTTAACATCAAATATCACAATTTTTATAACATATACAATTTTTTATACCATTAATATTGCAAGATCGTCACAACATGGATTTCTGTAATATTCATAGGCAAATTATAACAAGAACAAGGTAAATTGCATATTAAATCATCTAAACTAATTCTTATAACCAGATTACAAGCATCAATCTCATGCACTACAGATTAATATTCACCAAAACTCAAGAATAAGGTTTAAAGCCTAGAAAACTTACCTTACGTAGCAATGAACCAAAGTCCGATTCAGGGGGTTCTTAGGTGGCTTCAAACGAGGCAATGACGGTTCCCAACCCCTAACTTCCTACTCTTTAAAAGTGCTAAATCAATTTTAATGAATTTCGTGCCCAAGCTCTTCAATTTCTCTAAAGAAACTCAGATTTTCTAATAGAACCCTAGACTGAACCTTCTTTTGAAAATAAGAGGAATTCACCTATTCCAGTTGATATTTCTTGCAATTTCCTCTTCGAATGCATGGCTAAAGGCTTTATTTATAGTATGGAACTAAGCTTATTGACTAAGAAACATCTCTTTTGTGTAGGGAAATTAAATCTTTTTGTATTATGTAAGTTCATCTTGTTTTTCTTTTTTTTTTCACCTTTTAATTAGATTTTAGTATGTTTTAAATGTTATCTTTGCTAAATGAATGGTCAAAATCCTTCCTTAATGTCTTATTGTTATTTCTATATACTAATTTTTTGATGGTTAGCTTTAGAAGATTCAAATTTTCCTTTTGTTCAAAGATGTGCTGCACTTAATTAATGAGGGACTTCCTTTTTTATTTTTTTTCTATTGGGGTTATTTTCTTTTATTATTTTTTAAGATTTTTAGATCAAAATGTCATGCTTTAGTTTCTCTTTCTATCTAATATTTTTTACTAATTTTTAGATGCAAAAAGGGAGGCCAAATTGGGTGGAATATATAAGTGTTTTTTAAGAGTAAACTGCACTATTATTTATGTTTGCTTCTATTTATCGAGATTGAGCATAGAAAGAAAGAAAGGAGAAGGGGGAGGAAGATGGGTTGCTTACGTACACCCTATGCTTAGTTTTCATTTTATTTATTTATTTTTGTTGTTGTTGTTTTTCCTGTTTCCTACTGCATGGCATATTCACACGCGACTATGTGGTGCTAACAACTAACCAAGTTTTTTTTTTTTTGGTTGTTTTACTAGTTTGCACCATGTGGCACTAACATCCGGATATGTGGTAACACATGGCCACCACGTAGCATTTTTTAATTATTATTTTGATTTCTCAAATTTCTCTCTCTCATTTTTCTTTCTCTTATTGTTTTTTCTTGTTTGGGCAAAAATGGGGTTTCCATAACTATCCCTTTTTGTAGGGAAGTTTGGTGAAAACTTTCTTATAAAGATAAAAGGACAACCCATTTTTGCCTTAGAAAAGTTGAGATACTAAGGATCCTAGGCTAGAGGTAGTACTAACCAACTAACGGGTTTAGGCTTATGGGTGTTCCATCTAATTGATGGGTTTTGACTTAGAAGGGTACCATCCAATTGTCAGGTTTAGGTTTTGAAGGGTGTGAGCTAACTAATAGGTTTGGGCTTAGCGTACTTGGCTTAAGGATTGCTGTCTTATGATTAACCTTCGTCTTTGATTCTTAGTGATCACTTGCCTTGTATCATGTGGCTAGTGGAACCAAATTTGGTTGCTTTAAGAGGGAAGGGGAGTGATAGGAATCATACCATTAGATCCTTGACTCGAACTCAAGCCTAAGACCTGGAAAGTATGGCTAGATGAATTCTTTCCTTACGACTCATCACTAAGGAGTCCGAGTTGCCGCAATTTACTGACTTAATGCCCTAGCTGAGCTAACCCCTCTTATACTCATTGATTATCTCCAGCTGTTGATCATTGCTTCACTCGAACAATAGCTTAGCCCTTTCGACCACCTACCTAGTCGGCTTAAATCTGAGCCATACCGAATATGTCCAAGCTGAATTCACCTCAAAACAATTATCTACTCAACTTAGCACATTTGACCTACCTTCTTTGCTTAGCACCTTAGTTCGATAATCACTGCTCTAATCATACATAATTGTCATTTTTGCTAGAAAGGCATCCATTCATAGGGAACCATGTATCCGAGCAATCATATGCTAGAATCTTCTATGCAAGAGATACTTTTATTGTATTTTCAATTATACCCCTTATTATTTCGTATATATTACTTCTTTTGGACATTACCCTTTTAGTTTTTTCCATTTTAGGTAGAATGCTCTAATTTTTCGTGTATAAATACCCACTGTACATGTAGCCGCATGGCATCATCACCATATCTTAGAATATTGAATATACACTTCTCTTCTTCATGAGCATCGTTCTTCATTGCTTACTTCACTCTTATCCTAACTCTTAAGTAAGGCTAGGTGGTGAGTACCCTCATTAGATTAGGTCGTATGTAATATCAAATTGAGCCATGAGTCCTCGAATGTTCCTTGGTACGTCATATACTTGGAGCTATTAAAGGGTTTGCTTGTTTAACTTTCATTGTTGTTAGCACATTTTCTTACTTCATTTTCAAGCTTTCTGCAAGCTTGGACCCATACTTGTGACTATCTTCATCAGTTCTTGGATTGGTTCGCATCATTGTTGTATTAAAGTAGAGGTTTCGTTTGGGTAAGTTATATTTGAGTTTTTGTGAAGTAATGTTTGTTGTGGTAGTTTATAAAGTTGTGTAAAGATTCACTGAAGTGTTCGAGTGAGTAAAAGAGTGTGGTAGTTTGCTTTTGTGTATACCCCATTTTGCCCCATTTCGAGCACCCAAAAATAGAGTAAGTTTTAGTTGAGTTTATTGTTCTTTGGAGGAGTTGTTGTGTTTATAGACTAGTTAAACCTTCATGAGGGAAAGTGTGTGCTTGTGTTGTTTGGCATGAAGGATTGCATCTGTAGTTTCTTAGAATTTAAGCTTGTTACTAATCTCTATCAAAGAAAATGATGGATCTAATTGTTAATGTTGGTATTAGGGATGACAATAGTAGTGCTGTCCACCACAATTAACAGCCCCAAGGCACCCCTAGGAATACAAACAAAAGACTTGATGAGATAGTCTACCTTATAGCTGATTTAACTGGAGTTGTTTATGTAAGGCTTATCAACTTATTGAGGCCGTGTAGAATACTCTATAAGTTGCTTAACACGTTAGAGGATAGACCCTAGCTTGAAAAGTTCGAGGTGGAGGAGTAGGAGGATAAGTACGAAGAAGGATCGATTTGGGTGATATGGATGACGATGAGGAAGACGAGCGAGCTCAAGCACCCCGAGTTGCTAATCATATGAAACTTCAGATCTCGAGCTTCAATGGTTCTGTGAATATAGATAACTATTTGGATTGGGAGAAAGAGGTTGAATGTGTCTTTAACTATTATCAATATGAAGATCGTGAGAAAGTGAAGGTTGCTGCTATAGAATTCTCTAGGTATGTTATACCATGGCAGAAGAACTTTTAGACTATAAGGAGGTGAGAAGGATAAAGAGAGGTCAGCACCTGGATAGAGATCAAAAGAATTCTTAAAAACAAATTTGTACCATATACCTATTTACAGGATACTTTTGCCAAACTTCAAGAACTACAATAAGGGAGTCGAATTGTTGATGAATATGTGTAAGAGTTCCAAATACTTATGGTCTAATGTGAAGTGGATGAGTCATTAACCCAAATAGTATTTAGATTTCTTACTAGGTTAAGAAGCGACATTAGAGATATTGTGGAACTTTAGTAGTTCACTACATTGGATGGGGTTATAAGAATAGCATGGTGAGTGGAGAGGTAGAGAAGGACCAAGCCAACCTGATCCTCGATGAGTTTATTTGGCTAGTCAAGCCAACCTACCTAGGGAAGTTATCGAGCTTAGTTAAGTATCGAACTAGTAAGGAGGATAGATGTTAGGGTCAAACAAAAGGGCAGACTTGATGGCGATGTGTTAATGAGAACATATGAGAAGGGATAAGGATCTAGAAAGAAGATGAACCAAATCAAGTGCTTTAAGTGCCAAGGGTTTAAGCACATGGCTTCTTAGTGTTTGAATTGAAGACCATGATTGTTAAAGGAGATCTCCTGAAGATTGAAGTAGATAGCACAAATGAGGAACTAGAGGATGAGAAAGAAGTGGAAGAAGAGTTTGATGTTGATGCCAACCTGATTAAAGAAGATGTGTTTGCAAAGGACTTGGATAAGTTAACTTTAGTTCTTTAATGTATAATGAATTTGGAACCTTTTATCCAAGAGGAGCAGAGAGAGAACTTATTTTACATCACTTGTAAAGTAAATGAGCAAGTTTGTGCACTCATAGTGGATTGTGGGAGCTGCCCTAATATAACATGCGACAATCTAATTAAGAAGCTCAAGTTGCTGACTATCATACATTTAAAGCTATACAAGTTGCATTGACTGAATGAGAAGGAGCACTACATGTTACTCAACAAGTCTTACTGTCGATCTCTATTAGAAATTATTCTGATGACATTCTCTATAATGTGCTACTCATGTGTACATCTCATGAGCTGCTTAGTTGACCATGGCTTTTTGATAGATAAGTTATACATGATGGATTTAGAAACACCTATCCAAATGGATAATAACTAATTAGTATTGATTCTTTTCAGTATTCGAGAAAGATAGGAGGAAGATTACTTTGAACCTTATGACACTGAGTCAAGTTAGCAAGCTACAAGTTAAACTTGGTCAAGGATCTAAGAAGATTTTGATTCTAGGCAAAGTTGAGCTCCAAGAAGCTATAAAGGCTAATATGCCAACTTTTATGTTGGTTAATAAGCTACTAGAGGTGAAAGAGTAAATTAAGCTACCCCTTAAGGTAAGAGAGCTATTGGATGAATATGCTAATCTTTTCCCAAAATAGTTACTTAAGGGATTGCCCCCCTTCACAAGCATTGAACATATTTTGACTTGATACGTTGTATTGCCCCGCTGAACAGACCAGCTTATCAGATGAATCTCGAATAAGCTATTGAAATTCAAAGACAAGTAAACGAATTACTAGCAGAGGGGTATGTGAGGGAGAGTCTTAGCTCCTATGCTGTACCTATATTGCTTGTACCAAAGAAGGACAGAACTTGGCATATGTGTATGGATAGTAGAGTTGTTAACATGATTATAGTCAAGTACAGGTACCTATCCTGAGGTTAGATGATATGTTGGATAATCTAAGTGGTGTGAGGGTATTCGGTAAGTTAATCTAAAGTCTAGTTACCACTAAATTTGAATGCGATAAGAAGATGAATGGAAAACTGCTTTTAAGACTTAATATGGCCTATATAAGTGGATGATCGTGCCTTTCAGATTATCGAACACCTTAAGCACTTTCATGAGGCTAATGAATTATGTTTTGAGAGATTTGATTGGGAAGTTTGTTGTCGTTTACTTCAACGGCATCCTTATTTATAGTGCTGACTTAACAATGCATATTGACTACCTCCGTACTATTTTTGATGTCCTCTCAACAGAGAAATTATTTAGAAACTTGAAGAAAGACTATCTTTACTAGGAAGAAGTAATCTTCCTAGAGTACATGGTTAGTAGAAAGGGAATGAAGATCGATGAAGAGAAGGTACGAGCCATTGTTAAATGGTTGATCCTAACCTCTTATGTTGAGGTGAGAAGTTTTCATAGATTATCATCATTCTACCTATGCTTTATTCAAGGATTTAGTACCATTGTAGTGCCTTTGACTGAGCTTATAAAGAAGAATGTAGAGTTTAAGTAGGGATAGAAAGAAGAGGGGAGTTTTATCGAAGTGAAAGTTAGGTTGACCTATACCCCAATCTTGGCTCTACTAGACTTTGACAGAGTATTCACTTATCATAGTAAGAAGCTTAGAGGAGTACAATTAAATTATTCTATTTATGACAAAGAACTTTTAGCCCTAATATGAGCTCTTTGTGTGTGGCAACATTATCTTTTACCAAAAGAATTTGTCGTATACACAGATCATGAGTCCTTAAGATATTTGCGGAGCTAATCTAAGCTTTCCAAAAACCAAGTACGATGGATTGAATTATTGGAGGGATTTAATTTTTTCATTAAGTACAAGTAGGGCAAGAGTAATGTAGTTACTGATGCTTTGTTGAGGAGACATATTCTACTCTTTGAGTTGTAGAATAGATCGTTAAGGTTTGTAAGTATAACAAAGTAGTATCAAAATGATCCCCATTTTGTCCCTATATATAGGCTCTATAGAGAAGGAAGAGTAGTAGATGAGTACTATGTCAATGATGGTTATCTATTTAGAGGTGGCGAGTTGTGTGTACTAACCTATTCAATAAGGGAGCTACTAGTGAGAGAAGCCTATAGTGGAGGACTTTCTAGATACTTTAGGGAACATAGAACGTATGAGCTATTCAATGATAAGTTCTTCTGGCTTAGAATAAGGCGTGACATTCATTATATGCTTGACAGATGTGCCATCTGTAAGAAAGAAAAGAATTGAGTAAAGTGGGGGATAGCAATGCCTTAAGCAGTTCATAGATTTTGTCCTTAGACTACCCTGAATTGCTTAGGCAAAGATTCTATGATGGTTGTCGTGGATAAGTTTAGCAAAATGGCACATTTCGTGGCCTACACTAAAACTAACAATGCTTTAGCTATTACTTCTTTGTTTTTGTAGGAAGTAGTTTACTTACATGGAGTACTAAGTGGTGTAGTGATTGATAGAGTCCCAAAATTTTTAAGTCATTTCTGGAGAACCCTTTAGCATCAAATAGGAACCAAACTATTGTTCAACACCTCTTGCCATCCCATACCGACAGCTAAATAGATGTGTGGTCAATCACACCTTAAGATCATTGCTTCGAGTTGTAGCGAGAAAGAACATAACTTAGTGGGACGTCTGCCTACCTGTGGTCAAATTTGCTTACAATAGGACAGTACATGCCACCATTAGGCATGCCCCATTTAAGGTCATCTATGGTTTTAACCTTGAACTACCCCTTGACCACATCCTTATTTCGTCCATTGAATAAGATGATCTTGAGGTAAGAACTAGAGCCCAATCTATCTAGCAGATCTATCAATGAGTCACCCACTAGATTGACAAAGTCGCTAAAAAACTAAAAGAGAAAAGCAAAGGAAGAAAGAGTAAGCAATTTTAGCTTGGAGACTAAGAGTGGTTACACCTGAGTACGGAAATATTCCCTAATAAGAGGAAGAACAAATTATCTATTGGAGTTAGAAGGACCGTTTAGGATACTCCAAAAGACCAATGACAATGCATACTAACTTGAGCTTTCAGAAGACTTTAGAGTGTCATATGTATTTAATGTTGTTGATTTCAACCTTTACCGACCTAAGGAGAACTTGGATGAGGACGGTCGGATTTGATCCCAAATTCCAATCATCTTGAAGGTGATGATAGGAATTAGACCATTGGACTCTTTGACTTGAGCTCGAGCTTGAGGCTTGGAAAGTATGGGTAGGCGAATTCTTTTCTTATAACCCATTATTAAAGAGTTCAAGCTACAGTAATTTGTCTACCTGATGCCTTGGTCGAGCTAACCCCTCTTATATTCATTGATTATCTCCATCTGTCAATCAATACTATACTCGAACAATAGCTTAGCCCTTCTAACCACCTACCCAGCCGACCTAAATTTGAGTCGTACCATATATGTCCAAGCTAAATTCACCACAGAAGAACTGTTTGCTTAGCTCAGGATAATTGATCTATCCTTTGTACATGGTACCTCAATTCGGTAGTCACCACCCTAGTCATACATAATTATCTTTTCTACTAGAAAGTCATCCATATAGGGAACCACATGTCTGAGCAATCATGTGCCAGAATCCTCCATATAAGATACCCATTTTTGTTGTATTTTCAATTATACCCTTTATTATTCCGTGTACATTACTTCCTTTAGACATTACCCTTTTAGTTTTTTCCATTTTAGGTAGGATGTCCTAGCTTTTCAGGTATAAATACCCATTGTACATGTAGCCACAAGGTATCATCACCATATCTTGGACTATTGAATATATACTTCTCTTTTTCGTAAGCATTGTTCTCCATTACTTATTTCACTCTTATCTTAACCCTTAAGCAAGGTTAGGTGGCAAGTACCTTCATTGGATTAGCTCATGCATTATATTGAATTGAGCCGTGAGTTGTCGAAAGTTCCCTAGTGTATCATATCCTTAGAGTTGTTCAAGGGTTTACTTGTTTGACTTTCATTATTGTTCGTACATTTTCCTACTTCGTTTTCAAGCTTTCAGCAAACTTGGACCTACACTTGCAACCATCCTTGTTAGTCCTTAGATTGGTTCGCATTAGGGTGGGTCCGTATCACTTTTCTTCTTTGGCTAGGGCACTTTTAAAACTTCTTCTTCATTAATTTTCCTGTATTATAGGTCAGATTTTCTTTAAATAGTAATGGTCCCTCTTTCGAAAGGATTTGTCTGTAAGGAGCAATACTTATGTGATTCATTTTTGTTTTGGAGACATTAAGGATAGGTGGATAAGCAACGGTTAACAACTTATTTGATGCAAGACAATCTTTGGGAGTATCAGCTTTGCTTGCAAAATGATGAGAATACATCCCTTTTGTTTAAGAATTCTAGTAATTTCATTTGATCGTCCATTATTGATAGAATCAAAACCTTCCTGACAGTACTTTAGTGACCATATAAGGGCTCTCATAGCTTGGTGTGAATTTTTTGGGATGACCTAACATGTTGGGTAACACTTTCCTAAGCACTAAGTCACTTATTTTGAAGGTTCGTGGATGTCATTTCTTATTAAAGCCTTATGTCATTCTCTTTTAGTAGCACTGAGCGTAGCATAGCATAATGAGCCCTTTGTCATCTAGCAGATTCAGCTGTTCAATTCACTTTTTGAGCCATTTGGCTTCGTTAAGTTGTGTTTTTACCAACACTCGTAGGGAAGGTATTTTTACTTTTACTGGTAGGATTGCTTCTGTTCCATACACTAAAGGGTAAGGGGTTGCATTGATAGATGTTTGTATTGAGGTTCGATATGCCATTAAGGCATATGGGAGCATTTCATGCCAATCTTTATATTTGTTTATCATTTTCTCAATAATCCTCTTGATGTTTTTGTTGGCTGCTTCGATTGCCCTATTCATTTATAGGCGGTGTAAGGTTGAGTTATAATGTTTGATGTTGAATTGGTTACATAGTTCATTAATCACTTTGTTGTTTACGTTGGTCCCTCTATTAGTAATGATGAATTCTGGTGCACCGTATTTAGCTATTATGTCTCTTTTACAAAAATTAGCCACCACCCCTTTAGTTACGTTAGCTTATCTTCTACCCATTTAGTAAAATATCGATAGTTACCAGGATGAACTTGTGTCTGTTTAAGGCTTTTGGTGTGATGGGTCCTATGACGCTAATTCCCCACATGGAGAATGGCCAGGCTAATGATAAGACATGAAGCTTGTTAGGTGGAGCATTATCTTTGTTGGTGTATATTTGGTAGAGATGGAAATGTATTATGTATTTGATGTAACTTGCTTTTGCTTTCATGGTCAACTAGAAGTATCTTATTCATGTGATTTTCCATGCCAACATGTACTTTTTCATGTGTGGCCCGCAAATTCCTTCTTAGATTTCCTTCATTAGGGTATCGGCTTCTTAATCGTCAATATACCTAAGTAAGGTAGTATCGGGTGTTTTTCTATAGAAGGTATTTATAGACACCTCATTTTTGCTTCCTTGCAGTTTTAAAGTTTTTAAACAAAAAGAAAATGGTTCTAATTGAGAAAAACATACAAAAAAATAGAAGATTCAAGAAAATACAAGAAATTAAAAATAAATATATACATATATTAAAAAAAGAGTCGTATAATTTTTTATGAGAATTTTTGAGTCACTTAGATGGAGTTATTTCATTTTTAGGTCACAGTTTAGGCTAATTCATTTTTAGGTTGAAATTAGGTTTAGTATAATAATAATAATAAGGGAGGATCGATTTGGATTAGGTGTAAGGCTTAGTCCTCATTTAACATCAAGGACTAGGCCGAAGCCTAACGTACAAGCCCAACTTGTAAGCAGAACAGGTGCTAATGTGCCCTTCTCTCTCTCTCTCTCTCTCTCTTTTTTCTTTTTTGAATTTAGCGCATGCACTATTAGTATCTAAGAGCATTACACGTGCATGGTATGTATACTTAGATTGCATTCGCCATGGTCGCTATCACAATCCAACGGTATCGTTGTTGTGGTAGATCGTTGTGTACTTCATAAAGGACTACTATCAAACCCCTTGTTGATTGCAGGCTTTTTATACGATACACAAGGCTCCTTCCACTATATGTTACTATTGGGCCCATAGATAAGTAATATAGAGCAATTTACTAAAATTAACTTTTATAATGTAAATAATCGAGTAAAAATGTGGGCTTGTTAACTTCCACACCAAAAGAATATTACAAACAAATGCAGTTCGTAAAGGAAATTGCATTAGAAACTTCAATCTATAATATGAACAAAAGATAAATGGCTATTTATAAAAAGCTATTACAAAAAAAAAAAAGCTCCTCTCTGCTCCCTGATTGCTCCATTTCGTCTCCAAACGAAACTCACCTCAGACATTCCTTGGCCCGGATGAACAAAGAGGTTTCCCTGTAATAAAAGAAATCTATCGGGGTATAAGCTTAAGCTTAGTGAGATAAATATCTTCGTCAATACTGCATGGCAGAAATTTATTAAATGTACAAACATATGAATGCATGAACAATTAGTATGCCAAATAACATATGCAGTGGCCTAGAAACTACATACGACTCAGAATTACGCCCCCTGTAGTCGGGTTAGAGATAGTTAATTTACCTAAACTAAAATCCAGGTTTTAGCCCTTGGGTTTTATATCATTTTCACTATTGCACTTAAGTAAAAACAAAACCATATATAATATACTTTTTTTCTTGAACAACAAATTATATTTTCAAAATCCTAAGTCTAGCGGTATGGTGGCCCTCGTAGTCCACAAACACATACCCTAAGCAGAAGCCATAAGATACGGCCTCTCACCAATGGTTGGTGTCTCCTAATACCCAGTAAGCATATTAGCTTAGGATAGAGACTTAATATAAATGATGACATAGCTAGTGCCCAATCCTGTAGAAGACTATCTTCTTGTGAATCCCTTCCCATCTTTTGTGTGAAGTGGTAGTCGATGTCATTCAAATACAATTATGACGAATGCATGATTCATTAAATTTCTTAATCATACAAGTGACTAATCCAATTTTTCATGATGATCAAACAATTTCATTCCATACAATCGCATATATGAGTTACCATAAACAATTTCCATTATTACGTGACTAACAAGCCATAGGATTTAACCAAAAATTCACATACATGCATTTCCCATATCCTACAAGCATCCAATTTATATATGTAAGTTTAGGTACATCTATTTTATAAGCAAAAATCAAGTAAAGAGTCGTTAAGAATTCACTCATCTACCTTGCAGGTAAATCGAAGTAGTCCGGGGGTAGGTCATCTTTAAACACTAGGTCCCTTGGACATCGCAATCATAATGCTATAAGGATTTAAAATAAAATTTAGAAAACTAAGCTAAAACCCCTTAAGTTATACTCTTGACTATATTTCATATTTTTCTTGGTTTTTTACTTAAAGTTTAATTGGGTACAACTTTCTCGTTTCAAATCCAATTTTTATGATCTTATAGTCAATCTTCATCGTTTTTGAGTTATTTTAACGTGGTAATGTTAAATTTTTTAGATGAGGCATGCAAATTTGCCTATAGGTTAGAACAATAGCGGTCCTCACAATTAAGAGTGCTTTTGGGCTTTGTTTGGTGAATGGGATTTTGGGTAACTTGGAAAATCCTTTTGGCTTATGCTTAAGATCTCATTCTAGGCTCAAAATACTCATTAAGATCAGATTCACAACTTTGATTTACACTCGTAAGGCTAACAACCACTCCTTGGGCGCCTAAGTAGGCTTAAGTTGTCAAATAGGCTTGCTTTTTATCCAAATCAAAGATAGTCACTTTCTTAGGCTTAGGGGGGGTGTCTTGTGAGATTCTTGAGAGTCTTAAAACAACTTTTATTGTTGTGTTAAGTTGTTGGGCAGAAACTTATGGTGGGTTTAACTTAGTGTTTGAGGTGCGTTTTGGAAGTTTTAAGCTTGGTTTTGAATTTTAGGCTTAATACACTTATCGTACTTGCCTTAGTTGGTCTTTTCACTTTATTTACTTACTTTTATCATATTTTTAAGTATCTTTTAGCAAAGTTCTAGATCTGGTTGGTACGGGTGTGAAGGCTTCCAACTTAGTTTTCCAACTTATTTTATCATTTTCTTAAGTTTAAGTTTTAGATCATGAACTGAAGCTACTTATATTCAAATCTTAACTTGACTTCTTTTTTGCGAGATGATTATTTAGCTCATACTTCACATGAAAGTAGAAGATCTCATACTTATCATAACTCTCATATCATAGTTCATGTCATATAAAGTTGGTTTCCTCATAAAACTTCATATGATGGATTTTTTCTTTACCTAAGTCTAGATTTGAGCATGTTTAACTTAATATGAGTGAAATAACATCTAAGTGACTTCTAAAACTACACATCCAGCATGCTTCCCTTTTACTTAAGTTCTCATTTTAAGATTTTCTCAACTTAAAATCTTCCATTCAAAGTGTTAAATAAGTATCTCTACAAAACACCAACTTTACATGCTTATATTTCAACTTTCATGTAAGGGTTTCATGAGTTTGTCTCTTAGGGTAGTCTTAAGTGTTTCATCAACTTATGATTATAGTCATATCTTCAAGAAATAGTAGTCTCTTAACATGAACACTAAACTACTAACACAAAATACACTTACTCATCTACAAAGCAAGAATATGGTGGTTGTGCATGAAGTTTCCACTTAAGCTTTTTGTCTTACTCCCTCTTTCTTGTACCTTTTGCGGAAACTTAAGTTGTGGTCCTTTGAAGTAGGGTTTAATGAGTGTTCTAAGGATCCTAAAAGAAGCTTAGAAAGTTGGCAAATGTAAGACACAAAGTGAGATTGAAATGCTGTAAGTATGGAAGCTTAGAAAGTGGCGGCAAGGGTAAGATTTTGTGGGGTTTTGTGTTTCTTCTTTTGTTTGTTTTCAATGTGAGAGAAGAGGAAGTGAAAATGAAGTTGAAAATGAGAGTAATGAGAGAAAGAGTGGCTAGTTGGAAATGAGGGTAGAATTGTGTTTAAGAAGTTTGTTTGTGTTGTCTTATAGCATGTATAAAAGTCAGCAATTGCAACTTTAGATGATGTAAGCATTAAGGGGTGTGATATGAGGCAAGTGCACTTATCAGTTTTAATATAGCGGATGTGAGTCCGAGTCAATCCCTCAGAGACTTCGAGTACTAATATTAACCTTAGCTTTATTATTTAACCGGAAAATTATGAAAGTTTGAATTAATTAAAAAATACTAAAATTAACAAACTACTTTAATTAAAAGACTTAATTAAGCAATTTTTAAACGATAAAATCAAGAACGACTTCAAGAAAGTAATAACGTATTTAGGAATTATTTCCCCTAGAGTTAATCATGTGATCACTTAAAATATATTCAATTCGATTTCTATATTTCTTGATCGGAGGGATTCACAACTGAAGTTAATACCTTTCTCAAGCATATTAACCCTAATCCTAAATTATTTACTGGAATCTCTTCACTTAGCAATATAATTTAGAATTGCATTAATGTATAATGAATTCCCATACAATTAATTAATTTTCCGGAAGAAACATGTATCTTATCTCTAAGTATACATGTAATCCTTTTCAATTATGTAAAGATCTAATTATACATGTAATTTCTCAATCAACATGCATAATATCATATATTGATATTCTAGAAATATCAATCAATAATTAAACGACATAATCGAATCAAGTAAAAATAGAAACTTTATTGAAGTTTCTAAATCAATCCAAGAATCACATGAAACCCTAAGTTCCATAATCCTAAATACTCGAATTCTAAGCTATCATAATGAATCTAAAAACGAGTTTCATCAATAATATAAAATAAAACATGGAAACCCCTTTTGATTGATGAACAATCTCTCTAATCTTGAAGTTGATGTTGTTTCCCTCTTTCTTGATGTTGTTCTACCTCTTTCTTGTAATGTCTCTCATCTCTTTTGAAACCCTAAGATATCCTTTTATATGTATATTACAAAGATTCTGTTTTCGTCACCAGACACGGCCTGGGACACGGCCGTGTCCCCAGGTCGTGTAACTTTCTGCACTAAGGTAAAATTTTCTTCACAACTTCAAAATTTCATAACTTCTTCATTTGAACTCCAATTTGAGTGAAATTTGATTCCTTTTATTCGTTTTCGATCATAGAACGCGTTCAAACCTAGAAATCAAAATTTTACTCAATTAAGTATCAATTTCTTTAAAGAAAACAAAAAATGTGAGGAAAATACTATAAAATCACCCTATGAAATATGTTTAAAATTAGAGTTATCAAATTTCCCCACACTTGAGCATTTGCTTGTCCTCAAGCAAATAAATCAAAACAAAACTTTCAGGACAAGAAAAGTTAGACAAAATTTATCACTATTTAAGAAACCGGTGAACAAATACACTTGACCCGAAGAAAAGTAAGAAAATCATTCTCAACTAACTTGCAATAATAAAGTCAACCAATTTCATCTGACCATATTCAAATGCTCCAACAATACTTAATACTAGAGTTCACTAGTTAATTTATGAATATCAAAGTTTACTCAAGACATTTAACTAAGGATTCTTAAACTAAAAATTAGATTTAACATCTCGCCAACCGAGAAAGAGTCATAAAAGTTTTGTCCATTTGACTAAAGTGTATACAATTCTCTTTTTCATCTCACCAAGCACCATAATTTAAAACAAATACATTTTACATCCACTCATCCTCTGTTTATCCCTCTAGTTCATGCTTTTGTTGAGAGGTTTTTTTAAATTTACCTTATTTAAGTACAATTGTGTTGGTACCGGGAAAGAATCTCGCTCTTCTGACGGACCGAGACCGATCCATGCCAACTTATTCCTTATATTGATAGCGGGAAAGAACCTTGCTCTTCTGACGGCCCAAGACCGATCCATATCAATTTTTTTTTTCATTTGAATTGGCATTGGGACTCAATCTCGCTCTTCTGAGGGACCAAGACAAATCCTTACCAATTTTTCTATTCATGCACTTGTTATTACTTTTGACCTCCAATCATTGTGATTTTTCAGGGGTTTCTCAAAAGAAGAATTTCATTTGTTTGTTTGCTAAAAATTATAGGACTCTTAAAAATTTCTAAGAGAAGGGTATACATAAAAGTAAATTTAAAAATAACCATGACTAACTCTCAACTAGTGATGTTGCTCTAATCTCAAGTCTTAAAATCCTAAGCTAAATAACTCGTAACTTTGCCCTTCACAAATTTGACTAATCAATTCTAGTAAAGTATGATAAGATCAATAATAATCAAGATGAAATAGTTAATTTGGCGAAACACTTGTTAATCACCTATTGCAAGTTAACTTAAAAATTAATTGAGTCAAATGTGAATAATTGGTCTCCTAAACAGTAACAAATTCATATATATCCCTTCCCCACACTTAATAATGTACATTGTCCCCAATGTACGACTAAGAAAGCACAATAGCAATAGCAAGATATCAAACAAGCAAAAAACATCATAGGGAAAAAGGAAAATATGTATTGAAAAAGAAACTAATACTTCCCTACCTTGAGGCATAAGATACTATAGTGGAGAAAGAGTGGCTAGTAGCTCGACAATAGTGCCCTTATGATTAGAATATGATGTAACAGATGTGGACCTCCTTCAAATGATCTATTTTTCATGATTTTCCATTGACGACCTGAGAAGAAACATTGAATCGGGTTGGATTTGATGAAGAAATGTGTTGATGTGTAGAGGTGTGTGAGAGAGTGTGTGTTTAATTTAAATAAAACGGGCGTGTACAAAAATTGTGTAAGTTTGGGTCGACACAAGCTCGGACACGACCGTGTAACTTTCTGTGGGTGGGCAGTTGTGAAGGTCAGGATGGATACGGGCTGGGATACGACCGTGTCCCTTACCTGTGTAACTTTTTTTCCCTTTCTTTTTAATCATGGATTTAATTTAAAAATAAAAGAAACTTAAAGAAATAAAAGAAATAAAAGTAATTAAACTAGAAAAATAAGAAAAAGAAAACTAAAGAGAAGAATAAAAAATGAAATTAAAAGGGAAAAGCCTATGACTAAAATTAAAACAAATAAAAGAAGCAAAGCAAAGTTAGATAAAAGAAAAATAAAATGAAATAAACTTAAAGAACTAAAGTGTAAGCAAAGTTAGACATGGGTTGCCTCCTAAGAAGCGCTATAGTTAACGTCAATAGCTCGATGGGATACGCCTTGTAATTCATGATTCTTCATCTAGGTGGAAATAGAACTCCTCCTGTATCTTGCTTTCGAACTCTCCATACAAGTGTAGATTTACCCTTCGGCCATCGACCTTGCCAATTCCATTTCATTGATGCATAACTTCTATAGTTTCTCTCCTTATCATGCCACTTATCAAATTCATATAGCCTAAACTTCTTCGTTTTTTTTTGCTTTTAACTTAGATGCGGTTGTCATTGGAGGTTTTGAACTTTTCACCGCAAAGACATGTTCCAAATGATTTCTTGACAGTTTTGGTTCCAAAATTGGTGGCTTCTCTTTGAAACATTTTAACCTAAGATCCTTTGGCTTGTGGAGTGGATCAATCCCTTTCTTGTCCATACTGGATTCATGAACTTCTGTTTGAGCTGCCACTTCTGCACAATTAGGCTTAATCACTAAATTTTCATCTCCTTTTTGCAAGCAATATCTTGAGGAATCTTTGGCAAGCGTTTCCTGCATACATGTAGATGTAATGACATTAGTGGCATTAACATTGTGACTTATGTCCTTTGAGTCAAGAAATTTGTTCGTTGCCTCTGGAGTTTTAAAAACTATTTCATCATCCCCGACCCGTAATATCAACTTATGTTCACTAACATAAAAAACAGCCTTAGCAGTGGCTAGGAAAGGTCGACCTAAAATGATTGGTACCTCAATATCTTCATCCATATCAAGTATAACAAAATCTACTGGAAAGATGAATTTGTCTACTTGCACTAAAACATCCTCTATGATGCCTCTAGGGTATGTGATAGACCTATCGGCTAATTGAAGGCTCATGCGCGTTAATTTAGGTTATCCTAACCCTAGCTTTTTGAACAATTTATACGGCATCAAATTTATACTGGCTCCTAAGTCTACCAAAGTATTATCTACTAACAAATTGCCAAGCATACAAGGAATAGTGAAACTCCTTGGATCTTTTAATTTTTGTAGCAGCCTTTTCTGGAGAAGTACCGAGCATTCTTCATTCAATGTGACTGTTGTAAGCTCCTCCAACTTCCTCTTGTTCAATAGAAGATCTTTTAGAAATTTCGCATACTTTGGCATCTGCAAGATGACATCAACAAGAGGTAAGTTAATGTGTAATTGTTTGAAAACATCAAGCAATTTACCGAATTCCTTATTTTGATCGGTATAACTTCACTTAAGGCGCTGCGGGTAAGGGATGGGAGGCTTATACTCCTTCACTTTCTGTGATTCCGTACTTTCTTTTGATTTTAGTGGCTTTGCATCTTCCTTACGGTTGACTTCCACTTCTTCCGCATCTACTTCCTTACCATGCTTCTTCTCCACCTGCAGTTTTCTACCACTTCTCAAGGTTACAGCATTAACATGTTCCCTAGGATTAACCTCGGCATTCCTTGGGAGTGTCCCTTGTTGCCTCTCAGAGATCATTTTTGCAAGTTGACCAATTTGATTCTCAAGGTTGCGATTTGAAGCCTCTTGATTCCTCAGTGAGGATTCAATGTTGGATAAACGAGCCTCATTGCCTTGAATATATTTTGTGAGAAGTTCTTCCACGCTGGAGTTCTTTTCTTGAGGGAAAGGAGGTGGGAATGGCCTTTGAAATCCAGGTGGGCCAAAGTTGGTCTTCAGCTGGCCTTGGTTTTGATTTCCCCATGAGAAATTGGGGTGATTCCTCCATCCTGGATTATAAGTGTTGCTGTAGGGGTTATTTTGTTGCTATGGTGGATTTCCTAGATAATCAACCTGTTTCAATTGTTCAGGTGCTCCATACCCCTGTATACCAAAATCACTTACATCCGATTGCACTTGTTGAGGGCCAACTGAGAGTGCATCAATCTTTTTACTTAATAAGTTCACCTTAGCTGCCAAAGCAGTGGTCAAGTCCACATCATAAATTCCTATAGCCTTTTGTTTGGCTCTAGTGCTTTGCCACTGATAATTGTTCATCGTTATTCCTTCAATCAGGTTTTGTACTTGCTTAGGTGTCTTTGTGTTCAAAGTACCTCCTGCGGATGCATCAATCATCTGTCTAGTGGATAAATTGAGACCATTGTAAAAGGTTTGAATCTGCATCCATAGTGGGAGGCCATGATGTGGGTACCTCCTGAGCAAGTCCTTAAACCTCTCCCATGTATCATATAGCGTCTCCGCTTCCAATTGAGCAAAACAAGAAATATCATTTCGAAGTTTAGCGGTCTTTGCAGGTGGCAAATACTTCTCCAAAAATTTCTCTACCAATTCATTCCAAGTTGTGATTGAATTTTATGGTAGAGAGTTCAACCACTGTTTTGCTTTACCCCTCAAGGAGAAAGGGCATAGCCGCAATCGGATGGCATCATCTGTGGCTCCGTTAATTTTAAAAGTATCACAAATCTCTAGAAAGCTAGAGATGTGGGCTTGGGATCTTCATCTTGGAGACCGTCAAACTGAACTCTGCATAATGTTAGGTGCAATTTGGAAGTTGTTAGCTGCGACGGTTGGCCTTGCGATGCTAGAGTCACCTCCAATAAGTGTAGGCCTTGAATAATCGGACATCGTCCGATTTGCTTCATTCCCGTTGTTAGCCATGTGTTGTGGATCTTCTTGCTCGATGAATTGAGTGTTGGTCTCTTCACCTTCTTCCTTGATTTCAACGATTGACTCGTCGTCAATGGTCGTGACAATTTGTCTAAGTCGTGATTTCAAATTTTGAAGGGCAGTTCTCTTAATTTCAGGATCAAGTTCTACCAAATCTTCCGAGTTACATCGAGTCATGCACTGCAAGGGCAAGAAATATAGAATCAGTTGCAGCTCTAGCTAATGAAAATAAACAATGAAAACAGAAGAAAAAAAAACGGTTAAAGTAATAAAGCAACTAGTGTTCTTAATATCGAAAGTCCCCGACTGCGGTGCCAAAAACTTGATATGAGGCAAGTGCACCTATCAATTTTAATATAGCGGATGTGAGTTCGAGTCGATCCCTCAGAGACTTCGAGTACTAATATTAACCTTAGCTTTATTATTTAATCGGAAAATTATGAAAGTTTGAATTAATTAAAAAATACTAAAATTAACAAACTACTTTAATTAAAAGACTTAATTAAGCAATTGAAAAAACAATAAAATCAAGAATGACTTCAAGAAAGTAATAACGTATTTAGGAATTATTTCCCCTAGAGTTAATCATGTGATCACTTAAAATATATTCAATTTGGTTTCTATATTTCTTGACCGGAGGGATTCACAACTAAAGTTAATACCTTTCTCAAGCATATTAACCCTAATCCTAAATTATTTACTGAAATCTCTTCACTTAGTAATATAATTTAGAATTGTATTAATGTATAATGAATTCCCATACAATTAATTAATTTTCCAGAAGAAACATGTATCTTATCTCTAAGTATACATGTAATCCTTTTCAATTATGTAAAGATCTAATTATACATGTAATTTCTCAATTAACATGCATAATATCATATATTGATATTCTAGAAATATCAATCAATAATTAAACGACATAATCGAATCAAGTAAAAATAGAAACTTTATTGAAGTTTCTAAATCAATCCAAGAATCACATGAAACCCTAAGTTCCATAATCCTAAATACTCGAATTCTAAGCTATCATAATGAATCTAAAAACGAGTTTCATCAATAATATAAAATAAAACATGGAAACCCCTTTTGATTGATAAACAATCTCTCTAATCTTAAAGTTGATGTTGTTTCCCTCTTTCTTGATGTTGTTCCCCCTCTTTCTTGATGCTGTTCCGCCTCTTTCTTGATGCTGTTCCGCCTCTTTCTTGTAATGTCTCTCATCTCTTTTGAAACCCTAAGATATCCTTTTATATGTGTATTACAAAGATTCTATTTTCGTCACCAGACACGGCTTAGGACACGGCCGTGTCCCCAGGTCGTGTAACTTTCTGCACTAAGGCAAAATTTTCTACACAACTTCAAAATTTCATAACTTCTTCATTTGAACTCCGATTTGAGTGAAATTTGATTCCTTTTCTTCGTTTTCGATCATAGAACGCGTTCAAGCATAGAAATAAAAAATTTACTCAATTAAGTATCAATTTCTTTAAAGAAAACCAAAAATGTGAGGAAAATACTATAAAATCACTCTATGAAATATGTTTAAAATTAAAGTTATCAGGGTGAATAGTGGAGTGTAAGATAAAGTGATTGATGGATGAAAGACAAGGCATGCCATAACCCCAACCCCACCCCCTACCCCCTTTCTTGCTTGTAAGAACCGGCCATTAAGGTCTCTTTATGGCATGGAATTGTCTTGTCTCATCTCATTTATTAAAGTTAAGTATATGAAATCTTGTGATAATTTATCAATATGTAGTATAAGTTAATGGGTGATAAGGAAAGTGTTTTATCACCAGTTTTTGATAAGTTATCAATTGATAAAATACTCTAACTCTCAATTGATAAGTCATTTAAGGTGATTAGTTGGTTTACTTATTTATACGTAAGACTTAGGTATAAAGATACGGGAATTGTCTTACAGGAAATTGTGAATTTACTTCTTGAATTGTTTTGTAAATTATGATTCAATTCTTATAAAATTATGAAATTTTGTAAAGTTGAATGAAATTATTCAAATTAAATTATCAATTAGTCGTTTAGGGTTAAAAGTCCTTAATTGTTTTAGGGTTTAGGGTCTTAGGTAACTTTAGAGTTTGCAATTTTTCATGTTCAGGTTTTATCAATAATATACTTTCGAGTTGGAAAAGTAAGTTCGGTTTTGAATGTAAGCTTGAATTCTTAGTTTAGTTGATTCTTGGGAACATTTAGGAAGTACTTTTAGTCGAATCATAGGCCTGCTTAAAAGTAGGGTTTATAGTCGCCCTATACTTTGCTCTATTTTCTCTTCTAAATAGCCTTCTTCAGGTGGTTTTTTAGTTTAGATTTCTTTGAGATTTCACCAAATCAATGCTGAAATCTCAAAGATCACATGGCCAATTCTTAATTTGGACTAAAAATAAGTCTAAATTCAAATATTTAGAGGATTAAATCAGGTTGTAAAAAAAAAAGCATTCGAGATCTTATCTTTGCATTAATCCTTTGAATCGAGTTAAAGTGAATGTTTTGAAGCTATATTTCACTATTTCAAGTCAAGATATGAAGTTTTAACATGAAAAATCAACCTGAATTGTATCGATTTCCCTTAAAACGAAGATTACATTATTGGATTAGCCATTAATGGCCATTTTTGTTGTTGGGGATAAAGCCACTCTAAAAGGACCCCCCCTTTACACACTTTGATCATCAATCATTAGCTTATTTTTTAGATTTCTCATCTTCAACTCTCTTTCTCTCCTTATAAATTAGTAGTTCTTTCTCTCTTTAACAACCTAAGCTCCATTACCCTTTTTCGAGTCAAAATAATTGCATACTTAACATTCCTACACCCTACAACCTAAGCAATTTTGTAAACCCAGCCGTCGCTACCTTGGTTTTTGGATCACTACCATTGGTGGCCTCCTTTCCACTATACTCAAGCTACTATAGCAAGTTGAGTGCCCCAATTCCCCTATGCTTACCCCCTTGTGCCCCACCACCTTCCCCCTCCCCCCCTCCCCAAAAAAAAAAAAAATGTTCAATTGGAAACACATAAAACCCACTTTCCCTACTAATTTTGGTGTGTATTTCGATCAGAATTGCACCCCCCCCACCCAACCATCCATCTCTTTATATGACTTAGAGCTAGTTCTTGGAGCCTAACCCAATTGAAGGGGTCAACTCAGATTCGTCCTCAATTTACTCTCCTTAACTAATGTGTTGACTCGAGTCTATATCATCTATAGGTTGGTTCAATTATTTCATTTTTTTTTGTTTTTTATTTTTTATTTCTAATAAAATAAAGGGTAAAATGAGAGTTAAAAAATGAGCTTGGTTTTTGTGTCCCATACCCTTCCTTTTAAATTTATTTACTTTTATTTTTATTTCATTTTTTCCCCTTAAATTTCCTTTTTGCAAACTTATAAAGAAAATAAAAAAAATAAAAATAAAAAACTTCTAAGAAAAATCATTTTAAAAAAATTTCTCATTATCTCAAAACTTTTAAAACCATTTATTTTTAGAATTTTTTTCTTCCTTCCTTTTAAATTTCTTCAAATTTTCTTTTATATAGAAAAGAAACCCGTTTCAAAAAAAGAAAAAAAGAAAGAAAGAAAAATGTTAATCACTTAGTAAAACTTGATTTAAAAAATAAAAACTAATAAACCTTTTCCAAGATTAAGGCTTCTATAGAATCTTTTTTAAGAAAATAAAACAGTTAAAATTAGGACCCTTTAAAATTTTTCTTAAGTAAAATTGAATCGATAAAAAAAAATGAAAATTCATCTATTTTCTGAATTTAAAAAAAAAACCAACACAGTTAAATTTTTCATAAAAGGACTACAAAAATCTAATCTTGAATAACGTATATGTAGGTACTTATATGTAATTATGAGGTGACTTAAAATTTGTAAAAACTTATTTTTCCCTTTTGGTAAATAAGCTTTCAATTTCTTATTTTTTGTAAGTAGATATGATTCTATTAGTTTATTCACTTGCATATTTGAATTGAAAGGGTAATTTTGACAATATATCCAAGTTCAGAAAGTTAATGTAGTACTAGTTTAGGATTTAATATGTTAGCCCCTAAATCCAAAAACTTTATTTTTCAAAATCGTTTTAAAAATAATCAGTTTTTATACAGCTTAATAGCTAAGTTATAACTAATCCACTTAATCAGTTATATCTTAACTTTTCCCAATTTCGGTCGGATGGTGACACCAATTTTTTTTTTTTTAAATGAAAAGAATACCAGGTTTCATTAATTCTTAGTTAATGGTTAATGTTAAATGGGTAAGGTTTAATATTAATTAGATTAAGGAAACGAAAACTAAAAAATTCATGCTCGGTAGCTTGAGAACTCCATTAGGGACGTCAAGAGGGCTAGCTACTTAACCCTTTTGAAGTTAGATTTATTTTTCAAATTACCCAAATTATATTGTAAATTATCCTTATAAACATTTTTTAAGTGTAAATAGTTGTACTAACCTTCTTATTACAGCTAACCTATGGGTTTATGGTTTTTTTTTTTTTATCTGAATAATATATATGTGTTAGATACGGTCAAAACTAGGCCGCCTTAGGATCTTAAGAGGGGTGCCATTGTGTAAGCTTTGGATGTTGTGGGATAATTACCTTCCGAGGCTAATCAAGCTACTCCACTTAAGTTTTGATATGACCAAGGAATCATTTCTTTGAAAACATGTGGGGTCATAGAACTTAGGGACCTTTTGACCTTACCCTTTTACATACATGAACCCCCTTTTCAAAAAGATTAGTTAGAATTCGTAATATTGCAAACCTAATAAGGAACTTGTAACTGTAGAGCCATTGTAATTTCCTTAGTTTCTTTTTCCTTGAAATTATTTATGTAACATATTCATTGTAAATTTCCTTATAAATATCCTTGTAAAGATTACATGTAAAAATTAGAATAAGCTTTTGATTGTAACATTTTTCTTTTATAGAAATGGCCAGCTCTGCTTAGGATACTTTCAAGGAGATCTATGTCCACTTGCTTCATGAGCATCAAAACTTACTGGAGAATTGGCTTCAACTCTTCAGCCTAGATAAGCAGGAATTTATTAAAAGTAAGATTAGGCCTATCTTGTCCTTGCAGATAATCACTTCGAACATTACCTTAATTCGTGCATTCATACGCTTTTGGGAGCCCGAAGTAGTTGCTTTTTGTATTAACCTACATCAGCTGAGCTTAACCATTGAAAAATACTCCTAATTACTTTAGGCTCTAACTATCATTGACGATATCTATGCTCCAAACCTTGACGCCATTGCATAATTAATCTTTAACAAATTACTAGGAGTGAGAAAGAATGAAATGAATTGGAACTTAATTAAAAGGAAATCTCTTTGGATGGATGACATCAACATTTGGTTCTCTATAAAGTTGAAGTATAAAGAGAAATGAGATATCTTTTGCGTAGATTTGGAAACTTGAAACCAATACCGCATTTATTCTTATATTTTGGTGATCTTCAATGCCATTCTAGTCATCGATAAGGTACTTCATGTTCACTTTAGAATTGTAAAGATAGTAACCAGTTCAATGAAGGAAAATCATACATACCTGCTCCTTGGTCGAACAAATCCATTCACTAAACCACCTCAAAAATAAGAAACATGGGGATTTGAAGACCAGCATGGCGCTAATATTGATTTAGTTTATTAGTTACATGAGGATTCATCAGCTTGACTTTAACCAAGTCGAGTTCATGTAGTAGTATGATCACATCAAATCTTTTGAGGATTGGATCCAGTTACCAGAAAATATTGCTACCTGTTATTGGGTTTACTACTTTTAAAACATGAAAGTTGAGGAACTGCTTTGGATACCCAAATGGTATTTAAGTGATAGAATGATAAAAGAGTGTAAGGGTTTTCAAGTAGTACCTTTGATTGACTTCAACATTTGTACTAAGTACTTTCTAGCTACTGGACTCATTCGAAACGTGATAAAAAGCCCTTATTAGGTCTCTAAGCTTTTAGGAATCAAGTCTCTTTAGTGTAAGAGGTAAACCACCCTTACTATCAAGGGTATACCCCATAAGGCTTAGATAACCAAAGAGTTTCTTTATCACCAACTTAAAAAGCTAAAGGATATGGAGAAGGTAAAGGAGAAAGAGAAGGTCCAAGCTAAAGCCGTACCATAGAAAGTAGGAGAAGGGGAGTAGAATCTGAAGGCACAGTGTGAAGAATATCAATAGAGGATAAAGGCCTTAGAAGCATAACTTAAGAAGGCTAAGGGAAAAATTCAAGAGTTAAAGGCCCTTAAAGGTTTGAAGAAGAAGAAGAAGGAAGCTGAGCCAAGTTGTTGCTAGGAAAAGAAAGTTTAGACCCTAGGGATTTTCCTTTTAATGTAATAAAGTGACAAATAATTTAAGCTCTACACATTGTGAAAATTAATAAAAGTGAAGTATTTTGTGACATTATGAATTTCTTGTGAACTTAAATTCCTTTATATCCATGTGCCTTATATTCTTGCATTTATAAATTTATTTCTTTCCTTTAAAAAAAATGTAAATATATATATGCTAACTTTTTGCGAAGTGTTCTTAAACTAGGTTGTAATGATAGCTCTTAAATGTCAAGTCTTTCGAAGAAGTTTGATTTGAACTTACTCTCAAACCATAATGGCCAATCAAGGAAATGACAACATCAACATCAAGGACGGCAACAATAATGTTAACCTCGAAATCACCAATCCCATTAGCTGAGGTTTCACTCTTTGGAGCAAACTATGGGAAAAATCACAGAACATATGAGTTTCCTTATTGATAGCATTGCCTTAATCTAAGCCATAGTACCATCTAATGAGGAGCACTCTAAGGCTTATTATGAAAAGAATGTTGAGGCTCTACCCCTTGAAATAAATGAGGACCATCTAAAAGCCGAATCGACAATTGAGTCCTTTGAATTAGAGGGGGCTATTAGAAGGTCAACTCGACTTTTGTACCCAACACAAATTCATTCCTGGTCAACACGAGACTAAGGCCTGGTCAAGGTAGTTTGAAAGAATTGAAAAGGAAATTAACCTAATAGATAACTACGAGGATGATTGCAGTTAAAAGCTACGACAATTTTGAGTAAGTTGGTATTATAGATTTCTCCACATACAATGTTGGGGCTTACCTTGAAAAGTTTAAGGTACCTAAATTTGAAAAGTATAATGGGACTAGATGCCCCAAGCTACACAGCTGGTTGTATGTACAAAAAATGGGCAGTACATCTAGTATGATAAGCTGATGGTACAAACTTTTTAAGGTAGCTTAATGGGTTTGGCTTTGACCTGGTATGCCCAACTTGACCTAAATCAGGTAAACATATGGGAGAAACTTGCTAGGGCATTCTATGGCTAATATAAGTTCAACATTGAAGTGACACCAACTATGATGGATTTGGTTACCTTGAGGAAAAAGAATAATGAGTTGTTTAAGGAGTAGGCATAGAGATGGAGATCCTTAGCAGTATGGTATCTAAACCCTTGATTGAGAAAGAGCTAACCTTAGCTTTTATTAATACTTTAGAAAAGCCTTATTTCTCCTACCTGATTGGGTAAGCCTCATCTAATTTTGCAGAGGTTATAGTAGCAGGATGCAAGATTAAAAGTGCTATCTCTTCTGGCAAGCTTTAATAATCATCTGATAGAAGATCATCTTCTTCTTCATTTGCTCCTAGACCAATAACCAATAAGGCCAAAGAAGCCACTATTAGTGTGGTGAATTTAAACCTTAGGCCTAATGCTCAAGTCTGTTCTAGGGTGAATCCTCCTCAAGTTCAACAATAGCTCAAAAACCAACCTTAGACTAGCAGGGCCCTAAGATAGTTCACCAGAATACCAATTCCTCTTAGCTAGGTTTTTGAGAAGCTAAAAAAGGACAACTTGATTCATTTTAAGCTCTTTAACGGTAGACACAGACTAAGGATTTTTTTTTTATCCTAATTAAAAAATGTAAATATCATTTGGGGTAGGTAGGGCATTTGACATGTTGGAGACTGAAAAACAGAATCTAGGATTTGATTAGCAAAGGCTCATTCTAGCTAGACTTCGTAGAAGCTCTGGCTCTAACTGTAAACAATAATACCTTGCCCAACCATGGCCTGGTTATCAACATGATTTTTGATGATTTAGATTTTACCATCAATATGATCAGTTTACAAGAACAAGTTAACCCTAAGTGCTAAGAGGTATACCTTCCACACATTGATAGCACCTGAAAACTATAAAGTTGCCTTATTTAATTATCAAGTAGTTAACCAAGAATGATCAAGTCCTTTAGTAGGTAGGATTACCCAAAGTGGAAGGGTTTATGACCTAAAGGAAGAGCCCAAGAAGAAGAATGTGTTAGAGGAGACAAATAATAAGACGATTGGATATGATAAGGGACTATCTGCCTTTACTAAGATGATTTTGTCAAGCAAATACAAAATAATGGATCAACTCACTAAAACTCTAGCATAACTATTATCGATAAGTTTGTTGATGGTGTCAAAACCACATAGGTAAGCTCTATTCCAAACCTTGAGTAAGGTTAAGGTCCATGAAATGCCGACTGAAAAGATGGGACTAATCACCAATTTTATCCTTACCATGGAACAGATCTCTTTTTCGACTGAAGAGTTAGGTAAAGAAGGTAACCAGCACATTGAGCCAATTTTTATAGTGGTAAGAAGTAATGAAATAATCATTACTATAGTCCTCATTGACAATGGATCGTCATTGAATGTCCACCCACTTGCCACTTTGGATTTGTTGGTTTTTGACACAATTGGAATAAAGCTAAGTGCTTCAACAATTAGGGTTTTTGACAGATTTAGAAGGGAGATCATAGGGGGGATAGACTTACTAGTTAACATTAGCCTTCAAACCTTCATTATTCGATTCCAGGTTCTATACATCCCAAGGTCCTTCGACTTACTCTTGGGGAGACCTTGGATCTACTTAGTAGGGGTCATACCTTCAAGCCTACATTAGAAGGTCAAGTCTATCTCAAATGGTCGGTGATAACAATTTTGGGAGATCAGACTATGATATTTATATGGAAACGGCCATACCCTATATAGGCATTAAGGAGTAGGACTTTGGCTTACAAATGTTTGATGAAGTATGTATGTTTACTGGTCCCAACAAAGGAGAGACTAAGAAGGTGAAGTTCAAGGAAGCCCAGGTTAGTACCTATGGCCTTGGCTATATTCCAACCTTAGCAGAAGAATTTCAAATGAGAGGTGATAGATTATATTATGCCCTACAACCTTTCCACTACTAATCAAGACATTTGTCCAAGTTGACACTCAAACCTTAGAATTTTCCGAAGAAGAATTCCTTGACAAAGTTGAATTAGTAGGCCCATCCCATAAGCTCTAGCATCTTTTGAATAATTAGTTCTCTATCCTTGCGAATGGCAATAGGTCTTCTCTAAGGTAAAGGGTGAACTGTGTAGTCTTGTATTTTTATGAGTTTTCAACAATTGTTATTGTTCCTAAATATAACCCTAAGAATGTTTGATGAGTAAAAGAACGGTTTTCTTTCTCCATTATGCACTATTTCTCCTTTACTTACAATCTTTTTCTTACACTTTTGCCCATATACAGCTCTAAATGAAAGTGAGGAATACCTTGTATAAGTAGATAATTAAAATATCGATATCACTCTTAGCACTATTGGGTTAGTCATGAGAATGATGTTGATGAACATAGTGAAATATGAGAAAGCTGGCAAAAACATGAATTGGGTAGGATTTCCATTGACGAGCCAATTGAAATAATCAATATAAAGGCTTATCATAACCCAAAGAATTTGAAGATTGGAAGGGACTTAAAAGAAGAGCAGAAAGAAGAATTGACTATGTTGCTATTTGAGTATCAAGATGTGTTTATGTAATCTTATGAAGATATGTTTGGGTTAGATCCTTCAATTGTAGTCCATCGCTTGTCCACACGAGAAGACATTAAACTTAAGAAGTAGAAGCTAAGGAGATTCTGACTAGATATCTTGAAGATAATAAAAGAAGTCAAGAAATTACTTGAAATTAGTTTCATTGAAGTATCTGATTATTTTGAGTAGGTGGCTAACATTATATTGATAATGAAGAAGAATGGGACAGTCTAAGTATGCATGGATTTTCGAGACCTCAATTAGGTAACACTTAAGGATAATTTTCCTTTACTCTACATAGTTGTCTTGGTAGATAATACAACTAAAAACCATTACTTCTAATTTATGGATGGATTTTCCAGATACCATCATATTAGAATGTCCAAAGAAGACAAGACTAAGACAACCTCCATCATTAGTTGAGGCATGTTTTGTTATAAGGTAATACCCTTTGCACTCAAAAACGCTGGAGCAACTACTAGAGAGCGATGGTCATAATCTTTTATGACATGATGCACAAGGAAGTGGAAGTATATGTTGATGATGTGATAGTGAAATTTAAAGAAGGGGAAAATCATGTGGATTATTTGAGAAGATTGTTTTACAAATTAAGGAGGTTTTAGTTGAAGCTAAACTTAGAGAAGTGTACTTTCGAGGTAATATCAGGAAAATTGCTGGGCTTTATAATAAGCCAAAGGGGTATTGAAGTAGATCCCAATAAAGTCAAAGCAATACTCGACATACTCTCTCCATGTACACTTAAAGAAGTTAGGGGATTATTGGGCTAGTTGAACTACATAGCTCAGTTTATATCTTAGCTTATAGAAAATGCCACCCTTTGTTTAAACTGTTGAAGAAAAATGCTAATGTAAATTAGGATGAGGAGTATAAAGAAGCCTTTACAACAATCAAAGAATATCTTATGAATCCTCCAATATTAGTGGCTCTTCAACCCGAGAGGTTGTTATTTCTATACCTTACTATACTATCGGAGTACATAAGATGTATGTTTGGCTAAAAGGATGAAGAAGGAAAAGAGCAGGTTGTGTACTACCTAAGTAAGAAATTTATAGAACAAAAGTAGAAATATTCTAAAATTGAAAGAACACGTTGTTCTTTGGTCCGTATCATGCATTGGCTCAAACAATACATATTCTATTATCAAATTGAATTGCTAACATAACATGATCCCTTAAAGTATTTGGCAAAAAAGTTAGCCAATAATTGGTAGGATCTTAAAGTGGTAGATGTTGTTATCCAATTTCAACATCACGTGTATGAACCAAAATTTAATCAAAGGGTAATCCTTAGTAAATCAATTGGTAGAGAGTCCCCTTGAGGATACTCCTCAAGAAGTGTAAGTTAGATTTCCTGATGAGGATATCTTAGTAGCTGAAGATGCTATAGATAGAGGAAAATATGAAAAAAATTTCAAAATGGAAGATGTTCTTCAATGGAGTTACCAATGTGTTGGGACATGGAATTAGGGCAATATTGATATCTCCTGAAGGTACCCAATTCTCAATAGTTGTAAGTGATACGGACTCGTAGGTGAACATAAGAACCCAATATCATGCATAACTAAAGGGGTAGGTCAGAGATGCGAGATGGCTCGAAAAGTAAACGATAGTCGAAGGATGAGCCAGGTTTCCCATACACTGATGATGGATATGACATACCAATGCCTCACATGAGCTCTAGTCACACTTGATATGATGCATAAGTATGGTCGAAGGTTATTCGCCACTAATCCATGCTCGAATGGGCTATATAAGAGTAGCTTAAGAGTAAGCAAAAGGACACTTAGCTCAAGAGAGAGCAAAAATTTCAGTGTGTTCTTCTATATATGTATATGTGTTTTGCTCTATGGCTATTACAATATCTATAGTACCCAGGGTAAGTCTTAAATTATATAAATTACATAAATAGATCCCTATTTGCTAAACAAAAAGGAGAATAATTTACAGGGGAAGCACGAAATTGTGCAAAAAGAACATCCTTTGTTAGAAAGGATAGTACGGATGTTAGAAAGGACAGTGTGCATACGTTTGATGTTAGAAATGATAGTTTATGATCTTGATAACATTGTAAACCAAGTAGGGGTAGGCCTTTTGATTAGGTCGAATCGACGTTGGAAATTTGATACTCTGATTATTGAGGCCAGCCAAGGGTTGGTTTGGGACACTTCACATTTGAGTTAGCCTCAAATGGTTGGCTCCTAGTAGTTGTTAGAGTGGCTTTGGTATTGTGGAGATAACTATTTTCCTAATTCAATGCTTGGATGGGGTGTTACGGAGGGGTCGGATCCGCAGGTCCATTGATCACCTTAATAGCTTCCAAGATTGTGTAGAGAGAGAACTAGCTCATCAGATCGAATTGAGGTAAATACTGCTCCTCGATGCTTAACTCTCTTTGAATAGCTCGGCAAGCTATTTGAGAAAGCATTCAGGTTCGGAAGCGAGTGATTGGTCCTTGATCCCTATCATCCCTTCCAGGTTGTTTGAGATTTGGGATCAAATCTGGTTTAGCTTTAGGTTGCTTATCCTCAAGAGTGTAAGGTTGGAGGTCGGCAATGTTAAAGGAGTCCAAGACTCTATATCCTTCAGGTAATTCAATCCTATAGGTAGTAGGATTGATCTTTTCAAGTACTTTGAATGGTTCATTAGCTTTGGGAGATAACTTGCTCTTCTTCAAGGTTAGGAATCGTTCCTTGCTAAGATGTATCCAGACTAAATCAACTGGCTGAAATTCTCTCTTCCTTCATCCTCAGCTTCGCTTCTCGAGCTTAGTATTAGCCTGGCTCAATTATTCTACAACCTTTTAGTACATGGCTTTGATGGCCCCGACTCTTTCAATGGCTGGTTGGTCATCATTAAGTTTTGGTTGGGGTACTTGGTCTATGGGAGCTTAAGGTTAAACCTATAGTCGACCTCAAATGGTGACATGCTTATTATGCTATAGACAGTCCTGTTGCAGGCGAACTCAATGATTGGCAAGCATAGATCCCAATTGGTCATGTTTCATTCGACAGCCACTTGCGGCAAAGTTCCAACAGTTTTGTTGACAACCTTAGTTTGCCCATTAGTCTGTGGATGGAATGATGTGCTATACAATAGCTTGGTCCCCATTTGCCTCTACAGCATCCTCTAAAAGTAGCTCATGAACTTTAGGTCTCTGTTCGAAACAATGGTTCTGGGAACTTTGTGAAGCTTGATTTCCTCTTATAAGAAAAGAAAAGAGATAACTGAAGCGTTGTTAGTTTTGGAGCAAGGTACGAAATGTGCCATCTTGCTAAATCGATCCATAACCACCATGATGGAGTCCTTCACTTAGGATATCCTTAGTAATCCTAACATAAAGTCTATACTTAGTTCGAACCATGGTTTGGTTGGGACAGGCAAGGGTAGATAATGTCCTTGCTTAGTTTGGCTCTTTGCCCTTCGATAGGTAGCACACTTTTCCAACACATATTGAATATCTCTCATCATTCTCGGCCAAAAGAATCTTGCGAAAAGTACTTAATGGGTTTAGCATTGACCAAAGCATCCTGTTAATCCACATCCAAGCGCTTCATACATTAGCAGTTCTCTTGTGGAATAGGTCAGGATATATAGCTTCTTCTTCCTGAATAAGTATCTGTCTTCCCTGTGATAGTCGTCCAATGTCTATCCTTCCTCACATTGAGCATAGATAAAGACCAAAGTGTGGATCCTTAGCATCCAAATGCTTTATGGTTGAAAAACCAAGTAGTCTTGTTTACAGCTTGATCGAGAGGATATGTCGTCTTGATAGGGCATCAGCTACTACATTGTTCCTTCTATTCTTGTATTTTATGACATAAGAAAAACCCTCTATGAACTTAACCCATTTGGCTTGCCTCCGGGATAGCTTGGGCCAGTTCTTTAAATATTTCAAGGATTCATGATTGGTGTAGATCACAAATTCCTTAATTAGCAGATATTGTTTCCATACAATTAGGGCTTAGATTAAGGAGTAGAACTCCTTGTCATAGATAGAATAGTTGAGTGTAGGTCCTCCTAGTTTCTCGTTAAAGTATGCAATAGGTCGGCCTTCTTGCATTAGCATAACACTTATGCTTAGTCCAAATGCATCACACTCTACTTCGAACACTTTATCAAACTAAGCAAAGCTAAGATCGAGGCTATAATTAGCCTCTCCTTCACTTCCTCAAAACACTTCTACTCTTGCTCTCCTTATCTGAATTCAACATTCTTCTTTAAGAGTTTGGTGAGTGGGGCTATAATTGTACTGAAATTCTTTATGAATCTATGATAAAATGAAGTTAAGTCGTAGAAACTTCTTACGTCGGTAGAATAGGTTAGCGCAAGCCATTCTATAATTACTCTTATCTTCTCATCATTGATTAGGATGCTACCACCACTTACAACAAACCCCAAGAAGATCAACTCGGGTCGAAAAACGTCGCACTTCTTCAGATTGGCATAGAGCTATTTAACTTAGAGTTTCGTAAAGACTCTTTGAAGATACTCCTTGTAAATCTCTAGGTCGGGGTTGTAAACCAAAATGTCATCAAAATAAACTATGAAAAACCTCCCTATGAATTCTCAAAGCATATGATTCATTAGGCGCATAAATGTGCTTGGCACATTGGATAGTCCAAATGGCATTATAAGCTATTCATATAATCCATGTCGTATCTTGAATACGGTCTTCCACTCATCACCATCATGCATTCGGATCTGATGATATCTAGATTTGAGATTGATCTTCAAGAACTCTTTTGCTCCACTTAACTCATCTAGTATGTCATTAAGCCTAGGTATGGGATACCTGTACTTGATGGTGATTCGATTGATCGCTCGACTATCCATACACATCATCCAAGAAACATCTTTCTTTGTCACTAATAGGGCCGGAACGACATAGGGGCTAAGGGACTGGCGTACAAACCCCTTCTCTATTAGCTCATCTACTTGCTTCTATAGCTTGGCTTCTTGTTCAGGATTTAGCCTATAGGCAGGCTTATTCGACAGTGCGGCTCCTAGTTGCAGGTTGATCACATGCTCGATGCCTTGGTTAAGGGTAGACCTTTTGGCAGTTCCTTTGGAAACAGGTCGGCAAATTCCTCTAGTAAGGTCTTCACCTCGATAGGCAACTCCTCTTCGGATCTCATCTCTAGAATTCTTTAGATAAGCAGGTAGGTTGTCCCTTCGAGCTCCATCTCCCTTTTCAGTTCGGCTTGGGTCATCATTAAAGCCTCCTTCTTCAAAGTTTAGCTAAGTTGGGACTACATGAACTTTACCTACTAGAGAGTTATAGGACTTAATTTCATCCCCCTACCTTCATACTCCACAGAACATGTATTTCTCCTTCTGTCATATATAATTGCCTAATAAAACATCCCTGGTCATCCTAGTAGAATGTGGGATGTACTCATGGGTAGCACATTATACAGCACTTCATCTCGATATTTGCTAATGTAGATCGATACAAACACCTGCTTGTTAACCTATAAGGCTCCCTTATCACTAAGCCAATGAAACTTGTAAGGTTTTAGGTAGGGCTTAGTTAGCAATTTTAACTACTAGACCATAAATGCAGAGGTTATGTTGGTGCAGCTCCTACTATCAACAATCACTACGTACAGTGATTCATTTACCTTACATCCAATATAGAAGAGATTTTTCCTTTGTTCGTCTTTGGGTATGGGATTAACACTCATCATCCTTCTCAACACTAGAGTGGCCAGCATAAAATTGCCTTCTTCATTGTAAATAACTTCATCCTTAGATAGTTTGTTCTATCCGTCCTCTTTCAACTCCTCTACTTCTTCATTAGTATTGTTGACCTCAACAGTTGGCACTTCACCTCAATAGTGACAAACTATTA
This sequence comes from Lumnitzera racemosa, assembly GCA_024138005.1. Taxonomy (NCBI): domain Eukaryota; kingdom Viridiplantae; phylum Streptophyta; class Magnoliopsida; order Myrtales; family Combretaceae; genus Lumnitzera; species Lumnitzera racemosa. The sequence continues at coordinate 84,087,590 of JAMXBC010000010.1, read as the reverse complement.
AAAGAACATAGTAGCAGAATTTAGCTTCGAACGTAACTAGTCTTTGATACTAGGATGATATGGACTCATGGGTGAACACACGAACCTAATATCATACATAACCAAATGGAGTGGGTCTAAGCTACTAGATGGCTTAAAAAGTAAATAATAGTTGAAGGATGATCAAGGGTTCCTATATACCGACAATGGATATGGTACACCGATGATGGATATGACGTGCTACACCAGCTTGGGTCACACTTGATATGATGCACAAGTATGACTAGAGGTCACTTACCACTAGTTTACGCTCAAATAAGTTAGATAAGGCTAGCTCAAGAGTAAGTGAAAGGACACATAGCTTAAGAGGAAGCAAAAATTTCAGTGTATTCTTTTGTAAATGTATATGTGTTTCGTTTTGCAACTATTATAGTATTTATAGTACTTAGTTTGGGTAAGTCATAAATTATAGTAATTACATAAATGGATCTTTACTTTCTAAAAAAAATGGAGAATAATTAATAAGGGAAGCACGAAATCGTGTAAAAAGAACATCCTCTATAAAAAAGGACAGTATAGATGTTAGAAAGGATAGTACACTTGTAATCGATGTTAGAAAGGACAGTGTGCATGCATTTTTATTCAATCTATGGTCTTGATAACATTGTGAGTCAAGTAGGGGTAGGCCTTTTGATTGGGTTAGGTTTAGCATCGGAAATTTGGCACTTTAATAACTAGGGTCAACTAAGGGTTGGTTCGGGGACGGTTTACATTCAGGTCCGCTTCAGATGGTTGGCTCCTAACAGTTATCAAATCAGCCTCGGTACTATGGAGATAACTATTTTCCTAATTTAGTGCTTGGACTGGGGTGTTGTGGAGGGGTTGGATTCGTAGGTCAGTTGATTACCTTAGTAGCTTCTAGGATGGTATGGAGATTGAAGTAGTCTGTCAAATCGGACTAGGGTAAACATTGCTCCTCAGTGCTTAACTCTCCTTAGACAGCTCGACAGGCCATTTGAGAAAGCGTTCATGCTCAAGAGCGAGTTTTGGTCCTTGATCCCTATTAGTAAGGCTCATTTTCCCTGTATACGAATAATATTGTTCAATATGAGGCATTTATTATTAGACTTAAAATGGCCTTAGATAAAGAGATTTAAGAATTACAAGTATATGGGGATTTGATACTGATCATTTTCCAATCTTGGGATGAATACAAAACAAAAGACCCCAAATTGGTGACTTATCACTAACACTTAACCAAATTAGTGGAGAAGTTTGAGGAAATTACATTTACATACATCCCAAAGACTTATAACCAATTTATCGATGCTTTGGTTACTTTGGTGTCTATGATTTAGATATTTAGTAATCAAAATTGAAGAGAATCTTGCTGTCTATCTAGTAATTGAAGATGCATTTGATGAAAAGCTTTAGTACCATGATATCAAAACTTTTTGACAACAAGGTATGTACCATGATGAGGTTGAAAAGAAAGATAAAAAGATGATTAGGAGGTTGGCTACCCAATTCTTAATAAGTGAATGCTTCTTGTGCCAATGACTGTTTAATGGTACATTCTTAAGGCATATAAATAAAAAGGAAGCTGATGTTTTGATGCAGAAAGTACATGAGGGAGTATGTGGCCTTTACATGAATGACAACATGCTTGCCAAAAAGATTATGAGACTGGGTTACTATTGGTTTACCATGGAGGGTGATTACATCAAATATGTTAGGCATTACCACTTGTGCCAAGTTTACTTTAATAAGATAAGTGCTCCATCTCAAGAATTACGTATACTATCTATGCTATGGACATTTTCAATATAGGGTATAGAGACATCATTGGTCTAGTCACTCTAAAGGCATCCAATGGTCATTGTTTCATATTGATAGCCATTAATTATTTCAGTAAGTAGGTTGAAGCCTCATTCTATTTAAGTGTTACCAAAGGAGTAGTGGTCAAGTTCATTAAGAGGGACATTTTGGCTTGATATGTGACAATGGAAACAATCATTACCAATAATGGCACAAATCTCGATAACAAACTCATGTTAGAGCTGTGTTGGCAGTACAAGATCATCCATAGAAATTCCACTCCCTATCAAACTCATATGAATGAGGCTATAGAAGTAGCTAACAAAAATCTTAAGAGAATCGTTGAAAAGATGATTGTTCTGTATCAAGATTGGCATGAGATGATACCATTTGCACTCACGGCCCGTCGAACTTCTATTAAGATGTCAATACGAGCAACATCCTACTCTTTAGTGTATAGCACTAAAGTGATATTGGTAATGGAATTTGAGATTCCATCTCCTAAAGTGCTACCAAAAACTCTATTGGACGACGCTGATTGGGTAAAGAAGCGTGTTGAGCAGTTGAATTTAATTAATGAAAAGAGATTGACAACCTTATATCATAATAAATGCTATAAGTGAAGAATGGCTTGAGCTTTTAACAAGAAGGTACGGCTCTAGAATTGCAAGGAGTATGATGTGGTGTTAAGAAAGGCTCTTTCCAATGTATAAGTCCTTACAAGGAAATTTGTTCCAAATTATGAAGGTCCTTATATAGTGAATAGAGTATTACTAGGAAGAGCTTTAATTTTGTTACAAATGGATGGCCCGGATTTAAGGGACTTGTAATGTCAATGCAATAAAGTTGTACTTCCCTTTAAAATCAATGGAATTTTTTCTTGGAGCACAAAATGCTAGCAATCTTAAATATTTCTATGGTTTAATTTTCATTTTCTATAAACAAAGCTAATATCCCTAATGATCACCAACATTGGATGATTCCTAACACTTTTAAAATTCCATCAAAAGGTCTTATTAACTTAATAGATCCCATATACTATAAACATGAGAGAAGATGAATGCAAGCTTTGGAACAATGATAATTAACGAAAACACTTAAAATACTTTATTATGAATTCATCCTTCTTGATAGGGAGATTTGTTTTCTATGTTTTAAGGCAAGGCTATGTCTGAAAGAGCAAATATCTCGTGGTAGATGAGTATTACTTGATCAAATATAAAGGCCTAGGTTTGGTTAGGGAAGTTAAGAGGTAGTTCGGTTGAGACTTTGAGATTTTTGTGGAGCTAGAAATTTGAGACGTGACCTTTCTACTCGAAAGAAGATGACATTTTGCGTGTTGGGTCACTTTCCTTAAATTTGCTGGTAAGCAAGACTTTTTTTGCTCCGTTTCAAGATCAAAATGCATTTTAAAGGCCAAATCATCGGTATTAGTCGGACTTCTTAAGAAAAGGCTTGACTATTTGGGCACTATTGACGAAGCCAAGTATGTGCTTACATACATTTTATCATAAAGTTAAGTTTGGTTTTAAGCATTGCATTTGCATTAAGCTTTTATTTCTCCTAGGGTTTTAGCTAACTTGTAAAGTGTTGTCCCATTTTTAGGATTTAAACCAGCCTATAAGGTACTTTCCTCTCTTTAATTATCCATTAGGGTCTTAGCAAGATCAAGGAGTACTTTACTCGTATGCTTAGGATAGTTAGCTTAGAAGGGTATTATTAGGTTTCAAATTGATTCTCATTTTAGGGTTGCTAGTCTTTTAGTGACGCTCTTACCTTGGTTAGTCAGCTTAAACGAACACGACTAGGTTCTATATGGATTTCAATAGCTAGCTTACAGAGTGCTATATTTCAAGGTTCTTGCTAACCCATAAGGGCGCTACCCTTTACTCGATATCTTTAAGTGTTCTTGTTAGCCTATAAGGGTGCTACCCTGTATACGGTATCTTTTAGTGTTCTTGCTAGCTTACAAGGTCACTACTCTCCATTCGGTATCTCTTAGGGTTCTAGCTAGCCTTCAAGGGCGCTACCCTCCATTCGGTATCACTTAGGGTTCTTGCTAGCTCATAGGTGTGTGACCTTCCATTCTGTATCTTTTAGGGTTCTTATTAGTCCATAAGGCACTACCCTCCTTTTAGTAACATTTTGAGGCTCTAGCTAGCTCCTAAGGTACTAAGCCTTTCCGAAAAACTCACCTCAAGTTTCAATAAGCTCCTAGAGCACCATCTTTCTTTTTTAATTATCTTTTACCAAATCTCCATTAAATTAGGTTTAAGATAGCTAGCTAGTTATAACACTTCTTAGGACAAATTCATACCTAAGAAAAAAATAGTATCTCCTTTGTATTTGTGGTAAAGTTATATTGAAATTTCACTACAAACAGGGATAACTGTAGATACCTCATTTTTTCACCCTTGTAGTTTTAGAGCTTCTTTTAAAGAAAAAGAAAAGGGTCTTAATTGAGAAAAATTTAAAAATATATATATTAAAAAAAGTATTAGGTCATTTTTTAAAGAATTTTTAAGTTAGATGGATTTATTTCATTTTTAGGTTAGGATTTGGGCCACTTCATTTTTAGGTTGAAATTAGGTTTAGTACAATAATAATAATAATAATAATAATAATAATAATAATAATAATAATAATAATAATAATAAGGGAGGAACAATTTGGACTAGGTACAAGGTTAAGTCCTCATTTAGCATCAAGGACCAAGTCGAAGCCCAGCGTGTAAGTTCAACTTGGGAGCAAAATAGGAGTTGATGTGCCTTTCTCTCTCTATTTTTTCTTTTTTCTTGAATATGGCACATGCACTATATACGCCATCCAAGCACATCACATGTGCAAGGCAGATCTGCTTGGGTTGCATCTGCCATGGCGCCCCGTACTTTGCTCCATTTCCTCTTCTAAACAGCCCTCTTTAGGTGGTCTTTTAGTTTACTTTTATTTGAGATTTCACTAAATTAGTGGTGAAATCTCAAAGTTCACATGGCTAATTCTTAATCTAGACTAAAAACAAGTCCATATTCAAATGTTTAGAGGATCGAATTGGCCTGTGAAAATTAGAAAAAACAAGCATATGAGATCTTATCTTTGCGTTAATCCTTTGAATCTAAGTTGAAATGAATGTTTTGAAGTAATATTTCACTAGTTCGAGTAAGGATATCTAGCTTTAACATGAAAAATCAACTCAAATTATGTCAATTTCCTTTAAAATGAAGATCACTTAATTGGATTATTTATGGTAGATTGGCCATTTTCCTTACTTGTTGGGGCTAAAGCTACTATAAAAGGACCCCCCTTTACATACTTTGATTATCAATCATCAGCTTCTTTTTTAGATTTCTCATCTTCGACTCTTTATCTCTTTCTTTACATTAATGTTTCTTTCTCTTTAACAATCCAAGCTCCACCACCTTTTTTAAAGATAAAAAAATCATGTGGCTAGCATTCCTGAACCCCACAACCCAAACAACTTTGTAAACCTAGTCATCGTCACCATTAGCAACCTCCTTTTCACCACCCTTAAACTACTACAATAAGTTAAGGCATCAAGTTTACTCTCCAAGTACAATTAGAAACACATAAAGCCCACTTTCCCTAATGTACTTTCCCTAGAAATGAAATAAATCCATCTAAGTATTGGAGCCAACCCGATCTAAGAGGGTCAACCTAGATCTATCCCTAATTCCTTAACTCGCCCGTTGACCTAGGTCTATATCATATCTAGGTTGGTTTGGTTGTTTTATTTTTTATTTTTATTTTTTGTATTTTTTCTAATAAAACAAAAGGGTAAAATGAGAGCTAAAAAAAAAAAGATCTTGATCTTTGCATTCCAAACCCGCCCTTTTATATTTATTTGCTTTTATTTTTATTTCGTTATTTTTCTTTTTTCCCCTTGAATTTCCTTATTGAGAACTCACAAAGAAAATAAAAATGAAAAACTTCTAAAAGAAATTGTTTCAAAAAAAAAAAAATTTCTCCTTATCTCAAAATTTTTAAAACTTTTTTTTAGAAATTTTTTTTTCTTCCTTCCGTTTAAATTTCTTCAAATTTTGTTTTACACAGAAAAGAATCTCATTTCAAAAAAAAAGAAAGAAAGAAAGAAAGAAAGAAAGAAAGAAAGAAACAAAAAGTTAATTACTTAGCAAAACTTGATTTCAAAAATGAAAATTAATAAACCTTTTCTAAAGTTATGGCTTCTTTACAATCTTTTTCAAGAAAATAAAGCAGTTAAAATTAGGACTCTTTACAATTTTTCTTAATTAAAATTGAACCATTTAAAAGCAAAGATTTGGATGTTTTCCAAATTTAAAAGAAACCAACACATTTAAAATTTTGGTAAAAGAATTACAAAAGTCTGATCTCAAATAGTAGGTACGTGGGTATTCGTACGTTATTACGGGGCAACTTATAATATGTAAAAACTTATTTTTCCCCTTTTGGCAAATAAGTTTTCAATTTCTTATTTTTGGTAAGTAGATATGATTCTATTGTTTTATTTACATACATATATGAATTGAATGGGTAATTTTCTAAGGCATCGATTATACGTCCTATCATAGCCATAAAGGTTAGCCCCCTCCAATCGCAATGGTACTCGGGGTCAATAAATCTAAATTTGGAAAGTTAAGTTGGTACCCATTTAGGGATTAATAGGTTAAGCCCCAAATCTAAAAACTTTAGTTTTCAAAATCATTTTAAGAACTATTGGTTTTTACATGGTCTAGTAGCTAAGTTATAATTGATCCACCCAATTGATTATATCTTAACTTTTTCCTAACCTTGGTTAGGTGGTGACTCCAATTTTTTTCAAAATCAAATGAAAACCTAGCTTCCTTAATTTTTAGTTGAGGGTTAATGTTGAATGGATAAGGTTTAATATTAATTGGATTAAGGAAACAAAAATGGAAAAATTCAAGCTCAACAGTATTTCTACTAAAAATGAAATTAGTGTCTAATCTCCTAAGGATTTTTCTGTCTTTGAATTTGCATAGTTGGGGTATTATCTTGTTTAGAGCAATGTTATGATATCCTTGTACCATGAACTATCTTTATGAGTTGAGGCTTCTTCTTCAGTTTTTAAACAAAATGCAGGCTCCTTTTCTACCTCAATCTTTAGAGGTTGGATCTCCATCTTATCAGATATTGTAACCATCAACATCGAAGTGGCCAATTCATCTACGAATTGGTTTTGCATTCTCGGGATGTATAAGCTTTGCAACTAAAAATTTGGATTCTATATGTAAAGTTTAGGGCGATCAGGTAAGTTATTTGATTAAGCCTAAATTATATCATGAAGTTAGGAATATTAGTAAAAGTGACCCTATGAGTTTGAAATTAAGAAAATAAGTAATAAAAATAATAGAATAATATACTATTAAATTATAAGCATATTACTTGTTATTTATCAGAAATGCATAAAATAAGTTTCGATAACTAACGAGTCGATAGAAATAAATTGTATGCATATTAAAAATCATAAAATAACATAAATAATATTTAGGAGTATTTACTTATACTAAATATATATTTCCATGTGAGTAAAAATAGTCGAAATTACTTAAGATGTTCGAAATATACTAAATTAATGCTAAATAATTAAGGAAAATTATAAAAAAAATAAGGAAATGTCTAGATTTAGGTTGAGACATGCTGAGATTAAGAAGAAAAAAATTAAGGTAAATAGAAAGTGAAATAGAAGAGAATAAGGTATAAATGTCGTGCAAAAATTAAAGGAAAAAAATCACATAGCTTTATAATAGTAGCAAGGCTCATCTAGAATTCATTTTAGTAAGTTAGGAATTAGAAAAAAATAGGTAGAGGCCAGAACAAGAGAGTTAGCTAGCTTTATAAAAAAAAAATTAGAAGAATTGTATGCAATTAGAGCTTGTAAAGCAAACTCATAACCTACGGCCACCTATAAACAAACCACCACCATACCCTACCACCACTATCCCATTTGATCGACACACTTGGAGTAACCCCTAGTGGCCAGAAGTCGATCGGACAGGTGAGTCTGATTTCAACCTCATTCTTGTTTAATTTATTAAATTTATTTAGAAAATTATAAAATTTAGTATTCTAAGGTTTTTATGTATGTAGATTTAGAAAAAAAATATTGGTTTGATGAATTTATATCTAAAAATGTATAGTGATTAAGAAATTTCAAAAACTCGAGCTTATTTTGATTTAGAAATAAATTATCTTAATAGTGTAGTTTTGAGCTTAAATTTTTTGTGTTAACCATTTAGAGGATGTAAAATGATGTTATGAAAAGATTTTTCAGAATTGAATTTTTGAAACTTTTATATAATTTTAAGGCCTTTAAATCATATATATAATTAGTGATTAAATGTGTAATTAGGAGTTTTAAGATGTTAATTTTTTTGATGTAGTATGATATTTGTAATATTTAGGGTGTTAAATATAATTATTAGGTATAATATGTAGTAAATATGTGTAAAATGATAATTTGTGAAATTGGATTTGTAATAAGTAGAAAATATTGGGTTAAAAATTGATAATATAATAATAATAATAATAGTAATACACAATACATTTGATATGAAACTTAAATTTAGTGGATTATATGAAAAATATAAAATTTTCTCATATCAGGAATAAATTCAGTAGTTAAATGAGGACTATGATGTACTGTACATACTATAATATTGGTTAGGGGGATAAAAGTGATATTTAGGATCCCTAAGTGTAACATGATTAACTTCATATATGATTCTAAACAAGTTCTTAGGGTTCACATATAATACTATAATAAAAAACTAAATTAGAACCTAAATTGGAATTGAATTCGGAAATCAATTTAGAAATTGGCTTAGAAAATATTAGTAATAAGTAAAATATATATATATATATATTTGAAAAATCGAATCAAGTCATAATTTAAGGCTTATATATTATAGGGATATTAAATACTAAAAGAATACTTATGTTATAGGAGGCAAGGAGACGAGTTGACCTACATTATGTCAAGTGAGCAAATTGAGGATTTTAGGTAAGTTAGGCTCAATATATCATTGTATTTTGGAGTATTATATTAAAGTAATTAAAGGCTTAGGATTATATGTGATTATACTTATAGGTAGTTATATGTGCATGTACTTATGTATATTTGATTACATGTGTTTTAGTGGTTGTTGTGAATTGAGTAGTGTGAAATTATTTGATCACCCTAAATCGAACTTAATTATAAGCGACCTAAATACCTTAATTAGACATGCATTATGACCTTTTAGGGGACAGTTAGAATTCTCCAATCAAATATTGATACTTTCTAAAAAGATAGCACTGAATAACATAATGGTCTTTTCTTTATCCTTAGCTGAACTAAGTGATATGTGTATTTGATTGCATGTGTTTTGGTGGTTGTTGTGAATTGAGTAGTGTGAAATTATTTGATCACCCTAAATCAAACTTAATTATAAGCGACCTAAATATCTTAATTAGACATGCATTGTGACCCTTTAAGGGACAGTTAGAATTTTCCAATCAAATATCAATACCTTTAAAAAAGATAGCGATGGATAACATAATGGTGTTTTCTTCATCCTTAGCTGAACTAAGTGATAGAAGAAGAGGTTATGATAAGGATGAAGGCAATGGTTTGAAGGATAATTATGGGAGGAGTGGTGTCTCCATTGCACGAACTTTGGTTTGGTTGTGACCTGTTGTACAAACATAAAAACTCTTCAACTTGGATTAAAGAGAGTGAAATTATTCTAATTTCCCAACGGACTAGACTATGTTATGTGATGGCATTTACATGTTGCATTGCATATAATTAATTGTTGAAAACCTTGTTTGTGTTTGTTATGCATTCTTAAGTCTCTATCCCTAGTTATTGGGCTATTGGCTGCTTATATCCTTCTAGATTTTCTTATAGGTACTGATTAGGATGTTGTATTATAATTATCTCGAGGTTAGTTTCTTTTTGAAGTGCTATGGGGGAATAAGGATCAAGCTGATTAATACAACTGAGTATTCTAAAGTTTTATTACTAGCTCTTAGGTCTTTGGGTTAATTATGTAATATGTTACTTATTAGACTATCGTAACATGTAGAATTTCCTGGAATTATAAGACAATATAAATACAATTATGTATATATGACTTAAAGTTTTTTGGATTTTGATGTAAATTTTAGCATTAATTTTAATTAAGTTGTTTACTTTAAAGCGAGGAGTTATGAATGCCTTGTGTAAATCATTTCTATGATAGTGACTGTAATGTCAATTACTATCATATGTTGGTTTACATGGCAGAACTATTACAACTCCGTTACTTCGAAACATAATAGGACGTAGGTGAAAGTAATTTTTCCAATTACTCGATAATCTCTTTTAAGTGCTAATGGTATGGAATAAGCTTATGGGCTTTGGTCTTGTATTCTCCTAGGACTTGTAGGATGAATAATGATGAGTCACCATAAACTTCTAAGTCGGGTACTCCCATATTCAATGCCATCATTAGGCACAAGATGCAAGCCTCAAATTTGGCAATGTTGTTTGTGTAGGGAAATGAAAGTCGGGTAGCTAATGGGAATGATCACCTCTAGGAAATATTATAACGGCCCCTACCCTGCATTCAAATGCATTAGCTGCTCCATTAAAGTACATCTTTCACTTTCCCTTTTCTCCTTTGGTGTTCATGATGGCATCATTTAGGAGTTGAGTTTGTTCTTCTTAGAAAGGGGATTCATGGGATATAAAGCTAGTTAGTCCACTAAAGCTTTTCCTTTCACTAAGCTCTAGTTGACATAAGTACTATGGAATTATGCTAACAACATTTTCCATTTAGATAATTTTTTGATTGTTGCTGGTTTGTTTACCAAATACTTTAATGGATCGTGTTTAATGAGTACCTTAATTGGGTAGTATAGAGTATATTGTCGGAGATAGTACATTACCCATATCAACGCATAGCAAGTCCTTTCTATATCTAAGTGCTTCTATTTACCCCCGGTAAGCTTCTTACTTAAGTAGTAGATTGCTTATTCCTTTTTCCTTATGTAGTCTCTTTACCCTAGCATGTAACCTATGGATTTTTGTACTACTAATAAGTACAATATTAAAAGCCTTTTGGAAGTTGGCACCACAAGAATTGGAGGATTCAACAAGTATCTTTTGATGTTATTGAATTCCTATTTGCACTCATTGGTCCATTCAACTGTAGCATTCTTTCTGAGGAGTTTGAAAAATGGTTGGCATTTATTTGTTAGTTAAGAGATAAAGTGGGTTATGTAATTCAATCTCCCTAATAGTCCCTTAACTTCTTTAGGAGTTAAAGGAGTTGGCATTTCCATGATAGCCTTCACTTTATCTAGGTCTATTCAATTCTTCTTTCGCTTACCATGAATCTAAGTAACTTTCTTGATGTTATCCTAAAGGTGCATTTCTTAGGGTTCAGCTTTAATTGGAACTTTTTTAATCTATCAAATAGCTTCTTTAGGGTCGCTGTATGATTTTCTCCTTCTAGTGACTTAGCTATCATGTCATCTATATAAGCTTCCACCTCCTTATGCATCATATTGTGAAATAGTACTACCATTTCTCTTTGGTATGTTAGCCTAGCGATCTTAAGGCTAAAAGGCATCACCTTATAACAGAAGGTGGCCTAGGTTGTAATGAAAGTGGTTTTAGTTATATTTTCCTCCTCCATCTTGATTTAATTATATCTTGGAGATCCGTCCATGAGGAAGAAAAGGTAATGTCTAACAGTATTGTCAACCAATACATCAATGTAGGGTAATAGGAAGATGTCCTTTAGTGTGGCCATGTTTAGATCTCGAAAATCTACGCAAACCTTAACTTTTCCATTTTTCTTGATGACGTATTCTATGTTGGCAACCTAATCTAGGCATTCTGATACTTCTATAAAGCCTACTTCAAGTAATTTCTTGACCTCCTCTTTGATTTTAAGCAAGATGTCTGGTTGGTACCTTCTCAATTTTTACTTTTTCGGCTTCATATCTTCTTTAGTAGGTAATTTGTGGACTATGATTAAGGGTTCTAGTCCGAGCATGTCTTCATATGACTAGGTGAACACATCTAAGTAATCTCTCAAGAGTTAGGTTAACTCCACTTGTTGAATGTCATTCAATCCTCCTCCTATTTTAAGGTTTTTAGGTCTTTCCTTAGTCCTTAGATTGGTAGTTATTAACGGCTTGTTGATGGAAATACGACTTTGTTCAAATCGTTGTTGATTTTCTTGAATTTCTTATGGGCAATCAGGATTATCCTTGACTACTAACCCAGTAAAGCCAAAGGTGATACTGATATTCTCATCATTCACAGGCGCAAGATACTCTTTATTCTCATCAAGTACATTAGATTTGAAAAGAAAGGGTATAAAAAGGAGTAAAAATGGTATTCAAGTATGGAAAAAAGGAAATAGATAATTTTATTTCATTTGAGTGCACTAGGACACATATTTTTTAAAGTAAGAAATGGACTAGTTGGACTCGTAGGTCCTAGACTCTAGAGACATTTATTATTGACTCAAAAAAGGAAAACATGCATGGGTTGATTCATAAAGGGGAATATGCTCGATTGCAGACAAATCCTTATTCTAAAAGAGACATATTACTATTAGTAGAGACTGAGAAGCAATTGCTTAAAGTGTTAATTGTAGGTACCTCTGGTTATAGTTCATGAGTTACTATAGTTGAAAAAGTCTAATTGACATAAGGGATTGGGATGTCTGCTTTGAAAAGTCTTTTGCTTCGGCTTCACTTCACCTTGCTCTTCATCTCTTTTACTTTAGTATAGGTAGGCTGATACCTTACCCAAATGTGCCAACTTGTTCTCTAGTCTTCATTATTTAGGTGTAAATTTCGTGCTTCACCTAGTCTTCCATTTTTTTTTAGCCTCCTATCATACATGCTTCTTGAAATATTTAGAGGCTTAGTTCCTTATGATTATCATTCCCGATATAAGGGATGGTGGTTTCTTTCTAAATAGTGAAATCTTGCACTCTTAGTATAGCGCCCATCTAGCCATTGGATATGAACTTTGCCCTTTGATGTAAGCTTGAAGGTATAGCTCTAGCCTCATGGATCCATGGATGGCCTAAAAGTAGATTGAATGACTTTGGTATATCCATGACTTGGAATGTTATCTCAAAGTTTGTAGCCAGATTTCTACTGCTAGTTAGACTTCACCAATTACTCCCCCCTTAGAACCATTAAAGGTTCAGATGGTTAATGAACTTGGTGCAATTTTAGCTCTTGTAATACTAAGTTGGTCTAGGGTTAAGATGTGGTACATGTAGAGAGGAGCTATTATTAATGAGAACGTGAACCACTATTATGCCATTATACCTGATTACTATGAATAGGGCCTTAGTATAATTGACTCCTTCCCCAATAAGCTATTTAGGGGAGAATGCAATACTGTTTGCGACAAATATGGAATTAACTACTAGTCATAATTTGTTAGTAGGTACTCCTTCTAGAACTTTGACATCTTGCAAGACCTTGATTATGGCTTCATAATGGAGTGGTTATGATTAGTGTGGTCTTCCTTTTCTTTTGATTCCATAATCTTTTTAAAAGATTCCTTAATCAAGGGTTTCATCTTGGCTTCATTTATCAAATCATAGACTTTGTAGGACTTTGTGAGCCTGCCTACTAAGGGAGAAGGAGCCTGTTGAACTTGATTTATGGCCCTATAGTCAAGAGGTGAAGCCTTTTAATCTTTGACCAGTATTAAGAGATTAAATGTTAGGCTTTTAGTAGGATGGCTCAACCCTTCATCCTCTTGGTAGCATTGGAATACCATTGGCTTGATAATTCCTTCCATCACTAAGATTTGGTGTCCTTTAGGATTATCTTTTTCTTCAAACTTTGAGCCTCATCTAATTGGTGGTGCATCAGCATAGACTGTTGGTGTAAAGGCATAGTCTACTAGGCATTCATGCTTTCTTGAGGGTTCACCCAAGGTGCCAATAGTGGGATCTCCAGTCAACCATCATTTTTGCTTAACCCCTTTTGAGTGCAATTTTTCTTAGGCTTTAGGACTAACATTACCTCTATATCTCCTTTATTGATCTTTCCTTTTGGAGTAATTGATGGATGGTCGGCCTAGTATAGGTTTGGTCTTTTGGGTTCATACATTGTAAGTGGCTCATTTACCTTAAATTCAAAATGACTTACTCTATTATGATGGGGAGCTCGTCCAAATTGATTCTTTACTTCGAGATTACCCCAATCTTTGTCTTGTCGAGCTGAGTTGTGTCATCTTCACTCTTAAGGTCTTGTATGGTGATCATGTTGATTATGGGCTCATGATTTGGGAGTGGATTTCCATTGACATTAGGCTTTGGAGGCTTGACAAAATCTAACTAGATTTGTTTGGCATCAATGACATCTTGTATTTTATTCTTGAGTCTCCAATAATTATTAGTCAAGTACCCCACTTGCCCTAAGTGATAATTGTATGTCAAATTTGGATCATAATCACTAAGCTTATATCTTGGTAAGGGAACTTCGAAGGTTAGCATGTTTTCCTTTCTGAGTCGCTTAAGTACCTAGCTTAGTGGTATTGGGATCTAAGTGTATTGCCTCTTAGGCCTTTTGTTTTGATTCTTGTAGTCATTCAATTCTTGGTTTGCAAAGGTAATAAGTTGAGGATTGATAGTGGTGATATTATTGGCTCCTACCCTACTTATCATAGTATCCTTAGGCTTAGTCACATTATTAGGGGTGTTATTATTGGCTCCTACCCTACTTATCATGGTATCCTTAAGCTTAGTTACGTTATTAGGGGTGTTATTATTGGCTCTTACCGTACTTATCATGGTATCTTTAGGCTTAGTCATGTTCCTAAGGGTGTTTAACCTCTTGTCATGAGAAGAGGGGAGCATTATTTGCTTACAGCAATAGAATCCTCAATTTAGCTCCTAGTTATCACCAAGTTAGCAAAATTAGAAGTGTGGCGAGCCACCAAGAATTTATGATAGGGCTCTCCTAAGTTTTTGATGAAAAGGTAGGTCAGGTCCTTTTCTACTAATAGGGGAATGATCTTGGTTGTTGTGCTTCTCTAACATGGAGCATATTCCTTAAATGTTTCTTTATCCCTCTTTATCACTTTTTGAAGATCATATATAGTAAGAGCTGCATTGATGTTGAACTTATATTGGTTGTAGAATGCCCTAGCTAGCTTACCCCATGTTTTAAATTCATACAAGTCCAGCTTGGCATACCACTTTAAGGTTAGGCCTGTAAGACTATCCTAGAAGGTTTGAATCATGAGATGATCATATTTGGTGTACTTGGCCATTTTGTGCACATAGAGTTAAGAGTACATCAGAGGGTAGTCAGTCCCATTATACATCTCAAACATGGGGACCTTGAATTTCTCGGGGAAGTCACTTTTTAAGTATTGGGATAACTATAGAAGATTCTTCTTTCCATCATGTCAGTGGTTTTGAAGGCATTAAGTTGCTCCTCTACTTTCTTTCAGAAGTTCTATCTTAAGTTTCTTGAGGTGAGTATCAATTTTAAGTTTGGATTCATCTTCCTCGAGGTCAGGTGGTGTATTGTCATTACTAGTTTTTCCTTTAATAGGGTTGGACTATTTTTTGGTGGAGAGTGATTAGAGTTGTTCCATATCTTGTTACAGAGTCTTTGTAAGACTCTTTACCCTTTAGTCATGTTGCTGTTAAGTTATCTTGGAGCAGGAGCAAGTGATAACTAGGCTTCGGACAATGGTTAATTGCTTAGGAGGAATCTTCATTTCCCTACAAAAGGTTGAAACAAACTTAGGAAGTTAGTTTTGGGTTTTCAAAATTTTTCCTTCTTCTCTCTCTCTCTCTCTCTCTCTTTCTACTACCTTTTTTTCTTTCTTTTCTCTGTTTTTCTTCTTTCTTCTTCTTTTTTTTTCTTTCTTCTTTTTCTTTTTTTTTCCTTTCTTCTTTTTCTTTTTTTTCCTTTTTCTTTTTTATCATAAAAGTAAAGTAAACAAGTATAACAAAGCGGAAGTAACAAAATGCAATGAAGGCATACATATGTAAATATTAGACTGGCAAATAACTTATAATGTGGCAAAGCTTTATTTTATTGAAGTTGGAAAAAATGAAGTCTAATTATATCACTTTATTCAAAATAAGAAAGATGGCTAACATTAGCTCTTACACGAACATTTTATTAAAGAATTAAATCCCATTTTCCATTTCAGACTCTTGTCTTTCTCTTCTTCAGCTGGCTTAACTCTCTTTTGATGTTCTTTCTCTTCCTAAGCTGGTTAGCTTCTATTGGAGCTTCCAATTCTTTGATCCTCTCCTAGGCCATTATGAACTAGTCCACTAACCTCTTGACTTGATGGTTTGACACATCATACAAGGCTTCCATATCCTTCTTGACTTGTTAGCATTCTTACAAAGGACTTCTACTAGAGTTTAGACTTGATCCATGTAAGTCTTCATTTCTAGGCTAAGATTGGTTGGTGAAGGCTAGAGTTAGAGGTATGCACCAAGATGAATTGGCCCTAAACCACCAGTTTACAAGTCGGTGAGAAGTTGAAATGAGTTTGACCCTTAAGGCCATGGGCCTAGGTCAGTTTAGCCAAACCAATAATTTAAGGGTTGGTTTTGTAGCCCTTGAACTATGTATTTTTTTTAAGTTCCTCATTTCTGTTAATTACTTTAAATATCCTTTTTTTCCCAAATAATTATAAAACTTTATGTGTGTATGTAGTGACATGTGAATGATTCACTTTTATTTTGGTTCAAATTTTTTCCCATTCCAAAATAATTGACTTTAACTGCATGAGAGTAATGTCATATTATAATGTTGAGTAAGATTGGCCAAAGCTAAAGAAATTGCATAGGAAGATTTCTTGTTTGAATCTCGGAATACATTGTCGATATGGAAAGAAATAAATCATAACGTAACTATTAACTGTAATTTCTGATAGGACATTACAAAATATTATTTCTTGGATTGGAGCATAATTGTCGAATAGAAATATAAATTACAATGCCATTCATAACGGTATAGAAAAGCCATTTCATAGTTCACTCCTAAAGAAATTAGGGGAAGCGGGAGAAAATTTTGCTTTGTCGATTTTAATGTCGCCTTAAAGGTATCTACATATATGTTAGTTGGAATTAGACTGTCGTAGTTCGGTAGACTTTTTTATAAAACTTTTAGTGTGTTGTTCAATTTTAAAATAGGTAAAAGACGCCAAGTGTGAATGATTATCCATTTATATTTTTTTGTAGAAAAATAATTTTCGTTGGTGTTAATTTGAAAAGCTTAAGAGTGAATTTGTAATTTTTTCAAAAACCATACCATTTCATTTTTTTTTTTAGCAATTGTGAAAATAATTTTACTTGCCGATAAAACATTTTTAAACGACAAAAGTTGATTTGTTTTTTCATTTTTATTTTTTTATGAATATTGGAAGTTCAGGTGAGCTAAACCATTGGTCCAATTGGTGGGTTGGCCTGTTGAGTCAGTAGTTTCCTATGGTAAATTGCTTGGGCCCTTAAGGCTTGGTGGTTTGTAGGTT
The DNA here is from genome assembly GCA_024138005.1 of Lumnitzera racemosa. Lineage (NCBI taxonomy): Eukaryota > Viridiplantae > Streptophyta > Magnoliopsida > Myrtales > Combretaceae > Lumnitzera > Lumnitzera racemosa. Next base: position 84,070,261 of record JAMXBC010000010.1, on the reverse strand, counting down.
GGTTCGGGCTTATCCTCATCATGGGTCGGATAGTTTCAAAGGTCCTTTAAGCCAGTTCACAATTAGGAACTGACTCTTTTATTGGTCTAACTAGGGCACTTTAAGGGCTCAATACTGTTTTTGGCCTGTCTGCTTGAGGTGGTGATAGACATAATCTCTAATGGCTTGATACTTCTTTGCATAGCCCTTTAAGTCTTCTAATAAGAGTGTTAGAATCACAACTTGTTGCCCCCAAAGTGCTTTGATTTTCAATAATCGAAAGACTCGCAAACTTTTAACCTATACTTGAAAATTATTTTGAAGTGAATGAAAATAGATAAGTGTATCGGGTAATGCAAGTAATATAGGAAGTAAGTTAAGGTCATATTCCATAAGGAGCTAAGTACAAAATATTAAACCAATTGAGTTTTTTTCTAAGCTAAGCTAAGCTATCAACACTTGAATTAAAATAGAGTAAAAACTAATTAAGAAAAGGAACACCATACTTAATGTCTTAGCTATACTATGAGGCTCCTTAGTCGAGGAGATAAAAAGAATCAATTTGGAGATTTGTACATCTATTCTTGTTTGAATTAATGTAATGCCTTAGTGTGATATTCGAAATTGATTAAGCGGGATTTAACTAAATTTACTAGAATTCGCTACCTCTAAGAGTGTAGAGTTTCAATTGTAGCATAAATCATCTCGTTAAGGTAATTTATCTATAATTATTAGGTAAATAGTAACTTCCTCACATTGTAGTTACTATTCTAATTAGAAATATGGTTTGAGCACATTCTTATGACCCGTACCATATTTTCGACTATATTAAGTGTGTGAGTTCAATAATTTAATTAAAATCGACATATTCCTATGACAAGATCTTTCATAAATTCATGATATGTCTATTAGGAGATATTAAATCTTCTCTCTAGTATATTTAAGTTTATATACTTAAAGAGTGATAGTCAAGTGCTAATCAAATAGGCAATAGGTATAATAGATAAATCATCAATTTCTCAACAATGATATCGAAACAATTAATTTGACACATTAATTTATTAAATCTATTAAGACAAAACCCATATACTAAAAAGCTCAATGTCCCATTACAATATCCAAATAAATTAAGACATAATGCAATAAAATAAATAAGGAAGAGAAAACATCTTGATGGACGCTTTCAACTCCCCAACTCCCGAAGGAAAATTGGCATAGTCTAGATTCAATTGGAACTCAAATTGATTCTCTAGTATACTAGAACAAAGGGCTTTAGTGCCCTAAAATTAAAAACAACATGTTATGGATTACCAAAGAAAAGCTTCTCTTCATTCTCCATTTTTTCTTAAGCTATTGTTTCTTAGCTACTTTTTATCGTCGACTAAAACTAAGCTACTCTACACTTTAAGCTGCTTTTTTTTCCTCTCTATTCTTCAACCTTCTCTCACTAAAATAAAACTACCCTATTCTGCTTATTCAGTGAGCAGCCTAATGCTTTGAATATTCCCTCCCACCCCCCAAAGTGTGCTAAAAGAACTTTGGGCCTTCTCTGATAACTGCAATTTGGCGTGCATCACGTGCAGGGGTTACTCTGTTTTGGCTGATGTGGAGTTGTTGCAGGGGCTACTCACGTTTGGAGTACAGCTACAGCTTGGTTGTCTAGCTGCTACATTGCTGGCTCGGTGGAAATTACTAGAGCTGCACGAATTAAAACCTATGGCTTGGTCCAATGCAGCTACTATTAAAATCAGTAGCTCGGTGTGCTCAAGTCGGCAAGCTGCTATAATTGAAGTCCATTCTTTTCAATTGATGGCTCCTGCTTGGACCTTAATTCACCTGTTGGTTGGAGAGCTTGAGTTTGCTACTGCTATTGAATGCCGTCACTTGCTGTTGAAGTTTGTGTAGAGCTGCTCGGCATGTTTGAATATTTGGATCTGTTAGAAGAAGCTCAAGTTGCTGTTATTTTTGCTTTCGGTTTGGTATTAGGTTCAACTAATTGCTGCTGTAGCTACAGTCAACATCGGGAGCTGCTGTGGAGTACTCGGTTTGGAAAGTAACTTGGGTCAGCTACTCAGCTCGACATGTACTACTTTAGCTCACCAAGTGGTCATTCTCTGTTGCTCTATTTGCTTCTTTTTACTTCTAAATTGCAGCTACTGAATTCGGTTGAGAATTTGCAGGTTGCTCTTGGCTTGGTTGTTACTTGGTTGCTCTGTTACAAGGTTCGAGAGCACCATTAGAGTATGTTCATAAGGAGTGCTTGGCACATATTCCCGTGTCAGGCACTCCTTTGATATGCACCTATTAATACTTATAGGTAATGGGTACCAAGCTTGATATCGATACCTCTTCATTATTTATATTTGGCATTCATCCAGGACCATTCCTAATGCATTTTTTTTTCTTTCTTTTTAAATTTTTTTTATCATATTAATAAATAAAATATTACCATTATAATATTTAATTTAAAATAGTTTTTTATACTTTAAAAATCATAAAAGTAATGATAATATTGAACCATAAATGATTTCAAAATTTGATGTATAACTTTGGTTAAACATCTCTTTATAAATTGAAGAGGTACTTAATATATTGATGTGACACTGTAAACACCTCTTTTAAGTACTTATAAATACACCCTTAGGTGCTTAACTCTACAGTTTGGCGCACCAAAACCGCCGATCGGTGAATGCTCTGGTCCACGGGAAATCATGGCCTGCAGTTGTTCACGAATATTGCTTGGATGAAGTTCAGGCGTGTTGCTGTCTGAATCTGTATCCACTTCAGGAAATGGACCCGCTCTTTCTTGTCACCTGATCTCAAGTGAGAACAAAATATAAATGGGTCCCCTTCCACAGTAGTTCAGGACTTATGGTGTGGCTCCAAGCGAAAATGGAAAGGCTCCAAATTATTTTTCTTCTTTGTCCATTGTAAAGCTCACGTGCTGCCGTGATGAAAGAGTAGAGTTGCTGCAGGGGCTGTTGTTATTACATGGAAATTGTCACGGTTTCAGGAGCTTGAGTGTGTGTGGCTGTTCAAAGTGGTCTGCTGCTATGTTTATATTGCAGGTCACTAATTTTAGCCCCTGTCTTGCGAAAGATGAAAAATATGCCCACTTGCTTCAAGTCTGTAGCTCTCATTCTCAATTACAAAGTGAGCTCTTCAGATTTGTTGTTCAGATTGCTTCTTGTATGTCAGGTTGCATAGAGCTTGGTCAGGTTTTGTTCGGTCACAAATATCCATTAGTTGCTAGTCAGTTGGAGCATGGTGCTGCTGCTTTGCAAATAGTCCACAACCTGATCGTGTTTGCAGCAATTGAGTTCAAGTAGCTTGGTCCTATAGGATTAGATCAGGTCAACTTTAATAGCAAATTTTTCCCTATGGAATTTGAGCTAGTGTATGATCATGTGACCGGTAAACTAAATCATAAGTAAGCTCAAATTGGTCTTCATACTCTCTTGGCCTTTTGTCTTGAGATGGTTGAGTGATTGGATTTGTTCAGCTAATAAGGAAGGAACATAAGACTTTCCCTCTAGAAACTAGGCTACTAACTTTGCAACTTCGAAGTGGATGTGGAACATACCTTTTGGGAATGAGATGGTCCCAAATATAGCTAAGATGTAGGCGTGGCATCGATTGAGTTGCCACACTTATACCCTTTAGTGAAAATTTCTTGCTTCTCCAGATACTTAAACTTTCCCACTAACTAATCTAGTAAATGATATGTCTTAATGGAAGTTAGATTATGTTGAGCCGAAACCTGGTTCACTTGGTTTTCTAGACTCCCAATAATTTGCAAAAATTTGCTATGTGGGCCCTTCTTAAGGTTTGGGGCATATATTTCATTTATGTTAGATGGAGCCTTTGACAGCTAAACATACTCCTTTATGATTGAGCTTAATTGGTGGGGCTTGATACAAAAAATTATTGCTTTTGGATTCCAAAAGTGGGTTAAGTCCCTAACAAATGCAAGGTCAACAGTGATGTTAAGCAAAGATATGGTGGGCTCGACTTTTCCTTTGATAAGGTATTGTTGCTTGGGGCAAAAGAGCTGAAACCACCTCTTGAGTACGGTCTTGGGATCCATGGGCTTGTTGATGTAGATCTCTTTCTTTATGGCTCAAGAACTTAATTACCTTCTACCTTAAAAGGAAATTTCAAAATTACAATGGTATAAAAATATTACAAGGACATGAATTTTATAAAAATTTCAAGAACACAAATTTTTACAAAAATTGCAAAATATACAAAGAGTCAAACTCCAAAACTTCATAACCTCCTCTTTGATGGGCTTACCACATTTGGTTTATTTGTTAATCCTTGAAGGAGAATTATGTATGCAATTTTAGTGGGTTCTAAAAGGTCTTTAAGTTTCAAAAGGCCTCACATGGATCATTGGCCCATTTGAAACTTGAGTAGCATTGGAGTAGTCAGCCTTGAGAGATGGTTATACCATAGCACTTGGAACTTACACAATGGCCTTCTTCTTTTAGGTTCTTAAGACAGTGAAGGATTGATTGCATCTAAACAAACATCATGATCAAAGAACAACCCCTCTAAGAGGCCCATTAAGCGTTCTCCCTTTTTTCTTCTTCTTTTTTTCTCTTGCATCACTAATACACAACATTAGTACTACTATTAACAAAAAAACATTTAATTATGTACAAAACTAATATTTACAAAAAGAAAAAAAAAAAACACAAGGGTCCAAATAGTTATATTATGGATGTTTTATGGCTAGCTCGTTAAGCCATTCTCAGTAGAGTCGCCAATCTATTGAGATGAAAATTTGGATTTTTGTTTTCTAGTCTAACTTATACTAAGTTTAACTCACCTAGTCTAAGTTCCTTGATCAGATTTGGAAAAAGTTCAAATTTTTAAAACATTTTTTTTTAAATGGAGTTGCTACATGACTAAGCCACAAAAGTAATGATAGGCTTTAATTTTGACTACTAGTCTATGGTTTTTTCTAAAAAAAAAAAAAAAGAACTTTAGAAGTAGGGAAATTGAAGATATGAGCTCAGGGGCAACTTATTGATAGGGTTACCACAAAAGATTCATAACTAAATATAAAATTTTAAATTCTTTTTCAAAATAAAATAAGGGGTTTCAATAATGGGAAAAAAATACTTTTTGTTTTTTAGGAGTCACTTGAAGTGCCTATGTATCTACTAGTTAGGATCAAGCCCACATAATTTTTAAAAATATTTTGTAAAACTGTTGTGGTTTAGTTAGTTTTATTTAGAAAATATTTTAGTTTAAGTACTTACATCTTAGTTAATTTAAAAAGAAAAATTATTTTGTCTCACTTTCAAAAAAACCTAGGAAAATTCTAGTTTTCTGAAAACACCAATTAAGTTTTTGTTTTTGAAAAAGAAAAAAAAAATATTTTTCTTCTAAGGTGATTAAACAATTTTCCATAAAGAAATCCCCTTTTTCATTTTGAAAAAGATATTCAACATAGTATATACAAATCATAGGAAACATGTTTGAGGAGTTTTCTCTTAATATATTTTGATGATAACAAAAAGATGACAATGAAATTAACTAGTTCTTTGAGTATGTAGATCGTCCTAAAGAAAAGAAAGGTTAAGAAGGAAAATAAGTTTGAATTTGTGCTTGTTAGAATGTATGTAAAAAAATAAATCAGTAAGAAAACAGAATAGTGTAGTTAGTATACGAAATTGAGTTCAGTTATTATTCCTAAGTTATTTTCTGAATAATTTGAACAAATTAAATTAGACAAGTTTGCAAGAAGGCCTAACTCCACCTGATTGGGTATATTAGTGAAATGTACACAATTTCGTTCTGCTAAGATGGTTAAGTTCTTGGGGATTTTAAGTTGGATTAGTTTCCATTTTATAGAATGGTTGATTAAGGGTTGAGCATTATATTCAAATAAATTTTTAGACATATTAAGAAACTATATTGAATAAGTTTCTGCTCAAAATTCTATAAGGCTCGATGCATTTTTCTTTTTTGGTTTGTAGTTTTTTGTTAATAAATAATTTCAAAGATCTTAAGGTATCTTGTTAAGGATAATGATGGATATTTTAGATATATTTAACTAGTTATTTAGGATTTTTTCCTAATTCAAAATTTCAAATAAGATTTAAAAGATGTTAATTGGTTGATTCATAATAGATAAGCTAGTTCACGTGCTAGATTTTTCTAAGAGCCAGCTTGATTTATCAAGATCTTGTCATATCTTTTTGAGCTTATCCATATGGTTAAGTAGTAATCTTTGAAGTTTTTGAATTTAAAATCACTTTAGAAATTATTGAATATATCCATTACGTGTGATAACTTTCAAAAATATATAAGCTCGGCAAAGAAACAAATTAGGAACAACAAGTCTGAAGTTTTCAAAAAATTCAAACATTTGGTTTCTATTTTCATAGGACATTTCTCTTACAACTAAATCAATTGTGTTTCAATCAAGTTTTCTTGAAGAAAAATCAGGAACTAGCCATTTCTAGCTGTTACACAGAAGATTGATTCAAGATAAATTAAAGCTGTACAAGATTGATAGTAGTAGATTAAGATAAGAATTGAAATTCAAAAATCTCTCTTATGAACACTGTCAAAAACTCTATTAGAAACTTAATTAGAAACTGAACAAAAATTGATTTCTTATTTCATTATTATTTCATTTTTGCCAAAGTTGTAAAAGAGCTATTTGATTGTATTGTCTCATTTTCTTTGTAAACGTTGTTACCATTATAATTTGAGTATGTGAGGTCAGAGAGTTCTCTGAGTCTTGTGTTTAGCTTAAGAAGAGCTAGTGAGATAGGATAGAGAAGTGATTGGATTTCCTTGTAACCTATTATTCATTTTTGATTAGTGAAAAGATTGGACTAGTAGAACGACATTAGTAAGGAAGACCAAGTCCTTAGTGATAGAGCTAGAAGAGAGCAGTAGGTAAAAGGCCAAAATTCTATAAATTGATCGCTTGATCTTCTTTCTCTTTGCTTTATTTACTTTTTGATCTTTACTGTTTGTGTTTTTATTTTCGTACCTTAAGTTAAATAATCAATTTTCAATTACCTATCACGTCATTTAAGCTATTAAGATGGATTTTGTTTTTAAATAGAAAAAGTTGTAGTTTTTGTAAAAGACATCAATTTACTTCCCTCTTGATATCTTACTTGGGACCTACAATTGGTATTAAAGTCTTGCTCTAATATCACACAAAGTCAAGATCAATGGCAAAAAGTAGTGGTTAATTGACTGCTCAACTTAGCAAGGCTTCATTTTTTTATGGTACTAATTTTTTTTATTGAAAATTTAAGATGGAGATGTACATCAAAGCAACCACACCTCTTATGACAAATGAAATCACGAAAGCTAAATTGAACTTAAAGGCTAAGAATTTGCTTCTTTCTACTATTGTACCTTTTAAGTTCTATCTAATCTCTTCTTGTAGTACATCAAAGGAGATCTAGGATACATTGATTTAGACATATGAAGGAATAGATACCATTAATGAGACAAGGATCAGTACTTTGATGCAGTACTATGAGACATTTTGTATCCTTCATAGTGAAGATATAAAAGATTCATTTAGTTGTTTCATTACTATCACTAACAAGCTATCATCTCTTGGAAAAAGAATGAGCGATGTAGATCTAGTTAGGAAAATGCTAAGGATCCTTCCTAAGGCTTAGAATGCAAAGAAGATAGCTATTGAGGAAGCATGTGACATAACAAAGCTCAATCTAAGTCAATTACATAGTAATTTAGTGGCTTATGAAGTTGAATTCCTTAAGTCACAAAGTATGTTAGAAGATCCGAAGAGAAAGTTTATAGCCTTTAAAGCTAGGCATGTTGAAATAGATTCAAAAAGTGACGAATCTTAAGAAGATGTATCAATGCTCACTAGGTGTTTGAACCATCTACTAAAAAAGAAAGGTAAGAAAGTCTATAATTCAAAAAGGTTTACTTCTAACATAAACAAGAATGATGTAGGAAAAGGTTACAAAGAGAAAGAAGAAAAGAAAATTAAACAGAAGAAAGAGATTGTATGTTATGAATGTAAGAAACCAGGACATATTAAGTATGAATGTCTAATGTTGATTAAGAAAATGGATAAATATAAGAAGAATCACAAATCGTTGATGGCCACATGGAGTGACTTAGATGAGTTAGAGACTAAAGTAGAAAGTACAGAAGATGAAATTGAGGAAGCAAACTTGTGTTTATTGGCCTTTTCTAAGGTAACCTTTGAATCTGATGATGAAATTCTAGAAGATATATGTGCTGAGATAAATAAATTAGTGAAAGCTCTTACTAAAGCTAATGACAAGAACATAATAATTGACAATGAGAATAAGTTATTAAAAGAAGAAAAAGCTGCTCTCATTCAAATGAATAAATTGCTAGTAGATGAAAATGACATCTTAAAAAATGATGTGGAAGGGTTACATGTTACTAAGGAAACAGTAATAAATGAGAATTTGATATTAAAGGAAGAAATAAAAGGCTTGAAAGAACGAGTTAATGTTTTGTCAAATTCAATACATAATACTTTAAAAATTTTTTTGATGAAAGTGATAAGAAACTTTAGTTGCTGATTTCATGTCAATGCATTGATCAATCTAAAACTAGATTGGGATTTGAAAATGGTGAATTTTCATATTCTAAATGAGAGATAGTGTTTGTAAAACCTATAGAAGCAAGTAATAAAGAAACAATTGATAACAAGAAGGAAGAAAAGGCTATTGAGTAGGTCAGAAAGACAAGCAGAACCTCTTCTAATTAGAATAGAAAGTATTCATAAGTAAACGGGTACTTCAAAAACTCGATCTAACATGTGATTTTTCTAAAGATAATCTAATTTATTTATTTTTTTATCTTTCTTGACTAGAAGATTTTTCTACTAAAGTTAATCACTTTCTCAAGCCAATTAACATTAACTCTAAAATCACTTATTGGAATCTCTTCTCAATAGCATGACCTAAGATTGCATTATTGAATAATGAATTCTCTACGCTTTAATTCAAAAAATTCCTAAAGAATCTTATAAATTATCTTTAATCTTATAATAATCCTCATCAATTATGCCTAGATATAATCTTATAAGAAATCTCTATATTCTCTTATAAGATATCAAACTCTAAATTATTACCTATAGAAATAATAACCTAATTATGGAGCAACATAGTTAAATTAAGAAAATAATAAAGAACTAAATTAATCAATATTAATTATGTCACATGAATAGATTTAGGTTCTACAAAACCTAGATATCAAATATCTACACACTACACATTGCAAAATAAGAATCTAAAAATAAAGAGTAGAAAAAAGTATCATGATATCTAAACAAAATTAAATTTTGAAATCTTTTTTTTTTCATCGCCTTCTTTATTGTTCTTGGCTTCCAAAAATCCTTAAAAGTTTTGCCAAAATGTTCTCTCCTATTTCATGCGAAAAAGTTCTTTCTTAACAAACCATAATAAGGCTTTATATATGAAGAGCTAAAAAAAAAATAGGTCAGCTAGAAAACACATGACCATGGATACAACCATGTCTTTTGGTCGTATTCTTGATTATGCTTCACATTTATCTCTCTCTCTCTCTTTTTTTTTTAAACTAGAAACAACATGACTAATGACATGGTCATGTCCTAGATTGTAATAGTTAAAAATTAGCTCCAATTTTGCTTGGAAACAATATAGTCGTGTTGTTTGGTTGTATTGATTTTCAAACCTTTATAACTTGCTCATTTTAGCTTCAATTTGAGTGAAATTTGTTTCTATCCTCTCGTTTTCTCATGTAGATCATTTCAAAACCTTGAAAACAAAATTTTACTCATTTAAGTATTATTATTTAAAAATAAACTCAAATATCAAGGAAAATCATCAAAAATCACTAAATAAAATATGTGCAAATTAGAAATTCATTACTCTTTGAAGGATATAGGAAGAAAAACCTTTATCTAATAAAGCCTACAAAAATTAATTTAGAAAGTTACTTCTTGTCTGTAGATGATAATACTTTTCTATGGCATTTGAAATTAGGACATGTGAATTTCTATCAAATGGATAAATTATCTAACAAGAATTTAGTAAAAGGTTTACCAAAGTTAAGAATTCAAAATGATATTCGATATGCTACTTGTATGAAAAGTAAGATGAGTTTAGTTTCTCATAAGAGCAAGAATGTCATCTCTTTTAAAAGACCTTTAGAATTATTATGCATGGATTTGTTTGGTCTCACCAGAACATTAAGTTTGGGTGGAAATAGGTATGGTTTAGTTGTTGTTGATGATTTATTTAGGTATTCCTAGATTTTGTTTCTTCATCATAAAAGTGATGCATTTAAAATGTTTGAAGTGTTTGCTAGACAAGTACATAATGAAAAAGGAGCATCAATAGTCAGTCTAAGGACAAATCATGGTAAAGAATTTGATTACATTAATTTCATAACTTTTTGTGAGAACAATGGTATAACTTGCAATTTCTCTACTCTATATACACTACAAAAGAATGGGGAGGTGGAACGTAAAAATAGGACTATTGAAGAAATGACAAGAAACCTATTGAATGAAAGTAAAATAGTTGAGTATTTCTAGGCTGAAGTTGCATCCATTGCATGTTACATTATTAATCGTGTCTGCATAAGACCTTTGACAAACAAGACATCATATGAAAATTTTAAAGATAGGAAACCTACTATTTTGTACTTTAATGTGTTTGGTTGTAAGTGCTTTGTGAAGAGAATAGGTAAAGTTTTAGGAAAATTTGAGTAATGAGTAGATAAGCAATATTTTTGGGATATTCACTTAATTCTAAAGCCTTCTGAGTTTATAATAAAGTATCTAAAGTAGTTGAAGAATCCATCAATGTCAGATTTATTGAGGAAATAGGAAAAGAGGATTTTAATGATGAAGCACCCATGATCATTAGGAAAGATCAAATTCAACAAAATAGTGAAGGAGCGTAAGAACCTAAGTCAAAACAAAGTGCTTTTGAAAATTTTTCTACTCATGGTAAGCTAGAAGGGAATTTTGATGGTTTAATAAGGACTCATTCCAAATCTAATGCTACTACATTAGAATCACAATATGATGGATTGTCAGAAAGAAAGTAAAAAACTCTTGAAGGTTTATATACACCTCCTTTTACCTTGAGATATAAACCGCATCATCCTCTTAAATGGGTAATAGGTAATGTTCATTCTAGTGTTAAAACTAGATCTAGTCTTCAAAATATAGAGAGTCATTTTGCATTGCTTTTTGAAGTTGAACCTAATTCTATTGATGAAGCTTTAAGTAATAACAATTAGATTAATGCTACACAAGATGTACTTAACTAATTTTGAAGGAATCAAGTATGAAACTTAGCACCTAAACCTAATAATAAATCCATAATTTGTACTAAGTAGGTGATTAAGAATAAGTTAGATGAAAATGGAAAAAATGTGAGAAATAAAGCTAAATTAGTAGCTAAAGGATATTCTCAAGAGGAAGGGGTAGATTTTGATGAAACATATTCACTTTTAGTGAGGTTAGAAGCTATCAGATTATTGGTTGCCTTTGCTAGCTTTAAAATTTTCAAATTGTTTCAAATGGACGTAAAAAGTACATTCTTAAATGGGTATATTAAAGAAGTGTATGTTGAGCAACCCTTAGGATTCGAAGATCCATTTAAGTTTGATTATGTCTACAAGCTCAAAAAGGCTTTATATGGTTTGAAACAAGTACTACGTACTTGGTACGAAAGGTTGAGTGAATTCTTATTGAGGAATGGTTTTCAAATAAGTAAAGAAGATATAACTTGTTTTTGAAATATTATGATCATGGCATTTTAATTGTGCAAATATGTAGATGATATAGTGTTTGGTTCTGTTAATGAAAGTTTTTGTCAGGAATTTTTTAAGTTTATGTAGGTAGAATTTGAGATGTCTCTTATGGGAGAACTGAATTTCTTCTTGGGACTTCAAATTAAGTAGAATGACCATGGTATATTTGTTCATCAAGAAAAATATGCTAAAATTTTTTTGAAGAAATTTGGTTTTGAAAATTCCAAAGGATCATCAACCCTAATGAGGACATCAAGCATGTTAGACTTAGAAGGCAACAATAATAAAGTAAATGAGAAGTTATATTGTAGTTTGATTATCTCCTTATTATATCTTACTACTTTTCGCCCCTAATATTTTGTTTAGTATGTGCATATGTACTAGATTTTAGAGTGATCTAAAAGAAACATACCTATTTGCAGTAAGGAAAATTTTTAAGTATATCTACAGTAATACAAAATTAGGAGTCTGGTATCCTAAAAATCACACTTTTGATTTGATTGGATATTTAGATGCTGGTTATGCAGGCCGTAAAGTGGATCGGAGGAGTACTTCCGGTACATATAAGTTTTTAGGGGATAAATTAGTGTCTTAGTTTTCTAAGAAACAAAATTTTGCTTCCTTCTCTACAGCAAAAGCAGTATATGTTTCTATTAGTAATTGCTGTGCTCAGATTTTATGGCTAAAGTAACAATTGTTAGATTGTAGGTTATATTATAGAAATATTCCTATTAAATGTGATAATATAAGTGCTATAAACTTGACAAAAAATCTAGTTCATCATTCCCGATCTAAACATATTGAGATAAGACATCATTTCATAAGAGATCATGTTAATAATGGAGAAATTGCAGTAAAGTTTGTACCAACTGATAATCAGTTAGTAGATATTTTCACTAAACCTCTTGAAAAAATTCATTTTGAATATATGAAGAATGAGATAGGGGTCTGTAATCCTTTTGTTAGATATTTATTCATTTATTTTGTAAAATTTATTTTAATATCCTGAAATTTAAAATGTAAAATATTAACTTATAAAATATTAAAGATATCTTTTCTCTCCCTTATAGTGATTCTTTTTCTCCATGTACAATTAGGTGCATGATTTTTTTCCCCTAATCATGCCTATTAAAAGCACGTTTCTTTTTCGTTCTTAACTAAACTATAAGCATGTTTTGAAGTTGGATTAACTTCCTCCCTCATGATCTTTTTAATACACACCTTTTTCCTCTTTCTTTAAATCCCTGCATCTTTCTCTAGCAAGCCATGCAACTCAGAGATTCTACCCTAACTTTAAATAGTTTTTCATAATTCTAGAAAGAAAACACAAGTAGCTACTATGAATCTTGATGATAAACCCTCTGACTCCATTGAAATGCCTCATAATAATCCAATTGAGGCTATTCCTGAATCAAATCCAAACCTTAACCCTAACCCCCATCCAAACCCTGTTTCAAATCTCTATCAAGATTAAGGTTTTGATCAAACCATAGAGAATGTGGAAGGAAAGAGTAGCTTAGAAAGTTTAGCCATAGGAACTAAGGCTTTCAAAGAAAAAACCTTCGAAGAAGAAATAAAAAAGAAAGCTTCTCAAAGGATAAAATCAGTAACAAAAGTTGTGAAAAGTTTTAACTTTGAAGTTTCTTTCAAGAAAACCAAGAAGATACCTTCATGTGATTACAAAAGGAAGTAGTTTGAGGAGTCTGATGGAGATCAGAAAGAAAGTCAGAAATTTGTTAGAAAGTTCAAAGGTAAACTTATTCAATTGAATTATTTCGATTTTCGTATTTTTCTAGGAATGGTTTATACCTTGGTAAGATAGCAGATTTACTAGGGTATAGGAAGTTATGTGAGATGGATGAAGTTGTGCATGGTGAAATTGTTGTAGAATTTTATAAAAATGTGGGTTTCAGCAAAAAGGATGTGGTAAAATCTAAGATTAAGGGTAAGAAAGTAGAAATAACTCAGAAAGATTTGATCAAATGCTTCAATCTGAAAGATGTGAAAGACAATGCAAAATTAGTTGGTTTATCCAAAAGGGAGTTCTTCATCTTATTGAATGATGGGGTTGAAGTAAGTAATGATAGGAATGTTTTTATATTTGACTTTGAGCTAATTGTGAGATTAATACACAAGTTGGTAGGAACTTATATACTATACAAAGGGGCAGACCGTAACTGTATCTACTGAAGATGCTTTAATCTTATTGAGCATTAAATTGAAAAAGAATTTAGATATCCCTAGACAAATTTCGAGACATATGAAAAGGAATCAGGATAGTAAACCTTATGGATCTATGCTTATGAAATTGTTGGAATTTAAGGAATTCAAGATCCCCAAAGTGTTAAAAATGCCCATACCAAGCAAGAAAATTGGAGAACTTGTTTTTAAACACATGAGGATTTTTGTCAAAAATAAACCATGGTTTACAGAAGATATGGCTCATTATATCCATCCCCACAATAGGATGAGGACTGTTAGTTTTGTTGAATATGGAATTGAGAGGGAGACACAAATTTGAGGAGCTAGATTTGATAATTTTGACCTCTTAGAAAATGAGTCAGAAAGTGTGAAAGAAGATCCCAAGTGAAAAGGAAATCAACTTGAGAGACCTAAGAAGAAACAAAAGAAGGATTATATACCAATGATAGGGGGAGATCTGAATCTTGGAAAAAGAAAAGCTAAAATAGTGTCAGAAATTGAGTTAAAAAGTGACTTAAAACCTGTTCAGATCAACCTTCGCCAAACTTCTTCTGATATTCTAGGTTTTAGTAAGTTAGATTTGGAAAAGATCATTACTAAAATCATGGAAGAAAGGTTTGGTGAATAGAAGACCCAAGTAAGACCATCTCTTTACCAAATGATTTACCTCATAAGTCCTTAACTCATGATCAAGTACCTTTTGAGCCTTCTAAAAAATTGGTTCAACAAGAGCATCCTTTTGTGCTTGAGCCAACAACTAATGTAGCTCCAAAGCCTTCTCTTGCGTTGGTACCATATGAACCAACATCTATTCCTCCAAACATTCCTGCTGAACCTGTTCATACATTCTCAGCAACTCAATCAAGTCCTGCCAAGAAATACATACGCACAAAAACGGCAACTCATAAGAAAACCAAGCCACAGAAAAAAGAAGTGATCCATTTAGCTATATTTTTTTGTAATCATGTCAGTAACTTGTTTTGTTTAAACATGTTTGTTTATTTTTCTTTTCATTTTAGCTAGTCATGATGTTAGGTATCTACATTTTAGTCTAGAAGATCTCATGTCTAATGAGAATTTTGGTACTCTGCCTTTGGTAGTTTCAATCAATGGATTTTTGGTTTTCTTTGTGCTTTTCATCTTTCATGTATCTTATGTTTAGGGGGAGAAATTATATCTTCAAGATGATAACAAAAAGGGAGAGTAGTAAGACATACAAAAACATTTTAAATTTAGAAAGTTTAAAATCAATTTCTGTTTATGTTATGGTTATGATGATATATGTTTTTGTTTAAATGTTGTTTTGTTATCATCAAAAAGGGGAAGAATATTGATTTTTCTCTTAATATATTTTAATGATAACAAAAAGATGATAGTGAAATTAACTAATTCTTTGGGTATGCAGGCCATCTTAGAGAAAAGAAAGGTTAAGAAGAAAAATGAGTTTGAATTTATGCTTGTTAGAATGTATATCAGAATGTATGTTAGAAAGTAAATCAATAAGAGAATAGAATAGTGTAGTTAGTATACAGAATCGAGTTTAGCAGCTATTCTTAAGTTATTTTCTGAATAATTTAAACAAATTAAATTGGACAAATTTGCAAAAAGGCCTAATTCTACCTTATTGGGTATATTAGCGAAATGTACTCGATTTCATTCTGCTAAGTTGGTTAAGTTCATGGGGATCTTAAGTTGGATTAGTTTCAATTTTATAGAATGGTTGATTAAGGGTTAAGCATTATATTGAAATAAATTTTCAAACATATTAGGAAGCTATGTTGAATAAGGTTCTGCTCAAAATTCTACAAGGCTCGATGCATTTTTTTTTTTTTTTTGGTTTTGTAGCTTGTTGTTGATAAAAATTTTCATGGGATATTTCTCCTACAACTAAATCAATTATGTTTGAATAAGGTTTTCTTAGAGAAAAATTAGGAACTAGTCGTTTTTAGGTGTTACACGGAAGATCAATTCAAGATAAATTGAAGCTGAACAAGATTGACAGTAGTAGATCAAGATAAAAACTAAAATTCAACAATCTCTCTCATGAGCACTATCAAAAACTCCACCAGAAACTTAGTTAGAAATTAAGCAAAAACATATTTCTTATTTCACTGTTGTTGCATTTGCGCAAAAAGTTGTAAAGAGCTATTTGATTTTATTGTCTCATTTTCTTTATAAACGTTGTTGACATTATAATTTGAGTATGTGAGGTTAAGAAGTTCTCTATGTCTTGTGTTTAATTTAGGAAGAGTTAGTGAGATCGGACAAAGATGAGATCGGATATCCTTGTAACCTATTATTCATTTTTTATTAGTGAAAAGATTAGACTAGTGGAACGACATCAGTAAGGAGGATCGGGTCTCTAGCGGCTTCTAGCTTCACCACTAGAGACCCGGTCTAGCGGTGGAGCTAAAAGAGAATGGTAGGCAAAAAGCCGAAGCTCTATAAATCAATCACTTAATCTTCTTTCTCTCTACTTTATTTGCTTTATGATCTTTACTGTTTGTGTTTTTATTTTCACACCTTAAGTTAAATAATCAATTTTCAACTACTTATCATGTCATTTAAGCTATTAAGCAGGATTTTGTTTTTAAATCTCAAAGGTTGTAGCTTTTGCAAAAGATATCAATTCACTCCCCTCTTGATATCTTACTTGGGACCTACAATGTCTACAAAAATTGAAAAAATAAATTTTTTTGCCAATATGTTCCAACATATTTTTGAATCAAACATAAATAAACAAGTATTTTACAAATCAAAGCCCCTCTTCAAGGATTAACATCTTACATCAACATCAAGATTGAATCATCATTAACCTTTTATTTTAAGAAGAGCAAATGCATTTTCTTAAATTATTAAGGTTATATTCTAACAAGAACAACTTCAATATAGATATCCACGACTATCACAATTTGTTTTTATTTTACAAGGTCATCAAAACATGGATCATATTATCACAATTTTTACAACATACACAATTCTTTAGACT
Source organism: Lumnitzera racemosa (assembly GCA_024138005.1). Classification (NCBI taxonomy): domain Eukaryota; kingdom Viridiplantae; phylum Streptophyta; class Magnoliopsida; order Myrtales; family Combretaceae; genus Lumnitzera; species Lumnitzera racemosa. The sequence continues at coordinate 84,053,286 of JAMXBC010000010.1, read as the reverse complement.
ATTAATGTTACAAGATCATTAAAACTTAGATTATAACAAATTTCACATCAAATTATCACAATTTTTATAACAAATACAATTCTTTAAACCATTAATCATTATAAGATCATCACAACATGGATTTCTATAATATTCATATACAAATTATAATAAGAACAAGATAAATTGCATATTAAATCATCTAAACTAATTCTCATAACAAGATTATAAGTATTAATCCCATGCACTATTGGTATTAAGCAAGCGCACCTATCAATAGTAGTATAGTTCAATTAAAATCGATATCATTCCCATGAGGACTATGAGTACTAATATTGACTATTTCTTTATTATCTAACTGGTAGATTCAATTCAAGAAAGCAAAAGAAATTAAATTAAATTGCAGCTAGTAATTAATCTAATAAGTAGTTAAGACTCAAATTAAAGAAATTGATCAAGAAAGTAATTAATTTAGTTTATTAACTTTAAGGTTCAACCATGCATTTAGATCTTGCTTTCCCTAAAATTACACATGTGATTTTAACTCAAGATAATCTAATTTCATCTTTAATTTCTTTGATCAAGATAATTCTCTAATAAAGTCAGTAACATTTTCAAGTCTATTAACCCTAGTCTTTAGATCACCTATTAGAATCTCTTCTTAATAACATAATTAGAGATAGCATTAAAGAACAATGAATTCTCATAAATATATCAGTTGAGAATTGGAAAGACTTTACATTTTATCTCTAAGCTTGTAATAATCTTCATCAATTATGCCTAGATTTAATCATATAAGTAATCTCTCAATTTTTTTTTGCACAATATTGACTATTAGATTAATACTCTAGAAATATCAATATAAAGCAATTAAAGAATACATAATTGAAAAAAAAATATCATATATTTTTCCTTAGATCTAATAAAACTCAGCATCACATAGCAATCCTAGGTTCTATAAAACCTAGATACAATGACATTATGTGCTAATTATGGTGAAAGAACAATATTGAATCAAGTCTAATGGAAACATGTAAATAAAAACCATGAAAACTAAGAAAATCTCTTGAATCTTGAAGCTTGAAGTGCATTTCTCTCTTGTGGATTTTTGCCCTCAAAGTCTCTCTAAAATTTGTATGAAAAAGTGTGTCAAAAATCCTTAAGGAGGCCTTTTTACAATGCATATGGATTTCCTCCTTTGTTGTGAGTGGAACAAGTAAATGATATAATCAAGTCACTAGTCTTGTCCCTTAAATCTTCCTAAATCTTCAACGAATTTTTTTAAAATTTTTTCAAATCTACTACTGACACAACTTATGACTTGGTTGTGTCTCCCAAATGGTGTCGCTTTTTGTGTACTACTTTTTTAACTGAAAATTCCCCGTACAATTGATATAGTCATGTCACTGCTCATGTCACTTCTAAACTTCATAATTTCTTCATTTTAACTTAAATTGAGTGAAACTTGTTTCTATTTTCTCATTTTCTTCTAAAGAATGTTCCAAAACTTAGAAATAAAAAATTTACTCAATTAAGTATTATTTTATTAAAATAAACCAAAATTTCAAGGAAATATGCTAAAAATCATTATAATAAATATAATTAATTAAGAGCTTATCAACTACAAATCAGCATTCACTAAAACTCAAGAACAAAGTTTGAAGCCTAGAAAACTTACTTTGCGTAGCAGAGAATTAGAGCTTGGTTTAGGTGGTTTTTAGGTGGCTTTTGACGAGGCGGTTGTGGTTCTCAACTCCTAACTTCCAAATTTTTAAAAGCCTTCAATCAATTTCAATGAATTTCATGCTTAAGCCCTTCAATTCCTCCAAAGAAACTTGGATTTCCAGGCAGAACCCTAAACTAAATCTTTTGTTGAAAATAAGAGGAATTCTCCTATTTTAGTTGATATTTCTTGCAATTTCCTCTTAGAATGCAAGGCTAAGGACTTTATTATTTTGTGAAATCAAGATTAGTGATCAAGAAACATCTCATTTGTGTAGAGAAATTAAATCTTCTTGTATTATGCAAGTTCATCTTGTTTTTCCTTTTTCCCCCTTTTTTCATCTAATTTTAGCATGTTTTAGATGTTAACTTTGCTAAATAAATGGTCAAAATCACCACTTCTATACACTAATTTCATGATGGGTTAGTTTCAGAAGATTCAAATTTCTTTTTTTACCAAGAAGTGTTGCACTTAATTGACAAGGGACCTCCTCTTTTATTTTTTATTTTTGTTGGGGCCATTTTCCTTTATTATTTTTTAAGATTTATGGATCAAAATGTCATGCTTTAGTTGCTCTTTCTATCCAATATTTTTCCTAATTTTTAGATGTAGAAAAGGGAATCAAATTGGATAGAGTATACAAGTGTTTTTTAAGATGAAATTACCTTGTTAATTGTTTTTGCTTCTATTTGAGATTGATCAGGGAAAGGCAAAAGGAGGAAGGGGGAGGAGGATGGGATGCTCATGCGTTTGTTTTCCTTTTTTTTTTTTTATTTGTTGTTGTTTTTCCTATTTTGCACTATGTAACGCGTTTACATATGACTACGTAGAATTAACTTCCACCTACGTAGCAATACGTGGTTGCTATGTGTCATGCCATAAGGTAATTTTTTTTTTATTATTTTGATTTCTCAATTTTTTTGCTCTCCTTTTTCTTTCTTTTTTTTTTTTGGGCAAAAATGGGGCGTTTACATAGGGTATTTACATCCCTATGTACTATTCTTACACCCTTTAGGGCACTGACCTCATCTCTAAGGAAGATTAGAGCTTCGTAATATTATTTGTCAATAATCGTGTCAGTGTCTAAAGAAAACCATTGCTTATTATATGCTTTCATGATCATATGTCATATGTTGTTTGATCATTTTGAAGCAATTTCTTTGTATTGGTCTCCCTGATTGGTTGGGACCAAAGTTTAGGAATATAAAGGTTGATCTCTGATCTAACTATAACCCCTTTTTTCTTCTAATCATATATTGAAGATTCAAGCTTAATCAAAGTTTTCTTCCTAAGTTGACTACAAATATAGAACCACCATCACCCCATTTAATTGTGAAGAAATAATGAAATGACGTCGAGGTAGCCTTAACCTTTAAGTTTTCACAAATAAACTCAAAGGCTATCATTAGCCTATAGGAATTAGGGATCAATATGCTCAAGCATATGCCATGGTAAGTGAAAAAAGACCTTTTGAAAATAGAAAAGGGAAATTGAAGACTAACCTCAAAGTAGTTCTCAAGAAGTGCGAAGTTATGTTCTTCAAGGGATGTTATGCTTTGATGAAGTAGAGGTTGTTTAATTCTCTAGTGATTAGGAGCAGAGTAAAAATAAAGTCACATGTTGTTGAAATTGTTTTCCCTCAATGTGCTTAAGACTCCATTAAGGTTTAAGTCATGCTTTATGCTTATGTACAAGAGGAAGGATGGAAGGTTACCTTCATTGTCAAAAGGATAGTTGTCAAATGGAATTCATTGAATTCACCACCTTCATTGTCAAAAGGATAGTTGTCAAATGGAATTTGTTGGATTCACTAAGCTCTAAGGGCATGTACCTTTGCCAATCCAGTATAGCTAGATAAACCCCAAGGGCAGTTTCCCTCCGCAGTTGCCATGGTGATGGTTTACTCTAGAGATGAAAACTTGACTACTTCAGGGGTTACAAGTAGGTTTTGACTTTGATTCTGAGTATTTGTGAATTGTTAGATTGATTGTTGTTTGATGCATTATTAAACATGATTACCTTAAGAAGATTACTGAAATGAACAAGAAGTGAGAGAAAAGAAGGGAGATTTTTTGAGTAAAAGTATGAATAAAAGCTAAATTTTTAAGGGAAACTAAAGTATAATCAATTGATAAGGGAAAGTAATAGAGGAAGAAGAAAGAGAAACAGAAGAAAAGTAATAAAAATATAAAGGTATTAAGTGGGTATAAGCCTTGGGATCCTTAGCAGTTGTTTACAGCTTGTAGCCATACGATAATGCCTTTCTTTAAAGATAAAATGGTTGAGATTAAAACTCCCTACATATAATGCACGTGGTATTCGTCATGTCAGTACAAATCTTAATGTGTGAAATATATAGGCCACCAATTGGACATGACCTTTCCCCTACACGCAAACTGAGGATAGGTTGGTATTATTAAAGACCAACCATAATCTCCTACAAGTATAGGGCTAAAATAGCAAGCTTAAAAAAAATGAAGGTCAGACACTCTCGCTTTATACTATGTAGATTTTAGGAATTGTAGTGTGTAAGGCACTATGATGTATCATATTAATCTCCTTAGTGTTACCGTCAAGGAGAGTCGGGGGGTAATGTTGATAGGGATTTATGTCTTAAGGTGATGGAGATCTTTAGGTGAACTAAAGGAGCTAATGTCTAACCTCCCTTAAGAGCTTTAGAACCCCTCTAACGGATAGATGGTTTGAGAAATGGATAAGGTTGAATCAGGGCTATACACATGAAAATGGATCAAAGTATGCATGGGTCGGTCAACTAAGAAGTAAGGAGCTCTTAGGAAGATTAGTCCAATATTCATGAGTTTAAATTCAAACATAGGGGTCCTAACATAAATAATCGCCTATAACTTACTGATAGCTAACCTACTTCTAGGAATTAAGGGAATGGTCCGTAATTTAAATTCCTTACATGGAGATTCTGGAGGTAACAATTGCAAAACAGTTACCAAATGCTATTTATAAATAAAGGTTGTCACACTATAATAAGTTTCTTTTAGCTATTCAATCTCTACATACGCTACTTCACTATTCACTCTTTATATACTTCACAATCGAAACCTTACTTAGGCCAACTCCCATGAATTTAAGTTTAAACATAGGCATGAGTAGTTAGGGTCTTACCACAAATAACCATCCATAACTTGCCAATAGTTGACTCATTTTCTAGGAATTAAGGGAATGGTTCGTAATTTGAATTCCACATGTGGAGATTTTGGAGGTAATAGTTGTAAGACAATTACTAACTACCCATTATAAATAGAGATTGGTGAACTGTAGTAAGCTTCTTTTGGTTAGTCGATCTCTACATACTCTACTTCACTATTCACTTTTATATACTTCACAACAAAACCTCACTTAGGCATTAGATTGGCTATACCAAAGTCACCTAAGTACCTCATATCTTAATTTCTTCTTTTTCATAACCTTGGAATTAGTTAAGTAAACCAAGTTTCCTCTCATCCAAATTCGACTATCAACAATATATATAATTTTTTATATATACATAACCTATATTTCATATATATATATATGTAAATATATATACCCTAATATATTATATTATTAACTTATAAACTAATTAATAACATTTTATGTTATAATAGGATTGAATATACATTATATGTATAACATTTTATAGGTCACAATACTATCTAGGTTTATATATATTATTAAATTAATATTGTGTATATATTATAACATAAAACGATCACTATATTATCAATATCAATGCTAATTTATATACTTAATGATCATTTTTTATTATAATCAAATTAGTGTAATTTGTATCATGATCTTATAATTATGCTCAGTCTGTTATAATATTATAATACTAGTGTTATCATAAGAGCATAGCATCATGTATAGTAACTTATTATGACTAAAAGTGAGTTTCATTCTTGGCTAACTCCACAAAACTTAATATTGACAACCATTACTAATTTATATCAATAATGACATTAATAGGTTTCATAAGATACTAAGGTTATTAATTATGATATTAACATGTTTCATAAGATAGTGTTGTTGCTTGGTTAATATTATCATGTTATTATAATTATAATATTAATAATATTATGATAACATTACATATTACAATATAAAATATATAACTAAAATATATTATTTAATATTATTATAACATATTATTTATATTAGATACAATATAATTCGTGTTATTATATAATATATTGTTAATCCTTTTTTGTATATAATATAAATTAATGTTTCTAATATAGCCATACCATATATTGTTAATTATAAAGTATGTAGTATACTTAATTATAATAGTATAATTGAAATATCATCTTATAATTAATACAAACTTAACTATCATTGTAAGTTTGATATCATATTATATAATACTTATAATATTTACATACTTCAATATATATTAAATAATCAAACACAAACAACGCTATGATAAAGTTATACTACGTAATATTATAGTAAAATAACCAATCACATGTAATGAGCAATCTATTGAGGACACAATTGTACTTAAATACTAATAGTATTATAATATCAAATGATATTATATATTCTATTATATGATTGTGATTATCATACTCACAAATTATAGGAGTATTATTTATAATAGAATATATCATATATTACTTAAACATAGTGTTAATAATATAATTGTATTATATAAATATGTATATACGATTATGAACTTAATATTCTATTATATGATTGCAACTATGATACTTGCAAATTATAGGAGTATTATTTATGACAGAATATATCATATATTACTTAAACATAGTGTTAATAATATACTTGTATTATATAAATATATATACATGATTATGAACTTAATTATTGGTATTTATCATGTTATAATATGCTCATAAGTTAATACTAATAAGGCATTTTATAATATTAAAATGAGTATATATTATGATAACAACATATAACATAATATGTTAGTTTAATAATTATCCCATTAATAATTTATAATACCCAAATAATAAATAGAGATATAGTACATGAATATCGAATAAGTATAACATATTGTAACTAATATTACTAGTATAGTATAGTATAGTATACTAACAATGTTAGCATGCTAATAAGGTTAATTAACAATATAGGAATTACATATTAATAATATTACTAATAAAGTTGTTAATACTAGTACTATATTATTAATGTCATACTATACTTATATTATGATTATAAGTATAGTCTTATGATAATATAGTTTTAATGACTACAATATTTATAGGTTACTCTTTTATTACAATATTAAGTAATATATTTAAATTAAAGTAATGGTATTATAGGTCATTTAATTAGCTGATATGTAATATACTATTTATATAGGCTAATGTATACAAATCCTAATGTAGGTATTAATAATTATATGTTCATTAGTTAATATCAAGACGTGATTCTATACCATCAAATAATTATTGTATATTCAATAGATATCACTTGAATGCATTCACTATGTATAATATCGTATTAATAAATGAACATATAACATAGTAAAATTGTATAGTATAAACATTTGCATATATTATAGTAGTAAACATGGGTTATTTAAACATGAATTTATTTATGTATGATGTTGAAATGTCATGATGAAGTAGGTGGGAAATCAATATATATATATATATATATAAAGAGGATATTGTTTATGCATATAACTTATAAGCTTTCCTATTAATGATGTATTAATATAGTTACAAATCCTCTTGTTGTTGATGGATGAAAGGAGTGATTGAGCTTAGAGGAGTCGGAAATGTTTAGCCTTAGAAAATGATGATTCCTCTCAACTTGTTTGTATAGTAGAGGACAATAGATCTGATGTGGGGAAAGGCCTTCATCCATCAATTTGAGAAACGTTATTGATGAATATATTAAGTGTGTATGAGAATATTATTTTAATGATCCACCTAAGAGAGGAGAATTGGATCGAGATATGGAGAACGTTTTGAAAGAGGAAAAACATTTAAATAAAGAGGCAAACTGGGAGTGTGTTATGTTAAATTTTCAAGATTTGAAAGAGAAGCACTAAGTATGCCATGGTAACAAATATGTTTTGCAAAAGTGATGGGACTAAATATAGGTTATAAATTGATGCTAAATGAATTAAAGAGGACATGGAGATCCCTGAGTAATCTATTTATGTGGGATTAGGAATCTACTTAATCTTGCTAGATAATAATTTGGATTTTAATGGATCATTGAAAATGGTCCACAGTTCATAATTGGGTATTATTTAGCATTAAAAAAGCGCAAACCAAATTATTGCATTGATCAAGATTCTTTTGATTCAATTGAAGCTTGAGTTTAGATCGTTGGGCTCTTTATGGAATTTTATTCCTTACTAGCCATTTGTCGTATTAGTGAAAGAATTGATTTGGTGTTAAGATTCGATTCCTGTATGGTGGGTTTGGAAAGAGGTAGATTTGCAAGATTTTGCATACAAGTTGATATTAATACCTCTCTAAATCATAATTTAGTGATAAATAATTTTCACTGCCATATATATGAGGGTAGACCAAAACTTTATGATATTTGCAAATGTATTAGTCGTATAAAGCTGGCATGCTTAGATAAGATGAGGAAGGAAGAGGAGGAGTTGGAAGGGGATTGATTTGATGAGTTTGAGAAAGAGAAAAATTAGTAGATTAGTAGCAGGAGGACTAGTTGCAAATAATGAAAGCATAGTAGTTAAGGTGGATAGTAGGAGCACAAGGTAAGTAAATGTTGAAAGAATGGCTAATAAGGTGAAAGAGTTCCTTAGGCTACAATGAATGATAGTGAGGAGGAATTTTATAAAAATAATAGACCAAAGATTTTATTTGACGAAGCAAACTTAGATTCTGTATAAAAGGACATGTTACAAAGTACATGGTATTGAGAGTAGACAAAAGTACAATATAAAAAGACTACACAAAAGTGAAAGGGAGTAAAACATACGAGTAATAATATAGGAGATTCCCATAAGGGAAAAGATATAAGGTTTCGTGGAAATAAAACCATATACAAGGGAGGAAGCATGATGTTCAAAAGATGAAAAGACACATAAGGAAAGGATATATTTAAAAGGGACAATTGTGACTTTTAGAAGTCCAAAACAAGCAACTGCCTCTTGAACAACACTTCAAAAGGGGTCTTTTCTTTCTCTTAGGATAACCCTTTGTTTAAAGCACAAAAGAAAACCATAGTGACCTTCCTCAAGAAATTAACCAACCAAAAAGCTCTCGATGCTCAAAGTGGAATTGCTTCTTTAGCTTCTTCACAAGGATTCACTCTTGCTAGAACTTCATCTAAACAAGAGAATGTGGGAAATCCGAATATATTGGTTTTCAAGGCAAGTTGTGGTGGAGGCTTAGGGAATAATGATGAGTAAGATAAAGTGGAAATGAGAGAGAGTGCGGAAAATTTTGTTTCATTTGTTCTTAAGAAGGATGACTTATTTTCAAAGAGAAAGACCCATCTTGGTCATAAATGAGAGAAATCTAGTGGTAAAAATGTCGATGATGTAGGCAAATATTCTTTTGGGTAGGGGATGGGGGGATATGTTAGATATATTGGAGTGGACATTAAGTTTATGATTTTATAAAGTTTTTCTTAGTTAAAATAAATATAAAATTATTTTGGTGTATACTTTTGATAAAATTATGAATTTTGATATATAATTCTATAAGTTTACAATTGTACAAATTTGTATGATTTTATATGATTTTACCTATTTTGCATGTTAAAATTAATAGTAAAATTGCAATTTTGATAACTATGCATGCAAGTTGATTGTGGAGAAAATCTATTTGAACCCAATGCTACAAATAGATGTCTAGAGAGTGTTGTTCACAATTCCAATGATGCAGGAACAAGAGAAGTTTGTTTTTTTTTTTTTTACTACTTGCGAAATGTATATGGTAATGCTATATGCACTATTTAGACCATGCTAATAGAGGATAGCAATCAACAAATTTTAGCATATATATACTCGAGACTTTTGGTATAGAACTACTTTTGCAATGGTAAACACGTAGTTCATAGATACACTTTCTTCTAATATACGATGATTGCTATTTAAAGCACTTGCATGGAATGTTAGGAATGAAACTTAGAATGCTAGGGATGAAACTTAGAATGTAGAAGGAGGGCTATAGGAGATTTGAAGAACCAATATAATCCCTAAATTTTGATAGTCACTAAGACTAGAATGGGAACAGAGGTAGCCAATGCTCTTAAAGAGTATTTGGGATATAATAAAATGATTTGCTTAGAAGCAGAAGGCTTTAGTAGATGAATTATTATCCTTTAGTCTATTGAAACTGTAACTATCCATGCTAGACACATTTTACGATAGCAGATCTTCATGGAAAGATAGGTATGTAGTTCTCAACCGCCTTAGTTTCTTTCTACTAAATATGCAAGTCTGTCTTATGATATTGGATGCTTGTTGTAGGCCGAACATTGTGATTAGGCAAGAAAAATTAAGGGGTTATGGGTAATGTTAGGGGACTTTAATGAAGTGCTATGTAGGGAGCAAAAGTGGGAAGGAATTGAAGTGAGTCAAAGTAGAGGAATAGAGTAGAGCATGAAATTTTGTGGAATGGTAGATTTGAGATTTGTTAGGCCTTGTTTTACTTGGTCTAAGAGATCTCAAAACACAAGTGAGCTTATCCAAACTTATTTAGATAGGGCTTAAGCCAATTATGATCGGAGAAGCTTGTAACTGGAAGCTAAGTTAGTTCATATTGTATCTTACCGGTTAGATCATCTATCTAATCTTATTGAACTCTAACCCAAAAGTTATAGGTAGTCTTAATCCATTAAGACCTCTTCGATTTAAACCATGTGACTGGAACACCTGATTTTAAGCATTTTATCTTAAACAACTAGAGTTAGTTAAATTTAAATTATTTAAATGATCTACCAAATTTTATGGAGTCCCTAAAAATATGGAATAAGGAAGTATTTGGTATCATTCTTACAAAGAAGAAATAGATTATTACAAAGTAGGAAAGGTGAGAAAGGAAGTTTTCTTTAGACCAATTCGTTGAGAATCTCTACACTTCTAAGCTAAAGTTTGTCTGGAGGGAATTTCAGGGTTGGAGTAGTACTCAGTGGTCAATCACGGAGGATGACAAGGATTTACTCTAATGACCATGGACAATGAGGAGATTAAAATTTCTTTGAGTTGTATTAGAAACAATAAGTCCCTTGGTATAGATGTGCTACATGTAGAGTTTTATAAATAGTGTTGGGACATAATGGGAAGGACAGTATGTGATATAGTAGGGAATATTCTGTGAGGCAGTCAATGTCTAAGGATCTGAACAACACCTTAATTATTCTCATTCCAAAGTTACTAAGAGAAAACAAGGTTAAAGACTTTAGGCCTTTTAGTTTATGTACCACCATGTATAAAATAGTGAGTAAATGCCTTGTTAATAGGCTAAGATCTTACTTGAATGAGATAATCAGCCATGAACAAGCAACTTTTATATCAAGTAGGGCAGTAAAGGACAATATTATTGTCTTTTATTGTCTTTTAGGAAGCCTTACACCTGTTGGGAAGAATGAAGGGAAGGAAAAGTTGGTTGGTAGTTAACCTAGACCTGGAGAAAGCTTATGGCTGCATGAAAAGGGACTTCATTAGAAATTCCCTAAAGATGTTAAATTTCCTTATGGCCATGATAAATCTAGTTGGTTTATATCTATCAGTTGTCTAATTTTAAATCATTTCAAATGATGCAACATTGGAATCCTTTACATTGAGTGGAGACCTTCAATAGGGTAATCCTTTATCATCGTATCTTTTCATCATAGGAATGTATATCTTGAGAAGAATTATCCATGTCATGGTTGTTGAAAATAAATAAATGCCTCTTAAGATTTGAGGAATCAATCTACAGTCCTCTCATTTGTTTTTTATAGATGATCTCTTTTTGATAGGGGAAGCTACTAAGGTTAATGCATCTTTAATGATGGAAGTTATGGAGGGATTTGGTCAATTGTTAGGCCAGAAAGTTAACTATGAAAAATCTTACCTTTTATTTTCTACAAATACACCAACCGAGCTTAAGTGTTGAATATTAGAAATCTTTACAATAAATCCCACTTCTAATATTGGAATATATTTAGGTATATTGGTGAAAGAAGGAGGAAAAGTAGCAAATGGGGACTTGAACTTTATACTAGAAAAAAGTAAGAAGGAACTTTCTGGTTGGAAAGTAAAGCTTCTAAGCATAGTTGGCCAAAAACTCCTAGTAACATCAGTTTTAGAGAATATATTTAATTACTATTCTCAAGTGATTCCAATGTTTTAAAGTTTTAGAAATAGATTAGAAAAAATTCATATGGGCTTTATATGAGGCTCGATTATGGAAGGGAGAAAGATAAAATGGATAGGTTGGTCCAAACTAAAGAGTTTAGTGGAAAATGGAAGGTTGGGATTATTAGATATCCAAAAATGAAACTAAGCAAATTTTGCTACATTAGCTTGGTAATAGAAACAAAAAAAGATCCTATGGACTAAGCTAGTATCACAAAAATATAGGTTGGAGCAAGGAGGATCGAGAATTGGGAAAGGCTTCCAGTTTTATAAAGAGCTAAAGAGATCAATTGGTTGGCTAGAGGCAAAGACTAATTTTTGAGTGAAGAATGGGAAGTCTACTAGATTTTGGACAAACATTTGGCTAGGGAAGGAGAAGGTCAGTAGTTGAATTTTTAGACCCTAAAACAAGTATGATGACAAGTTAGTAATAAGCTAGGTATGGAATGACGATGGAAGCTGGAATGAAGAAATTATTGGATACCCATTAGATGAGGCGATTTGAGAGAGATTGGGATATATTGTTATGGATTAAGCTGATAATGTGGAAGATATTAGAAGTTGGCCCTATGAGATGGATGGGGAGCTTTCATCAAAATCCACTTATGTAGAATTACTCAAAGAAAAGGAGAGATAGATACATGGTGAGAGTTGGAAGTGGATTTGGAAATTACTCACATTCCTAAGTTATTAAGTATTGATATGGTGAATTTTATACAGCAGTCTGGCTATGAGAGATAATATGTAGAGGTACATATTAAATGTTAGTTGTATATGCCCTTTGTATAAACATAAAGAGGAAAATATGTACCATGTGGTGTTAAATTTTACATGAAGCAAATAGGTCTAGATAAGGCTTAGCATCTTGATTGCTTGTAGGGAGTTTAATTTTCAAGAGTTTCAAAGTTAGATTCGAAAAACTGTAGAATGGTACAATTAGATTAGATCATAGTTATGACCCCAAAATAAGTAAAGATTCCCTTTGCTCTTAAGTGGATATGGAAGGAACAAAATAGGAGCATCTCTAGGTTATAGCATAAGGAAGGGAATTGTATGGAGAAAATTCGAAAAGAAGTTAACGAATGGTGGGCAATTTATAGAAAGGAAAAGCTAAAATTAGGAAGAAGGTTATCTTGTCATAAGTAGGAGGCACTTGGAGAGGGATGGTGATGCTTCTCCGGGGTTGGACATACAAAGAAACACCAGAGTGGAAGAGAAATAAAAGAAAATAAAAAGACTAACAAAGTCCAAGCAACTACCAACTGGATATGACACATCAGTAGATCTTACTCAACTTACAATCCATTAGATATAACTCACCGGTTTAAATTATAGGGTCACTCACCACTACTCCTTATTAAAGGGAATAGATAAGAGTTAAAAGGATAATGAAAACACTAGGGTTGCTCATAAAAAAAACTTGTATTAATTTTGATAATCAAAAGGTGATGTCTACATACAAAAATGAATGGGGTTTATATACTAGCCCTATTAAGGTTACAAGCACATATGAAAAGACAAAAGGATAATTTACAAATAGAATATGTAAAACAAAATAGATAGAATATTCTATATGGAAAAGCAAAGAATCCTTTTAGAATGTTATGCTAGAAGATATATATTGCATGGTGGTTAGTGTTTTAAAATATAGTATAATTCGGAAAAAAATGAAGAACAGAGTCTGTAGTTAGAGCCAACCTAATTTGGATCAGGTCGAAGCTTAGGCAATTAGCCACCAGAAAGTATTCAGCTTAGACTAGGATTAGGTGCTGGAGGTTAGCTTGAGGGCTTGGCTTGGATAAATAAAACCTAGGCACTTACGTACCTAAGCTTGACCAATTAAGCAGGGCTTTTTAGCCTTGTTACCAACCATGAATGGACCTGGTCCAATCCATACCCAACCTCCCCCCCCTTTCTTTTTTTTTTTTTAATAAATGAACTGATAAATAAAATGAAATGAAACTCTCTCTTTTTCTTATTGGATTAATTTTTTACCTAGCTTCAAAAAATTAACTCCATTTAACCTTAGACTATTATTTATCCTAACTATTTTTTTGAATTTTCTATTTTTAATTTTTTAATATTTTTTTGAATTAGGACCCTTTTTCCTTATTCTAAAAAATTTCTAATTCTATAGGGTAAAGTGGGGTAGCTCGGGTCAACAAAAGAGACCAGCTATTATGGTAAGTAATCTTGCTTAACCTATGCCAATAAGGAATATTTATGATAGGGGTGGTAATGCAAAGTATTGAAAATGTGGTGCTGGACATTATCCTAGACATTGTTAGCAACTCAAAGGAAAATGCTACTTGTGTAGTAAAGTGGGTTACATAGTTAGAAAAATTTTCCAAGCTAAAGAATATTAAGTGTAAACGATGTGGACAAATGGGACATTTTAATTGCTATTGCCTACAGTTTGACTAAGGTTTAGGAAAAGAGAGAGTGCCACCGAGTAGGCGGGAATCGAGAATGTAGGTGGATCTAGCACAACTACTACTATTGTAAAGGTATTTGTTATTGAGAGTGAGGTTAAGTTGGAGGAATTTGATGACTTACTAGATGATTATTAGGGAGAGGAAGAGCTAGAAGAATTTATGAATCTAGAGGATGAAATAGATGAAAGAATGGTGATAGGTATGTACTTGTCATAGACTTTAATTTTTTTTATTTATAATGTGATCAATATGAAATGATTTGTGCTTAAGAAGATGCATACTTTTGAAATCATGAATTGATTAAGTGTATGATGATACTGTCGTAGTGAATTTTAAATGACTAGGGTAGTTAAATATTTTAAGGGAAATGCAAATAAATGGATAACCTACATGTGCCTTATTCGATGTGGGAGCATTACATTCCTTTGTTAGTCTAGATTTTATAATAAGGAATGGAATTGATGTGACTAAAGCATATACCACCTATCAAATTAGAACTCCTACGAAAGAAAAAGTGTCAACTTGAAAGATTGTATATAGCGGTCAAATTGAGATACAAGAGACAGTGTTCCTAATTCATTTAATAGTATTACCTTTTCAAGGCTATGATATTCTTGTTGTAATTGATTGGTTATCAAAACACAAGGTTAATGTGGAATCTCAACTATTAGGTTAGCAGTTGTTGAAGCTAATGAGGATGTTAAGGAAAATGAAGGGGATTGATAGTTTTTTAGATTTTTACAACGGAAGGGAAGAAGGAAAACCTTAAATATTCGATATACCTATTATGTGTGAGTTTCCAAACATATTTCGCAAGGATTTACTTGGATTAGCTATGCATAGGGAGTTAGATATCATGGTTAAACTAGTGCTTAGAATGGAACCTAATTCCAAGGCATCTTATTGAATGGCACCTAATGAGCTCCAAGAACTAAAGAAGCAATTACAAGAGCTTCTAGAAAAGGGTTTTATCAGACTAAACATATTCTTATGGAGAGCCCCTGTGTTGTTTTTTAAAAAGAAAGATGGTATATTGAGATTATATATCAATTATAGAGAAATTAACAAAGTCACCATCAAGAATAAATACCTATTACTTCGAATAGACAATTTATTCAGTTAGTTGCAAGGAGCGACTATATGTTCATGAATTGATCTTAGGTCAGGGTATCATCAACTAAGGGTGAAACTTGAGACGTCCTTAAAACTACTTTTCGTACATGATATGGGCATTACAAATTCTAAGTTATACCGTTTGGATTAACCAATACTTCAACAATATTTATAGGCTTGATGAATAGAATATATCAAACATATTTGGACAACTTTGTGGTTATTTTCATTGATAATATAATGATATATTCTAAGAGTAAGGAAGAACATGCTGAGCACTTGTAGTTAGCCTTGTAAAAGCTAAGGGAGAATAAGTTGTATGGAAAATTATCTATATGTGAATTCTAGTTAGACAATATCTCATTCTCAGGTCATGTTATGTCTAGAGAAGGAATCACAATAGATCTGGAGAAGATCAAATCTATAACAAAGTGGATACAACTGACAATTGTCATGAAAATTTGAAGTTTCCTTGGATTGACTAGCTATTATAGAAAATTTATAAAGGATTTTACAAAGATAGCTAAGCCCTTAACTCGCATGACTCAAAAGGATGAAAAGTTTGAATGGGACGAAGAATGTGAAAGAAGTTTTTAGGAACTTAAGAATCAGTTGATTTCAGTCCTAATATTGAAATTGGCAAACCCAAGCAAGTCGTATTATATGTACAGTTATGCTTCGCATAAATAGTTGGGATGTGTTCTAATGTAAGATGGAAATGTTATAGCATATACATCACAACAATTGAGGTTGCATGATAAGAATTATCTTACTTATGATCTTGAATTGGCTGCAGTAGTCTTTGCACTAAAAATTTGGAGACATTACTTGTATAGGCAATATTATGAGATATATACTGATCATAAAAGTCTAAAATACTTTTTCACTCAAAAAGAGTTGAATTTGCGGCAACGGAGATGGTTAGAATTGATTAAAGATTATGATCTAACCATCAGCTACCACCATGGGAAAGCCAATGTGGTAGCTGATGCACTCAGCTAAAGAAAATATGGACAAGTTATATCTTATCTCACTACACAATAAAAACTGATTTGAAAGTTTGAAAAGTTGGAAATAGGATTCAAGTGGCATAACCTTGACATGTGTTTGATGAATTTGATAATATAACCAACTTTGCTTGATAAAATTAAGGAGTTACAGGATAAAGATGAAGATTTAGTACTAATCAAGTTTAGATTAATGCATAAGGAGGAATTACTTGACTTCAAGATAGATGAAGCGGGAGTTTTAAGATTTAATAGGTGAATTTGTGTAGCCCAGATTCTTGATTTAAAAAGAGAAATAATGGACGAAGCGCATACTTCTTGATATACACTACATCTAGGTGGAACCAAAATGTACCAACACTTAAAGTTTACTTTTTGATGGCATGGGATGAAGAGAGATGTAGTGTAATTTGCAATAGAATGTACATCATGTCAACAAGTTAAAATTGAGCACTAGAGATCGGAAGGCACATTACAAGCCTTGGAAGTACTGCAATCGAAGTAGGACTACATTAAAATGGATTTGTTGTCGCCCTCCCTAGAATATGAGCTAAACGTGATTTAATTTGGGTAATCGTTGATAGATTAACCAAATCTAATCATTTTCTACCATATCGTATGGGGTATTCATTGGAGAAACTAACTAACTTATATGTGCAAGAGATTATTATACTACATGGAGTACCACTCAATATAGTTTGAAAGAGACACTCAATTTGTATCTAAATTTTGAGAAAGTTTACATTGAGCCCTAAGTACTAAATTGAAGTTTAGTATTGCACATCATCCATAATCGAATGAGTAATCTGAAAGGACTATTCAAACTTTGGAGGATGTGTTGAGAGCATGTGCATTGGAATTTGATGGAGAGTAGGATAGATACTTACCATTAGTATTATAACAACAGTTATCAAGCTACTATATAAATGGCCTTATACGAACCATTGTATAGATGAAAGTGTTGATCTCCTTTGTATTGGGAAAATGAAGAGCATGTAGTACTAGGACTAGATCTGATATCTCAAATGAGTGAGAAAGTGTAGATAATTCGGCAAAAGATGAAGGAAGCCCAAAATAGATACAAAAGCTGGGCAGCTATTAAGAGGAGATTATTAGAATTTGAAATTGAAGATCACATATACGTAAAGATAAGCCTATTTAAAGAACATAAGCGATTTGAATTTAAAGGGAAATTGAACCCAAGATATATTAGACCTTTTGAGATATTAGAGAAGGTGAATAGAGTATCATATCAACTTGTACTATCCCTGAGCCTGTTCGGATATCATGATGTAAAGAACCTCAATGCAATAATGGAATTGAAACCTATGAAATTCTAAGAAAATTTGACTTTTGAAGATAGACCCATCAAGATACTAGATAATTGTGTTTAGAAGTTAAGAAACAAAGAACTAGAGTCTGTTAAAGCATAGTAGGTAGCAGTTCAGAAGTGAAAGCAACATTGGAACCTAGAGATGTGATGAAAGAGAAGTATATATGGCTCTTTGGAATCATAGGTCAGCGATCCTTTGTTGTAAACCTAAATTATCTTGCAAGTATTTGACTCTATGATTCCAGCTATGAGAAAGTTTTGAGGAAAAAACTTTTTTTGAGGTAGGGTGAAAACATAAGCTCCTAAAATCGCTTTTAAGGCAAGTGTACCTAGATTTAAGGCCTTTAGGAAAACTTATCCATTTGAAACTTTATGACTAAGTTAGAAAATTTAGTTGAATTGATCAAAATAAAGTTAGATTTTAAAAATAATATTTTAAAAACCTAATTTTAGCCTTTAAAGTATAATTATTCAATATAACGTAAAATTCGTCGAAACCCTTAAAACTGAGCCTAAAATGCAATGCTTACTTAGAGATAAGTTACTTAAGATATAAAAAGGAAGAATATAGCATAATATACTATATGGATATATGTGTATTTCTATGAATATACTTAGTACATATAATAAATATATACGTAAATTAGCCCAAAATTATATAATTATATATAATAAGTGATAAATTAGTAAAATTAAATAGGAAATATATTTTAAAAATAAAAGACATGATAGAAACATGATTATATGCATATTATTACTCATTATGTGTATTATATATATATATATGATATATACCCTTATATTATTAAAACTACTAAATATTAATAAAATATATACAAAACATAAAAAATAACTTAAAATATCATCTAAAACTCATCTAAAATTTAGAAAAAAATCTAGACTAAGGTTAGAATCACCATGGTAGCATCCCTAAGCTTCAAGTAGCTAAATCAAAAGTCAAAATCGTAAGATTTGGTCACATCCTCCATTTTTTTCAAAATAATAAACAAAAAAGAAATTTCTTAATTTGTAAGCAGATCTAGTTGACCTCAACTAGTATATATAGGCTATCAGGACTTAATTTCTAACATTTTAGAAACCTGGGATACCTAAACAAATATGGAAAAAATTATAGAAAACTAGGAAAATAATTGGAAAAACAGAGCACCCTACTACACCCTTCCAATTCCCAACCCAAACGAAGACCTAACATTACGACCTTTCAGCCACTAAAGGTGGACCCACTACCTAAGCTTTCCAACCACTCCTTATTGGTTGATGACCAACGAAGCTTTAATGAACAGTTGATCTTCATTCATGTCTTGTTTTTCATGAAGTTTCTAATAATATCAACTCCTTTAAGGAAAATTTTGAAAAAATTAATTCCTAGGTTATTTTAGATGTAATTTTATGCTGTAATTTTATTTTTGGTAAAATAATGAATATTTTATATACTTACTTAACAAATGCACTATTTATTTGAATTTTCAAATTTAAAATAAATATATTAAATGATGTTTTTTTGAGCTTAAAATTTTTCTATAGAATACATATTACATATAGTTTATTGCCATGTAGCCTAATTTTGATTATATATATAGATATTTAGTATTTATTGTATTTTTGGGCCCTAAAAAAGGCTAAAAATAGGGTAATTTATGAAATAAATTGATTTAGGGGGAAATAATTGATGAAATTAAAATCAAACTAACTTTAGATGTTTGTAATGATGTTAGGACAGGTTGGAATTAATTTGGTGTAAAAATCATATTATTTACCTAATTAACTCTAATTTGTGGCAAAAATGTAATTTTACGTATATAGGCGATAAACCCGATTGTATGAAACAAGTAGCTAGTTGAATTCCATATGTTTTTTTAGTCTATAGAAATTTTCGTGGATTATTTAGTGGTTCTAACTATTTATTAAGAATTTTCCTAATTAAAATAGCTTAAATTAGTAACTAGGATACATATTCAATAACAATATGTTAAAATATGTTAATTATTTGATTAAATTACAATCAAACATACTCTGGTCATATAGGATTAATTCTTATTTTGTGGTATTTTTTGATATTATTTGCATTAGATTATAAAATATAAATGTTAGGATTGGACAATATATGATTTATCATGGAGTTATGTAAAAATATATTTATTTACATAATATGATATCAATGTGTTATTACTTTCTATATAGCTTCATATGTATACTAGGGTTAGAAATAACCTTTATGAATTACCTTGTGGAAAGAACATGTGATACATATAATTGAGTTTAAACAAATTCATTGATACTAACTTTATTGAAATTGAATAACTTTAGATAATAAAATAGGTATTTTCTATGATATTATGGAAAATATCGTCTTATAACAACCTTTTCGTAATTGAAATATAATTTAACTAATGAAATATTTGTTTCAATACAATCAAAAGAATATATTATAAATAGTGGCGAATTTATTTATATCTATTAATATTAAATATTTTAATATGACATTTATGATAAAATATAATAGTTAAAGTATATATTTATATATACGTATAAACAACTTTATTAAAGAAAAACATAATTGTATTTTAACTAAGTTATATAATAATATGGAAAATTAGGTAAACCTTAATGTTATTGTAAATCTTCTAAAAATTGAATCAAGATTTTGATATATAGGACTTCTAAGAGAATAGAACCTTTTACAAACCTATTGGAGTGATCTTTAGTACAAATAAGTGGGATTTGTAGAGAGTAAAGTATATGCTCACTTGTAGTTATAAGTGGTTGTTTTGTACGCGCTATGCTTGTGCTTGGTTATTGAGATGTTGATTAATAGCTAAGCTATATGTTTTGCTATGTTGATTGACCTTATTTGGTGTGCTATGAATTAGTTGACCACCATTGATAAGACTAATTGAAACTTGAACTAAAACTATAAATGGATATACATTACATCCCTTTAGGGGATGGTTAAGTTTCTCTAACTAAATTCCAATGTTTTTGATGAGGTTGTAGTGATATGGCCTTTCCTTATCCCTGGTCGAACTAAGTTTGTGGGTGTTGGGTTTAAAGGTAGTTGCGGGTAGAACAGGAGCCTCCATTATACAAGCTTAGGATTAGCTGTAGGAAGGCTCGTGGCCTTTATGATTAGCATTGTGCCCATCATAGTGCAACTCCTCAACCTTAGTAAAAGTGAGTAAAATTTCTCTAACCTCTCGATGGACTGGATAATGTCGTGCAGATGACATATTGCTAGTTCATGTACTGCACATAATAATTGCTTGATAATTTGGTTATACTATTCAACTTGTATGTTTTTTTTTCCTCTTACCCCTTACTAAGTCGTGGTTTGCTCACTCCCCTCTAGATTCACTTGTAGGATTTGAGTAATCATGTTGCATGATGAAGGCCTCTAGGTATGCAAAAAGAATATATTTAGGCTTGAGTGAAGCAGAACCAATGAGGACTATGTTTTTGTAACTTTTTGTTTTCTATGGAATCAACTAAATCATCTGGTTGATTTAGTTAGGTTTTTACTTTTAAGTCGTATCACATATTTATATACTTTTATAAATACTTTGTGCTTAGCCTTATTGTAAATATAAGTCATTATGAATATAAATGTTAGTATATCTGTGGAACTAGTAAATGCTTTAAAGCGGTTTGTCGTATGAACTTTATGTACATTAAGGTTATATTAGTGATTGAGTGAATAGTTTCTCGCATAAAATTGATATACATAGTGGATTGTTATGACTTGACAACATTTGTAATGGAACGTCATATATTAGTTACATTGTTATACGTAGTATTATACATATTATAATATAGTATATATAACTAAGGGTAACAAACGTATTGTGATTATATTTAATATAGTGATTGTTAAGTCTAAATCTTTGATTTTATTGAAATCTCTCATTATTGTTTTGATGATAACAAAAATGAGTAAAGATATTTAACCAGTGTATTAAGTATACAGGTTATTAAGCAATATTAAGTTTTTATTTAAGGTTTCAATCGGACACTAATTCAGAGACTAAAGTAGAGACGCTAAATAGAATCAGATACTAATTTAGAGACTAAAGTAGAGACACTAAATAGAATCGGTTTTTGATAGAACAGTTCAACTTAAGTGATTTGTTGGTTTTTTAATAGTTTAAAGGCCTAGTTCTATTTGTTGGATATATTTAGGTAATATATCTAATGCATTCCACTAAGTTGGATGTACATCCATGGGGATTAAGGAGGTTTAAATAAATTATTTTTAAGATAAGTATAAACTGGACAAGGACATGAAGTTAGATTTATTGGAAATATTTTATATCAGATATCTAACAAATTTTTCGAGATATTTGATGCAAATTTGTGAAGATAATTGGGGGATTTTGTTGAATTCAAATCATATATTTTTTTCTCAAGATCAAATCAAGTTGAACTTATACAACAAATATAAGATAAGGATGAATCTTATCCAATTTGGTGTAGATTTCATTTCAAATTCAAAATAATTTGATAAAGAAAAATTCTAGAGGTCTACAAATTCAAAATAAATATGATCTATTATAAGATTCATGTGCAAAGTTGTAGCAAGAAATACCAGAGGATTAAAATTTTGAATTTCGTAATTATCAAGCAAGAATATTTTCTCTTGATTTTTAGGAATTTAAGTTTTTGAAGGAAATTTGAGAGTATGAAAACATGAAGGCTAAGATTACTAATAAGAACACACCTAGACCTTATTTTCTATTGAGGCAGCAGTCTAACATTCAAGTTAAGTTCAAACGGAAAGAAGATTTACCTTCATGAATTCAAGGAATATATCTTCCAATGGCTAATTCAAGATCTTTTAAGACTTATCAAAGAACTCTCTAAGAAACCTATAAAGAGACATTGCACTAGAAGGGTATATAATCAAGGCAGTTCAAATTTTCAAGAGATACATTTTATTTGCAACTTTCAAAAGCAAACTTTACTCTTAAGAAAATTCGAAGACATAATCAGAAGCTAAATCAAAGACAACATTGCTTATTCGATTTTCATATTTTGTTTTCTTTCTACACTTACATTTTGAGAAACATTGTATTTAATCCTCATACACCTATAACTCTTATTTTTTAATGTTATGCTTTAGGTTAAAAGAGAGATAACATTATTCTATAGATTTGTGACTAGGCAAGGCTAGCTTAGTAAGAAAGAGTAGAAAGATTATACTTATTTCTCTCTTGATTAAAGTATTGAAAAGTGGATAGTAGAATAACACTACGGTGGATATACTAGATTCCCAATTGAGGAGCTAGAAGAGTGTAATAGGCAGAAGGTTGAAACACCATAATTCTTATGCTTGATCATCTTAACCCTACTCTCTTCAATTTTGTGTTTGATTTATTTTTATATATTCTTTTACGCCATATCTTAGAGAAGTAAATAAAGGGGATGCCTGTATCAACATTTCACAAAAAGTTTAAATTTTTATAAGTAACCGATTTACCTCCCCCCATGGTTACTTTCAGGATGTACTTTTGGTATTAAAGCTTATCTCTTGATAATTTAGAGTTCAAATGTAATTTCCGTAATCAGCTACTTGAGGTTTGGTTTGTAGAACTTAGGATGATCGAGCAAATTGTCTGATCCAACCCAAATTTTATGACGAAGTAAGGAATATTAGAAAAAGTGATCTCGTGAGTTTAGATTTAGGAAATTAAATAATTAAATAATATAATATTGAATTATATATATATATTATCCGTTATTTATCAAAAACGTATAAAACAAGTTCCAATAACTAACAAATTGATAGAAATAAATTATATACACATTAAAAATCATGAAATAACATAAATAATATTTAGGAATATTTATTTGTACCATATATGAATTTACATATAGGTAGAAATATGTGAAATTACTTAAAATACCCGAAATATGCTAAAATAATACTAAATAATTAAAGAAAAATCAAGAAAAATAAAAAAAATAAGGAAATTTCTAGAAAGTGGTTGTGGTAACTTGGAAGGGTAAGAAACAAAATTAAACATATAGAAAGTGGAAAAGGATAAAATAAGGCTAATGTTAACTCAACTTAATGAGAAAATAATATCTATGCAACTCTCTAACTACCCAAATTAAATCCAAACCTCATTTTTTCAGTTTAGGATCTTGAGAAAAAAACTAGGGAGAGGAGAGAAAAGAAGAAATGGTATTCTTACAACAAATTAGAAAGTTATAGTGTAAATAGAGTATATAATGAGATGCTTAACTTGATGACCACCTGAGAGTAGGCAGACACCACCACTATACGGTGGTGGCAATACCCAAGCTAGTTGATAAGGCCTTAGTAGTCGGAGCCACCAAAGCTAATGAGTTTGATCTTGCTTGTTGATTTTGCTTATTTTATTAAAAATATTAAATAAGCTTAGAAAATTGTGAAATTTGGTATTCTAAAGTTTTTAAGTATGTAGATTTAGATAGAAATTTTACTTTGATAAATTTATGCATGGAAATATACTATCTTTAAGAAACTGCATAAAATCGAGCATATTTTAAATTAGAAATAAATAACCTTAGAAGTGTAGTTTTAAGCTCAAAATTTTTATGTAGACTAGTTAAAGCAATTAAAATAGTGCTATAAAGCCCTTTTTTAGAAATGAATTTTCAAAATTTTTAGATGATTTATAATCCTTAAAATGATGCATAAAATAGATAATTTTGGGCTAATTAGGTAATTAAAGGTATAATTACTAATTTAGTTTATAATTATATATTTTGAGTTGTTGAAATCTGATGTAGTATGGTATTTTTGGTATTTAGGGTGTTATATGGAATTATTAGGGTATTATGTAATATATATGTAATAGGTAAAAATGGTATATTTTAAGTTAATTTTGTAATTTAGGGTAATTAGATATAAATTCTAATTTGGGATGAATTTATATATTTTGAGATGTTAGTTGATGTTGAGAGGTGATATTTAAAGTGATGGGAATATTAGATGTATATATTATATACATATTAGGTGATAATGTGTAATATATAAGTATAAGAAATTAATTAGTAGAAAAATACTAGGTTAAAATTAATACTATAATAATAATAGAAATATATAATAAATTTAGCAGGAAACTTAAGTTTAGTTGTTTATATGAAAAATATAAAATTTTTTCACATAAAAAATAAATCCGATACTTAAATGAGGAATATAATATATTATACTGACTAAAATGTAGGTTTGAAGCTAAACAAAAGATTTAGGATACTCAAATATAATTGGATGAATCTTCCATATTGATTTGGAAGGAATTCTTAAAGTTTCATATAAAGATCATAATTAGAAGTTGAATTAGAAACTAATTCAGAAATCCTGAATAGGGGAATTAATGGCAGGTTTAAAACTCGTGAATAAAACTATAATTAGAAGTCGAATTAGACATTGACTCAAAAGTTGAAACAAAACTTAGCTTAAAATAAGGATCATTGTAAGAGACATAGATCTAAACAACTAAATGAAGAAAAACCCAATACTAAAGATATCATATAAGAACTAAAAAATGAAGTTCATATAAGATAGTTATATACACGTACTAAAACAACATTTATATTATGGGGATTATCAGTGATGGCCTAAGTGAGTTACACCTTGAGTGAGTAAGCAAGGAGTTTAAGTAAGTTAAGATTAATACGTTATTATATTTTGAAGTACTAATTTATAGTATTCGGAGGCTAATTGGACTTGATTGTGCTTATTAGATAATTAGTTATGTGCATGTGCTTGTTTTTGAGTTTGATGATATGATTTTGATTTGCTATCCTGGTTTTATTTATGTGATTTGTTTGAAATGATTAAACACCTTAAATCGGATCTAACTAAATATATGATTTGGAATTCTAAATCTGATCTACATAGCAACTCATTAGGGGAAATATTAGGGTTCTTTGGCAAATACTGACTCCTTTGAAAGGAATAGCATTGGATAGCATAATTTGTCCCTTTTTCATCCTTAGTTGAACTAAGTGACAGGTGAGGAGGTTCTGGTAAGGGTAAAGTCAATGGTTTGAAGGTAGTCATAGGAGGAGCGATGTCTCCATCGCACAAGCTTGGGTTTGATCATAAGCTGTTGCATTAAATGGAAACTCCTCAACCCAAATTAGAGTAGGTATAATTTCTCTAATCTCATGGCGGTCTATACAATGTCGTGAGATGGTATTTGCTTATATATGCATAGCATCTAACTAATTTAGTTGATAACCATGTTTGTAATTGATGTATAGCTTTGAGTCTTCGTCTTAACTTATTGAGCTATTGGTTGCTTACATCTCTATAGAAGTTGTTGTAGGTGTTAGCTAGAAAGCGACCTATATTCTCCTTAAAGCTACCAATTACTAAATCTTGGGGAGTGAGGAAATACATCTAAAGAATTGATATAGTGTTAAGGTTATAGCTTTTATTTTAGAATTTTCCATTTGCAGATAATGTATTGCTTAGGAAATATGGTATGATGAAATCTTGCAAACATCATTTATAATATTTTAATTTTAGTGAATATATATATATATATATTTATATTTTCATACTTTCTTAGGTAAATAATTTATTTAATTTATGAATTGTTTACTTCAAAGCAAGTTAGTAGTTGACATCTTGTGTAAATATGGTCTAAGATAGTGACTGCATGGTTAGCTTCCATCTTAGAATGGTTTGCATGGTTACTTTATCGCTTTAGGGCATGAAATCAATGATCCATGGTAGAAAACATTCTATTATTACAAATCGTACAATGCTTATAGAGGACGAGAAAATAAAAATTTGGAAGAATAATTAGGTGAAAAATTTGTTATTAATGATGATAGCTCCATCTAAATATTATCTTATTTCTTCTTACAAGACAACAAAGGACATTTGGGATACTTTGAGCAAGACTCACAAAAGAACTACAATAATCATGGACGCTTGGACTAATTCTTTGCTTTGACAATATCAATTGTTTAAGTTTCAATCGGGTGAAAAAATAGGTGATGTGTTTAATCATTTTGCAGCAATAACTAGCGAATTAGCTTTGCTTGGTAAGAGGATTGATGATTCTGATATTATCCAAAAGATGCTAAGGATTTTGCCTAGGTCCTAAGATGCTAAGAAGATGGTAATTGAATAAGTTTAAGACTTATCTAAACCAACAAAGAGATGAGTGAGCGAAAAGCTAGTCGCTTATGAGTCTCATATCAAGCGTATGAATGAACTAGAAAGTAGTAAGAAGACGATTGTATTTAAAGCTTAAAAAGTTTATTGAGAGACTGAATCATAGAAAAACTCAGAAACAAATGATGTATAGGAGATAACTCTGTTGGCTAAGAGGCTCAACAAAAAACTCAAGAAGAGAGGTAAGAAGAAATTTTCTAGTAAACGTTCTTCTAATCATTCCAAATATGATGTAGGAAAGAGTTACAAAGAAGAGAAGAAGGAAAAGAAAGAGAAAAAGAAGTTGGTACGCTATAAGTGCGAGAAGCTTAGGTACATCAAATATGAGTATCTAATCTTATTAAAGAAATTGGAGAAGTACAAGAAGAAACATGAAGTATTACTGGTCACTTAGAGTGACTTGAATGAATCTAAGATAGATTCAAAGGATAATTTAGAATAAGAGGAAGAGGCTAACCTGTATCTCACGGCTATTTCTAAGGTAACTTTTGACTCTAGGGATGAAATGTTTGAAAGTGTGCATAGACAGATTAAGAGTACTTGAATAAATAAGATGGTGAAATTGAGGCATTAAAAAATGAGAAGGATGCATTGTCACAAACGAATTCTTACTAGTTAAAGAGAATGATATACCGAAAAATGATAATGAAGTTGATAATGAAATTATAAGGATGAGCCAATGTAGCTCATCAAAAGAAAATCTAATGTTAAAGGAGGAAATATAGGAATTAAAAGTTAGAATAGATGGTTTTTCTATTACGATTGATATAGCATTTAATAAATTTAATGAAAGTGACAAAAAGTTACAATTATTGTTGTCTTCACAAAAGATAGATAATTCTGAAAATGGACTTGTATCATACGAAAACCAATGGATGGGTCTGAGCCACAAAATGGCCAAAAAAATAAATGGAAGTCGATGGCGTAGCACATCCCGCGCACTAACTCTGGATATGACATACCGTAAAACTACAAACTGACTTAAGATTCACTAAATATGATACACTGGTCCAAGTAATAGGTTTGCTAGCCACAATCTTTTCTAAAGCGATTGATAAGAGTGGGTAGAAGAGAGTTTTTTAAGAGAGAAATCTCAAGGGTTTTCATTAAATGTCAAAAGTCTGTCGAAAATCCTATACAAAGTGGAAAAGTTGTAAATAAAATGACTAAAGGACGCCCTAGTGGCATTCCAATAATTACAAATAATACATGAAGACAACTTAAGGAAAATACAAGAAATAGGAAACCTAAATAACATAAGTAGAATAGATAGCCAAGTAGGATCTTTGGGTGAGGGCTAATGTTTTGGTTCCAAGGAGCTATAGGAGACTTTAGGGTTTTGATCTGTCTTGACTTGAGCCTTTGGACAATTTGCTTTAGTCCAGGGCCAATCCAATATGACTGGGGCCGACTTGACATGATTAGTACCAACCTCGCATGGCTAAACAGACTTGATATGGTAGTGGCCAAGGTGGCATAATAGGGGGCGACCTCTCATGGCTAAGTCGATTTGGCATGGATGTAGCCAACCTATTTAATATGACCCAGTGTGGTTGAGTTGATATGGTATAGTTGGACAACCTCATCATGATCGGCAGATTTATGTCAAATAAACTAATTTGAGCAAATTGATCTTGACAAAGTAGAGTAGATGGGCAAGATAGGACAGTCCTATATAACTTATTAGAGTAGACCTAGCAAAATAGAATAGAGCCAACCACAATAAGGCAGACTGGACTAAGTATAGCAAGGATGACCTGGTAAAGCAGGGTACAAATAGTAGGCCAGGATAGAACTTCCAGAGCACGTTGGGTCTTCCAATATTGCCATAGCTCATAGATAAGTCTGTAGGAGGGCTTAATTAAGGTAGAGCGGGGTGTACTCAACATGACAAGGTAGACCCAATAGAGTAAGGCATGCTGTCTAATGCTAACATAGCTTATAAATAGGTCACCTACTTGCGCGAAGTTCATGAGTAAGCCTCCCATGTGATCTAAAACCTGTTGTGGCGTTGGGTTGGTATTTGGAATCCTATCATCGCATCCCTCTTGGAAAAGTTTCAACTCGAAACTTGGTAATTGGTGGTTCCAAATCCCTCTAAGGTTAAACATTAATCAACAGCATTGAAATTTAGATGCAAGAAAATACTCCAACTCTTGTAATAAGGTTATGACTAGTCAATGCTCCCTCCACTCGTCATGGGCTCTATTAACCAAACCTTTTATCATGGATCTTTCCTTCTACTTGTCATGGATTTGATCAACTACACTTAAGTAGTCCCAATAATCATCAATTACGGGATGTAATATGATCTTAGGGTTATACAAAGGTCATAGGCTCATGGGTCTTATGTCGGTAGGATATAAGATGGCCCGTTAGTCATAAGTTCTCCCACCTCTTCATGCGAAGCTAACTCGAATCTCACAAGCTCCCCGTTTGTTGCAATTAGCATTCCCTCTGCTTCCTAGTAAATTGATTCTTCTTCCTCCTTCCATCTATACACTTCAAACCTTTCCAACATAAGAGTACCGAGAGTCAACATGATATATCCCTAATACATGTGTCCATAACCTTGGCCCTAATAAAGTCTAATTGGCAATTAATAATAGCTCACAGGTGAGATGTTATAATTGCTCATATTAATGCTTTGTAAACTTATTAGATGACTAGGACGTAAGATTCCGATATGAGGAAGGCAAACATAATAATTCTTAGAGCTATCATCTATGGCATTCATAGCGGGTAATGGAACCACTTTTGGAATATGGGGGCTTAACTACAATTTAGCTCGATCTTCCTTAGCTCTACTGTTCATATCTTTAGCAACCTCCATCTCTCCTTCTCCTACTTCCTTTCCTCGAACTTCTTTCTCTTTAGCTTTCTCTATTTGAGTATCCCTTTGTTGCTTCATTTCTTCTCTAAGCTCCTTAAGCTGAATAGATATAACCTCTAGTTGTTTCTATACATTAGAGTGATCAATATCAACGGCATATTCTTCTCTTAAGGCTAGTCGGATAGGTTCATTTAAGCTTCTTACTCCTGAAGGGTTAACATGTCGAGTAATCTCCGGCCTCAATCCTCTCATGAATCATAAGATAATACACGAAAGAGATTCATACAATTCATATCGGTTCAGAAGTGCCTTGTATGCCCTAACAAATTCTTGGACACTCATTTGTCCTTACTTCAAGGTAGATAGCTCTTCATACAACTTGTCTTGATATGATGGGGGTACAATTTTTTCTTTCATTGCAGGTCTCCTTAAGCTTTATGTAATACTTGCCCCTCTTAGGATCCTTTGCCTTAATACTTTCTTCCACTAAGTCTTAGCAAGGCCTTAAAGTTGATCCTCTATGATATATCCTTTGTCATGTTCAGGGAATGGATATTTTTCAAAGACTTTATTAACTTGAAATTCCCAATTCAAGTATTCGTTTGGGGGTCCATAACCATTAAGCATGGGTATTCTTGACCTTATATCTTTATAGTTATAATCATAACCATATTTTCCTTTATTGTCATAAGCCAAGTTAAATGAAGGTATTACTTTAGCAAACTAGCTTAGCTCATAAGGAGTCTTATCGATAATGATCAAAACTATCCAACACTTGGTTATTCAAGGATATAACAGCTCAGATGCTTGCATAGCTTGGATACTTAAATTAACTTAGTCATTAGGTTAAAGCAGCTCGGATGCTCCCACAACTCGACACCTAAAGGCCTCACTTCTTTGGTTTAGTTTAGACATGCACTTTGAGCTATAAGGATAACACTAATCCCTAAGATAGCAACACAACCCACTAACACAAGCACCAATTTATCCAACGTAACACTAAAGAAAATCTACCACCTGTTACAATAGTAACAACAGAGCTTCTGTAGCTAACAACCACCAAACAATGCAAATTAATGTCAAAAACTTTGATTTCAACACAAGCAGCCACAACACTTTCCACTAATTGTTGTTGTGTTAACACGAAAGAATCCCATTGAGAACAATGTAAAATAGAGCACAACTGGAACCAAACTTATTCATTTTTAGGTTAATATTTTTGAAACTTACTCTAATTGGACAGACCAACTTTAGTATCCATGAACAGGAACAAAACAACTACTAATTGACAAACATGAATAGATCTTCATAGCAACTTCATATGCTCCCTTTTCGAAACCATGCTCTAATACCAAGATGATAGGGATTTATGATGAACATACGAACCCAGCATTACATGAAAACTAATGGATAGGTTTGAGCCGCGAGATGGCCTGAAAATAAATGGAACTCGATGATTTAGCAAATCTCGTGCACTAACTTTACGGATATGATGCAGTGTAGAACCATACATGGACTTAAGACTCGTCGGATGTGATGCATTAGTCTGAGTGATAGGGTTGCTCACCACAATCCTTGCTAAAGGGATTGATAAGAGCAGGTAGACGAGAGTTTTCTAAGAGAGAAATCTCAAAGGTTTTTCATTAAGTGTCAAAAGTCTGTCTAAAATCCTATACAAGTGTTCTATTTATATAAAGTGGTAAAGTTGTAAATAAAATGACTAAAGGAGGCCTTAGTAGCATTCTAGTAATTACAAATAATACATGAAGACAACTTAAGGAAAATATAAGAAATAAGAAACCTAAATAACATAATTAAAATAAATAGCCAAATGGGATCTTCGAGTAAGGGCTAATGTTTCGGTTCCAAGGAGCTATAGGAGATTTTGGGGTTTTGATCTATCTTGACCTGAGCCTTTAGACAATCTGCTTTAGTCTGGGGTTGATCTGATATGACCGGAGCTGACCGACATTATTAGTACCGACCTCGCATGGCTAAACTAACCTGATATGGTAGTAGCTGAGCTAGCATGATAGGAGCCAACTTCGCATGGTTGGGCCAATCTAGTATGGATGTAGCTGACTTGTTTAATATGACCCAGTATGGCTGAGCTGATATAATATAGCTGGGTAGCCTCGTCATGACTGAGCAAATTTGGGCCGAATAGATTCAATCAAGAAAATCGATTCAATAAAGTAGAGTAGATGGGGAGGATAGGACAGTCTTGTATAGCTGATTATAGTAGACTTGATGAATAGAATAAAGCTAACCACAGTAGGTAGAATGGACTAAGTATGGCAACGAAGACCTGGCAAAGTAAGGCACAAATAGTAGGCCAAGATAGAACTTACACAGCACATTGGGTCTTCTAATATTGGCATAGCTCATAGATAAGTCTATAGGAGGCCTCGATCAGGATAGATTGGGGTATACTCAACATAACAGGACAGGCCTAACAAAGTAGGGTAGGCTTTCTAACACTGACATAGCTTTTACCTACTCACATGAAGTTCGTGAGCAAGCCTCCCATGTGATTTGAAACCTGGAGTGGCATCGAGTCGGTACCTGAAATCCTATTAGTTATGAACATGGTAGCTAATAAAACCGTATTTGTTAAAGGAAAGGAAATAGTTAGTATTGAATATGTTAAAAATAGTAATTTGCTTGAGAAAGCTAAGTTTGTTGTGCAAGGTAGAGGATATAACAAAAGATACCTTGTTTAAAATAAGAAGTATCCAATCAAAGGATATATCAAAGATGAATTTAGAAGCTACCCAAGCTGAAATCTAAAGAACTGGTTAACTCTAGGATATCAAGTATCTAATTCTTATGCTTGTTTTTTCTATAATAGACCTAGTCATATTGAGAAATGCTATTTTTATAAAATGAACAAGCTTAGTACTCAATAAGTTAAATCATTAAATAATACGGACTTCAAATTTGGTGGACCTAAGGTTGTATAAGTTTTAAAGAGTATTTAATCTTATTTTGATATTTAAAAGAATATGAAGCAAGATTAAAAGGAACATGGTACATAGATAGTACATGTTCACGTCATATGTTGGGACATGTTGTATTGTTCATAAGCTTAGAGTGGAAAGAAGGAGGTTATGCCGAATTTGGAGATGATAGTAAAGGGAAAATAGTCACAACTAGTAATATTGGTATACCCCCTTTTATCATAAAGAATGTGTCTTTAGTAAGAGGCTCAAAGCATAATTTATTAGGTATTAGCCAATTATGTGGTAAAGGTTATAAAATGGTGTTCGATCAAAGTAAAGTTGAAGCATATGATAAGAATAGTGTTAAGTTATTTGAAGGATTTTAAAAGGAATCAAGCTATCAACCCTTTGACCCGAGCTTGCACGAAGAATTGAGAGTCTAGTAAGGCATATTCTCCTTTCCTAACCTACACCAAAAGAGTTTGAGAACTCCTTTCTACCAACTTGTTGTCACTTTTGAGCTAAGCTCTCCTATGCTTATTATTGCTCCCTAAACGCCAATATGAGGAGTATTCAGTAGATAGCTCAACTATCTACTAAGCTCTCCTAATATAGCTCAACTCACTCATCCATCAACTCAACTAACATTTCTTGGAGCTGCCTTGGTAATGTTTGAGTTGCCTTGAAAATGTTCGAGCTGAACCTACTCGAGAAGGTCTTACAATTGGCTTGACATCAACTAGCCTGACTGCATTACATTATTTGCTCTACCAAGAGACTACTAATGTTTGTTAGCCACATGGCTAGACCCCATAAATGAAAGAATCTACCATATGAGTCTTCAATTCATTGATTTCCCTTCTGTACCCTTTTACATTCATTGTACAATGGTTATTTAGGACAATCCCCTTTTGTCCTTTCCTATTTTTAGTAAGTTACCCTAGATTTTTGGGCATAAATAATGTTGTATTATGTAACTGTATATCATCTTGACATTATTGAATGTACTAAATTTTCTTTTCATAGACATTTTCTTGCTTGCTTGAGCAAGGTTAGGTGGCAACTAGTCTCTTTAAACTACTCGTATGTTATATTGAGCTAGTTCATGACTCCTTGGTGCATTATATCCTTAGAGTTGATATTCGGTTTTGCTTATTCTCGTACATTTTACCCATTATTTCAAACTTTTGGAAAGGTTAGACCTATCCCCTAGATACGACCATCCTTGTTTGTTCTTAGCACGACAGATCATCTTGATATTATAGTTGAGGTTCTCATTGGGTAAATTATTGTTGTATTGTGTTATTGTTCTGTTGTGTTAGTTGCTACTTATGTTCGAGTGTGCTGAGTAATGAAGTAGCTATTGAGGTTGTGTGTAAGTTAACTCTTAGTTTTTTCAGTAAGTAGTAGAAGTGGTGGTTTTGCTTTATTGTAGTGATTGTTGTGCAATACTCTGTTATACTTTTCTTCGAGCTATGGAAAACAAAGTAAGTAGTAACCAAATATTTCTATGTTAGGATTGATGAAGTTAGCAATGGTGTTGGATTTCTATAGTAAAACTTAGTTGAATTATGGTTTTGGTTTCTATGAAGTTAGTGGGTTGATAAATTGGAAGCGATTGCCTACTTTTCTAGGTGATATGAATATTACTTATTATTGAAAACATTGAGGATTCAAGGTCCCTTATCCTTATAGAGATTGAGTGAAGAATGAATGACTTTAGTGTTAATGCTGGTTGGAGACGACAATAGTAGGTTGTTCATCGTGGTCGACAAAATACCCCTAGAAACTTTGATGAACGATTGAAATGGCTAACTTGGTTGTATACTTGATACGAGTTGTCCATGCATTAGTTTGTTGACCTGTTGTAGTCATTCAAAATACTCCCCAAGCTACCCCTGAAGTTGTAGGTATTCTATAAGATGCTTAACCTAAGCATAGGTAGTATCTAGTTTGGCAAAACCAAGGTGGAGGAGTAAGAAGACATGTGCAAAGAAGAATAGATTAGGGTGAAGTAGATGAGGAAGAGAGAGATGAATATTATGAAGTAGAGGATCAAGCTCGTACACCACGAGCTATCGACCATTTAAAAATTCAAGTTTTGAGCTTTAATGGCTCTGGAGACATTAATGATTATCTTGACTAAGAAGAGAAGGTAAAGTAAGTTTTCGGGTATTATTAGTACGAAGACTATGATAAGGTTTGAATTGTTATTATAGAATTCTTAGGTTATATTACAATATGGTAGAGAAACTTTTAGGCCATGAGAAGACAAGATGGGTATAGAGAGGTTAGTAGTTAACCTAAAATGAAGAGAGTCCTTAAAGCCAAATTTATGCTAGACACTTACTTGTAAGACACTTTTAATTGACTCCAAGAATTAAGGTAAGGAAACCACGCTATTGATCAATATGTACGAAAGTTTCAAGTGCTTATGTTTCGATGTGAAGTCAATGAGCCATCAGCTTGAATAGTATCTAAGTTCTTAATTTGTTTGAGACCCAATATTCGAGATATAGTAAAGCTGCAACAATTTATCACTTTAAACGAGGCTATAAGGATAG
The DNA here is from genome assembly GCA_024138005.1 of Lumnitzera racemosa. NCBI lineage: Eukaryota > Viridiplantae > Streptophyta > Magnoliopsida > Myrtales > Combretaceae > Lumnitzera > Lumnitzera racemosa. The sequence continues at coordinate 84,017,846 of JAMXBC010000010.1, read as the reverse complement.
CTTACCGTATGGAGAGGTAGAGGAGGAATAGGCCAATCTAACTACAATTGAGCTTACCTATTAATGGTAGCCGACCTGCCCATATTGGCAACCAAGCTTAACACAATACTGAGCTTAGTAGGAGGGCTGAAGTCATGTTTGAGTAGAAGAACTACACTACCAACTAGGATGTACCAAAGATGACTTATGAAAAAGGCTAACAATCAGGATAGAAGACGAGCTAGATCAAGTACTTTAAGTGTTAAGGTTTTGGTCATATGGCTGCCTAATGCCCTAAGCAGCATACCATGGTTATCAATGGCAAAGTCCCTATCATTGAGGTAGATAGTATTGATGAGAAGCTTGAAGAGAAGCCCAAACTAGAGGAATAAGGCAAGGTATGTGGCAAAGAGCTTATAGAAGAAAACGTGTTTATTGATGACTTGGACAAGCTAACTTTAGTTGTTTAATAAGCCTAAGCCTTGAACCATCTATTGAGGAGGAACAATAAGAGAACTTATTTCACATCACCTGTATAAGCCTCCAAATTCGTATTTAGGGCAACTAAGCCTAAATTTAAGGCTTTCGAGGAAAAGTTATCTGATTAAATTCAAACCTTATTACTAAGATAGAAAAGTTAGTTAAAATGACCTAGTGAAGTTAGATTTAAAAAATAATGACCCAAAAATTGAATTTTTCCCTTAAAAGTATGATTACTTAATATTATACAAAATTAATCGAAACCTCTAAAATTGAGCTCGAAATGTGATGAGAACATAGAGATAAGTTAATTAAACAATAAAATAAAATAATATAGCATAATATATTATATGAGTATACCCATATTTTTGTGAGTATGCCTAATATATATAATAATTACACTCGTAAATTAACCCGAAATTACATAATTATATATAATATATGCTGAATTCATAAAAATAAGTAAAGGTTACCAAGCCTCATTTTTTTCTCTCGATTTTTATAAATTAGTCTTCTTTAAACCAACTAGTATTACTCTTTACTTATTTAATATTGGCCTTTGATTAGAGTTTAAAGAAAAACCGGTTTTTTATTTTGAAAATGTATTAGAGTCACCACCTAATCGAAGTTGGGAAAAAAAATAGTTAAGTTATAACCAATTGGGTAGATTGGTTATAACTTAATTACTAGTATATCGACTAAACCAATTTTGTAAACAGTTTTAAAACTAGAGATCTAGATTTGGAGGTTAGGATTTTTAAACTCTTATGGGTACTATTAATTTTCTAAATTTAATTTTAACCTTAAAAATCATCTTTCAATTTTATAAAACAAAAATCAATTATTGGTTAATCAAATTAGATGAGTAATCTAAACTAAAAAAAAATATATATATATGTTTTCTTTTTAATTTTTTACTGTCGCCCCGTAGGTGTTTACAAACCCACTATTCTACATTAGACCAATATAGTTCTTTTTTGTAAAACTCTTTATGAGTTGGGTTTGTTTTAACTTGAAAATACAGTGGATTTACGTTTTTAACCTAATTTGGTTTATTTAAAGAAATTTCTAAAAAAAGAAGGGTACTGAATTGAAACTTTTATTTTTTGAAAAATTCTAAAGTGGCCTAATTTTGAACATGAGTTGATTTATATTTGCTTATTAAAAAAAATGTTTTTCTAAGTGATAAGACAATTTGTTTATTCACTAATCTATTATTTATTATTTATTTTTTAATTTTTTATATTATCTTATTTATTTTTTGTTTTATCTATTTTTACTAAAATAAAAAAAATAAACTATTCTTTTTCTTTTCTTTTCTTTTTTCTTCCTTTTTTCTTATTTTTCTTTTATTCCTTTCCTTTTCTTTTTTTCTTCTTTTTTTTTGTTTTTTCTTTCTATTACACTTACATTCACAATTAAATAAAACAAAAAAAATGTTAACAATGTAAAAATAAATAAATAAAAGGATGGGCTTCGGATGTAATTGGGCTCATGGGTCGGACCTGGAGCAGACTTTGGGTTGGTCAATTGTGTTCAGGTTAGGTTAGACAGATCCGGTCAGTTCCAAGATCTTTTATAATAGTAGTAGCAACAACAACTATCCAAGCTATTTCAATCACCCAAACGATGGGGGAAGAGATGTTTTGTAAGTTTTTTATTGACTTTAAGGGGGGCAGGCCAAGTGCCACGGCCTAACTTAGCCGTTGGTGGTGGTTATCAGAATAGAAGGTGGCGGATAGTGTTTCAATGGCACATGGGCTTCAGAACTACTATTAGGGGGTACGGTGGGGGGTGGTTGTGTTTGGGTTGGGGAGCCTAAGTTGTGGGTAATCTAGCTAGGGTGGTGCTACTGCCTGAAATTAAGTAGAAAGAGAGATAAAAAATGCATCGATATTGATATCCTATACCTTTCCAATTCCTCATCCAGTTAGTCGACATACCCGGGTATCTAGATACAACATCCAGGAACCTAGGGTAACAAGGAGCTGCCTAGGAATAGGACCCCCAAAAAAAACCACCCTCTGTAGTTTGAAAATCTAATATGTAGTCAGTTACTCAAAGTGGCCAGAATAAGTTGAGCAATGCATTCTATATGTCCCAAAGCCAACTCAACAGTTTTCAAGCTTTTTAGAAACTTGACCCTAGGTCATTTCATGCCATGTCATGAATGTAGTAAACAACACAGTAACCTAGTATTAGGTATGAATCTCAAGTTCCACGTTATAAACAATTCAACTATCTCAACTTTAGCTTTGTTTCCTAGCTTTATATTACATTTCTTCGCATAGGGCTTGTTTGGGCAGATATCCTAAAGAATAGTTCAGTTTCCAAGTTTTCCAAATAGAAATACATATTGATGAATCGGTCATATATAAGGAAACATTTCACTTTTTCAACATACGTTCAATAGAATCAAGTATCTAATTAATCCAGCAAGTCATTACAATTCATAACATAATTGACTTTAAGTCAAGTAGATATAGGTCTACTTGCACAAAAAATAGAAATATCTACTTACTTGAGCTCGATAGTAGCATAAAATCCTAAGCTTCATGATGTGGTCGTTCCTCACATATCACACCTAGAAAAATACATATAGACTCCAAGTCAACTACCTGGTCAATACTAAGTTCTTATGCATTTTCGCCTATTGCACTTCTAAGCTTAATCTAATTGTATCTTATTTGTTTCTTATATGATTTTAGTAAGCTTTATATTGTCATGATCGCTATTCTGAGTACTATTAAGATATCTTAAGAATCATAACTAACCAATATTTCCAAATATCCAAAAATACCCTTTCGTGTTACCGATTCGACCATAAGTTATTATAACCTCATAATTAACTCAATTAAATCTTAAATCTTAAATCTAAATTAAAAGTCATAAAATTCCTCATTCCCTGAGATGGTCAGTGTTCATTATGTACTCCAAAATACTAATCCTTTGCATATTTAACAAATATCACATTAGTACTAATTACTATATTATATATTAAGCTAATATATAGGTTTATATTTCGAAAATACATAATAAATAGTATACGAGCCCGATTCATTCCACGAAAAATCCTATAGACTCACAAAAATATGTAGTTTAATTATTAACCATGAATTATACTAAAATAGCTATTATATATTTTTATAAAAATAGCATTTTTAACTTAAAATTAGCGAAAATTAAGTAAACAAGTGAATTTATTCACAAGATAAAATTTAAGTATCCCAAACATTATTATGAACATCTAGAAATCATAATATATAGGGCTCATACTTTGATTTTGTTAAAAATTAATTAATTAACTAAAATAGGGAAATTGCCAGTTTTATCCAAAATAATTACAAGAAATAATAAACATAATTATTTTCAAAAATTATTATTACCGAAATTAAATACATATATACTAAATATATCACATACAAATTTTCAACTTGAAAGAACATTATTTACTATTTCTAAAATTTAATTCAATTTTTATCCAAACAGAGCCATTTCTTAAGGACCTTCTATTTGAAACAATTATTCCACTAAAATAAAATTATTACATTATTCTACACATAAAATAACTCTGGAAAACCAAGTTTCATAATTAAATAATATCATTTGCTATTTTTAGAAAAATTACAAAGTTTTGATCGGAAATTTGGTTCACCTGAATTGGCTGCCTCCAGCCACCCTTCGGATACCTAACCTTATCAGAACGCTCCCTCTAGTGGTGCTTTCTTTGACTGAAAAAAGCCACCACAACTGGGCACCAATAGCCTATTGACCTGGCTTAATCAGATTTCGTGCTCTATTTTTGCTCTAATTTTCTTATCTTTTTCTAATTTGTTTCGAAATTTTCTTGAGTGATTTTATATTTTTTTTAGACTTCCAAAATGTTATTTTTGATGTTTACAAGCCCTATTTATATTTTCCAAATGGATAAGAATTTATAAAAATTGGGCATGTGGCTTACACATGTCATTTTTTTGAATTTTCAATGCATGAGGTATCATTTCCTCATTTCTTTGCTTTTGACTCATCATCCAAATTAATCCTTAGCTACCACATAGGTATGGTGACTCATCCTTACATTTTTTATTAATTTTCCACTTTTTTATATTAATTTACCTTATTTAAATAATAATTTCCTATTATATATGTGTATTTAATACAAATAATGCATGTTTTATGTTAATACATTTACAATTCAACTTTGTTTATTATTTTAATAAGTCAAATAACTTATCTCTAATATCCCGTTATATTTAAATACTCGAATTTCACATTTTCAATATTTATTGACTTTAGTGATAAATTGACGTTTTCTTAGATTAATATTTTTGTATAGCTTATTTTGAGAAATTGAATTTACTTAATTGACTTCATATAACTTTTTTAACCTTACTGTAAAGTTTGAAATCAAACTAATATCTAAGACATGCACCTTAAATTTAGGGGCTTAAATCTTAGGATAATTGTATAGGCTTGAAATCCAAGGTATTACAGTGGCATAGTGAACTCTTAACATATGATAGTGCTATTCATAATATGCCCTCTGAAAGGAAAGAAAAAGGCTTTCTATACCTTTGCTAAGATTCAAACCCCTAACCTCATGCTTAAACCTAATATCATGCTTATATGCTTATCTGTTAGACCGTTAGCCTATGCCTTGTCTATATTTGCAATTATACATATAAGTTAGGTCAGTTTAGGCTAGATTCAAATTTAAGCTTAGGTCTAGCGACCCTTTCTTTAAATTTATTTAAATTAAAAATCTATTCTATTAAACTACTTAAAAATATATTATTTTTTAAATTCCTTAAATCTTTTATTTTTTTGTGACTTTTCAACTTTCTATGTATTTTTCTAAAATTTTCCATTTTTTGCATTTCTTATTATTCTTTTTGTGTTATTTCCTATTTTTCGTTTTTTATATTATTCTTACATTTCTTATTTTTTTTCTAAATTTCTTATTATTTTGATTTTCTTTAATTTTTAATTTTTTGTGCTTTTTCTGATTTAGGACACCTTATCCTATTGAAATGAAATAAAATAAAATAAAGGGGGAAAAAATTAGGTATCTACAGCTACCCTTTTTTGTGGTGAACTTTGAGCAAAAATTTGTCACAAAGAAAAAATAGACATTATTTTTACCCCAAGGGTAGAATTTATCTTAACGAATGCCTTAGCTAGCTATCCTAGGTTTACTCCATTAGCGATTTGGTGAAAAGGTTAAAGAGAGAGGAGGTGCTCTAAGAGTTGAAAAGAAGAATTGAAACTTAGTCGTGCCCTTTTAGGCTCATTAACCTAAGCAGGATCATCTCCGGGAACTAGCAACCTAAGATGGGATCGATTTAGAAAACTTAGCTATACCTCTATAGGCTTACTGACTTAGGTGATAGTATCTCTCAGGGACTAGTAACCTTAAGCTGAGATCGATTTGGAAAACCTGGTTGTGCCTCTCTAAGCTTACTAACCTTGGTGGAAGTGTCTATTAGGGACCAGTAACCCTAAGTTGGGATCGATTTAGAAAAGCTAGTTGTACCTCTTTAGGCTTACTAACCTAGGCAGGAGCATCTCTTAAGGACTAGCAACCCTAAACTAGGATTGATTTGAAGAACCTGATTGTGCCTTTCTAAGCTCATTAACTAAGAGGGAGCATCTCTTAAGGACTAGCAACCTTAAGCTAGGATCGATTTGAAGAACTTAGTTGTGCCTTTCTAGGCTTACTAACTTAGGCGGAAGCATCTCTCGAGGCCTGACAACCCTAAGTTGGGATTGATCTAAAGAACTTGATCATACCTCTCTAGGCTTACTAACCTAGGTGGGAGTATCTCTCAAAGACTAGCAACCCTAAGTTAGGATTGATCTGAAGAACTCAGTCGTGCCTCTTTAGGCTTACTAACCTAAGTGGGAGCATCTCTTAGGGACTGGCAACCTTAAGCTAAGATAATTTGAGGAACCTAGTCATGCCTCTCTAGCCTCACTAAGCTAGGTAGAAGTATCTCTTGGGGACTAGCAACCTTAAGTTGGGATCAATCTAAAGAACTTAGTCATGCCTCTCTAGGTTCATTGACTCAGGTAGGAGCATCTCTTGAGAACTAGCATCCCTAAGCTAGGATCGATCAAACGCCTTATGAGGTCATTTGAGAACATTGATAAAAGAAAGCACCTAACAGGCTTGTTAAGAGAACTTGGTGAATAGAAGTGCCTTATGGGCTCGCTAAAAGAAATTGATGAGGAAAAGTAACCTATGGGCTCGCTTGAGAAAAAATGATGAAGGGAAGCGCCCCATGGGCTTGCTTAAGAGGATTTGGTGAAGAGAAAGCACCATATGGGCTTGATAAAACAACTTAAAGAGAGATTAAGTTAAGATTGTGCCTTCAAAGGTTGGCTAAGCACCAAATGTAAAAGATGAGTGCCTTATGGGTTGGCTTAAAAAGACTGTTAGGAGTAACAATTAGTCATAGTTTAGATGCAAATGCAATGTTTAAAAATTGGTGTGCTAACATCATATGGAATTACTTACCTAGTCTTTGTTAATAGTACCCAAACTGTTAAACCTTTTATTGGAAAGTCCTATCAAAATTGACCAACTCATTTTTTAATCCTTTGTTGTCAACCCAATTGATATGGAACCTCTCGGATTACCAACTTTTATAAAGAAATCATAGAAATTAACTCGATACAGAATGCAACCCACTATTGGAACTTTTATGGATCAAAGCCCTTACTCTCTACTGTAAGGTATTACTTATTTAGGTCTTGCATTTTCTTGAAAAAATGGACAATAGAAACTCCCCATTGAGGGGGATCAATCTATAATAAAGTATTTGAAAGAGTTTTGTCAATTACTAATGTTCTGTATCTCACTTTTTAACTTCTCTTGTGTTTTCAATATATGGGTTCATTTAGATAGGGCAAGGGAATTAGACCTTATAGTGGAGAGGGTAGTTATTCCAATGTCAACAATTGCCAAGGATACCAATTTTGCTTGCAGATAATGAAAATAAGACCATAATGACATTCAAAGTGATTGGCATTTTCTTATTTTGAGCAAAAATTTCCATTGTCTTCTTATGGGTAGTATAACTTTACAGCATCAACATTTACAGGGTCTCTCAAATCTGGGACATCCATTTGAGACAAAATTAAAGCCCTTCCTAGTATTAATCACCTCATGACATAAGGGCCTCCGTAATTGGGAGCAAATTTCCCTCTAAAGTCTTATACATTAGGGAGAGCCTTTCTTAACACCATATCATCCTCTTTGAAGTTTCGAGGTCATACCCTTTTGTTGAAAGCCCAAGCTATTCTTTGTTGATAACACTAATTTTGACACAGGGCTGTTAATCTTCTCTTGTCAATCAGATTCAACTACTTGATGCATTTCCTTACCCAGTCAGCTTTGTCCAACTAGGTTTTTGATAGTACTCTAAGTGATGAGATCTCAACCTCTATTGGTAACATTACTTCAGTGATGTATACCAAAGAGTAAGGTATTGTAAACCCCTAAAAGTTTCGATCTAGTTTTTAAAATAGATTCAATTATGTTAGACGATGTTAGAGTCGACAAGCCAAATGAAAGACAAAAACCAAGAGAAAACCTTAAAAGAATTAATCAATCGCGAAAGAACTTTTCTACCCTAAATGTTTCTAAATGCTAAAGATTTCATTCAAAAGTGATAGAAACCCTAAAAATGATTACCTTAAAGACATATGTGCACTAATCCAAGATGATATACCCTAAAACCCTAATTGATAATATAATGCTTATATTTTGCCAAATCATTAGTAAAAGGTTAGAGATGACCCTCATTCATGCTTATATGATTCGAATTTTCAAGCAATCTATTAGAAACTAAGATAATGAGTCATAGATTATATTTATCCCTTAAGTATGTGATTAAGATAGTCTCACTTAGAGTTAGGGTTATAGTTGAAGATTAGGTTACATGTAGTGAACTTTAATACTCAAATTACTACTTTTTGCATTTGTTATCCAAACTAGTTTATCAAATAAGATATATAAGCTATAAAGACCTAAAGTAAGACCTCATCAACTGTGTTTACTAATCAACTCATCAAATACCTCATTTCCTTCATTTTCCCCTTAATTTCCCTTAATTACTACATTATGTGCACAAAATTACACATACTTCAGGAAAGTTAACTAAGACAACACATGTTGACCAAAGTCAAATGGTTGACCAAGTCAACACATGTTGACTAAAGTCAACATTTTGAAAAGTCAATAAAAGACTAAAAGATAAAGAAAATATCTACTTCTTCATGATGGCTTTTCTTTTGATTTTTCTTTTTCCCTTTCCCTCAATTGTTGTTGTCCACATGTCTCCCTTTTAGACCCCACCATTTGTTGTCTTCCATTATGAAAATCAAACAAAAGAAACAAAACAAAATTTACCCTCCATTGCCGTGAGCTTGATCCCCCCCTTTCACTTTCATTACTTCACTTTTGTCTCCATAGTTCCAATACAACTAAAGGTATGTACTTAACTTACTTTATGTTGGTTTATATTATCGATTAGTTAGTTAATTAGATAGATTAGATAAGTAGTTATGTGTTTAGTGTTGTCTTGAAGAAGAGGGAACAAAGTTTCCATCTTTAAGTGTAGAATTAGAAATTATGAAGAAGAAGAAAGGAAGACATGAGTATATGCTTATAAGTATGTGAACATAAGGGAATATTAAAAGAGTACAAGTATGTGAACCTTTATACATGAGTATTTATCATGTACATAACCTAAAATAAGACCATATTTAACTATACATACCTATACTACACTAAATACATACATAAAAACACAAAAGGATGAAATTGGGAAGATTTTCTTAAGAGAAGATTAGGTATACGAATTTTTGTATAAAAATACGTATCTAACCGTAAAGGTATATGAGTATGTATACACGTATAAATACGGTATAAGTCTAAGTATAGGTATAAGTATATGTATGTATAAGGTATATGTACATAAGTATAAGAGGAGAGGTAACATGTACATAATACATGTACATATGACATAAGCATGAGGAAAGGCTTATGGAATCATATGATGAGGTAAGTGATGAGGTAAGCACATAATGACATAAGCAAGTGATGACATAAGCAATGACATAAGTAAAAGATGATGTAAGCGATGACATAAGCATAGGTTTAGAAAATAAGAAAAATAAGAAAAGTGTAGGTAATTAGGTACTTAAATTAGTAAATCTTAATACACCTTCTAAATTAGATTATACCTAATTCAGTACACGAATTAGTAATAGTAAAGTGAACTCCTTTAATTATAAGAATTTAAGGAATAAAAGATATAAATATAAGTAATAAGAATACTAAAGTGTTATAGCTAAAAATTTCTATAAATTTAGTTCATAACGTAAAATAGGGGTCTTAACATCTAAAACAGATATTACCGTGTGCATATACGTCTGAAAACGATGAAAAACGACTATAAATTCATAAATATTAGAAATAAAACGAAAAAGTTACATACAATTGATAATAAAGTCTCATCGGGTAAAGGTTGATAGTAATTTAAGTAGAGTTAGGTAATTAGATGTTTAGAATTATTAGTTAATTCAATTACTTACTAGCGTTATCAAATCGTAATGATCAGGTGACCCCGAGGTGAGCGAGGACCTTCCGATCGATTACTACGATTAGGGCGAGTCGCCATGGCCGAGTGAGTATTTACCCAAGGATTCCATGCTTGTTTTGTGATTGTAGATAGTGGGCTTAATTACTATTGTTAATTGACTATTGTGTGGGGTTTGGGAAACGCCTGTGTATGTTGGTATGTCTTGAGTTGTGAACTTATCTTAAGTATTGATAATGCTATGTTTGTTGCATAGTAGTAGAGAAAATGATTGTGTGTATTATTGGTTGGTCATAGCATAATTTGAACTTAATTATACTCGACCTATAAAAAGAAACTGGAACATGCATTAACACGCATAGCATGGATACTATTCCGGCCGTCACATCACACGGAGGTAAAGAGAGGCTATTCGGGGGTTGATATTATTGATTTATTTGGTTCTGTACTGTGCACTCGTACAAAATGACCTTACCCTGGCCCGCAGGAACACTAGGCGTTGGAGGCGCCAACTGCCTAGATAAGGGTAGAGTCTAGAGGCCTCTGTTTAGGGGTGAGTGTGGACTGCGGGGGCCCACTCACAATTATACTAGAACTTGGTTTTATGAATATAAAAGATCTAGTTGATTTGAATACGGAGCGTGGAGTTCCATAGTAAATAAGTTCTAGTATAATACCCAGATCTGATTGGTGCCGTATATACTCCAACCCTGACTTCGGAGGGCATTAAATCCGAGTTACGTATATGAACTAGTTAAGTATACGTATTGTTTGGCATTCTGTTTGATCATTCATTCATATGCGTGAATATAATGTACTTATAACTTGCTTGTGGTGTGGTTGAGGGTTTTGCTCACTAAGCTTAGGCTTACACCCCTTTACACTTTTGTTGCAGGATAGCCTGTTCGTAGAGGCAGGGTGAGGAATGCCACAGGTTAGCTTGAGGACTTGGGCAAGAGCGAGCTGTCCTGTGTATTGAGAGAGAATAGTTTATGTAGACTCTTACTCATGTACTTTTGTTTATCTTATTATTATAGACTTAGACATACTTAAACACTGTGTATTGTAAGCTTTATAACTCAAATTTTATATAAATATGTTTGTGTGATGATATCATATGAATCTAAATGTTCTTTAGAAACTAGTGGTTGTAGAGCCTTGTATATTGCGTGAAGAGTTCTTGATTGGAAGGGTAACCAATCAGCGGTTCTTTGTACAGTATACGGCATCTGCCAAGACTAGGCCATCCTTAGTTTATGATAGGTATTACCCCAATCGATGTTTTGATGGAAGTTTAATAGGCCATAAGTGTGAATGGCAACATCTTATGCTAGTCCTTATATATGACAGCCATTTTTTAGATAATTCTTTTGAGGTTTTTATTGGCTACTTCAATAGCTACATTCATTTGGGTCGATAAGGAATAGAGTTCCTGTGAATGATCCTTAGCTATCAACACAATTCTGACATAAGCATGTTGTTGAGGTTGGTACCATTGTCAGTGATAATCATTTCTAGAGTCTCGTATTGGGCCAAGATATCTCTCTTGATAAACTTAACTACAACCCCTTTAGTAATGCTGAGTAAGATGAGGCCTCAACCCATTTGTTGAAGTGATCGATGGCAACCGGTATAAAGTAATGCTCATTAAATGCTTTTAGAGTAATTAAGTCGATGATATCTATTCCTCACATTGAGAAAGGCTATGGTGTTGAGAATGTGTGTAGTTTTTGAGGTGGGGTATTTATCTTATATGCATAAATTTGGCATAAGTGATAATTCCTGACATGTTTGATGCATTCACTTTCCATTGTCGACTAGTAATACCCTAGCGTTATAATTTTCTTAGCCAGCATGTAACTGTTCATGTTAGGACCACACACTCCTTCATGTACTTCTTTCATCAACATCTCAACCTCCTTGTCATCTATACATCTTAAAAGTGTACCATAAAAAGAATGCCAATACAAAGTGAACTTGCTTATTAAGAATTGAGTAGCCAATCTCCTACTCATCCTTCTGTCCTTTTTCTCAGCCTCTTCAGGGTATGTGCCTTGTTGTAAGAACATTTTAACATCATGGTACCACAACTTTTGGTCAGCAGACCTTTGATTGCTAGATAGAAGGTAGGCTTATCTTCAATTTCAATAGTGAAGGGCTGAATCTCGACTCCATTGGATATCTAGATCATAGATGCTAGAATGGATAAGGCATCAACAAATTGATGATGAGTTTTCGGTACGTAATTGAAAGTGATTTCTTTGAATTTCTCCATCAATTCAGTTAAGTACTGGTAGTAAGGTTCTAGTTTAGAATCCTCGTCTTGTATTCTCCTCGAGCTTGGTCAATAATGAGTAAAGAGTCCCCATACACTTCTAATTCTTGGATATCTTTATCTAGGGCCATTTTGAGTCTTATGATACATGCTTTGTATTCAGCAATATTATTAGTGTATGGGAAAACGAGCCTTATAGCCATAGGGTATTGAGTACCTTAAAGGGATATCAATATAAGTCCAATTCCACATCCAAATACATTAGCTACCCCATCAAAGAACATCTTCCATTTTAGTTGTTCCTCTTCTTCTCCTTTATTCGAGCTTCCTTCGACTACTAAGATATCCTCATCGAGGAATTTAACTTGTACCTCTTAAGGGTTACTATCGAAAGGATTTTCTACTGACTAATCTGTTAGAGCTTACCCCATTGATTGAATTTCGGTTCACGTACGTAATGTCGAACTCTAATAGTAACATTTGCCACTTTGAGATTCTGCCAATTAGGGCCAGTATGTCTGCCAAGTACTTCAAGAGATCATATTGAGTCAGTAATTCAACCTAGTAATAGAGTGTATATTGTTTGAGCTGATGCATTACCCAAACTAAAGTACAGCAGGTTCTTTCAATTTTTTAATATTTCTATTCCCCTTCATTAAATTTCTTACTCAAGTAATATATAGCTTACTCTTTTCCTTCCTTATCTTTTTGGCCAAGCATACACCACATGGATTCTGTTAATATCATCATATAGAAATAAAGGCTTCCTAGGTTTTAGAGTTACCAAAACTGGAGGGTTCATGATGTACACTTTGATCATTGTAAAGGCTTACTTGTGTTCTTCGTCCCAATTAATCTTGGCGTTCTTTTTCAACAATTTAAACAAGGACAACACTTATCTGTGAGTTAAGATATGAACCAGGCTATGTAGTTTAAATGGCCCAACAAGCCTCTGATTTCTTTGAGTGTGCATGGAGGGGGGCAAGTCAATATTGCTTTAACTTTATCAGGATCCACTTCAATGCCCCTTTGGTTGATTATAAAAGCTAACAACTTCCCTGAAGTCACTTTAAAGGTACACTTCTCTAGGTTAAGCTTCAAATGGAATTTCTTCAACCTATCAAACAACCTCCTTTGATTATCCTTATGAATTTCTCTTTCCTTGAACTTTGCAATCATATCATCAACATATACTTCAACCACCTTGTGCATCATGTTGTGAAAGATTACTACCATGACCCTTTGATAAGTTGCCCTGGCATTTTTTAGTCCGAAAGGCATTACTTTGTAGCAAAATGTATCCCAAGTCGTGATAAATGTTGTCTTGGCTTTATCTTCTTTGGGCATTCGAATTTGATTATATTTGGAGAATCTATCCATGAAAGAGAAAAGATGGTTTCTGGTTATTTTATCAACCAAGATATCAACATAAGGCAAGGGGAAATTATCTTTAGGGGTTGCTTGATTAAGGTCTCAAAAATCTATGCACACTCTGACTTTTTCATTCTTCTTCATTACTAACACTATGTTGGCTACCCATTCAGGATAATCAGATACCTCAATGAAACCATCCTCCAATAATTTCTTTATTTCTTCCTTAATATTCAATAGGACATCCGGTCAAAACCTTCTTAACTTCTATTTCTTAGGTTTGATAAGCAATGGACCACGATTGATGGATCCAATCTAAGCATATCTTCATAAGACCATGCAAACACATCTTGGTATTCAAATAGTAGTGTGGTCATTTCAGCCTTTTGTTCTTCTTTCAAATTCCCTCTAATTTTCAGTGTTTTAGTGTTGTCATCAATTCCAACATTAATCTTCTCAATTAGCTTGTTAATGGAAATTCTACCTATTTCATGTTTTTGCCAGCTTTCTTATACATCACTATGGTCATTGAAATTACTCTTGATGACTAACCCAATAGGGCTGGAGGTGATATCAATATTTTCATCACTTATTTACGTGAGGTATCCATGGCCTTTATTCGAAGTAATGGATATGAGCAAAAAGTATGTAAAGGAGAGAGTATAAGGAAGAAGTGAAGAGAAAGGGAACTAATTTCTTTTTTAGAAGAAATTCTTTTAAGTACAATGTTATAAACTAAAGGTAATTATTATAAAACTCTATAAAATACTAAACCGTGATTCATCTTTTACCCTAGAGAAAACTTATTGCTATTCATAGGGATGGAGAAGCAATTATTCAGATGTTAGGACTTATTGGATGGACTAGCTATTTTATTTCTACTAGAAGTATCCTCTTTGGCAAGTTCTTAATTCTAGACCTTGTCTTAGATGAAAGTTTTTAATAATGGTGGGAAGGTCATTAGGGCATAATACAACCTGTCACCTCTTCTGCCCCTAGCTTACATTTTTTGCAACTCTTCCATCAGAGTTAGGATGTAGCTTAGCCCATCGATTCCAAATTATCCCTCTTTAAACTTCGGCCTCTCATCTTTCTCTCAATCAATAATCATGCATACCTCTTTAAACATTTGGAGCCTAAAGTCCTCTTACTCCTCAGTACCAATACAGGATATGGCCATTTCTTTATATATTTCATAATCCTGGTCACCTAAAATCGAGATAACCTGGCCATTAGAGATAAACTTAACCTTTTGGTAAAGACTCGAAGATATGGCCCCTATTAAGTGCATTTAAGGCCTTCCCAATAACAGGTTGAAGGTCCTTGGGATGTCCAAAACTCGGAATTAGATGTTGAACGTCTATGGGCCGATATCAACTAGTAAGTCAATCTCTCTTATAATTTCTCTTATAGATCTATTAAAAGCCTTGACCGTCATCGAACTTGGCTTGATAGTGGTCGTATTAATGCCCAATAAATCTAAGGTGGCTAGAGGGTAGACATTTAAAGATGACACATTATCAATGAGGACTTTTGTTATAATGATGTTGTTTACCCTCATTATTATAAATAGAGGCTTGGTGTGTTGATTACCTTCTTCACCCACTTCCTTAGTAGAGAAAGAAATATGATTCATAATGAGGATAGAGTTGGTGATAGACCCTATCCTTTTAACCGATATTTTACGAGGGACTTTGACTTCCCATATTGTTTTGATTAAAGCTTCCTAGTGCAATTTCGATGCCATCAATAAACTCATGAGGGATATTTGTCCTAGAGTCTTAGTAAGCTGATCTATTACTTTATACTAGCTAAATTTGATTATTTTGGTGAAGGTAAACAATCTTTCTTCACATTTAGTTGGTTCATTATTTAGCCTTTCCAGTACAACCTTCTTCTTCAGGTCTTCCCTTGCATAGTAAATTCTACCAGAGGGGGTAATTCCTCCTATAAGTGAGGTTGATTGCTCCTAATTTACTACCTATTGGTTGAGAGGGGCAATTTTATAATTTTTGGGGGCTACAAGCACATGGAAGGTGTACCTTTTGGTTTGTGGAATTTGCATCTACTCTTGTTTGTAAAATCTATGGACCAGGCTCTTTGTTGGAACGATCATGTTAATAGCGGGATTTGAGTCATCAAATATCATATTAATGATGGGCTCATGGTTAGGTAAGGGGTTGCTGTTGATGTTTGGAACTGGAGCCTCTACAAAGTATACTTAGATTGTACCTTCATTGATTAGATCTTGAATTTTATTTCTTAATTTCCAGCATGAGTTTGTTGAATGGCCTACTTGTCCTTGATGATGTTGACACCTTGCATTGGGATAAAAAATTCTTAGCTTCTACCTTTCACTAAGAGCCTTAGAATGGAGCAAATTATCTTTTCTTAGTTTTTCAAGTACTTGGCTGAGTGGAACGGGTATTTTGGTGAATTGCCTTGAGGCCTTATCAACTTGTGGTTGGCTTCTATACTGTTGTTGAGTTGGTGAAAGATTTGCCTTGAAAGAGACCTAGGCATTAGATTTGGTATTTGAATTGACCATGCTGATAGTAGCTTCTCTAGACTTGTTGGTGGTGGGTTTAGTAAAGGGTAGTTTTCTGTTTAATGGTTCTTATAACTTACCAGAGGAGACAACACTTTCAATTTAGCACCTTGCTGCTACTACTTTTGCAAAACTAGAAGAGGCTTGCCCAATCAAGTGAGAGAAATAGGGTCTCTTAAGAGTGTTGATAAAAGTCGAAGTTAGCTCTTTCTCAGTTACGAAGGTAGATACCCTTGTAGTTAGGGACCTCCACTTTTAGGCATACATTTTAAAAGATTCATTGTGCCTCTTCCTCAAGGCAATTAAATCCATCATAGTTTGTGCCACTTTAACATTGAACCTATATGATAGGAATCAAGCTATGGGACCTCTGACCCACAGCCGAGCCCGAGGACTAGAAGGGCTAGCACAACGAATCCTTATGTTCCAACTAACCCTTGCCGAGGTCGAGTACTTTCTTACCAAGTCACCTTTAATGCCGTATCGTATGACCACCCATTATTCTGTGATATGCCGAGTTGATGATTACTCTATAGTGCTGAGTCGACTAATCACTCGGCATTGTCTATGCCGAGAAGCCGAGAGATAGAGAATCTAGACTAACTAAGCCATCCCTTCTTGGACAAGTCCATCTATCCATACTTTTTGTCCACATCTCCTAACAACCTCGCCAATGCAGCATTGCCATTTGTACAGTATCATATGTAGAATCTGTAGCACCAATGATTGTTTTCCTTCTATATTTATTTTTACCCTTTTGTATCTTATTCATTGCTTCTTTAGGAAATTTCCTTATTGTCTTTTCCCTTTTAGGCAAGTTACCCTAACTTATGAGCATAAATACCTTTATTCTTATAACTGTAATACATTAGATTACCATCAATACACTTGAGTACTTTCTTCCTTATGTAAATACTGTTGCTTATTTTCGGCATCACTCTTATCCTATCCCTTAAGTAAGGTTAGGTGGCGAGTAACTTCATTGGACCAATTCATGCATCATATCGAATTGTGCAGTGAGTCCTTGGAAGTTCCATTAGTGTATCATATCATCTGGAGCTATTCATAGGTTTTTGCTTACTGTTTCGTTTGTCATCATCACTCTTTTCACACTTTCCCCATTGATCCTTTTCGAGCTTTCTGCAAGCTTGGGCCCATCCAACAACTAGCCTTATATGTTCTTGATTACGGTTCATAACATCTTAGTATTAGAGTAGAGGTTTTGTGTGAGCTATAGTTAGTTCTCCTTAAGTTTTGTTGTCTTCTATTTTGCGCATGTGAAACAGAGTCAGTTATTGTGTTTATTTGACTATTGTGTTATTAGCTGTTCACTTTCTGAAGTGCTTGTTTAAATTTTGAATTTATGAGAAAAAATGACAAACCCAAATATGATTTTTGGTACTGGTGATGACAGTAGAATTGTCCACCATGGGCGTCAGTCTTAGGGAACTCCTAGAGGCATTGACGAGAGGCTTGATAAGGTAGCTAACCTCTTAGTATATCTAATTTGAGCTATTCATGCATTGTCTTTCCAACCTATAAAGGCCGTGTAAAATACTCCACAAGCTGCTTAACCTATTAGAGGTTAGAACCTAACTCAACCAATTCAAGGTGGAGGAGTTGGCAAACAAGTAAGACGAATGATAGACTTGAGAGAGCTTGATGAGGAGGAAGAAGAGTATTTTGAAGAGGAGCGTGTATGAGTCCCCAGAGCATCCAACCATGTAAAGCTTCAGATTCCGAGTTTCAATGGATCTAGGAATGTTGATGAGTATCTGAATTGGGAAGAGAAGGTAGAGCGTGTGTTTGACTACTGTCAATATGAGAATTATGAGAAAGTGAGGACTGCCGTTGTTGAATTCTCCGAATATGTCGCCCTGTAGTGGAAGAATTTTTAGGCCATGTGATTAAGAGAGGGGTATCAAGAGATTAACACTTGGCTCAAGATGAAGAGTGATTAGAAACAGATTCATGTCAGAAACATATCTCCAAGATACTTTCACTCGGTTCTAGGAGTTGAGACAAGGAGGCCGAACTTTTGAAGAGTATGTCCAAGAATTCCAAATGCTTATGATACGATGCAAAGTGGAGGATCCAGCAGCCTAAACAATCTCAAGATTTATTACTGGATCGAGAGGCAACATTCAAGACATTGTGGAGCTCCAACAACTAGACATAGTGGATGAAGCTATTAAGATTTCCCAACGAGTTGAGAGGCAAAGAAGGAGCCGAGTAACGACTAAAATGCCAACTTACTGACTTAATTAAGCAAGTCACCAAGCTTAGTTAAATATCGAGTCAAGAAAAAAAGTTGACCCAAACTTATGAGAAGGGGCAAGGGTTTAGCAGGAAGATGAGCCAGATCAAGTCCTTTAAGTGTCAAGGATTCGAACATATGGTTGCTTAATACCTAAACTGATGGACGATGGTCATTAAGGGAGACATCCCAAAGCTAGAAGTAGAGAGCACGAATGAGGAACCTGAGGAGGAGGAGGTTTATTCTAAGAAAGAACTTATTGAGGAAGATGTATTTCCTCAAGACTTAGATCAGTACTCATGGTTGTTTGGCGCACTATTAGAGTAGAACCCTCACAAGAGGAGTATTAGAGAGAGAATTTATCTCATACCACTTGCAAGGTGAATGATCAAATGTGTGTTCTCATTGTGGATAGCGGAAGTTGCACCAATGTGGCATCGACTGATCTTATTTCTAAACTAAAGCAGTTGATTGTTGCACATCCCAAGCTGTATAAGTTACACTGATTGAGTGAGAAAGGAGCATTACATGTCACTCGACAAATATTGTTGTCGATCACTATAGGGAATTACTTTGACCAGATTCTCTACGATGTACTGCTTATATGCACTCCCTACGTGTTGCTAGGTAGGTTGTGGTTGATTGATAGGAGAGTTATACATGACTGCTATAGGAATATGTATATGTTTGAGAAGGATGATCGAAAGATCATGTTGAATCCAATGTTGTCGAGAGAAGTTAACAAGTTGTAGATAAAACTTGCTCGTGGATCGAAGAAAGCTCTAGTAATGAGTAGAGCCAAGCTTTGGGAGGCCATCAATGTTAATGAGCTAACCCTATTGTTAGTCAGGCGACTATTGGAAATGAAGGAGCGGGGTGAGTTTCCCCAAGAAATCAAGGAGTTTCTTGATGACTATGCCAACCTATTTCCAGAATAGCCAACAGAGGGGTTGCCCCTAACTTAAGGCAAAATGGAAGACTGCGTTTAAGACTCGACAAGGATTTTATGAGTGGATGGTCATGCCCTTCAACCTATCAAATGCCCTAAGCACTTTCATGAGACTTATGAACCATGTGTTGAGACATCTCATTGGGAAGTGTGTTATGGTGTACTTTGATGATATCCTAGTCTACAGTGCTGGCATGTCAAGTCACTATGAACATCTTAAAGCAGTTTTAGATATCTTTCATATCGAGAGATTATTTGGCAATTTAAAGAAATGTTGCTTCTAGTAGGAAGAAGTGGTATTCTTGAGGTATGTCATTAGTAGAAGAGGCTTACAAGTCGATGATGAGAAGATCAAAGCAATTGTTAACTAGCCGGCTCCTACTACTTATGTCGACGTAAGAAGTTTCCATGAAATGGCTTTGTTTTTCAAAAAGTTTATCAGGAATTTTAGCACCATCACCATTTTACTTACTGAGCTAACAAAGAAAAACACCGACTTCTAATAGGAAGAAAGGGAGGAGAGGAATTTTGTCGACCTAAAATAAATATTGACCTCTGCCTCGATATTAGTACTACCTAACATTAATAAAATTTTTGAGATGGAATACAACACATTGGGTGTTGGAATAGGTGCTATCCTAATGTAGGAAGGCCAACCAATTGCCTTCCACGGTGAGAAGATCTGAGGACCACACCTGAACTACTCTGAGGACCACAGCTGAAGTATGACAAGGAACTTTTAGCACTAATCCAAGCAATGCAAGTGTGGCAACATTACTTACTGCTAAAAAATTTTGTCATATATACTAGCCATGAATCGCTGAGGTACCTTTGAAGTCAAACCAAGTTGTCGAAGCGATGGGTAAGATGGGTTGAATTCCTTAAAGGACTCAATTTTGTATGTAAATATAAGTAGGAAAAGAGCAACATAGTTGCGGATGATCTTTTAAGGAGACATGCACTTTTAGAAGAATTGTAGACCAAGTTGTTTGGTTTTATGAGTATTAAAGAACAGTACTTCGAGAATCTACACTTTGGGCCAATAATTTCGTAATACATGAATGGGAGGACAATGGATGAGTATTATGTGGAGGATGGCTACCTATTTTGAGGGGGGAGACTGTGCATCTCAACTTGTTCACTACAAGAATTATTAACCAAGAAAGCCTACAACGAAGGACTCTCTGGACACTTTAGAGAGGAGGACCTGTAAACTATTGAATGGCCGATTCTTCTTGTCGAGAATGCAAAGAGATGTGCACTAAGTTATCAAAAGTTATACTATGTGCGAAAAGGCTAAGTGATGAGTCGAACTAGGGAGAGTAATGCCCCTACCTATTTCGACGAAGCCATAGACTAAATTGAGTATGGACTTTGTTCTTAAACCACCACGAATTGCCCAAGGCAAAGATTCTGTAACGGTTATCATGGATCGTTCAGTAAGATGGTACACTTCGTACCTTACACCAAAACTAACGATGCTTCCGCTATTATTTCTCTTTTCTTATAGAAGATTGTGCAGATACACGGCGTGCCAAGAAGTATAGTCTTTGATAGAGACCTGAAGTTCTTGAGCTATTTTTAGAGAAACCTATGGCATTGGTTGGGAACCAAATTACTCTTTAGTACCTAATGCCACCCCCAAAATGACTGCCAAATAGAGGTATTTAATTATACTTTAAGGTCACTGCTCCAAGCTACAGTAGGTAAGAACTTGGTTGATTGGGACGTCTACCTATCAGTGGTCGAATTCATCTATAACCGAATCATCTATGACATTACTAAGCATACTCTCGTTGAGGTAGTCTATGGATTCAATCTCGAGTTGCCCCTTGACCATGCCCCTATACTAGCACCTATGCAAGAAGACTGTGATGACTTGGCTAAAGTACAATCTCTTTAGTACATCTATAACCAAGTCACTCAGTACATCGACTAAGCTACTAAAAGAACGCGAGAAAAAGCCAAGGGTAAGTCAACTAAAAAATTTCAATTAGGAGACTTGGTATAGCTACACCTCAATAAGGAACGGTTCCCTAACAAGAGGGAAAACAAATTATTTGCAAGAGTAGAAGGACCTTTTAGAATCCTCCAAAAAATCGATGGCAAAGCTTACAAGTTGGAACTACCTGAAGACTATGGGATTTCTAACACCTTCAACATTGTTGACTTCAGTCCATATTAACCTGGCAGAGAACTGAGCAAACACCATTCGGATTTGATCCTAAAGCCAAAATAACCTAAAGGGAATGATGGGAATTAAGCTAAAGGACCTTTAACCCGCAGCCAAACTTGAAGACTAGAGAGGCTAGTATGACGAATCCTTATGTTCCAACCAACCCTTGCCGAGGCCAAGTACTTCCTTGCCGAAGCCAAGCACTTCCTTGCCTAGTCACTTTAACACCATACCGCATGGTCACTCATTATTCTGTGATATGCCGAGTTAATGATTACTCTCTAGTACCAAGCCGACCAATCACTTGGTATTATCCTTACCGAGAAGCCAAGGAATAGAGAATCTGGATTGACTAAGCCATCCCTACTTGGACAAGTCTATCTATGTGTACTTTTTGTCCACATCTCTTAACAACCTCACCAATACAGCATTGCCATGTGTACAGTATCATATGTAGAATCTATAGCACTAATGATTGTTTTCCTTGTATATTCATTTTTACCCTTTTGTATCGTGTACATTGCTTCTTTAGGAAATGTCTTTATTATTTTTTCCTGTTTGGGCAAGTTGCCCTAACTTACGAGTATAAATACCCATATACTTATAGTTGTAACATATTCAAATTATCTTCAATACACTTTTGAGTACTTTCTTCCTTACATAAATACTATTGTTTACTTTCGGCATCACTTTTATCCTTTCCCTTAAGTAAGGTTAGGTGGTGAGTAACCTCATTGACCAATTCATACGTCATATCGAATTATTCCATGACTCTTCAGAAGTTCCATTAGTGTGTCATATCCTCTAGAGTTGTTCATAAGTTTTTGCTTACTATTTCATTTGTTATCATCACTCTTTTCACACTTTCCCCATTGATCCTTTTTAAGCTTTTTGCAAGTTCGAACCCATCCAGCGACCGGCCTTGTCTGTTCTTGGTTACAGTTTACAATACTATATTAGTCATAAAATGCCCTAGGCAACTTCTCCCATATATTTATCTAGTTCAGGTCCAATTTGGCATACTAAGTCAAAGCAAGGCTCATCAGGCTGTCTTGAAAAGTTTGGACTATAAGTTGCTCATATTGCATATACTTTCCCGTTTTGTGCATGTACAGCCTGGTGTGTAGCTTAGGGCACCCAATTCCATTACACTTCTCAAAGTCAAGTACTTTAAACTTCTCTAGGAAGCTTTCACAGTCATAGGTGAAAAAATTTGTTCTACTAGCCTGCTTAAACCCATCATACCCTTCAACCATTTTCATATTTTCAATGATTTGTTGGGTCAATCTTTTCTTAAGCTCTTTTAATCTATCTTGATTAGTTTTAGACTTTAGGTTGACCAAAAATGAGTAAGTGTTTGGCTCGAAAGTTGAGTGGACCTTCGAAAAGACCTCTCTTGTCTGAAAGGTTTCAAAGGCCTAGTTGGCTTTAAGGTAGGCTTCTTCTACTTCAGGAAGTGCAACATCAACGTTCTTTCCATAATGTACCCTGGAATTCTCTTTGTTTGCTGGAGCTCTAGACTTGAGTCAGGCGATGCTATTAGTAAGGAAACTTAATTGATCTACAATCTTCCTAATTGTTTATTTTAAAGAGTGGAACCTCAACTTAGTAGGGACAATAACTTCTAAGCTGACATTGTTATTGTAGGTATTCGTGTTGTCGTTTCCTTGGCTTGCCATTATGGTTTGAGAGCAAATTTAAATGGGACTTCTTTCAAAGGTTTGATGCTTGGGAGCTATCTTGGCAACCTGGTTTAGGATCACTTCTCTACAAGTTAGGACATGAATATTTTGATTTTGAAAATATGGAACCAAAATAAATGAAATGCAAATGTGCCATATAGATGAAAAGGAGGAGATTGACGATTAACTTAACAAAATGGCAAGTCATTTATTATTCTTCAATTTTAAAGTTTTATTACATAAAAGAAGAGAAAAATACAAATTCATTAAGACTAATATTCTTTTCTTCTGTAGGCTGGATGACCTTTTCTTCTCTTAGTTGTTAGGTTTGATGGCCGCTGCTTTAACCAGCTTTTACTTATGTTCAGTTGCTTCCTCAAACTCTTGGATTTTCTTCTATGCCATCTTTAACTGATGTTCCAAGGTATGCGATCTTTGCCTAGACTCCTGGAAGAGGTTTTCCCACTTATCTTTTTCATCATAAAGGACCTCCATACGAGCTTTTACTTGGTCCATGTAGGTCACCATTTTGGAGCTAGCATTTGTAGGATAAGGTTGAAGGACTTCCGGTGCTCGATGGTACATCATGCCTGCCTTGTGAAGTTGATCATATAAGTACTCTTTGGTGACTTGGTGTTTGTCTACTTCTCCCATAAATTCGCTCAAATCGATGTTTTGGCTTATAGTCTTAGTATCTTACTAAGCTTTGATCCTATGAAGCTTGGATACCTTTTCTATAAAGTGAAGCTCTTTGAGGTTAAGGGTAAATGGCTCTAATGAAGGCCTATGAACTATGTCCTAGATCCCCTCGAACTGTCTCACCATGTTGTTTAGATAGTAGCCTATATATTAACTTATTCCGATCAATGGTACAGTATGATAATCTTTGCAAACTAGTATAACCTTAGTGTAATTGCTCCATCTGGCAATCCACGGTATGTCCTTGACTAGGAGATCTTATAGAACTTCTATCTATAGCAGTGTAGGGATATCTTCTGGTAATTTGATCTTATCAATGAAAGAGTCAATAAGATTAATCTTATTAGTGAATGCACCCCTTATTAAGTTTAACCTAAAGCATTTGATGTGGCTGATGAACCGTACCATTAACAATGCCTTGCTTGACTTGAGATCTCTACAACCTCTTTACTTAAGGAAATTAAGGTTCTTTATTTGTTCAGCAAGTATGGTAGGAATATGAGACTTCCTTTTCTAAAATTGAGCCACTAATTCTACCATCCTAAAGTGTATAAGAAAAGACCTGCTTAGAAATAAGATGGTGGCAAATACTGCTAATATGTAGGCCTTGATTTGATTCTTCCTCCAATTACCAAGAAATAGAGCCCGTTTGTTGAGGCTGGGTTTGTTATGGAAACAATGGATTAGATCCCATATTTTGATGATATATTTGTTGCAATCATTTAAGGCCTCATTTATTTCAGTCTTGCGAATTCCCAAGAATTTTGAAAAAATATAGGCTGGATCAAAACTAAGTTCTGGAACATATATTTCATCCAAGGGAGGGGCTTGAAGTAGTTGGGTGTATTCTTTTAGAGTTAGGTTGATTAAGTGTAGCCTAAAATAGAATAAAACTTCTTTGGGCTCTTAGACATGGACTAAGGCCCTTATTGGTGTGATGTTACCATTTACCTTTGATAGTGAGAGTATGGTAGTGAACTCTTGTTCTTTTAGGTTAAAGGTTTGAAACCATTTATTGAGTATAGGCTTTGGGTTTGTGGCCTTATGGACATGAATCTCTTTGGCAAAGACCTTAGCGTTGGATGAGCTGGCCATTTATGAAAGATTACAAGGAAAACAAAAATCACAAAGGAAGGACTATTTACATAAAAAGAAATTACAAAAGACTTCTTATACACATGAATTCTAGGAAAAGTATGGGGAAAGAAACTTTAGGTTTTTTCGCTATTTTTTTTTTCTTTTTTATAATAATGCCACTTTGTTAGTTATTCATCAACCTTGAAGAATGTATGCAAGAAAGGTAGGTTCTAGAGGTTCTTAAACTCTATAACCCTACATGTTTCTAAGAAAGAGTTCCTTAGTCACATCGAAGTTTAAGTAGGGTAGCCTAATTGGCAACAAACGGTAGTTGCCCTATTATACTCGGAACTTATACAATGGCTCCCTATCCTAAGGTCTTAAGATAGCCTGAGTTCGACCGTATCTATCATGCATTTATAGCATATAAAATAAATCCCTACAATCATGATACAAATAACAAAGAACGAATAAGTAAATAAATTATACTAAGTTGATTTTTAGAAATTAATTTTATGTTTGGAAAGTTAAATAGCTAACCCTCTTAACGGTCTTTAGTAGAGTTGCCTAGCTATTGAGCCTGGGTTTTTCCTCTCGGTTTTCATAAATTAGTCTTCTCTAAATTGACCAATATTAAAACTTACCCGTTTAATATTAGCCCTTAACTAGGGTTTAAAGAAAAATCAGTTTTTATTTTGAAAATGTATTGGAGTCGTCACATGACCAGAGTCAGGAAAAAAAAAAAGAGTTAAGTTATAACTAATTAAGATTGGTTATAACTTAGTTATTAGTTTATCGACTAAACTAATTTTGTAAACGGTTTTAAAACTAGAGATTTGGATTTAGAGGTAAGGGTTTTTAAACCCTTATAGGTACCATTAATTTTCCAAATTTAATTTTAACGTTAAAAATCACCTTTCAATTCTATAAAATAGAACTTAACTATTGGTTAATCGAATTGGATGAGTAATCTAAACTAAAAAGCAAAAATAGGTTTTTTCTTTTATTTTTTACCGTTGCCCCATAGGTATCTACGTATCTGCTATTCGGGATTAGATGTACGTAGCTCTTTTTTGTAAAACTCTTAGTGGGTTAGGTTTGTTTTAATTTCAAAATATATTGAATTTACGTTTTTAACCCAATTCGGTTTATTTAAGGAAATTTCTACAAAAAAAAAAGGTGTCCTAAATTGGAACTTTTATTTTTTGAAAAATTCTAAAATACCTTAATTTTGAACATGAGTTGATTTATTTTTGCTTATTTAAAAAAATATTTTTCTAAGCAATAAGACAATTTGTTTATTCGCTAACCTATTAATTTATTTATTATTTTTTTATATTATCTTATTTATTTTTTTATCTATTTCTACTAAACTAAAAAATAAAATATTATTTTTCTTGTTTTTTTTCCTCATTTTTTCTTTTTTTTTCTTTTATTCCCTTTCCTTTCATTTCTTTTTTTTTTTGTTTTTCTATTACATTTACATTCACAATTAAATAAAAAAATAAAATAAGATAACGATGCTAACAATATATAAAAAACAACAAATGAATAATGAAATAAAAAAATGTTGGGCTTCGGATGCATTTAGGTGCACAGGTTGGACCTTAAGTGGACTTCGGGTCTATTAGTTAGGTTCAGGTTGAGTCAACCGGATCCGGGTTAGTTCTAAGTGCCATAATCTAACTTGGCTGTTGGTGGTAGTTGTTGGAGTGGAGGGTAGCGGTTAGGGTTCATTGGTAGAGGGGCTTTGGAACTACTACTAGGGGGCATGGCGGGGGTTGGTTGTGGTCGGGTTGGGGAACCTAAGTTGTAGGTAATCTAACTAGGGTAGTGGTACGGCTTAAAATTAGGTAGAATGAGAGAGTCGAGGAGAGAGAGAGTAATCGAAAATGAGATAGTGTGTGTTTGTAAGTGAGATCTGATGCTTGTCTGTATCCAATGAATTCCTTAAAGTCCCTTTTTATAGACAAATTCAACTTAATAAGAGAAGAAATTCAAAATCCGATTGAATGTAAATTTCCAAAATTCATGTTTTTTTTTTTCTGATTTTTGAAGCTCGATTTAGGCTTGAAATTGATTGAGCCTGGTCTTGTTGTTGGATTGGATTCAAAGAAGGCTATGTCTAGAATAAGATTAGACTAAGAAAACATGCACGTGTGTGTGGAATTTGAGTAAAAAATGGATCTAAAGTGAACGAGTTGAGTTTGTTTTGCTGGGGAAAGTGGAGGAAATTAGGGGAAATAGAAAGGAAAGGGAGAGAAAGTGGTTGACGTGGCATTGACGTGGTGCTACATCAGTTGCATCATCTAGTCACAGTACGCCACGTGTCCTTACATGACACGTAACATTTGATATGGTAATAGGCAGTTGACATGGCAAGAAAAGGGCTTTCTATGCCTTTACCAAGATTCGAACCCTTAACTTCGTGCTTAAACCCAATGTCATGCTCATATGCTTATCCATTAAGCTGTTGACCTATACCTTTGTCTTGTCCATATGTGAAATTAACTAGATCAATCTAAGCTAGATTCAAATCTAAGCCAAGTCTAATAGTCCTTTCCTTAAATTTTTTTAAATTAAAAATCTATTCTATTAAACTATTTAAAAATTTATTATTTTCAAAATTCCCTAAATCTTCTATTTTTTGTGACTTTTCAATTTTCTATATATTTTTCTAAATTTTTCCATTTTTTGCATTTCTTATTATTTTTCTATACTTTTCCAATTTTCCAATTTTTTTTTATATTTTTTCTTAGATTTCTTATTTTTTCTTAATTTTTAGATTTTATTTAATTTTCTATATTTTTTTTTGTGTTTTTCCTGATTTATGACCCCTTATCTCATTGAAATGAAATAAAATAAAATAATCAAGGTAAAAATTGGGTGTCTATAGATGTTAATCTCAAAAATAAAAGATATGTTAGAAACATAATTATATGAGTATAAATATACATTACATGTGATATATACATAGGATATCTATTCGTATATTAATAAAATAGCTAAATGCTAACATAATATACCTAAAATACTTAAATTATACTAAAATAATAGCAAAGCTTATCCAGAATTCAAGAGAAATGGCTAGAAAAATCAAGAACAAGGCATAGCACAACTTCAGCAACAGCATGAATGAATCAAAAGTGATTTTTTATAAAAATGAGATACCTCTTACCAACTTATATTAGTTAATTAATAATAATAAAAAAAAAACTCTCAAGGGTTAGGAAAATTTAACCAACTCAAATTCCGTATAAATGTGACTCTTGACTTTCAGTTGAACATTGTAGAAGTTTAGGATCTTCAAAGAAAAATAAAATATTTTTTATAGAAAATAGAACAAAATTTAGAAAAAACAAGGGAACCATCGCACCACTCCAATTCCCTAACCCTTGATAATATGCTCTTAAAACCTTTTGACCACAAGGAGACCACTTCATGCCTAGGCCATTTGACAACCCTCCACTACCCCACAGCTGTCGAATCTTCGATGAGTAGGTGGTCAAATTTTCTACCTTCTTCTTCCCTTATTTTCTAAAAATAGTAAAATTTTTCAGAAAATTATGAAAAAAATTTATTCTTAGGTTATTTTAGATATATTTCATGTGGTATTTTTATTTTTGTAAAGTTTCAAAATTTCATATACTTACTTAAATAAGTTACTATTCATCTGATTATTGAAATGAGAAATAAATATATTAAATGATATGGTTTCTAGCTCAAAATTTTTAGTTAGGATATATATGATATATATATTTGAATTCTTTGTGGCTAGATTTTTAATTTAAGCATTTTTACTATTTAATATAATTTTGAGTCCTAAAAATAGCTAAAATTAGGGTAAAAATATGAAACAAATGATTTTTTATGAAATCAATTGATGAAAATAACATATATTGATCTTTGGTGATTTATAATGATATTAGGATATATTGGAATAAATTTTGTGTAAAAAGGATAATATTTGGATAATTAGATGCAATTTAGGGATAAAATTGTAAATTCGAGTATATTGGTGATAAATCAATAACATGAAACCAAGTGATGAATGAATCCTTCATATTGTTAAAAGTCTATATAAATTTTTAGGGAATTATTTGGTTACCCGAGCTATTTATTATGAATTTACGTAATAAAATAGTTTAAATAACAAACTAAAGCTTCTTTTTAGTAATAATAAGCTAAAATGTGATAAATAATGAAATAAAAACTACATGTATACATGCTAATCATATTTGATAAAAAGTGAAAATTTAATATATTTAATAATAATTTAACGACCGGGATATGTTATATATATATATATATATATTAGGGTTAAATAATACTCATTATTAAGTTATATTGGTAAATAATACAAAAGATGGTTTAATTACATAAAATAGGTTTAATATGATTATATTCATTATAAGCACGTATAAGTATATCAGTTGCTCTAAATACCCTTTCAAAGTCATCTCTTGAAAAAAGAAACCATAATACATGTCATTGGATATGTATAAATCCAATGATAATATTTTTTTTTTTTTTTACTAAAATCGGACAATTTTAGGTGATATAACTTATATCTCTATAATATTATGAAAATCTACGTACTACATTAACTTTACCGTAATTGAAACATGATTTAATCATTTAAAATTATGTTTAGATACGATCGAAATAATATATTATGTGTAATAGTATAACTATGTATATTATTAATACTTAATAACTTAACTTAACTTATATAATAAAACTATATTTTATTATATAAGGAAAATAATAATATATGTTAGATATATATATATATATATAACCATTTAACGAAATACTTTTTGACAAAACCCTAACGTTTTCATAATTATTATGAAAACTAAATTTGAATTTTGTATATATAGGGTATCCTAGTGATTAGGGCGTTGAAGACGCAAGTCTTTCACAGTAAGTGTCTAGACAAGTAAGTTGGGATTGTAACTTTAGCACTTGTTGAGATACTGTATTAGAGTATCTAGAGACTTAAGAGTACTTCTATTTGTTATTGTAATTAGCTGTTTATGTGCATGCCATGCGTGTGATTGGTATTCAGTTGTGATAAGAGTTGAACTCTTTGGCATGCTATTTTGGATTATTACATTGTTTCTATATTGTGTGAACTTATCTAATCATCCCTAATTGAAACTAATAATGATTCAACTACTAATGAATTTGGACATGCATAGCACCCGTTAGAGGAAAAGATTAGGAGTGTCAAGCCAAATAACGACTCCCTTCTATGAGGATAGTTGAAATAGTCCTTTCCCCATCCTTAGTCGAACTAAAAGATAGGCGAGGAGGTCGCGACAAGGGTAGGGGCTGTAGTTCAAAGGTGGTCAGGAAGGAGGGTGTTCTTCATTGCACAAGCCCGGGTTTGGTCTGATTTGAGTCACAATGAAACTCCTTAATTTGGGTTGGAGTAGATGTAATTTCTCTTACCTGACAATGGTCCGAATAACATTATGCGATGTTTCAAGTAATTGATTACATTGCATTTCATCATAATTAATAACCTTACTTATGATTGTTTGGTACTCTTCTGACTCCATCCCACTTATTGAGCTAGTTGTGCTTAAATCCCCATAGACTCTTTTGCAGGTAATGAATGAAGATTAGGATGTCCAGATACAACCACCCCAAAGGTTAATGTGTCGTTGGCTGGGAAAGTGAAGAATATGAAATCCACTGAATTTAAGCTTTTGACTTTTCATTTAAGTTTTAAGGAAACTAATTGGGAATTTCTTGAGACATCTGCTAGTCTCCTATCTTATTGTAAATAGACTTCAAAACCTATGGCTTTTGATAAACTTTGATTATAAATTATAACTCTAGATGTGAAATGTTTATGTATATACTGTTGTATTATAAGACAACAGGTTATATAGAATAGGTATTTTGTAAAGTAATACTATACGTTTGATTATTCGTAGGTATTGAAATGGATGCTTTAAGTTGTTTAAATTGCATATGCCTTATATAGACTATAAATATAATAGCAGTTGTGCTGTTAGCTTTTATCTTAGGTTCATTTACACGGTAGGATTATTATGACTTCTCCTGTTCGGGGCATGATAGTTCTGAGTTGGTATCAAAGAATGGTTATAAAAGAACCAAGCTTTGAAGCGTCTAATTAAAATAAGTAGACAATAGGATCACTTAGAGTAGAGTCGATAATGAATATAAAAGACTTAGATTTATAGGGATATATATATATATATTTATATATACGTATTTAGCTTATATATGTAAAAGGTGTTATAAACTAACTTTAGCTTAATTATTTCAAATTTGTAAGAATGGTTTATTGCATATATGGTGGAATTTTGAATAGAAAACGGATGGGATACCTATTAAATATAGGATTCGGATGTAAAAGTTGTTACTGGATATAGCTGATTGGAGGATGTTTTATACTATTGATGAGATTATCGAAAACTATAAGTGTGGAATGTCCTTTAGTATGTAGAATGATTAGAGGATAATGAGGGGTGAGTTATGACTTGCATATAATCAGTATACTGTCATAGCTGCCTATGAGAAGAAGTATTTCTAAGAAAACAGGGTTTTATCTATAATGATTTCTATACTATACTTTCCTGCCATGGTAGAAGTAGATAGGAATTACCCTCTAAGTTTTGATCAAGCATCCCTAGGTATTCCACATATTCTTAGAAACTATCTCCCTAGTCTAGTTGATTGGTTTCCAGATATCCTCTAAATGAAACTATAGGTATAAAAGTACCATTGCAACCTTAAGAGCCTATACCCCATGTAATACCACTTGAGAATCCACCTCAAGATGCTCAATTAAATGAAGGGTTAGATGATGATAATGATCTTGAGGAGGATTCAGAGGAAGTAGAGGCTGAAGCAAAAGATAAAGCATAGGAGAGTAAAAGTGAGGTGCATAAAGTAGTGATTATACTAGATTACCTATAGTAGTAGAGATTAGTTCAAGATCTAAAGAAATTGGGATGGAAGGCTAGTTTCCCTTGGAAGATGTAGAAACTTTAAACAGTGTAAGTAACTAAAAGTTGAGAAAATAGTAGGAAGAGAAATCTAAGGCTTTTGATATTACCTGATCTAGTTGTTTTGATGTATCTAGATCTCCTTAGTGACTTTTGATGTACTTTTGACCTTTTGAATGTAACCTCTATACTTTCAATGTTTCAGTTACTAAATATCTAAATGATGCAAATAGGTAATTAGATGTTGTAAATAAAGTGATGTGATCTTTTGAATGCAAAGTTTCAATTATCTTATGAACTATCGTAAAGTAAATGTCCTTATTTTTCAATATCTGCATGAGATATCACCATGAATATGATATAATGTTACAAGTGAAACTTAATGAGCCCATGACGTATAGATATATTTGATAACATATGGAGTGTGTAGTAAGCAATGTATGAATATATCATTGTCTATACAAGGATGAAGTATTATAGGTCATATGTTGATTGAGATCCTTGATAAGGAAATCTGTAGTTGTATATTGCCAATGCTGAAAATAATTAATTTATATGTGAATATGAATCGCTTATGTCAAATACTAACTTCAAGTACGCATATTGTAAGTATAGGGTTGATAATTAGTTAATCATAAATCTAAATATGGTAAAGGAAGCAAATAGAAACAGAAATAGAAACAACTGACCTAAAGGAGAAGTATCACCTCTTAACCCTCCTAATCCACTAGAACTACCTAAAAATGATGTACCACCACCTACTCTAAACATGATGGATGTAACTCAGTTTAGACAAATGTTGGCTAACGTGAATACCATGATCTAACAACAAGGTACTTTAATTCAACATTTGATCACAGGTGGAAATGTGGTAAACCAAAGGCCACTAGAGGCTGAACTTAGAGGAATTCAATCCTAAGATGCAAGTTGACTTCCTAAGTTTATGAAATTAAGCTGGTATTTTGAAGGTGAAATGGGTAAGCTTGCCTTAGTTAAGGATTGGTTGGCTCAGATTGAGTACAGTTTTGAGGTATTTAAGATTCCTGAAAATAAAAAAGTCTCTTATGAAACTTTCTTGCTAAAGATGGAGCACGAGTCTGATGGGACTTGACAGCATGAATAATGCTTGGGCCCATTATATGGTAAGTATTTCAAGAGGCATTTAAGAGAGAATATTTCCTTGTCAGTATGCAAAACCAAATGACTCAATAGTTAATAGGGATAAAGAAAAATACTATGAGTGTAGCATAATATGAGAATGAATTTAATAGGTTGTTGCAATATGTGCCTAAGTCATACAAGGATAATCATGAGCTAAAGAATGATCTTTTCCTTAATGGCTTTAATGTAACAATGCAATGTAAGTTGATGGATTCTAGATTCACCACTTATCATCAAATTGTGGATAAGGTGCATCAAGTGGAGAATAATTGATTAGCTATGAAAAATGAGTAGAGTAAGAAATTGAGGAGAGTTAATTAATATAAGCTTGTTTTCAAAAGGACATTTTCAGGTACAAATAATAACTCAAGCCGAAAAGGAAAGAAGTTAACTACTATAACTAGTCACCCTGCTTCAAATAGAACCGAATTTAGTTTTTATGGTGAGGTTAAAATGTGAAATGCTGGAAGTGTAGAGCGCAACATTTTCCCTAGCAATGCCATTAGTTAAGAGGCAAATGTTTTTTGTGTGATGACTCGAATCATATGTTGAGAGCGTATCCAAAGATGAAAACAATTAAGTGCTACAGGTGTGAAATGATAAGATACTTCTCAAGATATTTGGTCAAATAGGACAAAAGGCTAAGAGATTCGGAAGAGTAAAGACAACTATTATACTAGCTCAAGTGTTTGCAATTGAAGGTATAGGAGAGGATACTAAGGATTTTGATGAATGGATGGAAGAATACTTTTATGATGGCTTGAATGACGAAATGGATATTGATGGAACTAACCAAGGTTTAGTAATAGGTGCGTAAACTAACTGATAACTCTACTTTCCAATGAGTTGATTAAGAATCTTGTATACATTAATAGAGTTAAGAATTATGAAAATACGTAACTTAAGTATAGTACTTAAGTGATAGATAATTATAGCACTAGTAATTGTTTCAGGAAACATACTTATAAATGGACAAACTATGTATGCATTGTTTGACACTAGAGCATCGCATTTGTTTAGTAATTAAGAGTTGTTTCAGGAAATGGGATTAAGAAGAGTGAAGTTAAATCCACCTATAGAATAAGAACACCTATAAGAGAATAAGTGTTGACGCGGGAAATAGTAAACAATGGGCAGTTGCAAATCCATGGATAAGAATTCTTGATAAAACTCATAATATTACCAATTAAGAGTTATTATGTTATCATGGAAATAGATTGGTTGTCTAAACAAAGAGCCAAAATTGGATTGTCAAAATAAGAATATAATCTTAGATGCGAATAAGGTAATATTTTAGGGAAAGATGGGTGAATGAAGCTTGAGATTATCGGTAATTGAAGTAAGCAAAGAAGTGAATGAAATTACTAAAGAATGGCAATTCTATTGGATATTTGCTATAGAGGGAAATAAGGAAAACCCAAAAGTATTAGAAATACCGATAGTAAGTGAGTTTCCTAATATCTTTCCAAAAGAATTACCTAGGTTAGCACTATAGCAAAAAGTAAGATTTTTCTATAAAGTTGGTACCAGGAACTGAACCAATATCAAAAGCTTTGTACCGAATGTCACTGATGAAACTTCAGGAGTTAAGGAAGTAAGTTTTGGGACTATTGGATAAAGGATTCATACGACCTAGTGTGTCTCCTTAGAGAGCGCCAGTGTTATTCGTGAAAAAGAAGGATGGAACCATAAGGTTGTGTATTGATTATCGAGAGATAAATAAGGTAACTATTAAGAATAAATATCTACTAACTAGAATTGATGATTTGTTTGACCAACTGCATGGTGCTACTATATTTTCATGGATCGATTTAAGATTTGAATACCATCAGTTATGAATTAAGCTAAAGGATGTATTGAAAACAGCTTGCCAAACTAGATATGGGCACTACAAGTTCTTAGTAATGCCTTTTGGTTTAATGAATGTGCTAATTGTGTTTATGGATTTAATGAATTGGATATATCAATCTTACATGGATAAATTTATTGTAGCATTTATTGATGATATTTTAATATATTCCAAGACTAAAAAGGATCATGTTCATTATATACATTTGGTCTTATAGAAGTTAAGAGACAATCAACTATATGCTAAGTTGAGTGAATGTGAATTCTGGCTAGATAGAATCTCATTTTTAAGACATATTGTATCAGGAAAAGGAATTTCAATAAATCCCGAGAAGGTTAAGGCAATAGCTAAATGGAAACAACCAACTATTGTAATAGAAATAAGAAGTTTTTTAGAATGGAAAGATATTACAGGCGATTTATAAAAGACTTTTCCAAAATTGTTAAGCCTTTAACTCAACTAATGTAGAAGGATGTTAAATTTAAGTGGGGTGATAAGTGTGAACAAAGTTTCCAGGAACTAAGCTATATCCCTTCGAGCTAAGTAGAGCATGCATGAAGGAGTTAGATGCTTCTTCTATTTTTTTTCTTTCCTTAGTATAGTTGGGCCATCCTAGACTTAAACTAAAGACCTCACCTGTAAAGTAAATCAATACACCTATAGTCTAATCGATTGGGAGAAAATCAATAGATTCCTTTTTTAGAGCGATTCATCCTTCCTGAACGCAGTATACAACTCTCTATTGTATTGTGCTCTCCAAGTGTGCTTCTTCCTTACCATGGCAAGTCTTTATGAAATAACTACAATGAGAAGAAAAAAGAAAGTGTTAAGAGATCCTCTTAGCCTAACCCTAGACACTTTGATTGAAGGATAGTTTGATTTCAGTGCCAATACTTATTTTGCCAGATCCAAGTAAATCTTATTGTGTATGTAATGATGCTTCCAATAATGGATTGGGATGTGTATTGATGCAGGATAGAAAGGTAATAGCATATGCATCCGGGCAATTGACGCCTCATGAGAGGAATTATACGATTCATGATTTAGAATTAGAGATTGTAGTATTTGCTTTGAAGATCTACAAACATTATTTATATAGGAAACATTATGAGATATACATAGATCATAAAATTTTATGGTATTTCCTTACTCAAAAGGAATTGAACTTAAGACAAAGATGTTGGTTGGAGTTAATCGAAGATTATTACTTAACCATAAATTATCATCCTGATAAAGCCAATGTTATAGTAGATGCGTTGAGTTACAAGAACTATGAATAAGTGGTCTCATCACTCACTACTCAACATAAATTGATTGAGGAATTTGAAAAGTTGGAAAATTCAAATGGCATGAAATTGATGCACATTTGATGAATTTAGTAGTACAACTAACCATGATAGAGAGAATTAAGCTTTATCAAGATAAGGATCTGAGATTGAAAGTAATTAAAGAAAAGTTAAACACTGGTGATGTGCCTAATTTCAAAATAGATCTTGAAGGAGTGTTAAGATATAAGAATAGAGTTGATATGCCTAATGACTCAATGCTGAGGAATGAAATAATGATTGAAGTGCATAACACTGGTTACACATTGCTTCTGGTGGGAACAAGATGCATCGCTATTTGAAATCATTATTTTTTATAGGAATCAACCCCTTAGATCGATCACAAGAAGCTGAACTCAAGGACTTCAAGGGCTTGTACAGAAAATAGTAGCTTTAAGCCATAGCCGAGATGGGGACTCTTATCTTGATTTAACCTCTAGCCAACTTGTTTGTCAGATCCTTACATGTATCTAGCATGCTCCAACCCAATTGTGTAGTCCTGACCTAGAAGGTAACCTAGGAAAGGGTAGCCAAGCCGAGCTCTCCAATTGACTATTGGTGCCTAACTCTAATTTAGCTAATTTCCTAACCAGACTGATTGGCTCCCGACCTGATCCAAATCAAGTTAGCCCCGAACTACCTTTACTTTCTGTATTTTCCTATGTTGTATCATACTCCTGACATACAGCCATCAAGCAACACGTGTCTTCTGACATAACATTCTAGAATGATTCTTTCTTTTTTGTACTAGATTTTCTTTATCCTTTTTACCCCTTTTTAGTATGATTCATGTAACATAGTTGTAAAATACCCTTTTGTCTTTTTATGCATGTAAAATAACCTTAGTAAGCAATATATAAACCCCCACCTTCTTATATACGAGCATCATTTAACTTTCGATGCAGAATTATTCACCTTGAGCAATCTTAGTGTTTTCGTTATCATTTAACTCTTATCTATTCCCTTTAGTAAGGAGTAATGGTAAGTAATCCTTCAATCTGGACTGATGTGTCATATCCAATGGATTTTTGGCCGAGTAGGATCAAGTGGTGTGTCATATTCATTCGGTAGCTACCCGGACTTTGCTAGTTTTTTTTTTCTTTGTTTCTTTCTAATTTGCTTCGTTGTGGTACCTCTTCGTGTGTCTAACCTCGGAGACGCAGCAACTTTGCTGGTATCAGAGCATGGTTCCATGAGGGAGTGTGTGAAGTTGTAGTAAAGTTTTTGTTCACTTTACTGTTAGTGGTAGTTGTGTTCCTTCCGTAGTTACTGCAGTGTGTTGGTGTAACAGTAAGAGTGGTTTTATTATTACTTAGTTTTACTTTGTTTTTCATTGCAAAAACAGAGTAAGTTTGTTTCTATCTTATTTGGTTGACTATTAGGTATTGAAGTTGTTAGCAAGTTGTTAATTCATTTAAGAAGTAATGTACCATGTCTGATTCAAGTCTTCAGGATGTTATTGGTGACTAGAGTAGTGGTGCCTAACCTAGTTGTGGTCTTAATGGTAGTAATACACTAAGGTTAGTTGACAACAAGCTTGATAGACTTACAAACCTTGTTGAGAGTTTATTCACCCCAATGCAAGTTAATAGACAACAACCCTAAGGTATACAACAACAAAACCCATAGGAAGATGCCATTGAGAGACGCTATGGCCAAGGCAATTGAACCAATCACTCGCTTTGATCGCCATAAGCTAGAGGAGTAGCAAACTGAGTTGTTAGATGAAGACTGGAGTTGGAGGATATTAGGGAAGATGACGAGGAGCTAGGTATTGAAGGGTTTGATGAAGAAGAAGTTGATTATTACCAAGCATAGGGACAAGGATACCAAGTCCCTCAAGGGCTAGACAATATCAAGGTGCAAATCTAGCCCTTAGGTGGAAGTGGAGATGTAAATGAATAGTTGGAGTAGGAAGAGAATCTTAAGAAAGTATTTGAATGTTATGGGTATGAAGATGTGATCAAAGTTCAACTTACTGAATTGGAGTTTACTAGGTATACCACCATGTGGTGGAAGAATTTGAATGCAGCCAGGGTAAGAGATGGAAGATGAGGTGTTAGAAGTTGGGATGAGATGAAAAGGTTGTTAAGAGGTAGATTTTTACCTGAGACTTATCTATAAGATATGTTTGCAAAGTTACAGGAGCTGCGCCTAGGAAGTCGATCTATTGATGGCTACATGAGGGAGTTCCAGATGTTAATGATCCGAGCTGATGTGGAAGAGCTAGAGGTTCGTATAGTATCGAGGTTCATTTATGGGCTTGAGTATGAGATTTGTAATATCGTTGAAGTACAGAAGTTTTATAATTTAGAAGAGGCCATCAAGATAGCATAGAGGGTCCAAAAGCAAAGGAGAAATGTTCCAAGTTGACCTGGACCAACATTCTCTTGAGCTCCGGTACTATCCTGACCTGTTCAAGCCGAGCTTCGGAGATCATATTGAGCCGAAGAAAAGAATGACCGACTTGATGATAGCCAAGCAGGATAGCTAAGTCGAGTCATGGTTAGGATACCTTTAAGAATGTATGAGAAAGCATAGACCTCCAGATAGAAGTCTAGCGAAGTGAAATTCTTTAAATGCTTAGGCTTTGGATACATGGCTGTTGAGTGTCCAGATCGACGTATCATGGTGCTCCGAGGAGATGTAATAGATAGTACCGATGAGAGTGAGCCTGAGGAGGAGAAGGATGTTTAAAAGGAAAAAGCCAAGGAGAAAGAGGAGACTTGTATTTATGCCGACCAAGAAGAAGTGATGACCCTAGTCTTGAGACGAGTCATGAGTTCCTTGCTGAACCTGAAGAGGACTAGAGGGAGAATTTGTTCCATACTAAGTGTACCATCAAAGACCAATCATGTGCAATCAAAGTGGATGGAGGAAGTTGCACTAATGTGGTTATGCAATCCTTTATATAAAGGTTGGGACTGCTGATCTTGAGGCATCCCTGACCTTACAAGCTACATTGGCTTTAGGATAAGGTTTCTTTGTACGTAACCAAACAAGTGGCCATGCCATTCATTGTCGAAAATGTATATAGGAACGAAGTAGTGTGCGATGTCATCTCTATGAGAAATTCACATCTGCTTCTTGAACGACCTTGATTGTTTGACCGACATATTATACATGATAGGTATATGAACACTTATGCCTTTGTAAAGGATGGAAGGAGGATAATGTTGTAGCCATTAACCTCATCCAAAGTAAATGAAACCCATAAACAGCTCACTTGAGCTAGTAAGAAGAAAGGCCTGGTGATGAGCCACAGAGAGCTTCGATCTGCTGAGAAAGGTGATGAATCAATGTTCTTGTTAGTTAAGAGACTAATGGAGATAAAGGAGTTATAGAATGTTCTAAAAGATATTTGAAGCTTGCTAAATGAGTTTTCTGACTTGTTTCCAGAAGAACTACCTAAAGGGCTGCCACTAGTTTAAGGTACAGAGCACTATATTGATCTATAGCCAAGTGTTGCCCTATCGAATCAACCTGTATATAGGATGAACCATGAGTAGGTTGCCAAGCTGAAAAGATAAGTGGATGAACTTATTGAGTGAGGGTATGTGAAGGAGAGCATGAGCCTATGTGCTATACCAGCTCTACTCATTCCAAAGAAGGATGGCTCGTGGCACATGTACATCCACAGCTGAGCAATCAACCGAATTACTATCAAGTATCGATACCTGATATTGAGGCTCAATAACATGTTAGATGAACTTCATGGTGTGAAGATATTTTCAAAGATTGATTTGCAAAGTGGCTACCACCAAATTCACATGAGGCTAAGTGATGAATGGAAGACTACCATTAAGACTAGGTACAGGCTTTACGAATGATTGGTTATGCCATTTAGACTTACTAATGTGCCAAGCACATTCATGAGGTTACTAAACCATGTGATGCACTCTCTTCTTGGAAGATGTGTAGTCGTATACTTCGATGACATATTGGTATATAGTGCCGACCTGAATAACCATGTTCAACATCTTCGCAAAGTATTTAGCATTTTGTGAGTTAAGAAATTGTATAGGAATGTAAAGAAATGCATGTTTTGCTAGAAAGTGGTGATGTTCTTAGGGTTTATAGTGTTAGGAGAAGGAATCCAAGTAGATAAGGAGAAGATCCGAGCTGTTCTAGAATGACCAACATTGGAGAATGTCACTAAAGTCCGAAGTTTTGATAGCCTAGCTTCTTTCTATACGCGATTTATTAAGGACTTAAGCACAATAACCACCCCATTGATTGAGCTAACAAAGAAGAATGAGGGGCTTAGGTGGGATGATCAAGTTGAGCGAAGCTTCAGGGAGATCAAGGAGAAGCTCACCTTGGCACCTGTCCTTTTACTACGAGATTTTGATAAGCCCTTTAAACTAGAGTGTGACACATCAAGAGTTGGAATTGGTCCTGTACTGATGCAAGAATGACCGCCCATCACTTACCACAATGAGAAACTAAGTGGCTTAGCCTTGAACTATTCTATGTACAAAAAGGAGATGTACTCCCTTTTTCGAGCCCTTACCATTTGGCAACACTATCTGTTACTATGAGAGTTTGTTATTTACACTAATCATGAATTATTAAAGTATCTAGGGAGTCAGAACAAGGCTTTGAAGAGATAAGTTAAGTGGTTAGAGTTCATGGAAGGTTTCTTGTACATCATTCGACATAAGAAGAGAAGTGCAAATGTGGTCGCCAACGCTTTATCACAATGACAAACCTTACTGAACACTTTGCAAACAAAACTATTGGGATTCTCACTCATCACTAAGTAGTATGCTAATGACCCTCACTTCAGTTTCATTGTTGAACAATGTCGCTAAGGACTAGTTATGGGAGGATATTATCTTAAGGATGGCTATCTATTCAAGGACCGCAAGCTATGTATTCCTAGCTACACCACATGTGACCTGTTGGTCTGAGAAGCTCATAGTGGTGGACTTTTAGGCCACTTTAGGGAGGTCAACATAGCCAATCTTTTGAAAAAGAATTTTTATTAACCAGGTCTAGCCGAAGATGTCAATAAGGTAGTTGGTCATTGTAAAGTGTATAAGTGTGCTAAGGGGAAGA
Source organism: Lumnitzera racemosa (assembly GCA_024138005.1). Classification (NCBI taxonomy): domain Eukaryota; kingdom Viridiplantae; phylum Streptophyta; class Magnoliopsida; order Myrtales; family Combretaceae; genus Lumnitzera; species Lumnitzera racemosa. The sequence continues at coordinate 83,976,366 of JAMXBC010000010.1, read as the reverse complement.
GAGAACCCCATGGAGAGTAGACGCCTCCACCAATGCCTACCTTACCATAGGCCGACTTGAACATGGACTTCTCTTAGGGTTACCCTAGACATCCAGACGGAAATATTCTATTTTTGTTGTAGTGGACCGTTTCAACAAGATAGCGCACTTCATTTCGTACCATCAGACTAACAATGCTTTATATATTGCTGATTTGTTTTTGCAAGAGGTTGTCCGACTACATAGGGTACTGAAGACTATTGTCTCAAATCAAGATACAAAATTTTTGAGCTATTTCAAGAAGACTCTTTGGAGGAGACTTGGGACTAAACTAGTGTTCAGCTTCAATAGCTACCCTTAAACTGATGGCCAAATTGAAGTGGTGAATAGGACACTAGGCAACCAGCTCAAAGCTATTATAGGGAAGAACTTGAGGGATTAAGATCTATGTCTACTAGTCGTAGAGTTTACATACAATCAAACTATCCATAGCACTATAGGGAAAACCCCATTCGAGGTCATCTATGGCCTTAACCCAACATTTCCCTAAACATGATCAACACCCTAACAGCTATTGAAGAGAGTCAATCTAGAGTCGATCGAGCTTGAGAATTACATGAACTACACTAGTCCATAACAAAGAAGATCGTCAAATTCAATTACAGATAGCAAGAGATTGGTAGGCAAGGCTGCTGAATTGTTTCTTTCCAACTAGGAGACTTAGTATGGATTCACCTCAGCCGAGAGTGATTCTTGTACTTAAGACAAAGCAAACTATCTCCTTGAGCTGACAGCCCATTTAAGGTCTTGTAGAAGATCAACCACAATGCCTACCAAATCGAGTTTCCTAATAACTATGGTCTCTCCTCTACCTTCAATTTGTCTGATCTAATTCCCCATTAACCAACAGAAGAAGACCTTGCAAGCACCCCAGAAGAACGAGTAGAAATTGCTTCATATTTGAGGACAAATCTTTTTGACCCGCAGGCAAATGATAATAATCAACCCCTTAGACCGATCACAAGAAGCCAAGCTCAAGGAATTTAAGGGATCGTACGAAAAATACTAGTTCTAAGCCATAGTCAAGATGAGGACTCTTATCCCGATCTAACCTCCAGTCAACCTATCTATCAGATCCTCACATATGTCAAACATGCCCCTGCTCAGCTATGAAGTTTTGACCTAAAAGGTAACCCAGGAAAGGCTAGTTAAGCGGAGCTCTCCGATTGACTACTAATGCCTGACTCCAATTTAGCTGACTTCCTAACCAAATTGATTGGCTATTGACTTGATCCAAATCAGGTTGGCCCCTAACTACCTACACTTCCTATGTCTGCTTATGTTGTATCATATTCCTAATGTACAGCTATCAAGCGACACGTTTCTTCTAATAGAACATTCCAAAATGATTCTTTCTTTTTCATACTAGATATTCTTTATCCTTTTTACCCCTTTTTAGTATGATTCATGTAACGTAATTGTAAAATACCCTTTTGTCTTTTTATGCATGTGAAATAACCTTAGTAGGTAAGTATATAAACCCCCACCTCCTTATAAACGAGCTTCATTCAACTTTCAATACAAAATTATTCATCTTAAGCAATCTTAGTATTCTCGTTATCATTCAACTCTTATCTATTCCCTTTAGTAAGGAATAGTCACGAGTAACCCTTCAATTTGAACCGATTTGTCATATCCAATGGATTGTTAGTCGAATAAGATCGAGTGGTGTGTCATATCCATTCGATAGTTACCTGGACTTTATGAGCCTTTTTTTTCTTTATTTCTTTCTGATTCGATTCGTTGCAGTGCCTCTCCGTATGTCTGACCCAAGAGATGCATCAATTTTGGTGGAAAGGCACGAAAAAGGATGTGGTACAATATGTTATTAGGTATAATACATGCAACAAGTAAAGGTGGAACATTAGATACCTAATGGTTTACTGCAATTGCCAAAAATACCTCAATGGAAGTAGGATCATATTACAATGGATTTTATAATAGGACTCTTAAGGATGAGATCATGTCACAATTCAATTTAGGTTGTAGTACACAGATTAACGAAGTGCGTTCATTTCTTATTTTATTAGGTTGGTGCTTCAATGGAAATGTTAGCATAACTATACATTAAAGAGATCATTAAACTACATGGTGTACCAATAAGTATTGTGTCAAATAGGGATAGTCGATTCGTATCAAAGTTCTAGGAAAACTTACATCGATTTTTGGGAATCAAACTACAATTTTGTATGGCTTGTCATCCCTAGACAAATAGACAATTAGAAAGAGTTATTCAAATACTTGAAGATATGTTAAGAAGCTGTATTTTAGACTTTAGTAGTGATTAGGATCAGTACTTACCATTGGTAGAGTTTTCTTATAACAATAGTTATCAAGCAACGATTTAAATGGCACCATATGAAGCTTTGTATGGAAGAAAATGTCAATTATCACTATATTGGGAGAATGATGAATACGCAATCATGAGACCTGATATAATCAGAAAAATGAATGATAAAGTTAGGATAATATGACAAAAGGTGAAAGCAGCACATGATCGATACAAAAGTTAGGCAGATCTAAAAAGAAAACCTATAGAGTTTGCGATAGGAGATCATGTGTGTATAAAGATAAGTCCATTGAAAGGGTTTAAGTGTTTCGGAACTACGAGAAAGCTAATACATATGACCTTTTGAAGTCTTAGAAAGAATCAGAAATGTTCAGCACCAAATTGCTTTACTCCCAAGTTTAGTTGGATATCATGATGTATTTCACGTATCAATGTTACGGAAATATGTGAAGAATCCATATGCAATTGTGAAATTGAAAATGGTAGACTTATAAGAAGATTATGTAGTTGAAGAAACTCTTATTAAAATCTTGGAAAATTGAATTCAAAAGTTAAGAA